>CM073537.1:1925000-3208497 GCA_037074615.1 Leucaena leucocephala
TAAACATTTAGATTAATTAATGGTAATAGACGGTTCACATTTATCTTATTCTTCATAAATCATCTAGATTCTTATAATAATTATGCTAATTAAAATATATTATTATTAAATTATTTTCGTTACGGTTATTATTAGTGAGAAAAGACTCGAATGGGTCATAAGTCCCATTGCGAGCAAAAAGGAAAAGAAGTGACACTTTACTTTTTAAAGAGTTGAAGAATGAGGCACCTATCATTCACTTTGGATTCGCCACACCTTGGTGGAGTCAAGTTACGCAGTAAACATCTAACTTCTTTTAATTTATCATACCACCCTTTTAACATCTCAATTCTGTGATTTTCTTTCTATGAACTATGTTTGAGATTGTTCATTACACAAAAATATCTTAAAGCCTCACGATTCAACTAAAGCTTACATATTCTATTTCTTCATTTAGGTTCTAACAGCTAGAGGTGCAATGTTGAGTACTATATGTACATTTAGTGATATAAATAACTCATTTCTCTTCTAGAATAATTAAAATAATAAAGATCGAACGGAAAACACAACATACCATCAAAACAAGAAAGAACCAAAGCTCAAACCACAAAGACCCAAATCAAAAAGAAAGAAGCAGCATATTGAACTTATTCGTTGCTCAATGATCGTGCCTCCCAGTTGCTCGTGCAAACACGTTCAGGCTTCTCCGAGTACATCCCACAAACATTCGAAGCTAGCTCTTTCAAACTAGGCGGATGATTTCCACTAGTCCCCGGCATGTAAGCCTTTGCAAGTTCCCTAATGTCATGGCTATTCCTGAACTTCAAACCATACTCGTCACCAAGCTTACTGACATCTTTCTCTACTTCAACTCCAACGAATGTAAGCCTTTGCAAGTTCACTTAGCGTCTCCAACGTATTTGTTTGTGATCTCTCGTACCCATTCATCTGTTACAGAGGACTTACCGGTGAATATGGCTTCTATAGATTTGCCTCCATATATTACTGTGAATTTAGAGTTGGTGGAATAAAGAGATGAGGACATTATTAATCTTCAGCTTCAGGATTCGGATATGCTGCACAGTGCTAAGGCACTTACAATTTTTGGGTATTTATAGACAGCTAGCACGCCTCTTCATATCCTATTTTTATATTTTTATACATATTAATTTAATCCAATATTTAAATTACTTTATTAAACTTTAATTTAATTTAATGTTTTGATTTGACTTTTAGTGTTCCGAGCTCCAACATTAAATCAACGGCCAACGCGAACATTTGATATGCTGCAACGAAACGTCACTTGGAAAATTGTTCCACAATTTATACCTCCTGGAAATAATTACTACTAGTATTCATTTTCAAAAAAATGGACTTTCAACGTCCTGATTTTTAAGGGGAAATTCAATAGTTCTTCGAAAAAATATTCCTTATTGAATTCCACATGCCAACTAATTTTATATGTATGTTTGGATAAGAGTTTAAAAAAAGATTTATAAAAAAATGGCTTTTTGACAGCTTTTAATAAAAGTTTTAGAGAAGAGTTTATGAAAAAAAAGTGGTTCTGAATAAATGAGTGTTTAAATAGTTATTACCATAAAAATTTTTATAATTTAGAAATTACTAGAAAGTGTATAATTTTATTAAAAATAGAAAAGAGGAGAGGATAGAAGAGAAGGGGTAGAGAAGAGAAGAGGGAGGGTGGAGAAGAGAGAAGAGAGAGGAGAGAGAGGGTGGAGAAGAAAGAGGAGAGAGAAGAGAGGGTGGAGAAGAGATAGGAGAGAGAAAAGAGGGTGTAAGAAAAAATAAGGGTAAAATAGTAATTGGGTAGTCCATAAATTTTTTTACTATTTCAAAAATTACTCTCAATAGTTTATCCAAAACTTTCGTTTTAAATCATAGTTTTATCTAAAAACCTTCTTAAAATTAGTTTGATTAGTTTCTAAACACACACTATGTCTTCATTACTGTTGAATGAACATATGATGTAGCTTAATAAATAGTGTAGGCTCTTAATATAAGAAATATTTTAAAGTAAGTAATATTTGGTCCAGATCAATCATATACATTCCCAGCACAATATAACATATTTGCCTTAACAATAACGAAGAAATTTCTGAAATTTTGCATGAGGCAGTAGCGTTTTAGATAACATGTCGGGTTAAGTTACAAAGTCTCCAGTTTTCCCTTTTCTTTTATCTGCGCGCGCGCGCGCGCGCGCGCACACACACACACACACACACACATATATATATATATATATATATATATATATATATATATATTTCATCACATCCCTGATATTGTGATTTTTTGTAGTTTGAGATTGCTCGTCACATGCAAATCAAAATAGCTTGAAGCCATACGATTAAACATTAGTAAATAAAAACTAATAATTCAACATAAAAACTTCTATCATACAAAAAAATAAATTGTAAATAGATTATTTGTGTGTGTGTTTCCTTTTAAATTAAAAATGCTTGAGGATTGGCAGGGTCAAGTTACGTCTTAGTACACCTTTTTTATCTTCATTTTTTTCATCTAACTGATGTTGTGATTTTTTGAATGAACTGTTTTAAGATTGCTCATTCCAAAAAATAACTTAAAGCGGCAAGATTATTGACTTAGGTTCTAACATCTATATGTGGAATTTGAGTATAATATGAACAATCAGTGATTTATATATTCAGCTTTAACTCATCAAGAACAAAAAAAATCAATCAAATTATCATTACTAGTGATGGATGATTATAATAAGTTATATAAAATAAACTGACTGGAGCTGTCAGTCTCATTTAAGGTGGCCGAAGAGATCGAATTAGGGAAAATAGTACCAAAATTTTGAACCAAACCAAAAGCTAAATATATATCCATCAACAGGAACACCAGCAACATTACAACTCCAAAATGACCAGATCAACAGGAACAACAAAAACTCAAATTAAAAGCTTAAAAACATTTAATAGAACGGAACAAACACAGACCATTAAAATAAGAAGCACGTGAAGGAGATAGAAACCAAAGCACAAAACACAAAACGCTGGCGGAAACATATATAAGCTTCAGAACATGAAAGAGGCATAAGCATCAAGGCAAGCATACTCAACTTGTTCCTCGCTCAATGTTCTTGCCTCCCAATTACTTCGGCAAACATTCAAAGGCTTATTCAACTGCACGTTACAAACTATCATAGCCAAATTCTTCAAACTAGTCCTCTCACAAACATCCCAGTAGTACATGGTCCTCCGAATAGCAAGCTCCCTAATGTCTTGGCTGTGCCTGAACTTCAAACCATACTCATCAACAAGCTTACTGATATCTCTCTCTACTTCGACTCCAACGAAAGTGAACTTCGAATCCATGAAGAAGCTCTAGCTTGAGCGACATGGGAAACTGGTCCATGTAAAAGAGTTGAAGAATGAGGCACTTATCGTTGATGCACAGTTGTAATGTTGCTGATTTGTTACTACTGTAGGGTCTGAACGTGGGCCTCCATTCAACGTCCAATCCAACCACAACTTTTGCATCTCCAACATATTTGTTTGTAATCTCTTGCACCCATTGATCTGCTACATTGGCCTTATCGGTGACTGTGGTTTCTATGCATTTCTCTCCATATGTCACTGTGAATTTGCGGGTTGTGGGGTCGTATGAAATGGTTGAATATTGAGATGCTGACATTTTTAATCTTCTGTTTCAGGTTTTAGATATTCTTCTCAGTGCCAAAGTCCTTGTGAATTTTGGCTATTTATAGCTACAACACCTCTTCCTATTCTATTTTAATATTTAATGTTTGATATTATTAATTAATAATGAATTTTGATTGTAATCTTCTGATTTGACTTCTAATATTTCGAGCTCCAACATTAAATCCACCAATGAGTTTTCACCCTCCCACCCATCAACGGCCGTAGTGTCCAACGCAAACATTAATTTGATATGCCGCGCTGAAACGTCACTTGGAATATTGTTCCAAAAATTATTCCTCCTGGAAATAGTTACTATTCATTTTCAAGAATGGACTTTCAACATCCTGAGTTTTAAGGGTAAATTCAATTCAATGTGTTCAACTGTTGAATTTCTTCGAGAAAAGGGAAAAGAAACTATTGAATTCCATATGCCAACTAACCGACTTTATTACCGTTTATTGAACTTTTTTTTTTTGCCAACGTTTAATGAAAATTTGGGGTAGCTTAATTAGTTTAGGCACTTCATATAAGAAAGTATGTTCATATTTGGTCAAGATATATATTCATAGCACAAATGTAACATAACATACTGCCGCAACAATGCTAAGAAATCTCTGAAATTTTATCAGAAAAGGGAAAAGAAGGGTGTGTGGGGAGGGGGAGTATGCAGAGTCTGTTTAAAAGGAAAAAAGAAAAAAAAAAGGGCCAATTTTAACTTCATATCATATCAGATCACCTCTTTTTTTCCCCGGAAACTAACTCCTTTAACATTTAATGAACATTTATTTGATTTTTTTAAAATAAGGGTAACTTCAATGTATTCAATCTAGAAGATGATTAGAGAGAATGGAAATTTATAGGAAAAATTAGAATAAAAGACCTATAATAAATAATATTTATTAAGAATGACTGTAAAAATTATAATTATTTAGAATGACTAAAAATTAAAATTACTAAATTTTCCCTTTAGATATCAATTGAAAAAAAATAACACAAACATAGTTCAATTTTATTAAAATTATAATTTTATTTTTAAAATTGACACAAACTTTAATTGAAAATAAAATTTATGTAACTTTAAAAAAACTTGAGATATTTTATAATTTATTACATATGTTAAAAAATTATAATTATCTAGAAAATTAAAAAATTTCAGTTTTAAACCATTTTTTGTATAATTTATTTTATTTTAGAATAAATTTGTGAGTTTTAAAAAAAAAAACTTGAAACCCATGGTCCCACCCAAATCCTAATCCATTCCATCATTCAAATCCTTCACAAATCATGAAAATATTAATGTTTAAGGGTATACATAGAAAGCAAATTAGAACACTTAATATTACTTTTTTTGGGGACCTTCAACACTTAATCTTTTAAAGTTGTTATGAAAGTTTTTGAAACGTTTAATTTTTATAAGTCCAACAAGTCCCATTCCAAAATAATTTAATTTGATCCGTTAAATTAATCCATTAAAAAAATTAACCCTAATTATTAAGATTTAAGAGCCACAAGATATTTTTTTATTTAAGGGTAGAATTTGAACTTAAACCACTTAATTAAAGGATCAAGTGAGTTAACTACTAAGCCACGTCCACATGATTTTTTAGTGTTTATATATAGCTAGAAGGTCTCTTCCTATCCTGTTCTTATATTAACTTAAACTTTAATGTTTGATATAATTAATGAATTTTAATCTACGATTGAGTTTTTAATTTCTCCTCCCACCCTTCGTGTCCAACGCAAACATCTGATATGCTGCAAGCCTGCAATGAAACGTCACTTGGAAAATTGTTCCATTGGAAATGGACTTTCAATGAGTAGTTACTATTCATTTTCAAAAATTGATCATTCAATATGATGTTATGAGTTCGAATTAGACATGGAGAGTACTTTATTAAGAGAGGCAAATGAAAATTAACCACTAGCAATCGGCTAAAGATACGACCTAGAATCTACTTAAAAAATAAGTTTGGAACATTTAGAGTGTTGGGAAATTCAATAGACGTTAGAAAAAGGGGAGAAAAAAACTTCCCTATACCAACTAACTGACTTCATTAACGTTTAGTGAGCATTTGGGGTAACATTATTATTGTAGGCACTTAATATACGAAATATGTTAAAGAAAGTAACATTTGTTCAAGATCTATCATATGCTCATATCACAAACATGCTGCCTTAACAATACTGAAGAAATTTCTGAAATTTTGCATGAGGCTGTTGGGTTTTTGTCGAACACAAAAGGAAGGTCTAATTGGATATACTTGGACATTTTCTATATTAACATGTGCTTGAATTAAAATTCCAAATCTTGCATTTGAACGATCATAGCCCCTTGAATTGAAAAAAAAACAAGAACAAGAAGCAAAAGCAGAAGTCAATTCTAACTTTCAACATTTTACACTGTTATACTACCTATAACATCGAAATAAGAGATAGTTGGGATCTTTTATGTCTAAGAAATAAGAGTTTGAATTTTGCAAGCCTTTGATAGTAATGTTCTATTTCTTTTATCTTTAATATAAGATCTAACGTAGGAGTTGATATTGATCTTAAATATAAGACCTTTTTTTTCTATATTTATTAATTTTTTTCTTAAATTATTCCTATAAATACTCCCTCAACAATAATAAACTAAAAGAAGGAGGGGAGAATTAAGAAAAATAGTTAGAGTATTTTAAAAAATATATATTATATTAATTAATTTAACTAACTTTTTTTAATCTAAATAAATTAATTAAATAATTTTTATATTAAAAAATGGAAAAATATTTTGTACAGAGAGTCAAATAAACTCACAAGGGCATAATATCAAACTGCAACTCCAAAGGCACGAAAGTGAACTTGGAATCCATGAAGAACCTTTTGAGAGAAATGTTAAACTTGTCCATGTACAAGCCTCTTTTGAGATGGAACCACGCAACATATACTTCTCGTTCTGCCTGTAAGGCTGTGATGCTCTGTTTTCGACCACACTCTATCACCAATGATGGTGCATATACGTCGTGAACCTAACTCGATGGTGTGTGGCGGCGTAACTCTTAGGATCTCAAAGTTCAGGCTTCTCCCGCAGAAAAAAAGAGTTGAAGTATCACACACTTGTAATCAATGCAGAGCTGTAATGTCACCGCTCTGCTGATCCTCCCTCAAACGAAAACTGATTTCCACTCTGTTTAAAAAATATAAGGCATTTTTTGTCTTTCAAGTTATCATTATTAACTTCTTCTTTGTTCAAAAGTGCCCATCATTAAGGATGAAACATGAAAAAAATGTGTAATTTTAGAGGCCATTAACTAACTTACTAAATAGTTTAAATTAGTTAAAAGTGTCTTCAAATTTTAATCGAAAAGAGCATACTCGTTAATGTAGAAATTTGTTCCAGAAAGCATTTCACTTGGGAGTAGTCATTAGAAACGGTGCTAGCTTTTCCTTCCTCCATTACGAAAACAGCTTAGCATTTTGTTCATTACCCTACCAGTTGCTAAGCTCACTAATTTCTTTGTCCACTTCAACCCCAACAAATCCGGAAACTTAGTCATATGCACAAGTTGAACTATGAGACAGAACTTGTCATCAATGGAAACAAATTCAAAGTGATGTCATTATACAATAAGATATCAAGTGGCACCACAAATTCAAACATCGTGATCGTAGAACCAAGAAGAAGTTTCTGTGAGCGTTGAAATTTCTCACCGACCAAGTCAATAAACGAATATTCGTTGGTGTTTCATTGGATATTTCTGCTTCCCCCATCAGAAATTTGATCCAGAGTGCTAACTCCCAAAGGATACGTTCCTCTTTTTTAATTAAGACAAGATATATTTGATTTTGGTTGTGTTTGTCCACCGCCGGCCGAAGTGGGATCCATCTTGAGAAAATAGAGGCCATACGTGTTTTCGTCTGTAAACAATTATTTTCCTTCTTCTTTGGATCTAATGGTTGCTGTTATTTTTTATTCACAAAATCATCTTTCTTCCATTTCTGCTATCCTTTCTCTTCTCTATTCTCCTTGAGACCTTGGGAGATATTTAATACTCACTCACTCTGTCCATCTGTAAACCTCCATGAAAATGGCTGTGTTGCAATGGCTGAGCGAAGGCTTTCTTCCTTTCATCTTCCTTCTTGTACTGATAAAGCTTCTTCTGCAACAACACAAGTCCAGAAAACACAGATCCCATCTTCCTCCTGGTCCACCTGCCATACCCATCATTGGCAATCTTCACCAAATTCGCACCATGCCACACCTTTCTCTGCGACGCCTTGCTGCAAAATATGGACCCATAATCTACCTTCAACTCGGTGAGATCCCAACCATTGTTGTTTCATCAGCTAGACTTGCAAAGGAAGTAATGAAAACCCATGATCTTGCTCTCGCAAGCAGACCAAAATTATTTGCAGCAAAACATCTGTTCTACAACTGCACCAACGTTGTCTTCTCTCCCTATGGTACATACTGGAGAAATGTCAGAAAAATTTGCATACTTGAGCTTCTGAGTTCTAAAAGAGTAGACACATACCGTTCTGTTAGGGAGCAAGAAGTTGCTCGTCTGGTTTCTCGGATTGCAGAGTCTTCTAAGTGTACTGTGGATCTGACTAAGTTTCTGGGGCTGTATGCAAATGATGTCCTATGTAGGACTGTGTTTGGAAGGGAGTTCTCAGAAGGGGGAGATTATCATCGGCATGGGTTTCAGAAGATGCTCGAGGAGTACCAGGTTCTACTTGGAGGATTCAGTATTGGGGAGTTCTTTCCATCATTGGAGTTCATGCACAGCTTGACAGGTGTGAAGTCAAGACTCGAGCACACTTTTCGACGATTTGATCATTTGTTTGATCAGATCCTCAAAGAACATGCCAGTTGCAATGAAATAGAGGAGAATAATAAAGACCTTGTGGATGTTCTACTCGAGGTACAGAGGAATGACTCAGATGAGATGCCTCTAACCACTGATAATATCAAGGCCATCATCCTGGTAAATGAAGCTTACCATCAACTTCTCTAACGAACACATAAAAACTAGAAAAAATTACTCCCAAGAAAGAAATGCATGCTGCTCACTTGTCTTTTTGGTGATTACATCCCTTTCATAGCACCTCATGGTTATTTTCCCTAAAAACTATATTTTAAGTTTTGTCCTGTCTTTCTAATTATGTCTGTTACTGCAGGATATGTTTGCTGCAGGAACTGATACAACCTTCATAACCCTTGACTGGGCAATGACAGAGCTGGTGATAAACCCTATGGCTATGGAAAAAGCTCAAAATGAAGTGCGAGGAGTCTTAGGAGAAAGAAGGGTAGTGTTGGAGAGTGATCTGCATCATTTGCAGTACATGAAAGCTATCATCAAAGAGATATTTCGATTTCATTCTCCTGTTCCAGTACTGGTCCCAAGAGAATCCATGGAAGATGTTACCATAGATGGGTACAAGATTCCTGCAAAAACAAGAGTTTATGTCAACGCGTGGGCAATAGGAAGAGACAAAGAAAGTTGGGAAGATGCTGAAAAATTCAAACCAGAGAGATTTTTAGGGAGTGATATTGACTTCAAAGGGCAAGATTTTGAGTTAATACCTTTTGGGGCTGGTAGAAGAGGCTGCCCTGCAATTACATTTGCCACTGCAGTTATTGAGCTTGCTCTGGCTCAGCTACTTCATAGTTTTGATTGGGAGCTTCCTCCGGGAATTTCAGCCAAAGATTTGGACCTCACTGAAGTTTTTGGCATCTCAATGCACAGGAGAGATCATCTCTATGTCGTTGCTAAACCACACTTTCCATGAAAGATTGAGCTAATCCCTCTTTGATTTTGCTTCATGAATAATGGAATAGTTTTGTTCTTACATGATATAGATAGAAACCAGAACAAGAAATTTCAAGAGGCCAGAATGTAGAAATTCTTACAATGAAATTAGAATAGTTCTGTGTTGGCGTTCTGTTAAGGCAACAAAAAAACAACAACTTTTTTTTCACAATGAACGAGATACATATGCCCATCGTCATTATTTATTAATTAATTTCTCATTATTGTTTGTTAATTTGGGAATATGAAAAACGCTTTTTTTATGAACTTGGAAAACCCCTCACATTCCATCCGATTTTGCGTATCAAACGAGCCATTTTTTCAAAAATGCAGCCTCTCTAGTTGATCATCCAATTCAATGTTGAAAATCTGACGTAGCTTAAAATTTAATGTGAGAATAGTTGTCACAAGACTACAACCAGAACCAGTAATAATCAAATGATTTCACTATTTAATATTGTGCAGTGTAGAATTATTCAAAAAGGCCAACCTAAAATCCTAAGCGTCTAAACCCAAAAACAAAGAAAGATTACAAGTACAATACAAAAGCGGCTTGGAACAAAGAGAAAATCACACTGTTGAACTAAAAAGAAAAAGCAAAAACGAAGAGGAAATCACAACCTAAACTATTCTTGGAAAGCACCTACTTGTAAATCGTATTTGACGGTTAAGGCTTTGCCAAGCATCCAAAATTGAGTTCTTTAGCCTTCTGTCTCTCCTGGAAAGATAGCAAGCAGCTTGCTGAGCACCGATAAATAAAGCATCGGCAAGAAGAACTAGTCCAACCTACACCAGAAGCAACCAAACTTGTCAATGTTCAGATTTTGAGACATATGACCTCCAACCGAAAGCTTACATGAATAACATTAGACACAAACAGTTAATTAATTAGGTAATAATCCCAAAAACAGAAAACAAAATGATGAATTACCAAGCGTGCAGAAAACACTAATCTGTAACCCCAACCTTCCTTGGCTGCAGCAGCTCTCTGTTGCTCAGTCCAACTAGAAATATTAATTGAAGCCAAAACTTTGATATTTTTTACTAAAAGAGTTTAGAACATATCTTTCATAAGAAAGACAAGGACGAACACACTTAAAGAACGAAACGAACATACTTAAAGAACGAAGGCAAAGATAAGATTAGATAGTTACCCAAGAACTCTGAAACGCCACCAATTCCAGCAAATTTAAGAGGCAAAGGGCCCTCTATAATAAGATCCTGCTCCACAGATAACAAAAAACAGGAACGTCACCAAATAAGGCCGTATTTCACATTCCGTTATAGCAAAGCAAAAGACAAATCCTATAAAACTAAACTTGGAAAACAGGCCTCTTCTTCAGCAGCTTCAAGACCTCCTTGAACCCAAAATAGATTTGTGTAGCCAGCATTATACAGTATTTCACAAGCAGCTAAAGACCTGCCGAAAAACTGAGGCTCAGGACAAAGCAATAACTGTACTGTCTGTTTGACACAAGTGACGTGACCATAAAATTGTTACGTCCACCATAACTAAGTTGACTGATTCAAATGGTTTAATATCTGACAAGAGTTCAGAGGAAGTGCCAGATGCATCGCAAAGAAACAGAAAAGTTATACTGTCCAAATTAGAAAGTCACAAAATAAATTACCAGAGAGTGAATACTGTGCAGCCACTTGCCCACTTAAATATGTAAAGCTCACCTCAGTCCCTTCTAGCATGCAACAATTAAGTCTGTATCTTTGGGGAACTTCTGCTCAACTTTTGCTACGAACTGGCTGTTAAAAAACAAAAACAGTGAATGAACAATTCAACATACACAGAAAATGAATCGGAAGTATGATGATAGCTCAGGACACACCTGTCATGATAATGAACAAGCCAACGTGTATTGTCTAATACCCATCACAAAATTTTTGACTTTTCTGGCAAGGTTTCCGGCATCTAGACATTAGAAAAAGGGGAGAAAAAAACTTCCCTATACCAACTAACTGACTTCATTAACGTTTAGTGAACATTTGGTGTAACGTTATTATTGTCGGCACTTAATATACGAAATATGTTAAAGAAAGTAACAGTTGCTCAAGATCTATCATATGTTCATATCACAAACATGCTGCCTTATCCATACTGAAGAAATTTCTGAAATTTTGCATGAGGCTGTTGGGTTTTTGTCGCACACAAAAGGAAGGTCTAATTGGATATACTTGGACATTTTCTATATTAACATGTGCTTGAATTAAAATTCCAAATCTTGCATTTGAACGGTCCTAGCCCCTTGAATTGAAAAAAAAAACAGAAGCAGAAGTCAATTCTAACTTTCAACATTTTACACTACTATACTATGGTATAACTTCGAAATAAGATAGTTGGGATCTTTTATGACTAGGTGATGAATTTCTATTTTATCATATTATTTTTTATCTATTTTAGAGAATTTATCATATTTAATATGTATTATTATAGTAGTTGTGGTTATTTTATACTTTAATTGATTATATGAATTAAATGATTAAAAATATCATTTTCTTTTGTTTTTATTGATTTTATTATTTCTCTTGATTAAATTAATTTGCATGAAGATATTTTACTTTTATGTATTTTATCAATGATGAATGGGACTCATATCAATTACTATACAATTATATTATATAAGGAAGGTTAATTGAAAAATTGTCAAATTGAAGAAGAAAATTATATTATCTAATTAGAGAAAATTAAAATATCTCTAATAATATTATATTATATTAATATTATATTAATTCATTCCTTTAATATAATATTATATTATATTAATTAAATATCATTTGAATTAATTCAAAGATAATTCTTCAATATCTA
Source organism: Leucaena leucocephala (assembly GCA_037074615.1). Taxonomy (NCBI): domain Eukaryota; kingdom Viridiplantae; phylum Streptophyta; class Magnoliopsida; order Fabales; family Fabaceae; genus Leucaena; species Leucaena leucocephala. Next base: position 1,937,282 of record CM073537.1, read on the forward strand.
AAATTTGAATTTAATCAAAAAATAATAGATAAATGTATTATCTTTTCCTATTTTTTTATTAATTATTTTATCTTTTTTATCCTATTACTTTTTATTTGACTTAGTTATAAGATATTTGAGTTAAAAAAAGATTATCTATGGAGACATTAAAAAAGATGACAGTTTAGAATGATACTGAAAATAAATGAAGATTATAAGCTGTGATGATCTGTTTTTTACCACTAGAATAGATAAATGTGTTATTTGACTTGGTTATAGGTTGTGATATACTTTCGACCAAACTCTATCCCGAGTGATGGTGCATATACGTCGTGAACCTAATGTCATGTTTGATATGTAACATTGAAGCTTTGGACTAGTACAAAGATAAGAAATAGGTTAAATTTAATTGTTTGGTACGTAGCATTAAGAAAATCTTGTGATTGGGCAATATCACATAAATAAAATTAAGCAATACCACCTCCCACCTGTTATTATATTTTCAGTCCTAGAATTGATAATTTGAAAGATTAAATTACCCGAACCCTAAACCCATCCCTCTCCCGTCTCTCCCTCATCCTCTCATCTCCTACCAGCTACATTTTGCCTTCTATTCCACACGCTTTCACGAATTGCATCGAAAGAAAGTCTTCCTCCAATTTTCCCAGGCCTTAAATCAGCATTTGGCTTAGATTCGCTCGATTTTCCAGCCATATTTCTCCTATAGATCTCTTGTAAAGAGACTTGATTCGATGAAGGTGAAGACGAAGGCGTTGTATCTGTGTCTGAGACACAACGGCGAAATTGGGTTAGGGTCTTACGAATTTCATCAAGAGTAGCACCTTTGTATGGCGTCGGAGCAGCAGAACCAAAAGCAGATAAAGAAGAATTTTAGGGATTTCTGGTGGTGAAAAAGGATGAAGAGGATTAGTCATATTTAAGAACCTTCTTAACATCGCTAAAATAGGAAGAGGAAGGAGAATAAGAGTTTGTAGGAGTATTGTCGGAGGAGGTGGTAGTGGATTTGGGTTCATCATCGTTGAAAATAAATGGGAGTATTGTCGGAGGAGGTGGCAGTAGATTTAATACTCTTCCACTGTAGTTTGCTTCCGCCCTCCTCCTCCGCCTTCCTTTCGATGCTTGAAGCTGCAAATCTATGAAACTGATGCCTCCTCCTCCTCTACGAATGAATTCTGGCCTAAATTTTAAGGTTTAGAAAAGGGGTATTATAATCTTTTTATAATTTATGATTAATTATAAAATAAAATTAATAAAATTATACATTTAAAATATTACTTCATACTAATCATAACTTTAAAGATACATTCTCACTCACAATTTTAATGTTATTCTCAATCTCAATCCATCAAAATCTAAAATTTCGTACCAAATGTGGCTTAAAGATCTACTTGATGGTGTGTGGCGGCGTCACTCTTAGAATCTCAAAGTTCAGGCTTCTCCGGCAGAAAAAAAGAGTTGAAGTATCCCACACTCGTAATCAATGCAGAGCTGTAATGTCACCGCTCAGCTGATCCTCCCCCAAACGAAAACTGATTTCCACTCTGTTTAAAAATATAAGGCATTCTTTGTCTTTCAAGTTATCATTATTAACTTCTTCTTTTTCAAAAGTGCCCTTCATGAAGGATGAAACATGAAAAAAATGTGTAATTTTAGAGGCCATTAACTAACTTACTAAATAGTTTAAATTAGTTAAAAGTGTCTTCAAATTTTAATCGAAAAGAGCATACTCGTTAATGTAGAAATTTGTTCCAGAAAGCATTTCACTTGGGAGTAGTCATTAGAAACGGTGCTAGCTTTTCCCTCCTCCATTACGAAAACAGCTTAGCATTTTGTTCATTACCCTACCAGTTGCTAAGCTCACTAATTTCTTTGTCCACTTCAACCCCAACAAATCCGGAAACTTAGTCATATGCACAAGCTGAACTATGAGACAGAACTTGTCATCAATGGAAACAAATTCAAAGTGATGTCAATATACAATAAGATATCACGTGACACCACAAATTCAAACATCGTGATCGTAGAACCAGGAAGTAGTTTCTGTGTGCGTTGAAATTTCTAACTCACTGACCAAGTCAAACATCATGAATGATGCCCCCATCCAATTAATTAATCATCTAATATGAAATTTATCAATTTAATTAATTTGATTACCTAAATTGTTTAAATGATTTCTTTGCCCGGAGTTTAAATGATATTGTATAAAAATATCAAATGCAATTAACTAATATTAAAATAACTAGTTATTATCCTATAATTAAAAAGAGAAATACTCTTCCGATCCTTAATATAAGACTATATAGTATATTTTTTTTTAAAATATTATAATCATCTTTCTTTATTTTCTTACTCCCTTTTTTACTTAATTATTGCTGAGAAAATATTAATAAGAGTAATTTAAAAAAAATTGATAAATATTGGGAAGATGTACTCCCTCTGGTCCTAATTATAAAATCTAAATTGGGGTTGGATTTGGTCTTGAATATAAGACCACAATCCACTTTATTTCTTCAAATTATAATTTTTCTCTGAAAGCATTTATATATATGATTGCACATATTAAGAGAGCTTCTATTAAAGATAATTCAAAAGCACATGATTAAAGAAAGCATTTAAAAGAAGTCGATACATAATTATTACAAATAACTAAATTAATTAATTTTTTTAATATATTCAAATTAATTAAATATATTTTATAATTAGAAGTAGAGATAATATTATATTTAAAATTAAAATCAACTTAAGCTATATATTAATAATGAGGAGTGTTATTTTCCACCTCGCACCCGAAATCTTGTCAATTCTTTTTTTTTGTTACAAAATTTTTAGAAAAAAGTTGGGCTCACCTACGATTCAAAGGCAGAACGAATTTTTCCTTTCTCTAAGCGATACTAATATCTAACAGGGTAAATCGTCTATTACTGTTACGCGAAATCTTGTCAATTCTTGACATAAAGCTATTGATTGCGCGTAATACCATGCTGTAGTAGACTCTCGAGAACGCAAGTCACAACTAATTAGAACATATTATTATTAATTAAATGTGTGCATAAACTTTATCTAAATGCATGAATCATGACTTTTATCATCAATTTTGTCATCTCTAACTAAATTTTATTTAAAAATAGAGAATACACACACATATGTAAGTATTAATCGGAACCTTCACATCATGAAATATTTTAAAATGTGTTCGAATATATTTATTGAAGCAAATTATGGTGGGAGATTAGGCGTAATTAATGGATGCAAATTAAAGTTCCTTTATCAAATATAAACAAACAGATTCTCCAGGATTTTACCAATTTTGGTTATGAATTATATATGCGACTCGAATATATGGAATGCATCAAATTAAATAGCAGATGAAGTGATAGCTGTGCAATTTGATATATATTTTTATTGTAGATATATATAATAATAATAATTAATATAAATTGTCTTTTCATGACTCTTAATTATTTGTCATTAATTATACGCAATCACAATCAGATCACGATTCGTTCATGTATTTAAACTCACACAAATTCATATTATCTCTCCTTTGATGTATATATATGAAATTATTTTGATGAGGACTGGAAAAATTTAAATTGAGAAACTTCAACGATCACCATTAAAATATGAATTATTACTTTCTAAACAAACCCATTTTTTATAATGAAACTAATTTTTTCAGTAACAATTAATGTGGAATCAATTCTCTTTATTCAATATTCACGATAAATTAAGTTTTAATTAAAAAAAAAACTTCGATAGGTGAGCGAACTTTAGGTTTCATTCTTCATGCCATTTTTTGTTTTTAATTAATTAATGTGAATATCTATTGTTATTATGGTGTTGCCCTTCCATCCCACATATTTCTATATTCAAAATTATGTTCCTGTGCTTATTGGTTTATAACTAAATCATAAGTCTTATTGTAAAATAGTGTTTAATTTCCTTTGGCTTCTCACGCGCGCACGAATTTTCTAAGCACGTTTATTACTAATTAGTTATATATAAAACATATTTTTGTTATTGAAGTAGGCATCCAACAGAAAATTGGTCTAACAAATATAAGATCGTGCTAAATTTTTTAGATTTTGAGTCGTTCTCTTAAAAGAGATAATTGTATTGAGAGGAACAATCAATAATCCTAAAATTATAATAATTAATTGTTTGGATATTTAATAATAATATAAAAAAACTGTAGGATACCAATTGATAATATATAATTAAAAAGGTTACTCGAGTGGGCATGACGTAGTGTTCATAGCGGGAACAATGGGTAGTTCGTAATGTTTTTTAGATTTTATATTGATTGATTGCTGATGTCGATGATGTTTTGTTCAGTTATTAATTATTAATTTATAATATTTTCCAAGTAACAAATCATAAAAATTTATTTCCTTTCCTGTGTGCAAGTTAATCCGTGGCCTTACAATCATAACAAAGGGCATCTGAAAAATATAATTTGTAAAAACACACATTTTATCTTAAAAAAGATAGAATATATCAAGTTATCAACATCAATAAATTAAAAAGAAATCAATATTTATCTAAATCAATTATCAATTAAGGGACTATTATTCTCTCTCTCTCTCTTAGCCGAGGTTATAAATTGGTTCTTCTTTTACTTTGATTAAATCGATATGCTCTTGACATCCTCTTTCTTGTTCTCCAAACCAATCACACTCTTGTTTCTATAATAGACATTCGATTTCGAGTTAATTAAGGAAAGCCATGTCCGACACCACGAGACCCGCCGCCGGGATATCCAACGCGTCAACCTCCAAGTACTACGTAATCTCCCAAGGATCCACCATCGAAACCACGCTCACCCACAAAGCCACCGTCGCCGACGAATGGCTCCGTCAGGTTTACTCCAAATACGGCGGCCGCCACACCGTGGTCGGACTGGACACCGAGTGGATGCCTCACAAAGTCCCGTCGATGATGAAAGCCGCGATCCTCCAGCTCTGCGTGGAGAACACGTGCCTGATCCTTCAACTGTTCTACCTCGACGACGTGCCTGAGAAACTGAGGAAGTTTCTGGCGGATTCGAATTTCACGTTCGTCGGCGTTCAGGTGAAGAACGATATAAAGAAGCTGAAGAACGAGTACGGAATAGATTGCAGTAATGGGGTGGATGTGCTTGACGTGGCAAAGAGGGAGTGGCCGGAGAGGTTTTCGCGTTCCGGGCTGAAACATCTGGCGAAGGAGCTGGTAGGGTTAGAGATGAAGAAGAACAAGAAGGTGACGATGAGTGAGTGGCACGTGAGGGATCTGAGCTATGAGCAAATTGAATATGCATGCATTGATGCATATGCCTCTTATTGGATTGGTCACAAGCTGCTAGTTGAAGACAAATTACCAAGCTAAGCAGCTCTCGATGGATGCATTATTATTCATTTAATATATAATTATATATGTATCATAATGAATCTCATGGATTGGTTTTCTTTTGATGTGGTAGTATCATTGCCCTCATCATCTTTATTATTGTTCGACCCTTGTAGGGTAATTAAGATACCATGTTCAATGGATCAAGTATAAGATGTTACGTCTTTTATGGTTATGTGTATTATGTCCTGATTTAGGTTGGAATTGATGGGTGTTATTATTTTTGATCGAGGATGGTGTGTGGCCTTAATTGATGGAAGAAAATTACACCCGAGGTTTTATACTTATAAACGAAAGTGTTTTGATACTCACAATGGTAAGTGTACGGCTCATCAATACATGTAAATTATTGAACGGGGTTTTTAGTCAATAATTTATTTAAAATTTTGATTTTTGATATCATACAGCGATCACCTCCTAATAGGATAAAATTTATTATTATTATTATTATTAGAAAGAAAATATTTATAAGTTGAGAGTTACAAAGCATGAAATAAATTAAACCAAAAAACAAAAAGCTACAGCAAATCCTCCCTCCGTCGAGCGAAGACTCAAGGGGTGGATCTTCAAAAATAATCAGGTCTTTTCAAGGGTTGGGTTTATATTTTTAAGGGGTCTCATATCAATTTGGGATTAAGAAATTAGGAAAGTCACTTTTTTTAATCTGATTTCAATATACTTATTGATTTATTGATATGTTGCAGAGTAAAAATAACAAAAATACATGTAGCTTGGTATTTTATTAAAAAGTATGATGAACTTTTCTTGAGACCTTCAATTATATCATATCTTTAAAGAACAAAATAAACTAGCTGATGCTTTAATAAAAAATGATCTATCAGATTCATCTTAATTTGTTAGATATGTGTCCGACACCTTCAAACTTTTGCAGTTAACGAGATAACATGAGATTTAATTTCCCACTAGTCTAATTTGTTTTATTTTCTTAGGTAAATAGCTTTTCCTTGTACCAAAAAAAATAGTCATGTCTTTAGAGAAATTGTGTGCCTATTTTGCAAGAATGTCTGCACACTGAATGGCAGGGCATAATGTGTATCTAATTGAGATGTCCCACCCAAAGCAGATTTCATAGGAATGGGTATATGTTTTGTTTTTAGAAAAATCAATATGAGATAAATATCAGGGCATAAATCTAATCACTAAAATATCAGGGTATTAGCAGCGTGCTCCATGTTGTAGTGTAAACTGGACATATCCTTCCTGTCCTATATATGGAGCTCTTAATTAAAACTCCCAACCCATTACTACTAGGAGCGCCTCCCCGTTGGATCCAGCTCAGCGCCAAGTCACTATGGGCCCATCATAATCCCCTCCGAACTCTCCAGATTCCACATCATCACTTCTCCCCCGTTTTCTATGTGATACACACTACAATACAATGAAATGATATTGATTTCAAGACCTTACTATGATATTTTCTGTGTTTCATGCATGCTTGTGTTCTTGTCTAGATGCATCAAATTAAATCATTACCCCTAGAACCTTTTTTTTAATATTTTTCATTGGCTTTCCAAGTTTTCTAATTTACAGTTCTTTTATTAAAAAGATAATAAGTGCTAATGATTTAAAATTATGAACAATGAAGCGCGTCCAAATTACGACCTCCCATTTATTAAAAAAACTTTCTGGACACTCGGTTATAAACCCATTGACTAGTTTTCAGTTTTTCAGGACCCTTGTAATTGAACTAACATGACTCTCCTCCAACTCCCTCTTGCATTAAAGCAAGTAGCACGCATTATAGTATCATTTAATGCTCATGGTATCCCAAGCCCCGACCTTATCTACAGAAAAAACCATGGGTTCATCCACTTTCGACTGCAACATCAATCTCACGGTCGGTCAAAAGAATTCTTTTTAAAAAAAAAAAAAAAAGCCAAACTTATTGACCATGGTTTCTTCATTCCTACATTTTTTGTCACCTTTAAATACCCTTCTTATCAATTTACCAAGTGTGTTCATTTCCTGCTTCAACACATACTCTTTTCTCAACCCTCCACTTGATCCTGTTTCTTCTTCTCTCTCTCATTTCTCCGATCTTCTACACTCTTATTCAGCCTTAAAATTCTCATTTCGTGGTTGGGTTGATCGCTGAAGATGACGATCATGGCGGCGCCGACCGTCAAGGACGGATGCCTTATGGCCAGAGGGAAGGCGGTTTTGACCCAAGTAACAGAAAACGTCGTCGTTTCTCTGATTGGTGGAACAGGTTCAGCTTTCCTCGGTGCAACTTCAACGATTTCAAGTTGTCGCCATGTCTTCACTCTTGGAATCCTCCAGTATGTCTCACTAATTTATATATCTTGATTGCTTTATCACTGTAACAAGCCAAGAATGAATTCACAGAATTTTCTGAAGAGAATGCATGAACTAAATTACAGGGGATATAAGTTGTTATCTCTGTTCAGAATGAAAATATGGTGGATGATCCCGCGAATAGGGAAGTGTGGAAGTGAAATTCCGATGGAAACTCAATTCCTGTTTCTAGAAGCGACCCAGGTTCTGCTTTACATGACGAGTTTTCCTCTGATTCAGAAGATTCAACACCAGATAACACCTTCTACATTCTCTTCTTGCCGGTTTTGGATGGACAGTTTCGTGCAACTCTGCAAGGAACTCCAGCAAATGAGCTCCAGTTCTGCATTGAAAGTGGTTCGTTTTGCTTCTTCTCCTTTTAGCTTTTAGTTCATGCAAGATTTCTATTTGAGGTTGCTGATACGCTTACTTGTATGCCAAACAACACAAATGTTCTTCTTTTTTTCAATGTTGCAGGAGATGTTCGTGCCCAAACTTTTATTTTTTTGTTGCCTCCACCAGATTTTTGCCCCGACTATACTAGTCACGCAACTGGCTGGCTTTGGTGGGTAAGTCTTCCAACAGAGATTTTCTGCATATGCCAAGGCTCTCGAGACCTCGTTTAAGCGATACCGAACTTCAAAATCACTAGAAGAAGTATTTGTGAATTTAAGGGACGGCCCATATGAGTTAATAAGGGATTCAATCAAGTACGTATCTTGATTTTATGAAATTTCCTTATTCTACGCTTCAAATTTGCTACCATACGGCTTGTAAGTCATAGGTTTAAATACGGATAACAGCCTCTTCACGTTATCTCCTTCACTTGCAGGGTAAAACTGCGTATATATATGTCCCTTCTTACCTCACCTATGGGAGCCTTATGCACCACCTTTTTTTTCATGCTTCTATTATAAGATATCAAAATTTTCATTTTTTTAAATTAAGGGTATTGGAGAAATGCAAAGGAACGTTGAGTCATATTGAGAACAAGAAGACACCTGCACATCTTGACTGGTTTGGGTGGTGCACTTGGGATGCTTTTTACACTGAAGCAAGTCCACAAGGAATCAAAGAGGGTCTTCAAAGGTACATCATCAACCAACTTCAGCAATAATGCAACAATTAAATACTGAGGATGTAAAATGACATTTATGTCCTTGATCCGACAGTTTCTCACAAGGAGGTTGTTCACCAAAGTTTCTGATTATTGATGATGGATGGCAAGATACAGTCAATGAGTTAGGAGCCCGGTGAGTATCCATCGTTATTTTCTTCATCTCAACATTCATAATTCATTTCTATTTCTTACTCTTCATTATGCTCACCTATTTTGAACTATAATAGGTTTGCAGCCAGACTTACAGACATAAAAGAAAATAGCAAGTTCAGGAGTACAACCTCGGACACTCCTCCATACGCCAATCTTCATTATTTTGTTGATTCCATCAAAGACAACTTCGGACTAAAGTAAGCTATCTTATTTCTATGAGCATCATTCATTCTTCCTCCCTGTCTTTGCAGATAAACTCAACAGACTTATTATATGCTGAATTAGATTCTTTAAAACGATACTCTCTCCAGCCCTTAACATAAGAGTTAGATAATTAATTTGCAAATATTACAGTTAAGTTAGTTATTTATAGCAAATATTTGTTAGTTTTCCAGAATACCATCTTAAACCATGTGCATTGTAACTATTTCTTGATGAAAATCTCTTTATTATGTGCAGTCGATAGGGACACTTTAGGAAAAAAATTATAAATTTAGGAGACAAAGTTGATTGAGGTCTATATACTTTAGGCAAACTTTTATGCATGATAGTTAAAATTACTGATAATGACCATAATGTTGCAGTTATATATACATGTGGCATGCTTTAGCTGGTTATTGGGGAGGAGTGAATCCATCATCAGAAGCAATGAAGAAGTATAATCCAAAGCTTGAATATCCAATTCAGTCACCTGGTAACACAGGGAACCTTAGAGATATAGCCGGGATAGCTTGGAAAAGCATGGAGTGGGAACTATTGACGCGGAAAAGATCTACGACTTCTACGATGACTATCATTGTTATCTTGCAAGTTGTGGTGTGGATAGAGTCAAAGTTAATGTCCAGAATCTGATGGAAACTTTAGGTTCTGGATATGGAGGAGCGTTTCGTTGACCAGGAGGTATCAAGAATCACTAGAGCAATCTGTAGCAAGGAATTTCGAGGACAATAACCTTATTTGCTGCATGTCGCATAATTCAGACTCTATTTACGGGTTTACCCTTTTTTTCCTTATTCTCTGGAAATAATAAGCCTCAGAAATTTTCAGGATGTTAGTTTTGACAAGTAATTGTTGTTACATTATGAATTATTAGTTCGAGGAAGAGCGCGTCAGCGAGAGCATCAGAGGATTTCATGCCGAGGGAACCTACGCTACAAACCGTACACATTGCCTCTGTGGCTTTTAACAGTCTTCTTCTTGGGGAGATAGAGGCGCCAGATTGGGACATGTTCCATGTAAGATATATCTCATGCTATGCATTTTTCTTTAAAATCATTAAATTCGTCTAACTCTGCTAAGCATGACTCTGAAATCCAATGATTATTGCAGAGCAAGCATGAGCTGCTGAATTCCATGGTGCAGCAAGAGCAATAGGTGATTGTTCAGTATTTGTATGGTGAGACAAAAAAGACAAATCATAGCATGGATAATTTCATCTGTTGAATAGTTTAAGGTTTCTTGTTTTTCTTAAGTTAAAGCTCGTTAAGGGAATTAAGGATCTTGCCATGTTTCAACATATGACAGCGATAAGCCTGGAAATCATGATTTTAAAATCCTCAAGAAGCTGGCACTACCTGATGGATCCATCTTAAGAGCAAGATATGCGGGTCATCCTACTCGAGATTGCTTGTTTGAAGATCCTGTTATGGATGGTACAAGGTAAGAAAATCTGATTCTCAGAATGAACAGACTTTTCTAATTTGTTGTTCTTCACCGAAATAACCATTACTTTTAAAATAATATTCTGCAGTTTGTTGAAGATATGGAACTTGAATAAGCTAAAAGGAGTGACAGAGTGTTTAATTGCCAAGGAGCTGGAAGTTGGCCATTGAAACCAGTGGAAACAAAACCTGCTCACATAAACATTACAGGCAAAGTAAGACCATTGGATGTCGAATTTCTTGAGGATGTTGCCGGTGAAAATTGGAATGGAGATTGTGCTGTATATGCAGGGTACTGGTTACAATTTCATCACATTTTTTTGGGAAAATTAATCCTTTTTTTTTTTTATTAATTGTAACCAGACCCTAAACTATATCTCATAACAACATGATGTTTGTAGTTTTAAATCGATTGTAACTTATTCTCTAAATTTTAATTCGATATAATTCAGTTCCTATAGTTTAACCATTCAAAATATTTAAGCCCGGAGTCACAGTTTAGACTGAGTTATAAATAAGTCAAAATTACATAGACCAAAAGATTAATTCTCCCTATTTTCTTTTGGCCCCATCAAAACCAGTGTCCTGTGTCCAAATTCTCTAGCATGATGGCAACATACTTAATACATATTGCATTGCGGGCTTCCTTTACAAATTGGCATTGAGAGGAAAACTTGAAGTATCTTTGGAGTTTGGAGACTCTCAAATGTGAGATATACACAATATCTCCAATCAGGGATAGTATTTATTCTAACAGAGCAAGTAACAACAACCTAGTACTGTACAATGTCTAACATGAATCATGTTATGAACAGGTTTTTGGTAATGAAGTCCAATTTGCAGCAATAGGATTGCTTGATATGTATAACTCAGGAGGAGCAGTAGAAGCTTTGGAATCTGCCATTGATGTTTCAGAGTGCATCATTAAAATCAAAGCAAGAGGATCGTCTGGTCGTTTTGGGGCCTACTCTAACGTAAGTCCCAAACATTGTACATTGGATATGGAGAAGGATTTCTCGTACTGTGCTGAGGATAACTTGTTGACAATTGAACTTGAGGCAATTTCAGAGATATTCAGTTTATATATTGATTGATTATTCATCATTGTTACTTTTATCCAACATGTGGAGATATATTTAGCATTTTGAATTTGATAATATGATTGTGTTTTTTTTAGTGGTTAAGCTCCCCAATTTGAATTATTGAAGATAATTGTGATTAACTATTTTTTTTGGATACTATTAACAAGATATACTGTTAAGAGTTTGGTGAGATGTGTTTCTCCTAGATTTAGATATAAGTTCTAGATTCTTATCAAAATATTAAATTTGAATTAAAGATATTTGTTTTATAATTAATTATTTTTGGATAGATAAGTTCAAGATTCAGATTAAAAATATCAAATCTGAATTAAAAATAATTTATAATTGACTATATTTGAATAATTGATTTCAAACTTCAGTATATTTTATTTGTTATTGTTTGTTTATTCTTTCATGGCATTTTTATTTTTTTTATATTTATCTCATGTTTGTTTATTATTTAATCTCATTATCATACTCTTTCCCCCTATTTTTATCGCGTTATTCTTATTACTTTTCTATACTTTTCCCCTATTTATTATATTTATAATGAGGTTTATATTGATTTTTGAACTATTAATTCAAGAGAAAGAGAGAAACTCATGAATTCATTATATATATATATTCTCTATGATTATTTTTAGGATAATTATTTAGGGATAAGTTGTTAGATTCTTATAAAAAAATATTAAATTATAATTAAAGATAATAGTAATGAACTATTTTTGGATAATTGATGTGATATCAAATTTAATTTAAGGGGGAGTCCAGAATCAAAAGCATCACAAGATTCGGCTTGAGGAATATATAAATAAGAGGGTGGAGGAGCATTGTTGCTTCACACAACACGTGAGAACTTACTGTGAAAAAGAATTTGTGATTCCTTTCAAACCAAATGGGCAACCAAGTAAGTTCCTTTTTTTTACTTGTAATATTTAAATTTCTATTTTTTTTACATGACTGTTGATTGTTGATTGTTTTAGCTCATTCCAATGAAGAAGGACAAAGAGGAGCAAATCGAGGAACTGAAGAAGAACAACCCGGAAATGGATGAACATGTCCTTCGAAATCTTCTAAACGACCTTGAACAGTTTAATGAATTCCTGAAAAAGAGAATGCCGGAGGTTGACGAACTGTTAAAGGAGATCAGGGCAAGAAAGAAAGATGAAGATTCACTCAAAACAAGGAAAGAAGATGAAGATTCACTCACAAAAGAGAAAGAAGATGAAGATTCTCTCGAAACAAAGAACGATGATGAAGATTCACTCACAAAAGAGAACGAAGATGAAGATTCTCTCGAAACAAAGAACGAAGATGAAGATTCACTCACAAAAGAGAGAAGATGAAGATTCACTCACAAAAGAGAGAACGAAGATGAAGATTCACTCACAAAAGAGAGAAGATGAAGATATAGATTATAGAGCGAGTCTTTCTAGTATAAGTTAATTAATTTTGAGAAAGTTTCTACCATTTCTTTTGCTTGAAATTTATAAATTTTATGAAATTTTATTGGAAAATTTTCAAAAAATACCCATTTAAATTTCAAAATTCGGTTTACTACATTTTATAAGTTATTTACAACTTTTGTAAGGCTATTTAGTATTTACACTGTAAAAAGTTTTGATTTAGAATTTTAAAATTTAAATGGGTATTTTTTGAAAATTTTCCAATTTTATTTTTAAAAATATAAAGAGATCTTAAATGTAAGTTGCACAAACTCACCTGTTTATTATTATCAATAAATAATTATTAAAAATATATAATTAAATAATTAAAATTAAAAAAATAATACAATTTGATTTTAAATGTATTTCATAATCAAATTCAGCATTCATAATTTACCATACTTAATAAAAAATTTCTATAAATTTAATATATAAAGTTATTAAATAAAATTAAATTCAAATAGAAACGTAAAAATAGTGAATTCTAATTTAATTGAGTTTATAGTTAGTACAAGTTTAATTAAGTAGAATTGACACATAGAAATATAATTTATATAAATTAAAATTAACAATTTGCACACTTAAAGATAAATGTTATCTATAACAAATCAAATTATAAGTTATAATTTTAACAAATTCAAAAGGTAAATTATTAGGAGCTATAGATTAACTTTCTTTCCATTTATTTAGTTGGATTCTTCAGCTTTGATACATTATTTTCTTTTATTTTTTCCAATATATAAAGAAAAACTTAGAATTTTAAAATTGATGATACTAGTTTTTTTAATTGGTCATTACTCATTGAATATGTTATTTGATTTGATATTACAATACTATAGGTTATCCTTATTAAAGACGGTAGGGTTTTTTTTAAAGACCCAATCTTTTATTTTTTTTATCCTTATCCTTTGCCATTAATCTATCATTATGTTCTTATATAAGAAAAAAAATAAAAAAATTATGATATAATATATGTAACAACCTAAAGTTATATTGTAGCCTCAATTTATTAATTCAAGTCAGATGCCACGCCATTATGCAATTTCTGTTAATAAACGGCAAAAAACTTTAAAATAATAGTAAGGGTTTAATCATTAATGTCAAAAAAATTAAAACGTCAAATATTTTAAATTTAAACTTCAAAAATATTATGGGGTTATATGCAATTTTAGAAGTTTTGTGACTTTTATAGCCTTTATTTTAATATAATATATTTATTTTGATAATATTTCCTGATCTTTTTAAAGAAACTTATTAATTACATAAATTATTGAGAAAATTAGGAAAAAAAATTCATTGAAAATTTTATTAGTGAAAAAGATTTGATAAATTTGTATGCATATAGCCATATAGACTAGAGCATTGATACTATATAAATTTTGTATACATTCTAATATTTTAATTTAGGTCCTTATGAAGATAAAATTTGTAATGGGCACTTTGCTCTGATTTTTTATAAATTCTAAATTCTTTCCGAGGTAAAATATGCATAAAAATCTTGACAAAATGGATTCGTTGGATAAGCATGGGAGCTATGTGAGTCTGTGAAAGCCCATTATGGGGGGGGGGGGGGGGAAATCAAAGCCCACATCTTTATGAACTATCTGCCATTTTTGGGTTTCTGGTTCCCCTCGCCTCTCCTCTATTTGCCAGCAGAATTCTTCATTTCCTGTCCCTTATCCTCATCCTCCTCCTTCTAAACCCTCCTCCTCTTCTTCTACTCCAAGATAGAACTATGTCTATCACTTCTATACCTTCCTTCAAGGCCCTGACAATGGCAGAATCGCGCATTCTCTCTCTTCCCTCTGTAATTTCCAACAAAACCAAGCACCCCTTCATCTCCATTCCGTCTAAACCTTTTAAGCTTCAGGCCTCTTGCTTCTATTCTTCCCTCTTTCTACCATCTCTGTCACTCGCTAGGAAAACCCACAATTTATCTATACTTACATTCGTAGCCCAGACATCGGACTGGGCTCAACAGGACGAAGACAACCCCGTCACTATCGATGAAGAGGAAAATCAAGACGTGGATGACGCAGAAGCTCGTCTTTCGGATTGGGAGGTTGATGGTGAAGGCGCAGGAATTGAGGCTAGCGAGGGCGAAGGAGAGAGTAATGAAGATGATGAATTTTCAGAACCACCCGAAGATGCAAAACTTTTTGTTGGTAATTTGCCTTATGATGTTGATAGCCAGAGATTAGCCATGTTTTTTGAGCAGGCTGGAACTGTGGAAATTGCCGAGGTGAGTAACCTTTCGATAGCTAAGCTTCGTCTTTATGGGTCGTCATGGTGCTTGAGGCTTTAGCTCTTGCGGCGGTGTTCATTTGGTTTTTGTGATTGTAGGTTATTTATAATAGGAGCACTGACCAAAGTCGTGGGTTCGGATTTGTAACGATGAGTACAGTTGAAGAAGCAGAGAAAGCTGTCGAAAAGTTCCACCGCTACGTAAGCTGTTCTTATTCATTTTGTTTGCTTATCACAGAGCTAGTTATAGACTTTAACGCTTATTTATCCGTCATGGGAAAAAGCCAGCCAATTTGTTCTGATAATGACAGAACAGTAAACACAAACCGGTAAGTTCGATTTAATGATGGAACTTGCGAGGTAATGGATGCTGCTTAGCAAAAACGGGCTTTTGCAATTTGAGATAAAGTTACTCAGATTACTTTGATTTTGACATACACACAATAATCTGGTTGAAGTTGAACTGTATAGTAAGGCTAGTCTGAGACTGATTCAATTTTGTACTATAATAAAAATATTCGGCTAGAAAACATTTCTGTGGGATTAAAAGGTGGGTAATACTAGCAAATAAGATTAGGCCTATTTGTATACCTTCCTCTGTTGACACCCATGCCTCATCAGAAAGAAGGGGAAACAAAGGAAATGTCAGCCCTGTTCTTGTTTCAGATACGTTACTTGCATGCAGACGACATCAGTTAACCAGTTAACCGACTTGCATAATATCTCCTCTCCAATCCCCCCCCCCCTTCCAATTGTGTCTTCTCATTTTTCCTGACCTGCAACAGTTCTTATGCATATCTTGGAATCCCCATTTGTCTCTGTAAGCAGAACCAAAATCAAATACTACTTACTATTATTATGGTAGTAACGTATGCTTAACACTATATGTTAAGGGGCTGAGTTGAAACTATAGAGATGAGAGGAATGAGGGGGGAAAGTATTTTTGCCTACTGTTGCTCATCTTCTAAAGTGGTCAACCCAACGTGTAGAACGATTGGTTTCCAAGGCTAACTAATCTTGCAACAGGATGGAGATGACTGGATGTTATCCCTTTATTATATCATTGTGCATGGTAAAAAACTTTTGTTGAAGATTTATATATTACCAAGGAATTAATTAGCGTTCAGACCTGAGACTCAGAACTGGCGGTATTTGTTTAATGACGTTTGGGTAGCTTTCTGTTTTGGCATCTAATTACACGCTCAGGTTGGGACTCCATAGCTCATTCAAATATACTTTTGAAATTCTTAATTAATGATCCTTGGTTTGTATATTTTCATAGTGGAGCTAGTTTCACCCCCTGCACCTACTCCCAAAAGTTAAGATGTGTCTTACAATTTATTTACATGTAAAAGTGCAGGCTGCAATGATTGCTTTTGATCTTGTATTACCTTTTTTTTGTGAATTTTCAGGAGTTCATTGATACTTATTGTCTTCATTTAACAGGATCTAGATGGAAGACTGTTGACTGTCAACAAGGCTGCTCCAAGAGGAGCACAGCCTGAACGCCCACCACGGGTCTTCGAACCATCCTTTAGAGTCTACGTAGGCAACTTGCCATGGGATATTGATAATGGTCGCCTGGAGCAGATTTTCAGCGAGCATGGTAAGGTTGTGAGTGCCCGGGTAGTCTATGACAGAGAGACAGGTCGATCTCGTGGTTTTGGCTTTGTCACAATGTCCAGTGAAACAGAAATGAATGATGCCATTGCTGCTCTTGATGGTCAGGTATCACATTACTGCTTTATTGCTTGATTGAAGTAACATGCATTGGTAATCTAAATGTGCTTGGTGCTGAATCCTGAAGGCAACACAGTGTGCGTTTGTGTTGAAATGGATCCTTTGTCAATTATCTGATATGTTGGTTCTGCTGTTGCAGAGTTTGGACGGGAGGGCAATTAGAGTGAATGTTGCTGAGGAAAGGCCAAGGCGAGGCGGCTTTTGATCGGTGATTAAATAATCCCTAAATCAGAAGCTATTTGGGTTCTTTTTCATTGCTGAGGATAATATAGTGCCAATTTTCTTCCTTGAATATTCCCCCTTTTTTGTTGTCTTTCTGCTAGCTTGATATTAGATTTATATATGTCACTCCTATTATTTTGACGTGTTGATGAATATGATCAAAGGTGTGATTTGGAATTCCGGAGATCCTAAAGCATTATTTTTGTTGCTATTTAATTATAAAAAAATGGAATTCAATGGAGCAGAAGACTTTGCTCATCTGTTTGGTCACAGGATGTTGTCGGGGGCGCATCAATGGCCTTACGTCAATGCCTTATACTAGTGTATGGAAACTTCTATCTAAGTGGGAGGTTGCGGATTCGATTGGGTGTGTAACTTCAAATGGTTAATGTTTGCCTCTAATTAAACGGAATCATTTAAAGATTCTCACTCTAAGATATGTGTACAGAATCTTTTGAAGTGGCCCTCTTGCAGTGTTACACTGCTACTGCATCAAAATGGATTTACTAGTTTCCCATTGTGACTTTCAAATAAATAACTATTTTTGAAAAATTTGTGAATGAATTAATGATTATTAGATTTTTTTTTTTGGCAACAGATTATTAGATATTAATGGATGGTGTTGCGGGGATTCAGATTTCTTTTAATATGATTAGGAGAGAACCTGAGAAGAACAAAAGGGGTAGATTTTCATTGTAAGTTTAAGTTTCATATTTATTTATATGTATTTTTTAATCAACGGAGGAAATCCACATTGGTGTGGTAATGATTTGGTCCCTAATATTTAGCAGTCAAATGGGGCGAACAAAAGATTAGCCATGCCCCTCAATCTCAACGCAAAACAAACTTTTTTTTTTGTTATAAAAATTTTTAGAAAAGGGTTAGATTCATTTATGATCCAAGAGCGGGAAAAAATTTTTTTCTTCTAAGTGATATTAATATTGAGCAGGACGAGCCGTCTATTATTTTCAGACATAAACTTAGGCACTCAAGAATTAGGATGTCTCCTCAAACATCGTGACTGGAATCACAATAAAATAATATTCTTTAAGGATCGAATATATTCTAAATAATCGTATATCTTATTTTTTCATCAGTTGAATCTACGATGATAGGTTAAAACTAAAAATAAAATGTTCCAATGAGGTGTGGACGAGGCACTTGCCTGAACGCACAACGGCTAATGGGTTGCTACACCGCCTACGTGGTTTTCTTGACAGTTCTAATTTTTAAGAGAGAGGAAAAAAACTGAATATTCACTTGTATTATATATAATCTATCCAAATGTATAAAACGGAAATAAAACTGTACAGATGACAGTCATTATCTGCCATAGTATTATAACACCACATGATGACCACAAACTAAGGTGAACATCAACTTCTACTACGCAACTACGCAACTACGCAACTTCTTACAGCAAGTGGGACATCCAAACATTTGTATTTGGGCAGAAGACGACTTCTATAACTGAATCAGTAACCTCGTAGTTGAGCATCTCGACTTGTGAGAGGCACATAGCGAACAGAAGTCTCACTCCGCACGCTTACAGAACCATCGGAGTTTTTGTCAATTACCTTTAGATACTGAAATACGTTTCCAACAGGAATCACCATTCTACCTCCGGGCTTCAACTGATCTATGAGTGGTTGGGGGATTTCTTGTGCCGCCGCTCCCACATGTATGGCATCGTACGGAGCATGCTCTGGCCAACCTTTCCTTCCATCTGTCACACAATAATCACTCAACCAATTAATTGAATTATCACCATTTAATTGCTCACGAGATAATATATATGGAGATTATTGTATTTGCTTTAGGATTGCAAACAGAACTCATTACCACATGGCAGGGGCCAATTGGACGGTTTAGTTTGACTAAACTCTTCGAACAAATCCTAAATCAAAATCATCTGGGTATTTATATTTTACTTTGTTTGTTGTAAAGGCTTGATACAACTAAAATTAATCAAATCACTAAGTCTAATGTCACAGCTAACTAGATCAGAAGAAAGAGAATTTTCTGAATTTTGGTGGCGCTAAAGTTTAAAAGAAGCCAGTCTAGAAATCATACCACCAGCATGCACCGAGAGGGAACCATCTTTCAACAGTGGAGCTGCAGCACTTTTCTGAATATTCTCCAATGAAGAAGAGACTAATTCAGGAATATGCTCCACGCCAACAGCACGACCTTGGGGTCCAACCATCAAAGCAAAGCATGCTGTAAGATACCCAGTCCCTGCAAAAAAATTGACAGTATGGATACGGTGTACTTTCATGGAAAAGAAAAATAAAAATCTATGAAAAATGATGAAAAACAATCACTTAAATATTTTTTGTACTTATCACTCATATCGGCATCAAGATTCTCATTCCCTATCAAACAAGCAATCTGCATTGCTCCATAAGATATTCTATTCAAGACATGATAGAATGAATTAGAGGGATAATTGGATAAAGTTCATGAAATATACCTGATCCAACATCCAGAGCACGCATCCCAGGCTGCAAATTCTGCTCCAGCAACTGGAGGCACATGGCATGCATATGAGGTGCAGATATAGTGGCATTGTAGCCTATTGCCATTGGGCTGTCAACATAAGGTGGAGTACCATCAGGAACAAACAAAGCTCTGTCTACACTCTCCATAACCTCAGCTACCTTTTTCGATGATATTACTCCATAGCGTTGCAAATTCTCCACCATTGCTTTGTTCTTGCCAATGCTATTCCCAGACCAGAATTGCTGCAATTTCAGGAAAAAGTAATTTAAATGATTTTTTCTTTCAAATAGTGATAGAAGAGAGCAAGGTCATGGAGCATAAGCAAGTATCACTACAGATCTTTTTTCTCTTTCCTTCCTCACCCTGGGTAGTGAAAACTAAGAGAGGAAAGGCTAAAATTACGATCTGAACAAAGGAAGAAACTATAAAAAGCAATCAATTCTTGAATCTTGATACCGGCATAACTTACTCTCTATTAGAACATAAATCTATAACCATCAATTCAGATACCTTGCTGAGTTGTTCCTCCAAGGATATTGGGCATGCATTATGGTGGTAACCATTAGAGAGAGTGCAATAAGTCACACCATAAGTTAGCAGCAAAAAAGTGCATGTCCACACTACTTGATAAAATTGACCCTGACATTCATTTATTAAAACTTCCAAATAAAAGTAGATTACATACAACTCAAGCCAAGGGCCTATCCTCTATACCAACAAACAAAAGACACCGCCACTAAGATAACCGGAGTCAATAGTTAAAGACCATTTTCAATTCACATTGAATCAGTGAAAAGCTCTTCTAGGCTGGAAAATCAATAAGGCCATTATCCCAGCGAATTACCAGGATGAGGGTCCAAAAAAGATTTCTCCTTAGAATATAAAATTACCAGCTAAAATCTCACATTAAAATCCTCCAAGTTTCCAGATCACCGTAATGTTAAAAGCTCCAATGAGATTTGAGAGAGATCCCTCAATACATGGCCAGTCAAATTTATACGTTTACTTGAATTTCTTTGGTTCTCGTATGTTCTATAGGTTCCACCTCCGTTCTACCGAAATAATTCACGCCGGACCAAACAAAGAGTTGAAATCCATAACTTTCCAACTGGTGAAAAAGGACCCTCCATATATAGATTAAAAGGCAATGATCCAATAATTCCATGCAATAGCTTAATTAAACCTTAAAAACCAAAAGTGGATCAATACAAAGTAAACGGCTTCTTGACAGTCGATAAAAAAAACAAAGCTAAAATTACGCAAGTCGGGAAAAAATAATAACGATCAGCACTTAAACCAGAAATATAAACAATTTTGAGAGAGCAAGGAATCTACTGGTAGCTCTCAGTAGATTCTAAAGCAATGATCAACTGAAAACAATAAGGAGCGAGAAAAAGAAGGTACCTGCATCCTCGATGACCGATAATTCCCCGTGAGGAAAGTAGAGCTGGTGATAATGGTGGATTGAGCTAAGAGAGAGCGTGAGGTTGTACGATGATGAAAGAGAGTGGGA
This sequence comes from Leucaena leucocephala, assembly GCA_037074615.1. Taxonomy (NCBI): domain Eukaryota; kingdom Viridiplantae; phylum Streptophyta; class Magnoliopsida; order Fabales; family Fabaceae; genus Leucaena; species Leucaena leucocephala. The sequence continues at coordinate 1,958,665 of CM073537.1, forward strand.
GTGAAGAGAAGCTTGAGAGGGCGTGCATACGCAAAAGCAGGAGATAGTGGCATTTCTAGCGTTCTCGCTGTTTCTCACACTTACCATATTCTATACACGTGTGAACCGATCTTCGTTTAGTGTAATATGGGCGTTTTTGGTCTAATCTAGGCCTTATGGGATTTTATGGCCGACATGGGCTTTGAGCATAACACTTTTGGGCTAGATTTGGAAGATTTTTTTTTTTACCAATGAGAGTTGGCACAGAAAGTAAAAAACGAGTTCGTATTTCATAAAAGTGCAAGTTCGACTCCCACTATTGTTGTGAGGACTTTCTTAGTAGACAATCTCGTAAGTCTCCTATAAGCGATCTCTGAACCCTAGGGCTATACCCTGGCCTTGGTGGGGGACGATAAGGAACCCACCTAAACTTTTTTGTATAAAAAAATAAAATAAAATTTGGATGGTGGAATAGGCTCAATTATAAGTAGAGTTGTCTAGCCAATGAGAATTGGCACAGATGGAAAACTGGTGACAAACCCACATAAATTTTGTATAACAAAAAAAAAATTGTAGAGTTGTCTAATACTATCACTATTTAAATGTTAAATTTTTTTTAATGCCATAACTTAAATTTTTTATTTAATATATTTTTTAAACTCCTTAAAATTCATTCATAATTTATCAACAAACTTTAATTATAAAAATATGTTTAGGGTGCTGATTTCAAAAAATCTGTTTCAAGACTCAAGCTTTCAACACCAAAAAAATCTTTAATTGTTATCAATATTAATAAATGTATAATTTATATGAAATTTCAGTGCACTCACATCTAATTATCTTTATTAAAACTAATTGGGGACATCACATTTTCCTATACTCCTTGACAATTTTTCCCCTACACGGAAGGTTCCCCCAACAACCCCCATATTGTGAAGCAACCAATAGTTAAACAAGTGTAAAAGGAAAATGAAGAAAACACTCTCTTTCCACACTTTGTTTCTTTTGTCATACAAACTTTAAAAGAACAGCTCAGACAACTATGTCCACCATATTATTATAATCCTTCATAAATTATAACCTAACCCTAAACCTAGGCCTTTCTTTTGAGTTCAGTTTCTCTTTTCTATATGCCAACCTTCACGCAAAAGATCAGGTTTAGTGTAATTCTTCCAATTTTAACAGATGATGTAATCATATTGACATGGACAGCTTGATATAAAGCTTCAAATAAAGCTCTCTAACGTTAATTTGTATAAGAACTAAGTAGTAACACCTTTTTTTTTGGTCTCTCATTAGGGTGAAGTGATTAACGAAGCAGTTACATATGCATGGAGGGTCCACCATATACATAGCTAGCTATATATATATACTCATTCTCCCTATGTATAACGTTATCCTAAACATGGTATGATTAATCACTTTAGCTTTTGTTTTATACTCCACAGCAAGCAAGGTACTTGTTCAATAAGGCTTTATTCCACTTCTCTGTGCTATATAAAACCCTTAGTTATATGAGTGTATACGACCACGTTTACTCATATATACCAAACACATCCTCTTGTGTTGTGTGTTTGTTTGTTAGTAAGGTTGTCGGAGACATGGCGAGCATGAAGGGACGAGCACAAGGTCAGAAGAGAGAGCGTAGGTTGTTCTCAACGTCCGATGACACAGCCATGATGAAGCAAATTCAGGCCACACATGCCCCTGATGGTCGTGAAGTTGACGTCAGGCCCGTTATCCATATCATTGAGGAGATCCTCATTCATTCCATTGCTGGTAGCATTGAAGATGGTGACCTCCATGTACTCCATCTCTCTCTCTCTCTTCATGACTTTCTATATTATGTCTGTGTTATATATATATATATATATATATATATATATATATATATAACACTTTTAGCAGGAAATAATCTTGGACGTGCATGTGTTATATATTCAAAATCGAATGATGTTTTATGAGTAAGATATATGTTGTGGTTGATTATGTTGTAGGGAAAAAGACCAGAAGCCGACGTGGAGAAGGCTGCTGCTTTTGTTGAATTCGACATGCTTGATTCATTGGCTTTTGTCGTGCACAAAATTTCCTGCGAGGTTCTTTTCTCTGACTGGAAAAAATCATCTCAACTTTTACGTTAATTACTATATTTATTGCTGCTGTTAAGGATAAAAGTTGACCCCATATATGATTACCATGCATGTTTCATATTTCTTCTTTTCCTCTTTGAGCTTTTGCAGAGAATATACTTTCCTTCACAAGCATGCCATTGCTTTAAACCAAAAAGCACAAACTCAGATGGAAAGATACTCGAGCATTTACATAGGAACTAAAAACACTTGGCTTTAATTTGCTTTCTATTAGTCGCAGTTCTTTTACGTTGTCGAATATGCTGCAAGTATAGACTAAGTCGCTTTTGTTTAGACTTACTCTGACCCAATGATTCTTTATAGTGCACGTTAAAAAATATCAACGATTATTTATATTCAACAGGCGAAGCTGTTACTTCTTGTACTTTATTATATTTTAAGTCATCTTTTATAGGCTTTTCATGTTTCTATTTAAAGTCATTTTACAAATCTGTGAATAATTAATGTTTTCCACAATAGCACCCTTGATATATATTGTTGAGTAATTATGGTAGAGAGAGATCATGAGTAAGAATTGAGCAGTATTTTTGGAAAGATGACATAATCTTAAAAGCGACTTATTTTAACTAATTTCTTTAATCTACATAAATTAATTAAAGATAACTTATAAGAATGGAAGGATTATTTAAGTGGAGAGGGGAGATCATATTTCATTGTTAATGATCCCTAAATATATGTAAATTGGCAGTTAACATGCAAGTGCTCAGGAGGTGGAGATGCACATGCAACAACAATGGTGATATTGAACCTCCTGTCTAGTTATCCATGGCATGCAAAAGTAGTGTTAACCCTAGCAGCTTTTGCTGTTAACTTTGGGGAATTCTGGCTTGTTTCACAACAAAGTGCTGCAAATACACTTGCCAAATCTGTGGCTCTCCTTAAGCAACTTCCCGATCTTGCCGAGAATACGAGCTCTCTGAGATCGCAGTTCGATGCAGTGAATAAGCTAGTGAAGGCAACACTGGATGTAACAAGGTGCATCATTGAGTTCAAGGAGCTTCCATCTGAGTACATTTCAGAGGACACTCCTCCTATGTCTGTTGCTAGTGCTCATATTCCTATTGCTACCTATTGGACTATAAGAAGCATTGTGGCTTGTTCCACTCAGATTGCTAGCCTTATAGGCTTGAGAAATGAGTAAGCCTTTCATGTAACTTTATATTTCAGATTGGTTCAATCTCTTTCAGTTTAAAGATACTATAAATGATGTTTTAAAATGCTTACAGGTACATTTCACCAACCACTGAGTCATGGGAATTATCAAGCTTGGCTTATAAAGTCAGCAGTATTTATGAGCACCTCAGGAACCAATTGGAACTCTGCCATCAATATATAGGTGAGGTTTTAATCAAAACAACTATCTGCAGGATAACTGTTCTATACTTAAAATGTACCAGTATCAAGTTTAGGGGTGTGTTTGGGCAACTTTCAAAACCATGGTTTCAAAAGTAGAGTAGCCAAACAAGGGTCCAAAACCCAAAATAGCTTTTAGCACTCAAAAGCCTGGTTTTGAACCCAAAATCTTGGTTTTGGAATAAGCTGAGGATAATAACTTTTAATCCCAAAGCTATGGTTTTCTTTAGAATCTATTCTCTAGAAGCTAATCCCCAATAGCTTTTAATCCCAAAACCATTGTTCTCAAATATTAAATGAATGCTCAATATCACTACCAATGGGACAAATACAGATTTCTAACGCCTGTGAATAATGTAGAATATTTCCAATATTGAAGATGTTTCCAATGTTTTTTCTAGCATTTTTATATCTTTTAGAAAAATTGAGGTAGGTTTTGTTTGGATCAAAAAGATTCTCCTCCTTCATTCTTCTTAATCCTATCCAAATGCAGATGACAAGAGACACATAGAGGCCTTTCATAATCTGGTGGGTCTTTTCAAGACAAGTCACGTAGACAACATGAAAATCCTCAGAGCACTTATCTATGCCAAGGATGATCCACCACCACTTGTAGATTCTAACAGAGCAAGGGTTAGTTAGTTCTAAAACATATCATCTTCTGAAAATACTAACATACATAGCTCAAGTTCTAAAAACAATTTCACTTACTGAACTAACAGTTTAGTCTGGAGGTGCTAAGGAGGAAGCATGTGTTACTTCTCATATCGGATCTTGATCTTTCACATGAAGAGATTATAATACTTTACAACTTGTATAAAGATGCTAGATCAAGGGCTGAGACACACTATGAAATGGTATGGATCCCAGTTGTGAACATAGCAAACTGGAATGATCAGAATAAAAGGAAATTTGAGCATTTGCAGTCTTCAATGGCGTGGTACAGTGTGCGTGATCCTATGATTATTGAACGAGCAGTGATTAAGTATATCCAAGAAGTTTGGAATTTCACAAAGAAAGCTATAGTGGTAGTTCTAGATCCACATGGTAGATTGTCATCTCCAAATGCACTTCACATGATCTGTATATGGGGAAACTTGGCCTTCCCATTCACTCACGAAAAAGAAGAAAGCTTGTGGAAGTCAGAGATTTGGAGCCTGGAGCTACTTGTTGATGGCATTGATCCTGCCGTGCTAGAATGGGTAAAAACATACTTACATCTTATCTAAACTGTTCAGATCTAATTTAAATTCAAATTTTACTATTTCTTTTATTTCTCTCCTCTAATCAAGGAACAACTTGACTCGTAAAATAATTCTCCATTGTTTCCAAGACCCCAGAAGATGCTATTTTTGACAATAACATAAAAGTTTTAATCTTTTTCCCATTCTATACCAGATGGCAGAAGGCAAGTTCATATGCCTTTATGGAGGTGAAGATCTTGAATGGATTCAAACATTCACAACCGCTGTATTAACTGTTGCAAAAGTTGCAAATTTACCGTTAGAGATGGTTTATGTGGGGAAGAGTAACGCCAAAGAGAGAATGCAAAAAATGATAACTACCTTCAACACAAGAAAGTTCAGTTACTTCTGGCCTAATGTCACATCCATTTGGTTCTTCTGGGCAAGACTTGAGAGCATGCTGTACTCCAAGTTGCAGCAAGGGAAGTCTGTGGAAGATGACCCTATTCTGAGCGAAGTCATGACTGTGCTTAGCTTCGATGGAAGCGATAATGGATGGGCAATTTTCTGCAAAGGAGGAACTGAAATGGCCAGAGCAAAGGGAGATACAGCTTTAACTTGCCTTAGAGACTTTGAGATTTGGAGGGAAGGTATTGGACGTGTTGGGTTTTTGCAAGCATTGAAGGATTATTTGGAGCAACTTCACACTCCTCATCACTGTAATCGTCTCATCCTTCCTGGGACTGCAGGAGCCATACCAGAGAGGGTTGTGTGTGCTGAATGTGGCCGTCAGATGGAGAAGTACTTCATGTATCGTTGCTGTGTGGAGTAAAAGGGAAGTATTCAATATAGAATTCTTTTTCTTCGGTAAAAAGTGCCTATCATATCATCTACGGACAATATTCAGGAACGGGGACAAGTGATAAACATTACTTTCACAATATTGATTTCATTAAGTATTGGATTGAGAAGTGGTTGTAGTATCAAGTTCAGTCTTTGTCATGTATTAATAGTTTGTGGTACTGGAAATGATGTTTGTATCTGCTAGTTCTCTAGGGCTCAGTGTTTTTTACATGAGCGCAGTAGAGTACGTAGCTAATAAACAGTGATAATGTTGAAGTCTTTCCTCTTTCAAATGTAACTTGTCATTATTTAATGTATATATTGTTCTAATTCACTGTGTTCTACCAATTTAAGACCACTAGGACAGTAAGAAAGTAGAAAGATATCGTCTAGAAGAATTGATGACGAGACAAAAGGTATTCGATGATCAAAAGTAGACAAAATTGTGTTTTAAGTATCATCACAAGTGTTAAAAATCCAAAAGCAGCTGAGGAAGAATGCTCTCCAAATGAGTAGCTTCCATTTGAGTGGTGCCCTCTGATTCTGCAATAGCAGCTGCTCGCTGTATAGCTTCTACATCAACAGAGTCGTTTCAGTCAAAATCATACGGTACTGAGTACTGAATATATGCAGAATCGATCAAATTTAAAGTCTTTAACAAGCACAAAGGAACCTGTGACAAAAATTCAGAGAAGTTCAGTGCTAAGCTTCAGCGCTTTTGCGTTAGCTGCATCACGACAGATGGACAAAGGAATCTTACGATACCCAATTTGCAATACCATGGAAACACTAGTGTGACGTAATCAAAGAAGCTCAACCACATAAAACTCAGGTAAATAAAGTGATATAATGCATAAATACCAAATAGTGGCCTGTTCTTCCTGGATGATCCACCTCCTACCTGTAGTAGTAAAACTCAGTTGCCAATTATCGACACATGAAACAGAAGTCAAGCAAGAGATTTTCTGTAAATGGAGAAGATAACTGATAATTTAGAGCAAGAATGAAGGTCTTGCTTAGGAAGATGCTGCATTGCTGCTATTCTATTACTCGCTCCCGGTTAGTAATAATTGTACAAGATTCAAGCGCACAATGGACAGACTTAAAAATCCAAGTTGTTTGTGTAACGTATTATTAATTATCCAAGCCATGAACAATGAAGGAAAAAGTTTGAAAGGTTTACTTCGATAAACAAGAAATAAGCAAGAAGGAGAAAGATATTGTACACAGAAATTGACAATATGAACAATACTTAGCATTGACTTGATAGTCCCCTTAATGTTATCCAATACCAATCTAAAACAAATTACAAATTATACAGCCAGCATCGTTATATGTAGATGATCAAACGAAGACAATATTGTCCATAAGTATCTCTTCAGATGCCTTAAAAATCCAAAAGTAACTGGGGAAGAATACTCTCCAAATGAGTAGCCTCTATTTGACTGCTACCCTCTAATTCTGCAATTGCAGCAGCTCGCTGCATAGCTTCTGCATCAACAGATTTACAGAATAGTTTCAGTCAAAATCATATGATAAATATATTGAAAGTCTTTCAAAAGGACAAAGGTATTTCTCTTTTCGGCAGGATGAACCTGTGACAAAAACCCGGAGAAGTTCACAACTAAGCTTCAGCGCATTTGCATTAGCTGCATCGCAAGTTATGGACAAGGAAGTCTTACTATACCCAATTTGCAATACCCTGGTGACGCTAATGTGACTACACAGGCTCTACGAAGTAAAAATGTAAATAAAGTGATATAATGCAATAAATACCAGATGTTGTCCTAATCTTCTTGGATGATCCAGCTCCTGCCTGTAGCAGCAAAATTCAGTTGGACATTATTGACACGTGAAATAACAGTCAAGGAGAAGATTTTCTGTGCATATAGAAGATAAGTAATATAATGTAGAACTGGAATAGAATGTAGGTCTTGCTTAGGAATTAGTATGATGCTGCATTGCTGCTATTCGAAAAGATATTGAATGTTCATCCAAAGTAGGTGAACAGGATCATTAGTCATAAGCAGATCGCACGGAGAATTACTCAGCAGTCACAGCTATATCTGACTCAAACTATAGCAAAGGATAATCGAATAGTGCCGTTGAAATCAAGCATATAGTACCACTGACATTGTTGAATTTATGCATGTATACGTACAAATCCAAATATCTAAAGTACAAATATTACAGGTCCTTGTGGTATAACAGCAACATAAAGACCCTAATCTTCAATTGTCACCAGAATGCACTAATCCGAAGTAGTACGAGAAAGAGTAGGCATTCAAGTAATACTAAGAATGGCCCATAACAGTCAGAAATACCAGCAAGAACAATTTCAGGGTTCCCAGGTTCCGAAATCTCAAGAAGTTATGATCAAAACCATGCCAAAAATATGCTAGAAGTAAAATGCGAAGGGGAAAAAACTGAGACGCGAACCAAACCTCAGAGTCTAAAATATCGTTGAATTCAGCTTTTTCCCGCTCTGGAAATTCCGGAAAAACAAAACAGTAAAAGAAAGAATAAAGAAACATTTCGACATGAACTATAAAAGTAAGGAAGAGGAATAATGAAAGTAAAGATGAGAAGAGAATCTCTCACCAAGGGCCCTTTCGCTCCAGACGGACTTGAAAATGGCGCCAATCAGATTCTGGCAGGGAGCAAATTTCAGGATGAATGTGAATTATTAGTTATTTATTAAAAATATATTTGAATGAAAGCTGAAATAACTAGGGAGCAAGAAAAATAGCGGTAACTGTTGTAGGCCTTTACAAAGTCAAAAGTGACGTCCTCCATCTCAAGAAATTTGAAGATCACTCAGAAAATTCGAAACAGTGATAGCATAGAGCCGCACATGGTTTATAAATCAAGCGCCTTGTTAGATCCATCATTAATAGCTTTCCTTATTCAAGTGTCAATAGGGCCCCTATAGCTCAGTGGTAGAGCGTCAGTCTTGTAAACTGAAGGTCTGTAGTTCGATCCTGCATGGGGGCAATTTATTTTTGTTGTTTTATTTTTTGTATTGGGCCCTCTATTAAATCTGTTCCTGGCCTATATACATAATGGGCCTTCTATCCAAGTATTATGGGCCGGCCCAATTTGGATAGAAGGTGCTATCTTTGCGTCTTTACCTGGCTGAAAAACTAATTCAATCATTATTAAAAATAAAATAAAAAAAGAACATGCAGGTATATTAAGCTACATAATTACTTTGATCTTATCATCATATGAATTGGTGTAGTGTTACTTTTTTGGCTGTATGGGGCATGTGAATGTTCCAACGGAATTGGGAGATGTAAGTGGGGTAACATTTTTTTTTAGTTGTCCACCCGGTTCGTCGAAATTTTGTCCCAACTACATCGGGATCCGAACCGCGTCGCGCACCTGGTTATAGTGGGTGAATTTTTCAACGGGAATGTTTTGTATACGCCAAAGCTCGAACTTAAGATCTCGCTTAAACGATACTAAATCGTTTAGTGAGGTAACATTTGGTTACAGAAATTACCAGTTAACAAAGCCTACATTATCTACTTGTATCAAAAAGCCTATAATTTGCTTATCAACACATAGTAACTCTTTTTTGTCATTTGCAGAAGTGGCCGGTGTTACGGTGTCCCACTCATCACGTCGCCCTTCTTCTCCTTAGCTTCAAGCAACAGCGCACCATGCATTCAAATGGCAATGAAAGCTACCAATGCATGAATAAATCACTTTTAATAGAATTATTCATCCTTGAACATGATTAGACCAAGATTCAAGAATACATATTTCCTTGATTTATTTTACCAAATGGAACTTCTACTCTATGCTAAAATTTCATGGGAGGATTCTCTTTAGGCACAAGATCCTAAGTAAAAAGAGAAAGAAAATTATTATAAGCTGTCGAAGAAATAATATAATCACTAAAAAATTTTAATAAGAGTATGATGGAATAATAAATTTAAGTGTGGGAAATAATAACAAATTTATATTGTTTATTTGTTATTATGATTTTGGAGTTATATTCTTTTATTAAAACTTTATAGTAATTTCCCCCTTCCTCTAAATCTGCTTATCCCAAAGAAATGTGAAATGATTACCTAGATTGAGTGCAAGTTCAAAACTTAGCAAGATTTCTAAAAATAATCATGTGAACTTAGAACTCATTAGTCATAATCAATTAATGCTTAAGAGATCCCAATTAAACCAACCCCAAAATATGACAACTCATGATATCACCCATTTTTTTCAGTTACAGAAAGCAAAACTAACTGGACTTAATGCTTACCTAGTGAGGATTGTGCGTTCATCCGCACCAAACTTCCTCAAAAAGCGATCACGTCAGTTGACAGTTGTAGATAGAATCAGTTATCGAAAATATTAAGAAAACCAAACTGCTACACTAAAGAAAAAACAAAAATGTCAATTACTATCTCCTGAAATCTGTTCCATGAATATAATTGCATGCTCTGAGAACCAAAGACCAAATAACAATTAAACGATACTTTTGTTTTTCAAAAGCAAATCTAGATGAATATTGATTGATATTTATTTGAATCATTTTCTTTCAACAAAATAAGCAACCTACATATGTATCCTTTCTTCTCCACAATCATTAATGATTCATCGATTGTTGAAGCTTACAAGTAACCTGTAACAAATTCCATTTATTAGTTAACAGAATTATTTGTCATCCCTCCACTTTCATTCCCCTATATATAGCACCCCCAAGTGCTCTGTTTTTCTCATCTTTCATTGAATCTGATTCCAAGAAACATGGGAATGAAGAAGTTCTTAGGTGTTGCTGTCTTACTAGCACTGGTTTTCGGCGTTGCAGAGAGCTTTGATTTCCATGAGAAAGATCTGGAATCCGAGGAAAGCTTGTGGGAGTTGTACGAGAAATGGAGGAGCCATCACACAGTTTCTAGAAGCCTAAGTGAGAAACAGAAACGCTTCAATGTCTTCAAAGCGAATGCGATCCATGTTCATGAGACGAACAAGATGGACAAGCCTTACAAGCTCAAGTTGAACAGGTTCGCCGACATGACCAACCATGAGTTCCTGAATACCTATGCTTCCTCAAAGGTCAACCACCATAGAATGTTCCGTGGCACGCCACGTGGCCGGAATGGAACCTTCATGTACGAGAAAGTTGATAGAGTTCCTCCTTCAGTTGATTGGAGGAACAAAGGTGCTGTAACTGCTGTTAAAGATCAAGGCCGATGTGGTAAGCGAAATATTCATGTAAATTGCTCGGTAAACGAATTTAACCATAAACAAATATATATACATGTAACCACTAATGTTTTTTTTTTTTACAGGTAGTTGTTGGGCATTTTCAACCGTTGCAGCTGTAGAAGGTATTAATCAGATCAAAACAAAGAAGCTAGTCTCATTGTCTGAGCAAGAGTTGGTAGATTGTGACATTGAACAAAATGAAGGATGCAATGGAGGCCTAATGGAATACGCCTACGAGTTCATCAAGCGAATCGGGGGGTTAACAACGGAAAGCAATTATCCATATAAAGCCAAAGATGGAACCTGCGATGTACCAAAGGTGGCATACTATGTTCTAATTAAATTTCAACTAAACTTAACTGACTAATATCAACTTTAAGATGCTAAAAGGCACATTAATTAATTAATTAACACTTAATATTTCAGGAGAAGCAACCGTCAGTGTCAATTGATGGTCATGAGAATGTCCCTCCAAACGATGAGCAGTCACTGCTCAAAGTTGCCGCACACCAGCCTGTATCTGTAGCTATAGATGCTGAAGGATCTGATTTCCAATTCTATTATGAGGTAAATTTTAATCTAGGTAAAATTAATCTCTTAATCCATATAATTTTGACCCACTCGGTTATAATTATGTCTTTAAATTTTGACTCAATACAACTCAAACTTTATAAGTTGAAACTCGGTACTTAAACTTTTAACTCATTATAACTCAATCTCTATAATTTTAACTATTTAAAACTTTACTCCCTAAATATTATAAAATTTATAACTATTTTTTAAAATATATAGGGACTGAGTTAAGTTAAGTCAAAATTTAAGAATAGACTTATAATTAAATCAAAATTATAATAAAGACAAAAAGATTAATGATCCCTTCAGTCTTGTCAAAGTTGTTCAAGTACAACAGCCACCAAATACCAAATCCTAGTTTCTTCAATTATTTAGGAAGAGAAAGAAGATAGAAATGATGAATTTGAAAGAAACATTTACTTGTATTACAGGGAGTATTTAGTGGAGATTGTGGGAAGCAACTGAATCATGGGGTAGCTATTGTGGGCTATGGAACAACTATTGATGGAATCAAATATTGGATAGTGAAGAATTCATGGGGCTCTGAATGGGGAGAGCAGGGTTACATCAGGATGGAGAGGGCTGTATCTGAGAAGGAGGGACTTTGTGGCATAGCAATGGAAGCTTCTTATCCAATCAAAAACTCGTCCACTAACCCAGGAGGACACCAATCATCCCCTAAAGACGAGCTTTGAATTCTTGTTTCTATTGTGTTATGATATTGACGTTAATATTAACCTACCCATCATTATCACTATGTTACTACCATAATGAAATAAAACTTGCAGTTTGTATATATTCCATAGCCATAGCAATGAGATTCCAGCACATAAATTCGAACCTATCTTTCAACGGTACAGAACCACATTCTAAGTATGAATTTCCTGAAAAAAAAAATCCTATCAATGTTTTTTTTGGGGGGTGATTCCATAACATACATAAGTATCATGAATGAATCAAGCGGTGGGTACGATCTCTACATTCATGAGTTCCATAAGAGTTCAACCCATACATATCTTGTTATCTCTTTGTAAATTCTAACTTGAACATAAAATACTTTAGAGAATCCTATGAATTCATGAAGGACTAGAAGATTGTTTTATTTATTTTTGAACAGTGCAAGCCAAGTTGACATGGATCTATGACATACACAAGAAGGTGGGAAAGCAGAAAGATAACGATGAACATTCAACCGCATCTGATGGGTTCGGTGCATCCTTTTTCTGCAGATTGTTTGAGGCCATGACGGCCACCTTTCTCCAGATATTGCTGGTGGTATTCCTCTGCTCTGTAGAATCTCTTCGCCGGAAGAATCTCTGTCACTACCTTCCCATTCAATTCTCTCTGTTTTGATTCCTTTGATTCCTCCGCTAATCCAGCCGGCGTTTCATTGTAGTAGTATATCCCTGATCTATTCTCCCACATCATTCATATCTCTGGATTTTTAAATAACAATAATCCAATACAGCTATAAATCTAAAACCTCAGATATTGTGATATAGCTCTCCATCATAAACTTACTTTAAGTGTTGATAGTAAAATAAATAAAAACATGAAATTATTTACAAAAATTTGAAAGTCTAAGAGGCTCGTATATTGCAAATATTGAAAAGGTCCCGCAAAGAAATAAAACTAGTATAGCATTATACTTGATACAAAGTCAGCGAAGAAATCTGACGATATCCAATGATAAAAAAACCTAATTTTAGATCAAGAGACTCAATCAAACTATCAAGAAACTCTTGAGGGTGGAGAGTACCTGACGATTGACAATGGTGGGACAGGGGCAAGACCAGAAGAGGGAGAGAAGATCGGTATAGGAACACACTTGCGGATCATACTGGATCCGAACAACCTCCACGTGGTTAGTAGTTCCGGAGCACACCAATTTGTAGTTCGGAATTTCGGATCGTGACTGTGACCCTGAGAGTATCCGACTTCAGTCTTGACGACGCCGGCGAGTCGCTGAAAGGCGAGCTCCACCCCGCAGAAGCCGGTAGGCATAGTTAACTAATTTAAATATAATAAATATAATTAATTAATTATAACAAATATTATATAATATTTTTAAATTATTCATATATAATATTAGATTATTAGTTTAAAAATAATAATAAATATTATATATAAAATAAATTAAAATTTTATATATAGAATAAAAATAACCCTCAAACTACCACAAACTAACCTTTACATTAAAAATATTATTTTCTTAAAATATATAAATATAATTTTGTTAAAAACATTAAGAATATATAAAATGTAAAATAAAAAATCAATCAAATATAATTTTGTTAAAAATATTAAAAATATTTGTCTCGCAAATTCAAGGGTCATTTTCTCAAAAAATTAAATCAAAAGTCCCCGACTCCATTCGATTGCCCCGATCACCATTATTTTTTGGTTAAATAATATAAAACTCTCTTATCTTTATATCAGTTACACATAATCTCTCTAATTTTTTAAATTTTAAATTAAAAATTTTAATATTTTATATTTTAATTATTAAAATTCTATCGTTAAAATCACTGTTAAAATTAATATTTTTTGTAATGTCATAATATTTATATTTTTTATTATATATATTTTGTTTAAAAATAACATTTGGCACTTATATATAATTTTAATTTTTTTAATACTTAAAATAAAATATCTAAATAATAATTGACACTTAACATATATTAAATTATGTTTTAAATATTTTAAAAATATAAAATATTTAAAAAAATATTTAAAATATTTATTTAACTATGTTTAAATAGAAAATATAAACTATTTTAAATTTATATATAAATTATCAAATATTATTTTTTTAAACTACGCCATGTATAGTAAAAAATATAAAAATTATAATATAACAAAAAGTTGTCAACTTTAACGATAATTTTAACAATAAAATTTATTAATTAAAATATAAAATATTAATATATTTAATTTAAATTTTTAAAAGTTAAGAAGAGTATATAAAATTGGCACAAAATTTTAGATAATTTTATATATTTAAACCTTAAACTCTCTATACTTATTATATTGTATATATTAAATAGTTTTCTATTAGTAGTTTCTTATATAAATAATTAGAAAAAATAATTTAAAAAATTAATATACATTTTTATAAAGATTAATATGAACTTTAGTCTGTCAAATTTTCTGTTTAAAAAAATAATCCCTATAATTTAATAAAAATATAGATTATTTTATCCTTTGAAGAACTGAAATCTATAATTTAAAACTTAAAGAATTAAAATCAAAATGAGAACAAACTCAAGAGACCAAAGTTTATATTAACTTGTTTTACAAATAATTAATTTAATTAATTTTTTAATTATTATAAATTAATTATCTAATTTTTATATTTTAATTTTAATGGAAGTGATAAAAATAAGAAATATTATGAAATATATTACATAATAGTACTAATAATAGAGACAAAATGCCTCAAACACTATAAAGACAATACAACCACATACATACATATGTGCGTGTGTGTGATGGCTGATTTTAGTAAGAAAACTCAACTAATTGAACGTGCTGTCCAGGGAAGCTTCATTTCATGAGATATTATCAAGTGTGTGTATGGCCTTTTGAATTTTATAAACTTTTGGCTATAAACTTAGGTTGCAAAAGTTGAAGTTCCAAATCATATGTATATACTTTTGATATATATATATATATAGAGAGAGAGAGAGAGAGAGAGGCTGATATATCACACAAAATTCGAAGAATGAAGCTTGCAAATAATGTAGCTTTAAAGAGTGAACCTTGACTTACAAATAATTACTTTCTGATGGATTTTATATAATATATTGACGTAATTACCTGTTTTAATTATTTAATAGAACTAAAGTAATTGTTTTTACATGTTTTTGTTGAATCTGAAAGAGTTTATTTTAAGCATTTAAAGTATAATAGAAGGTGAGGACTATATTAACGGGGAGAAGTATAGGGATGGATTTAAAAATTAAACTTTAAAATTATAAGTACTTAGTTGATATAAAAATTAATTTTCTTTTATTAGTACTTTTTATACTATTTTAAAGATATTATCATCACATATCAAATTTTAGAGTTCGTGATTGTCTCTTCCAACGTCTTTGAGCTTGAGGATCTAAACTAGGAGTGTTCACGGGACGGGTCGGGACCGGGACAACCCCGTCCCGTGTCCCGTCCCGATACAGTACACGGGACGCATTTTGCGTCCCGTGTCCCGTCCCGTCCCGAATTTATCCCGGTCCCAACGGGACCGGGACGGGACAGGAATTCCCGAATTTATTTCTTTAAAAAAAATATATTATAATAAAATCATCTCAATAAATTATTCCATATAAAATGCCCCAGCAACTTACTCTAAATACCAACATTTCTCCTTGATATAATATAATAACTTACCCATATAAGGGAAAAAAAGTAATAGTAAGAAAGAATAGAAATATCAATATAAAAATATCTGTATAAGAATAAAAATATCTATATAAGAGTGGGAAATATAGGATAATGTAAATTTTTTTTTTAAAAAAAAATTCGGGACGGGACGGGATTCCCGAGGGACGGGCCGAAACCCGTCCCGTCTCGAATACCAACCTTGTCCCGTCCCGGGACGGACCCGTCCCGGTCCATTTCGAGACGGGACGAACCCGTCCCGAAATCCCCGGGACCGGGACGGGACAAGGTTGGACACCCCTAATCTAAACGTTATTATTCCTATTAGACTAAAATATATAAAGCCCGCTTGAACTTTGTAAAATCTTCCTAAAATATAATTTTTATTAATTATTTAAATATATTTTGTACCCAATATAATTTAAAAATAATATTATAAGTAAATTTTATTTATTTCGAAATAGTTAACCATGGTAGAAAAGAGTTTTATTAAAATCTAAAAGAAACTCTACCATAGTTATAAAAATATTTTCTTAAAATATAAATAAAATAATACGGTATATGAGTATGCAAAATCAAACCTATTGTGGCAATATACAGGTATTCTATACATACCTTCAAAGGAGAATGCTATACAATCAATATAGCTTTAATCAAGCCTATGAAGTTTTTCCTGGGTCCCTAAGATGAAAATATAACCTGAAAAATGTTATAAAAATAGGATGAAACTAACATCTCAGTAACCAGCAGTTCTACTCATCATGAGTACTAACATGTGCTCATGAGGCGTCAAGTGGGACCGATTACAAAATATAATATATAGAAAATAACATATTATCATAATAAAGTCAAATGAATAACCCACCCAAAATTCCTCCCATCAAAACAACCGAACCGCCTTATTCCCGCCGACCGAACCCATTAGCTAGTGGTAACTACCCCTCGAACAGCTAACCGATCAAATGACATAGATAAGCCAAAATCCATAGAGCACCTGACCGGACCATGGATCTATTCCCCCTCGGTAAACAGGTGGGGGTGTCGCAACCCCTCGGTAAACAGGTGGGACACGTCCCTCGGTAAACTAGTGGGACAAAAGCCATCTAATGAACTCCATGGAGGCCTTACCATGTGGTAGAAAACACATCTCTATCATCACCCATCCTAATGCAATGCATAATTCTCAAAATAATCATATTAATCAAAATCTCAATATCTTAATAAATATCATAAAAGAGTTTTTCTGAAGATAATAATTTTTTTCAAATTCCAATATCAAGATATAATAAGTCTATTTTCTCAATTCAAACTTTCTAAATTAAACTTTAAATCCCACAAGACTATTTTTAATAAAAATAATCAAATAAGTTTTCTCAATATAATTATATCAATAACAATAAATTTATATATATCAAAACACTCACAAACATCATATTAGCACACACAACGAGTAGAAAGTGGTTACCTTCTTTGAAAATAAAAAAGGGACGGAGAGAGATGACTAAAAAGATAAGAGCCGACTCAATAATCAAGTTTGAGAAATAACTCAAGGTTTTAACTCTATTTATAAAGCCATAATAATAATTCAAAATTCAAATTCATATCTTATCTTTATTAAAATCTTATCACATATAGTAATTTAAAATTTAAACTATATTATTATAGTATAAATACATATATTATTATATGTGTATTTAATCAAAGATATAGGTATATTATTATTATTATTTTTATCAGAATTATATCCGATATTTTAAAATTTAATCTATATTTTTAAAATAAAATTATATATCCAAATCTGAATTCAAATCTTAATAAATTCCTAACTAATAGTAACAATCAAATTATATGATTACAAATAAGATAAAAATAGGATAATCTATATATTATATCATATTTTATTAAAAATATTAAATTATAATAATTTAATTAGATAATATCTTTAAATAATATTTTTAATTTTATTTAAATATAAAGATAAAAATTGGGATGTTACAAACTTTGGGTCAATTTTACATAACTTCCTTAACCTTTAATAGTTTAAATTAAAGACCCTAATATTTCATGCTTTGATTATCAAGTACATGCCGTTAAAATTACCATTAAAATTAATAGTTTTTACCATGTCATGTTTTTTATAATTTTTTTATTATATAGTATGCCATTTAAAAAATAATATTTGACACTTGACATATAATTTAATTTTTTAATACTTAAAATAAAATATTTTGAAAATATAAAATATTTAAATAACACTTACACTTATAATTTAAAGTATTTTTTAAATACTTAAAATAAATACTTAAAAATATAAAATATTTTAAAAAGTATTTAAAAAATTTATTTGATCAAGTATTATTTAAATAATAAAATAAAACTACTTAAAATTATATGTAAATTGTCAAGTATTATTTTTTAAATAACATGTTATATAGTAAAAATATAAAAATTATTAACTTTAACTACAATTTTAATGGCAGGGGCTTAATAATCAAATTATAAAATATGAATGTCTTTAATTTAAATTTTTAAAAGTTATGTAGGTTATATGTATATGACCTAAAGTTTATGGAAGTTTTGTGTATTGAAACATTATTTTTTTTCACGAGCAAAAGGTTGAGTGAGTTGGGCCCTAAAAATTTATTAAGGTTAGGGTATATATTTAATCTCAAAGAACGCTTATAAGATACTTACATATTATTTATTAACAAAATATTTATATTGATAGTGATATTTGAATTAATGATTTTGTGAGTTATGAATTAACTCATTATCAAATATACCAATTTTTGTTGACGAATTGCTAATTTAAAATAGGGAAAATAATATTTTAGGAAGAGAAATAATGCACAATTAAGTTTCGAAAATCGTATGTGGCCGATAGGAAGAAAATTTTATCCAACAAAAAAAAATTCAAGTAAAAACTGGGTTCTAACTTGAATAACATAAGTTTGACACTTTCACTAGTTTTAGTGTCGTATGGTTTTTCTTCTTAATTCTATCGTATAAGAAGATGCTTGGAATATTTGTGTTGATGTGACTATTTTATTTTAAAAAAAATTATTGATTTCTTTTTCACTACTGATGAAAAATTTTAAATTTAATACCATTAGTTATTTTTTTATAAAGTATAAACCACGTTAATATGCCGGTAGCTACAAATAAAAATACTTGTAAAAGCTTAGCACAAATGATTTAAGTTCATTTTAATTCCCCATAAACATGAAGCTCCTTGTTATTTATACATAGCAGTGGCAAGGAATTGAATCACCTCCTATTAGGAGTAACGGGATAGTCGCTCTGATACCATGAGACAACGTATGGAGTAACGAGAAAAAAAGGCTAAAATTTAAATTGCAATTTGATCTGAATAACATTTAGTGTAAAAAACTCTTTCTGATACTATGAGACTATTCACAGAGAGAGAGAGACATATCTTGTTATCTCTTTACACAGCCACACCAAGGATGCAGAAGGAAATCATTTATAATTTGTTGGATAATAGAAAGCTTTTCATTTTTTGTTATAAAAATTGTTGGAAAAGGATTGGACTCACCTATGATGCAAGACGAAATCTCCCTTCTTCTTAAGTAATACTAATGTTGGGTAGGGCGAGCTGTGTATTAACTTCAGGTGTAAATTTAAGCACTTAACAGAAAGCTAAAATTACAACTAGGCAAAATGTACATGGCGTGCATTGAGCCTGCTACCTGCAATAGTATCTTAATGAGTTTTAGCCATACGAGCGATTAAGTCAACAACATGTGTTATGTACGTAGCATTACACACAAAGCAAGCATGATTAGCTATATACATTTCTTGTAATTACTTGTAATCCCGTTTAACCTATTACTAACTTCAAAGAAGAAATCATATGCCAAAAACACGAAGAAAGATGAATTACTTGTAATCCTGTTTCACATAGTTTTTGCCCAAGGTAATACTGGCCTTAGCATAAAAAGTACTTGACCTGATAAAAACAAAATAATTAGTGTACAACTCCTAGCTCCAATGACAAATAGGAAAATATATGGATCTAAAGAAGAGAATGTAGAGAATTTGATGCATTTAATAGCTTCCAATGAGATGCTAATCTACATTTGTTGTCCCCAACGAAGTCTTCGGTGGAGACCACATCTTCTTCGGTGTAAGTAAGGATTCCCTTCAACTTGGCCTGCGACTCCTCCGTGAAAATCAGTACTATTGAATCAGACAAGCCAAAAGCAGAGCAATCACAAAAATCAAAGAGTTCCGTGCACTCAAGCCCTCCAGGCCTCAACAATCAAATAATCGTTAAATATAAGAATCAGTTTGATAATAAAATGTTACTTGATAACAGCTTTAATTTGGTCATAGGTGGCAACCTTTTCCAACCTCATAGTGAGAGCAACAACAGAGACATCATAAGTAAGAACATGGAAGGCTTTTTCAGTCAATTTTGATTCAAAACAGGAAGCACTTTCCCAACAGCATGACGCAAAGAAGAGCATTAGTGAAGGAGGCTGGAATTTGGGGATGTTGGAGGGAGTAATCGGATCCGGATCTTCTCAGTATCACCCTCTCTCCTCATCCCTCAGAAGCATTCCTTCTTCACATTTGCCTTGTCTTTTTCTCTCTTTTCCAAGTTTTCCAAACTTAAAAAAAAAATGTAGAAAGACTTTTTTTTAAAAAAAAAAAATCTTCTTCACTTGTTTTTACAGTATGGGCAGCGGAGAGAAGACTTTTTTTTAAAAAAAACTGTTATTTAAAAAATATTTTTTAAAAGAAAGTCTTAAAAAGTGTTTTTAAGAAAAATTTTAAAAAACTATTTTTAAAAAAAATTAAAAGCAGTTTTTTTTAAAAAAATATTTATTTATTTATTTTTAAAAAAAGTTTTTTTTTTTTACTTTTGGGCAGTGGAGAGACGAGAGAAGGAAACAAAGTAAAGACAATTGAGATTCTGAGGGATGAGGAAGGGGATGCCGCTGAGAGGATCTGCTTCCGGGAGTAATCAATGAGGAAGCAATGCAAAGAACTAAGGCCAAAGGTTCCCCTACGGAGGGAGAGTGGCAATTATAGGGACATGAGGAAGGAGGGAAAAGTGGAGAATTTACAGTCAGAAGCGGCTACAGACTTCTGAGTCAAGATGTTTGGGGAATAAAGAGAGGATTTGGGACGAAATGAAGTGATATGATCGCGAGGAGCCTAGGAGGGTTTGGGAGGAAATTGGGGCAGATTATTTTAGATATTTCAACAATGTGGATTAAAGGAAACCTAATGATGGAGAGAATGTTTGGATTTAAGGGTATTCTTTTAAAATATATGGGAGGTCCGAACATGTTTTATATATTATCTAGATAATAAGGTAATTACTTGTTTGATTAGTTAGTCGTCCTCATCCATCCAATCCCCATTTATTTATTTAAGTTTTGTAATCTGTTATATACTAGCATATATTCATCTGTACCCTTTGATTTCTGAGTTTCTGTCCTATGCTCTCGTTTTGGTTATTTTTTAACTTAAAAAAAATAGGTGAAAGTGGAGGATATTGATGCTTTTGCTACTAAGAATTTATCTTTTTTTTTCCCACCTAATTCATCTAAACTTTATCCCGACTACATCCGGATCCGATTCACGTCCCACACCTGGCTATGGTGAGTGAGTCTTCTATCGAAAAATTTTTGTATACACTAAGGTTCGAATTCAAAAACTCACTTAAATGATACTGAGTCACTTACCACTCGGACCAACCCCGTTTGTTACTAAGAATTTATCTTGTCTTTTTTGTTTCTTTTGTTACAAGAATTTATCTTGTCACACATGGCAAACTGCAACCATGGAACGGACTCGATAATTTGGGCTTTTTGGGTATGACTTTCATCAATTGCAACCTGGGCCAACATATTACATTAAAAAGCCTAGGAACTTATATCGTTGAGAGGCCCAATGCTCCCTGTGTACAAAAGAAGGTTAGAGTCAGCGTTGCTTTAGTGAAAGAATATTTGTGTGTGTTCAAATATGACCATGGAAATTCTGCACTATAAAAATTTGTGTGTACACGAATATTTATGGATAGATGTATTGCTACATAAATATATGCTAAGGAATGAAGATAATCTTCTTGATGCAAGAAAGAGAGATTCTGCACTATGAAAATTTATCTCGCAACAACAAGATATAGTTGATTTGGGCACAAGATGGCATATCAGAGATGGTCAACTTGTAAATTTCTTCACGGATAAGTGGTTGTTTCCAGATAAAATCATAAAGGATTTATGTCTTCGGCCACTTACTACGGAGGAAGAAGGAAGTAAAGTGGCGGATTGGAGTTCTGGGAGCACTTGAGATTTCCAAAGACTTGCTACTATTATTCCAAGTAAGGTTTTTCAGAGGTGAATTAGCATGATCCTACCTATGTTGGATGCGGGTAATGATGTGATGGTTTAGAACGCTATAAATAAAGGTATCTTTACTATTAAAAGTGCTTACTTTTTAATTGAGAAGTATCATGCACAGGATTATAGCCTAGTCTACAAAGACATATGGAAGTGGAAGGGTGCTGAACGTATTCGTGTTTTTATGTGGATAGCATTTAATAATCGTTTAGCAACCAATACTTGGAGAAGTAAATGGTCCTCAACTGATGCAACATGTCAACATTGTAATGAGGGTATGGAAGATATCTTACATATACTCCGGGATTGTTGTTATGCCAAAGACCTTTGGTCTAAACTAATTCATCCTCGTTATTGCTCTTCGTTCTTTAGAGCTACTTTAAGGGATTGGTTTGCTATGAATCTTAAAAAACAGTTAGGAGTTCATAGTGGAAGTAATTTGAATCTAATTTGGGGGGTGTCAATTTGGAGTTTATGGAAGTGGAGGAATAAAGCTATTTTTGATAATGATTTTTTGAAACCACTTGATCCATATTCAGTCATTGTGCAAACATGGGAAAGCTTTGTGCAAGTTCATGATGATTATATGTTTAGTAGCTTGGGCCCCTCAATTTCATTTAATTGGCAACCTCCTCCATCAGATTGGGTGAAATTAAATATTGATGGAGCACTTATGACAGCTCACAAGAGGGCAGGTTGTGGTGGAGCTATTAGAAATCATGCTGGAAGTTGGATCGTGGGATTTACGAGTGTTCTAGGTTCATGCAGTGTAATTGAAGCTGAACAATGGGCGATCTTCAAGGGTCTAAAACTTATCTGGGAGCTAGGATTCAAGAAGATTATATTTGAATCGGATGCCAAAAATATTGTAGATATGTTAACAAAGGAAACAGTCCACACATGCAGCCTTTTACTTTTACAGATACAGAAGATGATGAATTTATCTTGGGAGCTGAAAATACAACATGTACCCAGAGAGCAAAATCATTTGGCAGATTATCTCGCAAAGTATGGTTTAAGGGTTACACAAATGTTGTACTCATGCCCTGCTTATTTAAGAGATGTTATGGTTAAGGAGTGTTTGGGATTTGATCCCCTTGTAGATTAAGTTATTTAACTTAGGGCATATTAGCCATCTTCTTGTAGCAAAAAAAAAATAAAAAAAAATATGACTATAAGCGTAAATTTGGGGCACGTTATTGAAATTTAGTGAAGGATATTAGTTAAAAAGGTCCCCTCATGTGAAAAATTCATCTATGGAATGACTAAATTGTTAAAACATAAATTTGATACTCCTCGTATACTTAATATATGAATTAATTTATGAGTTAATTTTATCTTAAATATAATATATATTTTTTATATTTATTAATTATTTTTTAAATTATCTTTACTTATCGATATTCTCTCAATAATAATAAAATAAAAAAGAGAGAGAGGAATTTAAGAAAAATAATTTAGATACTTTAAAAAAATATATCATATTAATTATTTTTTAATTAAATTAAATTAATTAAATATTATATTTTATATTAAAAATTAAAGGAGTATTTTTTTTGGTTGCCCACCCGGTTTATAGGAGCTTTGTCCCGACTACATCCGGATCCGACCCGCGTCGCGTAACTGGCTATGGTGGGTGAGTCTCCAAACGGGAATTTTTTGCATCCGCCAATGCTCGAACTCGATATCTCGTTTAAGTGATATCGAACCGCTTACCACTTAGACTAACTCCTGTTGATAATTAAACGAGTATTTGATTTGTCTGTGTGTCTTGGGAAGCAAATAAAGAGTGAAAATTAGGTGGTGAATTTTAGACGGTCCATGTTCTTGAGATGTCAGACTTGGTGTAATTGAACCATTTCTCAATTTGTGGACCTTTCAAGTGATAGCTCTCCCAATATGAATCCCTCTAATTTATACTCTTTTTATAAAAAAAATTAAAATATAATTATTATTAATTATTTAAGTTTATTTTATACCTAATATAATTTAAAAATATTATTATAAATAAATTTAATTTATTTTCAAATAATTAACTATAATAGAAATTATTTTATTAAAATATAAAAAAAAACTCTACTATATTATAAAAAGGACTTTTTTTAAAATTTAAATAATTAATATAATATTAGAGTATGGATAATGAAACCTATTGTAATAATATATAAATATTTTACACATACCTTTAAATAGTTTTAATTAAGTCTCTAAAGTTTTTCTTGAGATTTTAAGATGTGACTACTACATGAAAAATATTAATATAAATAGGGTGAAATAAATGTATCAGTAACCAGCAATTCTACTCATAATGAGTACTAACGTATATTCATAAGGTGTCAAGTGGGACTAATCACAAAGTACAATAGATAGAAAATAGCATATTATCATAATAAAATCAAATGAATATCACATCAATCCAACCGAATCATTTTATTCTTGCCGACCGAACCCATAGGTTAGTGGTAATTGACCACTCAAAAAGCTAACCGATTAAGTGATATAGATAGGTCAAATTTCACAGAGCATGTTACTAGACCATGGGTTCATTCCTTCTCGATAAACAGGTGGGACAAAAGTCAATCGTCGAATTCCAATTGAGACTATACTACGTGGTAAAAATATAACTTTATCATCACCAATTCCTAATGTATAATTCTCAAAATAATTATATTAATCAGAATCTCAATAGGTTGATAAATATCACAAAATAATTTTTCTCAAGATAATAATTTTCTTCAAATTTAAATATCAAGATATAACATATTTCTAATTTCAATTCAAACTT
This sequence comes from Leucaena leucocephala, assembly GCA_037074615.1. Lineage (NCBI taxonomy): Eukaryota > Viridiplantae > Streptophyta > Magnoliopsida > Fabales > Fabaceae > Leucaena > Leucaena leucocephala. The sequence continues at coordinate 1,983,503 of CM073537.1, forward strand.
TCTAAATTAACTTTAAGTCTCACAAGACTATTTTTAATAAAAATCGTCAAACAATTTTTTTCAATATAACCATAGCAATATCAATATATTTATATATATTAAATCACTCACGAACATCACATTAGCACATACAATAATTAGAAAATAGTTACCTCTCTTCAAAGCAAGTAATAATCTAATGGCCCCATGTACAATAACATTAATAAAAAATAATATGGTGCTTTAACAAAAATTACTCTAAAACCTCAATGAAAGTCTGATTAGAGTGAAGAGAGAAACTATAAAATAATAAGAGTTAAGATTAAGTTTATGGTGTTTATATATAATTCATAAGATTTAAAATTTTAATTTTATCTAATATGATATTATTATTTTTTAATAATATTATTATTATTTTTCTCAAAATCCTATCAAATATGATAATTTAAAATTTAAATTATATTATTATTATAGTATAAATATGTATATTATATATATTTAATCAAGATATAAGTATATTATTATTATATTTATCAAAATTCTAATAGATATTATAATTTAAAATTTAAACTATATTTTTAAAATTTAAATGTATATCTAATTTGAATCTAAATTCTAATAAATTTTTAACTAGTAATAGCAATCAAATCATAAAATTTTAAATAAGATAATAGTAGGATAATATATATCCTATTGTCTTAAAAATAATAAAAATATTAAATATTAATAATTTAATTACATAATATTTTTAAATTATTAATAAATAATATTTTTAATTATGTTTAAATATAATAATAACAATTGGATGTTATACTTTTAATATTTAATATATGAAATATTTAACTAATTTAATTGAATTAAAAAATCTAGTTAAATTAGTTAATATAATATATTTTTTTAAAATATTTTAATTATCTTTTTTAATTTTATTATTTCCTCTATTACTTAATTACTGTTGGAAAGTATCAATAAGATAATTTTTTTTAAAAAAATAAGATTAGATTATATATTAAGAAATTGAGTAGTATATATAGATATAAAAGGATAATAATAACAACATGTTTTTGACAATATCACGTTGTTTAAGGTGGGGAGTTTCGTTTTCAATCATTTTAGGAGTCAACAAACGCAAAAGATGGTGTTTTGAGTTTGGTGTAACGAATAAATTGAATTTGGGAGATTTTCGAGTGCGAGGGCGAGGGCGAGGCTACCAATTGAAGATTAACGGTAGCAAATCCTCTTAAAAGTATATTTTCTCAATATCCCTCAGTATTGTCCGTCCAAATAAACGAATGGCCCATATTATACCACATCAACAGGCTATTATATAATTTCTGACTGTTCATTTCAAATAAATATTGGCCGTCCATTTTGTCATCTTTAAAAGACGCTTAGATCAATGCCTAGGACTATCCCTATCCATGCCTTCGTTGACTGTTATTCTTCTAATTTTTATATGTGTATTCTGAGAGGCACAGGTAATTGTTAATTTTATGAATTTTTAAAATAATTATTATATCCCAAAACAATGGAGAATATATATTTTTACTTGTCTTGGGAGAAAATAAAATTTCTCTCAAGATAAAAATTAAAAAATATCCTCTGAATTTTTAATTAATAATTTAATTAAATAGTTGATATTAATTTTATCCGGTATATTTTTTTCTTTGACCATGTCCTGGGCTATGTATGACTTCCCCGCCTGGGGCCTTCAATCCATTTTATGCCACTGTCTGTTGTTCATATTTATCTAATTATATTCAATTCTATTTATTAATTTTTTTAAAATAATTTTTATTAAAAAATTTTAACAATAATTAAATAAAAAAATAGAAAAAAAATTAAAAAAATAATTATAATATTTTAAAAAATATATATTATATTAATTAATTTAATAAATTTTTTTAATCTAATTAAATTAGTTAAATATGTGGTATATTAAAATTAAAAAAATATGTTTTATAAATTATTTAATAAATAATAATAATAATAATTTTTAACTAAAAATATTTTTCTTTTAAAAATTTCTTTTTCATCATTTACTACTTGGTACGATGTTGGGGGTAAATGGTCTTATTGGTCAAACACCTAGCTAAAAGCCTAAAAGGTATACATTGCGTCCTTTTATACAACAATGGAATCCATCCATTACCTTTTTCACCTCAACTTTATATGCTTTGGCAGGTTCCTTTTTCTTTGTCCTATTCCATTCTCCCTCCAAAATCCAAATCCAATCCCCAATAAAGTATGGTGTTACGATAGCAATAAACACATTGGACTTGTATTCCTATTGTGCGTTCCTTCCGCTGTCCCATTAGTTAACAGTTACTTCGCTAGTTGGCTTTTTTTGTTTTAAATTGTTAAATAAATTAATAACTTTGATTGATTGATGGGATGTGATTCCAAGATTAGTATTTGTTTTCCATTGGATTTTCCATCATGGTACTACCCTTTTACCGTCTCAGTCAAGGCCTCTCTACTTTTGTGTCTGCCATGTGTCGGTGACAGCCACAGCCGGTGTGAAAAAGCTGAATGAGAATTGAGAACAACATCGGAACAGAGATTTCTTCATCAATCTAGGAATATGTAATTTCGTATATTATTAGTATAGTACATTGGTATTAGTATCAACTCTTCTGCACTCGTTTCCTCTAAGGATCACAGGCAGAGGTTGTAATCTTGAGACATCACAGAAAATCAGCCAACAAACATTACAAAAAGAAAAGCAATCTAAAAACCATTGAAGAGGGAAACAAAAAAGTAAAAGAAGAATGGAGGAAATTGAAGTCAAATCCAAGAGAGATAACTTGTTTTTTATCTTGATTTCCCTCTCTTTTCTTTTCTGCAATAATCATCAGCAGCGAGAACCTTTTCTGCAGGTGAGGGTGCCGGCACCGGAGGTGAGAGAACCCACAAGAGAAGATGGTCTGGCACTCAAGCTAGAAGCCCTAGCATAGCTAGAAGAGGCTCCAGCACCTGATGACCTGAAAAACGCACCGTTTAACAACAAGTCCCCTTCTGATCTCCAATTCCAACCCCTCCATTCATTTTCTGGTGCATCCTCATGCTTTGTCACCTATTTCACATTTACCCATTAGCGTCTCCACTTCAAACATACCAATATAAGCAAAAATTCAAAAATTAAATGAATACCTCTTTGCTGAATCTGTTATTGGGTGCCACGAATCTGTTGCCTTGGCTATTGATAGTTGGGTTAGCACTTCCTCCAATGGCATACATTTCCCAATGAGTGTAGTCATTGTTCACCACATGGAAATATCCAAGTCTGCATCTGCTCCATACAAATCACCAACCGTTTAAATTTAAAGTCTCTTTCAAATTTTAGCATGACCCACCTAAACTTGAAACTCACTAATATCGTGTCTCGACAAAATTAACAACATTCATTCTTTTATTTATCCTCCTCACTTTTTCACTTTTCAACTAATTCTGCCATTTTCCAATGCTTAGCTACTCTTTAATTGTCGTCTTAAAAACTCATTGAAATGATTGTAAGTTGTAACTGAATATTTTTTATGTGAAAAACTCGCTATATAGTTAATTTCGTATACTCTTTGAACATCTAAAAGACTACATATGTGTATACATATATAGGGGGCTAGTTTTATACGACATACCTTGGCATTCTTTGAACGAGGCCTTCTCCAAAGTGGTTAAAAGCGATGGTGACTTGCATGTTCTTGTCTTGGGTATGAGAATCGCTGTGACCCAGTAACATGACCTTATCATGGTGCGTCATGTAATTGTTGGAAATGGTTATCGCGGTGGACCCCATAATGGCATCGATCAAACCATCTCTACAATTCGACAGCGAGCAGTGATCTACCCACACGTGGCTTCCTCCGAAGATGGACACGCCGTCGCCGTCCGATAGGGTTCTCCAGCCGTAGTGCCGTGGGGAGCTTCTCACCATAGCGTTCCCTCCTTGCTTACAGTCGTGTATGTGAATTCCATGGATTATAATGTTGGTTACGTACTGGATCGTTATGCAGGGCCCACCCGCAATGTGCACGCTCGTGCCTCGTCCATCGATGGTTTTGAAGGAATTCATGATCAGCTCCTCCTTCAACTGAATCACCATGTCCCTCGCGAATATAATCCACAACGGTTCGTCTCGAATCACGGCGTACCTGAGAGTCCCCGGGCGGGGATTCACCGGATCGTCATCGCCGGCGTCCGTCACCACGTAAATCCTGCCGTTTTTACCGCCAATGGCGTTCTTCCCGAACCCTATCGCACAATCGGCTAGCTTCTGCCTGTTCTTCTCCCAATTAGGATCGCACCTCCAGCAATCGTCGATAGGATTGCCAGTTCCACATGATAGGTAGCCCAAATTCCGCCTAGCGACAGAGGCATTGATTTTCCTGGAAAGTAGAAAAAAATCATAGAATGTAGCACATTGACTGTTACTTACCAAACAAGGAAATATTCGATGAAATCATGAAAAGAGGATGTGAAGTAGAATTGATAATTACCTGTTTACCTCTTGGACGATGGATTCAGGATCGTGGAAAGAGGAAGAAGAAATGAGGGTTGGGATGAGGAGAAAGCAGAGGAGGAGGAAGGTAGTAGTCATGGTTGAAACAGAGTAAGAAGAAGAAGATTGGTGTAAGAAGTGTGGAGGGAAGGAGGGTATATATAAAGAGAAGGGAGGGAACCGCTAAACAGCAAAATTTAAATAAAATAATTAATAAATATATATTGGTAACAAGAGAAAAAGTAAATAAATAAATAAACAGGTAGGCCCATTATGCTATGTGATTGCTGGTTTTACGGGATTTAATTCGGTAGTTTCGGCTATGAAGGGAAAAAAAAGAGAGGATGTTCCTGCCGTTAAACGAGGCCTGAATGATGGTAGAATATCATAAACTTAAAGAAGAATCTTTTTTCACATGTAAATACTGTAAAGCTACTATTTCTTTAATAAAAATATAAAATATACAATTATTTAGAACATATTTAATTTTTAAAAAATATTATTTTATTTTAATTTTAATCATGATGCTTAATAAAATATTATAGTTATTTAGTGTTTAAATTTACGTTTAAAGATAATAGACGACTCGTCTTACTTAATATTAATATTATTTAGGAGGAAGAAAAATTTTACTTTACCTTGTTAAAAGTAATGCTAAAAAAATACTGCAAATCTAGTTTCATTCTGATCTGGTCAGTGTAAGAAAATTCTCAATTAAGGTAATTACGTTTTACTTGAGTTTAATGGTATGGTACTTTTCATTTTGGGTAAAAATATCTAATGTTACTTTATTAGTAACTGATGAAAATAGCTGTACGAAAAAAAACATTGATGAAAATATGTGATACGTACGTAGGGGCCAATCAAATTTAGTTAAAGGGCAGTTAAGTAGGTCTTTACCTACCGTATCAACTAATAAAGTTGGTTCATGACTTGATGGAGTCAGAAAGTAATCGTATTGGTACGCGAGGGGCCTACCATATGTCCCGCTATGCTGCCTCCGTAATGGTAATATGTGGTAACGGAGATGTTGTATTTCATAATTTAATTTAACTAATTTATTTTAATTTATTACCACTCGGACTTTGCATAATTTATCGGCGCTTGAGAATAATCGAAGCAGAGCATCACGCTAAAGCAACATGAATGGCCGCTAATTATGTATGACTAAATATATTTAATTTTTTTTTTTGCCAACAAAATATATTCAATTATGTTAATGGCAGTTGAAGTTATCCAATTTGATACGATCTTTCCAAGTGTCGCATTACAATTTGGTAATGAGCTTTTATCATATTGCAAGGTATTAATAGTATTTATATGATCTTAAATATTACTTCTGTTATTTAATATAAAATATATTTAATTAATTTAATTAAATTAATAAAACTAATTATTTATAATTATCATTAATTATTTATTTTAAAATACTCTATCTAGTATCATAACTATCCCTTAATATAAATCTCTTAATATATACAATTCATATAGGGATTTGAGAAACAATTATAAATTTATAAGATAAATTGGACTAAATTCTTATATTTTAAACAAAAATAAATCATATATTAAACTCTTATATTTAAAATTTGAAGGAGTATATAATATTTTGATGTGCTTTATTTTTTAAATATATAATTTTTTTTAAACTATAGCTATTGACTACGTATATTATAAAGTTTTTTTATCAATATAAATAGTTTTCAACGTAAATTATTAAGATAGCATTTTAAAAAAATTAAAACATATTTTTTTTATAAATAATTGACTTAATTAGTGTTTTTAATATTTATAAATTAATCAAACAACTCATGGTAAAAGAGAACAATACTTTATCTAAAAGACGTTAAAAATATTTTAAATACACATAGATACATGTTCTCTTCAAGATGATGAATTTCTTATTCCTAAGCCCAAAACATTTTCAATCTACTTAGAACTAGACTTTTTATCAGAGTAACTGACAATCTAGAAGGATTTTTTTTTCCTAATCGAGCATATTTAAAAAAAAAATGTGTTGTTTATTTCTATAATAAATTCACGTTTATGAATCATACTTAAGAGATCAAGAGTACTAACACTAGGACTCCTAACTGCTTGTACTTTTTAATTATAAAACTATTCTCTTAGAAAGAGTTAGTGAATAAATTCTGGAGTCACGTTATTATCCATAAGTAATAAATTGTTGCTTCTAAACAGATGTTTGTTTGGAGCAGCATGATGAAAAAATCAAACATGCCCTCCAACTAATGGTATCAAGTTCTTTGTGAATTGGTTAATGAGAAAGCATCTTATTGGCTGACTTGCTTGCTCTCATGGGGCCATTCCTATTGCTTTACTTCAATCTGTTTTGATCGGGGATATGAGGGGAGCTCGCTAGCATGCACGACCGACCAATACCAGGCCTTCAAGGAAAAGATACGGTCATCAAATCAAATAACTTTTTGTTGGATCAAAAATAATCATTTAATTACTGAAAACAATGTATGAAAATTACGCTTTTGTTTCCAAACTTGAAAAGTTCAGTTTAACTCATCACAATTATGAACTATAAATAAAACCGACGGTGCTGAGCTGGCCTCCAACAAATTTCTTTTTGTCCACTGTTATAAACTTTAGAGAAAATTAATAATTTCAACCTTATAATTAATTTTAATTCAATTAAAATTGAGTATTTTAACTTTGATTAAATATAATTCAATCATTATATTTTTAATTCACCCAAAACTTAGTCCTTATATTTTATAAAATAACATTATATATTGATTGAATCTCATAAACTAAAATTTTAAATGATTAAAAATACAGGGACTAAGTTATAATAAATTAAAGTTTATAAACTATATTTAAATTGGGACAATATTAAGAGATTGAATTAAAATCTAATTAAAACTAGAGAAATTAAAGAATTATCTTCCCTAAACCATAACTGTAGGAATATCATTTGTCTTGGCCCTTTCTTAATATCCTATTATGTATATATTTTTGAAACAATGTCTCTGGTCTTAGAATAAGATGCTTCAAGGATTTTTTGGATAACAATAACAGAATTGATTGCAAGTGAAAACCACTGTTGAATTTAATGTGTTTTTATGAACTGGGCATACTCGTAAGAGATTTTGAATAAAATAAAAAATGTGATTAGCTTTGTAGGTGTATGGAAAAGAAGAGGACGCGGGGGGATGGTGGTAATGATAGTATAACGCAGGCATGTACCGACAGTAAATACACCTTTTTAAACAAAAGCGTGGTTAGTGGTGACCCAGAGCCCCATGGCTATGAGTTCGTTATGTGATTATTAGTTAGTTTGGGGTACACTACAATGATACACCTACTTGCATGCCTTGGGGATATTTATTTATTTATTTAAAACAAATTAATCAGGTTATATTATTATTGAATGAATATTTTCTGAATTGATATTTTTTTAAGTGGTCACGGGGATCTATATCGATGATGGTAAGACGGGGACGGCTTTGTTGGACATTCACAATAATAAATAATTATAATTTTTTATTTAAAGGTTCATGAAATTGAATTGGTTCGCCTCAATCATGTTATGGATTTCATGGATCCCCGGAACACTTGCTTTGCGTCTCTCTGAAGGGATAACAATAAACAATTTAACTCAACGAGCTGCACTCCATTACTTCCTAAATCTCTGATTAACTATATTCCATTGTCGTTTTTCCCTTTTTGAATTTCTCCATCTTCTTTTCCTTAATTTACGTTCAGGAGATTTTTGTACAACCTATTTTATCTTATTTTTAATATATGATCTAGTTATATTATAAATTATGTCTTATATTACAAATTAAATACAATATATCAGTAAATTTGACATATAAAATAAATGCCATTGCTTTAGTGTAGTAAATAATTTAAAATATGACATTTTTATTTGTATTTTCCTAAGGGCTAAAATTATAAAAAAGTTGTTATAAATTCAATTGATGAAGTGATGAAATTCGATAGAAATATTGTAAATATAATCAGTAATGTGGTAAATTATTTGAAATGAGATATCTTATTTTAATAGTTATTTTTTACCAAAACTTTAATAGTTATAAACTTATACTCCCCCATCTATAAATATAAAATATATTTTAAAATATAAATTATGTATTATATTTAGGATTAGCAGAATATATTATTTTATATTATATTAATAATAAGTCTCATGACTTAATGATCACTTAAAATTTTTAGGATCAAAAAAATATTGGATCAAATCACATCTTAATCGTTTTGGCTCAAAAAATAAATATGTTAGATTCAGGTCATCGCCAGGGTGGTTAGAATTTTTGAATAAAAAATAAGGGATAATATTATAAAAATGGATAAATTTTTAAAAAATATTATTTAAATTTCAAAATAAAAAATTACTATACAAATATATTGTTATTTTTAGTTGATAGTTTGTAAAGATTAATAAATAGACTAGTTTAGAATTTTAAAATTGAAGTAGTATTTTTTAAAAAAAAATTCTTATAAAAATACTTCAATTTTAAAATTTCATTTAAACGATTATGTTTAATTTATGATTTTGAAAATTGATTTTATCTTTTTAAAATTTTAAATTTTAAATACTATTTTGGGAAGATTTTCTCATAAAAAAAGAGGGTGGACATGAAAGAATGAGGGCATTTCGGTTTGTCAAATGAAAAGAAGCCAAGTTACAGTTGTTGACCACATCACATGTATATTTTCAAATGATTGGGCATACATTAATTTAAGGGGAAATAACTGAAAACGGGGCACGCTTGGACTTGCTCATACGTTGCGTTACCCGATTGTCGCCATGCACTCCACGTGGCACGCAAGGGTTAGCCCTTTCATTTTCCAACCTCACTGCTGCAACGTTTTAATTGGCAACTTATAGACGGAATAAGACTTTTTAATCTTGATTAGCAGTATTTAATCAATTTCTTATTTTCGAACTCTGATAATAAACCCACAAGTTCCTGACATTATTGCAAGGAAAAAAATCATCATTAATCTATTATTTTAATAATCAAATAATCCATGACATTCATGTAATATAAAACTTTTAATTTGTACCTTATCTATGTATATCTATACATCATATCAAAATATAATAAATCGCATTATTTACAAATAAAAAATATTTCAACTAATTTTTCATATTCTATACAGTGCACAGGACTAACAACCTAGAATTATTTGTACCTACTTTTGAAATTTAAATGTAAGGATGACTAAAACACTATTAATAAGTAAAAAATATAGAAATATAGGTTTTTTATTTAAAAATTTAAATTAGTTGGGACCTAGCTTGTCGAGACTAATAACTTACGATATTATTGAGTTATGAATAAATTATTTATTAACTAAATTAATTTTTATTGATTATATATTTTAATTTTAATTATAAAATAAAATAGTATTGTCGTAAAAAAGATAAAATAAATATGATATAAAAGTCTCCGGACAGAAGCACATGGCTGGGCCTAAAAAATCAAAGCTGGAAGGCTAAATGTAGGTCCACCGTTATCCCAGCCCCAACGTGCCTTCCAACCTCTGAAGCGCAAACTTCGCCGGAATTTCAAGGCCCCAAACAGACAAAAATTCCATAAATGATGCTGACATGGCATTACCAGAACTCATCGTGGTGCCACGTGAGCATCTGGCACTTCCTCCGACACTTGGCCCTACGGCGTAGGGAGGGCCTAAGCCGAAAGGAGCTTCCCCGTGCAAATACGTCGCGACGTTTGTGGATTGTGGTTCGCCTCAGCGCGATACGATTGTCGTTTTACTTCGTCCCTGCCGTTTGTCGTGTTTCAGACCAACCTACACCGTGGCTCCCTTAGTAATGATAGGCCACCCTAAGACAAAAGTTTAAAGCAACAACATTAATTAATAATTGTATTACTCAATTCTTAATTTCATCTAACTTTAAATTTAAAAGTTAATTTGTATGAGTCAATAATTGAAGATAGCATCTTCCCGCTTCTCTCTGTCTATTTTTTACCAAGTAATTCAAAATTACCGTGAAGGACTAATGTGCAGAAAGTTTTTTACAAGGTTAGTTCTGTACTCACCAAGGTCTAAGGAGTACAACTAAACACATATAATAATTTATTGAATGTATTAATGATTTATTAATAAATAAATATAAACAAAAATCTACCTCTTAAAATATGTTTCAAATTCCAATTAAAATTATGCATGGCATAGGAGTTGAAATGAAATAAGGATCGGAGGAGGTAATGGAAGATTAAAAGATAATTGAAATTAATCTCTTAAATTGGGGGGATTCGTAATTATCTATCAGACTTATAAAAGGCAATTGATATAGTATTGAAATTTTAATTTCTTTTTAATATTGAAAAAGCAAGGCACAAGATAAGCACGACTTTTTAAAGATGGTAGTCCTTTTAATCTTAAATATAGATTATATAATGAATCTATAAAAATTTTAAAAATTACATTTAAGTTATATTTATAAAAAAATTAAGTTGATCATTTTTTTATCTTTAATCATTCATACATGAAATCAGCTTGATAAAAATAAATTCCATTAATATATATATAATCAATATAGATAATTTATAAAATAAAATTATAAATTTTAGAGACAAATTTAACTAAAATTTTATATTTAGAATTAAAATAAATTTTGAAATTAGTTTATACATTTATGATAAGAGAGATTATTATGTTTTTGTTTATTTTAAATTAAATAGTAAAATAATAAATTATTTATCCATGATCCAAAATTTGACTTGGAATATTCGAAACTAGTACGAGCTAGTGATGATGAGGTGGGACAAAGGCAACGTGAAGGTCACTATTAAGCAGAAGGGATTGGGTTCAAACTAGGGGTGTCCAACCTTGTCCCGTCCCGGGTGTCCCGACCCGGTCCCGGGGATTTCGGGACGGGTCCGTCCCGTCCCGAAATGGACCGGGACGGGTCCGTCCCGGGACGGGACAAGATTAGTATTCGGGACGGGACGGGTTTCGGCCCGTCCCTCGGGAGTCCCGTCCCGTCCCGATTTTTTTTTTTTAAAAAAAAATTTACATTATCCTATCTTTCCCACTCTTATATAGATATTTTTATTCTTATACAGATATTTTTATATTGATATTTCTATTCTTTTTTACTATTACTTTTTTTCCCCTTATATGGGTAAGTTATTATATTATATCAAGGAGAAATGTTGGTATTTCGAGTAAGTTGCTGGGGCATTTTATATGGAATAATTTATTGAGATGATTTTATTATAATATATTTTTTAAAAAAAAATAATTTCGGGTCCGTCCCGTCCCGTCCCGAACCCGTCCCGGTCCCGTCGGGACCGGGACAAATTCGGGACGGGACGGTACACGGGACGCATTTTGCGTCCCGTGTACTGTATCGGGACGGGACACGGGACGGGGTTGTCCCGGTCCCGACCCGTCCCGTGAACACCCCTAGTTCAAACAGAGGCATGGCCATGATAGTTGGCCTTATTTGATCACCTTCACTTGTGGTTAGGAACGAAGAAGGTTTTCAGTTCGTGACTCTTGACAATCACACACCAACCTACTCCCACCACTTGCACAACATGCACACACAAACACCTGGTGTTCATCGCTTCTTTGTGATATTGAGAGGTCTTTCTCCACTTGTGTTTTTCCTCTTCTCTCGTGCACATGCTTGCTTCACATCAAACCCACTATTTTTCTTCATACTCCTTTATTTCTGGTCAATTTTTTTTTGTTCAATTTCAAAAATTCCTGGCTTAAATCCTGGATTCTACTATATGCCTTGGTTAAATTTCACAAAGACTTTCTGGTATATTCGTTGAAATTAAAGCTGACCTTTTTGGTTTTTAAGCTAATATTTTGACATATACATGAATATAATAGTTTACGAGGCTTGGATTATATTACTAAGCCTGAAGAGGAAGAATAAGTGGATGCTAACATGGATTGGGTGATGATGGAATTGTAGGGACCATCAATGGAATAATAATTGAGGATATCCAAATGGACCATCGTCAATAATAATAATAATAATAATAATGGAAACAGAATAGAAATAGGGTTGATTTTTGAAAAATGTCATTTATTGTCTGAAATTATTAATAATTGGATAAAAAAGAGGTTTTGAGCCAGTGGGGAGAGAGACGTGGGAATTGCTAGGGCAATATGAGGCCCCCTCTTGTCAACTACTTCAACAGCACAAGCCTTCCCTCATGTTCCATATATAATCACTACGTCCTTTGTCCTCTTATAAATACAAGGGTAACAAAAAAAAAAAACAATATGAATATATCAGTTTATACATATTCGGTTCTTATTTATGAATATTATAGTAATTTTTGAAAAAATTAAAATAGTCTTACCACCTCTCTAAATGCATGTAATACAGTTAAAAATAATTTATAATTAGAATCGGAATGATATATAACAGTAAGTTGCATTATTCTTCATTCATAGTTATAAACAGTATGACTTAGTTTTTCAAAATCAGAACACAGTACAAAGGACAGTGCATTTAGTTTAATTAATTAAAAATGTTATATTTTGTCCCGCATTTGTATTAAACTTTAATTAATCATAACTTTCTATTTATTTATTTATTTACTTATTTAACTACTATTTCTAGTCCTTAATATAAGAACTAGTTGAGTTTTGTTTGGATAATTAAATAAATTAAATAAATCAGTTAATTATGATCAAATATAATATCTCAAGACGAATTCATATTATATACTCTTTAATCTATTTAAATTAATCAACTGACTCTTATGTTAGTTATAATTAGTATCACCATATAATTGTGAATATTACAAGCTTGCTAATTTTTTCTAATTAAGATAGAAAATACATTAAAAATTAAGATAAAAATTTGTAACAAGAAAATAAAATTGGATTTTATTTTATTTTATATATGTAAGCACTAATAATCCCTTTTATGTTCCTTAATTGCATTGTTTAAATAAATCCCAACAACCTTTTCACAATCAAGCATGAACCATTAGGTGGCTTGCAATTTCTTAATTGGGCTATTCTTAATTAAAGACAAAATTAGGTTTCTTGTCAGTCTTTTTCAAACACAGACTGGAAAATTAAATTATCATTTGTTATTATCCTTTTCTGTCAAAATAAACCATAAGCATTTATAATCAATGAAATTCTCAATATTATGAATGAATTGGTTTTTTACAAAATTTTTGAAACAAATTATCAATTAAATTTTTGTATTTTGAATGGGAGATATTAACTTATAACAAAAATAAATTCTTTTAGAAAAAAAATACACATCTTTGTGAAATTTACAAGATTATTTCCCTTATGTTTGAGTTTTCAAAATTTTAAAATATAAAAATAAAACTTCTAAAATATATGGCTGATTTTTGGTGAGCACAAAGACAAAGGATCAATCCCGTGAACCTTTTATTTTCTACGAAAATTGATACAAAAAATTAATTTCATATTAAGTTATACTATTTACAGGTCATAAATAATACAGCTTACTTCATTCAATATTTTAGTTGGATTTATGGGTAAAGAAAAAAAATATATAAAATTACAGAAATCGACAAGGGAAATAAATAAGACTTCGTTTATTGTACACACATTATTTAATATTAGATATTACCATATAGTTGAGTATTGCCCTATTTAATTAGGAATTTTTAATATATTTTTTATTCTAACTTTTTTTTAGGAGAAAGGACATGTCTGAAAGGGAGAGATTGAATTTTATATCTCAATATTAAACTGTTCAACGATCAGTAAGAAAAATATTAAAAGATATTATATTGTCAAAGTACCAATTTTATGAGAAGAATGAGAAATCTTGTTAGCTACATTTGCAATAAAATTTCAACTCAATCATCACTTCGTTTATTTTTTTATTTTTTTATTTTTTTATTTTTAAATCACTCTGATGGAATTTTGAGTAAAGGATGCGAGGTTGGTACCGTCCTTAATTTGAAATGTTTAGATAATTTGGACAGTTTAAATCAAAACAATTGTGTGGAGTTCGACTCATTTTATATTCTCATTCAAATGCACAGGCTTCATAATAGTTTCTATTCATATTCAACTATTATTTTTGAAGTCTTTAGTTAAAGAGTATTTTATTTTCTATTTTGACTGTTCTAATATTAAATAATATTAATGTTTTTAATACACACACATATATATATTTATTGGGTATTGACATGAGAAAGAAAAGCAAGAACTTTTCTTCTTTCTCATTAATACAAAAGTCCTTTCATCTACTGACATGGTAGGAGAATTTGGTGACGACCATGTGGAACGCTCAAGGTGGCCGCCAGGTGAATTTTTGTTTCGGATGAGAATAATTAGGTTATTTAACAAAAATAAACTATTTCAGAATAATCTCTAAAAACTTGACAAGAATTTAGACATTTGGAGGGTTCATTTTAAGATTCTCATGTTCCGTCTGCTAAGAAGTAATTAAAATTGAAAGAAGGGAAAATTGTATTTAAATCTTATACAATAAATCTAATTATAGAAAAATTTTAAAAAATTATCAACTAACTGTTAAATATCACAGGACTTAAGATTAAACTTTTAGAATTGTGAAATAAATGAACTACTTTTGAAAAAAAAATCCTTAATTTTTTAACCTTAAGTTTTTATTCATTTATCTGGAAATTATTGTTACTATTGTTTGAGTATTTTTTTGCTTCTTGTTTTTGTTGTTATTTTTTTTATAGAGTTGTCATTTCTATTATTTTAGTTTTTTTTAAGGTTAATTCTATCATTTTAAAATTAAAAAAAAAATCTCATATCTTGTAAGATTTTATAATTATTTAATAATTTCTTAATACTCTTCTTTGCATGTGAGTTAAATATATATTTTTTTAAATGAAAGGGATGAGAAGGAAGTGGGGGTAATGAATTAACAATCATTTAGAGCCATGTGAGATGATGGGTATGATAATAGTCACAGAATCTAACTATTAAATCTAGATGCTAGGTTTAATCATTTAATCCCACTAATCAACCTTCCAGAATTATCCCTCCTCATCATTGTGCTCTGTTCTCTGCATTGCAGGTCAAGAAAACCTTTCATTGTCCCTCGTCCCCTTCCTTTTCCTCTTTTACTTTACCTTTTCTTCCTCCATTTCTCTCTTCCCTTTTCATTTATATATCATGCTTTTCTTTCTCTGCCTTTTTTCTTCTTTATAAAAAAACAAGTGAATCTTTCCAATTGTTATTCACATGTTCTTCCTAGATTATATTGGGTCCTTCTATAATTAAATATTAAATATTACCAATATATTTTGATTTTTATTCAAAAGCGTCAATCAAGATTGTAAAATCCATAGTAAGAGTAGTCAACCATTTATAAACTGCAGATGGTATGACTCATTTCAGAATTAAGACCAGTCAACCAAATTAGATTTGGCATGTATTCATGTGAGTGGATTTTATTTATAATCTTAAGCTACTAAGATCCGCTATTTTAATTTAAAAAAATGGTGCTCATGACTGTCATGGTATATCCAAATTATACACAGGACATTGGCGGCCCAATTGTATTGGTGTATTAAAATATGAAGGGATGGGTCAAGCTTAAAAGGGCAAACCCAGAAGAAGCCCACTGCAAACAACTTGTCCATCTGCCTTAACCCTTCACTTTTTGGACTTTGTATTCTAGTTCATGACAACATATTCAGTAGATTCAGTCCACTGGTTTTGTATTCGCTTCGGCCCAATAATACAATTCCCTCGTCCTGTTAAAAGCCTAAAACCCAACTGCTTCCCGAAAAGGTAAAATATACTATCATTTAGAATATATTTAGTCCATAAGAAGTACCATTTTATTATGGTTCTAGTCATGGCATTTAGGGAGACATCCTAACTCCTGGGTGCCTAGGTTTACGCTTGAGGGTAATAGACGGCTCACCCTGTCTGACATTGGTATCGCCTAGGAGGAAGGGAGACTTCGTCCTGCCTTTGAATCATGGGTGATCTCAACCCTTTTCCAAAAAATTTTTTAACAAAAAAAACTGCTTGTGCAAGAGAAATAATTCTTGGGTTTGATCTAGTAGAAATGAGTAATTTTTCACTTGTCAAACTAAAGTTTAAATATCTACTAAAAGATATATTTATATTTAATAAGATTGTCTTGGGATACCTGTGCTTAGCACTGGAAAATTAAAAAATAAATAAATAAATAATTCTTGTTCAGGAAGTGGGGAAATTTAAGAGCTTGGGTTGTAGAAAACTATTTGAAATGGAATAAAATTTTGTATTGTCGTTAGAAATAGTATAAATTAAACTCTATGATTACTGTCTAAATACTAAGAAGGCCGTTATCATACGCGGATATCAACGTTGGCATTTGCCTTGTGCACAAAATATCCCCTTTTTTTTAAAAAAAAGGAAAATAAAAATAAAGATAGTGTGTGCGCGTGTTAACTTATCCAGATGTTTTGTAACGTTGGTCCCATATTTTGTACTCGCACGCCCTGGCTATCATTAGGTACTTTCACTTTTTTGTTATTTCTTTTCTTGTTTTAAGATCGTACATGTCTCATTTTTATCTATCGCCCCCTCGTTCCTGTCCCATTGTTCTCGTATCATGCATATCAGGGACTTGGCAAAGCGATCATTTGGTGGGAAAATGACAGATTGGAAACATATTAGGAGGAAAATCTCGTAGATTTGTGACATACTACAATGGTCCCTTGTCATTTAGATCATGGATGTCCTCTTTAAACTACGTGTCCGGATAAAATTACCTTTTCCTCTTATATTCTCCTTCCCTCCTTCCTTGTCCGGTCTCAATTATTATAAATTACTTTTAACTCATTTTCATTTATTGAGAAAGGATAATTAAATTATCAAATATAACTTAAATTAATAATATTTTTAAGTTTGGTTTTATTGAATTTTTCTCTTTTTCTGTATTTATAAATCATAGTAGGGATAGAATTACAAAATAATTATTAATAGCCCTTCAAGTATTATTTTCGGAGTATTAAAAAAAACCTTCAAGTGACTTACATATGGACTAATTTGTTTTTCTATCAGTAACTTTTAATAGGAACCAAGTGGATTTGACTAAAGAGGAGTTGTTTGGACTGTTGTTACGGATTTACAACTCTTCCTTCCGATTTGGCAACCCATCTGATTCGTTTTTTAACATGAAATTTACACATCTTTGTATGTATATATTTATGGGGAAAAAAACTACATGAAGAGTTATACATCACGTGACAGTGGCCTGGTGATCGGTGGAGGTTTGACGGCCGTTGACTATGATCTGGGGTTGACAATGGAATAAGGAAGAGTGACATAGAAGGGGAAAAAGTGGCAATTTCATCTTAGAAATGAGATACAATTTCTGCTAATGTTAAATTCACAGCACCTTTCTTTGTTGGGTTCCCCCCCCCCCCCCCCCCCAAAAAAAACCAACCCAAAGGCCCCAACAATTCATGGGACGATTCTGTTAATATGATCCTTAGGAAGGACCAGATTGTCATTTACCTTATCTTCTGCCATTATTGTCCTGCTTGTCTACAAATTTTTGTTCCCAAAAAAAAAATGTGGGAGCTTTGTCTCAGATGGTACAGAAACACCTAGAGTCTGCCATATTAACGGTGAAAAATTTGAAAAGCAACATAAGAACCAGATTTGAATGTCCCATGGTGAAAAAGTCTTAAATGCTTAACCCGGGTAAGTGTCAGACAAAATAGAAAAGCATTTTATACTCAATAATTTATAATTTTATTTTGACCAATCCATTAAAAAGTATTATCAAACAATGATAATTATAATTTTCATATAAAAATGCTAAAAAATCTATCAAAACAAAAAACATTCATGCATACTTCAATTTATATCATATATAACTGAAAAATAGTTGTATCAATCTAAAACTCAAATATTTTGATAATTTTAAACAACAAATTTTACAATGAGATTATTTTTTTAACAATTTTTTCTTTCATATATATATATAAATATATAAGGTAGATAATACAATAGAATATGAAAGGAGAGGGGAGTAATTGTGGGGAATTGACCATTGACCTTGGAGTGAAAGGAGAGGAGCAAGGTAAGGCAAGCCACATGCATAGTGCAGAGGGAATTATAAAAACGGAGCAAAAAGACGCGAATGGCAGGGAAGAGGGTAGGCCATAGCCATGGTATAGTAGTATATGCAAGGGGTAGGGGTTGGGCAGGCAAATCTGACCTACTAATCCAAATTAAATTGAAGTAAAGGATGGAATAATAAATAAACAAGAAAAGCAGGAAGCAATTGAAATCAAGGCAGAAGGGGTGGGGGTAGGTAGAGTCGTAGAGATAATAATAAAAGGAGGAGGGGATTAATTAAGGATGATTAGCAGGGGTTAAGGTAATGATGAGAAGATTATGAGTATGATTAAGAGAAAAGAAAAGAGTGAGTGAATGATATTAAAGAAAGAGAGAAGAATGGTCCCGCAAGATTAGAGGGAGTTTTGTAGCAGTAGGAGCAGAGACGTAGATGGATTAATGAGAGGAGAGAAGGAAGAGGCATGCGAGAGAGAGAGTGAACTGCATGAAAAGATGAGAAGGAAACGGCGCCGCTTTAGGGGGTCAGATACTGACTGGTAAGCATTGGTACATATAGAGGGAGGCAGCTGCTCATGTGTCATCCTATTCACAACTTCTACGTCCTTCTCATTTTCCCCCTTTTCCCGTGTCTCATCCGCTGACTCATCTATATATTTCTTCCAACTGGGGCCCACCCCTCCTTCTCATTTTCAATAAAAAATGAATACTAATATTATTAATAGATTAAGGTTGTATCCCTCCAATCAAATATTTTTCTAGCAGTACTTGTTATTTTAAATTATTTTTATATATTTAACACTTTAAATAATTTTATTTTTATTTAATTATTATATTACCGATCCAATTGACCATTTTTATATATTTAACACTTTAAATATTCTGTGTAGAGGGATGAGTCGATCTTTTCGTTTTAATATTCCGTCTGACCTTTAAAATATTAATATTGATATTGATGAGAAAAATTTGATTACCCTTTGCAAAGTTATCCTTAGACTATGACTATTAAATATACTTTAATAAAAATTTAAATTTAAATTTATTATTTTATCGCAATGACAGTGGGGTAGCTGGAGCAGAAGAAACTGGTGAGTCAAATTCGATGACGGGCTATTTAAATAAGATTTTAAAAAAATATTTATAAAAAAAAAGATTTATAAAAAAAAAATAATTTTTAGAGAAGAGTTTATGAAAAAAAATAATTTTAAATAAATAAATATTTTGATAGTTATTTTTAGAATGACTTTTTATATTGGTAAATTACTAAAAAAAGTATAATTTGATTAAATGTAAGAGAGAGGAGAGAGGTAGAGAAAAGAGAAGAGAGAGGAGAGAGAGTGTAAGAAAAAGTAGGAAAGATGAGAGAGGGTGTAAGAAAAAATAAGGGTAAAATAATAATTAGATAGTCTATAAGCTCTTTTACTGTTCAAAAAACTAGTTTTAATAGCTTATTTAAAATTATGGTTTTAAATCATGATGTTGCCCAAAAGTATTTATAGATAAATATAATTTTTTGTTTTAAAATTTTTTTAAATTAAGATTTAGGCCAATTTTTTTTTAAAACTGTGATTTTATACTTTACCAAATGCCTGACATAAAAATAAGACCATTCCATCTATAATTACAAACTTTGAACTGCCCAAAGTGTTTTGGTCTCCGTCCAAATCCAAATTCAAACAAAAAAATCATATATATTTTTTTATATAAATAAATTTTAATAAATTTAACACTGATTATTTATTAAGATCAAGTATAGCTTTAAAATTTAAAAAATATTTACACACATTTATGAAATAAAATTTCAAAAACCACATATAAAATCTAAAAGTGCACACCCAATAATCGAAGCATTTTTTACTCAGCCCACGAGTTCCTATCTACTTCATCTTTTCTTTTGGGTTTTTAAATATTAATAATTAATAATTTTTGACCTTTAATTAAACAACAAAACCAGCTTTTTCACGAGCCTCCAACCGTCCCTCGAAAACTGCAAAATGCATAGATGTAGGCCCATAGACTCTGCTGAAACCGATGGACCCTCCCTTCCTCCTCACTGTTCAACAGTAAAACCTTTTTCACTCTCTTCAAACTAAAACTAAACTAACTGAAACGCAAGCACCCATTCAAATTACCAAAATGCCACCTCCCTTCCTCTCTCTGTGAGGCTCGCTGGCCAAGACTCCCTTTCTGCCTCCCCTCTGCTACAACGGAACAAAGAAACTCTTCAGTTTTCCTCACCACCCTCTTAAATTCTGCACACATCCTCCTAACCAATGGCTTCCTTAAATGCCCCTCCTTCTTTCTCTAATTTACCGCTTTGCCACTCATCCTCCCTCTACTCCTCCTTCTCTGTCTTAATCTATTGCTGGTGTTCATTCCCTAAACTCCTACCATCCAATGCCAACAGGCACCATCACCAAGGCTCTCTGTTTCCAACTTAGGGTTTCTCAAGCATTGTCCCGTTTTCTACGCCACCTCATTTCCATTGTTTTCTTCGTCAGTTTCGAAGAATATTGTAGTTTTGATATTTTTTTTTCTATTTCTGCAGGTGTGGGTTTTTTCAACTTTTGTCGTTTCGCATTGTTTTTTCTCATCTCCCTTATTTTATATCATTAAAATTCGAACTCCAGATTCTCTCCTTCTCTCTCTCGTTCCTCCGGTTCTGTCTTGTTTTTAGTTCTAAGGCGGGGGGCAATGGGAACAGTGTAGATTGCTCTGGAGGTCAGAAGAGATATTAATGGCATTGTTCTGCGCTTTGCTCTGATCAAAGGTATACCACATTTGCTTATACTCTCTTCCTTTATTCAGTATCGAATGTCCATTTCCACTTTGAATGGCAATTGCAGGTCGCAGTGAGAAATGGACCTAGATGGCTGTAAAAAGGAGTGAGAAAAAGGATATTATGAGTTGCAATGCGAACTTGAATGAAATTCCTCTTTGCAATTTTAAGTTTATCTGGAATATGATTGTTCGATTCTGTGTTTCATTTTGTGATTTTTGGCTTGTGATGTCTTTGACCAGACTCCTCTTCTAGGTTTGGATTACGTTGTTTATAGCTGGTGTTGATTATATATTATATAAATATTGTAGACGATGATGGATGGGAGGCGCCATTCAGTTGATATTCCTATTTCGAAAACTCTTATAGCGTTGAGGAGAGTCAGGTCATTGAGGGATCCATCTACAAATTCTATGAGCAAACTCTGCTCTTCGATTGATAATCTACACTGGGAGAACAGTTCGGGCAATGGGATTTCTCTGCGGTTCTTGGACGCTTCTCGCGCTTGTGATTCTGATGATAATGGTGCGTTAAGGTCGAAGAATTTAAGTTGTAGCATGCGCAGAGAGCACGATGCTGCTGATTTTGAATTGAAATGTGGCCATTTCAACTCTAAACTGAAGTCTTGTCCTGAAGGGCAGCAGGATGAAGAACTAGCTTACTCTAATTTGAATCAGGAAAGCAATTCCGATATTAAGTCGACAAGTGATGGCTACTTTAGCAACCATAGATGTAAGGAATTAGATATCGCATCTATTATGCCTCCGAGCAACGAGGCAACTTCAGGATCATCAAAGTTAGGGACAATTGATCATTCTATGTTGACTAGAAAAACTCTATGCAAGAATCAAGTGAAACCATCCGAAGATTTGGGCGAAATTGCAGGTCTTAGAGGTAGTCCATGCCTTTCAGTTGGTGAAGCTTTCTCAGTTTATAGTTCTTCGACGAATATGAATCAAGATGTAGATATTGTAGATGATAATCACAACGGATGTGGAATAAGCTGTTGTTGGTCAAAATCACCAAGGTTTAGAGAATCAAATGTATATTCTGATATAGAAGAACGTCCCCTGATATCCTGGCACACTGATGAGATAGCTCTCTACGGACATAAAAACATGAGACACATTGGTGGTGAAATCAGTCCAAATTTTGAAACTCCAAGAAGTTTGTGGATGAAATTCAGGCCAAAATCTTTTAATGATTTGGTTGGACAAAATGTGGTAGCGAGGTCTCTTTTGGGTGCCATCTTTAAGGGAAGGGTAACCTCATTCTATCTTTTCCATGGTCCTCGTGGTACTGGTAAGACATCTGCATCTAGGATTTTCGCTGCTGCACTGAATTGTCTCTCCCTTGAGGAGGAAAAGCCATGTGGTCTGTGCAGAGAGTGTGCTTTGTTCTTTTCTGGTAGAAGTAAAGACGTTAAAGAAATTGATTCTGTGAGACTTAATCGTATTGACAAAGTAAAATCCCTTGTTAAGAATGCAAGCATCCCTCCAGTTTCTTCACGTTTTAAGATATTTATTGTTGATGAGTGCCAGTTGATCCTTGGGGAGACATGGGCAAGTCTTTTAAATAGCCTAGAGAGCCTTTCTCAACATGTGGTTTTTATTATGATCACTCCAGACTTGGACAAACTTCCCCGAAGTGCAGTTTCCAGGGCCCAGAGGTATCACTTCCCTAAAATAAAAGATGCGGACATTGCGAGCAGATTGGAAAAAATTTGCATAGAAGAAGGTCTTGATTTTGAACAGGATGCTTTGGACTTCATCGCAGCTAAATCCTGTGGTTCACTTAGGGATGCAGAAATCACGCTTGATCAACTGAGCTTGCTTGGTAAAAAAATCACAATTTCCTTAGCCTATGAGCTTGTAAGTATCATGCTATTATTCCTGACACATACCCCCCCCCCAAAAAAAAAAATCCCTGGTATTCAGGCTTGTTCTCTGTTGTTTGGCAGACTGGTATCATTTCCGATGACGAATTGCTTGAATTGCTGGATCTGGCTTTGTCTTCTGACACTTCAAATACTGTTAGAAGAGCGCGAGAGTTAATGAGATCAAGGGTGGATCCTCTGCAACTTATATCACACCTGGCAAATCTCATCATGGATATTCTTGCAGGGAAATGTGATGATGGTGGTTCTGAAGTCAGAATGAGGTTTTCTAGTAGATATAAATGTAAGTGCTTCTTAGTATAGTATACCAATTAAGTGTTTATCAGTTTAAGTTGGCCGTTTGATGTTTATTTCAGACTTCGCTTGCCTAGTTGTCTGACTTTACATTTTTGCCATCATAGCTGAAGCAGACCTTCAAAAGCTAAATCATGCATTGAGAATACTTTCTGAAACGGAGAAGCAATTACGAATTTCCAAGAATCAAACAACATGGTTCACAGTAGCGCTTCTACAGTTAAGCTCTGCTGAATATTCTTCTGTCGAAGCAAATGATACTAAATTGAGAGATGCATGCAATGGAGGTTTGTTGCGGGCTTGATTTATTTTGATGGCTTATCACATTTTTCTTTTTTTCTCCTTATTGGATGTGATGCGGACGAGTTTGTAGAATGAAAATAGTTTTACGGGTGTATATTTCTCCTCTAAGCTTGCCTTAAATGGATACAGATGGTGATTTCTGCAGTACATTATCTACAGGGGATAGCAGGAAGCATCTTGCCTCTGCTCAGTATGATAACAAGTTGTTTAGATTAGGACAACAGGATCACACATTAAGTTCCATATGGCATAAAGCGACAGAGTCATGTGAATCTAACAGACTCAAGACTTTTCTTAGGAAACAGGGGAAGTTGTCTTCGCTCTGTGTTAATCATGGTATCTCTATACTCTCTTTATCACACCTGGTTTATCATTTTCCATTCATCTTCTAAATTTACCATATAATAATAGTATAATCTATTCCCCCTGTTCTGGTCATTGTATTTTTGTGCTTGCAAGAGCGAGATTTTTTTTATTCTTTTGAAGGAACTTCTAATATCTTCCCTGTAGTAATCAGTATTAACGCATTTAATATTAATTTATTACAGAAAGGGATGGCTCCTAGCAACTTATATTTATGATCACCTCAACATTGTGCAATCATATTCTAATGCTTTCCTATATTCTTGATTTACTATTCACTTCTTGCGAACTGATGTGTATACATACCCATTGCACTCCTTCAATCTAATGAATCAAAACTACTCCACTTTCTAGATCTAGCCATCGCTGAGTTGGATTTCCAGCATCGCAACTACGTATGTAAGGCTGAGAAGTCATGGAAAATGATTGCCAGTTCCCTGCAGCTTATATTAGGTTGTAACATAGAGCTCAGGATCAATCTTGTGCCTTGTCCTTCTGATTCTAAATATGCCAAGTTGAAGAGGTCATCTTTCAGTTTTTTTAGTTGTTCCCGTAGAATTCATCGAAAAGCACTCTCAGATAATGAACAAGGAAGTGAACCAGACTACACTGATCACACCTCACAGAAAGCCATGATGAAGGATAGAACTTTAACTTGTACTTCTGATTGTGGATCTCAGATGCAACAACCTGAGCCTTATCATGGAATGGAGGTTGTGACAGCTTTGAGAGATGGTGAAGGAAATTTGCTGAGCTCAAGGAAGAGTTTGTTGAATGGTTCGTGTCAAGAGACTTCAAGGACCTCAAGTTCTGGGGTTGATTCCTCTAAGGAAGAGGGATTTGATTATGCACACCTAGTTTCATCAAACCCTGATTCAGACTATCAATCAAAATGTTTCCCTCGAACTTTCTGGATTCATAAGAAGAAGTTACGTTCTCCAGATCTATCTCAGTTGGATTTCGAGAGCACCCAACAACAGAAAGAATTTGTTTTATCTATCCCAAATTACACCTGTTCCCAGACATATAGCTATGCCAGCGAACCATGTGTTTTTTCCACCAGCCCCAACAACTGTACCCAAGCCGTCCAAAATGAGAAAAGGTAGCCTTCGTTTGCTTCTTATAATTATCTTTTCTTTTGTTATCATTATTTACTGTACTTCATAATACGAAGATATAACCATGTATTAGAAGTGCGTCTTTTTGTAGGTTAGAAATTCCAAATTACAGATTGTCACAAAAAAAAAAATCCAAATTATAGACGTTGTACTCTAGTTGTGTTCCCTAGCATTTTCTGGATTGGATATTTTATTCCAATGCATCCCATCAGTGTCGTGCATATAACGCTCTTTTGGAAATAAATATTCTTGAATATTCGATTGGAAAATGCTGCCGCCGAGCTCAATCATATATTCCTATCTGATGTAAATAAATGGAGCAAGAATTGTTTGTTACCGAGGGTATGATCACTATGGATGATAAATTGACTTAATCATGCATGAAATGAATATTTCAACAGAACTTCGTATCTTTGGTAGAAGCTACGAAACAATCAACTTTGAAGTCTCCCATTGATCTATTGAGATGTTAAATCTCATCACTTAAATATATTTTCAAACAAACAGCCTCTTTTATATACTTTATTAATAAGCCTAACTTTATCATATTTCCTAGCATTAAACTTGAAGGGTTAACAAAACATGTCCATACATAAAGTGGGTGTTATTGCGATGTCAAGAAACTGCAAACTTCAATCCGATCCCGTTGTCGTGTACCTGTAATTTTCTCCCCAGTATTTCAATCCCGTTGAATTAAGTATAGTTGAAATGGGATCTATTGCTTTGTCTCTTCTGGCTTGCTTTTCTTAATTGTTTAACTGAAAGTCTATTGTCCTGGTTGCAGCCCGAAGTTGGATTCAGACTTGCTTTGTTGGAGAACCCCGAGATCTCCCTTGAGGAAGGTAGGCCTGCTTCAACATTACACAACTCCTTTGGAGCGACTCTTATATAATTAGATATAGGAAACAAAGCAAATATCTAATGGGGGATCCTGTGGAGGATTGATGATTTCCTGTTACCCCAAGGCCCCAAATCAGATTTTAAGCTTTGAAGTTTCATCTTCTCTGAAAATCACTTGTCTTTTAAAGATAAGTCTCTTGGAAGTGGAGTAATGATTACATTGTGGGATTTGGGGTAAACATGATATAATCTTGGTTATGATTAGTAAAAAAGTAAAGGAACTTGCTCTGGTCTGTGAACTGTGATGGCTTCCTTAACAAGCAAACCTTAAGTGTAACCCTATAATCCAAGATCATTATTATCTGACTACAAGTGATTTGGGCCTTGCAGTCATGGCATGTGGGGCTTCAGCAGCATAAGTCGCATGCAGCAGGGAGGTTCCTTTCCTGTGCCACTGCTAACTAGCTACTGCAAGATTTCATGGTGGCAGGCGCTCGGGGATGAATAGTTTTATTAATTTGCCACAATTTTGTGAGAATCCCAGATGACATGACACATTTTTCATGAAACTTTGTTCTAGTCAATGTAACATAGAGCAGATGTTGCTGATTTAGATTCCGATGCATGTGATTTTTTTACCCGGGGGTTATGCTATTGCTCAGAACTCATCATTAAAAATTCTACAAACACAAACACATCTACATACTCTCCCATGATTTAGATTCCGATGCATGTGATTTTTTTACCCGGGGGTTATGCTCAGAACTCATCATTAAAAATTCTACAAACACAAACACAAACATCTACATACTCTCCCATTGCGAAACAGAACCCAAAGTACCCACTGGGGCAATGACTAGCTTCATCATCACCTCCATACTGTTTACCTCTTGGATGAATTCCGTTCAGCAGTTTGCGTACTATTGCTGGTTCTCAAGGAAGGTGAACTCATTAGCTGAAGGTCTTTGTTGCGCTTTAGAATAAGAGCACATCACCAACGGGGTTTGGTCCAAGTGGTAAGCGGCTTGGTATCGCTTAAGCGAGGTCTCGAGTTCGAGTCTTGACGAATGCAGAAAATTCCCGTTGGGAGACTCACCCACCATAGCCAGGTGCGTGACGCGGGTCGGATCCGGATGTAGTCGGGGCAAAGCTCTGGTAAACCGGGTAGGCAACAAAAAAAAAAAGAAAAGAATAATAGCACATCACATCTTCTATTCTCCCACGCTCTTCAACACTTGGATTATGAGTATTTGGATATGGGTTAAATCCATTATTTGGATAGATAAAAAATTCATGAATTTTGAATTTAATCCAAATCCAAGTAAAATTCAAATTCAAATACTCACTCTACCTTAATTATTTCAAATCTAGGTTAATTATTATTACTGTTATTACTCAAGCTTGAGTCATTTGACATTGGCTTTATAATTTGAAATTTTTCATGCCATCCAAATAAAAGATTTTTAAATATGAAAGTTTGAATCTAAATCCATCTATCCGAACGCATTCTAAATGTTTTTGGGCATCTATCACAGCAGGTATCCCAGCAAACACGAGAAAATAGTCACCATGGAATCTTGTTGGTAGAGTTGGTGCCAGCTTCCGGCTTTACATTGCACCATATCCGCTGCACAGCAACCTCTGAAAGGTGTTATACAATTCTTGTTTTCGACTGTTTTTCATCTGAAGCATTGCTGATTGTATCTTGTTTTTTCTTTTCGTCACATGCTTCTTGTGGTCTATAACTATTTAATTAATTTAAATAAATTAAAAAATAATTTAATTATAACAATTATGATAACATTAGTTTATATATAATTTTAAAGTTAGGTAAATTATTTTAAAAAATAAGTAATAAATATTATATATAAAATGGATTAATATATTAATTTAGGACTGAATCCAACATTAACTAAATGTAGTATAAAAAAATTGGACAAGCACAACAACTAAATATTATTAAAAAGTTTTCTTAGGCATCCATTATCCATATAAAGATATTTAAATTTAAAAGAAGATTATTTAAAAATAATCAGTCCATTC
Source organism: Leucaena leucocephala (assembly GCA_037074615.1). Taxonomy (NCBI): domain Eukaryota; kingdom Viridiplantae; phylum Streptophyta; class Magnoliopsida; order Fabales; family Fabaceae; genus Leucaena; species Leucaena leucocephala. The sequence continues at coordinate 2,011,666 of CM073537.1, forward strand.
ACGATGACACCCGTTTATTAGTATATAAATAATCAATTAACCGTGATAAGTGGTTTTTATTTCCATACGTTATATTAATATGTTAATTTATAAAATAAAAACAATGAGACTTTTTTTCCGATAAAAAATAATGAGAGTATTTAAATAGCTTAAAATAGAGTTTCACATGATTTATTAAAATGCAGCGGGCACCACCGCAAAAGGAAAGATAAGTTCAATCTACTTATTTCTTTTTGCTGAACAGCATACTCATTCACCATGCACCATATCATTTAACCATATCTTAATTTTTGAAGGTTTAATAATTATTGTTTAATTATAAAATTAGTTATTGACCTTGGGGTCTAGTCTAGTCATATAAAAAAGACTTGTGTAAGACAGACGTGGCATGTATCACAATCGCCCCGAAGATATATGATAACTCCAACTTCAAAAGGAGGTGGGTATTTAATTTGCAAGACGAAAATGAAAAAAGAAAAACAATCTCCGTTCAAATGGAAATGTGAATGAGAAGTTTATTGAAAAAACAAATGATCTAAAAGTATTTTTTTTATCCGCCTAATTTATTGGAGTTTTATCCTGACTACATTCGGATTCGACCTGCCTCACACACTTGACTATGGTGGATGAGTCTCCTAATGGAGATTTTTTGTTTACGCCAAAACTCGAACTCAAGATCTTACTTAAGTGATATCAAGTCGCTTACCACTCAGATCAATCCCTATTTTGTGGTGGAGAAGTGATAATTTGGGTTGATTCTGTGGGTTGCCAAAAAGTAATAGACTGGGTAATAAAAAAAGGAGCCCGTTTTGTGGTGGGTATTTTTGACCGGCCAAACCACTAAAAAAAATGGCTAACACGTGGGATTAGCAGGTTAATTTACTTTTTTTTTTAATTATTATTATTTTATTTATTTTTATTAATTTTCAATCGAACTCTAAGCCTTTTAAGCATAAACTTAAACCTCTCCCATTATTTTATTTTTATTATTTTGTTATTTTAAACTTTGTTAAAAAGAAAAAAATAAAAAAAGTGAAAAAAATAACGGGTTAACGGGCTCAGGTTAATTAAATACCAATCCGCAAGGAGGTGGGCCTTTTCAATCCAGCCCACCGCGAGTTAGCACGCTTTTGACAAGTTGACCTATATTATCAGCTCTAATAAATTCTTTTAAAGAAGAGTTTATAGAAAAAAAGTAATTCTGAGTAAATTAGTATTTGAATGGTTATTATGATAATGACGTATTCGGTAGATTACTAGAAAAGATATAAAATTAAAAAAAATAATTATTATCACTATTTATCATCAGCGTATTGTCCCATCATGTCCCATATGTCTTTCGTCTTCTCACATCTCTTCAGCGAAAATTTACAGCGATGATGAATAGAGGAGGACGGCTTGCAGTGCTCAGCGAAAGGTGATAGCGACATAGGAGAGAGCTTGGTAAGGACGACTTGCAGCGACAGAAGATAAAGCTCAAATCAAGGGAGAAGCTTAGAAATGTGGAGAGAGAGAAAGAGAGAAGAGAGTTGAAGAAAATGATAGAGGAGTAGTGATAACGGAGATCCACGTAGAAGCAATGACGACAGACACATAATAGAAGTGACAATTGGGGACGGTGAACATAGGATGATAGAAGAAGAAGACATGCGACAATGGAAGAGAGGGGATATAGGAGAGATATGTGAAAAAAATTAAAAATAAAATAATAATTGGATAATCTATAAACTCTTTTTTTCTTATAGAAGTTATTTCTAGATGCTTATTTAAAATTATTGTTTAGCCCATAAATCTTTTTGAATAAATAAGACTATTTATTTTATTTTTTTAAAACTATAATTTAAGTCAAAAAATATTTTTAAAATTATTGTTTGAGTCTAAATAAATAAAAAAAAAAAGAACCATATGAAAAAAGATGAAAATGAAAAAAAACGGAAAAGAAAAAATAAAAAAGAAAACGCCGCCAAAAAAACCTCCCTCGAAACGATCCGACGACCTCTCCTAAAGAGTTTACTGTTTAGTTTACAAAGCATAGCAAAGGCCAGCCAGCCAGCCAGGTATCTTCGGAATCTTCATAGATGGGGAGCGTGAAAATTCTCTGCCGAAAGCTCGTCTTCCACAACGCTGATTCTGGTCCCGGAATTCACTGGCTCGTCGGATCCCCATTTTTCCCGCCATTTACCATCGTCTCCTCTCTCAGATGTATCCACGCCCTCACTTCTTCCGACTCCACTTCCTCAGATTTACGCCAAGAATCAGGTCATCGTTCTCTGTAATTCATTTTCACTCAACTTTCCTGCTTGCCTATTTCTTTACTCATTTTCCAAATTGGTTTGTTCTTGTTTTTGCCCCGAACGTTTTCAGAAGATTACTTAATTTTTGTATTCTGAGCAGAAGAACTTCGGACTTTGATAATAAAAGGATTTGAGATAATCGGAGCCTTGACCTTTGGAAACTCCGATTTCGAGAAAAATGCTCGTAAATCCATTGATGCTGCTCGTGGATTGAGGAAGCTTCTTTACGACGAAGGCCAATGTCAAAATCAACCAGTGGTAGGAGCAGTTGCAGGTTTAGATGCCAGTGACATTCGATTTTTCATCTCCAAGAGCGGAGATGAAACAAGCTTCGAATCTGTTACTTCAATTGTATACGAAGATCATCCAGAAAAGTATGTATGGGAGAAGGGCTGTTTGCTTCGGTGTGAACTTCCAGTTAAGTTGCCGGTGTATTACGCTGTAAACAAACCCAGTGGTAGGTTTCCTTACGTCACCAATTTGTTTTTATCACTCTAACATGTAATTGAGCAGTTTAGTGATCGAGCGTTATATCGAGATGCTATACTCTAACCTTCAATTTTCGAATCCATTGATTAGCTACTTCATATCAATGGGAGATTAGTGATAGTCTTATTGAAAATGCTTTAGTTGTAGCTCGCGATGCTATTGAAGGAGCGAGACTATGAGAATTTGTTGCTAAGGATAGTGATTGGTGAAAATGAAAATAATTGTTGGCTGGCAGTAGTTTAGATGGTTTAATCGAAAAAGAAATTGCGTTTCTAGTTTTGCAACTGTACCTATTAACATGAAAACATTTGTAAATTATCTTAGGCTCACATTGTAGCCAGTGACTAATGAATAAAATTTGTTCCACAGATGTTGAAAAAGCATTTTCTCGTGCAACTGAAGCTGTTATTGCCAAGTTAAGAGATCCACAAGCAGTGTACATGTTTAAGACATCAAGCAAAGCCTCTGTCGATCAACCTCCACCAGCCATAATCCGTGGTGTACAATTAGACTTTAACACAGATCTCTCCAAGGTCTGGCCTTCAGCTGTCGGAGGCGATGGCTTTGATGCAAATTCATTGTCATGTTCTTACTTTTCCATGAAAGGGAAAGCAGGCTCACCAATATTTTCTGTGGAGGTAAGAAGAATGATCGACTTTATTTTTGTTTTCTTTTGTTTTTTGTTTTCCAAATTTTTTGTACTGTTAATAGCTTTCTTAGTGTTATCTGCTGGAACTTGATGGTGTTGTTGCCTGTTAGTTTGCTTTTATACATGCTTCATGAGTAGTCAAATGATTATTGTAATCCATCTAGTGAGACTTTTTTCTGCTTAGAATGCAGATACCATCCAAGCTAGTGTTCTTTTTAATAGCTTAGAAAAGTCCTCAACTCCTGCTTCCCCGTTTGCCGAGTATCTTCCAGGTCAGGAATTGAGGGCCATACCTCCTGTCATATATTTGTTCATTGAATACTTGAATTTAGTTTTACTTTCTTTACCATTCTAAATGAACGTTAAATCATTGCTTTCAGTCCAGGAAGAAGCCAGACTACTCACAGTAGACATTAAGCTTGATATACTCTGCTATGCAGTAAAGGAGCTTCCACTTAGTTATGCAGTTTCGAGTTTAGTCATACCTGGTTTAGCAGACCAGATAAATAAACTTATGAAATTAATCTTGCCCAACCTTTTGGCACAACATCCTGAGGTGAGGCAATGCATTCTCATTTATTCTTTTACATAAGCTTTGTTTTGTTTTAATGTTTCATAATAGTTTTTTTTTTAACCTCACACACATGCAGCTCATAAATTATTATTCTTTTGATTAATTAGCAGTTTATTTTATTTGCAGCTACGTCCTTATCACTTTAACCCTCCTGGGGTTTTGCATCCAATTACTGTTTTCTATGAACTTAGTTTTGGGGAGACAGAATTAAAGCAAGGTATGCTATTGAACTTAGTTTTGAGGAGACAGAATTAAAGCAAGATATCCATGCAGGAGTCCCTATTCACTTGTCTTGGTTGGAAAGTAACTGAATAAGGAGTATATTGTGTTGTGCATGGAGGTTTGCAGAGAGGAATATATCTGTTTTATTTTCTTTCTCTTGCTAGCATTTCTTTCATTTCTGATCTGAATGAATGATATTGATTTTTTTTTAATTCTTCTTTTCTATCTGCAGTTGAAGTTAGAAGATCCTTACACTCAAGGCTAGGATTGCCTTATGACCGGCCCCTTCTAAGAATTGCTAATGCCTTGGATTTTTTGAGATTGAAAAGCAGTGGGAATGATTCCCTGCAGAAGGGTAATAATCATGTGTAAATAAGAACTTCTTTATGATCTAGGTGATGATAATTATGGCTGCATCTTCCTCATTCCAGTATCCATGTATTAACCTTGGCATTTTTTTGGGGACAACATCAGGTTCTACGTTGCTCAGAGATGTACATATTGGAATACCTAGCGGGGGTAAGTTGCCAGTTTGCTATAGTGATATAATTCTTCTTTCTCTCATGCTTTTGTGATGGTTTATGTAGTTGCTGGTGGAGTCGTTTCCCTTGTACAAGGTTCCTATGAATACCACCATTATCTTCAGGATGGTTTTAATGATTCGGTAAATTCAATCCTGCTGCTTTCTAATGATTTTAGCATGCTGAAATTATATGTTTACCTGCAGTAGATATTTATCCAAAGCACGCACACTCCATTAGTCATTGCTGAGATGTTTTAGATATTCAGCTGACATAGTCGCGATGGGGATATTGCATACTACTGCTTGGATAAATGATTGCAAGACCACTATTGTCACAAAATTAATCACTTAACGTTGACTTTTTAGGGTTGGGGTTGTGCTTATCGCTCTCTACAGACTATCATCTCATGGTTCAGATTACAGAATTACTCATACATAGATGTTCCTTCTCATAGGTATTTTTACCTTTAATGATGGACATGCCTTTATTTCATTTTTGCAATAGGGTAGTGCGGAATGTGATATTTTTTTGTAATATTTCTCAAGTTTATCATATCTTCAGTTGTTGGCTCTGTTGTGTTTTGGTTCTGTGTGTAATTGATTATTCAAAGACTCAATAGATTCTAATTCAAATTAATAACTAGAGTGCTCATTCTTGTTGGATATTTACTTGACAACTAATAGCTATACATATTCACGTGTGTCATTAAGCCTGATCTACAATTTTTCAGGGAAATACAGCAGTCACTTGTTGAGATTGGTGATAAGGATCCCTCTTTTATCGGGTCAAGAGAATGGATTGGTGCCATTGAGTTGAGCTTTGTTTTAGACAAACTTCTGGGTGTAAGTATTCCACTCTTTCAACTGCTTGTAAAATTTGAGCTGTAGTAACATTATAGTCTTCATATGGATGAAGTTGGGTTTTTGGGGTTGGCCCAATTGGACATGGCCTCCATCTAGAATTTAGATACACTCTTTGATGTACAACAGGGTGCATAAACATATGATCTATATCATAAAAAATATATGTATCATAGAATTTCCTGTGGTTATATCAGAATTCTTTGACCTGTAGCATGGAAAAAGGTTTGCTCATTATTTTAGATAACAGATACCTGCATGCGTGATGGAAATGAACAAATATGTTCTTAATCATTTGACTGGGGTCTCTCTTTATCAGGTTACTTGCAAAGTAATCAATGTTAGATCTGGAGCCGAGCTTCCTGAGAAATGTCGAGAGTTGGCATTGCACTTTGAGACCCAAGGGACTCCTGTTATGATTGGTTAGTAGACGATTTACTTTCTGTTTTACCTGCCATCAATGTTTCATTGCTTATCTTACTTTTAACGTGGGGAGATTTGAGGTATAATTAATCACATCTTTTGGTCATGATCACTTAGGAAGTAATTATGTTGGGCTAAGTTTGGCACTGCTGCTCTGAATTTCTTGGCACTTGAATTTGAAATGCAGGTGGTGGTGTACTTGCTTATACACTCTTGGGAGTGGATTACAACGAAGCCAGTGGAGACTGCGCATTTTTAATTCTTGATCCACACTACACAGGCTCGGATGACCTGAAGAAAATAGTGAACGCGGGCTGGTGTGGCTGGAAAAAAGCTGTAGATAACAAGGGAAAGAATTTCTTCTTACATGATAAGTTCTATAATCTGCTGCTGCCGCAGAGGCCCAGCATGGTTTGACTTTGCAGATATTAATGAGGACACCTAATTCCTCCTTATCTGTACTGTTTATTTTACAAAACATTTTAGATAGTTAAATGTGATTTTGGGAATAGAGTAAATTAGCTTCCTCACTTCTTGAGATTTGAGGCAGTGATGTTCTATAATTCAGTTTCTGCATCTTTAATACAGTAACTGGGATACGTCAAGGATGTAGTCAAAGTCAAGGATGCAGGCAAACCCTTATCCTCCTCAGCTTGAAAAAGCAAGATATCCCCAAATGGATGTCTGGAAAAGCTACAACAGATGTTTTCCGTCTCGGCCTCCACTTGTGGTCATTCAATATCATAGAAATGGGTCAAAAAATATGTTGTTCAAAAATATTATCATCTCACTGGTATACATCTATTGTTTAAATTTTTGTAAGATCCGTTTCAATTCAGTTTATTTTTTGTATAAAAATTATGAATCGATAATGCTACTTTTATATAAGATTCAATTAAGAAAAAGTAATATTCAAAGTTCAAATTAGAAAAAAATGTCTTGTAAGTACTCTTTTGTTTTACTTCTCTTATCGAATTTCCCTTGGTTGTGAGTACCGTGAGATGTGGATGTGTCTGTAATATGTATAATAAACAGCTAAAAAAGGGAGAATTATTATTGAATCCTACCTAAACAATATAATTATTAAATTGTAGGACTTTTTAAATGGTTAAATTGGTCATGTGGATTGCAAAATAATTCCCCGCTAACATTTTCCCCCACCAAAAATAATTACTATTTAAATAACCGACCGCAAATTGTAGGACTTCACAAGCACCGGCAACAGCCAACAAGTGCAAAAATCAAATGGGAAGATAATCAGTCTGGGGCCATGGCTCTAATCCATCACCGATTCCTTCCTTCACGCACCTTAGTTCGCCCTTTTAATTCACCTCACAAATTTTCAAAACCCTCCCTATTTTTGTCCTCCAAAACCCCAAACTTGCTCTCGTTATGTGTTGAAGCATTACCAGCAGATTTTTCTCAGTCTTCAGGCCCCATTTTTCTTCCATTACTCGAAGAAGAAGAGCGGCGAAGGGATGAGGGGGAGGGGGAGGAGGAGAAAGAAGACATAGAAGCGTTTGCAGAGCAAGAATAGGCAGAGGATCCAGACGATCCAATTTACAGATTCTTCTAGTCTCGCACTTCAATCTCTGACCAAGACCCTCAAAACGATGGAAAATTAATCCTCCAGAAGAACTGTCGTGTTTCATGGCATCTTGCTTCGGATGCCGAGTCTGTTGAAGAAACCGAAGTGGATTTGGATTCCAAATACTCATCTGTTGAGGAACAGGAAGAGGCAAGGGAGAGGAAGGAATTGCCTCAGGGCATTGTTGGGGAGATTGTTCAAATTGCAAGGAACTTACGGGAAAATCTGACACTAGGGGAGGTTTTGAACGGTTATGAGGGACGAGTTGATAAGATACAGTGCCTGGAGGTGTTAGAATTTCTTGGGGATGAAGGTCGTCTATTTGATTGTTTGTATTTCTTCGAGTGGATGAGATTACAGGAACCATCACTTGTTACACCTCGGGCATGTAGTGTTTTGTTTCCAGTGTTAGGAAGAGCAGGGATGGGTGATAGGTTGATGGTTCTCTTCAGAAACTTACCGTCCAGCAATGAGTTCAGAGACGTTCGTGTTTATAATGCTGCAATTTTAGGTCTTTTATATAGTGCAAGGTATGTAATTCTTCGAGCTTTTACCTGTTCTGCTTGCCCAGAAGTTAACTTGTGTACACATTTTGATGCAGTTTTGTGGGTCATCGTTTCTTTAGATAGACTTTGAAGCCGAAGCCTTTCCTGTTATTTGTGATAATTTTTCTCTCTTAGCTTTCTTGGGACGTTCGTGGCAGTTAAGAACCATCACTTCAGAAACTTACCGTCACTTCAGAAATTTCTCTCTCTTAGATTACAGGAACCATCACTTCAGAAACTTACCGTCCAGCAATGAGTTCAGAGACGTTCGTGTTTATAATGCTGCAATTTTAGGTCTTTTATATAGTGCAAGGTATGTAATTCTTCGAGCTTTTACCTGTTCTGCTTGCCCAGAAGTTAACTTGTGTACACATTTTGATGCAGTTTTGTGGGTCATCGTTTCTTTAGATAGACTTTGAAGCCGAAGCCTTTCCTGTTATTTGTGATAATTTTTCTCTCTTAGCTTTCTTGGGAAGTTCTTGGCAGTTAAGAAGCCTATGACAGCTAACTACAAATGTCTTGAGCAATTTCTTGTTGTAGAATTAAGATATTGCAAATAATCTCGTGTGTAAGGACCCAGTGCCGCTTCCAAACTTCAAGTAGGGTACAATTTTAGGAAAAATAATTTGAATTTTTCCATTCAATTCCTTTCTTCGAACTTGATGTTTCAAAATATGATTTGGGCAGCATTTCCTTTTAAAACTTAATATCTTAGGACTTTTTATTGATGGCTGCCTTGTTATCCTAGGTATGAAGATGCCTGGAAGCTATATGAGTCCATGGAACATGATAATATATGTCCAGATCACGTGACGTGCTCTATTGTGATCACAATAATTAGAAAACTTGGCCATTCTGCGAAAGACGCTTGGAATTTTTTTGAGAAAATGAACAGAAAAGGAGTCAGATGGAGCGAGGAAGTCTTGGGTGCATTAATCAAGTCATTTTGTGATGAGGGGTTGATTAAGGAAGCTCTCATCATCCAATCAGAAATGGAGACAAAAGGAGTCTCTTCAAATGCAATTGTGTACAACACTCTGATGGATGCGTTTTGTAAATCCAACTTCATAGAAGAATCTGAAGGCCTTTTTGCTGAGATGAATGCTAAAGGAATTAAGCCCACTACAGCTATATTTAACATTTTAATGTATGCATACAGCAGAAGAATGCAACCTCAGGTTGTGGAGAAGTTGATGGTAGAAATGGAGGATGCTGGCCTGAATCCGGATGCGAAATCGTATACTTGCCTAATCAGTGCATATGGGAAGCAGAAGAAAATGAGTGACATGGCGGCAGATGCATTCCTGAAGATGAAGAAAGCTGGTATAAGACCCACTTCACATTCATACACAGCTCTAATTCATGCTTTTTCAGTTAGTGGTTGGCACGAGAAAGCTTACATGGCGTTCGAGAACATGCAAAGAGAGGGCCTCAAACCCTCTATAGAAGCCTACACGGCTCTCCTGGACGCATTTAGGCGTGCCGGTGATACCCAGACATTGATGAAAATATGGAATTTGATGATGAGTGACAAAATTGAAGGAACACGAGTTACATTCAATACTCTTCTTGATGGATTTGCTAAACAAGGTCACTATGTTGAAGCAAGGGATGTTATATCTGAGTTTTGTAAGATTGGGTTGCACCCAACAGTGATGACATATAATATGTTGATGAACGCATATGCACGAGGAGGTCAACACTCAAAGTTGCCACAGCTGTTGAAAGAGATGGAAACTCTGAATCTAAAACCCGATTCTGTAACTTATTCAACGATTATATATGCCTATGTTCGTGTTAGAGATTATAAGAGGGCATTTTATTATCACAAGAAGATGGTCAAAAGTGGACAAGTCCCAGATCCCGACTCATACAAGAAGCTTAGGGCGATTCTGGATGTAAAAGTCGCCAAGAAAAACAAGAAGGATAGAAGTGCTATACTGGGGATAATTAACAGTAAGATAGGCATGGTTAAAGATAAGAAGAAGACGAAGAAAGATGAGTTCTGGAAATACAAGAAAAAACATACAAGACAACCCAGTTCTGGTCCCACTGTACCACAAGGGAAACTTTGAAATCCCCTTGAGCATTGTAAGTTCAATTTTTCCCCACTACTAAATTTCTCTATAGTATAATGTCGATATTAGGATCTTCATGATTTTAAGTTTGAGGCTAGGTACAAGGCATGCCTTCATACAGCCCCTGTCAACAGTGACGTTCTTCTTGGTATTTTGACTTTTGAGTTAGCTGCAACCTAGTGGTAGTAGTTTCATTCTTTTTTTGTTACAAAGCCCAGAAATAAAAAAACTAGCAATTAAATTTAGAAAAGTGGGTTTGCGGTGCCATAGGCTCTTTCATGAGGAATCGTGTCATGAAAGAGAACACTGAAGACTTTCTTTGGCAAGTTTATCAGCCACCATAATCTGTCCTCGTGGCACATTCTTAATGATAATAGTCCTTTGTAACTTGAGCATACGTTTGATCTCCTCTTACACAAAGCTGCAATTCACATAATTAACAGAATCCCTGTTTTTATTCTCTACCAGCACCTTGGAATCAGATTCCACTTCGCCTTGTTTAAATTGTCCATAGTGAAAGGAATTCCTAGTTCCTAGGTCTACTAATTGCTGTCAGCCGCGGGTCGCTGGAGAAGAAATTTTATGGGTTTGGATTCGTAAGAATGGACCTTGTCGGTTAGATTTGGGCTTGTGACTTGCGTGCCAATTTCCTTCTTCCTCTGGGGTGGGGCAATGATTTTGGATTTTTGGTTTACGCCTAGTATGAGGACTAAGTTTAGCTCGACTTTTTATAGATATTTAGTAGTACTATTTTATTGTGATTCTAGTCGTGGTGTTTAAGAAGATATCCTAATTCTTGAGTGCCTAAGTTTATATTTTAGGATAATTGACGGCTTGCCCTGCTTGATATTAGTATCGCTTAGAAGGAATGGAGATTTTGTCATGTTCTTGAATCGTGGGTCAGCCCAACCCATTTTCAAAAAAAATTGTACAAAAAAAAAGATGTTATGTTAACATATAGATATAGATAGATGGCTTTGTGCATTAAATATGATGTATTAGATTTAAACTAGGCCGTGTGCATAGAAAATATTTTGTTAGAAGAGATAAAACTTACTTTGATGATTTCTATATCTCATGAGAATTAGTCTCTAGTTATCGGTAATGAGATACCGCTCTTTACTGAAAAAGACATATATATAGAGTTTTTTATATAAAAAAGTATAGATGTAATTACATTTTGTCACTAAAATAAAAGTAGTTTATATTTATCATTATTTATATAATGCAACAAATATTAAATTCATATTATCTAGCATAAAATAGGTTTTTAAATATGGAATAAATTGAGTTTATGATTCTTGGTATGAACTATTGAATTATCGAGACATTTATCATTTGTGGCGATTTTGTCCAAATAAAATTTACATCCACCAGTTTTACTCATTTCTCAATTGTTTTTATCAGATTAACAGATGACTGAGTATAAAGTAAGTTGTCTCAAAAAAAAAAAATTGAAAAGACCAAAATAGTTAAGCCTTAAATATATGAATATATAATTGATGGTATACAATGTATGAATATATTTTTTTAATATAAGAGTTAGTTAATTTTTTTAGATAAATTATAAAAGTTAAATAAATTCGTTAATTATAATTAATATAAGAGTTAGTTGAATTTATTTTGATGGGTTGCATTTAGTTATAATTAATTGATTTATTTTACCTTTTTAACTACTTAAAAAAAGTTAATTACCTCTTTTTTTATTATAAAAATTTTTGGAAAGGGGTTTGACTCATTCACGATTTAAGGGTATAGTGAAATTTTCTTTTCTCCTAAACGATACTAATGTTAGGCAGGGAGAGCTGTCAATTACTCTTAAGCGTAAATTTATATACTAAAGAATTAAGATGCTTTCTTAAATACCGTGATTTGAACCACAATAAAATAATATTTTATAAAAATCGAATATATTTTAAATAATTATATTTTATCTTTTGATCTGCTAAATCTATGAAAGATGGATAGTTAATTACTTCTTAATTGTATTAAGGAATGTGAGATAGTAGAATGGAATAAGGTTACCGAAGCGACCACCCAAGAATTCCGCTATGGACCAGATACAAGACCAGGTGTGCTAGTTTCATCCTGATAGAAACAGAAGAATATAAGATCAAAACTCCAAAGATAGGGATCCAACGCACGAAATCATATTCATTTTAATTTTTTTAAAAAATAAATGGCATATATTAATCACTTTGCTGAGTAATTAGCCCAGAATTATTTATGCTTTTTGATGACGTTATTCCGTACCATCATTAAATATTTTACTCTAGCTGGTTTGATTGTTGCCCATTTAGCAAGCATTAATTCGTCATTATTAACCCTCCTTTCTCTGTTTTTTTTTCCTGCGCAACAAAGAACCTGAATTATCTCGCGTATCATACAAGTGTCCAACTTTGGATAACATCGGCCTGATTTAATCTTAGCATTAGTACTTAGTAGTATTTGGTATTTGGCCCTCTCGAGTCTTATAGTTCATAAATGATACCGATTCCATGTAAAAAAAAATCGTATATAATTGTGGGTAAGTCCAATTTTTGTTTAAAAATTCTAATATTAAAAAAAAAATTCGTATGTTATAAATATTTGGCCCTCTACGAATCATATGATTCGTAGTTTCGTACTGTATACATTTATCATTTGATTAAATATTAGATTTTGATACAAAATAGGATAATGTAATAATTTTTTATTTTAATATTAAAAGGATATTTTTTTTATGAGATACTATAGAGTATATTATACCGAAAGTAGAGTCAAAACTCCTTGAGTTTAGGAGGGAAAAGATATACCCCTCATTTTGTCAAATTCCTTTTTTTTTTTTAACTCTGCTTTTTTCCAGTTTTCTTGTGCGGTCATGATATTTACGAAGAAAAGAGGATACCCAGATATTCTTTTGGATAATGAGAAATTTGTCTTTTCAGTTATATGATTTTATCCCTTGCCAGCTCCTAAATATAGTCGTGCAAACTTGTCCGAAATAAAATGGGAAAAATATTACATTTTTAAGTTTCAACCGCACGAAATATATTTATTTCATATTATTGAACCCATAATAGATCTGGATTTCAAGTTCATATTGATGTTGACTTTTCAATCATGAGCCTGTAATAAATGAAGAAAAGGAAATATAGACATTATTAGGAGGAAATTCTAAAATGAAACGAAAAATATGAAAAGAAATAAAAATAAAAATAAGGATAATGCTCCTCAATGTATATCCCCGGCTTTAGGGTTTAGGCGTAGTTTTTGACTTTGCAAAGCAAAGCTTTTTTTTGTTTTTGTTTTAATATACGAATTTTTAAATAGGGGTTGAGTTTTGTAAAGCAAAGTTATATATATATATATATATATATATATATTTAGTTGTTACTTAGTTTATTAAAATTTTATTTCGATTATATTTAGATCTGACCCGAATCGTGTACTTAGTTATGGTGGATCTAATCTGTGTCGCGCACTTGGTTATGATGCTTGAGTTTTTCTACAAAATTTTTTTGTATATACCAAAGTTTAAATTCGAAACTTTATTTAAACGATATCGAATTATTTACTGTTCAGATTAACCCCGTTAATAAAATAAAGCTATATATATATCAGTTGGCGCAAAGGCATGTGGCAGCTAAAGACAGGCCACATCGTTAACGCTGGCTTTAGCGAAGATGCCACGTGGACACGGTAAGGCCCAAACCCAAAAACCTTTCGAATGGTGACGGGCCCACATAACCGTAGCCTCCATATATAAACCCTCGTCCCTGATCCTCTTGCTTTTCGTTCTCATCCTTCTCACTCTACTCTCTCTGGCACGCCAACGTCGATTGGGGACACTGCCTCTGCAGGGAAATTAGATAAACTGAAACCTCTAATTTGGATCCCTTCTGGTTCGGATATCGTGTGCGTTGATTTTGTTTTGGTTCTTCAGGAGCTCGCTCGCTCGCTTGGATCTTCTTCTCTGGTGTTTCTTCGTGTTGAGAGGAAGGGGCGTTATTTGTGTTGGACTCGTAAGGACCGATTTTGTAAATCCAATTGCTTCTCCTGTCTTGGCTCGAGATCCGGGCCAAGCACAGAAGAATCGGATTCAGATTTGCATTTGACTATCTTCAACCGCTCACAGGTTCATGTCGGCTTCTTTCTTTGACTCATTTCTGCTTCTTTATTTCTTATTTTAGTTTGCTGCGATATTCTGTTTAGTTTTTGTCGGTGATTGGCTGGCGAAAGTAAAATGAAGCCTCCGTTTAGTGTCGTGGACTCATGTTTACTGATGAGAAGTAGAGAAACATACTGCCTGCACATGGTTTCTTGGCAGATAATTATTTGCTGTAACTTTCCTGAAAACTAAGGCGGTGCATGTGCGAGAGTTTATGTTTGCGTTTACTATACTTTTCTTTTTCTTGGTTTCTTTGTGGCGAAAAAAGGACAATAATATTCTTACAGTTTTATCATATTCAGACGATTTGATTTAATGCGAAATTGGATTAATTGAAGGTTTCCTTTGTTTCTTTTCCCTTTCCATATTCACTGAAGCAAATAAACGTCACTCTTCCTTGTCAATTCTTACGCTGTTGTTTTGGTTCCTGATAAATTAGTAAGTGTAATTCGTGATTACCTGTGCAGGCTTGAATATTCCTTTTCCTACGGATGGCTTCAGGCGAGGGATTTCTGACAGATGAGCAGAGGGAAATGCTAAAAATTGCCAGCAATAATGTGGAAAATTTATCTTCATCCCCGAAATCTCCCACATCCTTTGTTGCTGACCATCATATAAAAGCTCCTGCTGGTAGTAAGGCCCAAACTGCTGGGATTGCTGTGAGGCATGTGCGGCGATCACACTCTGGAAAGCTTGTGCGGGTGAAGAAGGGTGATTTCATGGCTTCTTGAGCTCCTTATATACTTTATTTATTTTTGGATTATGCACAATACTAATGTTTAAGATGTTGAATATCTAGGAAGGAACTATATGTTGTGGAGGTACTATGCCCTTGACCAATAGATGAATCTTTGGATCTTCCCAAGTCCAGTGAGATTGAGTTGACTGGGTACATATGATTAATTTTTGAACTCGACTGATGGAGCTTTTGGGGTTTTCCTTTGACTCTGATATAGTTACTTGCTTATTAGTTTAGTGAAAATTGTGGGACTATGGCTGTTGATGGGAAGGGTTGCGTTGCTTTGATATAGTCCCATGAATTAGCCTCTCCATTCTTCAGGAAGTTGATGAACAGAACTATTTTCCGGCCTCTTCTGTATTTATGTTCATTGTTGATATCACCTTTGATAAATTTTCTTTAGCCATGAGAACTCTATGATTTAACCAGGTTCCTTCCAATTCCCCTCATTTTGTTGATTTTGGCGTGCAATAGAAATTTATCAATTATGAGGGGAAACTAAATTGTTCAGCAGATAAACTTGATGCTTTCCTTATTTTGAATGTAGATGGTGCTGGTGGTAAGGGCACTTGGGGAAAATTGCTTGATACTGATGGTGAATCTCATATAGACAGGAAAGACCCAAATTATGATAGTGGTGAGGTAATTGCTGTTTCTGTTCTTGTTGGTAAATCTGCAGCATTGATGAGGTCTCTTCCTTTTGAAGTCAATATGTTCTTATATTCCTTAAATTTCATGTATTTGTTAATTGTTGCTTGTGGAGAATTTTTTCCTTGGGTTCTATTTTCTTCAAGTTTTCAAATGGGTTACATTAATAAGCTCGTAACATTGTTTATTTGAATACTCTTTCTATTTGTAGGAACCCTATCAGCTGGTTGGGTCTACTGTCACTGACCCCTTAGATGAATTCAAGAAGGCTGTTGTTTCCACCATCGAGGAATATTTCAGCACTAGTGATGTGGAATTAGCTGCCTCTGATCTCAGAGAACTTGGTTCAAGTGAATATTATCCATACTTCATCAAGCGCCTTGTGTCTATGGCCATGGATAGACATGATAAGGAGAAAGAAATGGCTTCTGTTTTGCTTTCAGCATTGTATGCTGATGTGATTAGTCCTGCACAGATTAGGGATGGATTTTTTTTGCTTCTCGAATCTGCTGATGATCTTGCAGTGGACATACTGGATGCAGTTGACGTCCTTGCTTTGTTTCTGGCTCGGGCTGTTGTTGATGATATCCTTCCTCCAGCCTTTCTTGCCAGGGCAAGAAAGGCACTTCCTGAGTCATCCAAGGGGTTTCAAGTTATCCGGACTGCAGAGAAGAGTTATCTCTCAGCTCCACATCATGCAGAGCTTGTAGAGAGGCGATGGGGGGGTACCACTCACATCACTGTTGAAGAAGTAAAGAAGAAGATTTCTGATTTATTAAGAGAATATGTTGAAAGTGGTGATACGGTTGAAGCCTGCAGGTGCATAAGGGAGTTGGGGGTTTCATTCTTTCATCATGAGGTTGTGAAGAGGGCTCTGGTACTTGCCATGGAGATCCGTTCAGCAGAATCTTTAATGTTGAAGTTATTAAAAGAAGCAGCAGAAGAAGGGCTCATTAGTTCCAGCCAAATGGTGAAAGGTTTCTCTCGCTTGGCAGAAGGCCTAGATGATCTTGCTCTCGATATTCCATCAGCCAAAACTTTGTTTCAATCATTGGTACCCAGGGCAATAGCTGAAGGATGGCTTGATGCTTCATTTTTGAAACCCTCTGGTGAAGATGGGGATATCCCAGTTGAAGATGAAAAAGTGAGGAACTACAAGAAAGAGGCAGTAACTATAATTCATGAGTATTTTCTCTCTGATGATATTCCTGAACTCATTAGGAATCTTGAAGATCTTGGAGCACCTGAGTTTAACCCAATATTTTTGAAGAAGCTAATTACTCTTGCTATGGACAGAAAAAACAGAGAAAAGGAAATGGCATCAGTACTACTATCTGCTCTTCATATAGAGATATTCTCCACAGAGGATATAGTTAATGGTTTTGTCATGCTTCTGGAAAGTGCTGAAGATACTGCACTGGATATATTGGATGCTTCAAATGAACTTGCCCTGTTTTTAGCTCGGGCTGTGATCGATGATGTATTGGCCCCTCTGAATTTAGAAGAAATTGGCAGCAGGTTACCACCTAAATGCAGTGGTAGTGAAACTGTGCGTATGGCTCGATCACTCATTGCAGCTCGTCATGCTGGTGAGAGGCTATTGAGATGTTGGGGTGGGGGTACTGGATGGGCTGTGGAGGATGCCAAGGACAAGATCATGAAGTTGTTGGAGGAGTATGAAAGTGGGGGTGTGGTGAGTGAAGCATGCCAGTGTATTCGTGATCTTGGAATGCCTTTCTTTAACCATGAGGTTGTGAAGAAAGCTTTGGTCATGGCTATGGAGAAGAAGAATGATAGGATGCTGGATCTGCTGCAGGAGTGCTTCAGTGAAGGTCTCATCACTATCAATCAGATGACTAAAGGCTTCACCCGCATCAAGGACGGTCTCGAGGATCTGGCTCTCGACATTCCAAATGCACGTGAGAAATTTGCCTTCTATGTGGAGCATGCAAACAACAAGGGTTGGCTTTTACCTTCATTTGATTCTCCAGCTGCCTGATTGCACCAAGCCTGCAGCCTTTTGTGAGCAGGACAGTCATTTTTAGTGCTTCTCTCATGTTATGCTGCTCGCTAGGTTCTCCCTCTTTTGGAAAGGTGCCTGCTGCGCATAGTTGTATAATTTCGGGATGGTTTAAACAGAGTCCTGATGATTCAAAGCCAAAAGAAAAAAAAGGCAGACTCAATGATGTTCCTTGTTAGCTGTTTTCCTTCCTTTGTTTACTTGTCTCTTTTTTTCCAGAATCATATTATCGACAGAGATTCGTAATCTTAGTCGTTGTATAAAGTGGGTCCTGTATTTCATTGACAGCGTTTTAGGATGACAATGCATCAACAAGTATTTTAGATGGTAACGTATTGGGTTTCTCTCCGCTCTCAATTGTTCGCTATTAACCTCTTCTCAGGAAAGGGAAAAAATTCATGGCTTCAAAACGATGGCTTCATGGGAATAGAATACTCAACCATGAAGAGATTCACCGCCATGCGGTATCATGTGATTTCTAAGAATCATCTACGCTCTACTACATGATCCTGTCGGTGATCCTCAATCATAAATTTGTTTTTTTTTTTTAAATTCATGGATAGGTGAAAAGAGAAATATTTTAAATAATAATAATAAGAAAAATAGCATGTGTTAAAATATACTGGTCCTAAATATTATGAAGAGATTCACCTGCATGCGGTATCTTGTGATTTCTAAGGATCATGTACGCTCTACTCCATGATCCTGAGGGTGATCCTCAATCATAATTATTTTTTAAATCATCATGGATAGGTGAAAAGAGAAATATTTTAAATAACAATAATAAAAAAAATAGAATATGTGTTAAAATATACTGGTCCTACGTATAATCTATTTAAAAGTTTTGATTTAGTTATAATATTTCATTCTCTTTTATATTCTATATTAATTTTTTTATAATATACTTATATTATGTCTCTTTTTAGAGTTCTATAAATTCTGTACATATTAATTATAAATAATAAATAAATAATTTTTTTTTTATGAATAAGAGGGAGAAAGGTCTTATTAATTCGTTCAGTTTTTTTTGTTCTGTCTTTAATATAAAATCTATTTAACTAATTAGATTAAAAAAATTAGTTAATCTAATTAATATAATATTTTTTTAAAATACACTAACTATATTTTTTAATATATTTTTAATCTCTTACTTAATTATTATTGATTGAGTATCTATAAGAATAATTTTAAAAAATAGATAAATATATTTTATATTTTAGTTAAGATCAATTTTTTAATTAATTTTTATATTAAAAATTGAAATACAATTTAAGCACATACACACGTACATCCAAAATCTCATCTAAGCGTGATAGGTGGCATTACCTATGGGCAACTAGCCGTTGAGCATTAAATTTATTGGTGAGAGTTACTTATGAAGTACTGTATTTAATATTTTTTTTTCCTCCATTAACACTAAGCAAGTTAATTAGAGAGTGGCTGGTAAAGAAAAAGTTAATTAGAGTGTTATAGAGACGAGTTTGAGAAATGGGTCAATTATGAGTCAGAGTCCGGTCAGGCCTCCACGTGTAGACTTCTCCCAAGTCTCGACCTAATATTCGTCTGTGTTCTTCAGACCAGTAATCCAGAGGCCCCACCTAGCCACTCTGATCACTGCTCGCCCAGGAAACACACATGAGCGTTACACTGGATAAGTTGCCTTGGGAATATGCATAATAAGAGCACATTCCGTTAACAGCCCCATCCAATCGATATCCAATGGCGTCCTCCACCACCACTTTCATCTCCTCCACTTCCCTCTTCTCCCGAACAGCTCACCCAAAATGCTCACTCACAAACCTTAAGCACAAGGACCATGATCATATTCTCACATCCTCTTTCTTGGATCCAACCGCATTTACTCTTAAATTGTCAAGCGCAATAACGACGCCAATGGGACTGCGACGTCTTCCTTGTCGTGTCAATTGTTCAGCAGCATCTCCATCTTCTTCTACCCCTCCCGCTGCTCTTCTTTTCGACTGTGATGGAGTGCTTGTCGACATAGAGAAAGATGGCCACAGGATATCTTTCAATGAAACTTTCCAAGAGGTACTTACTAAGTGCTTCTTTCTTTCTGTTTTCGTTGCTGCTTTATCTTGTGTCTTCATTTTGATGGTTTAGTCAGTGCATACCTCTAGCCTGAAAAATGACAACTCATTACATTTTCAATGGGTTTTGACATATTGATCCTCTGTGGTAGCGCAATGGTTAAGCTAGTGAGAATGATATAGGATCACAGAAACTCCGGGAAACTAAAAAGGATAAGTTAAATTCATTTGTTGGCATATTAAGACTTCTAAGTTGCATTAAGCCTTCTTCCTAAGAATTAAATTCTTGATTTGAAGACTGTATATGGGAAATTATTGTGGTTGTTAATACGGTGAAAGAGATGCATGCTTTGTTCATCTTTGACAATAAGTTGTAAATTGGGCCTGGCTTAATCATATGAGTTACTGTGTGCTAATTCAATTGGTAACACAGAGGGAACTAGGCGTTACCTGGGATGTGGATTTGTATGGGGAGCTGCTCAAAATTGGAGGCGGAAAAGAAAGGTAAGTTTCTTTCTTTTGTTTTTTTTTTGAAAAAAAGAAAATAAAATAAAAGAAATCATACTCTCTCTTTTCACTTGGATTATCCCAATGAAAGTGATAACATCTATCTGCCTTTATCTCTGGATAGGTCACTGCCATTAGTGAGTTTAGCACCTGACATGTTTAACTAAAACAAAAGTTGATGGTTTCTGTACTTTGTAGGATGACAGCGTACTTTAACCAGACAGGTTGGCCAGCGAATTCTCCAAGCAGCGAAGAAGAAAGAAAACAATTTATAGCTTCTCTCCATAAGAGGAAGACAGACCTGTTCATGGCGCTTATTGAGAAAAGATTGCTGCCTCTGCGTCCTGGTGTTGCAAAGTTGGTTCCCTTCAGCAACTTAGTAAATTCAAATAAATTCTTAATATCAAAGCATAACAGCAAATTCCCTACATTAAGTAATAACAGATATTTAAAAGATAATTAAACAAAACAAATTATGCTAACATCTTTATTCTGAAGACTTGATCTAACAAGGCAACAACACATTATCCACATGTTGCAGCTTTTTAGGCATTATCTCAACATGATACATCTCATACTTTGCATGAATTTAAGATTTTGATCACTAAGCTTCAACCTAAGATTGCTCATGGCATCAGTCACTATTGTTTTGGATATCATATTTTCATGTTTTATGTGATAAGACAAAGATGTCCTCGATTTATAATCAAGAAAAAAAAATCTTTGTGGTACCTTATTGTGTGTTTCTTTTATCAAACATCCAGGTTGATAGATCAGGCTTTATCTCAAGGAGTCAATGTAGCTGTTTGTAGCACTTCCAATGAGAAGGCGGTATGCATAATCAGGTCCAAAACTCTTATATGATAAATCCTTTATGACTGAGGGAAGGCTGGTCCATTAATCCTTCTTACATGGCTGAGTTGGAATGGCTTAAGTAACCTCTGGGGTCTAACAGATTTTGTTTTCAGCTACCATATATAGAATTTAGCTGTGAACAACTTTTACGTTAGGATCAATAATTTATAACCATCAATTGTTTACATTAGTTATTGGGTGAACTATATGACACCAGTGATTGGATCTGCATATCATATCAACACATTTTCAAATTATTTATTGTTACTACTCTTTTGAGACCTAATCTGTGTGTTGATTCTAGGTCTCTGCAATAGTATCAAACTTGCTGGGTCCCGAAAGAGCAGAAAAAATCAAGATTTTTGCAGGAGATGTGGTTCCTCGAAAAAAGCCTGATCCTGTAAGGTTTTCATCCTCTTAATTTTGATATAAGAAAGTGGTAGCATAAGATGTAGACATATAAAATCCAACTTCATTTAATTAGAAATGAATGGAAACTGAAACTTGGGGGTTCTTAAGAACAACATGCCACATGCATGAGTACTACGTATCTCTATAATAAAGTTTTGGATTATTCAGTAACTTTGTCTGATACAACTTTATGTGGTATACCAACCCCCTGCTATATTCCTGAGTTATGCTGGGCATTATTTTCCTGAATTATTGGATATACATTATGGGATATTCTCAGAAGCTAATTGCATATGGTTTTTATAGGAAGAGGGGACGAGACAGAACGTTTACAGAGAGCAATGGAGGAATGGTAATTCTGTTCTGTACTATTCATCTATGCTGAATACACATATATACACTTGAACACATAAACGGATGAGCGTAATACATGGAGAGAATCAAGGAACACATTCAATGCATACAATCAGATCATATTCCCATAATCTTGCCTAATTAATTCCTGAAATACCTCTTAATTAATTCAGATATCTCTTACACTCCCCCTCAAGTTGGAGCATAGATATTGGTCATGTCTAACTTGCGGATTAGATACTCGAATTTATCGCGAGTCAATTCCTTTGTGAGCACATCTGCTGTCTATTCTTTGGAGCGAATGTATTTCAGTTCAATCATCCCAACATCAATCTTCTCTCTTATGAAGTGTCTATTTATCTCCACATGCTTTGTTCTGTCATGCTGGACTGGATTGTGTGACATATTGATAGCTGCCATCCATGTTGTCTGAGTGTAGCCTGATAGGTAATTCTGTTAGCATCCCCAATTCTTCTAGTACTCGTTTTACCCATAGGCCTTCACATATTCCTAGAGCTATGGCTCTGAATTTAGCTTCGGCATTGCTTCTAGCGACCACGCTTTGTTTTTTACTGCGCCATGTGACTAAGTTCCCCCATACGTAAGTAACATAGCCCGAGGTTGATCTTCTATCGTCTTGATCACCTGCCCAATCAGCATCCGTGAGTATTTCTACATTTCTCTTATCAGATTTTTTGAATAGGAGACCTAGGCCAGGTGAACCTTTTAGATATCTGAGAATTCTGTAAACTTCATTTAGGTGCTTCTGTCTGGGTTTATGTAAGTGTTGACTTACAATACTGACAGCATAGGCAATGTTTGGCCTTGTGTGTGATAGGTAAATCAGTTTCCCTACCGTACGCTGATATCTTCCCATATCTACCTCCTTTCCCAGATCTTTATCATTTCTAATCTTGTCAACTCTGATAGGAGTATCGCTAGGTCTACATCCCAGTATACCTGTTTCTTCTAGGAGATCCATATGTATTTTTTTTTGTGAGATATTGATTCCTTTCGCAGACCTGGCCACTTCCATGCCTAAGAAGTATTTCATTTTTCCCAGATCTTTCACTTGGAATTCCTAGTTAAGAGCCTTTTTAATTTTATCAATCTCCATTGGATTGTCACCTGTAAGGATGATGTCATCTACATACACTGCTAATACAGTAAGTTTCCCATTTGTATGTTTGAAGAACATAGTGTGATCACTTTGTCCCTGTATGTAGCCTTGTTCTTTCAATACTCTAGTGAATCTTTCAAACCATGCTCGAGGAGACTGTTTCAATCCATATAGTGCCTTCTTCAACTTGCATACATGTCCTTCCTCTTTTCCAGAAAATCCGGGAGGCATCTTCATATATACCTCCTCCTTCAACTTCCCATTTAAAAATGCATTCTTGACGTCCATCTGATGTAGGGGCCAGTCCAAATTAGCAGCAAGCGATAGTAGGATTCTGATGGTGTTCAATTTTGCTACGGGTGCAAACGTCTTAGTGTAATCCATACCATAGACTTGGGTAAAACCCTTGGCCACCAGACGTGCTTTGTGTTTGTCAAGGCTTCCATCTGCAAGATATTTCGGGGCGAATACCCATTTACAACCAACTGCTTTCTTGTCTTTTGGTAACTCAACTACTTCCCATGTTTCATTGCTTTCCAATGCCTTCATCTCTTCCATGACTGCTTGTCTCCATTCAGGACTTGCTAAAGCTTCATGAATATTCGCTGGTATTCTAAGTTGATCAAGGTGAGAGACAAAAGTATGATGTTTAGACGATAAGGCCTGGTAAGAGACAAACCTTTCTATGGGGTGCCTGGTACATGCTCTGTGGTTTTCTGACTGCTATTGGAAGTTCAAGATCATAATTTTGGACTTGAGTATGTTCAGAATCTGCACCTGGTTCAGACTCTTGGTGTGCGTCATTGGCTTGAGAAGCATTACCTGTCGTGTTCCTTCGGGTATACACTTGTCCCCACTTGTTGGTTTCTCCCCCTGAACTAGTTTGTCCTTTGACTTCCTCAGGTTTCTCTTGTGTTGGATTGTCAAAGGTATAGATGTGGTCAGGTTCAAGGTGGAGGCATAGAGATTGGGGTTCAGGTTCATTTTGATATTTTTGAGGGTCACTCCAAGACTCCCCCTGAGCCGAAGAGGAGGGATAGAATGGTATGGTTTCATGAAAGGTGATGTCACATGTGACATACAGACGCTTGGCCACGGGGTCAAAACATTTATACCCCTTTTGGGTACTTGCAGGGTCGAGGAAAATGCATTTGGCAGCTTTTGGGTCAAGTTTGGAGGTATGGTGTAGATGAACAAAGGCAGTGCACCCGAAGACTCTGAGAGGAAGGGTGTTTTCCAGGTACGGTAGGTGAAAATGATTTTGGACAACCTGGAGAGGAGTTTGGAACGATAAGGGTTTACATGGCATGCGGTTAATTAAGAAAGTGGCCATAAGGATAGCATCAGTCCAATAGAAACTAGGGACATGACTACTAAACAGAAGGGCTCTAGCAGTCTCTAGAATATGCCTATTTTTCCATTCAGCGATCCCATTTTGTTGGGGGCTATAGGGACACGAGTTTTTATGGGTGATACCGTGTTCTTTAAGAAAATTGGATAGTGGATGGTTTAAATACTCAGTACCATTGTCAGTATGGAGGATCTGGATTGGTGTATCGAATTGGGTAAGGACCATTTGGTAGAAGTCAACAAAGGTTTGGTACACTTCAGTTTTATCTTTTAGGAGGAAAACCCAACTGACACGGGTATGATCATCAATAAGAGTCATGAACCATTTTGTTTGGTTACGATTGGCGACTTTAGATGGGCCCCACAGATCACTATGAATAAGAGAAAAAGGTTTAGACGGGCGATATGGAATACTTGGGAAATGGGTGCGGTGATGTTTGGCGAGTTCACAAGAGTCACAAGAAAAATCGGAGTGTTTATTAGAACAGAGTGAAGGAAACATCTTACACATATATTAAAAGTTTGGATGTCCTAATCTCTTGTGCCATAATTCCAAGTCACTAGCCCTAGGAAGAGACACTTTATTACATAAATGGGGTACTAGTTTATGACAGTCATCCAGGTGATAGAGTTCATCGAGCGTTTTAGCAACACCAATCGTTGTCCCCGTGAGCAGATCCTGAAAAATACAGTAGGTAGCAAAGAAGTTAGCATGACAACGTTCATCCTTGGTCAATTGGCTCACAGATAATAAGTTGCATTTCAATTTGGGAACATGGAGAACATTATGTAATGTCAGAGTAGCAGAAACGTGGATGGTACCACTACCGGCCACTAGAGAATCAGAAGCATCAGCAATTTTTACTGTGAGATGTGAGTGGGCAAGGAGTATAGCTAGAAAAAATTAAGGCATCATTGGTCATGTGATTAGAGGCACCTGAGTCTACTATCTAACGAAGGTCTGTATACTCACCTTTACTGCTAGTATGGGCTGTAGAAAAATTACCTTGCTGCATCATAGTAGCAACAGATTGCTTGTGGGACTGTTTTTCAAGTGCTGTTAAACGGTCAAGGATGAGAGCTAACGGATCTGGGCCTTGGGTGTGTGCAGAACCAGCAGCAATGTGGGCCTGCGTGGATCCAGAAGCTAAATGAAGACCAGCAGCGTTTTGGGCAGCAATGTGGGCCTGCGTTGATCCAGAAGCTAAATAAAGACCAGCAGCGTTTTGGCCTCATGGCTAGCAGTGTGTTGGGCCTCTTCAGAATTCATTTCAGCCATGTGTCCCTTGGGCCTGCGTTGTCTGGGCCTCCAATCTGCTGGCTTTCCATGGAGGTCCCAACATTTCTCTTTGACATGGCCCAACTTTCGGCAGTGCTCACAGAAGGGGAGGTCGCGTTTGAAGTCTGGAATCCGAGCTGCCATGGCGGAAACTTCGTGGGCGGAGGGTCGAGCAGCTGTTAGGTCCACGAGCATCACTTGTCGGCGCGTCTCCTCATCTCTCAAGAGTGCAAACGCTTCAGCAATGGAGGGAAGGGGTACCCGTCCCAGAGGTCGCCCACGGAGGTCTTCATAGACGGGGTTTAGACCGACCAAAAACTTAAACAATCTGTCCTCTTCAAGATCCTGGTGGTAGGCGGAGGCGTCTTCAGCATGTCTCCAAACCCTCTGTTTTAGCTGATCCAATTCCTGCTATAGGTTGATTTTTTCCAGGTAATAAGCATTCAGAGGGCGATCTCCTTGCCGGGCTGTCCACAGTCGAGAACGAAGGTCAAACACGAGGGAAGCCGTCGGATGTTTACCGTAGGCTGCCTTCACAGCTAGCCAGATCTCTTTGGCGGTCGGGAGGAACATAAAGCTGCGACGGACGGCGGGTATCATGGCATTGAGAAGCCATGACGCCACTAGAGAGTTGTCGATCTTCCACCGACGACGGGAGACAAGATCATCGATTGATGGCGGCTCGGTCAGGACTACTTCGAGTTTGTCACGCCCATCAAGTGCCAAACACATAGACTGAGCCCACTCTACATAGTTTTCACCGGTCAAATGCTCAGGAACTATAATGATGGTGGAACCTTCAACGCCGGCGACCTTGGCTGGGATACGCAGCCCACCTTCAGACACGGCTGAGTCGACTTCGGCGGAGGATGACATCATTGATTGCGCGTCTGGCTCTGATACAATATAGGAAGAGGGGACGAGACAGAACGTTTACAGAGAGCAATGGAGGAATGGTAATTCTGTTCTGTACTATTCATCTATGCTGAATACACATATATACACTTGAACACATAAATGGATGAGCGTAATACATGGAGAGAATCAAGGAACACATTCAATGCATACAATCAGATCATATTCCCATAATCTTGCCTAATTAATTCCTGAAATCCCTCTTAATTAATTCAGATATCTCCTACAGTTTTTTTGGCAGGCCATCTATCTATTAGCAGCCAGCACTTTGGGTGTTGAACCTTCAAGGTATCTCATAGGAGTGCATAAGTGACAACTTCTGCTTAATTTGTTAGTTTATCATCCGCATGAGATTTCATTCAATTCTACAGTTTCTGGTAAGGACTATGCTTCTCATACCGGTGAATTCATTTGCAAATTACAAAAATGAAATGAAATTGATGTTTACAAGCGGGATGCACATAGTCCTTGTCGAACCTTTCACAGCCATGCCTTGTGCATCACCAACAAACTTATTAGCTTATACTGGCTTCTTTTATATCAGTATGTCACATGTGAATGTAAAATGTCATTCATTTTGCTCAGATGTGTTGTGGTGGAGGACAGTGCCATAGGCCTATCAGCTGCCAACGCAGCAGGGATGAAGTGTATAGTAACAAAAAGCGGGTAAACTGCTATTTTATTGTTATACCGGAAGCAATTGTGTTTAAAGTTCTTTTTTAATACAAATCAATTTAAATGCACTCACATAGTTGTTTAAATTTCTACTTTGTAAGGCATTGTGTATTTCATGAAAATTCTTATCCTTCCTTATAATATCTGTATCACATTGAATTCCTTACATTGTAAGTGCAGCTACACGGCGGATGAAGATTTCTTAAACGCTGATGCTGTCTTTGACTTCATTGGGGACTCTCCTGAGGAGCGATTTGACTTGGCATTTTGCGGAAGTCTTCTTGAGAAGCAGTATGTGAGCTAACAAAATAGTGTCCACGGACTACCATTTTGCATCATTCACTATTGCTATTATCAATGCGATTATGCTTTATTCATATTACCTTTTCATGTCAACACTTGAACCAGAAATGATGAGCTCATGATTCCCTGTGTAAAGAGGTTTCCTTGTTTCCTAAATCTTGCATGTAAATCATCTACAAGTGTTCCTATGTGTGTGGTAGAGCAAAAATGGTGGCTACTCCATATTTTTTTAACTATAAAACAACAAATATCTACTTTTGTGGATGGCACGAGTGTAATAGAAGGCTAAGTTTTGAGATATCAATGGTGTTGCACATCAGTATTCAACATGGAAAAACAAATATTTTTTCACTATAATCTCATTGTAATTACTATTGATCTTTTGAAAAATAAATTATTCTTATCTGAAATTTGGACTTTCAGTCAATTATAATTTTTAATCTAAAAGGAAAATAAATAAATGCTTGTGATGCTAAACGTTCATACTAAAATAATTGTGTGACAAAAATGTTGATATAATTACCAAAAATAGAAACAAATAATTAAAAGAATAAAACTTGCACCAATTTTTTTAAATAGAAGAAATAGGAACGATATTTGTTTTTATAAATAAATTTTTTCCCTGAATTAATTTTTAATATATGCATTAAATAATGGTTTGGGAAAAGATTTCAATAAAAGCAAATACATTATCATTGATCCCATTTTTGAAATTTTTATTCAATTTCAGGAAAGAAGATGTAATACTGTCATCGAAATATCCAAAAACATTTATATCCAAGAACATAAATCTTTTGGGCCCAAAAAACTCATAAAACCCTGTTACACCCCGGGAACTTCAGAAACGGCAAGCTTTCTTTACCGTTTCTAATTTTGGGGGACTAACATGGGTTAGTCCAAGTGGTAAGCGGCTCGATATCGCTTAAGCGAGGTCTCGAGTTCGAGCCTTGGCGAATGTAGAAAAT
The DNA here is from genome assembly GCA_037074615.1 of Leucaena leucocephala. NCBI lineage: Eukaryota > Viridiplantae > Streptophyta > Magnoliopsida > Fabales > Fabaceae > Leucaena > Leucaena leucocephala. The sequence goes on from CM073537.1 coordinate 2,040,251, forward strand.
TCTCGTTGGGAAACTCACCCACCATAGCCAGGTGCGCGACGCGGGTCGGATCTAGATATAATCGGGGTAAAGCTACGGTGAATCGGGTGAAAAAAAAAAAATTTGGGGGGTTTTCCGGAAACTCGACGTCGACGATGGAAATGTTTACTGCGCCCTAAAATATTTCTAAATATCTAATCTAAATACTAGTGTAACCTAAAAAACGATGAAATCTCACCTGAAAATGAATAGTGTAGGGGGATCCTATGAGAAACAGAAGCGGGAAGCCCCCAAAAGAATCAAACGCTGACAATTATTATTTATTTAGGAGCTATTCCCATACACTGCCTCACAGTCACAGTGAAGAGCAGAGTATGAAGCGATTCTTTCAACCCGTGCAGAAGGATGGGCCTTCTAAGAAGCCCTCTCTTTCGCTCTCAGGAGAAGATGGTGAAAGTACAGAAACATCTGGAGAGGAGAAGAAAGAGCCATCAAAATTCTTGACTTGGAATGCCAACAGCCTTTTACTTCGAGTGAAGAACAATTGGCCCGAATTCACCAAGCTAGTCACTTGTTTTGACCCTGATGTCATTGCAATACAGGTGGCTTTTCTCTATCGCTCATCATACGCGGGATATTGAAAATTTTCCCCTTGTTATGTCTTGAGCTCGAAAGAAAATTGATGATGATCGTCATTGCCTTTGTTATCTAGCAAGAAAATAAGTATTTTAGCTTCTGGATCAGCAAGAAGTCTGTGATCTCTTATGTTTGGTGCTAAAAACATCAATGCATTTCGTTTAAATGTAATAGATGTCTATTCTGTTGTAATGTGGTTGAAATTGCGTTGGAGTTTTTTTTGAAAGCTGACAACTTTATTGTAAACGCTCTCAAGCATGAAAGTAGTCCTGCTTTAGTATGTTGTTTAATGACCCAACTGATGCTTGCTTGCAGCTGATTTACCAGCGGTCATCATCCGTCATAAATGTGCAAGATATTACTCTGTTTTGTTGAACATCGTATTTATGCTTCTACACTTAGTAACTATCATATAAGAATTTTCTAAAAGCAGTTTATCATTAGGAAGTGAGGATGCCTGCTGCTGGTTCAAAGAGCGCTCCAAAAAATCCAGGAGAACTGAAAGATGACACAAGCTCCTGCAGGGAAGAAAAGCAGGTTATGTAGCTGCAAATTATGCCTATAAAATGTGTCTTTTTGTGCCTAACTATGTGTAGAAATTATTGTGTAAGTTTTTGATTGATATCAGTACATATTATTCTTATTGACCTACTAACTTATTCAGGTCAGTCTTGGACTTTTGGTAGGTAAATAATTGGTAGAATTGATTAATGATGAAATCTCGGGATGGACTCTAATGAATTTTTTTCTTCTTCCAAGTTTCGTTCTCTATTCTCCCAATTTCTATTTGATTTTCACCACTATGAAGAATGGCATTTTCATCCTTTGTCCTGCATCAGAGCATGTCTTTGTTATGTGAATTTGACAATAGATGGAGTAGTACAGTAAAAGTACGCTGTTGATGTATGCAAGTCCTGAAACTTATTGAAGTAAAGTTGAACTGTGTTGCCATAGTTGTAACTGGCGCCTCTTATTTCTTCTATTTACATGAATAGTTTTATTTGAGGATTCTCTGATCATATTTGTTGCTTCTTTCACCCCAGTCAGAATGTTAAGCAGAGCTTTTTCCAGTGCATTTATTTGTTCCTAATATTATGTTTCTATGATATCCTGCAAAGATCATACTGATCTTAAATGTTTTTTGGTTGAAGTTGAACATAAATTGGTCAGTTGTAATTATAATAAAGCAAATTTCCTCATTAATATCCGTTGATTGGTTTTCTAAAAAAATGTATGTAATGCTATGCATGAGCATCATTGATACTGCAGAATATATGTAAAGCAATATTCTAATATAATATTATATCGATGCATTCATGGCATTATTTTCTAATGTTCTAGACAAAATTTACTCAAACATTGCAGATATTAATGCGTGCGCTTTCTAGTCCGCCTTTCGGAAACTATCGTGTATGGTGGTCTCTTGCAGACTCAAAGTATGCGGGGACAGCGCTCTTGGTAAAAAAGTGCTTCAAGCCAAAAAGTGTCGTTTTCAATCTTGATAGAAAAGGTATTTGCTTCAGTTTTTCTTAATGGAATTATTCTTTTCTATCTTTCATGTACAAATATGTCAAGCATTCATAAGTTGGACATGAATTTTGTTAGTTCTGAATCATGCCCTGATTAGAATATGCATGTGGGTGGTTTTAAAAGAATCTAGTGCTGGATATAATTTGTTGTGGGCATATTATTGCAGTAATCTGGTTCTAACAATTTTTTGTCTTTTGACAATTTTAGACTTTTAGTCACTTTACATTCACAGTGAGCAATTCAACTTGATTTTAAAAGGGATTTGAAACGATTGTTTCATATATTAAAAAAAAATAGGTTTGATGTATTTACTGACATATATTTCCAACTGTTATGGTGGAATTTGGGATATATTTTTTCCTTTACTGCTCATAGAATCATACTCTTGTTTGTGTTGGTTAGCTTCAAAGCATGAACCAGATGGCCGAGTAATCTTGGCTGAATTCGAGACACTTTTGATATTGAATACATATGCACCAAACAATGGATGGAAAGAGGAGGAGAACTCATTCAAAAGGAGAAGAAAATGGGACAAAAGGATTCTGGAATTTGTTACTCAGTATTCTGATAAGCCTTTAATATGGTGTGGGGATCTCAATGTCAGGTAGGCAATCTCTATTTTTCATTCTTCCAGCTTCTCATATTGGGTTTGGATGTCTAGTAGCAATTAGTCCATCCTCTTTGTATAGCAGTAGAATTTTGTGTGCAATGGTTCGAGTTTAGCTGTTGGTTGCACATTTTCTTTCTTTCGTTTTTCTTTCCCCGTTTGACCATTCATTCCATGAACATGATGGACATCTAAGTGTGGAGAGTTTTGCAATTTTTTAAACTTAATTCGAGGGAGCTGAATGCATTTTATGAACTTGTCTGTGTGCCAACGTTTGGCTTTTAATGTTCTTTCAGATATAGTTAGTTCCTTCTGACACAAAATCAATAGAATTTTGCTATATATTTTATTGAAAAAAAAAAGGAATAGTTTTTGGCCTTATCTGATGAAGCTATCTTATTTTGGAGGCCTTTTTTATACTTTTATGGAAGTTGTTTGATCTGGGTTATTCTCTGTCGTTTATTGCATCATCACACTTTTAAAGATCAGTTTTCTTTATTTCTCTCTTCCTTCTCATTAATTCATTGTCTGCAGTCATGAAGAGATTGATGTGAGTCATCCAGAATTTTTTAGTGCAGCAAAACAAAATGGCTATGTTCCGCCAAATAAAGAGGTCTAAGAAGTTCACTCTCAAAGCTCTCTTTAGTGTAGATTTATCTCTTTTAATTTGAAATTGCTGTCATATTATATTTGATGATTGAAACCAAAGAATTAAAAATGTGTTGATGTTTTAGACTGAGACGTCAATTTGAGCCACCTATGCTTTTTGTATGTATATATCACACTTTGGGAAAAGATTTTTCCTTGAAATTTGAGCTTCATCTATCTTATAATATTGCTTTATAGGAGCAGAATCTTATCTTACAAATAATGTACCCTTATTTTATTTTGAGGGGTGAAAATATTATTCACCTCATGTCTGCTGTTGTGACTTGTGAGGTCACTATTTGAATAATGATTTTTCTTTTCAAATTCAAATTACAACAATTGGCTCTTACATCTTTTCAATTTTTGCCTTTTTGGCATCAAGTAGTGTGTACCATAATTCTCTCTTTTTACGGATGGTGGTTAATCATCTGATATGGCCTCTATGCAGGATTGTGGGCAGCCTGGATTTACCTTGTCTGAAAGAAAGCGATTTGCTAATATCTTACGAGAGTGAGTGATCTCTTCAAAGATATCTGCTGTTCCTTGATCGAAGAGTGTTGCTTTTTTGTTTTTTTTGGCAAATTGAAGTGTGATTGAAGATCTCTTTTCCTCCATTCTATCTTGCAACCATTTGCTCTCTCAATCTCTCTCTCTCTCTCTCTATATATATATATATATATTATTTTTTATGTGTGGGTGGGTGGGGGGTCATCACCAGATTTGTTCTTAGGCATAAATTGGTTCGGAATTCAACATTTCCTGGCATATCATCTTCTACCAACACTTAAAACTTGATGTGGTGGCTTGCTGCCTTCATTTGTCTGTTGCTGGTAGTCTTATAACTGTATGATAAGTTCTTTTGGATTCTTTAGTACCAATTATTTTAGACCTTGTTATGGTTAAAAGTATTTTAATATTTTGCTTTATAGAATTGAGTATAATGTTTCGAAACAATTTTAGATGAAAAAGATATTGTAAGGGCTTGAATTTAAAACGTAATATTGCTTCTTCTCGCAACGAGACTACATCTCATCTAGCAACTAGAAATAGTTCTTAAACAGTTCATTTCAATAAGCTGTTTCTCACAAGAATGCATATAGCATCACACCAAGGCCATGTTACATAGTTGAACAGGTGAACTTGGATAGTTAAACGTGGAGATCCGATGAAAATAAAATGGTGTTAGGAATCTTTAGGATAGCCATATTCCAAAAGCTTGCATCTGAATTTCACACTTCCAATATGGGATTCAAGTCCTATGCCTAGCAATTGATCCTAACTATGCCAAGCCCTTCACAGTTGGTACCAAGACAGCTCACCTATAATGGTCAGTTGCAACCCTACCCACCTACCCTTTTTGTGCTCTACTCTTGTTAGCTCACTCAGCCATGATGGCTGTCAAAACTCTCCAAGGTATCCATATTCCTTTTCACTTATGGCACGTTAAGAAATGATGTCAATCTCATTGAAGAGACAAGGGTTCTTGTAGATAGACCCTACATCAGAATCCCAATCTTCTACCTTGAGACTCAAATCACGTACCATGCCTTGAATCCTAATAGAGGAGATGAGCATGCCCTGAATCCTAATAATGAGATGAGTTTTAAGTTAGGGGCAAGAGGAAATGCAAGCAAAAGCAATTTAAGGGAAAAAAAAGACGAGGGTAGTATGTACTAGTTCAGGAAGAATAAGAGAAGTTTCACCTACCTTTGTGAATTTAAAAAATATTTTCCTCAAGTTCCAAACTAGATTGTGAAGCCTATTTCTTCTGAGTATGACAAAACATAACAAGGAAAATTTAATAAATAATAGAAGAAGTGGAACTGTGAATTACAGATGACTTTCTACTGATAATAATCTCCCCTTCCCCCTTTCTCTTTGGCAGCAGCTTCTTTTATTCCTTTGTTTTCTACTTAATATTAGTCTTTATTTTTTCCAAAAATAATAACTGAGATTTTGGAGCTTGCTTCAGGGGAAAGCTGGTGGATGCCTATAGATTTCTGCACAAAGAAAAGGACATGGAGCGGGGTTTTTCATGGTCTGGAAATCCAGTTGGAAAGTAAGATTACTATTTCTTGTCCATAAATACACCCTAAAATTTGGTTATCAAAATTAAACCTGATTAAATATTATGTTGAACTGTTGAAGCAATGCTTCAAAATAATTGAAAAGGTCCTTTTGTCTCTTGATCATTGTTTTCTTCCCTTTGTTTCTACGGAAATACATCTCTGCAAGTGATTTGCTGTGAGTTGAAAATTTAGAATACGGGAATTTTTTAATTAGCATCTCCTGCTTGAGTCCTGATATTTGTTTCTTTAATAGGTATCGTGGAAAAAAGATGAGAATAGATTATTTCATAGTTCCAGAGAAACTAAAGGACAGGATTGTTGCATGTGAAATGCGTGGACAAGGGATAGAGTTAGACGGTGAGTTTCTTATTCATGAGACAGATAATCCCCTCGTATTTTCTTATTTTGCAAAGTTTGAAACCTGAAATTGAAATATTTACATTGTTGAGTGCTGAATCCTCCATTAGCTTATTTTCTGAGTCAAGAATCCTAAATCAAAGCGCCTGCCCTTCGTTTAAAGGGAGTTTACATGCAGTTTTTTAATGAAACCATGACAGCTAAATACTTACTTTACTGTAAAAAAGTTCTAAATGTTATGATTTTACTAACAAAAAGGGGGAGCTTAAATGTTTACCTTGATTGTCTCACAATTTAGTAATATGATAGTTGGACCTGCGACTACGTTTTCCCATTTGTGTTACTCTTGTTGCTTAAATTTTGCTGACATTTGTGCAAAGTTTGTTACGTAGAAAAGTGTTTTCTAAAAAGAAAATGGGAAACACACCTATCTCATTTCCTTTTTAGAAAACACTTTTCTTTATTCCAAACATTGCCTTAATAAATCCCTTTTTGCCCTACAAACTCTTAAGCTGCTTGAAATTCGAATTATGCATGTAAATCAGTGATGTTGCTCTTGTCATGTCTTCAGGTTTTGTTGGAAGTGATCATTGCCCTGTTACCCTAGAGCTCTCCCCAAGCCCCAGCTCCCCAAATGTGGATCCAACTTAAACAAAAAAAAAAAAAAAATCTTAGCTATTTTTTTTTTTAAATTGGGTTTTAGTTTTTCTTTGTCTAAATCCCTAGTGTCTGGACTCTGACTATTTTGTTAAATGAAATGCCATTCTTCAGTATGCTTCTGTGTGTTGGACCATCTACAAATGCTTAAAAATAACGATTAGAGTATGGATTAGTTGCTTTACATTGCCGAAACCTGCAGATAGTGATCTGACCTCATTTATGATTTTGCCTTCAAAGACCATTTACTTGGCTCATAATTTCAGGTGTCAGATAATTTTTTTTTTAAATTTAGGTGGGGGGGGGGGGCTAACATTGATGGGAGAACTAAATAATGCTTTATTCTCCGATTAATGTGAATTTCTTTTTTAAAATTAATAATACGCATTGGAAACTTAAATCCTATTCTTGATTGTGCTTTTGCTTCATCTTCAGCAAAGAGGGTTTGCTTCATATGCACTATTAAAATTAGTGTTTTTTTAAGCCAATAAAAATTAATGTTGTCTCTTGTGGTTTGATTTATACTTTTAGTTTAGGATGTGGTCTTTTTCCGTAGCTAAAGTTCGAGGCCACCTGGGATTGCCAAGACCAAAGAGCTTCCTCAACGTTTCTTTTGTCATTGGTCGAAAAAAAAGTTACATGCAATATAAAGTATCATTGGATTTCTATCACATTTCACGATTCTTGCGAAATAATGTCTTATCTGTTCCATTCATGTCTTACACACACTCACACACTCAACTTTAGGCAAATTACCAACTGGAGTTGGTCTGAGCAATAAACGGCTAGGTATCGCTTAAGCGAAGTCTCGAGTTCGATCCTTAACGTATGCAGAAAGTTTCTGTTGGGAGACTCACTCACCATAACTAGGTGCGCGACGCAGGTCAGATCCAGATGTAGTCGGGATAAAATTCCGGTAAATCAGGTGGGCAACTAAATTTTTTTTTAGGCAAATTAGTTAGAAAAATAATAAATATTATAAATAAAATAAATTGAGAATTTATATTTATGATCAAAATTAATCTCTTAATAAATTTTTATATTTAGGATTGGAGAAGTATCTGATATTAAATATAATTTTATCTATTTGATATAAGACTTACCACTTCAACTCAAATTCATCTACTCCGAAGAAATTAAGGAGTTGTTTGTGATAGCGTTATGAGGCCTAATTGGGATTTAAAAAAGCTAATTGGATGCAAAAATAATGTGACATGATTTTTAGTGTAATTGACTTTTTTTTAAAGTAATTTTTTTAGTTGTTGACTTTTATTATATTTAAACTTTTTAAAATTAACTTTTTAATATATTATTTAAATACATTTATATTAAATTGACTTTTTTTATAAAAATCTATTTAAATATAAATTATATTATATTAATTAACTTTTAAGCCAGCCATTTCCAAAGAAATAATGTTGGCCGTTAATCTGTGGTACGTTTATCCGTTAATGGTCGCTGGGTTCATGGCATGATTAAAATATTGTCCGCATACAGTTATTTAATGCGATGGTTGCGTTGCGGCAGCCTTTATTGGTCGATTGAGGCCTTTCCAATCATATCACTACACGTGTGGAAAGTTTGTGCTGATGTGTCATCAATTGGTTGGTCGTCTTTGACTCCATGAATTCCGTACGTATCATGATTGTCGTTGAGTACTTAAGTCTTAAAAAAGTTATATATAAAACAAAGTTAATTAAAAGAATTTATCTTTTATTCTAATCATTTTAAATAAAATTAATCTTTTTGTTACTGTACTTATTTTTTTTTCATGTATAGATATTTTTTTTAATAAAAATTTAAATATTAATTAATCGTATTATAAAAAATTAATTATTTCACTAGACTTAACTCTGTTAGTGTTATCATATTTATTATTATTATCTATGCAAGAAATTGGCAAAAAATTAAAATTAAATTAACATCAACATATTTTCTTAACAAAAATTAATATCATTGTATGCAATTTATTTTAAATTTTGTACAAAATGTAAGATTAAAAGTCCAATTATATAAATGAATTAAGGACAAAATTTATGTTTCATTAAATCTATCTAATTCTCTAATTAAATCTTGTAAATTTTTTTAATAATAAAAATTCACATTGATGATTAGAGAAGTTGGCAAAATGAATATATGCAAATGGACTTAAATTATGCCTATAAATTAATTATATAGATTTACAATTTTTTGCTTGAAACTTAGATTTACAATGGAGACTTGGAGTAACATTTATAAAAAAATAATAATTTTTAAAAAAATAAGAAGAGGAAGACATAAGGCTATGGCGCTATGCATTGTGCAAGCGGCAGAAAGGGCATGACTGCAAGGAAAAGGTACAATCGGTTCGGTTAGCCAGATTATTTTCATATTTATCCTCAAATAGAAAACGACAAAAAGATAATTTAAAAATTAAATAACAAAGTAAGAGAAAAAAGCTAAGGGGCATTTTCCGTAAATAAAAGCAAACGAAATGGCATCTTTACGCAGCACTTCCAAACCCAGAATAAAACCCCACTCGCATGTCTACTTCGTTCCTTACTTGCTCTGCCCCTAAATCTCCTCTTTCAATTATTTTTATTTTCCCCATTTCTTCTTTCATTCCTCTGTAACAGAGGAAACAGAGGAAGATAAAGAGAGAGATAGCAAATCAACCCAAAAGGCAAAGAGAAAAAGGGGAAGATGGAGCATGGAATCTGAACAACTTGGGTTTTCTCTCTCCTCTGAATGTGAAATGAGAAACCCGAGTCTCCTTCACCGAGTCTTCAGCTAGTAAAAATAATGGCGGGTTCAGCAGCTCTGGCACCAGAGCCAAACTCAGAGGTATTTTCATGGCTAAAATCTCTTCCTCTAGCTCCAGAGTACCGCCCTACCTTGGCTGAGTTCCAAGATCCGATATCATACATTTTTAAGATCGAGAAGGAAGCTTCCAAATACGGAATATGCAAAATTGTTTCCCCCGTGCCACCTTCTTCAAAAAAGACAGCAATTGCAAATCTTAATCGCTCGTTGGCGGCACGAGCTGCTTCTTCTGACTCTTCTAATTCGAAATCCCAGCCTGCATTCACCACAAGGCAGCAGCAGATCGGGTTCTGCCCTCGGAAGCAACGGCCGGCGCAGCGTCCTGTGTGGCAGAGTGGGGAATACTACACTTTTCAGGAATTTGAAGCGAAGGCCAAGGCTTTTGAGAAGAATTATCTGAAGAAATGGGCTAAGAAAGGAGGGCTCTCGCCTCTGGAGATAGAAACACTTTATTGGAAGGCGACAGTGGACAAACCCTTTTCGGTGGAGTACGCAAACGATATGCCTGGTTCGGCTTTTGTTCCCGTGAATGGGAGAAAATATAGAGAGGCAGGGGAGGGAATGACTCTTGGTGAGACTGCATGGAACATGAGGGGGGTATCACGGGCAAATGGCTCTCTGTTAAAGTTTATGAGGGAGGAGATTCCAGGTGTTACATCACCGATGGTGTACGTAGCTATGCTATTCAGCTGGTTTGCTTGGCATGTAGAGGATCATGACCTGCATAGCTTGAATTACCTTCATATGGGGGCAGGCAAGACTTGGTATGGCGTACCGCGGGATGCAGCTGTGGCATTCGAGGAAGTGGTCAGAATTCATGGTTATGGAGGAGAAATAAATCCTCTTGGTAAGTAACTTAAGGTGGCGCTAAATCAAAGCAAACATCCCTGTTTCTCGGCTCTGTTTAATGTGAACTGAAAATTTTATTCGGCACTATTATCGTGTGTTGCTAGTACCATACAACTTTAGCATTAGTCATGGTAGTTATCTCCACAGGCGAACATCTTGAAATTTACTTGTGAACTTTTGAGGAAGAACTTTGGTGGCATGTATAGGCGATATATGTGTACAATGATGGTTGAATAAATCTTTAGTTGCTCTTGTATGCGTTTTCTTCTCTCACTTGTATTCTTAAATGCATCCCCATTATATTTTTAGACTTACAAGGATATTGTTTTAATTCAATCAGTTACTTTTGCTGTACTTGGTGAGAAAACCACAGTGATGTCGCCTGAAGTATTTATTGGTGCAGGGGTTCCATGCTGCAGGTAATATGTTGTATTAATACCCTTCAATATCTTGTTATGCCTCTCATATGCTAAATCTCTCTTGTAACTAGTAATTTCTTGCCAAAAAAGCCTACTAAATCATTCTACCCATTTTGTTGTTGGTGATGCTGCTACCTCTGAATTGATGCTTGATTAATCCATCTTGAAGCATCTTTCATGATTTTCTTTTCTCAATTGCTTATAGGTTAGTGCAAAATGCTGGAGAATTTGTTGTCACATTTCCAAGGGCTTATCACACTGGATTTAGTCATGGTGGGACACTTAACGTTTAAAAGAATGTAGCTCCATTCTGTGGGGATATTTGTGATTGCCATTTATTTTAATATTTCAACTGGCTTTAATCCTTTGGATAATGTGCTGTGTAGGATTTAATTGTGGGGAGGCAGCCAACATTGCGACACCTGAATGGTTGAGGGTTGCTAAAGATGCTGCTATTAGGAGGGCATCAATAAATTATCCGCCCATGGTCTCACATTTCCAGTTACTTTATGATCTTGCCCTGGCTTTGTGTTCGAGGTTTGTCCTTCCCCTCAAGCCAAAATCTTGAAAGAAATATTTCATTCATTTTCTCTAATGGTCCAAAATCATTATAGAAGATTGATGCAGGTATTAAGAAAATAAATTTGGAAAAAGATGTTTTATACAAGAAGTTAGAAAGTTTTGGGTTGACCACTCTATATAGAAACTTATGCATATGCTTAAGTTATGATAAATGTTTTTGTAAGAGCAATTAATACTTTTTGGTTTTCTTTGGTGAGAGCTAATTTGATATGCTCATGCAGAATTCCTGGAGGCATCAGTGCTGAACCACGGAGTTCTCGGCTTAGAGATAAGAGGAAAAGTGAAGGGGAAACTGTAATTAAAGAACTATTTGTCCAGGATGTGTTACAGAACAATGACTTGCTTCATGGTCTTGGTAAAGGATCTACTATAGTACTTCTTCCTCGGAGCTCTTCTGATATTTCTGTTTGCTCAAAATTACGTGTTGGTTCCCAGCAACTGAAGGTGAACCCTGGGTATTCTCCCAGTGCCTGCAATTCTGAGGGAGTGAATTCCTCAAAAGGTTTTGTTTCTGATGACCTGGTTTTCAGCAGAACCACACAAGTGAAAGGATTTTATTCAGTAAAAGAGAAGTTCGCTTCTTTGTGCGAAAGGAACAGGGTCTCATTAAGTGTAAATGATAACTTATGCTCTTCAAGTTCTGCGCCACTTCAAAGAGACACTGAAAGAGAGAAAAGCCAAGGGGATGGGTTGTCAGACCAGAGACTATTTTCATGTGTCACTTGTGGTATATTGAGCTTTGCTTGCGTTGCTATTGTGCAGCCTAGGGAACCAGCAGCTAGGTACCTTATGTCAGCTGATTGTAGCTTCTTTAATGATTGGTTTGTTGGTTCTGGAGTAAGCATCAGTAAGTTTACACATGCCCATGGAGATGCAACTACGTCTGAGAAAAACACCTTTGCAGGTAGGATTATTTTTAACTTTTGTTTCTTATATGTCTGTTTATTTGATCTCAGATTGCTGTTACTGTCCTGGCCTTTTTCAGATCCATGCAGTAAATGACTGTTAAGCTTTGTGCTAGTTTTTTTCCAGGACTGTGTCATTTGCCCATCAGAATACCTTATTTATTTTGTCAGTGTCTTGCTATAAAGGCTGCATAGCCAACTATCCTGTCCTGATAAATTCCCTGCATAGAGAAGAAATCAAATGCTCTGTAAGCTATAACATGTGATTGATTTCCCTATCTTTCTAGTTTTGTAGGTGTGAGTTCACAACATCTTCGATTTAGTTAAAGTTTTAAGGAGTCGAGAGTAGGCTAGAGGATACTTCCTAGGTTTGAATATGAGAGAGATGTGGATACCATTAATAATTAATTGCAACTTGCAAGTTATTGAACTCAAGCATGTAATTTTTTTTTTTTGGTGGATGGGGGGAGTTTAAAGAGATCCTAAGCTTTCTAATCTCATGAGCTGGCTTTTTTGTTATAGTTTTCCCAAATGCTTTATTAATTGGTATCTTGGCCTCCACCAGGTCCCAGTAGGAATCATGTAAAGCGGGTACATAAGAATAACGCTATGGAGTATGTTGAATGTGAAAATCTTATTGTAACGCATGGGATTTGAATCCTACATAGAAAATATGGGATTCATGTGGAGTTTATACTGACCTTGGACTTTCTAACTTCATAAGTTAATTTTTGGGATATGGTTCTCCAAAATATTTCTCTTAGATGCTAAAATTTGTTTACTCTTGATCATTGCTATTCCTCCTTAAATTCTTGGCCTTTTGCTAATGCTCCCTTCGTTCTTTTTTTATAAACAAAATTACCTAACTTGTACATTCCAATAAAACAATTTTAACTAATATTTGTCTTCATTTTCCCCTATCTTTCCACTTCTACTCTCAATTAATGCTCACCATTTTCTTAACTTTACTCCAATGTGGGCCGAGCATTTTTGTTCATTGATTAGGGGCATTTTAGGAAAAAATATTAATTACTCAAAGTTTACGAATTGTGTTATATATAGGAACACTACACCTTCTAAAATTTTGTCTTTTAATTAGGAACAGAGGGAGTACTTAGATGTTAGAACATCTATCTTCTTAAAGGTTCATTCAGTATGGCACAAAGCTATAATATTTTCTAAAGAAAGAAACCCCTTCCATTTTAAGAAATATTGATTGCAGAAAAATTAGTTAGTAGCTCAGACTTCAGATTGCAGTAATCTAGTTGATCTTTTGTCTTTAAGGGGAAATAGGCTAGCTATTGAGGTAGGAGAAGTAACTAACTTAAAGTCTCCATTAAGTATTCCATACCATCGTAGTCTTCATCTATTGAACCCTATGGAGAGTTGATGTCCCTCCTTTCCAAGGTCACCAACCATCAAACTTTGATACCAATTATGGTTATTTAAGTGGGATGGGGAATTATTGCCCAAAAAGCTAGTTATTGATATGGGAGAATCAAGTCACTTGAATATCTCATTGAGCATCCTTTATTATTCAATGTGGGAGTTGGGCATCTTGTGTTACCTTAGCCTCCACCACTTTTCAACATTCTGTCATTGTCTTTTGGTACTTAGCTGAGTTCCAGTAGGCTGATTTTGATCTTGTAGTGTTATTCTAAATCAGAAATTAATTGAATTGTTTTGTTGTATATTTAAACCTGAAACTCTACAAGAGTGTCTTGCCTTTTGTTCAACCCATAAAACTCTGTCGGCCTGTGATGATCTTATTATTAGAAGAACAAGAAAATGAATACTAATATATATACACACTCTAGTTTTTCCCTTGGGATAGTAGGTGAGTAGTAAATTCACTAATGCCTTGTGCAAAGATTTTGTGGTATCAAAGAAAGAATAAATTAACTAGAATTTGCTATTTAAGTGACTAATGGGCTTTTATTTCAGATCACCTTAGCTTTGACTTTATGAAGTTTTCTGTTTGAGTTCTCGTTTTCAATCTTCCTTGACAAAGATGCGGAGAAAACTAGCTTATTTCTGTTTGTTCATGCAGGATGGAAGGTCAAAACGACCCCAGACTATGATCTTCCTGATCAATCTGTAGGATACCAGGTACAGGCGGAAGATCAATCACATGAGGTAGCTTTACGTACTAAAGGACTAAAACAAACATCAGCCCTTGGCTTATTGGCATCAGCATATGGAAATTCATCTGATTCAGAGGAAGATCAGGTTGACCCGGATATTGCAGTTCGTGATAATGATTCTGATGTTATGAACCGTCCATCAGGTAGTATATCTCAGAATATGTCTAGCTTGCCTTCTCATTTCCAAGATTGCAATGCAAGTGCAGTCAGGGTTCATGATGATTATGAGCAAAAAGCAAACTCAGAAGGTTGTGATACCACTTCAGGGACTGTGTTTAAGAATACAAGTTGTACCTTAAATTATTCTCAAGATGGTCGTGAGGCTGAAACATCAATGCTTCGTAACTCTGGATGTCCCACTGGTAATAGAAGTGCTTCATTTTTGCCACATTCTGACGAAGATTCATCTAGATTGCATGTCTTCTGTCTAGAGCATGCTGTTGAAGTGGAGCAGCAACTTCACCCAATAGGAGGAGCACACATATTACTCCTTTGTCATCCAGGTGTGGTGTTTGGTGGATTAACCTTTAGCATATTCATGTCTGTTTCTTGCATCTATATTAATTGGTTAAATCAACTCATTGCTGCTTACTAATCTCTATATTTTTGGGTCATTTTTTCATTGAATTATGATTTATCATGTTTAGTCACTAGTTTTCCTCTCCTTTGCTAGTTATTTATGATTTTTTTTTTCTCTACAGATTATCCCAAGGTAGAGGCTGAAGCAAGAAATGTGGCAGAAGAACTGGGTATTGATGGCATATGGAAGGATCTTGATTACAGAAATGCCACCCCTGAAGATGAGGAGAGGATCCAGTCCGCTCTGGATAGTGAGGAGGCTATTCCTGGAAATGCAGATTGGGCTGTAAAGCTGGGAATCAATCTCTTCTATAGTGCCAACCTTAGCCGCTCTCCTCTCTACAGTAAGCAGATGCCTTATAATTCTGTCATATACTATGCATTTGGCCGTAGTACTCCAGCAAGCTCACCCACAGAACCCAAGGTTTACCAAAGAAGGTCCAGCAAGCAGAAAAAGGTGGTTGCTGGAAAATGGTGTGGTAAAGTTTGGATGTCCAATCAGGTCCATCCCCTTTTAGCTAAAAGAGATTCTGAGGATGATGATGAGAAAGTCTTACATGGGTGGTCGTTGCCTGACAAGAAAATTGAGAGATCAGAAAGCGCCCACACAGACAATTTCGCTACTAGAAAATCTGCTAAGAAAAGGAAAACGGCTGTGGAGAGTAGAAAATCCAGGAAAGCCAGTTTTGCTGAGAGAGAATATGTTTCGGATAATTCGATTGAAGAGAAATACAATCCACAGCACTATTCTAGAAGCAAGCAAGCCAAATATTTTGACAAAGATGATGCAGCATCAGAAGAGGATTATTCTCCTCTGCAGCAATATGGAAAACTGACAAGAAAGAAAGCCAAATACAAGGAAAGTGATGAAGTTTCAGATGATTCCATGGATGCTAATGCTCACATGCAGCATGGAAGGAATTTCAAATTCAAAGAACCTAAATTTATTGACAGTGATGTTGTCTCAGATGATACAATGGGATATGATTCTGATTCACAACTGAGAGAGCTTAGCAACAAACAAATTGAAGACTGCGAAAGAGATGGAATTTCAGAGGATTCGATGGGTGGCAGTTCTCTTAAGCGGCGGAGGAAGACTAGTAAAAGCAAGCCAGCCAAATATGTTGCTAAAGATGTAACTTCTGATGACCAAATGGAGGATCATTTTCAGAAGCAGCAAAGAAGGATTCCTAAAAGCAGACAAGCCAAATACCTTGATGGAGAAGATATCATGGTATCTGATGACCAACTGGAGCATCGAATACATAAGCAACAACGATCTAAAGGCAGGCGAGCCAAATACCTCGCTGCAGAGGATATTACATCTGATGACCAACTGGAGGACCACTCTGGCAAGTGTCTTAGGAGGATTCCTAAAAGCAGACAAGGTAAATGCCTCGTTGAGGAAAATGTAATGTCTGATGACCAATTGGAGGATCACTTTCAGAAGCCACGTGGTACTATTCCAAAGAGCAGGCAAAATAAACGCAAGAATAAAGTTATGGTTGACTCATCTGATAACTATTCTCATCTGCTGCATAGAACTCCTAAGAGGAAGCCAGTTAAAAGCATGGATGAAGAAGACATAAATTCTGATGATCAAATGGAGGATTCATCTCATCAGCAGCGTAGGAGGATTCTTCGAAGCCAGCAATCTAAGTTAGAGGCACGGCAAGAAATGAAACAATCTAACTCTTGCCGTGTGAAAGAACAGACATCCCAGCCTCTAAAACGAGGCGCTCAGCTGCTAGTAAAACCAAAGACTTCTCAGAAAATGAAGCAGCCTCCTCGAGTGCAGAAAAGTCAACCTAATAACTTTAGAGATTTTAACTTATGTTCAGAAGAGGAGGAAGAAGGTGGACCTAGCACACGCCTTAGGAAGAGAGTACCAAAAGTTGAGGAGCCTGAAGCAAAACCAAAAGGAAAGGTAAACCAAAGGAAGAAGGTGAACAATGCAACAGCTTTGAAGGTTTCCAAAACGAAGGATGAGGAAGCAGAATATGAGTGTGATATTGATGGTTGCACTATGAGTTTTAACTCAAAACAGGAGCTAGCAGTGCACAAGAGAAACATTTGTCCTGTAAAGGGATGCGGGAAGAAATTTTTCTCACATAAATATCTGGTGCAGCACCGTCGAGTTCACGAGGATGACCGCCCTCTGAGGTGCCCTTGGAAGGGCTGCAAGATGACATTCAAGTGGGCATGGGCACGTACTGAGCATATTCGAGTGCATACTGGGGCCCGTCCATATGTTTGTGCTGAGCCAGGGTGTGGGCAAACATTCAGATTTGTTTCCGATTTCAGTCGCCACAAGCGAAAGACTGGCCATTCAGCAAAGAAGAGTCGTTAATAGCAAATGGAGTAGATGTTCCTTAGCATGTTTTATGAATTTATGATTCCAAATTGTTCAATTGACAGGGTTAGGACTAGGTTTAGAATTTGAATATCCCTGCAATTGCCATTTGTAGTAATTAGTAATTGTGTTTGCTCTCTCTGTATTTTGTATCCATTTGTTTATTTCAAGTAGAGCAATTGCTTGGATATGTAAACATGCAAATGGCCCCACGTTTGTGTTTTGATGAATTTCATCCAACAATCATGCATGATGCATGCTTCAACAAAGGCCGTATTCTGAGATCTGTACTTGATCTCTCTTAACGCCCATTCAAAGGGATGCGATCTTTTTGTTTTCTTTATTTTGGGTACTATTTACATTGCCACATAATCGAACCTTTTTTGGCATCTTGATTTGATATCTTAATTGATAATTAACTAATACTTAGGTTCATAAGTTAACGGATAATAATAACAGTTGTTGCATTTTTTTGCCAGAAAAAACATAGTAATCATTGCCAGCAATATGATATCTTTGCCGATGACATCATAATTTAGTAACATAAAAATTTGGTATCATGTAAGGGGAGGCTATGAATTCAATTTTGTATGATAATATCAGGTCGTTAGGCTCTCCCAAAAAAAAAAACCAATACGATATCTTTGTAAATTAATGTTGTAGATGGTAATTGCCAATTGTATTATTTTTTTAAACACGTTAAACAAAATATACATAATATGATCTTAAACTAGAGATTTCTTTCCGTATTTGTAGCGAAAAATATTAAAATTAATTATTTATAATTATTATTATGGTTAAAAAAATTTAAATATCATAAAATTAGTTAATAAGATTACTGATTAATCAATATTATGAGTTTAAAATCTTTTAAATATTAAAATAGTTTAGGATTATTATGAATTATTATTATGATTATAAATTTAAAATATCATAAAATTAATTAATAAAATTATTAACTAATTATTATCATAGAGTTTAAAATCTTTTAAAAATTAAAATAAAATTACTGATTAAAATTACTGATTATAACTTATAAATAAAAGAATTTAAAGTATTGAGTCAGATCAATTTAAATATATTTTTAACTAAAATAGATATAAAATTTTATGAGTATATATGATAAATAATATTAAAAAGTTCTATTGTTATGCATGGTTTGCTCGATGATCAATTTATGGTACCCATTCTACTAAAACATGCCCTCCATGTGTGGTAAGTTTATTTTGGAAAAAAAAAAATACATAGACGTATAAGTCTCATATTTATACGTGCATTAAATAGTTACAGTTTTCAAAATTAAAATAATTTGCCAACTCTCATAACACACGCATATTAATTAAATCTACTAAATATCATAGAAAAATAAATTAATTAAATGCAATACATAGCAAATTATATGATAGTACGTGATTTGAGGAAATTGCCAATATTAGTTCGCTGCATTAAATATTATTATTATGATAATAATAATTATTATATTAACATTTAGCAGAATTCAGGCTATTGAAGACAAAAAACAGGTGTCATGATTTGCTTGTTCCACTTGGATGGTGTAGAGAAAAGTGTGGACATCTGGGAGGATAATGTACTTTGTAGCTTGTACCCTGATTATATATACGCACACTTTTATCCGATCAAATTAAAATAAGTGAATTTTAAAGAGTTAATAATATTAATAATAAAAATTTATTATATAAAAAATTCACATATCTTATCTTATTTTATTCAATATAGATAAGTATTCAAATTTTATCCTTGTTAAAATTTTTAAAACTAATTATATAAATTTTCTAAAATTATTCTTTTAGTAATTTGTACTGGTAATCAAATTATTAGAGTCTTTTAGATTTATTATTTAATTAATTAATGATAAGGATTTGTGTCTGATTTTAACTTTCAAGATGATTCTCTGCTCAATGATCAGAAGAAGCGGTGTATTTTCCGAGATTGGAACTAGGCCATCAACGAAACTTACAAAGCTCTTTCTCCCGATAGGGCACGATGACGTGGGTAAAATTTTAATTTTACAGATTAGTTCGAAAATTTTCATGGCAATTCGATGCGGTTACACCAACAAATACACCGTATAGAAATACGCACAAAGTACAAGTAGTAGAAACACGCTAGGCGGAAAGCAACGCCCTTTTGTTTTCCTTTACATCAACTTTCCGTCCACACTTACCCTTCTGGTTTTCTTATTCCCTAAATTATAAAGCTTCTTCCTTTCACTTGGGCCCCTTCTCCTCTGCTCTTTCCTTTGTTCTTTTATAATCTTCTCCATTATTAGGGTTTGAAATGTGTGGGGAGAATGGAGTCTTCTGAACCCGAATTAACTGCAGTTTCGAATTCCAACGAAAACCCAGAATTGGGCTTTCGCTCGGCCTCATCTTTCCCTAGTTCTGATCACACTTCGGAAACCTCAGATCTTAATCATCAAGCTGTGGTCGACGCACTTGATGGGGAGTTTCAGAACAAGTTGATTTTGAAGGATAAGGATGAAGAGGGAGAGACTGTGAACAAAGAATATAAATTTGATGGTACTGAGGAGGTGTGTGATAAACTCGGTGCTGGGGAATCTTATCAGGTAGATGGGTGGGGTGAATATAACGATAATTGGAATGAAAATGAGGGCAATAATTGGACTACGAATGTGAACGGGAATGAGAACGATGCGGATGGTGGAGATTATGATCTAGCTGTCCATGAAGTGGAGAGAAAGGAAGAGATAAGTGGGGATAGCAACCACCAGTATCCGGTGAGGCCTGAAGCTGAAGATTGTGGATTCTATCTGAAGAATGGATCTTGCAAATTCGGATTCAATTGCAGGTTTAATCATCCTGTTAATTGGAGGAAAAATCAGGTATTACTGTCTTCCTTCAGTCTGCATATGGATATATTTTCGTGGGTATTGCATTTTGAAACTACACTAAATAATTCACTTGTGCTGACGAAATCTCCCAGCATAAAGTTTCTTTTGTGTGTTTCTATAAGCATTGCAGTAAGTGGAATTGCTGGATTTAGGAGAAGGCTATTTTGATTTTGCTGAATATGCTATTTTGATTTAAGGGATTGATAACTGTTCTTCACCACGGTTAATTTTTAGTAGCTTCCTGTTATTTTTGAAGAACCAGCTGGGCAATATATTTTTTTTAAAATATCAATCGAAGTTTCTTTCTCCTTTATAGCTTTGATTAGTTACTTCTGCAAGGTTCAAACTTTTTCCCTATTTCAGTGGGTTATAGAATGTGGCATTCTCTATTTATTTGGGAGGGAAAAAAGAAAATATTATCTTTAAAAGGATTTGGGGGTTGATGATTGTCAATGATATTCTCTTGGTCATCTAATAACAATACACTTTATACCCTGTTTGATGCTAAGAGTTTATTCTATTCTATCTTATGATGCTTTAACTCAATTGAAGGCCGGTAAAGAGAAGTCAGGAGAGAGAGAAGAATCAACAGATAGATTGGCGCAGGCAGAATGCAAGGTTATTGTCAAAACTATTTTGTTAAATAGATTTTATTCATTCCATTGAGGAACCTCTTTTCAGCAGTTGTACATTTTAGTCATTGCAAGCCTAATGATGACATACAAACGATAAAAGGGCAGCCCAATACACAAGGCTCCCACCAGGTGAGGTCTGGAGACAAATGTAGCAGCCTTACCCTGCAACCGGAGAGGCTGTTTCCAGGATGCAAATAATAAGAATAATAACACTCATTTCGATTGATTATTTCTGTATTTTTTTCCCTTAAGACAAGAATGCTAATAACAATTTTTCCCCCTTTGATGTTATGACAGTATTATCTATCGTCAGGAGGTTGTAAGTTTGGAAAAGCTTGTAAATATAACCATTCAAGAGAAAAATGTTCAGTAGCCCCAGTTCTAGAGCTTAATTTTCTTGGTCTGCCTATTCGTCTGGTATATAATCTCAATATCTTGTTTATCTATCATTTATTACTAAACTTGTTTGCTTTTGTTGTTTAATATATATGATATCATTTGCCTCTTTCTGCTATTTCTTAGATTACTTATTTCCTGAGATTTGAATAAGTTTGTTGTTTACAATAGGGGGAGAAAGAGTGCCCTTATTACATGCGTACTGGCTCTTGTAAGTATGGAGCAAACTGCAAATTTAATCATCCAGATCCTACAGCTGTCGGAGGAGGTGATCTTCCTGCAAGATATGGTAATGGTGGGTCAATATCATTACAAGGTGTCTCACAGCCATCTGTACCCTGGTCTTCTCCAAGAACATTAAATGAAACTGCTGCTTTTATGCCAATGATGCTGTCACCTACTCAAGGCGTTTCTCCCCGAAGTTCTGAATGGAATGTGTATCAGGTACATCATTACCAATAATCATCTAGTAAGGGACTTATGATATATTATTACTATTATATTAGATGTTTAGTTTACTTATTTTCTACATGCAGTGCTATTGAACTTTTTTAAGTGGTTGTTTACTCCTTTTCGTCCTGTCTATGATTTTGTATAAAAGCCACCTGTCTACCTAGCTGAGGGGAGCATGCGCCCACCGTCTGCATATGTTGTGAACAACCAAGCGATTGAGAAAAATATTTTTATGCATCATCAAAAGAAGATGCAGGTTGAAGAGTTTCCTGAAAGGCCTGGGGAGCCTGAATGCAGTTACTTTTTAAAAACTGGGGATTGCAAGTTCAAATCTAATTGTAAATTTCACCATCCAAGGAATCGGATTACAAAATTACCCTCTTCTATATGCACCCTCAGTGACAAGGGTCTTCCTTTGAGACCAGTAAGTTTTTATCCTGCTTCCTTGTTCATACTCAAGTTCTCTTTCCTGCAATGTTCCCTATCTACAAGAAGTTGAAGGAAATTACCTCCCTGGCAACTAAATTTAATTATGAATTTATCATTCAATGAAATTTATTTATTTTTTGGTGGTGGTGGGGGGGGGGGGGGGGAGAACTATGTTGTTCTCAATTTTCCCTTCTCTACAGATTGTGCTTAATTTCTTACCAGGAGATTTAAAAATCGATTCTAAAATCATCATGAAATGAAGTTGATTTTTTTTTTCAAAAAACAATTAAGTTTGTGATGGTGAATGTTATATTTAAAGAGTGGGTTGTTGATAAAGAATATTGGCATAGTGTGAATGTGATCCATGTAGTTGACCCCACCTAATGGGATAACAATAATTGTTTTTGTTGTTGTAAGTTTGTGATGGTTGAGAATATGCTTTGACTGAAAATTTTGCTTTCAATTAAAAAAGTTCTATCATAACTTGGGATCGAGTTTTCTATGTATAAACATAATATTTGGAAGATTATTCCCCCCTAACGTGTAGCACATTAAAGATCATTGTGTTTCTGACTTTGGTAATACAAAAGACCTTCAGTTTAATTTTTCACATGGAGCTTAAAGATTCTCTTATTCTAGTATGGCATTTGTGGTAAATTGCAGGACCAGAATGTGTGCACGCATTACAGTCGCTATGGAATCTGCAAATTTGGACCAGCTTGTAAATTTGACCACCCACCCGATAAACCCGTCGCCCTGTACGGGGCCTCCACTTGATGAGCAATCTTCCTACTCAAACTCGGCTAGAGTTGAAGTGGCTGAAAATTGAGGGGCAACTTGGCAAATAATGCAGTAATTTATCAGTCTAAACATTTAAAGTCAGGAGCCTTCTAGCCTTGAGAATACGTTTGATCCAGAATTTGTAATTTTCTTAAGATAACTTATTTCACTTCGTTTTCTTTTTTTGTTCTGCTTAATGGAACAAGTATAGCAGAGAATGGCAATATACAATGTTAAACAGGTGCTTTGTTACACAGGTAATATCAAATCTGTAGATTATTGTGTTTGTGTTTGTTTGTTCACCAGAATCAGTGTTAGGGCATGTTTGGTAGGTGAGAAGTGGAAGTAAGAGTGAATTTTTCTATTTCCCTAATTTAGTATGATGAAAGTCATTTCTATTTCTAATATTTTGAATTATTTCAGTTCCATCATAAAAGCTGAAAATTGAGATGATGGAAATAGAAATGGAAGTGGATTTTTTGGACCACTTTACTCTAGTTATAAATTTTTTGGATAATTTTAACTTTTTCTAAGTTATAAAAAAATATTTTAGACTATTTTATCTTCCGTTTTAAAAAAAATATCAATTACTAAATAAATTTTTAAAATTTATTTTTAATCTAATTTTATTTTTATAAAAAATTATTCCATCGTATTAAATGTATCATTTGGTTATTTTAGGGTAAATTTTAATAGGTGTGAATAGGGGTGTTCATAAAGCCCGCGGCCCGGTATGCCCACCCGAGCCCGCGAAAAAATGGCCCTGCCCAGCCCGATAAATATAGGGCAGGGCTGGGCATCGGGCTGGGCACCGGGCAGGGGGGTTGCCCTGCCCTGCCCATGAGCGCCCCTTTTTTTTTTTTTTTTTATTTTCTCCGTAGATGCTACATTTAGAAGGGAGAATATGATAGTTACTGGTGACTAAAGGGTCATTTTAGAAATATAAGTAGTTAAGTATGTAAGTTGCATCTTTTAATATTTAGAACTACATTAATTTTTTTAACTTTATTAATCATAATATGATTACATTACAAATTATAATTATTTATTTTATTTTTTTAGATACTTCATCCTTGTCAACATTTGGGAAATTGATGTAAAGTTGTAATTATAAACTACTTAGACTTCAAGATTTTTTTATATGCAATGAATTTCAAGACTTTAATTATTATCTTTTTGTTACCTTATTTTTAGTGGATTATAGATATTATTTAACTCTTGAAGACATATGAATATGATATTATTTTAGAAGTTTATAATTACAAATTTTTTTCACAACATGAGCATGGCATCACAACTTGGGCATGCCCAGCCCGTCCACGCCCAGCCCGCCCATGCCCAGCCCAAAATGGTTAGGGCTTTTACCGGGCAGGGCCGGGCATCGGGCTGCAAAATGCAGCCCATGCTTTTTCTGGGCAGGGCACCGGGCAGGGGGGTCGCCCTGCCCAGCCCTGCCCATGAACACCCCTAGGTGTGAATGTGGATTTTCTAGACTCTAGTTTCTACTTTTTTAGCTGCCAATGGAGTATGATAATTGTGGGTTCTCAGAAGTCATAACGGTTGCTCCTTCAACAGAACTGATTCCGATGTTGGCTGGTGAAAGGTAAGGGTTAAATGAAAATTACTTTTAAAAAATATTCAAAACTAGTCGAAATTGCTTGCGGAGCAATAATAATTAAAGACAGGTCTAGCCAAAATAGAAGTTGAGAATCCGAGGCCAATTGCAGAACTTAGCTTGATCCTTTTCACTCAGAGGAATAAAACAACACATCATTCATTTGGAATAGTCCATAGTCATCTTAAAGATGAGCATGGAATGCTAATATTTTAACCTGTACCTCAGTTTAAGAATGAAATCTCATTTTAAGAATGATCGCGTAAGGTGAGCCTCCACACTCTTGTAGAAAGAAAAACATGTAAATTTTGACCTCTTTCAAAGAGACAAAAGCTAAGGTCAAGGAAAAGGGGTCACAAATCACAACACTCACATTTCAATCAATTAAGGCCTGCCCAGCGGCCACCACTTCATTTCTTTCTCGTGTATTAAATACACCTTATAGTTCACAAACGTCAAGGAGGTGGAAATAACCCATGATCAACAGAATAAAAAAAAAATAATTCAATAAATGATCATACCCTGCTTCACAATGCAAGAACCAGTCGTCAGGGGTATATTTCATCACCACATATCACTTTCTAAGCAACTCTAGACTACACCACAGCAAAGCCACTTTCTCTGCATTCACAATTAATTAGGATATTAACAAAGGCTCAGACACATCCTAGAGAGTATAATTAACTCAAGGAGAAATTTTTAATTCAGCTTATTGTGGTAACTCAGAATTTTACCTTCTTAGGAATTTGAAACTTGTCGTCGTCGTCATCAGATTTTCGTGGGGTTACAAAGGTCACCGCATTACCGTTGGTCTTCTTCTCATTTCTGGCCTTGTTAAATATAACAGTGAATCCTTCTGATGTAGCAGGGTTGTTCACGTCCCATTCACCAAATTTTGGCAATGCCCGACCATTATCCTAACCAAGGAAGTAAAGGTTTAACGCTTATGACAAAAATGTAGAGAGTCTTGACAGATATAGTGCAAAACTTGTCCCAACTCTATAAAATATGTAAAATTGACGATTCACTTCTATGCGACATCTAATAGCCCATATTCCATCTCTGTCATTACTTCCTCTCCAATTCTTCCCACCCCAACTCGCCTTCTCTCGCCTTCATTCTCCATGGATAGCCCCTTCCAACAAAGATTTGTGTAAAACAACTCCAGATCTGATTTAATTCGAAACACAAGGTTCTTAATGGTGGGGCTCAGATCCAAACCATGAAAGAGTGAGAAAGACAAAGGTGAAGGGAAGGAGAAGAAGGAACTTGGTCTTCGTCCCTTACTCACTTATTTTCCACATTCCCATTGATGAGCATAGAACAGAGATGGAGGAGAAATTTCTGGAACAAGAGGCTTGCCCACATGTTCTTCTGTCCAAAGTTGAAGCTCGACTGAAATCGTCTTCAATCATGCCGTCCGTTGCACTCTACCCAATTAAAGTCTTCATTTTTTCGTGCTTGAGATAAGCATTGGCAGAAGCAGAGCTTGGATCTGGAAAGAAAACAAGTTTTCGATGGCGAGGAGCGTAGCTGAGATCGAGAGAAGGTCGCCGAAAGACGCCTTCAGATGCTTTGCTTGTTGATCACACCATCTAATCCACTCTTGAACCAATCGTCTGGCTAAGAGATGGATCTTGAACTTTGAGATCCAAACTCTTTCAGGTGGAGGTGGGGCATTGTGATTGTGGTGGAGGAGTCGTAACTTTGGGGGAGGAGATAACGGTGGTGGTGGCTATTTAGGGGAGGAGACAATGGGGGTGGTGACCATTTAGGGGGAGGAGGCGACTAAAGAAGATCTGCAGAAGAAAAAAAGAAGAGAATTTTTTTAAAAAATAAAAATTGCCAAGACACTTTCATTGCCACATCAGCCTCCTAACATGGATATACTTAACGGTCAACGTAGATATCTTTAACTGTGGTGGCATTTTTACTCCATTTTTAAATCTTTATAGACATTTTTACACCTGAGATTGGATTATAGTGTCAGCAGTACTTTTGGATTCAGTTCATAGGTTATAGCTTAACCTCGAGGACGCAATAAAAAGACGGGGAAAATATACCTTATAGGCTTATACATATATCTTCTGTTTTTCCCCTTTCAATCCACACTACAAAAACTTTACAATAAAAGAACCTAAAACGTTTTTAGTGTTCACTTTCACGGACTTCGTTCTTCATCTCAAAAACCAATATAATATATGTTATGAAGGGAACTTAAACTTCAAACGTAAGAGAATGGCGAGAGATGCAGTAGGTTCAATTAGAATTATAATAATAAAATTGTAGTTAAAATGTACTAAACATGCTCTACTTTTAAATCGTGTACAAATATTTAAACTTTGACAATAAAGGGATAAACCTCTTCAAATCTCCAAACCTGGGATTATACACATGCAATCGCCTATTATTTCATTAACAAAAGTGAAACACATCAAATGATTAAAAGGCTAGAACAGTATTTGCACACAGGTACAAGGGATTTATCTTCATAAAAAAAAATGAAAATTTCCAGATTTAATTAAGTTGAGATATCATCTTTTATTATTGAATTACTTATTAAAGAGGAAGGTGATTTATACTAATTTGAAAATCTATGAAAGTTCATTGTGAAATTTTAATGCACAAGAAATATCATACATTTTAACCTAACCTTTTAAGACAAGAGCAAAGTAACCAGTCAAAATGCCATATTTTCAAGTCCTCATTTTGTAATAAAAAAACACAGCAGAACAAAAAAGTTTCGGCATGCAAGATCCTTCGGTTTGTCTAATCCATGTAAATCAGATGCTATCCAATATCACGAAAGAAAACCCAACAAATACAATAATTCAAACCGAATCAGGATTTTCAAAATCACATCAAACTCGAACTGACCAGTTCATCCTTATAGATATGATATTGGAGGAAAAATTTGCAGTCTGTGATATATTTCTAAAATCAAATTTTTTCCGATCAAAATATATTAACCTGTTAATTATTTAAGCTTCACAATTCGGCATATATAACTGAATGAATTCTTATTCAAAATAAATATACAAATTATAATTTTATTAGAAAAAAACCCTTACATCTAGATTCTTCTTTAACGACTTCAATAAATAAGCCAAAACCAAGCAACATCAACTAAGAAAGAGACCTGAATAAACCCTTATCTATTGAAATAAAGAACGAAAAACCTCTAGCATCTTGGATTCTAGGAATTCCTAATAAAGTTGAACTGTAACCTTCAAGAATTTGAAAATAATAGCTTAATGTAGCGAAAATTCACATTCATATCCCCTGCTCAGATTTAGATATTACGAGCAATCTATAACTTGATTATGAATTTTACCTACGCATGTCATGGTAAATTGGTAATCCTCTTGACAACAAAAAGAACTCAGCCTTGTCGACGAACTAACATGTTCAAAACAGGTCGATCTTTTTCTTTCCGAATACAGAAATAAAATCAAATGCAAGAAAAAGTGAAGAAATTATCGAAGCCATAGATGAGAATAGCTGGGCTTCAAATCTAGGGATCGGAAAGTCAGTGGAGATCGTGAGAAAACCATGCAAATGCCTACTGTTATATGTGTTAGAGAGAAAGGGTTGAGCGAGAAAAATAAGGAAACAGAAGAAGAAACTTTTGGCAAGGAGGGGCCGCGTGAATTGTCCACCTATCGAAACCGTTCTTGTTTCCCGCGTTCGGCCGCTACTCTTAAAATTTTCTTTAAATAATTGTTTTTTATCATTTTTGTTTTTTTTAGTTAAGAAATTAAATTCCGCCCATCAGATTGAAGTTTACACCAAAATTCTTGAAAATGTTTTTGGGGGAAAATGAAGTCTTTGATGGAAGAAATGAGTCAAAGAACCTTAAAAATTACTTTTTAACTTCTGAAGTCTTTGATGATAACTTCAAAATAATATATTTATATAGATAACTATTTTAATTTGTGCAATGATTGCCAACATAGAGAATTTCAAGAAACCCATTACCTAAAAGTAATATATTTGAACACATCTTGAAACATTTAAATTGTAATTTTGAATAAAAATAAATAATTCCGTCTATTCCTTCAGTTTCATGTCTTTTTTAAGAATCAGATGGGAATTTAACACGAGTCAAGAAATCCTTGTAATTCTCAAGATAAAATGATATAACTTAGCGCTCTCCATAGGATGAGTTGGATTAGATTTAAACTTACCATTACTTTCATGTGTAAAGTACAAATATCTATACGTAAATTCTCATTCGTCCCTTCCATGTACCCCTTCCGCCCCATAACATAGGTCAGATTTATAATTTAGTTTAAATATAAATCACTTGTAAGATAATTAATATTTATTTAATAATTTTATCTCCGTAATTATTACTTAAATGGAATTTCTTGTAATTCTCTCATTGAAAATTCCATATACTATGGATAAACTCTAAAAAAAGTTGTAATTTAAGACATTTAATAAGTTAACTCTCATTTTTTTTATTATAATGAATCAATTCAAATGACTTGTATTGTGAATCCAAAGGAATACCTACAATTCATAAGTAATGTTAAAACTTCCAGGATACATTAACGAAGGTCCTTACGGGTCTCCATTACAACCTTGTTGAGGATTCCCATTTTCCATCAGTGTCTTTTACATGCGGAGAATAGAGATGATATTTTGAAAAAATAAAAAATAAAATAGATCAGTTTAATTGTTCCCATTCAAGTAGATAGCTCTCCGTTGTACAGGATGGGTGGGGAGAAAAAATTACCAATAGTTCAATTCAATTTTACAAACTCATCCTCTTCTCCACTCTAATACTGTGGGACAAAATGACTATGATCAAGATAAGCTACATAACAATGGAAAACCAAGCAAAACTAATACAAAGACCTAATACAAATTCCTACAGTAAATATGCAATCTTATCTGCA
Source organism: Leucaena leucocephala (assembly GCA_037074615.1). Taxonomy (NCBI): domain Eukaryota; kingdom Viridiplantae; phylum Streptophyta; class Magnoliopsida; order Fabales; family Fabaceae; genus Leucaena; species Leucaena leucocephala. Next base: position 2,069,451 of record CM073537.1, read on the forward strand.
ATTAGATTATATAGGGTGCTACAAAACAATATGCACTCCAACTAGACACCCTGCTGGGCCTGGATTTTAGGTCTCAACATTAGCTTTGTTTCCAGCAAGGATGAGGGAAATCTCCAAACCACGGCTAAATGCTTGATTGAAGAGAAGGCGAGATTGAAAGGTGGAAATGAATGGGAACCATGACAGAAACGCTATTGGTGCAAATATAATCATACCCATCCCAGCATCATACAATCTGCCAAATTCACGCACTGATTCCCACAAGCCAAGACTCCAAACTATCTTCTTCCATGTAATTGCCAACTGCAAGAAAATAAAATAACTCGTGTAAATTTTAATATATATATATATATAGATAGATAGATATAACAGCAATGGTAGGACGCACCCAGGTAAAGGCAGTGGTAATGAACAGTCAAGAAACTTCAACTAATATGATATCGATAATGCAGGACGCAAAGACAGATTCAAAATGCACCCAACAAGAAGACTATGGGCATATTTAGATTAGATTATGGAAAAAAGTGATAAAAGTGATTTTAATAGAAAATAGCTTCTGAAAAAGTTATAAATAAATTTAAAAGAAAAAAAAACTTCATGGAAAACCATGGTTTTAGACTTGAAGCCATGGTTTTGGCATAGATAATCAATTATTGGATTTTATGAGGTGTTTGGATGGATTTTTTTTATTTTTTTTTCAAAAACCATGGTTTTCTCTCCAAATCAAGAAGTATCCAAGCATGCTCTGTATATATATATATATATATATATTTCGAGTTAGATGTACAGAATAAAAACTGTTCATTGATCTGGTAATCAAGGATTGACTTTCCTTCATGCGTGCGTCCTCTTAAAAATAAACTACAACAATTGCTCATAGACTTCTGACTCTATTCTGAACTATAATCGCAGTCACTTCTCCCCAAGGCACCACGACTTAATACGAATACTAAAATTACTTGTCCTTTTGTTAGCAGTTGCACAGCATTAGCCCAATGTAGGTTCGACTCAGAAAGATTGACTGGGACCTAGATGTCATATAAAATTCATTTTATATCAACAATGAAGCAAGAGTTGAACTTACAGATAGTATTGCCCATCCAGTAGGGATAAATGCAAGGATGCTAGCAAAAAGGTCAGCTATTGAGAGATTGGTAAAGGCAACAACAAGGCACACGGCTGCAACAAGTCCTAATGCGGCAACTCCCTGTGTAAATCGCATCACTAGCTTAAAGTCGGTAGATTTCTTTGGGCTGTAGGTAAAGATCTGTAAGGCAACAAAATATTAGAATACAAGAAAAGGGAACAAAAAGATTTAGGGAAAACAAAGCAAGATAGGTGTGAAACAGTGATAAAACGTGTAAAAAAGATATTGAACTACTAGGACAAAGAAAAGAGAAAGAATAGATTGAGAAATTAGTTCGAACCTTAAATATCAAGACTATGCAAACCAAGACGACCCAGGAGAATCCATAAACCTATGAAGCAATCAATCATCAGAATCCATAAATAAGAAATTTTTACATTAGCATTATTTAAAATATTAAATAAGCCTTCTTAGATGATTACAGTATAATTAGTGGTTAAAGAATTTCATATTACACTGCACATTACAACTCCTAGAACTGACATGAAGTGGTAATTAAAATCTAATGCATGGACGAAGAGAAGAAAGTTTACCGCAAGTGATGTATCTTTTCCTGTAAGGTGTAACTTATACACTATACCATACTGAAACATGAAAAACCTTAAACTCAAAATGGTCTCTAATATACGGCCCCTCAAAGTGTGGATATGCACCTGCAGATAAGGAGAATTATACATCAATTTAATCAAATTTTATTAGGAATAAGGAACATATAAGTTATGATGAATCGCATCAAGGCAAAACGAGATGAGAGCAAATGTGAATTTTTTAATCTTCACATTATATTAATATAAAATCAGTTAAAACAGAGTTATACCAGTAAAATATTGTAAGAGGAGACAGAATCAGGTAGTAAAGTTGTTTATAGACTGGACAAAAAGCTGTTGAGTTAGATTGATTAGAAAAATTCAATACATCATTGGCTCGACTAGCGTCAAAATATATGTCTAGTCTCCACTTTCTCCCTATTGTATCAGTCTCTCTCTGGCCACACAGTGGCATTGGATCAGGATCATTAGATTGCATGATTGAGTTCAATCAGTGTCTAGAACAAAATAAAGCTGAGGTGGGCAGATCAAGGCAATCAATCTCATGCACTGAAGATTTCAAAGCTGATACGGGTGTGAAAAAAGCCTAGCTAATGACAAACGACTATGGAGAGGAACTTGGAGCAATGTCAAATTTGAATGCAAATAGAATAGTTAATTGCCAGTAGTTAGGGCCTTTCAATGGAAACCATGCCAACCATTACGTGTTTCCTATGAAGCACTGTGAAATGGAAGGGCAGAAATGAATGGAAGGTGAAAAAGCAATAGGGGATGATCTTGATGAGTATAGGAAGTACATTGGTACTGCGAAGAATCGTACCCAACATTATAAAGATAAAGCATGTTAAAATTGACTCGAACTTCGTTTCGGAGAAGGTTGATTCAGGATTAGAAGAAGTCTCTTGTATCCCTAGCCCTTACAAACTTGCAAATGGATGACTTGTTAACAGAGGCAGTGACAAGATCTGAATTTGAAGGATTAAGCTCCATAATAGCTTTGAAGAACATTTACTGGCCAGAGAGGGGTAATGTTGCTGATATTTTTAATACATAGTACACTAATGACGCCATACAGCCAGTCAAGAACAGCAGTTTTTAGCGGCTTCCTTTCTCATGTTTTTAACGCTTTCCTTTCGTATTCAGTTGGGATGCACATATACGTGAGTTTTGGCACTGCAGCCATGTTGTATGCATTTTTGTTACAATATGTGTACCATACAGATAAATACACATTATCTGGTGCATTTTGAAACAATCTGGATCATTTTCGAATACATTGAAAAAACGACATCATTTTTGCCACAATTTCCACCTTTAGATGACCTAAAATTTCCCTTTGCAAGCACCACTATTCCCATTTTCCTCTGTCAAAAAACCCTACTCTACTACTATCCCAGATACTTTCACAATCCAATAACGGGATCATGCCTCACTTCAAGACCAAGTGCCATGGTAATTTAACCCTATAGCTTGATGGCTTCAGTTCCTCCTTCTGTATACTAAAGTTTTAAACTAACTGAGGTTTGACTTCGCTAGCTTGTGCTGCTCATACATGGATGGATTCCATTTCGTTACAACTATAATCAGTTTAAAGAGAAAATTAAATAATTTTTCAACGATCTTCTTGTTTCTCCTCTCAATTAATCTGTTATAATGATCTAACAGGAAGTTTTTGATAGGTTTTAGGCAACCATTACTTGGTTGTACATATGGATAAATAAATAAATAAATAAATACACATAGCACTCATTCGCATTTTAAAATTTAATTAGTTGGATTTCTCTATTTATACGTGTTTGCCGAGCTTCATTATTGAGATGATAGAATTATATTCTTATCATTTCTCCCCCTCTGTTCTGTTTTAAAGAATATCATACTTCTCTGAGTAGTTTTCTTTTCTCCCATTGTCTGGCATCATATAAATGACAAAGAATAAAACAATAGTAAGTGGCAAAATAAATGAGAACCTGTTCTTCATCCCACCAAGACTCCCAACTATTTTCTCCCTTAACACCCACTCCTCCTCTGTAAAGAAGCCAACTTGTCCAATCATCAAAATCTTCCACAGTCCTGTCGAATGCATAATTTTTGTGAGATGAAGAAATCTTTTGTTTTTAAAGAAAAAAGGCTTTGTTGATGACACAAACAGGAATCAATCAAGATGGAGAAATATTACATAATAAACCAATGGAAATAATTATTTTTAAAGGCAACTTACTTTTGCCACTCAAAACCAGAGGGATTGAAAATGTATGGAGCAAAAAGCCAGGAGATGACAAGGAACCAACTGCTAAAGGTTAGAAGAACAAATGTAACAGCACCTCCCCTTGTATATCCATATGAAATGTAGACTATTAGAAGCAATGCTACTTCGAACCTGTTGCACATCATATGCAACTTCATTCAAAAACAATCAAGAGAAAAAGAAAAACTACCAACAAGAAATAAAAATTACTCACGCTTTGACAAAGTGGCTCCGAGAATATAGTCTATAATTTTCAGCAAACTTTATGTGACGGACAACAAACCCTCTACCAGTTGCTCGGTACTTGATAAAAAAGAAAAGAAAAATTACTGAGAGTCTGAGTTTCACAAAAATAAATAGCCATGCATGGTTTCAACTTTTAGAGAAAATGACCATAAAACATACTTTTGCACCCCCATGGAGTATAGTACGCCCAAAATAATGAGTTTTAGTTCCCAATGAGAATGTGAAGAAGACTGAACACAACTGAAGTTGCATTGTAATGAAACTGAAAACAGCCTGGAAATAATTTCAAGACAAGGATAATTATTGGATAAGAAAATAATCATAATTGCTGAGGAAATTAATTTGAAGGTGAACTAACCTTCAGCAATCCTAATTCAAGCATAAAACCCATTATCATTGGGATTGCAGTGAAAACTCCAATCTGGACCAAAAATTGAGCATTCAGGGCTGCATCAAGTGCTGTATTACCCAGCGATCTTGCCTCCTTTGAGATTTGTTCATCAAGACCAGAGAAGGCCTGAAAGAGATAGAGACATATTGCATGTCAGTATATTCCAGGACAATATCATGCTCGTGTTAATCCCAGAGTAGAGGTATAACTAGAGACAATTCATAAACTGATTCCTACATAATAAATTGCCTTCATACAAAGACCATGAGGTTGTTTCCCAAAGAGTTCTGACTATAACATGCAAAACCCAATAAACATACTCTTTGCCTTCATGCAGTAAATGAAGTTACAAATGTGAAAATGGCCAGTATAGGCATTTATGCAGATTACAGGTCAGCCTGTATGCTAGTAGTTTGCGTTGGGAAATTTTTTAAATTTCACAAAATTAAAGGTTGAGAATCATATTATAGGCAACTTTAACATTACATGAACAAGTAAAATCACCCAAAGAAACAATATTCACTCACTTCTCAAAATTTGTTAATATTACCTCAGGGGTAACGATTAACAATTCAGTGCTGAGAAAATCCAGAATAGTGTATTTTCTTTCTAACCATGCTCAATGAGGATAAAAAATAAATATAATGATGAAAAGGCTGTCACATGTTAATGCTCAATTCCATGAGTGCAGGAGAGCAAATCGACACAGAATTAAAACAGATATTGTGCCACAATAAACAGAAAACAAATTGAAACATATCTAAGACTTAGAGAATAATAACAAACCAATTAGACAGCAAAGTAGAACACTAATGAGCCTATGACAAGGAGCCCACATACTCGTCAATAAGTATGATAACCAGCAATTTGTACTATAAGACACCTGTTACAAGAGAAACTTTTTCACGACTGTACCATGCTAAAGGTTCTAAAATGGTGGCAAGTAAATCAGCTCCACATACTAAAAGAATTTTTGACAGTATATATCAAAATATTTGACAAGAATATCTATAGAATCACAAGACTGTCATCTCATTTAAGTCAAGGAATTTTTTTGGTGATAGAAGAAATTCATTTAAACAAATTAGCAATATAAACAGCATGAAGCATCCTCCATAGACAAGGAACAAATGGCAACATATTCCCTCAGACTAGACTGATGTAAGATGAAAAGCTAGCTTCAACTTTTATCAACTTACCAGGTATACTCTTCCATACAAGAACACATACACTGTGAGGACTGTCATCTGCATAGGAAATTTTTTTTGGAGAAATTATGAGACTACTGCTAACCCGAACAAATTTCTCACAAAAAATAAAACAGACGGTTTACGTATATACCATGGTGCAAACATAATAACCAACAGTTGTGTAGAAGAAGGAAAGCATTCTGAAGAAATCAAAAAGTTGTCCAAGCCTATAAACGTCCCTACTAAGCACTTGCTCTCCATTACCGCCTGCCACTTTGCCTTCGAAGAGAGCAATCTGGTTTAACCCAACATCCCTCCCTTTTCCAACCTACAGAAGGAGGCAGTAAACGGTAAATGCAAGAAGATTATGCAAACCTGCAACCTGAAACTATTCATTGTTCCCAGTTATATTCAACCTGAATGTATTCATGGTGCGTTATATTACCCTGCCTCAATGTGGAGTTGAAACCTGCAATAAGAATATTATTTAAGTTCAATATGCCAGATGACTGAATTATGTCCTTGAGCATCATAGCTAAAAATCAAAGGTTATAGAGACCTGCCAGAAACACTTTCACGTTGGGTGATAAATGCATGTCAAGTATAAGTCATGCTCCTGGTAGATGGTGTTGAGAAGTTTAAGTATTCAAGTTGTAGATCTAGCTTGAGGGGGAGTGTTGAGATGCACTAGTTTAGAATTAATTAATATTATATTTTGTTAATTATTTAATTAATTATCTAAAATTAAGTTTGAATATTATTTAAGATCAAATTTGAATATTAAATTATCACATTTTAAAAGAAAAAATCTGATATGTTAAGATTAAGATGTGATTATATTATTATATCTTAGAAGAATAAATCTAAGATATTAGGATTACGATAGATTCTAGGTTTAGCCTATTAGTTTATATTTTTGCCTATATAAATGCCTATTTGTATTCTCATTAATTTAAGGATTAACAACATTTTGAAGCATTTATTTTTCCTCTATTTTTAATCCTTCAAATTTTCACATGTTATCAGAGCAGGAATATTAAATCTTGGTTAAGGTATCGATGAAGAAGAAAAAGAAAAAGCTCAAGCCTAGAAAGAAGGCACGCCTTCAGAAAGTCAATCTTTTTTCCTTCAAGTTTGTAGAAGTTCCCTCTACGATCGTGACTTCACTCAACATCTAAAAGCACTCTCTATGTGGTGCGACCCGTCTCTACACGTTTTCTCCTCATCAATTATGCTCCAAGTTCCTCTGCCTCTGCCATTGATCGATCGTCTCTTCTTTGGCCTTCAGAGTTTGAGACTTAGTCTCCATTGTTGCCTTTTGTTTTAGGAGTTAGAGTCATAATCTCCTCTATTAATCATATCTATGGGAAATCGTCCCTGACCTTGTGAATATTGGGTCCGTTGTAACTTCAGACTCTAACAAATCTCTCTAGCCTTGCAACTCTCACCCTGTTCACATTCGCAGCAAAACGAAATATCCCTTTATTAGATCTCTCAAGATCCTAGGAAGCAAAAAAAGTGCTCAATGCACTGAAATACTTTCTCTGTGGACAACATTGTCTCTCCACTTCGCAGAAGTATACCTCTTCTATCCGTGAGTATGCGAATTCATAGTGTTTCTAATTAGCAAGTTCACTTCACATCGTAGAAGTAACTCCCTCTTCTGTCCATGAGAATCATCGTCGTCGTCTCCTTCATCAAATTCCTCTCTTGCAAATGTTATTGTCAAACCTCCAACATTGATGTTCTTCGTCAAGTTTGTAACTTTGTCTTAAGATCCAGATTCAAGATCCAATCAACTTCAGTTCAATGGTCACTACTGGTTTAAAGATTCAAAGTTCTAGTTCTTCTATAATGATATTACTCACATCCAAGCTGCCTCCCATCTTGAAGGGGAGTGTTGAGAAGTACAAGTATTCAAGCTGAAGATCCAACTTGAGGAAGAGTGTTGAGATGCGCTAGTTTAGAATTAATTATTAATTAATTAATATTATATTTTATTAGTTATTTAATTAATTATCTAAAATTAAGTTTGGATATTATTTAGGATCAGATTTGAATATTAAATTAGCATATCTTAAAAGAATAAATCTGAGATGTTAAGATTAGGATAGGATTATATTATCATATCTTAGAAAAATAAATCTGAGATATTAGAATTACGATAGATTTTAGGTTTAACCTATTAGCTCATATTTTTGCCTATATAAAAGCCTATTTATATTCTCATTCATTTAAGGATTAATAACATTTTGATGCCCTTATTTTCCCTCTACTTTTAATCCTTCAAATTTTCACAGATGGCCATGCCACATACGCAAGTGATGAGAGGCTTATCAGCTTCTCACAGCCATTCAATCATATAACAAATGACCAGGCACTGAACCCATAAAGCATTGAAATAAGATAACATTGATACATAATCTATATAAAGACATGGATCAAAATCTAAATTGTGTTTACCATGTGCAAAGTCAAAAATTTGAAGACAAGAATATCATAAGGATATAGAGTCTATATCCTCCTCCCCTCCCCCCCCAAAAAAAAAACAGAGAGAGGAAGGAAGGAAAAACCTCCATTGAAATCAATACATGTTGAATTGAGCAGAACTCCTCAATTAAAGTGCTTGTTGTTCATAGCATTGTTGCACCATATAACATTTTATAATCAGTCACAATTTAAAATGAGTGACGCCCATCACACAGTATGCTTTAATTAATGTGTATACATATCTTAGAGACTAAGGAAGGATGATCACTCCAAGGGATAATGTTATATAAGAACTAATATTTTGCTATTCTCTACCTGTAGTTCTTATTAGGCAAGAACAAAAATCACAAGACCTTAACATTGCTTTTCTCCATATGTATTTTTTAATAGATAAGAGTAAAACTCAAGAAGTTGCTCCGGACCAATGATGACAGGGGGTCCTATAAATGCATTGCCAAATCTAAGGGTGTAGAGCAGTGATAGATTGAAAAGTCCGATGATCTACTTCTAGGGTATATGCACCAATATATACACTGGTCTTGGAGATCGCATGAGATACACCAAGATTTGAGCTATACAATGAAATCTGTAATAAATACAATTAAATCAAATATGATATGATTCTAATAATAACAATAATATCTCTAACTATAATATCCTAATATTATTATATCAATAATACTAATATTATGATATTAGAATATTACCACACTCCCCCCAAGTTGGATCATAGATATTTATCATGTCCAACTTGCCTACAAACCATTCAAACGTTTCTTCTGATAGTCCCTTAGTAAGAATATCTTCAGTTTGTAGCCTTGTAGGTATGTAGGTGAGGCACATAATCCCATATTCTACTTTCTCACAAATAAAGTGTCTATCCACCTCTAAATGTTTCATTCTGCTAAGTTGGATAGGATTTAAGGCCATATTTATGGCGGCCTTGTTGTCACAAAACAGTTTCAACAAAGCATCTATCTTCAAATGAACTTCCTCTACAACTCTTGTTAACCACAGCCCCTCCATGATTCCTTGAGCTAAGGCTCGTAATTCTGATTCTGCACTACTTTTAGCCACTACTTTTTGTTTCTGACTCTACTAAGTGACAAGATTTCCCTATACAAATGTGCAATAGCCTGAGGTAGATCGATTGTCTTCTTGTGATCTGGCCTAATTTGCATCGGTGTAGATCTCAACTGATATATTGTCGCCCTTTTTGAAGAGTAGACAACGACCTAGGGTACCTTTTAAGTACCGCAATATCTTGTAAGCGGAGTCCATATATTTCTTCTTTGGATCATGCATATGTTGGCAGGCCACACTTACAGCAAAGGCAACATCAGGACGTGTGTGAGAGATAAATGAGTTTTCCAACTAACCTCTGGTATCTTTATTTGTCTGTTGTCATTTCATACCTTTCTTGCTTCTTTGGTTTTTCGACCTCCTTGTCAGTCTTTGCTATAGACTTTTTGTTCTTCTGTTTTACGGATAGGGACTTTACTCGGTTTACACCCAAGCATACCTATCTCTTTGAGAAGATAAAGTATATACTTTCTTTGGGATACATAAATACCATCCTTGGATCTTGCTACTTCCATACCGAGGAAGTACTTCAATTTACCAAGGTCTTTGACTTCAAATTCACGGTTCAAGGCTACTTTGACTCAATCAATCTCCTTAATATCATTACCTGTGACAATAATATCATCCACATAGACAATGATAATAGTGATGAGATTATTATGTCTGGATACAAACATAGTATGATAAGATAAACTTTGCTTGTACCCCTCAGCCTTGAGGACACTAGAAAATCTATCAAACCAGGCACGTAGTGACTGATTTAGCCCATAGATAGATTTTTTTAGTTTACACACTCAGTTCTTTCTTCCTTCTTTAAAACCTAATGGAAGTGTCATATACTTCCTCTTTTAAATCTCTATTGAGAAAGGCATTCTAAATATCCAGTTGTTCAAGGGGCCAATCTAAGTTTGCTGCCAACGAGAGAAGTACCCAAATGGTATTGAGCTTTGCAATAGGTGCAAAAGTTTCATTGTAATTAATACCATGCATTTGAGTGAAACCCCAAGCAACAAGTCTAGCCTTTAAATATATTTAGAATACTATCAGGATTATATTTGGGAGTGAACACCTATTTACAACTTATGTTTTGTTCTAGGAGGTAACTCCACTATCTCCCAAGTCCCATTTTTCTCCAAAACTTGCATCTCCTCCAAAACTGCCTGTTTCCACTCCGGGATAACTAATTCCTCATGAACATTCATAGGGATCTTAATGCTTTCAAGGTTAATTACAAAAGCATGATAACTTGGAGTGAGAGAAGCATAAGAAACAAACTTTTCGATGGGATGCTTTGTTCATGCCCGTGATGGTTTTCTCAATGCAATAGGGAGATCAAGATCCTCGATAGCGCTAGTGACCACATTCTCATTAATCTCACCATTTTCAGGATCTACCAACGGTTCCAGGATTTGCTCTGCCTTGGAGATATAATGGTTGGGACTCGAGTGATGTCGTGAGTACATTTTTTCCCATCTTTGAGTTTCAGTTCTAGCTAGAAGCTGTAAAGATTCATGTGGAGTGGGAGGAATGGGTTCTATAGGTTGAGATTTATTCGAGCACTCCCCTTAAATTGATGGCTTAGGATAATATGACTCGTGCTTAATGAAGGTGACATCATAGGTAACAAATAGGTGTTTAGACACAGGATCAAAACATTTGCATCCTTTCTGAGAGGAGGAATAGCCCAAGAAAACACATTTGGTAGCACGGGGATTGAACTTTGAGGGAGGATGATGAAGATGGACAAAAACGGCACAACCAAAGACGCGAAGCGGAAGAGAAAACTGTAAGTGAGAAACAATGTGGGTTTTTTGCAACTCCTCGATTGGTGAGGTGAAGGAAAGAATATGATTAGGAAGGCGATTTATGAGTTGGATAACGGTTTGGATAGCATCCCCTAGTAAAAATAGGGAACATGACACTGAAATAAAAGAGCTCGAGCAACCTAAAGAATGTGTTTATTTTTATGTTCTGCAACCCCGTTTTGCTGAGGACTATGAGGACAACTGCTATTATGAACGCCTTTGGCAAACAAAAACGAATGAAGGGAATGATTGAAATATTCAGTGCCATTGTCGGTGTAAAGAACTTTGATAGAGGTGTTGAATTGAGTATGGACATAATTATAGAATTCGATAAAGACATTTGGAACCTCAAATTTATCCTTTAAGAGTTAGACCCAGCACATGCGAGTATGATCGTCAATGAAAGTGACAAAATATTTGGACCAAGTGCAATTAGGGATCGAGAGGGATCCTAAACATCATTATGAATAATTGAAAATGGATAAGACGATTTGTATGGAATAGGAGTAAAAGAAACACGGTGATGTTTAACAAGAGCACAAGTATCGCAAAAAAAGGAATTTTTATTAATAGATAACTGGGAAAAAATTTTGTAAATAGAAAGCACTAGGGTGTCCCATTCTTTTATGCCATAATAAAAAAACTATCCTTATCAGAGGTTGAGGTAGAATTGCTAATCCTAGAACATAATTCACTCACGGTAGACATGTCGAGATAATAAAGGCTATCTTTCTCCTCAGCAGAACTAATCATCTTCCGATCATGAAAAACACAATGAGTAGAGTCGAAATGAGCCGAGCAGTTTGCTTGTTTTGTCAATTTACTAATAGAAAGCAAGTTATAGGCTAGATGGGAAACATGTAGTACTGATTCAAGATGCAAAGAATCTGAAAGAGTAACAGAACCGATGCCTACTATGGATGAGGGAGTCCCAGTAGCAGTAGTAATTTTCTTATTTCCTGCTAGAGGGTGATAAGTGACAAACATCTTTGCATTGGATGTCACTTGATCAGATGCCCCTGTATCCACAATCCACTCAGAAGGAAAAAAGGAGGTATGTAAAGCAACAGGAGCTATACCTTTGTGAGAATGGATGCAGACCCATGAGGTTTCTGTTCGGCTTGAAGAGTTTTGAACACATTTGCAATCTAATTTAGTTGCTCTTGGCTGAAAGATATATATGGCTCAAACAGAGGAGTAGGTGCATACACTGATTCAATAGAGACCTGATTAGCACGTGGTTTGTTCTTTCGTGGTTTCCAATCAGCACGTTTGCCATAAATGTCCCAGCACTTGTCATGGGTGTGTCTCACCTTCTTACAATGCACAAGTGGGTCGAGAATTAACCAAGGCATCAAGAACATCATTCTTACTTACAAAAGCAGCAGAGTCAGTGGTAAACTGTTTAGAATCAATAGGCATAGTCTCACGACGAGACTCCTCTCTACGTACCTCAGCATATGCCTCCAAGAGTAATGGTAACGTGGTGTTGTTGAGGATTCTTGCTTGGACAGCATCCAATTCATCGTTTAAACCAGCAAGGAAAAGAAGTATCCTACCTTTGTCAATTCTTTTCTGGTTGCGAGCTACATCTGCGGGAGTATCCCATTCATCGTCGTCTAAAAGATCCAGCTCTTGCCAAAATGCAACCATATTGAGCCAGTACTCATGCACACTGCAAGTCCCCTGAACACATTGCCCCATGCTACTTTGCAGATTGAACACGCGGGAATGATCTTTGGTGACCGAATATGAGTCACAAACAGCTACCCATATGCCTCGCTCAATGGGTAGATACATGAAGCTTCATTTTATGTTAGGAGACATGGAATTAATCAACCAGGAAGAGACCAAGTGATTATCAATAATCCATTGAGTCATCTCGGGAGAAGTCTCATTCACTGGTTGTTTTGCATTACCAGTTAGATAGGCTAGTTTTCCGCGGCCATTGACTGCATGCTTGATCGCTTGAGCCTAGTCTTGATAATTGGTCAACGTCAGTTTGTCAAAGACAATTGAAACAGGGATACTTGTTGCCCCATCGATGCCAACACTCGTCGATCTAGAGGGAGTGCCGACGTTTTTCCTCCGGTCAGAACCCACAGACATGGGTGAGATCGTCGGAGCAGGTTATAGCGACGTCACAGTGGCTCAAACGGGGTCGGCTTTGATACCATGTAAAGCAGTGACAGATTGAAAAATCCGATGATCTATTTCTAGGGTATATGCACCAATATATACACTGGTCTTGGAGATCGCATGAGATACACCAATATTTGAGCTATACAATCAAATCTCTAATAAATACAATTAAATCAAATCTAATATAATTCTAATAATAACAATAATATCCTAATATTATTATATCAGTAATACTAATATTATAATATTAGACTATTACCACAAAGGGATATGACAGAGATTTACTAAACATAAAATAAATATAAATTTATTGCATAAAAAACATAAGATTAACAAGTCACACAACTACCAAGATCTAGACCAATGACAAATCTCACTCTTTACTCACCAGAATATATATCTTCACTAATATTAATTACACGTGATGCCTTACTAATGCCTCCTCTAGTAACGTGGAATATTCGGTCAAAAACATCAGGATGTCCGTAGTGCATTCGAACTCTGCAAGATTTGTATCCAACCAAAGTCATTGACCAATGTCTACAAGTTATGATGACTTGACTGATACAAAAGATCCCATTAGCATCATTTAAGAGAATGCAATACTGAAAAATATGCACTGGCGCATGAAATTTTGAGATGAGGTGACAGCAGTGTAGTTTATGTCACTTGTGCTTCTATACAGCCAGAGCATGAAAAGAAAACCAGAGTCCCAAAACAAAGGACAGAAAAGAACTATAGAAATGCGCATTCATCAAATTTTTTATTTTTGTTTGTGAATACACTGATAGAAGTCAGCGTCCTCTTCTAGTGTACACTAGGAAGAAAAAGGCTGATTTTTTTTTTTTTGGGGGTGGTGGGGGTGGTGGTTGTGGTGTTGGGGTAGTTTATTAAAGTAGTTTTATGAAGTGGTTATTTTCAATTTCATTTGATTAATTTCAATCTTATCCTAGCCATAGGAAGGTAATAGAAGTTAGCTTCAGTTATTCGTGTTGGTCTATTTAAACTTGTGTTGTAAGGAAGTTATGGCATCAATGAAAGTATTATTCAGATAACCTTCCCTCTCGTTTAATCTAGAATTGCAGATAGTGGTTATAGATTCCCTTCTACCTCTCTTTGTCGGAGATAAGCTAGAATGGCAATTCTAGAAGACTAGAAAAGAAGGTTAATTCTCAATTTCTATTCTTCATCTGTACACATACATATATACACTCAGTGATGCATATTCTGGGGAGCATAATCCGGGCAATGAATGGAGGGAATCACGGAATACAATTAATACAATATAATCTCCTAATTACTCCCCTATAATCCCTACAATCAGTGTGAATCAATTACAATTAATACCGATATTTTCTACACTCCCCCTCAAGTTGGAGCATAGATATTTATCATGTCCAACTTGCCAATGAGATACTCGAATTTATCTCTAGTCAACCCTTTTGTAAGTACGTCGGCAATCTGTTCTGTGGAAGGAATATATCTGAGTTCAATTATCCCTGCATCAATCTTCTCCCTTATGAAGTGTCTATCTATCTCGACATGTTTTGTTCGGTCATGCTGAACTGGGTTATGTGACATATTGATTGCTGCTATGTTATCTGAATGTAGCTTAATGGGTAAGTTTATTAGCATCCTCAGTTCCTCAAGTACTCGTTTTACCCATAGTCCTTCACATATGCCTGCAGCTATAGCTCTGAGTTCGGCTTCAGCGCTGCTTCTAGCTACCACACTTTGTTTTTTACTTCGCCATGTGACTAAGTTTCCCCACACATAGGTAACGTAGCCTGATGTTGATCTTCTATCATCTTGGTCACCAGCCCAATCAGCGTCTGTGAGTACTTCCACATTTCTCTTGGTAGATTTCTTGAATAGGAGGCCCTGACCAGGTGAGCCTTTTAGATATCTGAGGATTCTATAGACTTCGTTCATGTGCTTCTGTTTGGGGTTGTGCGAATGTTGACTTACAATACTAACAGCATAAGCAATATCTGGCCGAGTATGTGAGAGGTAAATCAATTTTCCTACCATACGCTGATATCTTCCCATATCTACATCTTTCCCCAAATCTTCATCATCTCTAATTTTGTCAACACGAATGGGAGTATCACTTGGTCTGCAACCAAGCATACCTGTTTCTTCCAGGAGATCTAGTATGTACTTTCTTTGTGAAATACTGATGCCCTTTTCTGATCGAGCTACCTCCAAGCCCAGAAAATATTTCATTTTTCCCAGATCCTTGACTCGGAACTCTTGGTCAAGTGCCCTTTTAATTCTGTCAATTTCCAGTAGATTGTCTCCTGTGAGGATGATGTCATCCACATATACAGCTAATACCACGAGTTTTCCATTATCATGTCTGAAAAATAAGGTATGATCACTTTGTCCCTGTGTGTAACCTTGCCCTTTTAATACGTTGGTAAATTTTTCAAACCACGCTCTAGGAGATTGTTTCAAGCCATACGACGACTTCTTCAGCTTGCATACTTGTCCTTCCTTCTTTCCAGGAAATCCTGGAGGCATCTTCATGTAGACTTCTTCCTTCAAATCCCCATTTAAGAATGCATTTTTAACATCCATCTAATGCAGTGTCCAGTCTAGATTTGCAGCGAGCGATAATAGTATCCTAATAGTGTTCAACTTTGCTACAGGCGCAAATGTCTCGTTATAGTCCATCCCATAGACTTGAGTAAAACCCTTAGCCAATAGTCGTGCTTTATATTTGTCTAGGCTTCCATCTGCAAGATATTTTGGGGTAAAGACCCATTTACATCCAACTGCTCTCTTCCCTTTGGGTAGCTCAACAACTTCCCACGTTTCATTGTTTTCCAAAGCCTTCATTTCTTCTATTACCGCTTGTCGCCATTCAGGAGTTGCAAGAGCCTCTTTTATATTAGCGGGTATTCTGAGTTGATCAAGGTGAGAAACAAAGGTATGATGTTCAGAAGATAAAGCTTGATAAGAGACAAACCTCTCGATAGGATGTTTGGTACATGACCTGCTTGGTTTTCTCACTGCTATTGGAAGATCGAGGTCATTGCTTTCCATTTGCACTTGTTCAAGATCTGTGTCTGGTTCAGACTCTTGGTGCGCGTCATTCACTTGAGGAGCATTACCTGTCGTGTTTCTTCGGTTATAGACTTGTCCCCACCTGTTAGGGTGGCCCCCTGAGCTAGGATGTTCCTTAGGTTCCCCATGTGTTGGGATGTCAAAGGTATAGATTCTATCAAGATTTTGAGGTTCAAGAGGTTCAAGGTTATCATTAGGTGTCTGAGGTTCACTCCACGTCTCCCCCTGAACCGAGGTATAGAAAGGGATAGTTTCATGGAACGTGACATCACAGGTAACATAAAGACGTTGGGATAGGGGGTCAAAACATTTGTATCCTTTTTGAGTACTAGCAGGGCCTAGAAAGAGGCACTTGACTGCCCTAGGGGCAAGTTTAGAGGCTTGGTGGAGATGAACAAATGCAAAACATCCGAAAACCCTAAGAGGAAGAGTGTTGTCAAGGTAAGGGAGATGGAAGGAATTGTGCAGGACCTGGAGTGGCGTTTGAAAAGACAAGGGTTTACACGGCATTCGATTAATGAGAAAAATGGCCATAAGAAAGGCATCGGTCCAATAGAAAGTGGGAACAGAACTGCTAAACAGAAGAGCCCTGGCAGTTTCTAGGATGTGTCTGTTTTTCTGTTCAGCAATTCCATTTTGTTGAGGACTGTATGGGCAAGAACTTTTATGAAGAATACCGTGTTGTGTAAGGAATGTGGAAAGAGGGTGGTAAAAGTATTCAGTCCCATTGTCAGTGTGAAGGATCTGGATTTTAGTATCGAACTGAGTAAGAATCATGTTATAAAAATTAACAAAGGTTTGATACACTTCAGTCTTATCTTTTAAGAGATAAACCCAACTGACGCGGGTATGATCATCGATAAGGGTCATAAACCATTTGGAATGGGTACGATTAGAGACTCGCGATGGACCCCAGACGTCACTATGAATAATGGAGAAGGGTTTGGAAGGGCAGTATGGACTACTTGGAAAATGAGTGCGATGATGTTTTGCACGTTCACAGGTGTCGCATGTAAAACTAGAAAGTTTATTAGAGCAAATTGAAGGAAACATCTTACACATATATTGAAAGTTTGGATGTCCTAATCTCTTGTGCCACAACTCCAATTCACTAGCTTTAGGGAGGAACACGTTATTACAGAAACGGGAAACTGGAACATTACAGTCATCCAGGTAATAAAGTCCATCAAGCTTCTTAGCAACACCAATCGTCATCCCCGTGAGCAGATCCTGAAAAATACAATATGTAGCAAAAAATTTAGCATGGCATCTAGCATCCCTGGTTAGTTGGCTCACAGATAATAAATTACACTGTAGTTTTGGAACATGTAGATCATTATGCAGTGTGAGAGTGGCAGAGACTTTTATGGTGCCGCTACCAGCAACTAGGGAATTAGAGGCATCGGCAATTTTAACTGTAAGATAGGACTGAGCAGGGGTATATGTGGAAAAAAGAGTGGCATCATTAGTCATATGATCAGAGGCTCCAGAGTCTATTATCCAACAAGGGCCATTATACTTACCTTTAATGGTAGCAAGGGCTTTAAATAAATTACCTCGTTGTACCATGGTGGCAATTGGTTGCTTATGGGCCTGTTTTTCAAGGGCTGCCAATCTGTCCAGAATTAGGGATAATGGATCATTGTGCTGGGCCGCCATTGAGCTAGAGGGTCCATTATGTGGAAATTAGGCTGAAAGCTCATTATGTTGATCATGGGCTAGTGCAATAGGAGGCCCAATGCTGTTTGCTGCCAGGATGTCGCTGGATTGGGCTGTCTCAGCCATATGTCCTCTGGGCCTACGCTGTCTGGGCCGCCAATCAGCAGGCTTTCCATGGAGATCCCAGCACTTCTCCTTGGTGTGGCCTGTTTTGAGACAATGCGTGCATATGGGCCTGTTCTGAGTGGGCTGATCTCTTCTGGACTCTTGTTCTCTTCTGGACTGAGGATCACGGGCAGCAATGGCTTCTCTTCTGGACTCTGAGGCGCGAGTGGCAAGGGCAGATACCTCCGACGGCGTTGGTCTTGCTACCTGGTCAGCGAGCATCACGTGCCGACGAGCTTCTTCATCGCGCAGAAGAGCAAAAGCTTCTGAGACGGACGGGAGAGGAACACGTCCGAGGAGGCGACCACGGATCTCTTCATACGCAGGGTCGAGGCCTACAAGGAACTCAAATAACCTCTCTTCCTCCATTTCTTGTCGGTGAGTGGCAGCGTCGTCGGGATGTTTCCAGGCGCGGTGTTTCAGCAGATCCAATTCCTGCCAAAGGGTGGTCTTCTCCAAGTAGTAAGCATTGAGGGGACGGTCTCCCTGACGGATATTCCACAGTCGGGACCTTAGATCGAACACCAGAGATGCTGTGGGTCTTTTCCCATAGGCGGCCTTCACTGATTGCCAAATCTCCTTGGCGGTGGGTATAAACATGAAACTACGGCGCACGGACGGAATCATGGCGTTGAGGAGCCAAGATGCGACGAGAGAATTTTCAGACTTCCACCGTCGGCGAATACCAGCATCGTCGGTGGGAGGTGGGTCATTCTGTATCATCTCCAATCTGTCACGGTTGTCTAGTGCAAGGGTCATGGACTGAGCCCATTCCAAGTAGTTATCTCCGGTAAGGCGCTCGGGAACAATGACGACGGTGGAGCCTTCAACGCCGGCAACCTTGACTTCGGCGGAGGACATTCCCAGGGCCTGCTCTAATACCATGTCGGAGATTAGCTAGAATGGCAATTTTAGAAGACTAGAAAAGAAGGTTAATTCTCAATTTCTATTCTTCATCTGTACACATACATATATACACTCAGTGATGCATATTCTGGGGAGCATAATCCGGGCAATGAATGGAGGGAATCACGGAATACAATTAATACAATATAATCTCCTAATTACTCCCCTATAATCCCTACAATCAGTGTGAATCAATTACAATTAATACCGATATTTTCTACACTCTTATCTTTCTCTTTATCATAAGCATTCATTCATTAATTTAGCTAAAACTTAGGTTTGCGGGTAGCCATGTGATTTTAGCCTATTACTTTTCTTTTATGATTTAAATTATTTATTATTTAAATCAGCTGCTAACTATATATGAGTGAAGCAGCTTCTCCAAAGCTGGTGATTGTCGTGAAGAAAAATAGATTAAGACAAGGGCTTCCTTATGGATTTACAAATTGGCTAGAAAGCTCTTTTGAGCTAATATTTGTTTATTCTTCTAGCTGGCTTGTTCAAGCCTTGGAAGAATTACTTCTCCATTGATTGTATGGCTCTTTTTCACTCATAAATTCTCTGTTAGCATGACAATGTCAGCTGAGGCACATCTTCAAATATGAACTCACATTGATACAGAATGAATATTATGATAGGTCCCAACCCACTACTGACACAAAAAACACCCAAAGAGACCCGGGAGAGGCAAAATGGCAGAAAATGGGGGACTAGTGGTCCAGCAGCTAAAAAAGAAGTTTATATATAAAAATATACAAACAAATAATAAAAAAGTGAAGGTGCAAAAGAAGTGAGTAATGATGAAGGGTATGAGGAAGCAGTTAAAAAGCTATGAGTGGGTGTTTAAAAAAACTAGCTGAGAAGATGAAGGAGGAGAACTTTGGCCAGGTTCTAGGTGGAGAAAGTCACCCTCCAAAAAGTTGGCACAACATTTATATTTTTGAGGTTCTGATTTGTAGCGTTCTAGGATGTGTTCGTCTAGAATGTATTCAAGTCATTTTGTTCATCCTATGTGCTAGAAACCGTAACCATTGTTATCACTCCATCAGTGTCATTTGCAACATACGTGTTGTAGCAGAGGAATCTCAATAGCCATTGCATCATTCTGTGTGTTTGTTACTATATATCTGTATTCCGCGTAATAGGGGTGTTGGGAGGACCTGGTAATCTGATATATTGTAATATTTGTTCAGCAGAATAGTGAAAACTCAAATTACCCAGTTGGTTCATTCTGTGTTTTTGTTACTATATATCTGTATTCTGCGTAATAGGGGTGTTGGGAGGGCCTGGTAATCTGATATATTGTAATATTTGTTCAGCAGAATAGAGAAAACTCAACTTACCAAGTTGGTTTTTTTTCCTATTTATATTGTTCTAAATTTTAGTTGAGTTTTTAGTTAACTTTTTGTTTCGATTTCTATAGCACTGAATTATTAAGAGTTACCCATCATTGCAAGCCCAATAAATTTTTTAGTATCAAAAGCAACTGAAGAAAAATAATGACTAACAAAGGGAGCTGTTGACAATAGGCCATAAAATGTAGAATATGCAAGCTAGCTCCAGATCAAAGTTCAATGGTCTAAATGAAAAACAATCCACATCATGTCAAAGATGAATTACGAGATGGGATAATAAACTTCATGGAAAGGGATCATTGAAAGATGGAGTTAAAACTTGCACATCAGTGAGTTTCATACATTTCATCTAACATAGATTATCTACATCAAATACAACTCACTTGAGAGGATTTGCTAAAACACGCTGGCCCAAAGTTACAAAGCTAGTTTCTTGATTTGACATGAACCAGGCCAAGGATGAGACACTGCAGAGGTATCATACATGCATTTAGTAAGCAGGACAATTAGAGCAACAAAATCAAAATGGCATCATTTTCATTTTCAAATTTTAGTAGGCCAATGCCAAACCTCCCAGTAAAAACATTCTCTCTCACTCCAAGAATAGTTGGAGGCCGTAAGCCATGATTGCCATGGAATTCCTCAAGAAGATTTCTCATTTTCATTGTCTCTTCTAGATAATTATCCTGTACAACAAAAGAGGTCAAATCAAGCTATTTTCAATTTTCTTTTCTATAGCCATCCATTCATTAATGCACACACGCACTGACAAGATTAAAGAATAATGAAGTAAAAGGAGAATTCAAGAGTCCCCTGATAGGATTCTAGTAATTATACTTGAGTTACATCAGGATTTCTCATTGAGAATTGCCAGTAAATAGATTAGTAGTTAGCAGACTTCTTGCCATCTCTCCCTTTGCACTTCTTCCATAAATGAATAAGAAAAATCAGAGCAAGTTTACTCTGAAAATTTATACCATATCAGAGCCCACCAAAGCAAGGCTGAAATCTTAAATGCTCCACATTATATGCATACAAAGTTTAAAATCCCAAAGCGTGAAAGAAACTCTGTAAACGACAGAAAAAAAAACTTTTCCTTTCTCCTTTCCTTTTGTTCATCGATTCTTTTTTAATACTATTTCCTGCTACTCATCAATCCATTATTCTACAATACGCGGATACACAGAGGTCATTTTTGTGTAATTACCAGCTCACAGTGAAAGAGTAATAGATTTCAAGAAAGACATATTTGTACCTGGTTCATGTCAATTGTTTGGACAGCATCACCACGAGTGAAAACTATAGCATGGTTTTGGTTTTCAGGCTTTCCTTCACCAAGCTTTGGATCCCCAGGAAGTTTAATAGAATATATTTCCTAAGAAACAAGAAGAAACGCTTGATAACTCAGTTCAAGGACTGGAAAGACAAGCTATCTCAACAAACTCAAAGTTAGAACAATAATTTAATATGCCACAAACAGTCAAAAAGACTAAAAAGAACTGAAACATCAAAAAATAACAAAATGCACAACTCCAGAAAAGCAGTCATATTCATAATGACCTTGAACTGACGAAGTATTCTCATTTTTTTTTTCTTCTCTTTTTTTGTTTCAATAGGAACGATGACAAGAGAAAACAATACAACCAAGGACGAAAAGGATTTAAAAGATATAAAGCAATTCATGTCTTGAAAGTGTTTGCCAAGTAGATCCACAAGGGAAGTACCCTCTAAGATTGTTAAACAAAGAAATATATATATTATGAAAATAAAAGATATCCTTATCGAAAAATATAAAATAAAAAGATGTCAACAAAAGAATTAACCAAACATACAAAATTCAAGAATTACCAATAATTTATATTTAAACAAATTTAATGCACGCAATCTAATATAAAAACCTTAGAATAAAAACTTCTCCGTTATTTTTAGACAATTTGCCAATTGGAAAACATTACAGAAGCACCAAGTATAGAAGAAAAATCATAAAATTTAAGACTTAGTGAGAGGAACACCATATTGATGAACATGCATTTTCAGTTAATATTCCACTACAAAAGTCAGTTGAGTTACCCAAACAAACATATATCAAAACTGGGTTTGAAGATGGCAACTCCAAACACACAATCTATCAATCAACAGAAAATTTATCATTACTCATGATAGAAAACCACTAAAATTTATCAGAAATGTGAATCTTATAAAAACACGATGAACAACCAAAAATACCAAGAATCATTGGCATGACCTCACTATTGATTTTCTTATCCTATTAATGGAATCACAACAAAAAACCAACCAGACAAAAATCATGTGTATATATTTGGTAAACAGAATAATCCATGAAGAGAAAAGGCATATGATACAGGTCCAAAACAGGGCATGTTATCATTATAATTGTTAAAGTTGGTCCATCCTGAAATAACTATATTTCACTCCCCTTCCAAAAGGAAAAATAAAAATGTAACTTTTAAAATGATTGCGAATATCTCCACCAAATTCCATGCATAACAACACAATGTCATATTTTGCGCACTGGCACATAGGTTATCATCAAATATCAATCATCAAATACGTAGGATATTGTGCAAGGAAACACTTCTTCACCTGATCTTTTCCATTTATATCAGCTTTGACAAGCTTTGAATAAAATTCCCTTGAAATCTTTCCGCCAATTGCACCACTTTCCTCAACATGAATGAAAGCAACACGGAGAGCCTCATTCCTGATAACAAGAAAAGCATACTTTAAAGAGGCTAATAAAACGGACAATCAGGACAGAACAAGTCCACATCACATTTTAATCCCCAACAAAACTTGTATCAGCACTTGATATCTTATAGGTATGAAATTCAGTGTCAACATCTCCAATTAGAGCTGTTCTAAATGGAGTGAATAATTAATTGAGGGTGTCTAATTCCGGAGAATCTCCGGATCTGATGTAATCTCCAAATTAATTACAAATATGACCATATCATTAATTCGTCCCAATTATTGGCAACCTCTTTTTCATTTATTCCCAATATTCTCTAGCTGTTGGGCATTTATTGCAAACTATTGCCTCTACTCCTTAATATAAGGGCTAGATAACTAATTTACAAATATTAAAGAAATTAGTTAAGTTAGTTATTTATAACAAATTTGTTTTGGTTTCCCTAAACTACCCTCTTTAATCCTGTATATTAGAACTACCCCTTGATTGGGAGCCACCTATATTTCTTCTCTTATCTTCCTTTTTGTATCAGATATTTCCAGTACATTTTCAAGAACATGTACATCATGGAATTCAAACAAACAAAATAATTACTTTAATTCAATGCTATCATACTTGTAATAATTGTGAAAGGAACACCACAAGACTCACACAAGGGAGAGTAAATGAAGAAAAGGAGAAATACAGTTAGAAGTAAAAGAGCTAAAATTGACCAAAGAGATCTCTGATGAAGGTATAAATAACTAGGAAAATGGTATGATAATAAGAAAATAGTTGTGGAAATTTGAAGAATTAAAAGTAGAGGGAAAATAAGGGCCTCAAAATGTTATTAATCCTTTTAATGAATGAGAATACAAATAGGTATTTATATAAACAAAAATATAAACTAATAGGCTAAACCTAAAATCTATCGTAATCCTAATATCTCAGATTTATTATTCTAAGATATAATAATACAATCCTAGCCTAATCTTAACATCTCATATTTATTCTTTTAACATATGATAATTTAATATTCAAATATAATCCTAAATAATATCCAAACTTAATTTTAGATAATTAACAAAACATAATATTAATTAATTTAATAAATAATTCTAAATCAGCACATTTCAACACTCCCCCTCAAGCTTATCTACAGCTTGAATACTTGTACTTCTCAGCCCTCCCCCTCAGGCTAGGAGGCAGCTTGGATGTGAAGTTTGAATCCTTAAACCAGTAGTGCCCACTGAATTGAAGTTGATTTAATCTTGAATCTGGATCTTAAGACAAAGTTACGAACTTGACAAAGAATATCAATGTTGGAGGCCTGACAAGAACATTTGCAAGAAAGGAACTGGATGAAGGAGACGACAAAGACGATTCTCACGGACAGAAGAGGGAGTTACTTCTACGATGTGGAGTGGACTTGTGAATTAGAAATACTATGAATTCGCACACTCACGGCTAGAAGATTTCACTTCTGCGAAGTGGAGAGACAATGTTGTCCAAGGAGAAACTATTTCAATGCATTGAGCACTTTTATGCTTCCTAGGATTTTAGGAGATTTGATAAAGGGATATTTCGTTTGGCTGCGAATGTGAACAGGGTAAAAGTTGCAAGGCCAGAGAGATTTATGAGAGTCTGAAGTTGCAACAAACCCAATATTCGCAAGCTCAGGACGATATCCACCATAGATACAATTAAGAGAGGAGATTGTGACTCTAACTCCTAAAACAAAAGGCAACAGAGAAGACTAAGTCTCAAACTCTGAAGACCAAAGAAGAGACGATCGATCAAAGGCAGAGGCAGAGACAAACTTGGAGCATAGTTGATGAGGAGAACATATGCGTAGAGACGGGTCGCACCACAAAGAGAGTGCTTTTAGATGTTGAGTGAAGTCACGATCGCATAGGGAACTTCTACTGACTTGAAGGAAAAAAGATTGACTTTCTGAAGGTGTGCCTTCCCTTCCCTTCTCTTCTCTTCTGGCTTGACCTTTTTCTTCTTCTTCTTCATTGAGACCTTAACCAAGATTTAATAACCCTAGCTCTGATACCATGTGAAAATTTAAAGGATTAAAAGTATAGGAAAAATAAGGGCCTCAAAATGTTATTAATGCTTTTAATGAATAAGAATACAAATAGGTCTTTATATAGGCAAAAATATAAGCTAATAGGCTAAACCTAGAATCTATCGTAATCCTAATATCTCAGATTTATTCTTCTAAGATATGATAATACAATCCTATCATAATCTTAACATTCCAAATTTATTCTTTTAAGATATGATAATTTAATATTCAAATTTGATCCTAAATAATATCCAAATTTAATTTTAAATAATTAATTAAATAATTAACAAAACATAATATTAATTAATTTATAATTAATTCTCAATTAGTACATCTCAATACTCCCTCTCAAACTAGATCTACAGCTTGAATACTTGTGCTTCTTAACAATAGTTTCTTGTTTCAAATTTCAAAACAGAAGTAAAATGCAGATTCAGTGGTCAGTATTATGTACATCATTCATGATTCACTCGGGGAATACTCTTTAAACATCTTCAAAAGATTTGAAAGCCATTCATATCACATTGTCTCAATTTTCCAACTCTCCCAAAGATTTACTTCGGGATGTGAAGAAGAACATTGCTAAACATAAAAATAGACGTTGCTAAAAGGAATGAGTACCAAACGTTCATTACTCGTTATGCAAGCTCCAAAAAGAAATTTAACAGCAAACCAGAAAACAAGTCACAAATTTCATACCTTTGTAATAACAGAGATATATCAGCAGCTTCAGGTGCCTTCCGCTGCTTTTGTTGCCCATAAATTTGGCAGGATACTACATAAGTAAACTTCAAATCTGCTTGAGCCCGTGACTCACGTGACAGCTCAAAACCTTGACTTGTGATGTTGTTTTGATAATAGTCATTCACTATTGAGGCAACAGATGGAAATAAATAGCAATACAATTATACAACAACAAAAAATGAAACAAGTAGAAAATCACAAGCCAAAAAGGAATATTATAATTTAACTACCTCCAATTGATCTACTCTCCATGTAACTCTGCAACATCAAAGCCCTCCTATAATACATCATACCACGTACTGCATTATAAAAGTTAAACGATCATAAAAATATGCGTGGTAACAACTAGCCATAAAGTATATTAACAATATGCATTTGCTATCAAGTAAAGGAATTGTACGCATTTATAACCTGTCCTGGCTAAAGTCTGACCACGATAAGATGCCCAAAAACGAAGCTCCAGAGAATCCCTCGAACTTTCATGAAGATCCGCATCACCAGTGGACACATCTCGACCAATTCTTTCAAGAAAGTTGTTCCATTCATCTGCAATAGTCATTTATTTCAAGTGTGTTAACAGGGACAAAAATCAAAACCCTTCTTCGATGGCTGTGCCAGCTACAAATAACTTAGCCTTTACGATAGCTTACAGAAAACCAACATTATCAGTTTTAACAAAACTACCCATACCAAATTTATTGACACCCAATTGGAGTGTGATGGAACCCACTCTATATTGATATCCAAAGGGTAACAAACATTGCCCAAGTATCATCTATGCAGCTGGAAATACCGAAAATAAGCATAAAACAAAGAAACAGACACAAACACTCATGAATACTCTTGCTGTTTGAGATCCTATACTCTCCCAACTTGTAAAGGTGTCCAGTTTAATAGAATCCTCAAAGAACTAGAATTCTCACAAGGGCAAAGAAGAGTTATGTATGACAAAATGGCATCAATAAACATTGCTAAAAATCTTGTTTATCACAAGAAGATTGAACATCTGGATATTGATCATTTTTTCATCACAAAAAAGGTGGAGATGCAGGTTATTGAGTTAATATGCACTCCACTGCCATTCCAAGTGGCAAACATCATAACAAAAGGTGCGCACAGAATTAATTATTAAGACTTGAGCTGCACATTGCATATGCGTAACATATACAACCCAACTAGAGGGAGAGTTTTGAACTATCTTGCTTTTCACATTCATCTTTTCATATGCGCATCAAGTGTCTTTGGATTCTATCCATTTTGGTTCACTTATTTTACAAGATTATGCCCAGGGCATTAAGATAGATTATTCCCTCCTTAGAGTGCTTTTGGTACACTATATGGCTGCACTCGTGATATATGGGATAAAAAAAATATTTAACGGATCACTTTATTCTCTGATTTGCTCATTATCATTTGTGGAGATTTGAAGGATTGAAAGTAGAGGGAAAAAGCCTCAAAATATTATTGATCATTGAATGAATGAGAATACAAATAGGCCTTTATATAGGCAAAAATATAAATTAATAGGATAAACCCAGAATCTATCATAATCATAATATCTCAAATTTATTCTTCTAAAATATGATAATTTAATATTTAAATCTAAACCTAAATAATATCCAAACTTAATTTTTAGATAATTAATTAAAGAACTAACAAAATATAATATTAACTAATTAATAATTAATTCTAAACTAGTGCATCTCAACACTCCCCCTCAAGCTGGATCTACAGCTTGAATACTTGTGCTTCTCAACACTCCCCCTCAAGCTGGATCTACAGCTTGAATACTTGTGCTTCTCAACACTCCCCCTTAAGTTGGGAGGCAGCTTGGTGTGAGCAGCATCATTATAAAAGAACCAGAACTTTGAATCCTTAAACCAGTAATAACCACTGAACTGAAGTTGATTGGATCTTGAATCTGGATCTTAAGATAAAGTTGTGAACTTGACGAAGAACATCATTGTTGAATGCCTGGCAAGAAAATTTGTAAGAGAGGAACTTGATGAAGAATCATATGTATTATTTAAGAGCAGCATGCTCATACAATCATGGTAACCCATTTAGGTTTACACACTAATCTAACCTCACTTGAAGAAGATGAACTAATCCCATAACCTATGAGATTTTGTGAGAAGAGAACCAAGTTATTCTCTTCCATCATAGAGCAACTTGCTCATACAATAATGGTACCCACTTGGGTTTACACACTAATCTAACCTCACTTGAGGTAGATGAACTAATCCCATAACCTATGAGATTTTGTGAGAAGAAAACCAAGTTATCCTCTTCCATCATAGAGCAACCTGCTCATATAATAATGTTAACCCACTTGAAGGCATGCCTTCTCTTCAGGCTTGACCTTTCCTACTTTGATACCATGTGAAGATTTGAAGGATTGAAAGTAGAGGGAAAAAGTCTCAAAATATTATTGATCCTTGAATGAATGAGAATACAAATAGGCCTTTATATAAGCAAAAATATAAGTTAATAAGATAAACCTAGAATCTATGATAATCCTAATATCTCAAATTTATTCTTCTAAAATATGATAATTTAATATTCAAATCTAATCCTAAATAATATCCAAACTTAATTTTTAGATAATTAATTAAAGAACTAACAAAATATAATAATTAATTAATAATTAATTCTAAACTAGTGCATCTCAACACTCTCCCTCAAGCTGGATCTACAACTTGAATATTTGTGCTTCTCAACATCATTACTGTAAGATTATTGTTTAATGGCATGAGCAACCTTTAAGTTGAGGACCATTTGCAGTTTCAAGAGCTTTTCAAGCATTATTTTATTTGAGAAGCATTTGCACTTTCAAGACATTTTACTTCATTTTTCTTTTGTCAACATATCTATTCCAGTTCTATCCTCCTGTATTTTAGCTTATTGGAATATTTTACTTTTTGAATTATTATTCTGCTGATTCTATGAGAATAGTACGGGTTATTATTGTTACCATCTTCCCTTCCTATGCACATGCTTTTCCATTCTGAATAACATGACTCAATGAAGAAAAAGCACTGAGTTTATTCATAATATGTTGAGAGGCGCAGACTTAGGTTCCATTAATTAATATTTATATGCTCATTTTATATTATGTTTTGTTATTTCTTTAATTATGCATATCCTAGAATTAGATATAGATATTACTTCCTGTATTAATTTAATATCTTAGAAGAATAAAACTAAGATATTATAATTAGTAAAGATATGATAATAGGGTTAGTTTCTGTTTTCTGCTCATATAAACCTATTGTTTCCAAGGTTTATTCAAGGAATAATAAAAGACAGAGGCACTCTTTCACCTCTGGCTCTTCATAATGAAACCATGTTACAGACCTCAACAGCTTAAACTTTTAAGTGAAAGAATTCCTGACTTGGTATCAGGGCCTCAATGAACAAGTTGTCAAGCGTTCAACTCCTACAACATCCATTTTTCATAATTTAATTCAACTCAAGAAATACTGGTCTTACACTCTGCTCACATTTGTAGCCCGATGCTGTCAATTGAAGGTACATGTTAGACATTGTTAGAGATCGTAATAGAACTATTGATGGGATTTCACTTCGCAACTTAACTATAGAATTTTAGTTGAAAGCACCCTTGACAATAATCATTAGTTACAAGACTCGAGAGAAACATTGTTGTTTCATATTTTAAGATAAAAATCACTACCAAACATAATCACAAGAACTGAGACTTTAAAGTCTGGAAAAAACGTGTTTATTCTTGGGAAGACAGGCTCAAAAGAGAAGACAATACCTGGAAATATCTTTTGCAGATAGAAAATAATAGATATACCATCTTCATTCTCCTTTCGCAATTCAGAGGTACTATAGAGTACAGTTTCACTATAGTATGGTGTGAAGACACTATTTCAAAGTTCAAACGAAAGATAAGGGAAAATATTAATATGGTGGAATACTAGAAATAGGGAGGAAACACTCTGCTGTAAATATCAGGCTTATTGTACCTGAATGGCATCATTTCACTAACAGGCTTAGCAGGAGGCATGTCCATAAATAAGGAATTAGTGAAAAACTCTAATCTTCTTCTTGCTTCAAGATTTTTAGGAACATTATCAGCTGAGTCCTTTACAGTAAGGAGAAGGTGCACCCGTTTCACCAGCTCCTTCTACAACAAAAACCATTATTCAGTTACTCTGACATGTATACAGAAAAACAAGGAATAAAAAGGAGGGATCATATCCATAGCTCTTACAATTTCTGGATCATTAGGCCACTGTATTCTAGAAAAAAGGCGTCCCTCATTCCTAGCTCTGGCCACAATGTTCCATGTATGGAGTTGTTCCCTAGAGAATCAACATGTTAGAAGATGGCAACCTAGACAACAGATACAAATCACAGTGCCTTGAAAATCATAAATATTCAACCAAGTACCTTAAATCGGATGAAAGCAGATCATGAGTAACTTCATATAGATCAAATACGGCTTTGGCAGCACCTTTAGCAAGTCCAGGATCATTTCGAATCTAACACAGATAATTATTGTCATAAATATAAGAAAAGATACAATCTACAAACAACACCAACTGCAAACTATTTCAAATCAAACCTTAAGAAAAAGGCAACTATTAATGATCTTTTAACAACTAAAAACAGTATCAAGCAAAAGACTTTAGCGCAAGATAAATTGCCAAGGTAATCAAAATAGATTTGAAATAGCCCTCTAATCAAGTCCGATCTAAATAAACGCCATCAATTCAACACCGCCGCTCCATGCTATAATACTAGCATAAAAAGTAAATGGAAAATTTAATCAACTAGGACAATCAGAATGACAGGAAGGAAAAAGTTCTATTGAATTTTGAAACTTTGATGTTTTATTTCCATGAAAGTGTATTCGAAGATTTGGCATTCCTCCAAAGCTGCTTTTCTCATATTAGTGTAACATTTAACCTGCTAAAAACGAAAGAGAAATATAATTGTATTTGAAGAAAGAATTTATTGATGACAGGAGAGAACAGTATAGTATATCACCTCCAATTCATTAAATGATTCAAATAAACAAGCATCACAGCAAGTAAAATACCACAAATGTTTGTAGTAACTTTGATATAGTACAAAGGAAGTATTAAAAAACACAATTTATTTCATTTTAAATCGTTAACAGAAATTCTACTAAGAATAGACAATCAATGACAGACTAAACAAGCCTTCATAATAATACAGAGTATATCATCCACATGGTCCACAGAATAATACCAGGAGTCCGGTCAATGCTGTAAATCTTGATAAAACCAGTGGAAGCTTATTAAGTGATAAAGTGATAACAAGTGAACCCTCCGATATGCTGTTATTGATTTCACAAAAAATCCGCTCTACCCTGTGAAAGAAAATATGTGGGGGAAAAAACACAAATAGCAAAAGATGTTTACAACTGATATGTAAAATACAAATAAGCAATTTAAGTAGTTTTATTATTTTAATAGAATTAGTATTAGATATTCTGCGATATTAGGATTAGATATCATAATATATATATTACGATATATTAGGATTAGATATTATAATATATATCATGATTAGATATGATGATATATTACTATTAGATATTTAATTAGGATTAGGATTTCCTATCACTTATAAATAAGGGTGATCATCAGTCTTATTGGGATATGCTTTGATTATGTTTTGAACTCTTGAATATTCAGTATAATTTCAGTTTCTCTTCTATTCTCTTTCTATTATTCTCTATTTCCCTTTTTTTTCTACAATTACATAACAGTGGTATCAGAGCAGTCGTTCCTCAACCACCCACAAGAATCAACGACAGGATGAGCATAGATATAGAACGGTGTCTTCAGAATATAGCGAGGAATCTTGACAAGATGAACATGGATACGGAGCGTTGTCTTCAGAATATGGCAAGAAAACTTGACAAAATGAGCGCCCTTCTGCAAAAAACTCAGCCGATAAAGAAAGATATGACAGAGTCATGAAAAATATTGCAAAAGGAAAGAGACGTTTCTGGTGATTAAGAAGAGTGCCCAACAATTCAAGAAGATGAGTCTTCCCTTTCGGTACCCATTGATGAGCAAAAAGATATGCAAGAAAGTCCCAAGAACTCCAACTAGACTCAAGATTCTAATGCGGTGCATATAATAGTTCAGGAATGGTTGAAAATTCAGCCTATCATTCTCCAAGATGCAAGAAGTTCAGCACGTTCAAAAGAGATCAATATTCAGAGCACAACTGATGGTTTACAGGAACCTTCCCACGTAACATGCAAAAGGGAAGTGATGAAATCAAAGTTTAAAGCTGATGGATCATCAAGTTTTAACTTTTGTGAGGGGTTTAAGAGTACACTTTGAACATGTCTTCAAGTTTGGCATCGATAATGTTGGCGATCTCAAATCTCCTAGTCCAGATTTGGTTCAAAAGAGAATTGATTAAAATGCTTCTTGGCTCTAATTTAGTATCGTTCTTGGTACTTGACCCTTGGGGACAAGGGTCTTTTGGGGAGGGAGTATTGATATGTAAAATACAAATAAGCAATTAAAGTAGTTTTATTATTTTATTAGAATTAGTATTAGATATTCTACGATATTAACATTAGATATCATAATATATATATTATGATCTATTAGGATTAGATATTATAATATATATCATGATTAGATATTATGATATATTAGTATTAGATATTTAATTAGGATTAGGATTTTCCATCACTTATAAATAAGGGTGATCATCAGTCTTATTGGGATATGCTTTGATTATAATTTAAACTCTTGAGTATTCAGAATAATTTTAGTTTCTCTTCTATTCTCTTTCTATTCTTCTCGATTTCCCTTTTTTTTCTACAATTTCATAACAACAACCTTCAAAAGTGGTTCAAACTGAAGAAAAAAAAAACACTAAGACAGACGCAGGCAGCAGATTGCTTTTAAATGGATGTTCCAAAATTTTCTCAAAACAGAAAATTTTAAACTGTGATCGTCTGAAACCCACATGCAGTTGCTATCATAGAAAACAAACCTATGAAAGTTTTGAGGCCAAACTATGGAATAATATAACCAAAGCTGTTCTCAGAATTGAATCTGGTTTATCAGATATATACTATAGGTAACATGCGTTCTCAGAATTGAAAATTAAAAGATATAAAAAAATCCCCAAGGAAAAACTATTTTCACAACAACTTCAAGACTATGACTTGGTGGATTCATAGCTATCTTTCCCTAAGTTCATTTAGTAATTGTTTTCTACTAAAAGTTCCACATTCCCTCTTGTTCTCTTCCTCATACTTTTCTCTAACATAAAACTGAAACTTATCGGTGTACATACCGATTATGCACGCGGAAGGATCAATTTGAAGATTCAAATAACAGGTTCATCTTTTCCTCTGTGTTTGTACATACATATATACACTAGGGTACATAATTAGAGAAGCATATTAGGCGCAAATCATGGGATATAGTTTAATGATACAATCCCCCCATATCCTCACACAATCATATCAGAATAATTCATATTTAATCCCTATAATCACTCCTCTGAATACCTTCTACATTAATGCAATATCTCCAACACTCCCCCTCAAGTTGGAGCATAGATATTGATCATGTCCAACTTGCTAATTAGATAGTTGAATCTGTCTCGAGGTAATCCCTTTGTGAGAACATCTGCTGTTTGTTCTTTGGAAGAAATGTATTTCAGTACAATCATCCCAGCATCAATCTTTTCTCTGATAAAGTGTCTATCTATCTCCACATGCTTTGTTCTGTCATGTTGGACTGGGTTGTAGGACATGTTGATAGCTGCCATATTGTCTGAGTATAGCCTGATAGGTAATTCTATTAGCATTCCTAGTTCTTCCAGTACTCGTTTTACCCATAGGCTTTCACATATTCCTAGAGCTATAGCTCGAAATTCAGCTTCGGCGCTGCTTCTTGCCACGACACTTTGTTTTTTACTGCGCCATGTGACCAAGTTCCCCCACACATAGGTAGCGTAGCCCGAAGTTGATCTTCTATCATCTTGGTCACCCGCCCAATCAGCATCTGTGAGTATTTCGACATTTCTCTTGGCAGATTTCTTGAATAGGAGACCTAGACCAGGGGAACCTTTCAGATATCGAAGAATTCTATAGACTTCATTCAGGTGCTTCTGCTTGGGATTGTGAGAGTGTTGGCTAACAATACTGACAGCATAGGCAATGTCGGGCCGTGTGTGAGATAAATAAATCAATTTTCCCACAATACGTTGATATCTTCCCTTATCTACCTCCTTTCCCAAGTCTTCATCATCTGTAATCTTGTCGACTCGAATAGGAGTATCACTAGGTCTACATCCCAACATGCCGGTCTCTGTGAGGAGATCCAATATGTATTTTTTCTGTGAGATACTGATTCCTTTAGAAGATCTAGCCACTTCCATGCCCAAGAAATATTTCATTTTTCCCAGATCCTTCACTTGGAATTCCTGGTTGAGAGCCCTTTTAATTTTCTCAATCTCAGTTTGATGATTACCGGTAAGGATGATGTCATCTACATACACGGCTAACACCACAAGTTTTCCGTCTACGCGGTTGAAAAACAGAGTGTGATCACTTTGTCCCTGAGTATAGCCTTGTCCTCTCAGTACTTTGGAGAATCGCTCAAACCATGCTCGAGGAGATTGTTTTAATCCGTACAGTGATTTCTTCAGTTTGCATACTTGTCCATCCCTCTTTCCAGGAAATCCTGGAGGCATCTTCATATACACTTCTTCCTTCAACTCCCCATTCAAGAATGCATTCTTGACGTCCATCTGATGTAGTGGCCAGTCTAAATTTGCAGCAAGAGAAAGAATAATTCTGATAGTGTTTAGTTTGGCCACTGGTGCAAATGTCTCGGTATAATCCATTCCGTAGATTTGGGTGA
This sequence comes from Leucaena leucocephala, assembly GCA_037074615.1. Lineage (NCBI taxonomy): Eukaryota > Viridiplantae > Streptophyta > Magnoliopsida > Fabales > Fabaceae > Leucaena > Leucaena leucocephala. The sequence continues at coordinate 2,104,302 of CM073537.1, forward strand.
AGCCCTTTGCCACTAATCTTGCTTTATATTTATCAAGGCTCCCATCTGCACAATATTTGGGAGTAAATACCCATTTGCAGCCGACAGCCTTCTTACCAGTTGGTAAATCAACTGCTTCCCATGTGTCGTTTCTTTCTAGAGCCTCCATTTCCTCCATTACTGCCTTTCTCCATTCAGGGCTATCGAGTGCTTCATATATATTCTTGGGTATCCTGACCTGATCAAGATGGGATACAAAAGCCAGATGTTCTGACGATAAGGCCTGATAAGAAACAAACCTTTCGATGGGATGTTTGGTACATGAACGTGGTTGCTTTCTGAGTGCTATTGGGAGATCAAGATCATCCGTATGCATTTCATGGTCAGAATCTACCCCTGGTTCAGATCCTTGGAGTGTGTCAGGTGCTTGAGGCATATTACCTGTCATGTCCCTGTTTTTGCGGGTATAAACTTGTCCCCACTTGTTAGTGTCTCCCCCTGAACTAGTGTTTCCTTCACGTTCCTTGGGCATCTCATGTATTGGTTCCTCAAGGGTATAGATTGGATTAAGTTCATACATAGGGTCAGTGTCTGACTGGATGTCTCGAGGTTCACTCCATATTTCTCTAGGATTAGAGGATGAGGTATAAAAGGGAACATATTCTTGGAAAGTGACATCACGAGAGACATACAGGCGTTTAGAGATAGGATCAAAGCCTTTATACCCCTTGTGGTTTCCTGCAGGCCCTAGGTAAATACACTTGATTGCCTTGGGTTCAAGTTTATGGGTATGGTGTAAGTGAACGTAGGTAGTGCAACCAAAGACTCGGAGAGGTAAGGTATTTGCAAGGTGAGGTAGGTTAAACTGTTGGGAAAGGACTTGGAGAGGGGTTTGAAAGGATAGAGGTTTGCATGGCATCCTATTTATTAGGAAGGTAGCAGTGAGAATAGCATCATCCCAATGATAGGTCGGTACATTGCTACTAAAAAGAAGAGCCCGAGCAGTTTCCAAGAGATGTCTATTTTTCCGCTCAGCAATTCCATTTTGTTGGGGGCTATACGAGCACGAGCTCTTGTGAATGATGCCGTTTTGTGTAAGGAATGCAGCTAGCTGGTGGTTAAAATACTCGGTACCATTATCGGTGTGAAGAGCTTGGATTCTGGTGTCAAATTGGGTCAAGATCATGTTATAAAAATCAATGAATGTTTGGCAAACGGCAGTTTTGTCTTTTAGGAGGAAAACCCAACAAACACGGGTGTGGTCATCAATAAGGGTCATAAACCATTTAGAATGGGTACGGTTCTTAATACGTGATGGACCCCATAAGTCACTATGGATAATGGAAAAGGGTTTAGATGGCCGATAAGGAACACTCGGAAAAGTAGTACGGTGATGCTTTGCGAGTTCACATGAATCACAGTGAAACTCAGAATATTTATTTGAGCAAAGAGAAGGAAACATCTTACACATATAATGAAAGTTTGGATGTCCTAATCTTTTGTGCCATAATTCCACTTCACTAGTTTTAGGGAGAGACACGTTATTACATAAAGAGGGTGCTGAATTTGGACAGTCATTCAGGTAATAGAGTCCGTCAAACTCCTTAGCAACACCAATCGTCGTTCCCGTGAGTAGATCCTGAAAAACACAATAAGTGGCAAAGAAATCAGCATGACAACGCTCTCGTTGATTTAGTTGGCTCACAGATAGTAAATTACACTTTAACTTTGGAACATGAAGTACATCATGAAGTGTAAGTGTATCAGAAATTTTAATAGTACCCCTCCCTGCTACCAAAGTGTCAGAGGCATCTGCAATTGTAACTGTGAGATGTGACGTGGCAGGAGTGTAATTTAAAAATAATGAGATGTCATCAGTCATGTGGTCCGAAGCACCTGAATCAACTATCCAACATGGACCTGTGTGCTTGCTTTTAATAGTAGTAAAAGCCTTAAAAAATTTACCTTTTTGTACCACACTGGCTACATGCTTACGTGACTGATTTTCTAAGGCATTTAGGCGTTCCAATATGATGGTTAGCGGATTTGCAGTAGAGGTTGGGCCAGCAAGTGATGGGCCTGTACCATCAGAATTGAGTCTGTGAGGGAATGGTGGATTTGGGCCTGCAATGTCTGGACTGAAGCTGTGCGAGAAGAGTGGATTTGGGCCAGCTTGGATAGACATCTGATTCGCATGACTGAAGTCCACTTCTCCTGGTCCAGATTCTGCTACATGGCTCTTGGGGCGTCGGTGTTTGGGTTTCCAGTCGGCTGGCTTGCCGTGGAGATCCCAGCACTGATCCTTGGTATGCCCTGGTTTGCGACAGTGTTCACAAGTCGGGCGCTCTCTTCTGGGTCCAGGTTCAAGCACGCGAACGGCGAGAGCTGAGGCTTCCGTCGACGATTGAGGCGCTGCACGATCCGTGAGCATTACTTGTCGGCGCGATTCTTCGTCGCGCAGAAGAGCAAAAGCTTCCGATACAGAGGGAAGGGGAACACGGCTCAGGAGGTGACCGCGAGCTTCATCGTACACCGAATCGAGTCCCACCAGAAACTCAGAGACGTTCTTCTTCTAGAGCCCGTCGGTACTCAGCGGCATCTTCTGCATTCTTCCAGACCCGGTGTTGGAGCAAGTCGAGTTCTTGCCACAACACTGTTTTTTCAAGGTAGTAAGCGTTGAGAAGTCGGGTACCCTGCTTGATTGTCCAGAGACAGGCCCGGAGGTCGAAGAGGAGGGAGGCATTCGGACGCTTCCCATATGCTTCTTTGACGGCAAGCCAAATGGATTTGGCAGAGGTAAGGAACATGAAGCTCCTGCGGACAGCTGGGAGCATGGAGTTCAGCAACCATGAAGCGACGATAGCGTTGTCGGACTTCCACCGTCGTCTGGCATTGGCGTCATCTGAGGGAGACTGGTCATTGTAGATAAATTCTAACCGATCTCGACCATCAAGAGCGAGGAGCATTGACTGGCTCCAGTCAAGGTAGTTTTCGCCGGTAAGACGCTCCGGCACAATAACAATGGCTGAACCTTCAAAGCCAGTAACTTTGACAGCAGTTGGACGGGAACTACCATCGGATGGAACCTGCTCTGATACCATATCGGTGTACATACCGATTATGCACGCGGAAGGATCAATTTGAAGATTCAAATAACAGGTTCATCTTTTCCTCTGTGTTTGTACATACATATATACACTAGGGTACATAATTAGAGAAGCATATTAGGCGCAAATCATGGGATATAGTTTAATGATACAATCCCCCCATATCCTCACACAATCATATCAGAATAATTCATATTTAATCCCTATAATCACTCCTCTGAATACCTTCTACATTAATGCAATATCTCCAACAAAACTTCTCTACCTCCCTTCTCTCCTCATATTCTATATCTATTAACCAATAAATGAAATATAAAATATCAGAGAATACAATAGTAGTTAAAATCATGTTGGAACTCTTTATTTGCCGTCAACTAATGAATTCAAAAATTTTCAATACTTAATCGATATCTCCTAACACAAAATATACATATAAATCAGAAAATATGATAGAGCAGTGAAAACCATACCAAAGTCTTCCTTCACCATCAACTAATGAATACAAAATTTTCTCAATACTATAATAGCACTCCTGAACTGCATATGCCATATATTCATCCCTACGTATTCTGCTCCAAAGATCTGCCTGGGTATCTTTGCAGTCTATAGCCAAATCAATTGCCAACAGGATCTGGAAAAATAATACCATCCAAAAATTTAACAGCGCCCCAGAATATTACAGAAGTCAGTTCAAAAATTTGTACCAATTAATGCATATTGCACAATAGGCTATACCTTACTACTTAGAAGAAACAAAGGCCATTGAACTAATCTTAGACTCCCCATGTTGCTAGGGATAGCAAGCAGGTCCAATTCCCTGGGACAAATAAAAGAAACTAAATTATCATGCTGCCTGCAGAGCAAGACTCGCTGAACAGAGTCAGACAACTTAAATATAGGCAAAGAAGCAAATCCGGGCATTTATTACTTTTTATCAAGAAGCAAACTCTATGATATACCTGTTGCTAATAAAATCTTCTTCACGCAGGCTTTTAATTATCTCATTCCAAAATGGAGCGAACATAGCTGCATATTCTTTGTTATTATCCTGAGATTCCTACACAAAAATGACCACGTGTAATAAAACAACATACCAGAAAATAACCAAACAAAAGGAAACTAATGCTACAACAAAATCATTATGAACTTTAAGCCAAGTGAACAAGCATATGAAAGTAATGTAATACCAAAGGAGTTCCAGTTTCCTCAACTCAAACAACAGATATTAGTCTAGTAATTAAAGGTTAATAATCCTCTAACATAAGAAGGAATAATAAAAGATAATGTTGACTATAACAGCTCAAATAGGTAACAAACTAACAGCAATAAAAGTGATAAACCGTGCGTTTTCCACTTGATATGTTCGAAACTCACCAATAGTCATGTAACAATGATACTACCTCAAATAAACTCATTTTACAATAAACAATAATCCAAAACCAAACAAGGAAGAAATACCAAAAAAAAACATTCACAACTTGAAACTGCATTGATCAATTGAAGCTTAAATGACACATCAAATAAGTGACAACATAAAAACTTGAGATAGCATCTGGAAAAAGAAAATGCATATTTGACCTCACCTCAGATGATTGTCTGTTCAAAGGCATCCTGAAAAGCCACATTCAAAGCAACTTCCATTAGGGAAAATAATGAAGGGGGGAATATTTGCTTACATTAAAACAAATTCCAGTCAAGCATCAAGTCTTATAACATGTCAAATATATTGACACAGGCACATAGCATATGCTACCATGCTTTCATAGCTAAAATGCTATTTTAAGGTTCTCCGTAAAATACAAGGCTGTTTAAGGTTACCCTAAAACAAATATCACATTCACTCCCATCATAAATTAAAAGATATATAGGAGTAAGGGTGTAAAGAAGCGATTCAACAAACAATACCTCAATGCATCAGTTAAAACATCTTTGAATGATACGCAAACCATAATGCAAGGAAAATGTTCCAGATCAGAAAACCTACCTTTTCATTTGTGGAGGGATCATACGGTTGACAAAGGCTTCTGGGAAACTCTCAAAACGTTTATGCACCATTTCAAGTTTGCGTATCTACAAGTCAAAATTTGACAAGGGCAGTAAAACTAACCATGAAGACAACAAATCACATATGCATTCCAAATAACAATGCATAAATTTTCCCTCAGTAGGTAATTTGGCATATGCTCCATCAAGGGCTTCTCAAGCAAGGGAGTGCTCTAGTAGGACGTCCCATCAATAAAGTAAAATTTGCATTTCTATAATGTTAGGCTGACCAATGCCCTTACTATTATTTTGTAGTTTTGTTATCAATATCAGGGTTTTACAACTACTGCAAAAAGCAGCCATCAATGACTCGAGCAATTGAATTACACATCCAAGCGCCAATAGTTGTACCATTTATGATTTATAAGAATTACAATATCGATAAGAAAAAAAGGAAAACAAGTAATAATAATAAGAAGTCAGTTTTTCTCCTATATACCTCACCCAGTCGTGCTCGTGCACCTATTACACCACCAACAATTGCTGACAAGACTGTGTACCAAATGTGAATATCCATGAGATAAATCTGCAAAGCAATCAAACATTAGCACAGCATGATACTTCCAATTACCAGAGTAAATGGCAAATACGGCAATTAGCAACTAGAATAAAACTTGGACACCTGCGTTGGTTTCGAAAGCAAAAGAACCTTCACTAAAGGCCAAAAGACTAACAGAAATGCATGAAGTTATAATCCAGAAGAAACAATATCCAAAAGAAGCAAGTGTGCAATCCCATAGGTAATCAGCATGAAAATGAAGCTGAATAAATGAACAATACTTACAGCCACAACAGGAGCCCATAAGCTAACTACAGTCAAAAAATTGTTATTCTCTGCACAAAAAAAACACAAGTTAGATCAATAAAATAGCATTTTGCCATATTAATGCTCAGACTACAACAAAAAATCAGAGTAGGAATTGCATATTTGATTAAGCAAAGTCTGTCAGCAACTTTGTCTAAATTCTTGGTCATTAACTAACTCCTCTTCTTTTATTAGAATTACATAACATTGTATGAAACTAGAAGGACAGCGTCACTCTGATTCAAACTAAGGGCCTAACTTGTTTTAGCAAACTTGAAAATTAAAAGTGCAGTTAATCCATAACATAACCAACATATACTTACTCTTTGAGATCAAATCATGCCATGAGTAATTCAAAAAAGAGAGATTTACAATGATATTGGTAGGACTGACAAGAGGTTTGATCTGCAATACGAGGAACAGATTAGAGTTACCAAATTGTGCAAGTAAAACCACTCCAAATAGTCTTTTCTGCACTGAAGTTAAATGATAAATAAAACAAGATCCCTAGATTATCATAACCTTGTTATTACTGTGATATTATAATCAAAACACAACACTTGCCTGGAGAAAGTATGCAAAGGTGAATTTGCAAGCAATGATCACCAACCAGAAGACCACATACCTTCAGAAGTGAAAAAACAGAATGGAAAAATAACCAGCAAATAATGAATATTATCCTTAGGCACCATTTATAACATGAGAAATGAAAATAAGACACAAATGACCTCCAAAAGTCCTCAAAACATGCAGTTCTAGTAATCAAACAAAAGCACCAAAGTAAGCAAGTTCACAAGCATATAAAACCATTTTGATTAAATCAACCAATGCAATACAAATAGAAGCATCAACAATAAAGTGTCGCTTGACATAATTGAAAAAGACTCTGGAATACAGAGAGGGAAGTATATGAAAGATGATTCTTCTGTGTATTCTGTATTGATCTGATAGGTTACATATATACACATATGCATACAACGGCTCCCAAATATCATGGGATTTACAGCATGAAATTAGGCGTAGGATCAGACAATTAATCTCCTAATTAATTCCTATGATATCTCTCATTTACTCCTAATATCTTCCTCATTTAATCCCGATATCTCCTACATAAAGTCATTAACCATCTCGTCCAATTAGGGTAATTTTATTTAGACAAGATTTCATAGCTAAGTAACAACTGACCTACAATAATCACCCATCTTCTCATAAAGGCCACGTCCAACGTAGTAACGTTCCTGATGTCATCATAAAAGCAAAACCAACATATTATGACATATAAAAATAACTTGAAAATTACTCCTAGCCATTAATTAATGAAAATACCTTACCTGATAAATCCACTTAAAGAATTGAAAGAATGATTGATCAGACATTTCAGAAATTTTATGACATGCTGGAAATTTGAACATAAGCGCAAGGAATAGGCGTAGAGCTGCATATACACCAAGGACAAGAATGTATATCCGAAAATAGAATGAGTTATCTGAACTATGATCGTTCCTCTCCTGCAAAACCTTCCTGAAATTGTTGTATCAAAATATATGGTCAGATATCATAAACAAATGAGATGTATGGTAAGCTAATGGCAGGATCTATGGTAGGATATCATGCAAAATTGAGATAGAATCACGTTTACACAAGAACATCTTAAAGATAAGAGCTTACAGGTAAAGATATGTCACAAACACAGAGCTCAAGCCACCCCAGAAGAACTGTATAACTAGTCTAGAAACAGCCATGCCCCTTGCAGTAGTGTATGCTCCAAATGTAAGCAAAACATCTAGACTACCTATTTCCAACATATAAAAGGTAATATTAAAATTACATGCCATTTAAAAAATTAACAGCTGCAGAAAACACAAACAGCTTACTTTTGATGAAATTCATAATTGCAAATGATGGCCCAATGCTTAGGATTGTCTTGAAAGTATCCAAGCTAATGTGTCCATGGTTGAAAGCAATTATTGTTAAAGCCTGCATCAAGCATGAGGACATTCTTCATGTTGAAAATTCATTATCCATGTTCAGACCTAACAGTAATAATGGACGAATGAGAACAGTAACCTGGAACATTAACGCCAAGAAAATCCATAGACGATGGAAACTCCGATACAGGTGTAGAAAAGTTCTATGCTCAACAAAACTGCTTTTACCAGTCTGCCAACCATATGTAGAACAATAAACGGAAAAAGGTGGTCGAATAAAGTGAATATTCAAACATATGCATGAACAAGAATATGATGGTTACCGAACACTTCCCATTCCACTTGTTGCCATAATCCAAACTATTTAACAATTTTTGCATCATAGGTATAATTGAAGGCAAAAGACAAATCAATCCATTCTTCACACCATTATTTATACTTCCTTCTATTTATGCTAATTCCCAGAGCCCCTTGACTAAATAACTGATCCCTAACTTCCCATGGAACAATTCCCACCCCTAGGCCAGAAAGGCTCTTGGCGAACTCAAGTCAAAACTTCATCTGGATTACAAGAGTGGGGAATGATTTTAACTATTTCAGTTACAGGAATAGAAGGTCAATTAAATTTATTTATTTTTTTGCTATTTTTCTGACATGGAAGATTGAATAAAAGAGAACCACAATAAAACCTTTTAAAAGCAAGGAAAAAAACATCTCATCGCTTCTTAGGAGTACAATTAAATAAAAACAAATTAATAGAGGGAAAAAGTAATATAGAGGTAAAAAGAAAATGAACAAGGATAAGCAATACCCAACATTAGCAAAATGGCTTCAGAAATATTTCATATATTAAAAAAGAAAACATGAACAATTAGGACTCCAGGAAAGTATTATACATAGAAAGTAAAGGATGAGCAAATAAAGCACCAAAACAAACCCGTTTTGACTTCTTTGGCTTTAACAAGAATGGTGACTGTGTCTTTATTGGCCAACCTAATTCAAAACAAGTAGGTGACCTGCATAGAAGTCCATGTTAGAATTGAGCAAGAAAACACTAGCCAAATTGTCATCTATGCTACTGACCAAAAGTATTCATTGAAGTCATCATAATTCCTCCATGCTGAATGTGCGGCTTTCCCATTATTGTTTTTAGAAGCTTCCTGCATTGTATTATGGATTGTGGCTATGTAAATAAAGAATAAAGGTGCACAAGAACAAATGAATACATATCTCCTGCTCGCCAATGCAATTATACAGGATTATTCAAGCTTGTCTAAAGTGAAATAAACAAGCAAGAGCACCAAATGCATTATAATAAAATTTCACGATTACAGTTTCAAGAACAAGTCATAAGCAATTGTTTCTTTCATAGAATGAGCAGCTCCAAGTTATTCAACAATAATGTTCTCTTACTAATAATGTGATGCAATAATTGTACCAATAAAAAAATAGTGTGATGCAATAAAATCCAATGTTTGAGGTCCAAATTTTTTTTATATTTTCAACTTCTACTCAATTACATACTTTTCTTGGAAGGAAGCATTAAAATTAGCCTAGTTGTTCTTTTCTAGAATGCGTATGGAATCCATTTCATCTACAATAAAATCTTGACCACTGGGTAATGTTTCAGCCATCAAGTTTAAATGCTATCCCATTCTTTAAAACCAAGCTTGCTCTTAAGCCAAGCTTACCTTCATATATTCATAATGAACATCAATCTTATAGTTCCTACCCTTAATCTGCCCACGTAATCTCGATCTTAATCATTGCCTCAACATTTTGAAATTCCTTAGATAACTAATGGCAAACGACCTATCCCTAATAATATCTATGAGAGAAGCCCTCAAAACCAGTTAAACAAACTAACTCATTCAACTCAACATAATTTGGTGGGTCAAAAATTAAAACCCTACAGACCAGGCAGGTTAAACCTCAACTTAACCCACCAAAAAAATTAAAATACAAAATATAATTTTTATATATATCCTTCAACAATTAACTTTCTAATGTCTACCACAAAAAGAAAAAGAAAAAGAAAAAAGAAAGAAAGTAAATATTCCAATATCTTAGGTTACTATAAAGCCTTTAGCTTCAACAAAATATAAATTTTGTCTTATGGATGTGTGGAAATATTCTAATATTTAATTTCAGGATACCAGATTTGATTTAGTAGTTATTAGAGATCAGATTTGATTTAGTAGTTATTAGAGATCAGATTTGATTTAGGAATAATTATTAGAGATTTGATTTTATCTTGGTGTATCTCATCCGATTCTCATGAATTGTGTATATATTCGATGCATATGCCAAAGGAATAATACAATTTGGTCTATTCAAATTCAACATGGTATCAAAGCCCTAGTCCTCTGTCCAGTCGGCGAGCCAGCGACAAAAGTGTCCTCTGTCCAGTAGGCGAACCAGCGACGGAAGTGTCCTCTGTTTCTGCGTCCAAGACGGTGTCCTCCGTTCCTTCATCCGACGGTGTTCAGAAGACTCCCGCGCTGCCTCTCATGTTCGACGGTGTCCAGTTAGGAAGCCTATAGTGTTTCTGGTCCAGCGATCGACGGCCACACCCAGCAACTTCCGACAAAGCTTTTGTGCCTGCGAGTTATTCCAGTTCCTGTCAGTGCCCAGTCGTGAAACATCTGTTCTTGCGAGTGAAACAGTTCTGTAAGTCTCGTAAGTTGCAAGTGACACAGTCCCGTAAGTCTGGTGTTCTGCTCTGTTCCAATTGCAAGTGAAAGTTCTGTTCTGTTCAGTCCCGTAAGTCTGGTGTTCTGTTCTGTTCCAGTTGCAAGTGAAAGTTCTGTTCTGTTCAGCCAATAGCATACAGTAACGTTGCTACAGTAAATTAACGTTGCTACAGTAATTAACGTTGCTACAGATCCGTAAGCAGCCACTGTCTCCAGGTCACCGTCACCTTGCTACACCTAAGTTGCTGCTACCGGAGTAAAGTCTTCTGCCATGTCATCTACAGGTTCTGACCAGAGAAAGAATTTTAGCACTCATCACGGGTTGAGTGCAGGCTTAGATGGGGCATCAAGTGTTCCTATTTCCATTGTATCTGATAAGCTCACCTTGACAAATTATCAAAACTGGGCTCAGGCAATAAAACACGCAGTCGGTGGGCGCGGAAAACTTGCTTATTTGACCGGTGATGCAACAAAACCCACGAATGAAGCTTCTCCTGAGATGCAACAGTGGACCATCGATAATCATTTGGTCTCTTCTTGCCTTATCAACTCCATGTCTCCAAATGTCAAACGAAGCTTCATGTATCTACCCACAGCACGAGATATTTGGGTAGCTGTTCATGACTCATTTTCAGTCACCAAAGACCATTCACGTCTATTCAATTTGGAACGCAGCACATGGCGTTGCGTTCAGGGGACTCGTGGAGTGCATGAATACTGGCTTGATCTCGTTGCATTCTGGCAAGAGCTAGATCTTCTTGATGATGATGAGTGGGATACTCCTGCAGATGTTGTTCGCAATCAGAAAAGGATTGAAAAGGGGAGGATACTTCTTTTTCTTGCTGGTCTAAATGCTGAATTCGATGCTGTAAGGGCCAGAATCCTCAACAATACCATATTACCATCACTTCTAGAGACTTATGCCGAGGTACGTAGGGAAGAATCCAGGAGGGAAACCATGCCTGTTGAATCTAAACAACCTCTTCTTGAGTCTCCTGCCTTTGTTAGCAAGCATAACAACCCTGATACCTCGAGTAAGCCTCGACCCACCTGTGAACACTGCAAGAAGGTGGGACATACTCGTGACAAATGTTGGGATATCTATGGCAAGCCAGTTGATTGGAAGCCTCGTAAAAATAAGCCACGGGCTCACCAGGCCTCCCTTGAATCAACATCCCTATCTGAGCCATCCACGTCTTTCAGTCAAGAGCAACTCAATCAGATTGCATGTATGTTTAGAACTCTTCAAGCTGAACAAAACCCCCACGGATCTGCATCTATGGCCCATAAAGGTACAGTTCCCATTGCTTTACATACATCTCTTCTCCCATCACAGTGGATTGTAGATACAGGGGCCTCTGATCACATGACCTCAAATGCAAGGATGTTTGTCAGCTACCATCCCTTAGCAGGAAATAAGAAAATTACTACTGCTACAGGCACTTCTTCACCCATAGCAGGCATCGGATCTATGACTATCTCAAACTCTTTACATCTTGAATCAGTACTTCATGTTCCCCATTTAGCCTGTAACCTACTTTCTATTAGCAAATTGACTAAACAAGCAAACTGTTCAGCTCATTTCTACTCTACTCATTGTGTTTTTCAGGATCTCACAACGGGGAAGATGATTGGTTCTGTTAAGGAGTATGATGGTCTTTATTGTCTCGACACATCTACCGTGAGTGCATTATGGTCTAAGGTCACCACCTCTACATCCCATCCCACCTCTGATGAGGAGATTTTCCTTTCATGGCATAAAAGACTGGGTCATCCTAGTGTTACCTATTTGCAAAAGCTGTTTCCCCAGCTATCTATTAATAAAGATTCCTTTTTTTGCGATACTTGTGCTCTTGCTAAACATCACCGTGTTTCATTTACTCCTGTTCCATACAAACCGTCTTCTCCTTTCTCCATTATTCATAGTGATGTCTGGGGTCCCTCTAAGATTCCTAATCGCACTAGATCCAAATACTTTGTCACATTTATTGATGATCATACCCGTATGTGTTGGGCCTTTCTCTTAAAAGATAAATCTGAGGTTACCAATGTCTTCATCAGATTCTATAATTTTGTTCAAAACCAATTCAATACATCCATCAAAGTCCTTTACACCGATAATGGCACTGAATACTTCAATCATTCACTTCACTCTTTCTTGTCTGCTAAAGGCATTGCTCATAACAGCAGTTGTCCCTATAGTCCTCAACAAAACAGAGTCGCAGAACGTAAAAATAAACACATTCTTGAGGTTGCTAGAGCTCTTTTATTTCAGTGTCATGTTCCTTTGTTTTATTGGGGGGATGCCATCCAGACCGCCATCCAACTCATTAACCGTCTTCCTAGTCGTATTACTTCATCTCTCCAATTGAGGAGTTACAAAAAACTCACGACGTCTCTCACTTACAATCTTCTCTTCCGCTACGTGTTTTTGGCTGCACTGTTCTTGTCCATCTTCACCATCCTCCCTCCAAGTTCAATCCCCGTGCCACAAAATGTGTCTTCTTGGGTTACTCTACCTTTCAAAAAGGTTACAAATGTTTTGACCCCATCTCCAAACACCTGTTTGTTATCCGAGATGTCATCTTTAATGAACACCAGCCATATTATCCCACGTCTTCGATTCAGGGGGAGTGTTGGAATGAATCTCAACCTGTGGAACCCATTGTACCCATTTCACCTACACCACATCAACTACCTCCAGACAGACCTGAACCACAAAGATGGGGAAAAATGTACTCACGTCGACATCATAGAGACCACAACCATCATATCTCTGAGGTAGAGTCAGTTCCTGAACCGTTTGTAGATCCTGAACAAGGTGAGACTATTGATGCTGATCTTGATCTTCCCATTGCATTGAGAAAACCATCCCGGACATGTACAAAACATCCTATCGAAAAGTTTGTTTCCTATGCATCCCTTGCACCCAGTTATCATGCTTTTGTGACTAACCTTGACAGTCTCAAGATCCCTAATAATGTACATGAAGCATTGGCTGTCCCGGAATGGAAACAGGCAGTGTTAGAAGAAATGCAAGCCTTGGAGAGAAATGGGACGTGGGAGATAGTGCAACCACCTTCAGGAATAAAACCTGTGAGCTGCAAGTGGGTGTTCACTCCAAAATATAATGCTGATGGTACTCTAAACAAGTTGAAGGCCAGACTAGTTGCTCGGGGGTTCACTCAAACGCAGGGCATTGACTACAACGAAACCTTTGCACCAGTTGCTAAACTCAATACCATACGGGTTCTTCTCTCGGTAGCAGCAAATCTCGATTGGCCCCTAGAACAACTGGATATTAAAAATGCTTTCCTCAATGGAGATTTGAAAGAGGAAGTATACATGACACTCCCACCAGGTTTTGAAAAAGAAAAAGAGAATCAGGTGTGTAAGCTAAGAAAATCTATCTATGGGCTGACACAATCACCACGTGCCTGGTTTGATAGATTTTCAAGTGTTCTCAAGGTTGAGGGGTATAAGCAAAGTTTATCTGATCACACTATGTTTGTATCCCGACGTAATAATCTCATCACTATTATCATTGTCTATGTGGATGATATTATTGTTACAGGAAATGATACTAAGGAGATTGATCGAATCAAAGTAGCCTTAAATCGTGAATTTGAGATCAAAGATCTTGGAAAGTTGAAATACTTCCTCGGTATGGAAGTAGCAAGATCCAAGGATGGTATTTATGTATCTCAGAGAAAGTATGTTCTTGATCTACTCAAAGAAACAGGAATGCTTGGGTGTAAACCGAGTAAAGTCCCTATCAACACAGTGAAACAGAAGAACAAGAAATCTGTAGCAGAAACTGACAGAGATGTCAAGCAACAGAAGAAACAAGAGGGATGAAATGGGAACAGACAAAGAAAGATACCAACGGCTAGTTGGGAAACTCATTTATCTCTCCCACACACGTCCTGATATCGCCTTTGCGGTAAGTGTGGCCAGTCAACATATGCATGATCTAAGGAAGAAACATATGGACTCAGCCTACAAGATACTGCAATACTTAAAAGGTACTCCTGGCCGTGGTTTATTCTTTAAAAAGAGTAACAATAGATCAGTAGAAATCTACACAGATGCTGATTGGGCAGGATCACAAGAAGATAGTCGATTTACCTCAGGCTATTGCACTTTTGTGTGGGGAAATCTGGTCACTTGGCAGAGTCAGAAACAGAAAGTAGTGGCTAAAAGTAGTGCAGAATCAGAATTGCGAGCTCTTGCTCAAGGAATCATGGAGGGTTTGTGGTTAGCAAGAGTTGCAAAAGAAGCTCATTTGAAGATAGATGCTCCATTGAAGTTATTTTGTGACAACAAGGCCGCCATAAACATGGCCTTGAACCCGATCCAACATATTAGAACAAAACATGTGGAAATAGACAGACACTTCATTCGTGAGAAAGTAGAAGATGGAATTATGTGTCTCACTTACATACCCACAAGGCTACAAACTGCAGATATCCTTACCAAGGGACTATCAGAAGAAATATTTGAGCGACTTGTAAGCAAGTTGGACATGATCAATATCTATGATCCAACTTGAGGGGAGTGTGGAAATATTCTAATATTTAATTTCAGGATACCAGATTTGATTTAGTAGTTATTAGAGATCAGATTTGATTTAGGAATAATTATTAGAGATTTGATTTTATCTTGGTGTATCTCATCCGATTCTCATGAATTGTGTATATATTCGATGCATATGCCAAAGGAATAATACAATTTGGTCTATTCAAATTCAACAGGATGCAAAGTCACTATTAATACCAATATCATTTGAAATATCTTTTTAAAAACATGTAGAGGTCTTACAAAAATATATTTCACAAGGTCAGGACATATGGAGAGAGTGAAATCACTCACAAAAAGAAAATGAAGAACGTAGACTATAGAACAAAACGCCAATGAACCACATAGAACACATGGCATGCTGCACATAAAATGTTGATCAAGAGAGGGATGACGGATGGGCAAATATTAGGGTTTTTTAAGATTCTAATTACAATTAATTGTTTAATATTATGATATATTAATTTGGATTTTGAGAGAGCATTAAACTTTTCTTTGTTTTAATATTATAAGTTAAACAATATAAGCACAGCAATTTTGATAAGAGGCAAATTAGAAGGTATTTGGAGGTTAAAATGGGAGAACAAATCATTCCACAAGTGACAAAGATCGGATATTTGGGATTCAATTATACAAAAGGATGGTGAAATTGATGGAGATGTTACTCATAATTCAAGCTAGGTGGTTTAGATGAAGAAAGGCTGCTAGAGTTATTTGTGATTGAAAAGTACCTAATAAGGTAAAAGGGAAGTTTTATCACACTACTATAAGACCAACAATGCTATATGGCAATGAATGTTGAGCTTTAAAAGGATAACAAGAATATAAAGTGGGGGTCAAGGATGTTGAGCAGGATATATGGTCATACAAAAAAAAATAGAGATTCGTAATAAATGTATATGAAGTTGTTGGAGTGGCATCTATTTAAGAAAAAATAGTAGAAAATTGTTTAAGGTAGTTTGGACATGTACAAAGAAGGCCAATGGAAACGCTATTAAGGAGGGTAGATCAAGTAGTATGAAGTCGTCCAAAAGGGGGTAAATAAATAATAAAGAGAACACTCAATAAAGTTATTAAGTAAGACCTTTTGGTTAATAATTTATCTAGATATTTGGTTGTTGATAAAACAAATTGGTATCATGCGATCCATGTAGACCCCATATAATGGAATAACGCTAGTTCTTGTTGTTGTAATATTACAAGTTAAATGGGCCAACCCACCTAACTCGTGGCTAGGCTCATTTAACTCACAAGGGTTCATTTCATCCTACCTAAAACTATTTTCCAAGCAAGCCTCAACTCAATTAACAAAATTAGCAAGTTAAACAGGTCAACTCATTGAACTCGACTGATTTTAACAGCTTTAAAGACCCAATAGCTGAAGCATAGGGTGTGGTGATCATAGGAAAGGACCAACGAATAAAATGCAAAGTTTATTTGAAAGATGTGGGATTATCTGACTTTTATTGTAAATATTTGTATAATTTTATTAGCATTTATTAGCTTTCATTGGCATTTTTTCTCTAGTTTTTCCTCTGTGTATATATTAGAATACATCATTCTATTCAGATTAATGAGGAATACATTTTTCTCACAAAATTTGTTAACGTCCCAGCTCAGCCACGTCAGCAAGTAAAAGTTTATTCCAGGAGACACAAGCGGGCAAGGGATGTCCCAGGGGAAGTTCCAGCAACAAATATTTAAGTCACTTGTTTTCCATTTATTTCTGTATTTTCTTAAGCAGTTACTACGTTAGTGCTAGTTATGGAATAAGTGGTTTTTCCCCACGTCTAGAGATAGGGGCCACGTTCTAGGAAGTGGCAGGTAGTCTTATTTTTAGTTCAGCTGAAAAATACCAAAAACAACTCTGTAAATTACTATTTAAAGGCCAATGGCTTGGAGGAATGATACGAGGAATTACAGAGTGCAAATTGAGATTCTCTTGGCTTCTTTTCTTTTCTTTTCAGTGAGATTCTTGCTTAAAGAGAGATTAGGAGAGTATTACCTATCAAAATTCTACAAAAGATGCTAATAAGAAAACAAATGAAATCAACTCAACTATAGAAGGGGGAACCAACTAACCTCAGCCATTGTATCATATATAGGACAGATAATTTGCTCAAGAAAGGAAACAGAACCACCGCTAGTGCAGCTTAGCGCAGGACTAGCTTCTCCATTATCCAAAGTAGCGTCCAGCTCTTTTGCCATCTGGATAACCATTAAATCAGTTAAGACATTTTTGGAAATGAAATTAACAACCTTTCAGCATATTAGGTTTTAGCATTTTAAAAGTTAAACATTTTAAAGAACAAAATTGATGCAACCCAAGTACACTTGTAGAATATGACAGTTTTGTATTGCCCTTTCATAAAAAAGAAAAATATGAATGAAAAAGTAAACAATAAATTTACCTCATTCATCTGTCTTCTCTTTTGAATTCAAAACATAAAAACAGTTTACTTCAAAAGAACCATAGTGACTATTCTCAAAACTTTTATTTATGTAGAATACAAACATTGACTGGGATGGCCCACTTATTAAGCTGCATGTCTTGTGTGCTAAAAATAAAAATTAAATTGAAATTTTTCTATGTAAGGAAACAATAAGTTTCCCATTTAGTTCTGCCATAACTTTCAACCTGTATAAAATAAACTTCTCAAAATCCCACAGAAATACTCAATTATAGGAGATCCCGAACAATTTATTAAGTAGTAAGTTAGTCTCCAACATGGTTGAGAGCATCAAATTAACGAAGAAAACAACACTACATTTTGTTTATCAAACACTACAACAATAAATGAATAAACATAGTACTAAGTAATTTTCCAATATTTGCATTCAAAAATGCTACAGGGAACAGTCATCAATTCAAACAAAATTACATTTCAACTTTCAAGATCTAGCATGTTACGTTATATTAAAAAAACTGAGTGCGTCTCTCTTTATTCTTTATGATGAAAGACATATTGAAGAAAATAGATAACGATACTAAAAACAACAGACAACAAATCCACCCCAAACTATAAATGTAGTACATTCACATGGCATGCTCTTAATATGCATTGAAAAATAGGAGACTTACATTGTGGAAAATATAGCAAAGGCATTCTGGAAGAAAACGGACGTTTGCAGCTTCACCCCATATAAGAAAGTACAGGGAAACTAAAAGCAGCTTTCTGTCCCTGTTAATGGCCTCTAAACTGCAGACACAATTAAAATCAAGTAAAGAATAGTACAATAAGGAAAAGTCATTCACTGTATGAGATAATCTAAGTGATGACCTATTCCATGCAAGTCGGATTCGCAAATATCTGCACCATTTAATATAGTTATCTAGCACCTTCAAGAAGACTTCATTGATTGCTTTCTCATCTATTTTCTGTACAATTCCGCCAAACAAAAGAAAAGGATAAGTGCCAAAGAAGGGTCTATCAGCTAGTCCATGAGTTCTGATGTGCGAATGTCAGGGATGACAATCATGCACACATGCAGAAAGTCTACCATTACATTCATCACAACAATCTCCTTAATACCTATAATGCAGCCAATGACCCTTTTACAGGACTACAACTGCTTACAGAACATGGATCCTTGCAAAGCCCACTAAAATCTAAACAGTAGTGTTACCAATTAAATTGGGCCTTGAAGGAAGCACTCCAGGATGAGTGAATATCTTGTGCATGCAAACATTCATCTACTAAAAGAAACTAAGGTCACATTTGGTGGCCGCTCCCTTGTTTAATGGAATGGGAATTGGAATGAGAACGAGAATGAGAATGGAAATGGAAATTGGGCCTGCCATGGGCCTACAGGGATCCAATTCATGTTTGGTGTGAATGAAGAAATAAAAGTGTTTGAAAATAGAAATACCATCGGAAAAAAAATCAAACAACATAAATGCACATTGTTTAAAAAAAGTTTTTTAAAAAAAGGAAAAAGGAAAAAAGCTTCTTGGTTCATCTTCCTCGTCAAGCACAAGCCAAAGAGCAATGTGAGAAAAACTTTTGAAGACTGATAACATAATAAAGCTTATTCAAATGACACAAAAGTGATGGTGGTGGATGGTGGTGGCGACAAGCTAACAATGATGGCAGCAACAATCTATGGCTTCAACAATGGAGGTGAGGAAACGACATGAGCATGTGTGAATGGTGATGGTCCAAGGCTTCAATGATAGGGATGTGACAACCTCGAAAACATGACAGTGATGGCAATGGCAGCAATTTGAGAACAAAACGCAAGTGACGACAGTGGCTAAAAAGATGTAAAGATGGCTAAGAAGAGGATGCTCAAAGAATATGGAACAAGTGGTGACAATAGCAATGATGAGGATGAGATGGTGATGGCAGAGAAGAGGATATACAAAGAAAGTCATCTGATGGAGGCTTGAAAAGTGGTACTCTGCTCTAGGGCTCCAACAAGGCACTTGTCAACAACTTTTTCCGCCAAGGATAAAAAAAGGGCCAACCCAGTTCGAGTCCCCACTTGGTGGGGGTGCTGGGGAAGGGAATAATCTAAGCAGCCTTACCCCTGCTTTGCAGGGAGGCTGGTTCGAACCCGCGACCTCAGACCCCACGGCAAGCGAGCTTACCGCTGAGCCAAGCCGGCCCTTCATTTGGCTTCCTAGGAAGCAGGGGATTTTCCATCAGGCTATTGGTGGAAGCCTAGTTCCATCATTTGAAGAAACCAAAAGTTTACAAGAAGACTCTCCATTCATACGAAACATGACACTGATTAAAGTAATTCTTCGTTTCCCTTTCCAAAGTCGCCTTCACACATACCAAACAAGATCACCAAAATCTAAACAGTTGAGTAACCAATAAAAGTGGCCCTTGGAGGAAGAGCTACAAGACGAGCGAATATCTTGTACAATTGTTTGACCCACTAAAAGAAACTAAGTTGTGGATGCGCATCACTTTTCTGCATCTCGTACAAATTTTTCACTTCAATGAAAAACTCAACCTCTAAAGCAATAAACCACTTAAACCTACAGCAGCCTACACTCAACAAAAGATATCATTTAATTTAACCTTACCTAAAGTCCACCAAATCACACAATCAAACATGGTAAAGTGAAAATAAAATAAGAGTTGAAATCCCAATTCTAACAAAGAAAAAGGATTGTATGCCTAACAAATGATGGACAAAAAAGAAATCCATTTAAAATAAATGGCTTCGCTGATAAATAATACTGAAAATTTTAGACAAACTTTAGTGAATGACCACAAACAAAACAAGTTCTTCAACATCTTTTCAACAATCTCTTCCTAAAGTTATATCACAACCCACTTTCATATCAATTAAACAATTAAAATAATTGAACTATCATGCTATAATATTAAACTACCTAGAACCCAAAACCTCAGTTATAGATAGCAAAAGTACAATAACTTGGATTGACAGAAGCACTCACTGGATCAGGATCAGTAGGTATACCGAGGCGAGATTGTGCATTAGATATCATCAAAACAACATTTTCACGTTGATTCCTTATGTTGTCTTTCTGCACAAGGAAATTTTGAGATTACTTGCCAAGAATTTTTAGCGTGTGCTACAGAATATCCTACATGGAGGAAAGTTAAAATTAGTGCTGTTCAATCATAACAGTAGAGTTTGGCCCAAAAACAAAATCGTAAGAATTTATGACGTGCAGTCACATAGTATGGTGGAAACTTGCTCTAGAAAAGAAAAGGAAAAGGAAAAGGAAAGGGAAGTGGAATTCAACCAAATTAGCAGAATCTTCTTTCCTCCCAAATCCTCTCTGCAATCAGAAACCTTCCCAATAAACCCAGGTATTAATGACCATTTGGCCCTCAGTTTCCAAATTTTGAGACCATTTTGTCCCTATCCCTAATAGCCTCTCTATCGTCTATCCTCTCTCCTCCTACTTCTCCTCTATCCCTCTCTCCCCTGTCCCTCTTCAAAATTCTTAGTCATTTGATGTGAGCTTCAATTTTCAATAATTCTTACAACAGTATTCCATTTACTTTTCTTCACATACCAAACATAGCATTGGACCAACATCTTTCTTCTTTTCAATTTCCATTCCTTTAAAAAATCCTTACAGCGTGAAAAACAAGCCCTACATCCCCTGCATAACACCATTTTTATTTAGTTTGCCTATAAGCCAAAGATTGATGAAGGCTTTTTTTTTGTTTTTTGGGGGGGAAAGAGAATGCATCAGCCCATGCAACCAACCAATTACCCATGATAAATGCCAAGAATGAATGGAACATTGCAACTACCGCAAACCTGGAAGCCAAAGACAAATTCTAAAAGATCAAACATGTCTGCATCCCTTTGTCCATATACGTTAAAGCCAGCAGGAAGTCTAGGGAACTGTTCAGTATATCTAATTGCAGCTATTGCCCCTTTAACCTGATATTAAGAATAAGCACTCACAAGTTACAAAAACATCCAAGCATAGTACCAATAACGAATTCCAGATTAATTTTACAGTAATCATGGGGGCAAACAATGAACAGACCAATAATACTGCAACTTAATAAACAGTAAAGGATATGACAGAACAAGAACGCCACAAATTTCTGAGGACATCAACTTACTTCTGGGAAAAATCTGATAGGATTGGTCAATGACAGCGCTTCCAAGGGAACTATGTTGTAAGGTATCAGTTCTGCAGATAATGTTGCACCCGACTCTTTGATTTTCCTCAACTAGGTCAAAAAAGAAGAGTAAGAAAAACTTTTCGCAATAATTTTGATGCAAGGAATGCCTCAAAGTTTGCCAAGTTCAAATGGAATGCTCAAAGATCCAGTAGGAAAACAAGTAGGTAAATTTATTAACTCTCATAACCAGATGCCAACTATCTCAAAAGGAGTGATAGATGGGCTTAGTTGTTAATAACAAGCAAACCAAAACAATATTTAAAACAAAAGAAAAATTAAATAGCAAAATACATGTAATTAGATCATGATTAGAGAAGCTACTTTTCCTATTTTAAGTCATTATAAAAATAATATAGAACAAGTACCTCCTCCATTATAAGCCCTCCAACACCATCAGGATCAGCATCCTTACTCAGTGCCTCCATGACCTCCACCAAGGCTCTCAAAGTAGCAATTACCTTTCTCATTTCTGATGATCTCAATTCCAACCTACAACAACAAAATAATTCACAATTACATCAGAAAAGAGCAAAGTACGAACCTCATAAAATGGGACATTTTTCTGCATCTTTGAGCAGAGTTCTACAAGGAAAAAATTGTGACTAATCCACTCACGATTTTATTAACTTCCCTGAAAACCTTCTATTGAATTTGAATTGATGGTAACTGGAAAAAGTAAATGGGGCAGTTTCTCTGCATGCCTAAAAGGCTCAGTTTATTCCTTTCGAATCCCCATAAAGTTTAGATGTATCAATTCCAATAAAACTGGATATAGATAGACTAGAAGTTTCTAAATAAAGAAGCTGCTTTTCAAAATGTGGGACCCACAACATGAGTCAATCTCTCACCAATTCCGTAAGAAACATAATAAAGAAATTCAAAGCATCCAGATTATAGTTTATTAGCTTTTCTTAGGAGCTTCGTTTTTAATTTACCCCACCGTGTAATAACTTGTGAAAATGAGCAAACATTGTAGATAAACAGAAAGGCAAGCATATATACTTCAATCAGCTTTAGCAGCCAATGAGGCACGGAATAATTTATGTGGGTTCAAAGTCATTCAAGGGCATGAAGGTTCACAGGCTTTCCAAAATAGTTTTGATTGGATATAAATAAATAAATCATACGGCTAGACCAAGCCTTCAGATTTTGATGACACAAAGGGAACTTCTTTTAACAATGACCTCAATTAATGTCCGCAAACTAACTCAAGATCATACTTGAAAATTAAGCAACGGGCTTTTCTAGGCAGGGGAAAACAGAAAAGAAAATCCATCGTCTATCCATCTCAGTAATGAAGGAACTATGTATTTATGCATAAAGGTAATAGCTATATTGCAACTCATAAGTTATACATACTCTCCAAGATTAGAGCTGAAAGTTCCAGATTCTTGCAGCCTCTGCTCTTCTCTTTGAATGTCGTCCACCCTGTAACGTCTCTTGTAGCGTTGATAAAACTCCCACAGGTTTTCAATATCACGATTGCGGTCAATGCGACCACCATCCTTTTTAGCAAGTTTTTGCTTATAATACAGAGAAATCAAAATCATGAGAAATTTGTTGACCAATAAAACACTAATTGAAAGAGAAGTTAGAAAATCACATGTCACCATAAGGCTCTTTATTATTCAAGTATCACTCAGAATTTGAAGTTGATACCTTGATTACAGACATTAAACCGGTCTTGAACTGAAGAACTCCCCTGCCAGCACTGTTTGGATCAAGATTTTGGGCCATGCTATATGCTTGCTCACACACTAAAGTTAAAGCATAAGGTCTTATTGGTATATATCAGTATAAATTAAACAAAAAAAATAATAATGCAAGGCCTCCACACGCAGATAAAATGGTTAATCAATGCACTCATCAGAAAATATGGTAAAGCAAAGTTGTAAGCATAAAAAATGTGCGCCCAAACATAGAAAGGGTAAGTCAGTAGATAGTCCATTGAGACACTTGAAAACGCCTGATTTTATATCAAAGGCTCAGAGTCAGTGAAATTACAAATTTCCCAGGGTCCAAAAGAAACATTTCATGGACAAATGATACAAAGCAATATAGAAAACAAAGAATCAAAGCAGGAGGGAAAATGAATAAGAGAAGAATGGAGAATTTTGTACATAAACGACAAAACACTTATATGCTTCTGTTAAAATTATCTTAGAAAATCTAGTTTTTCCAACCAAAACCACATGTAAGTGGCACACGCAGGAGCTACTAAAACAAACACTAAATTAGAGAGAAAGAGTATCAGACTATGCACACAGTTATACAGTAATTCCACTTCTAAAAGGCAACAATTGTAATCACTGTACTGGATCTGCATCCATAAGGTTGAACGGGGCTAACACATTGAGCTTTCCCTTGACACAAGGACGCCTCGCCCATTAAATTAATATTTCATATGAAAAGGAAAGGCATATAGCACCACAAACTCTTGCTAATTAATTCAATTAAGTACTCTCTATCTAGATTTTAAACCAGAAACAGCATCAGCTGCACCACTACTGAACACCAAAATGAAAAGCAAAAATTTAGAAACCAAAATGGTTAGAAATTGATATCATGAAATGAATGCACTCACAAATCCTGGCGACATTTGGGTCCACCGATTGAATCTCATCAGCAGCTTGCAAGATGGACTCTACATTCGTAGTCTGAGCAAGTGAAGGTGGAACAGCCCCGGCTATCCCACTTGAGGTTCTCTCATGACCTTGGCCGGCGGTTCTCAGCTGCTCCCTTTTCAACGTCGCTCGAACCAGCCTCTCCCAGTTGTCACGAACCCTAGCCATGCCTCCAACACCGATCAAATCAACCGGTGCTCAAGGTGGTTTCTACGACCCCGAACTCGATCCAGAATTGGATTTCCCGATTAGCCGAGAGTTTAGCCCGACCTTGTAAAACTGTTTCAAAAATGATGGGTTTTAGTAAAGATGAACACAATTGAAGATACGCGTATCGCCAGAAACGGAGTGACAGAAAACGGCCGAAATGTGATAATTCCTTTTTTCAATTTCCCCGCCACCTGAGAAGATGAATCCATTCGTCCCCTTATATTACGTCAAAGATGAATCCCAGTGATTTCCTATAGTCAGAGAACTGTATTTTATCATGTACAGCCAAAAGCAAAAATGTACAAAAAATTAAACCAACACCCGTAAAATCTTATAAATTCATTAATATTCGAAGTCCTAAACATGGCAGTCCATATCAAATTTTATAGAATGTCACTTTATCAATAAATTAATAAAAAATATAATTCCGTACTAATAAATAGATTTTGTGTAAACGTAAATTTTAGCCGCATCGGGATTGGTTCGAGTAGTAAGCGACTCGATATCATTTAAACGAAATTTCGAGTTCGAGTTTTAGCGTATGTAGAAAATCCTTGTTAGAAGACTCACCTATTTTAACTAGGTGCGTTGTGGGTTAAATCCGAATATAATCAAGATAAAACTCCAATAAATAGGGTAGATAAAAAAAATACACTTCAGTCTATTTCATATATTTGTATCTCGTTCGGGAACAAATATTCAACAACATCCATTTCTCAATATTTTGTAACAAATTCAACCCGGGCCATTTTATTGCAAAAACATAAAACATCAAGAGTTGTGGCATAAAAGAAAATGTTTCAATTCCGATGTATTAGTTTGACATCACAGTTGTAATATTTCTGACACTTAACAGAAGTTGAATGAAGCAGTGTCTATGCATTTTTATTACAATTTTGTTAGAGAGTACTTTTATTTAAATTATTACTTTCTCAGTTTAAAATAATACATATAATCTATGTGTCAAATAAAATAATAATATTATTTTTAATATAAAATTTATTTAACTAATTTTATTTGATTAAAAATTAATATAATATATTTTTTTTTAAATATCTTAATCATCATTATTATTATTTTTTTATTTTATTATTATTAAAAGAATATTAATATATATAATTTAAAAAAATTGATAAATATAAAAATTAGATCTTATATTTATAATCAACATCAATTTTTTAATTAAATCTTATATTAAGAATTAAAATAGTAACCTATGTTATTTCAATTGTTGCGTGGCATGCCTCGTAGAGGTTTTTTTTTTTATGAAAAGGTATTTACTCCATAATAGTCCGTATTATTATTATCGTTTGTGGTTTTTTATGAAATAGAGTTGCAGATTTGGCCCCAACAGTTATTAATATTAATAATAGTATGTAGTATTTAAATTACTTTATCTGTACGATTAATTCTGAACCTCTATGATACAAATAAGAAAATGAGTGAAATTGCCTGATATCTTACTAAAAAGCACACTTTTTCGGGCGGAAAAAAACACAAATTCTTATTTACTAAGCAACTTGTTCGCACCCGTTTGCTTCTGGACATGTTCCAGATGACGCGTCAGTTATAACTGAGCTGGTCAAAACAAAATACCTGTTATATTACTTAAGCTATAAGCTACACGACATCCCAAATCTGGTCCCATTTACAAATTTGCCCTTGTGATCAAGATTCTAAACAAATGAATTTCACTACGCGTTTACTCAACAAAAATATAAATCCAAGCTCAAATCTCAATACATGGCCTAAAAATAGTTCAAGCGTTCATATACATGTCTGCATTACGCTCCAAAAATAGTTCAAGCGTTCATATACGTGTCTGCATTACGCTCCAGGTGCCCCTGCCATTTCTTGATCCCCCGTGTTCGGAGTGACAGGGTTGAAGTGGTAACGTTTCACAACATCATCACCAAACAATCTGCGCCATCCATTTGGTCCCACTTAATAAACTAAAATCATATGCAAGTCATAGGTCAGTAAGGCTGATTTCATACGTCAGAACTTGAAAAACAAAACTACAACCTGTGCTTCTAAATTAATCGGTGGATAACAGTCAGTAATGAAGCATACTACTATTATTATGAGAATAGGGCTGGACAACAAGAACAGTGGGACAAAATGGATAAGGGCATCATGATTGCCAGACAAATTGAACGGAAAAGGGCCGTACATGATATTGCGCACCCTGTCAAGGCCATTAGAAGCAGCAGCAGAATTGGAAAGCCATCATGGAAGCTGAGAGAGAATGCCGATATATACAGATGGTTAGGGTAGTGAGAAGGAGACAGTTTTTGAGTACTGCATTGTTCTCTATGTTCTCCCTGTGTAGTCTCTTCTGCCCGATAGTATTTCCTCTTTCCTGAATTCCTAAGTTGTAAGGGCTTATTTCAGCAGAAAATACTTTATGACTGAGCATTTCCATTACGGATATAAACATTTATTGTTCAACTGCTTATTCTTATATTTATGTAATTCTCATTTCTGCAGGAGTTGCCCACATGCTTGCATCCATTTCGGAGACAAACGGTGAAGATGACGCGATTGGCGGTGCTCCTTTAGGATCCAGGGAGGAGACAATGGCCAATCATTTACCTTCACAAATAGGATAAGGTTGTTTGTTGTTTTTGTTGCTCTCAGTCTTATCAGAGCAAGACCAGGAGATGTGGGCACTTTTGGGCAAGAGAAGGAGCCCTTGTGTATCTTTGTTGTATCTTTTTGGGAAAAATACCATCTTGTGTGTTGAAATTGTGAAATAATTATTAGTGTTGTATATTAATGGCCTTTTGTCAGCTCTGAAAAACAGCACAAAACCATTATGAGCAGAGAATGCTTTACGGAGGTGTTATATCAGGGACTAACAACAGAACAATATTACATGATTTAATTATGCTAACGGAATAAAATTAAATAATTTAATTAAGAGAAAAAAAATATATAGGTACTAAATTAAAATTTTGATGAAAATATATGTACCTCTAGTATAATTTTCTCTAAGATCTTCGTTTCCTTATCCAAAATAATAAAAAGAACAGAGGATGCAGCACGTTATGTGCATTAATACTAAATATAGGATTGAACTATATAAAGATTACATGTAAGCCTCAATGACAGCTTGTTCCCTATTGTCGCTACACCATTTGTATTTCACAATGGTTAAAAACTTTGATCATAACTGATATCCAAACATCATATGACTTCAACTGCCGAATCTACAAGAGTTGTTGCAGACACTTGGTTGTGTTCCTCCACCACCATTTTTTTCATCTTCATCAACCACCTTATTGCACTAACAGCATAATCATATAGACTAAGAGCAATATAAAGCCCAATCCCAGCAATTATCCCATTTGCTATAGAATAAGTAAGTGGCATCAGAATCATTGTAGCAAAAGCAGGCACTGCCTCTTTTATATTGCTACAATCTATGTCCTTCACCATCTTCATCATCATCACCCCCACCATCACCAATGAAGGTCCTATAGCCCAAGGAGGAACACTTGACAACAGAGGGGTAAAAAACAATGAAATCAAGAAAAATACCCCTATTATCACCGCCGTTAATCCGGTCCGTCCCCCTTCTCTCATTCCGGCCGACGATTCGACAAATGTCGCCATCGTTGTAACACCTAATGCAGAGTTCACAATTGTTCCAGCACCATCAACCAAGTAAGCAAAGTATTCACCTTCAAAGTTTCCATCTTCATCTACAAAGCCTCCAATTTCTGCCATTGTGTAAATTGTTCCTGTGCTTGCAAGCACGTCCACGTAGAATAGTGTTACTATTGCCACCCAAATTTCACTTTTATGAAAATCAGTGAAGCTCAGAACTCCTAATGTGGATTCAATTTTATGAAAATCGACCAGTTTCTTGAAGTAATTGTAATTCTTATCACCAAGTGGAGTTTCAGGGAAAAATGTCACTTTTGTTCCCCTAAACCATGAAACAAAAGTCACAAACAAAATGCCATAAATCATACTTCCCTTGACATTTTTCATTAATCCATAACAAGTAATAAGAAACCCAACAAGCGCAAGCCAGAATTTTGGGTTTTGCATTTTCCCTCCCATGCATTCTCCTGTATCTGGGTTTGTATTGGCACATGCCGTGATGGTAACTAAAGTAGATGGATCGGGCCCAATAAGCCCAACACCCTGGTTAGCCTGTAGCCCCACGAAGGCGATAAAAAGCCCAATACCGGCCCCACAAGCGAGTCGAATCGAATGTGGTATGAGCTTAGCTAGCTTCCCGCGTAAGCCGAGAGCCGAAGCTAACAGAAACAAACATCCCTCAATACAAACTCCGGCTAACGCAGTTTTGTAGGATAACGGTCCGGTTCCGTGAAAGCCGACTAAGTTGAAAGCAACATAAGCGTTGGGTCCCATACCTGGAGCCAAGCCGAAAGGCAAGTTGGCTAAGACTCCCATAGCCATGGAACCAATCATGGCTGATAAAATAGTGGCCACCACGAGGTCGTTTTTGGTCTTGGAAAGGCAGGTTTGGTAGCCGTCGTTTGGCTGGAGGACGCAGTCTGAGGTGTTGGCCCGAGGGGAGCAGTCGGCAGCAGAGCAGGTTCCGCCGGAAGCTGTGAGGACTGTGGCGTTGACGGAGATGATGTAGGCCATGGTAACGAAGGTGGCGGTGGCAGCACGAAGCTCTCGTGTGAAGCTGGTCTTCCTAGCTTCCAGCTTGAAGTATTTTCCGATGAAGCTTTTCGAAACGTCGTCGTTCAAGCGTTTCTCCGTTTTGCTCCATGAGCCACCACCTCTTATTCCTGCACACAAGTCTCCTCCCATTGTCTTTCTCAGTCTCTCTGTTGGGAATGAGAGGGAATGATTACAGCAGGGGCGTTATATATATATATATATATATATATATATATATATATATATGGCCAGTTTAATAACTATATTATATTACATAATAAAAAATAACTTTGGGAACAAATGGAAGCCATGCAGGTTAAAACGGGATTTTTTTTCAAATAAGAATTAGTACAGATAATAAAAAATATGCTTATATCTCATAAAAATGCGAGTTTGATTTTCACTGCTGTCATAAAAGCTCATTTGATAGATAATCTCGTAAGTCTTTTATAAGTACTCTCTAAGCCCTGGGACTATACTCTAACTTTAGTAGAGGATCAGTGTCGAACCTAGTTAAATTTAAAAAAAAAAAAAATTTTAACATTTCTACTAACGAAGATGGAATTAAAAAAAAAAAGTTCCAGCATATTTTATGATAAATGGTTGGGATGGTAATTCTTGTTTTATATATTCTTTAGAAAAACATTGCATGCATTAATTTCTAACGTAATCTGATTGAGCTACAGTTACATTATATTGTTATAATGACTTGTGAGCAATGTAATTTTCCATAAATTTCATAATATAATTCAACATTCTTAAAATGGTTTTGTAATGTATAAACGTGAGACCCATTAACACCTAAGAAATGTTTGAACAAAAAAAAACAGATAATAAAGTAATTATTTTCTGAAAAAAATAAATAGCGGGAAACATGGATCTCATATAATGTGATTTAATATTTTGTTAAAAATAAAAAGAATAAAAAACTCTTCGACTTTATAAAAATTATTATCAAAAGCCATGCTCATCAAATTGTTTGAGTTTTTTTCTTCAAATTGTTGTATTTAATCTGATATACAACGTAAAGAATATCTAATATAAAATGGAAATGATTTCTCTTTTGTACATATATATATATATATATCGTCCATTTTACTTAATACAATATTTTCAGGAGGAAAACATGTAAAAGAAATGTAGCAAGACCCACAAAATTAGATCCACATAAAATAAAATACTACAGCTCGATTGTTCGTTGGATTTGTTGGGCATTTATTAACAACCATGAAATAGATAACCTGAAACATCCAAAACCAAAATCTTTGAACGATCTAAATATCATCTAATACAATTTTTCAAGTCCTTAACTCCATATACATAGGAATCTTATGAAGTTTGTACTTAGCACAACTTTTATTTGTTTATTATTAAACTACATATTATGGGCCATCCCCCCTAAAACATATTATTAGCACACACGTTCACACACATAGTAGGTATACACATATATATATATATATATATATATGATTATCCAATATTAATAAAAAAAAATACTCTCTCTAAATCTCTATTATGAGACATTTCTCATGACATGTACTGGCTGATACTCTAATATAAAAATTAATTAATTTTTTTAGATATATCAATAAAAATAAATAAATAAATAAATAAATTGATTATAAAAAAATTAACATCTTAACACGAATTCATATTATAATTAACTGATTTTTTTAATTTATATAAAAAATTAACTAATTTTTATATTAATAACTTATCTTTTATAATTAATTTAATTAAGAAAAGTAAAGCGTGATTAATCTTAAAAAATTTAAGATAGATAGATGGATAGATATATCTCCCTTTTAAGTATGTTCAAAAGCTGCCATTCTTTATTGTTACTTGTGAGATTCCACCCTAGCAAATAACATTTCGAGAATGTGCAGGCTCTTATATATATATAAAGATAAATATACAAGTATACATTATAAATATTTGGAAATGGGTAAAAATATAAAGCATGAATAGTGGTTTTGCTGAATGAAAGATAGTTGATTCCTTCAAAATACAGTGAATGATTTGAATAATAACAAATATGATTCCACTAGGGTTTTGATACATATATATTGTACAATAATAATGTGCTCTATTAATAAATAAATATTTAAATAAATTATTAATTAAAAAGTATTGCTTAATAATTTAATAGGATGCTATCTTTAATCTTGTTTCTATTTAATTTATTATTTTTATTTGCGTATTTGATAACTTTATTTTTATATGACTGAATCATTTTAAATAATTTTTTATTATTTTTATCAATAGGCGTTACTTTAATCTTTCCTTATATTAATTATTAGGAATCTTATATTCTCTTTTATATATATATATATATATATATATATAATCGCACGTCAATCCTTACATTCTCATCCCAACTCTCACTTCAGCCGTTGTCTCTTTAAAATCTATCCATTAACTGTTTAGAATAATTGGAATACTCCAAATTAAAAATTACGCTAATTAAATTTGATAATAATAACCTCCAAGGGTGATTAGTGTTCACTCTTTTATAGCATCATCTCTTTAAATAAAATGTATAAATAATAAAGAAATTTAATACTGAGTGGGTGGGTGTTTCAATTTAGGCGGTAACCCTTAGCATGTGGCTACCAGTAGGGACACAAGGTAGCTCCGCGTGCTGCAGACGACCAAAATTATATTGTTTCTGAACTTAAAAAAATATTTTTTTATATTATTGTAATATAATTTCTTAATACAAGGCAGCTTTATTAGAAAAAATTATAAGCAACGCATGCGAGAAAGGAATATGAATTATAATATATTGTTCATAGGCCTCTTGAGAATGTTGAAAGTTGAAACTGCGGTGATGGGTTATCCTTTTGAGAGACGTTGTTGTCTGCGAAAGAGGGGTTTTTACAACGCAGCTTTGAATTTTGGCGTTTCTTTTGAGCGTTTAATCATAATCTATTCAAATTATCTATATTTTCTTTGTTATCCGCACTTTTGATTCTAATTTTGTTATCTTATACTTCACACTCTGACTCTGTTGTTGTAAGTATAAATATAAGAGTTGATATACAAATTTATTTTACTCTTAAATATAAAATTTTAATATTTTTTATCTCATTATTTATTATTAATTTTTAAATTACTTTATTAATCGAGTATATAAATAAATAATTTTTAATATAAATGATTAAAATGTGAGGTATTTTGAAAAATTAACATATTATTTTTATAAATAATTAACCTAATTAATTTTCTTAATAGATATAAATTAATTATCAAATTCTTATATTTATAATAAAATGAAATAATAGTTATGGTTTTCTGAGAAATGTTGTTGTTAATTATCTACATTCTTTTGTTATCACATTTGGCGAGACATTAAGTGAAAATATATAGGGATTATGTTGTAGGCGTCGGCACCTGTAAACAGATAACAAATAATCCGAATCACGTCTAAAGATATTATCTTTAAGAATTATTCTGCGACAATCAGCAAGATGAAACGGTACTCCTCAATATTACACAGATTTTTCTTGTATAACAAGAAAACATAATCTGATAGAAGCAAATAAACTCTAAAAAAGTGAGTAAGAGAGAAAGAATATGAGTGGTATAAAGAGTTATTCAATGTAAATGATTAAAATGTGAGGTATTTTGAAAAATTAATATATTATTTTTATAAATAATTAATTTAACTAATTTTTTAATATGTATGAGTTAGTTATTTAATTGTTATATTTATAATAAGAGGGAGTAATAATTATTTTGTGAGACTTCAAGTGAAAATATATAGGAATATGTTACATTGAGCAAAATATTAACTTTTACCTGAATTAAAATTATAAAAATTAAGTTGTATATAGTTAAAATTTAAAAA
Source organism: Leucaena leucocephala (assembly GCA_037074615.1). Lineage (NCBI taxonomy): Eukaryota > Viridiplantae > Streptophyta > Magnoliopsida > Fabales > Fabaceae > Leucaena > Leucaena leucocephala. Next base: position 2,137,398 of record CM073537.1, read on the forward strand.
TTAATAAATTATAACAGAAGAGCTAGGTTTTTTTTTTTTAAAAATATTGAAGTTTAAAGGGCTTCTAGCTCTATGTTTTCTGCCTACAAAGACTAAAAATCAAGCCACCTAATATATACTGAATCTCTTACATTTACGTGAACATGAATTAAAATAAGTACGTTTGACCCATTCTCAGATTAATCACTTATTCATATGTTTTAGGCTGACAATATTATATTGTTCTATAAAACTGGTTCAAACGCGAGTATGACAACTAGTTAGTACATGCATGGAAGTGATGACTAGAATAATTTAGAAGTAAACGCCGTGTCACGTTTTGTAATTTTGAAAGGGGTATGCATGAGATTTCAAGTTATAGTATTTTTTTTTTACATTGCCCCGAATTGAGTGACCAAAATAAGTCTGATGCTCTTCTTTTGTTTATGTCAGTGTTAAGTTGTAAAAGAGGATTTGTGTTAATTTCACAAAAGTAAGCGTTAAATGCACATTTGTAAAAGAGGTAGAAGAAAAAAAATAATGACAAGAAAAGAAAATGGGAACTGGATTCGTGTCTTTTTGTAAGTTAGCAAGACACTAGTGCGATATCCGAGACCTTCTTATTTTCACTTTTTGATGAGTTTCATTCTAAATAGGCCATATGAAATATATAATATAATTATTCAGTATTTTCGTATTACGTATAGAATGTATGTTGTACTCAACAAAATGTACAAAATAACTATGTTGAACAAAAAATGTAACTAAACTAAATTATTGAAATTTTCTCTACACGACATTTTGATCTGAGTCTCTTCATCTCCCAGCCATAGCAGCATACACCCACTCCTTGAATAGAGAGACGATTTTTTTAAAAAAAGAACTGCGTGAACATATTAAAATATTCTCTCGTTAATGTAAGTAGTATAATTTGTATTATTCTCTAAGATATTATTATGTCATTATTATCTATGATCCTCTCTCCTCCAATATATATCCCATATTTCTCTTTACTTTTATAAAAGGAAAAATCATGTTAGAGGGACTTACATTTTTACCAAAATTTTAATTTAGTATTTATGTATTTTTTTCTTAGTTAAATAGTTTAATTTTATTTTGTTAATGCAATTAACCCATGTAACTTTATTCTGTTAACACCACTAGCATTTGTACAGAAATTAATTGTGTTAACAGAATAAAATTAAAGATTTAGTTAAAAGAAAAAAATATACAGGTAGCAAATTAAAAATTTACAAATATGAATCAAAAAATTAATTAGTATATGTGTGAAAGTAATTAGAATTTAGAAGTAAATGTGCAATTTATAATTTTGAAAGATAAGAATAGTACAGGGTATGCATCAAATTTGAAGTCAATATTATAACTCCTCAATAAGAAACTAATCATTGTACCAATTCTCTTGCCCACCAAAACTACCAAATGAATGTTAAAACTTTCATCATCAATAATATTCCTTTTACATATTACAAAGCTAGTTTATAAGCTCATTAACCTGTTTCTAAAGATGAAAAGCTCTACTTAAGCTCCGTAGTTAAATGTTTTGTTTTGAATTCTAAACTTTATTATTGTGATTTGTGGGTGTCAATGTCGCGCATGCCATTTTAATAAACAAGAAAAATGTGAACTTCATTGGCGTGGTCATTTTGTAAACCAGGATATAGTACCAGTGTGATGATGCATGGGACATTCTTATTATTTTCATTTATTGATAAGTTGCGTTTTAAATAAATTTTATGAAAAATATAATCTAATTATTCAATATTTTCATATTACATATAAACAATAAAGTGTATGTTACTAGACAAAATGTATAAAATAATTATGTTGAGCAAAAATATAACTAAACTAAATTATTTAAATTTTCTGAAAATCATAAAATTTTGATTTGGGTTTCTTAATCTCCCAACCATATCAGAAAGCAAGGTTCTAAACTTATATAAAGGAAGAGTGTCGGGTTGATAGCTAACATAAAACTCTATCAAATCTTTTTTCTATGACATGTATCAACGAAAAATTGTGTTTAACACAAAATATAGGAATAGCTATACAAAATCAACAATGTATGAATATAGGTGTATGCTCGGTATGGCCAAACATTGTATATAGTTTGACCCAATCTCTTTTTGTTATCTCCTTTAAAGCAACACACTAACGCTTAATGTTATAAATAAGATTGAGCTCGCAATCTCTTATTTAAAGAGAATTTTTTATATCACTAAACTATAAAGCTTGACCCAATCTCTTATTTATAATTATAAAAATGTATTTTCATATTGAAAGGTAACATATCATATAATAACATAGATATCTAACAATACGTTTGTTAGGATTGAAGAATTTTTTATAGAAGTAGAAGTGGAAATGAAAATAAAATTTTGCTAAAAATAGGCTTTAAAAGTTTATTTAGTAGGATATAAATAAGTATAGAATTTATGTATATATTTTTTTATAACTTGAGGTAAAATGATTCAAAATATTTTTTTTATAACTTGAGAAGGGTTAAAATTTTACAGAAATTTTATAACTTAAGGTAAAATAGTATAAAATATTTTACTTCCACTTCTATTATCTCATTTTCTAAATTTTTGTATAGAAATGAAATGATCCAAAATATTAAAAGTGAAAGTGAATTCTATCGTACTAAACAAGGGGAGTAGAAGATTCTACTTCCACTTCCATTGTACCAAACATGCCCTAAGAGATAAAAAACTTTATTCCGCCATTATATTAGCATCTGAGAGACTGAGACCACCATTAATTTGATAATGCGGTTTTTGATCAATTGCAGTATCACTCATATCTATGTATATTATTTCTTCAGTTATATTCTTACAATCAGTTTATATGGAGAAATGATGTCATGTGAATCGAGAGGAGGAAAATGATGGTCACTCTTATATATCACAAGTTAATGCTTGACATTAATGTCAAAATTGAAGAATACAATAAAATACTTGTCAAAAAAGAAAAACATTAATATACACATTGTAAATTATTTAACAGATAAAAGTCTACTCACTCAAGCAGCCTCTTGTTGTGGAGAACAAAAGTCATAAGAATCCATGACCTCAAAAGCAAGGGATATAAGTTCATTTGATAAGAGAAAACCTTCTGGGTCACTCAACCGTATATAAGCCACATTTCTTTCTTTCTTATTCTCATATTGCAACAAACAAGTGCTGAGTTCTTCTTCTCCAATAATGGCTCGTCTATTCTCGTCCAAACAAACCACATGTCCACTCTCAACATAAGGTTTATAAGTCTCCAAAAGAGACGAAATAATGAAGCTACCATATGTTTCTTCAAAACTCTTCAAGTCTAAACCCATTGAAGTTCTCAGGGACAGCATCACAACATCCATGGCCGTGTCCTTCTCATGATGAATCTGATCATTGCAGGAGCAATTTAACAGTCCATTTTCCAAATCCTGCACGAATCTCATATACTCATTTACTTTCTTGGGTCTCGAAAACCTTAATCCGCCTACGAAACTCGCGGAGCCGAGGCCGAATCCATAGAAAGGTTTGTTCTTCCAATAGGTACAATTGTGTTTGCATTCATATCCACTCTTGCAATAACTGCTGATTTCGTAGTGGTTATAATTCGCATCAGAAAGCATTCTTGAAGCCATTTTATAGAACTCTGCTGATTGTGTCTCAGAAGGAAGGGGGAATTCCCCTGGAGTATACCTGCAAACATTTTAATCTTAATCTTCATTTTCACATTGATTCTAAAGCTATAACAAAATATTCAATATTTCAATCATTTAACCCATTCAATTGTAGATTCAAAAGATCAGTTGATACAGGAATTAGTCTTCAAAATAGTAAACACGTTATACATTAGTGTTTAGAGTAAACTCACATTTTGGCTTGAATTAGACGTATTTCGCTTTGGTTCCCCAGAATTAATAAGTCCACGAGGTAATCCATAAAATAAATAAACTTGTTTGTTGTAGTGTATACTAATACTTCTCTTAAATAACTCAAAAATGCTATAAAGACTTGCTAGTAAGTTGTAACAAATTCGTTATTTTCAAAAATTGACTTATGTATTTGTTAATTTTAGTACTAAAGGCAAGTAAACCAGATAATTTAAGAATCAAATTATTGGCTTGTTCTAGTTCTTTAGCTCAACAACACAGAGATTCTGCAAGTAAGAGTAATATATACTTACAGGGTTCCAAATTTTGTGCCCTGTTCAATCTGCAAATCATATACAGAAACATGAGTGGGCTGTGCATCAATGGCAAGCCTCAGAGTTTCCTCCCAAATATCAGTTGTCTGATGAGGCAGCGAAGATATAAGATCAATACTCCAATTCTTAACCCCACATGACTTGACAATAACAATAGATTCATTAACCTCTTCCACGCCATGTGCCCTCCCACAAGCTCTCAACAACTTCTCCTGAAATGCTTGAACTCCCAAAGACACTCTATTCACTCCTAAAGCTATCATCTCTTCCATCTTCCTAGCATCAAACGTCCCAGGATCCATTTCCATTGAAATCTCAGCATCCTCGCACACACCAAATTTCTCACTCAACGCCTCCAAAACCAACGAAACCAACCGTGCCGGCACGAGAGATGGGGTCCCTCCACCGAAAAACACAGTCTCAAGAGGCGTTTTAGTATTGATATTCACCTTCACTGCATTGATTTCTCTGCAGAGAAGTTGTATGTAGTTAATCACTCGTGGGTCATCGTCGATTTGGGCTGAAGCAGAGCCAAGAGCCACAATTGGGAAGTCACAGTAGTGGCAACGCTTGCGGCAGAAAGGGAGGTGAATATAAGCAGAAGTAGGAGGGGCTAGATGAGAAGCCATGGCGATTGTGTGTTTCATAGAGACATTTTGTCGAACATGTGGTGTGCTGCTGGTAAATGGGCTAGGGATTACTTGCGATGTCAGTTTGGGAGATTTGAAACTGGGGAAAAGCTCCCAGAAAAGGGGATTGAATGTAGATTTGAGCATGGTGGCTCTAGAATAACAAAGGTAGTTAAAGTTCATGAGCGAGAAAATGGGAGGGACTCGTACCTTGAATCCATGTTTATGAGCATATGAATGTGGAGGACCAGGTCCTGATGCATTTTATGTCTTTGCTCCGGCTCTGAAGCTACATTGTTTCCGATATTTTTAGAAATATGTATTTTCGCATTATTAATATATAAATATAAAAGAATTTCTCAAAGTTTTCAAACATATATTTTTTGGGGCCAAAAAAAGAAAAGAAAACATGTTTTTAATTTTCCAGGAGAACAAGACCGTATACCATGAATTGTACGAAACATTATTGTGACAATTAGACAATAATAAACATTATTACTAAATTCTATAATTTTTTTAAATGTAACAGTATTTACTAATTAAATAATTAGATTTTATATAATTTCAGAAAAATAAATACCTTCCCCTCTTATTTCAAAAAAAAATTCATCCCCACCCACCTCTAATATTAATAAAAAACCAAAACACATAACTCTAGAAAAAAAATATGATATGAAGAAATATATGTTAATATATTAATATGAAATAGGGATGTTAGCAAAAATTATAATAATCCTTATATAGAAGAAAGTGTATTAAAAAAATTGGTACGATGGCGTTAAAAAAAATTACAAAATTTCTTTTAGAGTTTTAGTTGCACTTTCACCATTTGGATTAGTTTTTGAGAATAAATTTTAAAAAAAATAAATTTTAGGAATAATAAATTTTGGGAATAATAAATTTTGGGAAAATAAGTGTTTAGATAGTTATTTTTAAAATAATTTTTTGAGAAGGTAAATTACTAAAAATGGTATGATTTTATTAAAAGGAGGAGAGAGGAGAGAGTGTGAGGAATAGAGAAGAGAAGAAAGTGGGTGGAGAAGAGAGAGGAGAGAGGGTAGAGAGGAAAGAGGAGAGATGGTATAAAGAAGAGAGGAGAGAGGGTAGAGAGAAAAGATGAGAGATAGTGGAAAAGATAGAGGAGAGAGGAGAGATAGTGGAAGAAAAAGTAAGGATAAAATAGTAATTTGATAGTCTATAAGTTATTTTACTATTCCAAAATCTATTCTGACTAGCTTTTCTGAAATCATAGTTTGAAACAATGGTTTGGCCTAAACTGAAATTTTGAACAAAAATAACTGTTTGTGTAAATAAATTTTAAATCGATGTTTTGCTCAAAATCAATTCTCAAACTACACACCCAAACACACACTTGATCTAGACATTTCAAAATATAATATTTTTAAAGAGAAGATTATATAATTGTCCAACAAATTTATTAGAATTTTTAGTCCATAATCAAAACTTCAATAAATAAAAATTTTATAAATTTAAATTTAAAAGTTGAAAATTAAAAATAAAAAATAAAAACACAATATGAAAATGTAAGAATAAGGGTATAACAAAATATTTAGTTAAGCAGAACAGTTAAATGAGAAGAGAAGATTATCAATGACCTAATTACTAAATATCTAGTATTTTTTAGAGATATATTGATAGTGTATATGATGTTTGAAGCAAATTGTATTATCTATAGTGAATGGATTATTGAAGAAATGGAATTTAATTAAAAAACAACAATAAAATAACAGTAAATTTTATTTTTAATTACACACTTTTTCCCTTTTATTTTGCTTGTTAGACACTTTATTTAAACAAGAAAAAGTGTGTGTTTGGGTAAGATTTAAAAAAAAAAATTATGAAAAAATAAATTTTTAGATAATTTATGAAAAAGGGCTTTTAGAGAAGGGTTTATAAAAAAAAGTGATTTTGGATAAATGAGTGTTTGGATAGTTATTATCAAAAAGGATTTTGTAATTGAAAAATTACTAAAAAAGGTATGTATGAGAGATGAGAGAGGAGAGAGGAGAGAGGGTAAAAAAAAGAGGGGAGAAGAGAAAATGTGAAGAAGATAGAAGAGAGATGAGAGATAGTGAAAAAAATAGAGGAGAGAGGATGAAAAAAGATAGAGGAGAAAGAGTATATAGTGGAAAAGATAGAGGAGAGAGGAGAGAAAATCTAAAAAAAATAAGGGTAAAATAATACTTGAGTAGTTCATAAATTATTTTACTATTTTAGAAGTTATTCTGACCAATTTATCTAAAATTATAATTTAATTTAAATTAAAATTTAAATAAATATAATTATTTATTTTAATTTTTTTTAAACTAAAATTTGGGCTAAAAATATTTTAAAAAATATGGTTTTAAAACTTAAAAAGAATAACGAAATATTTTCTTTTAAAAAAAAGTAAAGCAAAATATGAAGGTGTATGCTATTTCGCGGCTGCTCCGTCGGCGAGCAAAAGAAGACTCAGAAGCGTACCGCAGTGAACAGAGAGCAAAGCGGCCATGGAAGCAGAAGAGGGGACTCAGCAGCCACAGCTAGTGCTAGCTCACAAGCTCTTCCTTCTCAGACATGGTGATGTGGAAGACATTGAGAAGGTCCGGCTTAAAGATGAGGTTTTTGTGTTTGTCAAAGAAAATGGTAACTCCGCAACTTCTTCATTCTCCATTTTATTCACTTCAATTTAAATTCATCATCATCCTCTGGCTGTCTTACTCGAGTATATTTTCTGTTGATATGAAGATATGGTCCCTTTATACGAAACCCTAGTCGCTGATTCAATTTTGGACATGGATCAAAGCGTCCTGGATTTGATGCGTGCTAAGATAGATGAGGAGCTCAAGAAGCTTGACGAAAAGTGAGTTAATTTCTTTTTAATGACTGAATTTTGAGTATATTTTAAAAGAAAATGAGAAACTCCAGTGAGGCGTTTTGATCAGAGCTTTAGGTTATCGAATTTCATACAGCTTGAAGTTTGAGATTTAAAAGCCATTAATTGCTTTGGTTCGGCGCCTTCTCCGGTCCTTATATAGACACACATATTTATTGAATACAGAGGGTAAAAAAGCAAATATTATTTCTCGACATTATAGATTGATGAGACCTTAGAAATAGTTGGGAATAGTAAAAAGTATATTACACACATACGTATTGTGAAAATCGTTCTTACTCATGTCAAGGAAATATCTTGAGAATATAATTCATGCCTGTTTATTTTTCTAATTTAAGATGGAATGCGTTGATTTTCTATTCTTTCCTTCCATCCCCCTCTTCTCAATTTGGCTTTTTGATTGTGTACTTAGTTATTCATATTTGCGCCTCTAGGTTGATGCCTAATTTATCATGTATACTCTATATATAGAGCTTCTGTGTCAAACTAAGGAGGTGTTTGCACTCACCACTCGGCGAGATGATCATACATCACTGCATTCTCCTGTTTTGACTTCTTGAGATTCAAAGTTCAAACTGTTATGTAGAAAGTGTCAAATTTAGTAGTCCTCATACTTATGATATTCTGTATGATTGCTTAATCTTAGAATTATCGATGCTGAAGAAAACTTAGGTGAGAGTGAAGTTCGAGAGGCTCACGTAGCAAAATCCTGGTTCTTCATCAAGATCGGTGACAAGGTATATGCCTATTATAACCTGTAGCTTCATTCCAGACAGATGGTTCTCTAATGATTTTTTTTACAGTATTTCGTCACATAAACCAGGAGAAAGCCTTCAAACATCTTAAGTTAACAGAAGGCAAGACAGTTGCAGTCGGCCAGAAGATGGACCTGGGGTTTCATACGTTGAAGCTTGGGTTTTTTGACATGGATTTCGATCTTATTTCCAAAAGCATCGACAAAGCTAAAAAGTAATGAATCATAAACGCCTCTGCAGTTCTTCCCTCCTTTTTATTTTTCTTTTTAGTCTTGTATTTCCAACTTTTTACACCATGATGGCAGCTTGTTTGAGGAAGGTGGTGATTGGGAAAGAAAGAATCGGCTGAAAGTCTATGAAGGCCTGTATTGCATGTCCACACGAAATTTCAAGAAGGCTGCCAATTTGTTTTTGGATTCTATCTCAACTTTCACGACTTACGAACTTTTCCCCTATGACACCTCCATATTCTACACAGTTTTGACCAGCATTATATCATTGGATAGAGTTTCCCTGAAGCAGAAGGTGATTGATTTTTACAGGGACCATTTATTTTCTGGTGTTCCGTTCCATTCTACTGTAGAATTTGTTTCCTGGCAAATGTTCTGCATATCCCATGTTGTTAATTTTAGTTAATCTGAATCAGGTAGTGGATGCTCCCGAGATCTTGACTGTGATTGGCAAAGTTCCCTACCTTTCAGAATTCTTAAACTCCCTATACGATTGTCGGTACAAGTCATTTTTCTCTGCATTCGGTAAGTAGGTGCCTGCCATATCCCTTTCCTCTTGATAGTTTCCGACAGTATCATCTGGCACACACGGCTAGGGTTTCTAGCTGCTAGAATGTAGTTGATTTCTAATCTTCCATCTACTATTGGAATTCATGTTATTATTTTGTTTCAATTGGAATTTATTTCAGCTGGGATAACGGAGCAAATCAAGTTGGACCGCTATTTGCATCCACACTTTCGATATTACATGAGGGAGGTCTGAACTGTTGTTTATTCACAGTTTTTGGAGTCTTACAAGAGTGTTACAATCTAGGCGATGGCAAAAGCATTTGGAGTGTGTTAAGAGTAACTCTCCCTCTCACTCTCTGTATAAGAATCTCACACACAGAATTAAGGAAGCCTAGAGAATCTCTATGAAACTGATTATTTCATTTGTCCCTCAGCATGAACTGGCTGAAGGTATTTATAAGAGAAGGATTACACGGATAAACTGACTGTCCTAATATTTCTGGATACATGCCCATGACCCTGAATAATAGCAAAATGAACTCTAACTGACTCCCACTAATCCCACTAACATAGTGGGCTGACTGATTCAAACTGAATTAACAATTAAATAACAATTAAACAATAATTAAGTAACAACTGACTAATTAATTTAAAACAAATGACAGATAAACAATTAGACCAAACCAAGACCCCTCTTATTCCTCCTCTGATAAGTTTTGTTGAACCTATCAATACCTCCCCCTCCGAAAACCACCTTGTCCTCAAGGTGAAAGGCAGGAAACTGAACTCGCAACAGATCGTACTCTTCCCAACTGGAGTCTTCGGTAGGACGACCTGCCCATTGGACCAAAAGTTCTAGGTGAGAGCCCTTCCAACGATGAGCCAAGACCGTCTCCGGCGTGAGAACGAACTCCCAATCAGCCGTAAGGGGCAGGGGTGTGGGTGGGGTGGTGGGCTCCACTCCATGTGCTGGTCGCAGTAGGGAGACATGGAAGACCGGATGTATTTTCGCGTCCGGGGGAAGTGCCAACTCATAAGCAACCGGCCCTACTCGTCGAACAATCTTATAAGGGCCAAAGAACCGGGGAGATAGTTTGGAATACTTCCGATGAGATAGCGATTTCTGACGAAAAGGTTGAATTCGCAAAAACACCGCATCACCCACTGCAAAGGTGAGTTCTCTTCGGTGCTGAGCTGTATATGACTTCATTCTATCCTGAACTTTTTTCAAATTATCCTTCAAGAGTTTCAATATATCATCCCGGGTTTCGAGTTGAGAGGCCAGCTCTTCAACCTGAGTCTCCCCCTTGACAAATGGTACAACCGGAGGAGGGTTGCGACCATATACTACCTTGAATGGTGTCATGCCGGTGGAAGTGTGGTAGCTCGTATTGAAGGAATATTCTGCCCAGCATAAAAACTTACTCCAAGTGCGAGGCTGTTCATGAGCAAAGCATCTCAAATATGCCTCCAGGGATCTGTTAACCACTTCGGTCTGGCCGTCCGACTGGGGATGATAAGCGGTACTCATCCTCAGACGGGTTTTACTGAGTCTAAACAGTTCCTGCCAGAAAGCGCTCAAGAATAAGGGATCTCTATCAGAAATAATAGAGCGAGGTATCCCATGTAATCGCACAATATCCTTGCAAAAGTGAGTTGCCACAGTGGTTGCAGAGTAAGGGTGACTTAGCGGAATAAAGTGGCAGTACTTACTCAGCCTGTCTACCACTACCAGGATAGTATCGTACCCTTCCGATTTCGGAAGGCCCACAATGAAATCCATCGATATATCTTCCCATATCTGTTCCGGAGGTGGAATGGGTTGGAGCAGACCTGCGGGAGATAGTGTTTCATATTTGTTCTTTTGGCAGATGAAGCACTGTTGGATAAATTGCTTAATGTCAGCTTTCATTTGGGGCCAGAAATAGGTGGCGGATATACGCTGGAGTGTCTTAAGGAAACCACCATGCCCTCCCATAGGGGATGAGTGAGCTTCTTCAATCAACTTAGCTCTTAGGGAAGAACTTCGAGGAATGACCACTCGCCCTTGGAAATATAGTTTTCCCCTTGTTAGAATAAATCCAGGCTTGGAGGTGGGATTTTCATTCAAGGCCTGGATGATGTTGGCCGTGAAAGGGTCCCTCTGCAATGCTTCCTCCAGCTCCATGAAGTCGAGGGGTATGGAAACAACCATATGCACGAAATCTGCGGGTTGAGGTCTCCTGGATAAAGCATCCGCCCCCACATTATCTTTTCCAGCTTTATAGACAATGTGGAAGTCAAAAGGAAGTAGCTTCAAAATAAGGCGCTGCTGAGTATTAGTGAGAGTATGCTGGTCCAGCAGGTTCTTAAGACTATGGTGATCTGTGCGAACTGTGAAGTGACGTCCCAGCAAGTAATGACGCCAGTTAAGCAAGGCTAGAACCACTGCCAAGAGCTCCCTGTCGTAAGCGGACTTGAACCTATTGGAAAAGGAAAACCCCTTGCTATAGAAAGCGATAGGATGACCATGTTGCATCAAAATTGCACCTACCCCTTCCATGGAAGCATCACATTCCACGATAAATTCAGCAGAGAAATCCGGAAGTTTAAGCACTGGAGCTGTCATTAGTGCTATCTTGAGCTTTTCAAAGGTCTGTTGAGCGAGAAGAGAACAATGGAAAGCGTCTTTCTTTGTCAGATCAGTCAGGGGTCTCGCTATTCTCCCATAATCGCGGACAAACCTCCGATAATATCCAGTAAGCCCTAGAAAACCCCTTAACTCCGTGACATTGGAGGGTGTGGGCCATTCCCTAACAGCCTCAACTTTCTCATAATGTGTCTCCACCCCTTGTGCTGAGACCCGATGCCCCAAGAAGGAGACGCGGGTCCGCCCCAATTCACATTTCTTCGAATTGACATAATAGGAGTGCTTTTGCAGTAGTTGGAATACCGAGCGTAAATGCCCTTCATGTTGGGATGCTGTCCTGCTATAGATCAGGATATCATCGAAGAAAACTAAAAGAAACTTCCTCAAGTAAGGCCTGAAAAGGTCATTCATAGCAGCTTGGAATGTAGCAGGGGCGTTAGTTAACCCAAAAGGCATCACAACATATTCATAGTGGCCATTATGAGTTCTAAAAGCAGTTTTATGAATATCTGCAGATAAAACTCTAATTTGATGGTAGCCAGATCGAAGGTCAATTTTTGAAAAATAGGCAGCTCCATGCAGCTCATCTAATAATTCATCAATATTAGGAATAGGATACTTATCTGGCACTGTCAGCTTATTAAGAGCCCGGTAGTCTACACACATCCGCCACGACTCATCCTTCTTCTTCACCAATAAGACAGGACTTGCAAAAGGGCTGCTGCTAGGACGGATGAATCCTTTTTGCAGCAATTCCTCCACTTGCCTCTCGATCTCATTTTTCTGCGAGTAAGGCTGCCTGTAGGGTCTCAGATTAGGGGGAACTGCTCCTGGTACCAGATTTATGGCATGACAGTGGTTTCTGAATGGAGGCAGTGTTGTGGGGTCAGTAAAAGCTGCTTCAAATTCCTGAAAAAACGGTACCAGGTCTACTGTTCTGCTATTCGGTGTGTCTGCCACTTCAGAACAATTCATAGATTGCAAAGATACTCCTGTACCAGTTGGCTTAGAGACTCCCTGCAATTTGTATTTCTTCCCATTCACCCAAAAAATTAAATACATTTCATTCCAGTTAGCTTGTACAGTATTCAGAGAAGCCAGCCATTTAATTCCCAAGACCATATCAAAGCCAGCTAACGAAAAAGGATAAAAGTCTTGCTGGATATTCAACCCGGGCAGTGAAATTTCTAAATTCTTGCATATTTTGTGGCAGTGAACAATACTCCCATTCCCAATTTGAACACCAAAATTAGGAATTAATGTAGTAGGAAGATTCAACTCACACACTAAAGCTTCCGATATAAAATTGTGAGTAGACCAACTATCCACCAAAAGCAAGATTTTTTTATTCAGAATGGTACCTTCCAGCTTCATCGTTGTCGGAGTTGGTTTCCCCAAAATGGCATTAAAAGAAATTTCTGCCATCTGAGATGTATCTGCTTCCTCCTCCATCACTGTTTCCATTCGCTCAGCGCACAGTTCTTCCTCTCCTTTGTCATCGGCTTCCAATAACGACAGGGAGGCCGTCCTGCATCGATGGCCAGGTCTGAACGGCTCCCCACAGCGGAAACAAAGTCCCTTGTCCCTCCGGTGCTGTCTGGTTTCGTCCCACCCCCTGTTCTGGTCGAGTTAGCTGCTGACGGGAATGCAGTGGAGTGGCTCGCTGCATTCGTCTGGCTTGCGCTCCAGCCTGTTGGGTTCGACTGGGTCTGGTAAGTTTTTGGGCTGGACGAACTGAGGGAATTGGGTCGGCTTGAGCCCATGAATGATCCGGTTCTGGACCCTTTCCCCGACCCGGCAGCCTTCTCTACTTCCAGAGCCAGACTCGATGCCCTGTAAACGGTTCGCGGCTTGCGCAGTCTCACCTCCATTCTCAGCTCTTCCTTCAAGCCGTTCAGAAACACTCCAAGAAGACAGTGGTCCGGCCAGTTTGAAACACGAGCCACTCGCCTAGCCCATTCTTGCCGATATTCTGCAACACTACCGGTCTGCCGGACACCGCACAAGTGTTCGTCCGGGTTCAAGAATTCTGGAGGTCCGTAATGTTCATTCAGAGCTTTCACCAATTCGTCCCAGTAGAGCAGTGTCCGTTCGGTATTCAGCCACGAGAATAAGTCCAGAGCATCTCCCTCCAGGTACATCGCTGCTATCTCGACTCGGTCATCCTCGGGTGTTTGATAATACCTGAAAAAATTTTCTGCTTTCAGCACCCAGCCACGTGGGTCACCCCCACTGAATCTGGGGAATTCTATTTTTGCAAATGGGGCTCTATTTCTGGGATAGTAAGCTTCTGACTCCTCTTCGGGTTCATCTCCCCAATATTTCCCTTTTCTCTTCCCTGAATTGTTGCTTGCCTGAACCTCCAGAGACGCCACCTTGTTGATTAATTATGAAAGATTTAAAAATCTTCTTTAATGTGCGTTCTGTTGACCTTGTTGACTTGTTTAATTTATTCGCTTCCAGGGAGCTTTCGCGTTTTATTGCAGCTGGGAAACTTCATTGCTATAAAGTTGCTGGAGTTCTTGAAACTAACCACCCCGATACGAAGAATGCTCTGTACCAAGCAACTATCAAGCAAGGGGACTTCCTATTGAACCGGATTCAAAAGTTGTCCCGTGTGATTGATCTTTAAAGTCAAGTAATCTTTTGCAATTCAGCTTTATAGCCAAAAAAACAATTGTGGAAAAGGAAGATAGATACAGATAGATTCAACGGTTTTCTGTTGAATACGTTTTACTAGGGGACTTGACACGCTGTGTTCCTTTTGATTTGCTAACTAGTGAACAGTTTAGCTTGCTGAGTCTCAGCTATCTCAATCCACTTTCTATTTATCTTGCGAACAAAATTTTATTTTGTTATGAATTTGTGGTGTTTAAATGCTTTTCCTTAGAGCATTTTGTGTTACTACTTTTGTCATGTTGTTTTGTGACCTCAATTATGCCTTTATCTTCTTACTGGTTTTTGTTTTTATCATTTTTATGTCCTTGAGGGCTTCCCAAATGAGTACCCTCTATGGTGAAGCCGGGGTTTATCACTTCATATAATCGTTCTGTTTTTTCGTTTTTTTAATTTAAAATCGAAAAAATATGACTTCGCTAATCACATAATATAGAGAATTTGATATTCAGTTTGTTTGTACGCCTAGGCCCTGTTTGTATAGGTTTTTAAAAAATAGCATATGAAAAAAATGATTAGATAAGCTTTTTTTGGAAAAGAATTTATAGAAAAAGATATTTTTGAATAAATGAGTGTTTAGATGGTTATTATTAAAATAATTTTTGTGATTGATAAATTATTAGAAATAGTATGAGATAAAATAATAATTAAATATGTACGTAGTTATTTTTAATTTACTGTTTATTCATCCTCTTATCTTCGTCTTCATCTCCCCCATTCCTCCTCCAGCGAAGACCCTAGATATGGCAGTTGACGAAGAGAGCGGTAACAGCGAAAAGCCAGATCTGGACAATTAGATACGACCTTTGTTCATTATCCCATGTGTCTTCTTATTCAACTGATGACCAGTGATGGCAACTAACAATTGAAGAGAAATTTGAAGATGGTGACTTGCAGTGAAGCGACAACTGTGTAAGTAACCTTGGAAGCGAAGACCATGAAGGCGACGACACAATGACAGTGACACGGAGGCAACGAAGAAGAGCAGAAGAGAGAGAAAGAAGATAGAGGAAGGAAAAGAGTAGAGAGTGTGTTAGCAAAAATAAGGGTAAAATAGTAATTTAAAAATCCATAAGCTGTTTTTTTATTCTATAAATTATTTTTAAGAATTTATTCAAAATTATGATTTAATTTATAAATTATTTTGAATAAATATAGTTATTTATTTTAATATTTTTTTAAATTAAAATTTAGGTTATTTTTAAAACCTTAGGGAATCTAAACACCGCATAATGATCATGGTTTTCTCGTCCAGAGTTCCCATATTGGACCAACGTTCCAATAAGTAAATAGTGGTGTTGATTGGATTACTCATCATGAAGGGTTTTCAATTTTAGATACTTTTCTTATAGAGTAATGACATATTGTTGTTTGACATGTGTCATGAGATGCATATTCCTATTTAAATTTTCTTTCTTTTGTACCCGTTGCCATAGTCCTTGTATTTTTTTTAAATAGAGAAATAATGTGAGATGAATTTTAATTAGTAAATGAATCTCTAAGCTGGAGTGTAAGAGTATGACATTCGTTGCTTTGCTTCAAAGAAAAGCATGAGATCGCCATCTCTTTGATTCAGTCAATTTAAAGGCATTATTGGTGCTACAGCATTTTATATGGTGAATTCATGGCCGTAAATCTCAGATTGACGAGATTGAATTTGAAGGAACATAACTGCCATGAGAAGCGATAAAAAAATTGTTGATTAACTAATTCCCAAATATGGATTGCTTCGGGAAAAAATGGAGTTCATTGAAATAACTCATGTGAATGTTGGGCAATGTGTTGGTTAGATTTTGGTATTCTGGTAAAAGAAAAGGAATTAGATTCTGGTAGAAGTCTAAATAAACAAGCAAATGGAGAAGTGCACGGTTAAAGCCTAAATCTAAATTAAGATAAAATCAATAAAAAATTATTATGAGATTTTAAAAAAAATATAATTATTAAAAATTTTTATAATAGGTAAACGACATGTAATAATAAATTTTGATATATAAATAATAATATATTTATATTGTTCTATTGTTTTTGCCATGTATTTTTTTGGATCTCAATATTTTTCTTAAAATGAATGCATTTTTAATCATAGTCCTCTACCAAACGTGTCAAAAGGGTAGTTGGAACCCTTCCTTAATTCGGGATAGTATAATACACAAATAATCCTAGGCATAGTCAATGCTTTAACGTACAAGAATCCAGACAAGTACTAATAAGAGCAATAAATAAAAGAAGACTATGAAAAAAAAGAGGCCCCACAACTTTTCACATCAAGACAGTAACAAGAAAAGAAACAAGTGCCAACATATTTCAACCCTACCCCACCAAGATGGCCCATTATTTCCTCCTCCCTTCCCTTCCACGTCTGTCTTTCTTCTTTGATTTGATACCCACTATGAGCCTGTTTGGTTTAGTAATGAGAATTTAAATAAATTTATTTAAATGTAAAAAAATAATTATAAAACTCATTTAATATATTTAGGTAATTTTTATTAAATTGTGATCAATTATGATTTCAGTCCCACCGCACTTTTCAAATAAGTGACAAGCGGATTCTATATATTTAATAATCATTGTATTTGAGCTTTAAATTTTTATTCAAATAAATGCTTTCTTCCAAAAAGAAATATTCTGTAAGATAAATTACTATTTATTATATGCATTGCATCATACTATCTCACTAGGATGACCGTTTAGACCAACCAACAAAAGGTAACCAAAATAATAATCATATTTAATTACTTATATTACTTTTAATATAATAAACTATTTTTATCTGAGAATGGGCTTCTTCAATTAATGAAATATATAATTTTGTCAAAAAATAAAAAATTATGAAAGCAACCTAATTTTTATGGAGAAAAGAAATTTCTTGTTACAAAATTTATTTTAAAAAATACCTACAATTTGTTTAAAAATAGAGATTAATATATTTTTAATAAGCATAATTTTTCTAATTATATATAACTTATTTTTGACCCTTTTTCAAATAAAAGTATTTATATATAACTAAAAATATGTTAGATATTATTAAAATTAACGGCACTTGCTTAAAATTTTAGATTTTTAATTACATTAGAATAATTAAAAGTTTTGGAACGAGGGATTTCTTAGTAATTTTTTTTTCATTTTTTAACGGAATAGATAAATGCAAAGTAGGTAAATTTATAATAAACAATACATCTTGGTTAGATTAAGATATCATAATAAATCTTCACATAAATATGCCTCACGTTCCGTACCGATCCACCAATATTAAATTTAAAAAGAAAAAGAGAAGAGAATGAAAAACATCCAAATCCTTCCGGAGCCACAATTTCTCGGTATGATATGCTATCATATCCTTCGACATAGCTAAATTTCGTCACTCTCAGCAAGGCAGAGCAGGCCACAAAGTCGCTATGCTGCCTCTGCCTCGTCTTGATGTCAACGACGTTAAGGAGAAGCTCTCGTCCCACTTCAGACCTTGGCATCGTTCCTATCAGTTCTGGGTTCGGGCCATTGATATTTACACTGGATATAAGGTTTCTGATCAGTCAACTTTGTCTCTGCATGTACTGGCTTCGACTTGAAAAATTCGTATTCATTTGCAATTTCTTGCAGGTGTTCCAACTTAAAGTGAGCTTTGAGAAGGATGCACAGAAGCAGGAAGCATTGTGGGAAAAACAGCATGAGCTTGCTGCGGATAAGATATACTCTATGTGCACAGACCTTGGAGGTTTCTTTCTCAAGGTATTCGATCTTATTTCCCTTGAATCTCGTCATGAAGTTTCATTCTTTTGCTCGTGAATGTTGATTCTGAGTGAGCTAGAGGTATAATTAGAATGGGATTTGCTTCCCCCCATTTCATTTGTTTACATGGTTGCTTTGATTATCGTTATTCTAATCCCAAATCGAGTACATATTTCTTTCCCCTTATGTTTTACTTCTGTTATAATACATATAAAATAGTTATATTAGATTATTACTTTTTGGAAACTTCGGTGGCTTCTGATCTTTCCACTTTATATAGAAAATTACACCGACTTTGAATTTTAGGGCACTTTTGTGGCCGTGGGATTTTTCTTTATTTCACCGCTGCCCAGTTTACTCTTGGTTTTGTTCTCTTTTCTTATTGCTGATACTATATGTGGGGTGTCATATGAATTATAAAACAGGTCGCCCAAATTATAGGGAAGCCTGACCTTGCCCCGGCTGCATGGGTGAGAAGACTGGTTACCCTATGTGATCAGGCTCCTGCAACCCCGTTTCACACTGTTAAACTAGTGCTGGAGAAGGAACTGGGTCGGAATATTGATGATGTGTTTGAAATGTTTGATGTGGAACCTCTTGGATCTGCTTCAATTGCTCAGGTACTTCCATCTGAGTGACATTGACCTGCTATTTTATGTCTCCCATAAAGGATGCCTATCATTTAAGTTGCGGCAATTCTGTTCTCTCTTCACAACACATGTTTATGCTTTTATTGCATTCTATTGAATTACTTCCCTAGTGTGCTAGAGCACTAGGGAAGTGATTGTAGAAATAATAAATATAATAGTTATGTGGTCACCAAGTCTATAAGCCACATGCTAGTTAGGTTAGTTATGTCACATAACTAACCTAACTAGCATGTGGCTTATAGACTTGGTGACCACATAACTATTATATTTATTATTTCTACAATTACATATCACAATTATTAATGCACTAACTGATGCATTTACAACACAATATAGCTTATTTGTCTATACATTTGTGATTGAGTGTAAAAGGCCACATCGGAAGTAGAACTGACTCAAGGATTAAGTTTTTGCTCATCCGGGTGCATCTACTTTAAGTGCTTATTTCATGTTAATCACAAGTTACTTGTGGGTTTTACTGACTTTATATATTGTTTATTGATCTTATGTAATTCAATCAGGTGACAGAATAATTTAGTCTTCAAGTTTTTTAACCTCATTGGGATTGTGGTTTTATTAAAAAATTGCATATCTAAACCACCCTTACTGCAGTTCATATTCATGTTCTTGTCACGTTTAAATCTCCATTAGAGTGACATGCCATGTGCTTGCCATAGGTACATAGAGCAAAAGTGAAAGGTGATAAAGATGATGTTGTTGTCAAGGTGAGTGTTTCTGACAAGCACTTTGGGACCACAACATCTGTGAGCTTCTTACTTTTGTTTGCATTAATAGGTTCAACATCCTGGAGTTCAGGATCTGATGATGACTGATATCCACAATATGCAAGCTTTTGCTTTATACATGCAAAAGACCGATATCAAATTCGATCTATACTCGGTGACAAAGGAAATGGAAACACAGGTAAGCGGTGTTTCTGTTCTAGATTTTGTTTTGACTTCTAGTATCTTGTGTGTCTTATCAAATCTCCTCTTGTTGTCCTGTAGTCACGACAGTGTAAGTACCATTACTAGTCAAGTTAATATTAGCATCCTTCTTGCTAAATACCATGGCTAGTTTTGAGCTACCAGTTGATAGTATTCTATCATTTTCACATTCTAGATTGGATATGAATTTGATTTCATGAGGGAGGCAAGTGCTATGGAAAGGATTAGGAAGTTCCTGTATGAAAACAATAAAAGGACTCCTGTTCTGGTGCCACTAGTAGTACAAAACTTGGTCACTAGGTATTTTATACAACATTGCATCTTTATATTGTCTGGATGCTAATTTTGGACTAGAGTACAAAAATTAACCATCATATTCTTGTATAGTTAGGAGCTCCATGTATTTGTTTGTTGCACTTGGATTGCATGGTTATTTTAGAATTGACTTGAATTTTGTCTCTAAAGGCCCAATGTTAAATGCTTCTCAGTGCTGGCTTTACTAATTTCTTTATGGCTAACCTTATTTTTTTCATTTTTTCTTTTCATATTTCTGAGAAATAGTTTTGTAAAATTTTTTTTTGGTGACAATAGTTTCGTAAATTTAATAGTTTGGCTAATATTTATTCAAACATAATAACAAACAGCGAAATGCTCTAGGAGCTGAATGGTGAGCAGTCAAGTTGGGCACATAGTTATGGTCTATGCCTATAATTCTGTACTGTGAAAATCTAGGATCATGTTAAGGTCAATTTTGTTCACACGTTATAACAACCTCAATATGTGATGGAAAGCGCTATAATTGACAATAACAAGTAAAAACCTTTATAAAAAATGTCTGATATGTATTTCGTCTAGTAAAGAGTTTATTGCTATATTGAAATATTCATAGAAGATAAATACATTAGTCATATGTATTTCATTTATGATAAAGTGATTAGTATTTATGTACTTTTCTATAACAGGAGAGTCCTAGTTATGGAATATATTGACGGGATTCCAATCATGAATCTTGGTGATGAAATAGCAAAAAGAGGCATTAATCCTCGTGGTAAGCTAGCAGCAGCAGCAAAGCAGTAAGTTCCTGAGCCGTTTTGATGCTTTATAGTCCTCCATGTCCAACCTTGCATTTTTGGTTTTAAGGAAGTGTCATATGCTGGGACTTTGGAAGGAGCAATGATGGCGTATTGGACTTTCAGTGCTATGTATACTGAATTTTTGGACCAGAAAACTTGTTGCTAGATACACATGTCATTGGTGCCGCTCTTTTAAATTTAATAAATGACAATAAAATTATGATTTTCAGCGTATTATTTTACTATTTGGTTCATTGCTTCAATACAATCTTGTGCTTATTCAGTGTCTTCTTTAAGGAGTATTTTTGACTTTTACTTCCATATGTTCCATTCATTATCTCATGCTGCCTCCTATTTATTTTTTAGGCCAAAATGCAAAAAACTCCCCTCAAAGCAGGGTGTTGTTAACTGTAGAATTCTGAAATTTCCAGTTTCTAAACAGCTCCAGTTTTGTTTTTTTGTTTCATATGTCAAATAAGGCCAACATAAATAAGAAGTGAGATCCATAATCATGTGATCTCAAATCCCTCGATACAAGCATGATAGTGTCAACTAATAAGAACTTATAAATGACAGTAGATAACCAAAAATCTGGTATCGAAAACAGAAGGAAATAATACAAAATAAAACACAATCACCTCAGAAATCATGCACCCGTATCACACGGACACCTACACACACTCTATCTAGTTGGTGAATGGGTATTGTTCTTTCCCAACTTGTCATTAAGTATTCAAAATTCACTCTAGATATAGCCTTGGTCAAATTGTCAGTCACCTGGAACCGTGTTTATTTTTTTGTTTGGGGGGGGGGGGTTTATAGATAAGATATTAAGATTGATGATTTCAGAGTCTAACTTGGTGAAGTTATAGTCAAGCTCCACATGTTTGGCCCAATCATTATGAATAGGATTCTTTACAGTGTCTATAGTAACCATATTATTGCTTAACGCTCTTCATAGGACCCTTCATTTAAAATTTAAGATCAGCAAGAAAATTTCAGCCTGCTTTTTGCTTCTCCATGCTACCAGGTTTTCCCGCACATAAATGCAATACCCTGGTGTTGATATCCTATCAATTATAGAGTTGGCACCATGTGTCTCAATACCTCTCACTCTCTCTCTTGAAATTTATAGCTTTACTATGAGTCATCTTAAGGTACCTTAAAATCTTGTACAAAATAAGATATGCCCAGTTGTATGTAAACTTGTGAAAATTACAATATTAATTTTTTTATTGAAGTGCAGGAAAATTCTTGAAAGCTTGACTCTAGCATATGGTCAAATGATTTTGAAGAGTGGATTCTTTCATGCAGATCCTCACCCGGGAAACATCCTGATTTGTAAAGGCTCAGAGGCAAGTCTTTTATTGGATAATTTCTTTTTAGTCTATGAATATCCTCTTTGTAAATTTTAAGACATTTTAATCACCAGGAAATGCAGTTGGAATTTAACTTCAGCTGTTTGGTCCACTAGTCATGAATAAACAACTTTGAGGCAGAATATTGAAAATTAACTTTCTATCTTGATGCTTTATATATTGTTTTCACCATCCTTATCTTGGTATCTTTCCTCTAGTCAGGTTGCCTTGCTAGACTATGGACAGGTGAAGGATCTCCCAGAAAAGTTGAAGCTTGGTTATGCTAATCTTGTTCTTGCAATTGCTGATGGTGACCCTATAAGAGCATCAGAAAGCTATAGGTTATGAAGTCTGCATTGCATTCTTATATATTTAAACTTCTTTGCTTATATGTTGAGACTCGCAAGTGAAACACAAAGTTAAGTGTGAGTAGTTGAGTAACTAACTATATATGCAGCTTCTGAATATGGGTAATGAAAACAAGGAATAGAAGCTAAGGAGTGCTGGTAGTGAAGTAGATAGAAAGCGGCATAGACAAGATATAAGAGTTGGGGAAAGGTATAAAGGGAAGGGTGTATGGAGAGGATAAATTCTCAACCGTTTGATTTTTTTTTCATAGACCTCTAGTCCAAGAGTGCCTAATACCTTTCAACAGATGAATCCTAATTTTCCATAAACCTGGAGGCTGAAACCCTGACTTGAATCTCAATTCATTTTCAATAAAATGAAAGACTGAGACATGAATTGATATAAAAGCTTTATAAACCAAATATTGAAAAATTCAGTAAACATCTAACATAAAATCTGATTCTCTTGGTATGTTTCTTGATCCACTTGCTTCTCTGTCTTTAAAAAAAATATTCTGATGTTACTGTAACCAATGGCTGGCCAGAATGATTTATTTTGCATCATAACTGCAAATTGAAGCTCCTCATTCTGGTGGTGGCTGTTTTCAAATCTGAATATTCAATTTTTTCACTTCCATTTTATAGGGAGCTTGGTATAGACACCTTGAGCAATTGTGAAAATGAGCTACAGGAAATGTTAAAACTGGCACAGACCATGTTTGATACAAAACTTCCTCCTGGGGTGGCGATGTTGCAACCTTTCTCAGAGGACTCTTCGATAAAAAAGATTGCTGTTCAGGTATGTTTAATAATCTGAGCGGGCATTCAGCATTTCTTCATTTTTAGACCACACAATCCAGATTTGGCATGCTATTAGTCTCATGCTGATAATCTTTTGTTAGCTCCCTAGCACAGCCACTACAGCAACTAAAATTTTACTCAAGGAGACACAAACGTGCAAGGGAAAGTCCAGCAACAAATATTTAAGTTTCTTATTTTCTATTTATTAAATCCCTTCTGTATTTTCTTAAGAATTTCCTACTTTAGTGCTAGTTATGGAATAAGGGGTATCACCCACGTTTAGAGGCATTAGGCCACGTTTTAGGAGTAGTGGCAGGCAGCTTTTTCTTTTTACTCTTATCAGAAAAATACCAAAAACAACTCTGTAAGTTACTATTTAAAGGCCATTGGCTTTGAGGAATACAGGAAAGAATTTACAGAGTTAAATTGAGATTCTCTTGGCTTCTTTTCTTTATCTTTGTGAGATCCTTATAAAGAGAGAGATTAGGAGAGAAATTCCTAACATCTTTACTCTGAGGAACTTTGCTAAACGGTAGATATCTTTTTTTAAGAAAAAAGGCTGGGGATATTTATGTTTATGGAATAAGCGGCATATGACTTGTTCACACTTGACACTGCTACTTTTTTTCTTCTTCGGTGAAATGATACTGCTACATTTTGTTCCCTGACTTTATACTGTTCCTGTGCTGGTCTGTTGTAGGCTTTTCCTGAAGAACTCTTTTCTGTACTTAGGACAGTGCATCTACTGAGGGGACTTAGTGTTGGTCTCGGAATCAATTATTCATGTGCAGAACAGTGGAGACCCATTGCTGAGGAAGTTTTGTATCAAGCTGGCAGATTTAAAGGTATGACTCTAGGCTTACTAAAATAGATGATGGCATATAAGCCTTCTGATGGATTATGATTTCCAACATCATCTGCGTTGCCTAATAGCATTCATTGCATATTTTCTTCTCCCTTACATTTACAGATCACTTATGATCTTCATATTCATCATGATATTTAACCTTGTTTGTGTCTGATCCACCTGGTTGTATTTTTGTCTGACTCACTAGACTTTTTTATGTGCTATCTTTTTACAGGTAAGTATGTTAAGCCCAGAAAACGCAGACGAGGTTTTGTAAAAAGATTATTTAGGAGAGACTGATGGCTTCTGACATGATATAGGGAAGGCATCGATCTACCTGGTCTGGTCTGTTGAGAAACTTGTCTATTCTTTGTTTATATTTGCATGGGAATTCATTTATCTCTTGTATACGGTATATGAATTTGACATTGATGGCCACTAACAGACAACATAGGGCCTCTTGAGAGCTTGATAGTGCCTTTGATGCTGTATCCCGAATTCATCTTTGAATAGATGCAATTTCAAAATCATTTTTGTTGATATATACATCTGTCTGATTGCCATTTCTTACTGCCCTCATGATATTTTTAATTTTTTAGGTGTTGGAACAAAGAATCAATGCGCTTTCCATGTAAAATTTTCTGAATATGTAGTTTTTACTGTTTAAGATCCTTATTCACCTTGTTCGCCATTCTTAAATATAAACGTCGAAGCAATTTTTTGAAGAGATATATAACTCTACCTCTTCAATGTAAAAACAAAAAAAAAATCTTAGGAGAGAAAAAGGGAAGGAGTCATTATGCATTGTTGAAGACTGACTGAAGGTATATACATTATTGAATTTCACTTGTTTCTTTTTTTCAATGTACAATAAGAATCGGCTAAATTTACAGTTAGTTTTGTATAAACAATCTCAAAGAAGTCTTAGAATCTACCTATAAGGTTATAGCCCATTTGTATATGCACACCAAACCAGCAGAAATCCTCTTTATTTGATCTGATTGATACTGAGCAACCAGCCAAACATGGAAAATTATTGATACTTATTCTCGCCCCATGTTTGAATTGCTCTGAATTCACTAAACATGGGTATCATACAAGAAGTAGTAGAACCAAACACAACTAGAAACACATGCATCAAAGTTCCCATATACGAAGCTGGTCTTATTATAAACACCAAACATCAAGCAAATGAGGCACCAAAAGATTCAGCACTTCCAGCAAGAAGTTGCCACAATTGGCTTTGATTTCCACCCGAGGACCAAACAACCTTTCTCTTCCACAACAGTATAGCCATCACAAACCTGGTTCTTCTGAAGCCACTGTTTGGCTTGAGTCACCATCTTCATCGGTACGCCCTGAAACCCGGCCCTACTCATCCTCCGTCGCCACTGGTCCACCCTCTCATGCCTCTCCACCCTCGCTGGTCCTTCACAGCTGACAATGTTCTTTATCTCTTCTGCAAAATAGAACTGTTCTATTTTTGCTCTCTTAGTGTCATACTTAGGTAACATGGCATCCAAAGAGTCAAAAATAGCAGAGTAATAATGAAGTGCTTCCATGAACCTCCCAAGGAAAAAGGGTCCGTTATGGCTCGAGTCCTGTTCAACCATAACCAACACTTTTGGTGAGAGTTTATGAATCGTCTGAAGCACCGAGTTTAAGGCCCCACGACTCTCTTTCACTACACAGTGCAACTGAAGAATGCTATTAACCACCAGAACCTCCTCATCATTCACCTTAATGTCATCAGTATGCAAATTTTCTAAGTTCTTTCCCACCACCGAGAATTCAAGGTTAATCCCCAAGTTATGAGCATAAAGTTCAAGTTCTTTACCAATAAGCTTGAGTTTCTCAACGCAAAGACCAACCCCTGTAATTCGAAGGAGACGAATCGGTTGGCCTGGGCGGTTAGCCAGGCTCTGAATCAGTCCCCTCCATTGGTGGCCATGGGGAAGACCAAGAGTCATCCCGAGGTCCACCACATGCACGACGCTGTGGTTTTCAAAGGCTTCCAATATTGTGGCATTGGCTACAAAGTGACCAAACTTAATATGTGGGCAAATCTCATAAACCAATTTAAATGCTTCTTCCATTTCTTCTGAGGCTATGTCCATAATGTTCATCATTGGTTCTGTATTCCCCACGGCCCCAATCGGTTGTACCATGGCGAGCCGATCAGATAGCCCTTGGGCGAAACAAGAAGCCACTCGCTGAAAGGGAGAGCCAAAGACCAATGCATTTGATCTCAGTTCAGATAGTAAAGTTGAAGAATGTGATTTATCACGACAAGCCACCCCTTCAGCACAATGAACAAGAAGCTGAACAAGTCTCATCCCATGGGCACAATACCGATCTTCTTGTTCGTCAGCTTCACTAACCTCAGAATTGATCATGTCTTTCTGTGCAGCCTCTTCAGAAGCAAGGTATCTCTGAGTAATACTCCAAATATGGTCTCTGAAATGGAGCTTTGGAAGGCTATTCCCACTGTTGCTTCTGCTGAGACTGCTATAATAACAATCTTCACTTCCACTGCTTGAAGAAAATCTTCTGTAATCTCCAAGTGTTTCTGGGATGCTTGGAGATTTCTTCAACCTCTTATTATTATTTCCTTTGGTTTCTTCAGAGAAGGGAAGGGTCCAAGGCGGAGGTGAAGCTCTGGTTTCAAAAACAGGAAGCAAATGAGGATAGGGAACGTACCCAACAGAGGAATTATGAAAACCAAGGCCTATCATAGGACTATGATCATTATTATTATCACTTAAATCTCCTTTGAGGGCTCTATAAAGAGGAATCATTGTTGACAGTCTTGAGCCTTCCCTTTCTTCTCCTAAAAGATTTTCAAGAAGGCTCTGAAAGACTCTTAGTACAAAGGATGGTTTTTATATAGTTGAAGCGTTCGATGATTACAATGTTCATTGCCTAGTGATTCTGACGAAACTTTTTATGCTTGATCAAACAGTTGTATCTCTGAAATGGAACATGCATTACTTGGTTGATACAACATAAGGAAAATGTTATTTCATTGATGAAATGAAATACAATATAACCTTGTGTGATCTTGTTTGTTTCTCATTGTCGAGTTCCTCTTATAGTTTTATTCTTAGCCCTTTTATGGTATTGGGATTGTTTAACAAGAATCGCACCAACAATCAATTTTGAATTGTCCATAGAACTTACAAAAAGATGGGAACTATAATAGCACAGCAAAATGAAAGGGGCATCTCACAGATTAATTAATGCGGAATTTCAATCAATTTTCCATAATTCACACTAATTACACGGGTGAATATGCTTTTAATTCATTTACCTAATATTGGCCTATATTTTGGGGGCAAAACAAAAAACGATTAAATCAGATGAATATTTTTAAACCTGTTTTTATTTAAGGCGTGTTTAAGAGGTAAAGGGGAGGAATTGAACCCAATAAAAAGGATGGAAGAAAATAAACGGGTTCAAAAAATAACTAGAATATGTGATTGTTAAATGGTAATTTTCTTTTTGTTCTTAAACGGAAATTAATTCATTCTTAAATTGCTTATATTTGGCTATTGGACAATGACTTTCCCCACCTGTTCTTATTATAGCATGAAAATTTCTTTTCACTTCGCAATTTATGATTTTAAATATGGATAATTTTAATATTTTATTTTATTTTTAAATAAAGTTAATGACTTAATTATCCCTCATTAACTTTAAGAAGATAGTTATGAATGCATGCATGTTTTATGTTGTATGCGTATGTGTGTATGTGTACGCGCACACACACATATTACAAAGAATGTCTCCCTATTTGAGTGAGTCCAAGTGCCTTGTTTATCTGCCTAGAGACAGAGTCTCATAAAAATAGCTAGCTGTGTCGTTTTCACATTATAATATATAATTCTAATATTTAATAAAGCAAGAATTATTATTTTAGTCATTGGGAGCAAAATGAATAACAAAATTGCAATCAACTTGATAATCCCAAGAATTTTCCCTTAGATTTATTGGGTCTTAGTCTAAGAGAGTTCAAATAAATAATAAATAAATGAACCAATTAATAATGCATCTGGGCCAGCCTAGTATATTCCTCTTTATTTATTTATTTATTTATTTTGGTTACAACATGGTATTTCATTATATTCCACGATTTTTGGTTCCTCCGAGGCTTGAGAATAGGGGAAATGTTCTGATTCGGAATTCGTAAGATAGCTTAGTTGGCCTTCTTTTTATATTATTTTTGTCATGAAGAAAAAAAAGTTTCTTGTTTTGGTGTTTTGATTCATTGGGACAGCCAAACATATGAAGACGCTTACTAATATAATACCCAATATAAATATATTACATTTATGAATATAATCATAATTTTTATTAAAAATATACATTTAAAACTTCATAACAATATAATATATATGCATTAAGTCCAACTTTTTTAGGAAAATGATATCTAGGTCTTGTGAATCAAATTGTATATAAATTTTAAAAAATGATATAATTAATATGAAGTTCGTGGAATTTGAGATTAATTTTTTTCAAATTATAAAAACATATATTGTTCCTAGTATAATGAACATATAACTCTGTCCCTTGTTACCCCACTCAAAACCGAAGCTCTAATGCTGATTGCATTTTACAAATATCATTCTTTCCTCATTCGTTGTCACTATTCACAAATCTGAACCCCTAATCTAGGGGTGGGAATTTGGGTTGGGCCCGCGGGCCCAACCCGCCAACCCGCCAAAAAAATGGCGGGTTGGGTTGCAAAATTTGCAACCCATTTAGATGCGGGTCTTTTTGACCCGCACCCGCCAAGCCCGCACCCGCGGCGGGCTAACCCGCCGGGTTGGCGGGTTAGCCCTTTTTTTTTTTTTTTTTACTTTTTTTTTTATTATTTATATTCCATATTTATACTTTACTAATTTGAGAATTTTAGCCAAACAAGGGACATTACACTTAATTTATATTAACTTTATCTCATTGAGTCATTTCTTTATATATATATTTATTTTATTTTATTATTATTTTCTTTGTGATAAATTTATCTATGAATGGTGACAAAGTTAACTAAATAAATATTTTGACAACTTCAAACATAATTTGAATCTAATTAATATTAAAATATATAATTTTTTTTTAAAAAAGTAGGCATATATATTAAAAAAATTATGAAAAAAATAAAAAAAAATAAAAAAAAAGTTGGCGGGTTGGCGGGCTCGGGTTGGGATAATCCCAACCCGCCTGAAAGCGGGCCGGTTAAAACCAGCCCGCTTTTATATCAACCCGCGGCGGACCAACCCGTATCCGGCGGGTTGGCCCGCATTACCACCTCTACCCTAATCCACCGGTCGCTGGAGCCCCTGTCATCCCTGTGCCGCCTGTCACCCCAGTCAAAACTCAAGCCCTAGTGCCATTTCTCAATCACAATCTACAAACATCATTTCTTCCTCCTTCCTCATCGCTATTCATAAATCCTAGCCCCTAATTCGACAATCACTGTAGCACCTCTCCTCTATGTGGGAATGCCTCTTCTTTATTGCAAGGTACTTTGACTTTAATCTCATTTAAGCGGATAAACTGTTGTTCTTCCATACTTCGAAATTAGTTTATAATGTGGATCTTGGTATGAATGTCAAAGTGAATTATGATCATAGTTCTTGCTATTCACTTTGAGATTTTATGATTATGGGTTGTTCTGTTGCTATTGTTCTTTAGCATGGTCGGTCTTAATTGTTTGAATTGACTTCACCCTCCTGAAGAAAGACCGGGCCTTATGAATTTAAAAAATTAATCTTAGATTCCATGGGATTTTACTTTTGATATTTATTATCTTTTTTAATTCACAGAGGTAGTTATATATTTTTACATTTAGAAAAAATTAATCTCAAGTCTTATGAGATTTCACATTCATTATGCTATTTTCTAAGACCTCTATATACGGACCGAGATACATTTTTACCAAAATATTCCCTCTAGATGTTATCATATCAATATACGTGTGTATGTATGATCTATATCACCGGGCATGGGATTCACATTTTATTTATAAAATTTATAAAATGATAAGAGTATGATTTTTAAATTAAATCAGACTGATTATTATCATACAAAAAATAAATTGTCTATTGATTAATTTAGTTCTCGAAAGATATTTCATTTATTAACTATTAATTTAATATCTAAAATAAAAACAATTGGTGAAGAATAAAGAGAGAGAGAGAGGATTCCCTTGTAATTAGTTGAAAATATATAGGGGAAAAAGAATTGGAAAAATAATTAAAAATCAATGATCAACTTAGACGAGGGAATTTCTACATATCATGGATTTTACTAGCATGTATGCTAAGGAGGGGAATTTCTTTGCTTCTTAGTGCATAGTAAGTGATAGTAACAAGCTATAAAGTGATGGAATATAATAATATCAAAATAATTGCCTCTTTCTCTTGTAGTGTAGTTATTTGAAAAATTGTTTAATGTCATGGTTTGCTTAGTCAAGACTCTTTTAATTACTTGCCAGAATCCCTAAAAGCTTGCTTACTAATTAATTACTGTAGTTCATTTATCTTTATGCAATTAGTTAAGAAGAATAGCTAGAGATTTGAACCATATATGATTATTCGAAATTGACGACAAGGATATCTATTTTTCTATTCCATAGACAAATTAATCAACTCAACATAGAAAATAATCCAAAGGTTGATATAATTTTAATCCAAACTATGCTCTTAATTTCACTCAACATAGATAGGCGAAATTATTATTTTAATTCGTTCCTTTAACTTTGTACGATATTTTATTTTGATTTTTTAATTTTATAAAGTATTTTTTATTTTTTTAACTCTAAAGCCATTAATTTTATAACACCTTCTTTCTAAAACCTTTAAAACATAAACTTTTTGTAACGCATTACTTTTAAAACACATTTTTTAAACCCTTTGCTATGATTAATAAACAAATATGTTATTACAGTGTATTTGGATACTTCTTAAAACTGTTGTTTTAGAAAAAAATCATAGTTTTAAAAAAATATCCAAATACTTTATAAAATTCAATAATTAATTATTATCCATGCTAAAACTTTTCAAAGCTACAACCATAATTTTCTATGAAAACTAAAATTTTCTAATTCTTCATAAATTATTTTTTACTAAAATTATTTTGAAAAAATATAAAAAAAAAAGACCATTTGAAATTTAAAAGGACAAAAAGGGCCCATAAATTTTTAAAAAGATAGATTGGGCAGGAGACTCAATTTGTCATTTTTAAATTACTGTGCACAGTTGCAAATACCATTATGGGAGTTGTAAATACCATTAGCAGAGTTGCAAATACCATTATAGAAATTCAAATACAACTAGCAGAGTTATAAATACCATTTAAAAAGTTGTAAATATCATTACAAGAGTTGCAAATACCATTGACAGAGTTGTAAAAAATATAATTTTATTTTTTGTTTGCAATTCTGCCAATGGTATTTACAACTCCCATAATAGTATTTGTAACTATGCACAGTAATTTGGAAATAACAGATTGGGCCTCCTATTCAATATGTCTTTTTCCAAATTCATGGGCCCTTTTTATCCTTTTAAATTTTAAATGGTCTTTTTTGGCATTTTTCCAATTATTTTTATCATTTTTTTTATAAAATATTGTTCCCATGTTAATTCAAACGCAATCTATATGACTGTATCTTCTTTAAAACGCCTATCTGAATCCATAGGCTAAAAACCTTTAATTACTCGTATTCAGCTCTATTCCACAGTTTGCATTTCTTTTTTTTTTTACTCACCCGAATCACCTGAGCTTTACCCCGACTATATTCAGATCCGACCCGCGTCGCGCACCTGGTTATAGTGAGTGAGTTTTTCAACGGGAATTTTTTGTATACACCAAGGGTCAAACTCGAACCCTCACTTAAACGATACCGAGCCACTTATTATTCAAATTATTCCCGTTGGCCACACTTAGCATTTTTTTTGTTTTTTTTATTACTCACCCGCTTCACTAGAATTTTGTCCTAACTACATCCGGATCCGATCCGCGTCGCGCACCTGGTTATAATAGATGAGTCTCCCAACGGGGATTTTTTGTATACACTAAGACTCGAACTCGAGACCTCATTTAAATAATACTAAACTACTTACTACTCAGACTAACCCAATAGTTTAGCATTTTAGTATATCGCAAATCTCCTCGTATCACTCGATACATTTCAATGTCCTCATAGTTTGGGGGCCGGCCTTGGTGTGATGAGGTGGCGTACAAAAGCTGGGCCGATGCTCAAATCCAGTTCATGGGTCGTTAAATAAACATTTTCTAGGGCTTAGACGTTTTGTTTTTGTACAAAACATTTCTTCTTCCAAGACGATACTAATATCGGGTAAGGCGAGCCCTCTATTATCCTCAAAAGTAAATCTAAACATTCAGAAATTAGGATATTTTCTCAAATATTGTGACTAGAGGAAAAAAATTTCGCTCTACCTTTAAATCAGGGTGAGCTCAACCTTTTTCTAAATATTTTTGTAAAAAAAACAGTCTAAGCCTAGAAAATGTCGTCAAACCCCATCATCTAATCACTTCATTGACGAGTTTCAACCTGTACTACTATGCCCCAAATAACATGTCTTAATGTTATCCATATGACTTGCATCTAAAGCACATAGACCCCAATCTGAAAGGAGTTGGTTCAGTGGCACTGAACTGAGTCCCAAGAGTGTTCGAATTTTGAGAAAACATCTTTAGGGATGGGAGGCGTGCACCTCACCGCCAGCTAAAACCCCTATCCGGATTAGTACTAGTAGCTAGTAGTCCCTGGTTCACAAAATTGTGTTGAATTTATGAGGGAATCCACCATGACTATTAGACTATCCACCATGACTATTAGACTACGTCTTTTGATACAGCAGCTGGAAATGTCACGAGAAATTAGAAGAACAAGTCAAGTATTGCTCACGGATATCCCCTGAGGGCTGAGACAAAGCCCCCTGCCAACCCAATAAGTGGATAGATTGAAGCACTACGGGACCTTTCTGTTAGAAAATAAACATCTCAAACATATAATAATCAATCTAGACTATCATATATACAAATACAAGAAGCAGCGGAAACTTTAAATTACCTCTTGCCATTACTTTGTTGATCTAGTCTCTGAGAAGATCTGGAATGAATCAAGGACACCTGTGAATCAATAAAGAATGTCAGATAATCAACAGGTTCTTCCAGCTGGTGATTAGGCACAGTGATGGCAACTGTGGAAACTGCCGTCACCAGTGGGGAACCTTCGAGAGGGAGTAGAGAAGTAGGTCTCGCTCTGGACTCAGAGAAAGCAGTACTGAATCAATTATTTTTTGTGTTGTTGTGTTTCCACCATCAGGAAAACAACCTTAAATAAACTGAGTCCCCAACCCACCTTGGACCGGGCCTAATGACTACGGGCCACACTCAGAAATATTTATTAATTATCCTAATTAATATCTAAATAGGTTATATAATTATAATAAATATCTTACATTCTCCCACTTGGCCCGTATACTTAACGTCATTGCCCTGTCTAGGTACACTGATGTCATGCTACAAGAATCATGGCGATAAGTCCCCTATGATCGAGTATTACCTTCCATGTATTACAGGTAGCACCGTCACTTAATGGATATCACAATATACATGAACTCAATGTTCATTCGGTTCCTATCTCAATGTTTATCAATTTCAACAGCACAAATGTATACAATCACAATTTGAAATGATAAACCACAAAATGTAATTTCATTGCTCATACCTCCACTAATCAAAAGTTGGACGAAGTCCCATATGAGGTACATGTGTCACAAAGACGTTCGGCTTCAATCCTTTCGTCAAAGGATCAGCCAACATATCCAATGTACTGATGCGTTCAACGGAAACCTGGCCATCCTGAACTCTTTCTCTCAAGCAAAGGAATTTAAGTTCGACAAACTTGCTTCGACTCTTATTCCTTTTGTTGTTCGCTATGGCCACCGCAGCTGCGTTATCACAGTACATTCTGATTGGCTTAGAGACTGAATCCACAATCTTAAGCCCAGCAATGAAATTCCTTATCCAAATAGCTTGTGAACTTGCTTCAAAACACGCGATATACTCAGCATCACCGGTAGAGGGAGCTGTTAGAGTCTGCTTAGCGCTTCTCCATGATACAGCTCCTTCTGCCAACAGGAAGATGTAACCAGATGTAGACTTGTTCGTATCTACGCATCCTCCAAGATCTGAATCTGAGTACCCAATCACGTCTAAACTGTCTGTTCTTCTATATGTGAGCATGTAGTGTTTGGTGCCTTGTAGGTACCTAAACACCTTCTTCGCAGCCGTCCAATGTGCTTCCCCAGGATTACTTTGGTATCTTCCCAACATACCCACAGCAAAAGCGATGTCAGGTCTTGTACAAACCTGTGCATACATCAAGCTTCCTACCGCTGAGGCATATGGGACCCTTTCCATCTGTTTCTTTTCAAGCTCGGTTTCAGGACACTGTTTTAGACTGAATTTATCTCCCTTTTCAATAGGAGCCACGTTAGATGAACAGTTCTGCATCCTGAATCGTTCAAGGATCTTGACAATGTAAGCCTCTTGAGATAAGCCTACAAGACATTGGGTTCTATCTCTATGGATCTTTATGCCAATGACATAAGATGCCTCACCCATGTCTTTCATGTCAAAACTCTTAAACAAAAACTGCTTCACCTCACGCAATAAACTCAGATCATTGGTAGCAAGTAGAATGTCATCCACATACAAAATCAAGAATACGATCTTGCTCCCACTAGCCTTGTGGTATATACAGTCATCCATGATGTTCTCAACAAAACCAAATGATGTGATTACTTCATGGAACTTCAAGTACCACTGTCGCAAAGCCTGTTTCAGACCATATATTGATTTCTTCAACTTGCATACCAAATATTCTTTCTCTTCTGCAACAAATCCCTCAGGCTGTTTCATATAGACTTCTTCCTCCAGTTCACCATTGAGGAAAGCAGTCTTCACATCCATTTGGTGCAACTCCAGATCAAAATGTGCAACCAATGCCATGATGATACGGAAAGAATCTTTCTTAGATACAGGTGAAAAGGTTTCACTGTAATCGATTCCTTCCACTTGAGTGAATCCCTTAGCAACCAACCTAGCCTTGTATCTATCGATGTTACCTTGTGAGTCTCTCTTGGTTTTATAAACCCATTTACAGCCAATGGCCTTAGACCCACTAGGCAACTCTACAAGTTCCCAAACATGGTTGTTTGCCATGGAATTCATTTCATCAATCATAGCATCATGCCACAATTTAGAGTTCACACTCTTCATAGCCTGAGTAAACGATAAAGGATCATTCTCAACACTGACATCACAGTCAACTTTAGCAGAATACACTACGTAGTCATCAGGTAATGCCGATCTCCTTTCTCTAGTTGACCTCCTCAATTCAACCGCTTGGGTTAATTCA
Source organism: Leucaena leucocephala (assembly GCA_037074615.1). Lineage (NCBI taxonomy): Eukaryota > Viridiplantae > Streptophyta > Magnoliopsida > Fabales > Fabaceae > Leucaena > Leucaena leucocephala. Next base: position 2,173,121 of record CM073537.1, read on the forward strand.
GGTTGCTGAATAAGGACATCCTCTATCACATCTTGTGGTGGTTCCACTTGTGTGATAGGTTGACCATCCGGTATGTGTCCATCTTGTTCAGCATCGTCAACTTGAGCTACAGGGTCTACATCACGTTCAATGTCAATCCTAACAGTAGGAATGTCAATCCCAACTGTAGGATGATCATTAACTATCGATGTCCCCTCATGAATGACATCTGTGGTTCGCTCTACGTGATCATCTAGTAGACAATCACTCCCACTAATCACATCATTCTCAAGAAACTTGGCATTCCTAGACTCAACAAACCTTTTAGAAGGTGGAGGACAATAAAACTTATAACCCTTAGACTTCTCCGCATAGCCTACAAAGTAAGCTCTAATAATCTTGGGGTCCAACTTCTTCTCTTGTGGATTGTACACTCTTACTTCAGCAGGACAACCCCATACCTTGAAATGGTTTAAACTGGGTTTCCATCCTTTCCAGATTTCAAAGGGTGTCTTAGACACTGCCTTTGTTGGAACCCTGTTTAATATGTATGTGGCTGTCTTGAGTGCTTCCTTCCACAAAGAAGATGGTAGTTTGGAGCTACTCATCATGCTCCTAACCATATCCAGCAAGGTCCTATTTCTTCGTTCAGCTACACCATTCATGTCAGGTGATCCAGGCATAGTATATTGGGCTACTATACCTTGCTCTCGAAGAAAATCAGCAAATGGACCTGGCGCTTGTCCTTCACTAGTGTATCTACCATAGTACTCACCACCACGGTCTGATCTCACGATCTTGATTGGTTTCCCAATCTGTTTTTCTACTTCCGCTTTATATTCTTTGAAAGCATCTAGTGCCTCACTTTTATTATAAAGCATGTAGACATACATGTATCGTGAGTAATCATCAATAAATGTGATAAAGTACTTTTGACCATGTGCAGTCAAGTCAGGGCAACAAATATCCGTGTGTGCAATTTCTAGCAATTCAGAACTTCTCTTAGCCCCTTTTATGTGACTTATTGGTCTGCTTACCCCTAATGCAGTCCACACAAGAATCAAACTCCGAATGGTTCAAAGATGGAAGAATTCCTTCTTTGTTTAACCTTTTGATTCTATCAACGGAGATATGTCCTAATCTCCTATGCCACAGGCTATAAGAATTCTCATCGATGACACTTCTCTTAGTACCACGCGAAACAGTAAAATATTGAGGCGAGTCAGAAATAATTTTAAATAAGCCATCAATCATAACTAAATTTGCAATAAAAACAGAATCCCTTTTCAAAGTCATGAGTTTCTTAGAAAGAACTAAATGATAATCAAATGGAATGAGTTTTGACATAGAAATCAAATTCCTTTTGTAAGAGGGAACATAAAACACATCATAAAGTTCCAAAATATGATTATTTGAAAAGGTTATGCGAAAAGTTCCAACGGCTTTCACAGGGTCTCCCTTCCCACTGCCTGAAAGGACAGTTTCCTCATTGGGATGTGGAGGCCTGCTTGACAGAAAGCCCTGCGTGGTAGTCGAAATGTGGATCATCGAACCAGTGTCAATCCACCAAGTGTCATCATTAACGCTAGAAAAGTTAGATTCAAAAGTAACACACGATGAAAGCATACCTCTCATCTCCATTACATGTTGCCTCACACTGCCAATACCTGTAAGCCTCTTAGCACATAATTCAGACACGATGGCACCACCCACCTGCTTGTCTATCAGCTTGAATTGCTTATCTAAGGCTTCTAGGTATTCTTTGGCTGTGTCGCTCTTAGGGACTGCTTCCCTAATGCTTCTGGTGATCCTTTGTTGCATAAACAGAAGAGATGAGCGGTTACTCCGCTCCCACATATTATACCTTTCCTTTGCCTCTCTGTCATCGGAGGCATCATCAGGTCTAGGAGGTTGTTCACACCTCAAGGCATAATCCAAGTCCAAGAAACCAAGCTGCAGCAAAACATCATCTCTCCAGTCAGCATAGTTGATGCTGCCATCTAAGATTGTTTTGTTACTTACATCATCCATAATCCTAGAGGTAGCAATTGGATCTGCAAAAATAGAACAGACAAATATACAAATAAGCTCACAAGTAAAAATTTGAAGCAATCACAAGTCACTGTGCCATGTATGCATGCTTAACTCAAATGTAGCACGCAAGCAATATAAATACGTATCACCAATGTCTACCTGTGGGCAAAGACATTAGCATAGCATGTATTTATCTTAAGTGATGGGACTAGAACGCATTTGTAATTAACTAATACCTGTGGGCTACTTAGAAAATAACAAGGCCATTCTATCCCACCCTAATTAAATGTACAATTATGAGATATCTACCTGTGGGCAAAGATAAACCATAACTACACATTTAATTACAATTGATATCCTAAATCCTTATGTGATTAATGAATGCATGTAAACAAATTCAATAAACAAGGATGCTGTGGCTACTCCTCAAGGAATTACATGCTAATCACAGATATCATTTATGTGCACTGAAAATTCAAATGTGCATAACGTAATGGAGCAATTAATTCTCCCCTAATTAAATGTACAATTATGAAATATCTACCTGTGGGCAAAGATAAATCAAAACTATACATTTAATTATAAGTGATATTTTAAATCCATATGTGATTAATTAATGCATGCAACAAATCAATAAACAAGGATGCTGTGGCTACTCCTCAAGAAATTGCACGCTAATCACAAATATCACTAACGTGCATATAAATCCAAATATGCACAACATAATGGAGTATTTAACAAATTAATTTAATCAACAAATGTGATTAATTTAATCAACAAATGTGACTAAATAACTTAATTTAAATTCTCCCACTATTCCATGCACCCAAAAAATGTTTAACAAATTAATTTCAATTCAAAAGGTTTTACAAAATCAAACAGTTAATTTAATTGCCAAAGGAGAAATTAAAATATAAAATAGGCAATTAAATAACACAGAAAAAATCAAAATTTGTAAGCACCTTTTCCAAATATTAAAATTATAGAGAAATTAATTTAAACATTTATAGTGCATGTAATAGTATTTAAAAAAGTCTGGAAAAACCAAATTAAATGGCCAAAAAATAATTTTTTGGAAATAAAATCAAATGGCTCTAACTCAAAGGGTCCAAAATAGAGCCCAAAATTATTTTTCCAGAAATGAAACCAGAAATTCAGGCCCAAAACCATTTTCCAGAAATAACATAAAACAATCAGTGGCCCAAACGCAGAAAGCCCAAAAGCAAAGCAGAGAAAAAAAAAATCTGCTCACCCAAAAAAAAAAAACGTAGGCCCAATCTGGTTGTTAAAAAAAAAAATTATCAGCTTCCGCTGAAACGGTGAAATGGTGTGTTTCAGTGTAGACTGAAACGCACCGTTTCGTTTTTTTTTTTTTTTTTTTAATAACAGATGGCCCAGCAGTCAACAAAAAAAAACTGTAGCCCAAAACAGTACGCCCAACAGAAAAATTTTGCACTGTACAGCCTAAATGCGAAATGGCCCAGAAACTTTTTTTTTGTTTTTTTTTTACAATAAAACCATTCCTTCGGCCCAGCACAGTAGCCCAAAACGCATTTTTTTTTAAAACAGCATCCCAGAAAACGCATAATTGAAACGGTGCGTTTCAGCGTAGACTGAAACGCACCGTTTCGGGTCATATTCTCAGTGAGTCGGGTTGACCTAACCCGACTCATGACCCGAGGTGCAGAGGGCAGCACGGCCGCGCGACGCGTCTCCTCAGCTGCAGCGACGCCGGCGAGGTTCACAGCAATATCCGACGGCTCTCATAGCTACCTCGTGCTCCAATTGCCGGCGACTCTAGTGGTGAGGTGGTTCTCACCGTAGGTGACCTGAATGGGCCGCATGACGGGATTATGGCAGAAGGCGTCGGCGACCATTCCTTGAGCCATTGCCGGCAATCTGGGGTTCCTTCTGCGGTGTTCTCCGTGGCGGCATGGCCTTGGGATAACAACAGACGTTCCTATTACATTGAATCTGTTGGTGGAGGCCAAAAACGCGACCTGTAAATTCTGAATCTGAACCCGTGGAAGGTGCGATGGTGATCTGACTTCAGGCGACCTCTCTCTTTCCGGCAGCTCTCTCTCTCTCGCCATCGGTCACTCTTGCCGTACAGAAAACAAAAATGGTCAATGAATAAAGAAAATAAAAATTATGATTCCTGGATCCCATATTCTTTTCCCAGATTGTTACCCATAAGAATAAAGATCAATAAGTAAGGCAAGGTGATCTGAAAACCAGCCTCTGATGCCACATGTTAGAAAATAAACATCTCAAACATATAATAATCAATCTAGACTATCATATATACAAATACAAGAAGCAGCGGAAATTTTAAATTACCTCTTGCCATTACTTTGTTGATCTAGTCTCTGAGAAGATCTGGAATGAATCAAGGACACCTGTGAATCAATAAAGAATGTCAGATAATCAACAGGTTCTTCCAGCTGGTGATTAGGCACAGTGATGGCAACTGTGGAAACTGCCGTCACCAGTGGGGAACCTTCGAGAGGGAGCAGAGAAGTAAGTCTCGCTCTGGACTCAGAGAAAGCAGTACTGAATCAATTATTTTTTGTGTTGTTGTGTTTCCACCATCAGGAAAATAATCTTAAATAAACTGAGTCCCCAACCCACCTTGGACCGGGCCTAATGACTACGGGCCACACTCAAAAATATTTATTAATTATCTTAATTAATATCTAAATAGGTTATATAATTATAATAAATATCTTACACTTTCTACTTGTTTCTTATATTCATGGACCTTACCCCCACCACCACTTCTTCTGCCTTAAAAAAAGTAACGTATTTCTCCATACTTAACGCATTGGCGTATCTATCAATTAATTACACTCTTGTGAAGATTCTCTTGAACTACAAAATTATATATAATTATCGATCTCTATATATATATACATGAAATATTCAGATTGCACGGATAAGCCATACAATATTCTGGTTTTTCTGACTTTGTGGGTTTGGTTTGATTGTTGACATATCAGACAGACGTGGCTGATCTCACAACCAAATAGCCAAACTTTTCCTTCGAATTCGAACCCCCTCCAGTTTTCTGAGAGCAACGGGTCGTCCAATATGAACCTCCGCTTTTCCACTATGTGACGTCTCCACCGAATCCCTCCCTCCCTCTCTCTCTTCACCCCACACAACAGCCCTTTTCTTTATTCTCTAGATCCTTCTCACCTCTCTCTCTATCTCATCAAAAAAATCACGAGACAGGACCATGGGTCGTACGCCGGTTTTGTAGCGGAACAACCATAAATCAAGTGTGAGCGTGAGTGAGACTCTTGACCTCTCGCATTAATAATCTAGATCCTTCTCTACGTTTTCTTCCAATTAAAAAAAAAACGTACAATTTTTTCCCTACAGTTTGTATTCTCATAGCCATAGCCTCTAATTTTATCTCGTTATAATTCCCTTTATAATTATTTTTCTAACTATAAAAAATTTTATCTATACTTTTTTTAAATTTTAATAAATATCAATTATTTAAATAATTTTAATCATCATAATAATAATATAACTATAACTCAGGATAAAAATAGATCAGATTTTAACTAAATAAGTAGCCTATAACAAGGCTCTAAAAATTAAATTTGTATAATTTTAATCAACAATAACATAATTTTTTTGCCAACAACAATAACATAACTATAAATTCAATAAAATAACACATGAAGTTATTTTACTTTCTGAGAAGATAAATAAAAAATAGAGAGAGATTTTGAACTCTCTAATAATTATACACTTTCCTCTAATAAAAATAATAGAAAATCAACCCGGCCAAAAGTCATGAGCAGGATCATGGGTCGTACCCCGGTTTTGTAGCGTATTGGTAAGTGTGATGTGGGTCAGACTCGTGCCTCTGTAGCGCTTACCAACTGGCACCGGTCATTTCGGTCTTTAAATTAAATCAAACCCTAACGCTATTTTTCTTCGCCGTCTTCCGCTGCTTTCTCGTTTCTACTCTACAGACTACACTCTTCCTCTGCTCTGCCTAGTGCTTCCTCCACCCTCTGCAACTATGGGTAATCACAACTATTTCACGGGTTTGTTTTTTATTTTCATTCCTAATTCTACTTTATCTCCTTTGATCTGATTTTGTTTTATTCTTGTTTTTGTTCGCATGAAATCAGCCAAGATCAAGATCGGAATCAATGGTAAGTGATCTCTTACTACGATCTACATCCTCTGATTTCTTTTGCTGCTCGTTTGCTCAGATCGGCTCGTTCTTTTGTTATACATACATATATATATATACAAACATACATACATATATGTATATATGGGCTATCAATTATTTTCGGAAGTGATTCGAGTTCTCGCTTTCGTTTGTTTTTTGGCTTCAAGGATTTGGAAGGATTGGTCGCTTGGTGGCGAGAGTGGCTCTGCAGAGAGACGATGTTGAACTCGTTGCTGTCAATGACCCTTTCATTAGTACCGACTACATGGTATACATTACCGTTATCTATGTCCATGTTCCATCTCCGTATGTGTGTAATTATAGTGACTCATCTGTGCTTAGCTCTCTTATAGGATTTTTAGTTCTGTGTCTTTCAGCTTTTCCATAGATCTGAATATTTGATGCATGTTCAGCTTAAGTTGGTAGTCTCAGTTGCCCACTTATTCAACATGCTTTGCGCTCTATGAATACAATTCCGAACTTGCCCTACTATTTTCCTTTTACATTTTTCTGAATTGATGCCTGGCAGACCTATATGTTCAAGTACGACAGTGTTCACGGACAGTGGAAACATCACGATATCTCAGTCAAGGACTCGAAAACCCTTCTTTTCGGTGAAAAGCCCGTCACCGTGTTCGCACACAGGTAATGTTCCTTAAATTTTCTTATGGTTGTGCTTGTAAATGTTAACACTACGTGTCGAAGGTGAAGGTGTTATACATTGACCTTGTAACTGCGTGCATCAGGAACCCGGAAGAGATCCCATGGGCTGAGACTGGAGCTGAGTATATTGTTGAGTCCACCGGTGTCTTCACAGACAAGGAGAAGGCTGCCGCCCATTTGAAGGTTTGCCTTTGTGCACTTCCCCTTCTCATGTCTTTAGTCTCTGTCGTTTGCTTTTCTCGTTGATCTCATATAAACTTATTTTAAATGTTTGCACAATAATATTTATCTCACTGTCATCTTTCCCCATAGAACATCTCTTGGTATTGAATTGGCGCTGGGTTCTGTAGCTAGCTAATAGCAATGTGATAAAAGCTTTGTGGCATAAACTTTGCTTAGTATTTCTACTTCCATGGTACTTTGTCATGGTTTAGTATTTTGAGCGTGGGTGAATTGACAACGTGTCTGTTTTGTTTTGCTTGAGCCAGGGTGGTGCGAAGAAGGTTGTCATATCTGCCCCCAGTAAAGATGCTCCCATGTTTGTCGTAGGTGTTAATGAGCATGAGTACAAGCCAGAGCTCAATATTGTTTCCAATGCTAGCTGCACGACCAACTGCCTCGCTCCACTTGCAAAGGTTATTAGGCCTTTAGATATTTGTACTGTCCTTGTGATGCTATATTGTTCTGTTATGTTAATCTTTGCTTGTCAATTGTAGGTTATTAATGATAGATTTGGTATTGTTGAGGGGCTAATGACCACCGTTCACTCCATCACTGGTGGGTATATCTAGCTGTAACATCTAGCCTTTCTCATTTCTGGATGCTAATAGTAATTATGACTCTCTTGCTATATCTTGTTGTTCAGCTACCCAGAAGACTGTGGATGGTCCATCCAGTAAAGACTGGAGGGGTGGAAGAGCTGCATCATTCAACATTATTCCTAGCAGCACTGGAGCTGCTAAGGTGAATAATTGGATTTTTCTATTACTTTTACCTTATACAGTTTCTTTCACTAATAATATACTCTTTGCATAAAGGCTGTTGGCAAAGTGCTTCCTGCTCTCAATGGAAAATTGACTGGAATGGCATTCCGTGTTCCTACCGTGGATGTCTCTGTTGTTGATCTCACTGTGAGGCTGGAAAAGGCAGCCACCTACGAGCAAGTCAAAGCTGCCATTAAGTAAGATTTATTCTCGAAGCTATTCGTATATTAACTTTTATTTGATGGTTGAGGTTGGGAGGATATGGATGCCCTAAAATCTTTGATATTAAGCTGGAAAGCTCTTGGGATTGCTACGTTTCTGGCTTTTGTCTGATTCAATAGTACTGTCTTTCAGGGAGGAGTCCGAGGGCAAGTTGAAGGGAATCCTTGGTTACGTTGATGAGGATGTGGTCTCCACTGACTTCGTTGGGGACAGCAGGTCTAGATTATCATCTAATTCTAAGTTGTTATGCATCAACTTCCATGTCTTGTCAATATATTTCTTTATTTTTGTCCTTAGTTGTAGGAATGATATGATAATCCTTCTTCATTTTTTTTTAATGTTTCATATTGCAGGTCAAGTATTTTTGATGCTAAGGCAGGTATTGCTTTAAACGAAACATTTCTGAAGCTTATTTCTTGGTATGACAACGAGTGGGGTTATAGGTAATTCTTCTGTCTTTCTTTTCTTTTCTTTTTCTTTCTTTTTTTCTTTTTGCGTATGATTTCTTACTATTACATGGTGGCATGTCATCTTTTAAAGTTGGTCTAGAGTTTAGTGGTGCTTTCTTAAGAAAATTATGAACCTATTTGATATCTAATTATAAGAGGTAGATAGCTAATCTTTGCTTTGTGTATTGTTGTAGCTCACGTGTTGTTGACTTGATTACTCACATGGCTAAAACTCATTAAGGCGGTACTGCAAGTAGTCTGCTTCCTATCATCATGGAAATTGAGTTGAGAATAAATAGGTTCGTGCTGCGTCCCTGGTGTTGCCGTGTGAAGCGTTAGTTTCTTGGGCGTTTTCTCATTTTGATTGCCTGTTTTGTGGAGGAAATGGGGATTCTGAATATTTATACCTCTATTTGCATGAGACGATTTATGATTTCAGACGGTTTCCGTCTCACTGTGTTTCTCTGTTTCTGATCCTTGTGTTTCTTTATTATGTTTGTTTAGCCTAGGGAAAGAATTTCAAACATTTACGAGGTTGTGCGGTATCCCTAATATATTGAAGCAATAAACCTTGGTCTACACCAAGAAGGGCTTAAATTTTCAGTTCCACATTCCTAATTATGTGAAAGTATAATTATGTGACTGATTAAGAAATTTTTGAACTAAAATTTTAAAAGGATTTTAAGTCTAAATTTTTGTTTAAAATTTTTTTAAAATAAGGAGTTATATTTATTTAAAAATATTTATATGTTAAATTATAGTTTAAAATTAAAATTTTAAATAAATTATTAAAATTAATTTTTAAAATAATAAAAGAGTTAATAAATTATTTAATTATTTTTTTTCTCTTTTATCTTTCTTCATCATCTTTTCTTTATTTTTTCTCATCTTTTCTCTTTCTTTTTGTTTTTTCTCCATCCTTTTTCTTTCTCTCCTCTTTTTTCTTTTTAATAAAATTATATTTTTTTAATAATTTTTTAATTACGAATTTTTTTATAATAATTATTTAAATATTCATTAATTTGAAATTATTTTTTTTTCTAAATTTTTTTCTAATTTTTTTCTAATTTTTTTTATAAACTTTTTTTAAACTTTTATTCTCTTATAAACTAACGACTTAGTGTTTAGTGAATGGTGGTAATGCTCTCTCGTTACGAGTTAAATTGCTGGATCGGTATTTTCGTTTCAACCTTGTTATGGCCTCTCCTCCTCACAAGTTAAATTGCTAGATTGGCTACCATTTTGTACGCTGACGTTTTATTTCAAAATATATTGATCTTTACCCAAAAAATTAGAATAAGGTCACAACGAAAAAAATGTAATCATTACAAAATTTTAGAAGTGCGTGGTATGATAAATTTGGTCGTGATGTTTCGCCCCTTACTGGCAAGTATAGAACTTCTCATGTCGTAGCGTCAAAATGAATTGCGTATTCAAGCATTATAATGCACCTGAGAGGAATCGCATTCGGAACTGATCTTTAACATTGCCACTTTTGTTTTGATGGTATCCCTTGTTCTTAGGATAAAAATATTTTTAACAATTTTCTCTCTTATATATACATAATAATTTAAATTTTTTAACAAGTTATATTGAGCTAACTGAAATGCGAATGTGAAGAGAATTTAGAGTGAAAAATTAGGGAGTTGATATTTTTTTTAAATATAAGATTTATTTTATATATTTATTAATTTTTTCTCAAATTATCTATATTAATACTCCCCCAACAATAATCAAATAAGAGATGGAATGAAAGAGTTAAAAAAATTATTATGATATTTTAGAAAAAATATGTCATATTAACTAATATAATTTTTTTAAAAAAATATCATATTAATTAATATAACTAACTTTTTTAATCTAATTAAATTAGTTTGACAAAAAAAATCTAATCAAATTAGTTAAATAGATCCGGAGCATTATTATTTTTGAATTACTAATAGTATAATTTATTTTATGAATTTTATAATTTATAAAAATAATAACATTAGCATTGAAATTGATAGTATTTTTCTTGTCAACTTTGGTAAGGGATGTAACCTTTGCGTTCAAAATTGTTTCTTTCTACTCTTGAACTCACCTCTTGCGGCGTCCTTGTCTCCACAAGCATAAATTTGGATAGCTTTTAGGCCTTTTGTGCCCCTATTCTTCTTTACTTAACCTTGCTTACATGCAAACTGCATCAGAAATCTCCATATGTTTTTTTAATGGAAAGACAAATTTATTCAAAGGAAAAAAAAAGGTAAAACGATACATAAACTAGATTAGCCTCAATTACATTTTATGGGGGATATAAAGCATCTATGAAAGCCCAATCTGTAGACCGCATCATCACAAAACTAACAGCCACTAAAAGCATTCATTGTTTGTAAGTTCAACTGATGAAAGGGTAAAACATACGATTATTTAGAGCGTATTTAAACTCTAAGGAGTACCACTTTGTGGTGGTTTTAGTCGCGACGCTTAAGGAGGCATCTTAGTTCTTAGATGCCTAAGTTTACATTTGAGAGTAATAGACGGCTCGCCCTACTTGACATTGGTATTAGTTAGGAGGAAGGGAGATTTCGCCCTGCCCTTAGATCGTGGGTGAGCTCAACCCCTTTCTAAAATTTTTTGTACAAAAAAAAATAGCCACAAAAAGCACATACATAACAACCAGAAATAAAACTAGAAAGAATACTGTGATGTAGTGCTATATCTGTTGATTTACCCAACTTTGTTGATAATAAACCAGAGAGGAACAAGGAAGTAACCCTAGGTGAGATAGTGACGGTTTCACTGCAGGCTACAGTTGGAGACTTGAAGCAAGCAGCTGAGACTGCTCTGAGGGATACTTATTGTATTGCAGAGAGAATCATGGTGACAGAGATCGCAGAGTTGGTGGGAATAAGTGATGATATTTTTATGGATATGATAAGAATGAGAGACAATTGCTTAAGTATTGTTGGGACAGAAATGTTGAAGCAATGCCCTTTTAATACTTCCTTCAACTTTTCTAAGAAGATGGCAACATCACACCTTTGGTTCTTGAAATCTTTCAATATTAAAAGGTTCTTGAATGGATTCTTTGTGCAAGTTTGAATTAATGGCACCATGTTCTTGGATGATTCTTGATCTTGAGCACTCCATTCTTCATCTCAGCTTGGAGTTGGAGTTTGAAGAAGGCATGGGAGATCGTTGTTTGTTCTGGCGGAGAATGAAGGAGAAGCAGCAGCGGCGAAAGATATCTTTAAAGGTGTTGAAGAGATTTTTCTATTGAGAACATCTAAGCAGAATTTTGGGGTTTCAAATGCACGGTTCTTGTTCTTGTTTCTGAATCACCTCCCAGACCAGTCTCCTTCAAAATCGAAGCAAATAATTCGAATTTCACTAATGCTGAAGACTAAAATATCAGAGAGCAAAGCAAGGATCTGGAGAAGGGAGAGAAGTTAGCCAATGCGATCTACGAGACGATCATCAGGTTCTTGAATGATGTACCCAACTTTGTTCTTATAATATTCCTCATAGAAAGCAGCTAAACCAGATGTGAAAAGGCGTGGCATGCACCAAGGTTCTGGGTAGACCATGGTAACATCAATATTATTAAGTCTCAGCACTGCACTAAGCTCCAAACCAATGTATCCTCCCCCAACAACCACAGCTTTTGCATTCTTCTTTGCTTTGATTGCCGCATACAGTATATCTGCATATTCAACCTCCCTCAAGTAAAAGATATTTTTGGCATCTGCTCCTTGCGTACCAAAATCTGTCAACCTTATGACTATCGAGCCAGTAGCAATAATCAAAATCTGGAAGCAATCTTTCTCCTCCACTTCCCACACACACATGGAATCCAGGCAGTCTAGCAGGAGAATCTGGAAATAGGTAAGCCTTACTCAAAGCAGGACGCTCGTAAGGTGCAACCGCTTCTTTAGATACGATTGCCAGCTCCCCAGTCTTAAGGCCCAGTTTGGCAAACTCTCTTGCTGCATAACCCGCAGAAACTCCTCCTCCGAGGATCACGTACTTGAAGCTCTTTGCCATGGATGATCGGTACAAATCGATGAGGGGAGAAATGACACTCAAAAGCTGAGACTAGAGATGCAGGATGTGATGTAGTGCTATATCTGTTGATTTACCCAACTTTGTTGATAATAAACCAGAGAGGAACAAGGAAGTAACCCTAGGTGAGATAGTGACGGTTTCACTGCAGGCTACAGTTGGAGACTTGAAGCAAGCAGCTGAGACTGCTCTGAGGGATACTTATTGTATTGCAGAGAGAATCATGGTGACAGAGATCGCAGAGTTGGTGGGAATAAGTGATGATATTTTTATGGATATGATAAGAATGAGAGACAATTGCTTAAGTATTGATTGAAGAGAGTTTTGAAGAAATTTTTATATTGTATTTTGTAAAATGAGATTGGTTTGGTTTAATTCACCTTACTCCCTTGTGTGTTGTGTTGGCAAGTTGAACACCTAGAGTTAAGGGGTGTCAACTTGAGCGAGGGTGTTAGAATGTTGAATTAGTTAGGTGGTTAGTGTTAATCACTAGTGTTTAGATGACCCTAAAACTCTATATAAAGGGCTCTAGCATATAGGTTTGAGTGTGAGATTATGTAATCTTCACCATAGTGAAGGAGAGGGTAACTTGGGTCTCTCCTCAAAGTCTCCAAGTGGGGTTAGTTTATCTCCCTCAAGTGAGGGTAGATTAGTGTGTAACCCAAGTGGGTTACTATGATTGTATGAGTATGTTGCTCATGAATAATACATATGATTCTTCATCTTTCTTCTCATTATGAAAACTTCATTTATTCTGGTGTGGATGGCAGGCAGGCCTATATTTCTTGGTTTCAATAGGACTCCTTACGAGCGTTGTTTCTATCTACTATTATCTAAAAATAATCAAGTTATTAATGACTGGACGAAACCAAGAAATAACTCCTCACGTGCGAAATTATAGAGGGTCCCCTTTAAGATCAAACAATTCCATCGAATTGAGTATGATTGTATGTGTGATAGCATCTACTATACCAGGGATATCAATGAACCCGATTATTGAAATTGCTCAGGATACCCTTTTTTAGCTTCTAGAATCTATTTCTTAGTTCAAGATCCCTCTTACTAACTGGAATCAAAGAATTAGTGGATCTGTTCCGCCCAAAATGGGAATGGGCTAGGGTTATGAACTTATAATCTATAATCTGATGATCGAGTCGATTCCATGATTATAAGTTCATTCCATACCGGACCAGACCGGAAAACTTCATCTTTCTTCTCATTATTTCTCTCTAATAAAGTTAACATGGTATCAGAGCCAGGTGGCACCGATGTGCCGGCACGTTGCCGGATCCGGAAAGTGGATGGAATGTAAAAGTATAGTCCCACATCGGGGGAGGTTGAGACGAAGCAACCTTATATAAGGGTGTGGAGACTCCTCCCACACAACGAGGCCTTTTCGGGAGCAAGTGCCCCGAAGAACAAAACCCTGCACCTGTTATGGTGTTCAAGCAGGGACAATATCGTTGATGTTGTTTAACAAATACACCAGAAACGGAAAAACACGTTAGGGTGAAAATTTATAAAACTTGAAACCAGCATTGGCACTGCATGTATGAAGCCCGAAGTTGAGGAAACGAATGACGAACTGCTTCCTTGGCACCGGAGAGAGTACCAAGCAAGCACGAACCATTCAAGATTGCTACTAAGGGTAAGGGTATTTTAAAAGAAAATCTCCCCAGTTGAATTATTGTTGATTCTTGCAAAAGAATTCGGCGTGAGAAGAAGGACCTTCTCTTTAACCAGGCAACATATAGCTTGAAAAGCATTTGAAGTTAAGAAATGTTACCTCATATGATGAACAAATAAAATAAGAAGTCAAATGCAATAAAAAAATTCATTAATAAACCTTGGTTGGTCCTTAATTATAGAAGACATCTTATATACATATATATATATATGACCGAAAATATTATATTCTTAGTTGTGCATGAAAAAAGAGGATATAAATAGAGAGAGCATATTAAAGATGAGATAATTTTGTACGATTATTACATCATTAATAATGTCAGTTATATATTATGTCATTCAGTATTTATTGTACATTTTTATTTTCTTTATATAGTTTTTAATTTAACATTTTTAAAGTTGCAGAAAAATTCTGGTTCTTAAGTACAAAGCAGAGTCATTTGTTTCTTGTTCCTCAAATGTCTCTTATGGTATGTTTGGTTGGAGGGAATTGGTAGTGAAAAAATAGAAGTGGATGTGAAATCTTTTATTTTCCTTGTTTGATATGATGGAAGTCACTTCCTTGGCCATTTTAGGTCTATCAGAAAAGTTATGAATTAAAATGATGGGAGTTAAAGTAAAATTTTTTAGACTATTTTACCTCCAGTTATAAAATTCTTAGACAACTTTAACCCTTTTCAAATTATAAAAAAATATATATTAATTCTATTTTACCAAATAAATTTTTAAAACTCATTTTCAGTCTAATTCTACTTCTATTTCTATTTCTACCTCACGTATCCTTAGTATGTTTTTGCAGCATGTGAAGAGTGTCCCTACTATTCTCTCACATGATTCTGAATTATTCATTGCACTTATCACGGTTTTGCCTCCCCCTGAAATAAATAATACCATGATGTGGAAATATTGACGTAACTTAGAAAGAAGAAAAAAACTATACTCATTCATATAGACTACAGAACGAGATTTTGCTGAATTTCTAATTAAGCATATTAGAATTGCTCGAAAGAGGCCAATTAGCACAAGTTTGTGTGATAAGGAATAGGATGCATGGTTCGTATCCATAAAAGTCAGATAATTTATATTGTCTAAGCAATGATCTGGTTAATAGATAATATGTTAGTATATATATCTAAATAAATAAATAAGTATATATATATTTTTTGTTTATTTTAAAAGGCATGCGATGTACTAATAGCATGAAGTTATAAAAGGAGACTAAATACGTGTAATATTTTACTTATAAAAGAATTTATATACCACTAGACTTATAAAACTGTTGACTTCATAAATACGTTTTTTTTTTAAAAGTAGGCACTATAATAACTTAAAGTTATAACATGGATCAAACACGTAATTTTTTATTTATAAAAAAATTTACATATCACTAGACTATAAAGTTATTAGTTTTATATATACTTTTTAAATAATAAGGTTTATGTTAATGTATGAACGAAGAGGGGAGATTATACATGAAACGCATGAACAAATCCGAGTAGGTTATTGAACCATGATACATTATATGTATAGAATAAGAATGGGAGGGGGGGGGAGAGAGAAATAAGAATAAGAAATGAGGAATCTAAAGCCATATATATCTATAACTCAGTAGGATAAGAAGGTGAGAAACTAGTAAAGACGTGCATATACATACATATATATATATATGTATATATATGTTCTAGGCATAAGAATTGGGAGCACAGGCTATGCAAGCAAGGAAGAGGATAGCAGAAGAAGCTCCATCTTCTTCAACATTGGAACTGCTTCTCTTGAACTTCCCACTCTTCACTTTGTTGTTGTAATGCATCATCATTATCTGCTGTTTCTGCTGCTGGTTGTTCTTCTTCATTGCTTCTTCTTCTCTTGACACCATCTTTTCTTCTCTCAATCTGAGATGTGTGTGTGTGTGAGAGAGAGAGAGAGAGAAGGGGGGGTGCATGGGAAACTCATACATGCTTGTGCTTTTATAGAGTTCAATTGGCTCAGAAATGGCCGTTGCATTTTTAAAATTTTCAAAAACCAGCAGTGAGCATGTGTTAGATTCCAAGTTCTTCATTCCTTTCTGCCACGTAACACTTACCATTGAGGACAAGGTGTGTTACCCCCATTCCCCATTTCTGACACACTTTTTTTTATGGGGCCCATTTCTGAAATACTATTTTAGCTTTTAATCTAAAATATAAAATTTAAATTTATTTTATTTTTTAAATTTAAATTTTTTTCCATCTAAAGTTAATTTTAATATACAGAAAAAATATTTAAAAAAATTAACACACATTCATTATAAAAAACTAATTATTTTAATTAATTTTTTTAATATTTATATTAAAAATCGAAAGAAATATATTAGATACAATTAATGCTTTTCCTTTTCCCTTATACGATTATACTATCAAAATTTTAAAGATTTTTGTTCAAATGATATTTAGATGTAGTATAAGATGTAACTAATTTGTGACTAGTATTAGTTGGCCAACGTGTCTCAAGCAATATAATATCATCAATATTACTGCCAATATCATGTTCCCAGATAAATCAATATATATATATATATAAACTTGTTCTTATCTGTGGTCGCAATGATTAATAGATTAACATAATTGAAGGTGCCAGATCATATGGAATCAAATTTTAAGAACAAGATTCGAGATCTAGCTAGTTAAATATCTAAAACAGTATATAATTAATATTATAGCTGATGATGAACGGGCGAGAATATATGGTAGAAGCAGCATTTCATGACAGAAAATACAACAGTTTGAATGATTAGTTAATTAGATTCAAAATAGAAATGATAGATATGTGGGTATTCGAAGGAATAAATTGCCAAAACGTGATGAATAATATGAAAGTCTATGCCTACTCCCACATATGTTTCATTTGAATTCAACGTCTTGTCTTTAGGAACGAACGAACGAATGATCTTCACGTGTTGCCATGTGATCCTGTGCCCTCCTTCTCGTCGTCTCCTCCTCCTCTCTGACCCACTCGCCCAACGCCTCTCTGAAATGAATTTTCTAATAATGTATGATATATTAAGATTATGTAATGTAAATAGTAAAATGTTGAAATGTAAATCCCTTAGTATGAAAACCTAATTCGAATATGATGAACTAGTCTTCCATTCAATTCGGTTAAAAATTTTAGATAAATGGTTCATTTTGAGTTAAAATAATAATAATATGTTATATATGTACTTTAATAGCCATACTTTATTGGATTAGTTATAATTTATACGTAAATATTCAATTTACTTATGAATTAATATATTTTAATATAGATATATATAAATAATTTTATATATTTTAATTTAATTATATTATTTTAATTATAATTCGATTAACTATATTTACACTATTAACTTTTAAATTACTATCTCCGCTGGTTTAATAATTATTATATTTTTAGTACATTTAGTAAATACTAAAATATGTTTTTCATTATGGAAATATAATTTTAGAAGAAGGGACATTTGTTGGCTATATTTTGATTAATTATTGTTTTGCAACTCAATCATCCTCAAAACTCTCGAGAATTAATTTAAAAGTCGACAAGTTAATAATGCCAATTCAGGTACAATGTTCGAAATTTATTAATAAAATATGGTGATAAGAATCCTCATAACCAAGTATGGCCTCCAATGATCATGTGCCACGTGTGAAATTTAAAGTCAATATAATGCATCATTCTTCATATTTCTTTGAAAATATCTGAATAATTTTTAAATGTACGTTAACTTTACATTCATATGAATTGCGTATTTACAATATTATTTTATTCAACCTATTTCTATTATCTTTAATATAAGATCTAATTAAAAAATTGATAATAATTATAAATATAAGATATGTTTTTTATATTTATTAATTTTAATTTTTTTATATTACTTATATTAATACTCCTTCAATAATAATTAAATAAGAGAAAAAATTAAAAAAAATAATTAAAATTTAAAAAAAATATATTATATTAATTAATTTTTTTAATTTAATTAAATTAGTTAAATAGAATCTATATTAATTACAATATTATACAATATTATATAATCCAGCTTTGCTTTGATCTTCATCTTGCTGGACAGAATCTGATCATATTCCTTTATTTATATTTTATGTATATTGAACCCTTATGTCATTAAAACAGCACTTTAGAATTAGATATACTCTCATAAATAAATACTCATAACACCCTAAATATATAATAAAATTTATAGTACAATTATAAACTATATTTTATATTTAAGATCGAAAAAATAATAAATAATAAATAAAAAATATTAATCTTTATAATTTTACGTAATTTTACAGTTTACAAGAGAATTTTAGGAAGATTCTTATATCCTATTTATATGAAACAACATTTTACCTAAAGTATTATTAATTTTTTTCTTTTTACCCTTGTTAAAAAAATGAGTATTTATCAATTAAACCAGTCATTAAACGTCATCAGTCAATTACTACATTTGATTGGCTCCTAACCTATCCATTGCGAGCTTCCTCCATTCTTTCTTTGTTTAAATAAAATGACCCGTTTTGTTATAAGGCGAACTCCTAGTCATTGAACAGTAAATGATCCCATATTTTAGCAAAGACTTTGTATTCGTATTACGAAGCAAAGAGTTAGAATTTAAATTTGTATTCTTCTCTTTATAAGATATGACTGCTTAACATATTAACTAACAATTTGTTGATTATTTGTGTTATTTACTTTAATACTTTTCTAATTCTTAATATAAAATTTAATTAGGAAGTTGATCTTAGTCCTAAATATAAAATACTTCTTCTTATATTTATCCATTTTTTTTATAAATTATCCCTATTGGTACTCATTCAATAATAATCAAATAAAATAAGAAGTAAGAGAATTAAAGAAGATGATTATGGTATTTTAGAAAAAATATATTATATTAACTAACTTTCTTAATCTAACTAAATTAATTAAATATATCTTATATTAAAGATCGGAATAGCATTATTTATGCAATTTTTACCTCTTCACCTAAAGGGCATGAAAAGATGACTAGTGTGGAGTATAACTTTTGGGCAAGTATTCATATCTCTTTTGTTTAATGGCATACTTTAGTGATCATTATACTATTTAAATTATTGAGAATCTGTTTTGTTTTTTTTAAACATAAATATCCTCTTACTAAAGAAATTAATTTTATTTAATATGGTACTAAATTTGGACATTTCTCTCGAATGAAATTTAAAATTTTATTCTTCACATTATGAGCTATTAGCCGCTTCTATTAGCTTTAACGCCTGTTAGATATTTGAAATCTAATTAAAGCAAAAAGGTTCTTGCATGTGGATGCGGGGGAACAATGGTCGAAAGTAGAGTTATTTGGATCCACCTTCGAGGCAAGAAGTCTTGGATACAATAACTATGGGCCTGGTCCGTTTAGTCATGCTGATGAAAACCTACAATGATCCAATCATTGTCTCTTGCACTAGAGTTCTTTTTCTGGTTCAAATGGACTAGAGTTACACTAACTACGTATATATGCAATTAAACTGCGACTTTCGTTGCCGTTTGAAACGTATCTTGAATCCTGATTTTATTATCATTTCCTTAACGACGAGTTAATAGTTTGAACGTTTAATCCAACCGTATCATTATTTGTCACAAGACCAAAATACAAGGTTTTTGTTTTGGCATTTGAAAGACACCAAATGGTCTTTTCAATGCATCGTATTCGCCGGTTAATGATGATAACGTAGACATAATCAAAATTATTTACACGGTAAGTAAAACCAAATTGTAAGTTACTGAATGATTAAAACCCAGAAGGCAAAATACGAAGAAGGCGCAGTGAAAGGAGGGATGTGCTAAGGTCTACTTTGGTTTGTAAGAGGAAAAATTATTATTTTCAAATATTTTCCATAATTATTATTTAATAATTTATATGTCCTATTTTTAAATAACTATAAAATTATTTTAATTTCTTAAAATTCTTTTATTTTATTCTATGTATTCAAGGATCCATTCATTGTCATAAGTTGACTGTGTTTTAATATCCTTAATATTTTTTTATAATGTGTTTTACACTTTTACTATTGCTCACTTTTTATAATTTATAAAATTAAAACTATATAGTATAATTCATCTAAATTCTGAAGAACATTTACTATAATAATGATTGCCATTTTCATACAAAAAGGCTTTGGAAAGTTGTTAGAAAAGAAAAAAGAGACAATCTTCCTAGAACTTCTCCCTAAAGAGATATTATCACACTTTATAATGTGTTGTAAATAATAAGATATTTGAATTGAATCATTAGGGAAAAAAATGATTGGAAGATAGAACCTCTAAATTTAAAAACACATGGACAAATATAATTCAGGCAGAAAAAAATAAGAATATAATGGGTTTCCCTCTTTGATAAACAGCTGCGACATTTAAATCTCGAACCTTTTCGAACACTCCGCCAATCCGACACTGTAAATAGTCAAAAATAAGAAGGCATGTTTAGATAGGATTTTGAAAAATGGCTTATAAAAAAAAACGGCTTATGAATAACTTATGAAAAAGGACTTTTGGAGAAAAGTTTATGGAAAAAAAGTGGTTTTAAATAAATAAGTGTTTGGATAGTTATTTTTAGAATGACTTTTATATTGATAAATTATCAAAAAGGGTATGATTTGATTTAAAGTAAGAGAGAGGAGAGAGTTAGAGAAAAGAGAAGAGAGAGGAGAGAAGAAAGAGAGAAGAAAGGAGAGAGGGTGTAAGAAAAAGTAGGAGAGAGGAGAGAGGGTGTAAGAAAAAGTAGGGATAAGATAGTAATTGGATAGTCCATAAGTGCTTTTACTGTTGAAAAAACTATTTTAAATAGCTTATTTAAAACCATGGTTTTAAACTATAGTTTTGTCCAAAAATACTTATGAATAAATAAACCTATTTATTTTAAAATTTTTTCAAACCGAAGTTTGGCTAAAATTCTTTTTAAAACCGCGGGTGTTTTCCAAACACACCCAAAATATAGAACAGGGTCTTCCTCCTTCCTTCTCAACGCTCTCTTACACAGTTACAGCTATATTTCTTCACGAGAATTGATTGTAGTTTCATCATCTTTCTGTTCTTTGAACGATGTAGTATGTAGCTTATCTTTTTTGTTGAATGTTCAAACCCTAAATTGTTTCAATCTTATCCGATTTTTCGTTCCGTAAATCGTTATTTCCTACAATGGCGACGGCGGCATTCAAATCTACGACTAAGAGAAATCCCATAGGAGCTTCATCGGCTTCTTCCACCGACGATTCCAGTTCCTCTAATCGCAACTACTCCGCTCACCGTCGTGCTCGAAGTCTCAGCCGAGCGCCCCGCCGGGCTCCATCTCACGACTCAGACAATTTCCCTGATGAATTACCTACGCCAAGAGGGAAATTCGTTAATACTGTAAGGGGTTCTGGGTTTCCTGAGATTAGTCTTGATGATCTTGCCACTGAATTCTTCGAATCTGCGAATCGAGGTCGCGTGGCTTCGAGACACTCTGAGCTTAGTCCTGCGAATGGAGTCACTGCGTCACAGAGGCGAGGGAGGTCTGTTTCGAGGAAGAGCGCTGGAGTGAGCAATGATGGAAGGAGCAATGCTGATCATAGTGCTAACAGAGTTGGAGGTTCGGATGCTCATGCGAGGAGGAGGTCGCTTTCGGTGGTGCGGTACCAGATTAGTGATTCTGAGGTGAGAATCATTTACTTCGTCTTTGTAGTTTTGGTTCCTCACACATATGTATAGCCTTGTTTGTATAGAAGTGTCAATTTGACTTAATTACCTGCTTGCATATTTCGAAGGGATGCATATATCATATCATATATTAAAAATGCATAGAATATATTCTATATTCTCTTACCAATTCTGACCAGGAATTTCCCCTGTTTAGAATGATTTTAAGAATGTAATGCGGGAATAAGACTTAGGCCATTTAGAGCAATATGGACCATATCAAATCTAACAAAGAAGCGCTCTCTTTTGAGTTATGTGTCTTTCAAACATGTACGTTCCTACAGAGCATCATGGACCAATTTGAGTTTTAGGGTCCAGTGATGTCTCAAACTGGAAAGTTCGTTCTTTGGTTGAACAACCTTGTTCTACAGTTGCTTGTTTAGAGTTTACTGTTCAAGTAAAATTTTGCTTAGAAGGAAATTTGGATGGTTAGAAAATATTGGCTGTATTTTCCCCCTGCTTATTGATTGGCTTTGCGTACTTCTAACACGATCAGATACTGCCAAGTGCACCAAAATCCTTGTGGTAATTTTTTTTCCGGCCAATAAATCCTTTTAGTAAGATGTTGATTATGTTTGTTTATTCTCATCCTACTTTATGATGTTCCTAGTATACTTCTTCCCTTTGTCTTGTTTAATTTAATTTAATGAAGTTTGTTATTTCCTTATAAAGATTTTAAATGAAGTGGGAGCGTTGAAGACTTTCATATATTTATTCAATAACGGAAAATCTCTTGTTCATACATTTTTCTATGATTTCCCCCTATGCCCATTTTCCTCCTCGGAGAGTTTTTGAGCAATTTGATAGGCAATACTTTCTCTTCAATTTGATCCTCATTCGCATGACCTGAATGGTAATTAATTTGTAACCATTTACAAATGCGGAACTTGTTATTTGTTACCATTGCCTTTATTGACGCATGCCTCGTAATTTTTGGGTAGATTATATTTGGTATGGTTCACTTTACCACTTTTTATTAGACACTTGTACTTGATATATTTATGCATATTCATACCTTGCATGGTACAGAGTGACCTGGATCAGTCTCAAAATTCTAAAAGTCGCGTGAATCTCAGAAGTACTGATGTTGCAAACAAACCGATACCTAAGACGATTGCATCTGAACAAAGACCAGTGCTGAGACGGTCCCTTAGCCAAAAAGATATGAGGTCATGTGATGGTTACTCTGTAAGTGAGACTAATTTCTGAAGTCATTTTCTTGAGATTCTTATTCGTTACTCTGTTCTGAAAGCATTTATCAGTAATTTTCCTGTCAAAAGGCTTAATAGGTTAATTATCCTAAATTTCTGACCTGTTGGTTGAAGCTATCTATCTTTCAGAAGACAGTACCAACATCTTTCATAACTTATGTTCTCGCCTTATATTCCAAACCTAATTGACTGAATCTGAGATTGTTTTTGGCTTTTCAGAGTCACTCTTCCATTCTTACTGATGAAGAAGGAGGGGCTGGTGCTCACCTCAATAAAAATGCGATTGAGAATATCCGGACTAAGAAGGTTGATATACTTTCTTTGAAGTTACCGTTGTGAAAGGTTGCTGCTTCAGTTTGAAACTTCTATATGTTCATCCTCTTATAATTCTTCAGGCAGGGAATTCTGGCATGGAGGGTGGATTCCACAAAGCTACGCAAAAGGATTTAAGACATTCTGTGGATGGAATCAAAACAAAAATTGAAAAAGTCTGTGAAATGTGAATTTGTTTTTCTCTAAATCTGCTTGTTAGTCTCAATATTCCTTCTTATGCGTGTGCAGATTTGCTGCATTGACTGATCTCTGCTGAAATTTGTTCTGGTTTATTGTGCACCTTCCAAATCAGGTTGGGGCGAAACCAAGGACCTCCCCTCTAGCTACTGTTGATCACTTGCTGTCAAACAATTCTGATGTTCTTCATACTGTATCTTGTATCAGAAAGAACTATGAAACAGAACTGGAACAGGTATTAGAATTTAGAAGTGAAAAAACAAATAAAAATAAAAGCACACAGGGTATCTTGATTAGCATTGACTAATAATTGCTGACTTAATAATCATGCGATGCAACTGTTCCAACTCATCTTTTTTAGGCTTCCTTTTATTTTACTTTACATTAGTATTGTTGCTCCTTGTCGTAGACGCAACAATATTTATATCCAATGATTTGGTAGTAGATATAGCAAAATAGTGTATGTAATCTATGTAGTTGACTCTATCTAGTGGGGTAAGGCTTGTCATTGTTACTGTATATTACTTTTGTTGCATGTATCTGATAATGTTGCATACTATTCAAAGGAAACCGATTTTTTTCTCTTAATTTTCTATCAGACATGTTCTTACACTGCAATCTTTTTGTTTCCTTCTTTATGGATGGAGAAAATGCCGGGGGTCACTTCTATAGATTTTGTTTTTTCTTCTATGCGTAGTATTGGTGTTTCAGATGCTTTTGATTGATGAACATTTTCTAATTGACAAAGGCAATTACCATGTTTCTTTGTTTTTGTACTTTTTTAACTGACAGTCAGAGAAGCGTAAACAAGATTTATTGGCTGAAATAGTGCTGGAGGAACAGCGAGGCAGAGAACTTTCTAAAATTGTCAAAGAATTGCTCCCAGATAAAAAGAACGATGCTATACAGAAACCATCAAGAGCCAGGAAGGTGTGTATCTATTTTTGTCCTCTGCAGTAGGACAAGTTTTCTATAACTTGCTGGACATATGAACTGTTCCTTTATGTTGAGATATTTGATTGATCATTAAAACAATATTTGTGTTTTATTTTCCAGAGAAGTAATGACAGGAACCGGATGTCTAAGCGCTTGACTGAGGAAGCTGAGAGATATATTGAGGATTTTATTTCAAATGTCGAAGATACCGATATTTCATCACTTGATGGAGAAAGAAGTGACACTAGCTCATCCATTGGAGGACTAATAAAACAAGAATCATTTACAAGCCCATCAATGCCAAGATCTCTTCCAGTTGAAATGGATGGGGTCATGTTGCCATGGCTGCAGTGGGAGACTAGTAATGATGCTTCCCCTACAACAAACCTCAGCAAGCCAGAGATGCCAGTAACCCCAAAAACTGCCAGTTTGATCCAGGTATCGTGGAATTGTCAGTTGTTGTCTTTTTCCTAAAAAAGGATTTTGCTGATTAAATTCTTTAGTTTACGCACAGGATAACATGACCAAGTTAAGCTAACAATCATATGAATGCCTTTCCATGTTGACTTTATTTAAATTAGTTATCATCATGTACACTTTCATTGATTGCCCGAGAAACATTAGTCATGGGCACAAGTATATGCATGCATGTTAATGTGTTAACCTAGTTACAAGGTGGCCAGCACACCCATATCCTAAAATCTGGACATTCGCATGTGACCGTACATTTTATGCATATCTGTTACATTTTTTATTAGCATTTTATGCTTGTTTGAAGAACAAGATCTGAATAATGGTATCCATGTGCAATATCTTCCATACCCTTTTTGGACCGAATGACACAGATTCTTAGCATTGTGTAAGTGCAAATTTAACTTTTGAAGGTATCAAAGGCATTTAACATCCTTTTTTTTGGATGCTGGGGGAAAAATCAACAATGTGCCAACGATTGTTGTCCTTTTTTTTTTTTCTTTTGAGCAATACTTATGTGTTCTATGTGTATCTGTTGAAATTGATGTCCTAGGTAATCACCAAAGCACAAGATCAAAGTAATCGTTCTGTCAGCAGCCATGGAAGCTGGAGCCCCAATGGTATTGCAAAGTACTCGGGCAAGGATTTAAGCAGCAAGTTCGGCGAATCCTATGAAAGCGAGACATTGTCTACTGCATCATCTAAAAGACTGAATTATGATATGGATGAGTACCTTGAACTCAAAAAAAGCGAAGATCTTCTGATTGAGAGATGGAGGCAACAGCAAAGAATTGATTCCGGCAGTCTCCTGTTATGTAACCTAAGATTATTTTAATCGTCTGTTTCTTAATTTATATGTATAGATCGTCTCAATTCACTATTAGTGATATATATATATAGTATTACCTCTAATTATAAGATTATAAAAGTTAAACAAAAAGTTTATTTTTGTCTTAAACAATGTACAGAAATATTAACCTTTTGTATGGGTTGATGGGTTGGGGAGGAGAGAAGAAATTTTGATGAGTCAAATTTTAAAATATATAGGTGGAATTAGAAAATTTTAGTAAAGAGGATATAAATTTAAATTATTCACATTAATCAATTAATTAAATAATTAATTAACATCAATCTATTTTTTTTAAAAAAATAGATAATTAAACTTTTTTACTAGAGATAATTAAACTTATTCGATCAAATTAAAACATGCATTAAAGTCAAAAATTAAAGCAAATGTATCTTCTTAATATGTCAATTAGTCTGTCAATAATTCCCATCATCAATATTTTTAACTTATTTCTACATTTTGTTTCAAATAAAAGTTTGAGTAAACGAATTGAATGAAGCTAAAAATAAATAATTTGATATATACCTATTTAGGTAAAGATAATTTGGTTGCCAAGAGAAAACTTAAATTTGCTTCCATTCATTTTTTCAAGTTCTCTAATTTAATCTTATTTTAATATATTTATTTAACTAAAATTTGTATATAAAAAAATAAAATATAATTGGAGAATTTGACATTGTTGTAGGTATTGTGGTTTTTTTATATCTAGCAAAAAAAAAAAATGGGGAGAAGGACAGGAAAAACTTTGAAAAATGATAATTATCAAAATAAAATATTATATTAGTAATAATTTATCTATAATTAGTGTAATATTGATCTGTTATTAATAACTATTATACTTTAACATTTATTATTTTATTGAGTCTTTTATATTATTTTCTAAAAAATTTAAGTATCTAATAATTTTGGCATCGAGATTTAGATTGAATTAATTATTACATTCTGAATATCATGGTAGAAATCTGGATTTTAAAAAAAAAAAACTTTATCCGGTAAGAGCTTTTCAGGCGGGACTCGCTAGTCTCTCATGGTCCACTCTCCTCTGCTTGCTTGGGGGTGGCAGTAGGCACATCCCACCTGCGGCAATGCAAACTCTCCAAACCTCTTATCTCTTCTGTTTCCCTAAAGCCCTAAACCCTTCCTCTCACCGTTTCCACTCTCAACGTCGTACTCTACTCGTCGGAAACCAACCACTTTCCATCAACTTCGTAGCCAAGTCCTTTAGCTCCGATGAATTCCCCATCGACGAGACCTTCCTGGAGAACTTCGGTCCAAAAGACAAAGAAACTGAAGATGAAGCTCGAAGGCGTAATTGGATCGAGCGTGGCTGGGCTCCATGGGAGGAGGTACTCACTCCGGAAGCTGATTTTGCGCGCAAGAGCTTGAATGAAGGTGAAGAGGTTCCTCTTCAATCTCCCGAAGCTATCGAGGCATTCAAAATGCTGAGCCCCAAGTACAGGAAGAAGAAGATGGAGGACATGGGGTTGACTGAAGACGACTATTACCGTAATCAATTTGAGATGAAGGGAGAGATACCGCCACCTTTGGAGACGTATTGGGCTGGTCCAATGGTTTTTCGACTCGTACCGCCGAGGGATTGGCCACCTAGAGGGTGGGAGGTAGATAGGAAGGAATTGGCGTTTATACGCGAGGCACATAAGTTGCAGGGAGAGAGAATCACTCTTGAGGAGTTGGAAGCTGGGGTTAGCACGGAAACGGATGATTTGTGCTTGGACAGGTATAAGATGTTTGTTAAGCAATACAGCGAGTGGGTGGAAGCAAACAGGGATGAATTGGAGGAGGAATCCTACAAGGTTTCATACGAATACCCCATTTATGTCCTCTTTTCTTGCTAATTCAGACTTCTAATATGTCCATGTATTGTCAATCTAACAGTATGATCAAGATTACCATCCTGGTAGGAGGAAAAGGGGCAAGGACTACAAGGAGTGCATGGTTAGATAAGTTGCATTTGTCCTTGTATTTGTTATCCATGGGCTCATGAATTCAATGTTGCATTGTCCTCACTAAATATGCTCTTCATTGTTTTATGCAGTATGAGCTTCCGTTCTATTATCCTGGCCAAGTAAGTCACTGATTTCATGTTATTTTCTTTATGGAGCATTCTGTTGTTGCCTATCAACTGCAGTTCTTGTTCATATGGCAACAAAGCCTCCAATTGTTCGCATCAAGCATGCTTGCTCAACTGTATTGCTGCTTACAAATTGTTATTTTTTGCCATACCACTTGAAGGAACTAATTTTGCTGATGCAATTTTTTTTAATCATTAATAGAATATGAACTAGTTAAAAATTCTTTTGTGCAGATTTGTGAAGGGAAGGTGACGACTTTGCATCTCTATCAAGGGGCATTTGTTGACATTGGCGGCGTATATGATGGGTAAATGTGCATTTCCCAAATTTATTCTTTTTGTGTTCCGGAAATTCATTCTTTATTAGGTGTTGCTTTCCTTGGTTGATATTCCTTGATGAAGGATTATTGATACAAGTAATAGTGAGTTGCTTCCCTTATTTTGATAGGTAGGAAAAAACCTTTATAAGTATCTTTAAAACTGAAACAGTTATGCACTCCGCTTGCCCCCTTTGAGGAAAACAGTATTAGTAGTTTATTTGTACAAAAGAAGGCAACTACTGTCTTGTCTCCTCAGTTTCACTTGGATGACTAAATCAGTGAAAATATAGCAACACTACTTACTGAAGCAAGAAAAAATAGTTTGCTCTGTACATAAAAATATTTATTGTTTTATTTGATTCCTGTACACGTTTTAGTGATAAATTTATCATGCCATCAACATTAATTAGGACTCGTAACCTGGAGCCTTTAGCATCTGTGATTTGGTCTAGTTTATTCAATAGCTACTGGGTTTGTTCTTCTAATTTATCTTCAAGTTTTCTCCCTCATGATTGTAATGCCTTCATTTGTTTTAGGTGGGTTCCTATAAAGAATAATGATTGGTATTGGATCCGCCATCATATAAAAGTTGGTATGCATGTCTTGGTTGAAATTACGGTGAGTGTTGTGCACGTTTTTCCTTCTTGTCTTAATATCAGTTATGAAATTCTTATGGGTATTCATAGATGTTGTTACTGGAGATCAAACATTTCGCCTTTATTACCATTCACCGGAGTGAATTGGAAATTTCTAGCTGAACATGGAGGAGAATGCAAAATCCTTCATAGAGCTCTACTGCATCATCAACATATATAGTACAAAATTAGATTGCTGCAATTGTTACCTAATGTGTGTATATGGGGTTTTGTGCCCTTTTTTGTTTAATTTGCCTGCCTCCTTTATCATTTCAATAAAAACTTTGAGACTCCCTTGCAATTGTAAAGGGTTGTTCTTGTTCACGATTATAGTTAAATCATGTGCCTGGTTGTATGTTACTTTTTTGTGTTTTGCAGCCTTTTATTCATTTTTTGCTGCTTTGTTCATATCTTAACTTGAAACCTGAGATGTGTATGGTTATATGACTATTAAGTGATCAAATCTAAATGGTCACGCATGGAATTCTGTCATTGTATTGTAGATTGCAAAATTCAGCCACCTTTATTCTGTTCCTAAAATTACAGTTCATCATGAAATTTTCTTTTGTTTTTTTTGTTAACTTTTGTACCTTTTACATTTCAGGCAAAGCGTGATCCTTACCGCATCCGATTTCCTATTGAACTTCGTTTTGTCCATCCAAATATAGATCATCTGATGTATGAACTTTTGTGTTTCTGATGTTACACTTTATTTAACTTTCCTTTATAACTAAACCAATCTTCATTTTCTTGATGCATTCATATTAACATCTGTTTCATATTTCAGCTTCAATAAATTTGACTTCCCACCAATATTTCACCGTGATGATGATGATAACCCAGATGAAATACGGGTTTGTATCTCCCTCTTAATACTTCAAATCATCCCATCCTTGATTTGAACACACACACAGACACTCTGCTTTTATAAGGCTCTTTATATTGAAATCAGCTGTAGCCTCAACGGGTGATTATTGGGTCAAGTGTAACTGATAGAATTCATCTGTAGCAAAGTTTATTTCATTAATATATTCTTAGATCTTCGCAAGGCTAGATTCTGTAGATAATTTTTTCCATAATGCTGCAACAAATGCTTTAACGTTGTCAACATGGTTGTCAATTATTCTTTTCATGGAAGTTTTTTTTTTTAAAAAAATTGCAGCTTGATTCTGGACGACCTCCCATTCCTAGAAAAGATCCGGGAGACAAACCAGAGGAAGAACCTCTGTTGTCAAATCACCCATATGTTGACAAGGTGAATTCTGATAACATTTATTCTTTGTATCTTTGTTGCAAGATACAATTTTGGCAGACTGGTCAGTTTATGCATGGGACGCTCCTCAGCGTAATTTTTAAATTTCTTTTGTTGAAAAATGTCAGTCAATGTTCATCTATTATATTATAGGTCTAGGTAGGGGATATCAACATTCTCATTTAAAGTCTATTAGTCTTTGGGTACGTATAACTATGCAATCTGCATTGACATCTCACGTGTGCTTAAAGTATGGTTAGTTCATTATTGTCAAAACAGTAATGGTTTCCAGTAATTTAAAAACAGCCTGAGGTCCTTCTTTCTGGATGCAAGTTTTTAATCTAAGGTGCTGTTACCCAGTGGACTTACTCATAATTATATGCATTTGTGTAATTGATCAGCCACCTATATTCCCTTATGAGTATTAGCTTAGGCCTCTAGATATCTAATGAGGGTGTAGTACTTTCAGCCATAATGTCTTTTACTCTGTTAATCTGTTTTCTGAGATGAGCCTCCCATTAAAATCCTATGCATGTTCCAAGTGGAAACTTCGTTTAATAAATTTCACTCTTTTATAATTCAAACAAATTCATTGCAGATGAAGTTGTGTTTTATGTGACATTATTCTCCGTGGCTAATCAAGTTGCCTTGTATTTTTTATTTTGTTTTAACTGATGGTTCAGAAACATGTGACCTAAATCTGTTATCACCAGCATTCAGCATCCATTCAATGTTGCATGCATGATCATTTCTTGTTATCATCGTTCTCTGCACCTTCATTTTTTCCAGTTGTGGCAAATCAATGTTGCCGAGCAAACGATTTTGGATGATATGGAGATTAATCCTGGAAAATACGAAGGCAAAAAATTGTCAGACTTGACTGATAGTGATGACTTTGATGAAGAGAACTCTGTAGAGTATACAGAAGCTTATTATAAGAAAACTTTACTGCCAAAAGTGATTCTGGTGAGTATTATTACTTTTAAATTGCACTCATCTGCTTCTTGTTGTTCACATGCTGTTTGAATATTTGGCAGAAAACAAGTGTCAAAGAGCTTGATCTGGAGGCTGCACTTGCTGAGCGTGAGGTCAGCTTTTGTTTTTTTTTTTAGTTTTCTTTTCTTTAATTCAAGATTAACTGATGATTAGTGGTCAAAAAGAAAAATTTAAACTGATGATTAGATGACCCACCTTAAGCCTTTTTCGTTGGGAGGATAATTGAAGGATGAACATAAATGTTTTTTAACTTACAGAAGGCACGATAAAATAGCACCCTCCACCAAAATGTCAACATCGGATCCTTTTTGATCCACCAAAGTTCTGAATGTTGATATTTCTTATAATTCAATTTTACGTTGTGAACAGTAGAGATTTTTTATGAATTGATATTTTCCAATTTGAATGTGTCTTTGACTATATTCAAGTTTCATATTAAGTATTCCGTGTTGGGATGCAGTACCATAATAAACTGAGGAAGGAAGCAATGGAGAGAGGAGAAAAATACAAAGTTGCAAAATTGAGGCGCAACATTGAGATGGATGAGTATGACTTAATGCACTGGCGTAGATCATTTGAGGAGAGAGAAGCGTTACTTAGAGACATCAGCTGGTACGTTTATTTTAACGTTGTCAGTTTAAATTATTTTATCAAGTCACCGCATAATCTTTTCTCATGTTACCATTTTGTACAGTCGTAAATCTCTTGATCTGCCATTGGAAGAGCCTGGAAGATATGTGGATGCTAGCTTTTTTGGCAAAGACCAATATGATCCAGAGAGTCCCCTTTATCGATACGATTACTGGGGAGAACCCAAGAACTCGGAGAAGAGCAAGCAAGAGAGGATGACAGATACCCATAACAAATCAATAGTGGGAAATGGTACTGTGTGGTATGAAATGTCATATGATGACTGCATCAAGCAACAGATGAAAAGAGAAGCCCATTCCCAAGAACTAGAGGAGAAAGCTGACTATGAAGATAAAACACAACATAGTGGTGACCGCGAAGACGAAGACGAAGACGAAGACGACGACGACGACGACGACCTTGACCTTGACTTCAGCGCTCTAAGCAATCTCGGTATTAACCTATCCGAGCAGCTCCATGTTAATGGAACTGAATCTTCTAGACTGTCTGATGAGGGTATTTTTGAGGACTAATGCTCTACAGTCTACACCTTGCGTAGCTGAAGTAAATTCTGCTCGTTGTATAGTAGGGTTGAAAAATGTCCACGTGGGACCAATGCACCGTTTTTATTTTTATTGTTTTTACGCTTAGGAATTTTTTTTCAAGATTACGAAACATTACAATGACGAGTAAAACAAGAGGGTATATAGCGGGGATTAACAATATCTGTTTGTACTATAAAGAGAGGATATTCCAAGGTGCAGATGAGGACTGAGTTGGACGGAACTCCGTTGTGTGTGACCCAAATTTTTGAGGTTCCAATTGTGTATTTGGTCATTATTATTTTTTATTTAGTTAAAGGTATCTATACCTTTCAAAGTTTAGAGTTCAAAAAGATTTTACCTTTTCTAATAAGTGTTTTTTTAAATTTGAACTTATATTTTTCTTCTTATAGGATGAGATTGCTTACCAGTTATCATCTTTTGAGTGTTACCTAATGTTAGTCATGTTTGTTTGGGTGGCTCAAAACTGATTTTTGCAAAATAGAATATGAACCCAAATTTAATTGCCAAGCACACACTGAATGGTACAATGGTGCATACTACAGGGTGTTCAAGTATATGCCCAGGGTTGAAGTCTTGTACCCAAAAGCACTTTTGATTCCCAATATACCAAATTGAATCGTGTGCATAAAATGCCATCATACCAATTGCAATTAGAATACGTATGGTATTGGTACCTAACCATTCCTTGATGCCTAATTGACGCGTGTTCGCCATTTTAGGGGTTAAGAGTGATCCACACCAAACTGCTCTCACATGTGGACAGAAAATGATCATATAGTCCAAATATTCAGGACGTTCGGAACATAGGTCCGATACAATACCTCGTCATGGGTACTAGTTTCAAAGTGTTTGCCTGACCATGTCTTGAAAAGTAGGCTAGTTGAGATGCTATGATTTTTATACAAGCATTGAGTTAGGTTTATTGGAAGCGAACGGTCGACCCACATGTAGGAAAACTTGATACCATCCGGTCTTAAAGTCGTTAGCTCATTACTTAAGCCATATGTGATATGCATAAATCACCTAGTTATAAACTTTTTATAGAATCCCATGTATAACATTAATTTACTACCAAAAAAAAGTGATGTGAGCAACGGTAACGTCAAAGTTGGTAGGTTTTCTAATATTAAAAGGATAGAAATTTACATAAAGTTCAGTGAGATGTGTAAAGAAAACATAAAAAATTGCGAATATTATAGAATAAACACGTAATTTGGGACTTGGAAATATATTTAATGTTTTATATTAATATTAATATTAATATTAATATTTGATTGATGAGGACAAGAGGTTGATTTTTACATTGGAGGGGAATAAAGTTCGCTGTCCGAGAAGTTGACCTCCCCTAATCTGCAAGCTACTTAAATTTGCTGTGAGTAGATGAGTGAAGCACCAAAAATGTAGATTGCAGGGAATAAAGCTAAAGCTGGCCTCCTAGCATCAGCATCAACTTGTGGGTTTGGAGATTGGAGTTGGAAGAAAGTGAGAGAGATTTTGTTCGATTTTCTCCATCGAACCTGTACAAACGATTCTGATACTCAAAAAGCACCAACCTACGTGCTTTTATTTGCACGCTGCGTCGTGCTACAATCACTCCTCAGTCAATCCTCAATAGGCTTTAGCAATTAAATGATCAAGTTGTATACATGTGTGTGTAAAATATCCAAGTAATCCCCAATAATGTGGAAGTAAATGGGGTTTTACTAATAATTTTAGCACGTGATTATCATAATTTTTAGGTAGACAACCATCTAGAGCATATGTAATAATCACTCAAAGACGAAGAAATATATTATACTTAATAATTAATTATCAACACGTTATAATAATATATAACTAATTTTATGATATATAATCATATTTTGATTTAACAACAGACCAGTTAAATTATCAAGTGATTGAGAACTTGAGAGAAATATCTTAATTGTAAAATTTTAATATTACTAAAGGATATTTGGCAACTTCTCAGAAAAGTTACGTTTTACGCTTGAGGAGATAAATTTCCTTGCTTGAGGAGATAAATTTCCTTTTACATGTTTACAAGGGGAAACAGCACAATAGTCATATATTCTTATCAAAACGATAAGTTTAACTACTTTTAATATGAAACCAAACCCACACAATTATATATTTATATGCTACTAGTCTTAATCGTGGTTGGTGCCTTCGCCATTTATCCCTCAATTGGCAAAGAGAGGAGGAACAAGGACTTACAACATTACGTGAAACAAACAACTACGAGTTGGTAATCTACAAATTAAGGCATTGGTTAGTCAATCTAGCTAGATGAAAAGTTCAAACCCAAAGGAGACAATTCAGAAACACACAAAAATCCACACATTGACATTTGCATTAACAGGATACTCACATTCTTCATGAGGTAATCGAAGATGAAACAAGTTTCAAAGCAGATGAAATGTTTCGTTTTGATTCCCTGATATAGTGAGTTAGGTTAGGTACGGCCTCTTCATCCTTACAGGCTAAGTGCAGCTTTAACATCTAATCTCCATGCAAATCCACCACTCTCCATCCTCCACACATCACATGGCATCGTCAGCGAACCCTTCTCCTTCCCACGCGTGTACTGCACCTTCACCCTGCACGTGAACGACCCGTACGACGCCGTTTCCCCCACCTCCTTCATCACCAACCACACTCCTCCACCAACTGCCTCCTTCTTCTCCCCCTCACACACCATTTTCCTGTACGAATCATTCGTCCACGTTACTCTCCCGTAACCGTCAGATATC
Source organism: Leucaena leucocephala (assembly GCA_037074615.1). Classification (NCBI taxonomy): domain Eukaryota; kingdom Viridiplantae; phylum Streptophyta; class Magnoliopsida; order Fabales; family Fabaceae; genus Leucaena; species Leucaena leucocephala. Next base: position 2,208,320 of record CM073537.1, read on the forward strand.
AGCCCCGGACACGTGTCCTTGCTCAGATTCACCTTCCTCTCTTCGTCCGTACATCCCAATCCTTCACCCTCCACCCATGTGTCCGTTACGCACTCCACCGTCACGGATGATCCTCCCACCGCCGGCGGCAGGTACGCGCTCGTAGCACGGCAGCAATAAGTTGCCGGAGAACCTAACTTTAAGGCGGCGAAATTCTCCAAACTCAGCCACATCGGCTTACTTATCGCCATCTTGCTCCGTACTGCATTTGATGCGGAAACAGTGAGATCGGAGGCCCGAAGATCCTTTGTATCGGGACATAATGGAAGGAGAGGCAAAGTCACCGCCGGCTGACTTTGTTTCGGCGACGTATGTTTTCTCCTCCGGTTGCACCGTTGGTTCATACTGCAGTTGATATTCGAAGCATCTTGAACTGTCATGGACTTTCTTTTACCTACGGCATATCTAGAGAAAGCATCGACGCTGCTCTCCGACGAAGAACCGCCGGCAGCCGTACCACCGGCGACTGGTTTAGGAGCGATAGGCCGGAACCTGAGCATTATTTTGTCCACCTTGGACATATCGTGAGCACCGGTAGCGTATTTCCCGATACAACACCCTCCGTTGCCGTCCATGGTCGTATGTTCTCTCAGTCAAAACACAGCGTTTTGCTCCTTTTTGACTGCGTTTCAGTTCAGTCAGAGGAGAAGGAAGTGCAGAGTGGAGTGGACTGAGGATGGCTTTATAGGGACGGTGAAGGAGACAGGTGTGAGAGATGACACGGTGAGAAGAGGTGGAACAGTGCGGAGAGATGATTGGTGGAGAATGTCCACGTGGCAAGAAGATGATCGGCCACGCGAGAAAGAGGAGTGAAAGGACGCTAGGGAAAAGCCAATGGAATGTAGACGAGTGTCCACAAGCGACACAAAGAGAGGCATTGGGAAAGGCAAACTGCCGAAGGCAAAGCCTACGGGATTCTGATTCAGTTTAGCGCCCGTATATCTAAATTAAATAATGGATAAATGGGCAATGAAATAATTTTAAATATTTAATTAATACTTTAAAATATTTTATAATTAGTACCTCACAATAATTTTAAATATATAATTAATATTTTAAAATATTTAAATTATTATAATTTTATTCTTTTTCTAACAAAAATATAAATTTTTATTTAATATATATCATATAGATTTTTTATTTCGACACATTATTATTTAAAATATAATATATATAATATTATTTTAATAAATTATACTAAATAAATTATAAAAAATTTTAATCTTTTCACATATAAATCATATATAATGTCAAATTTAGATTTTATTCAGTACTATTTTTTAAATAATATAATATATGTTACTTTTTAAATAATAATGTGTTGAAATAAAAAAATTTACATGAGATGCATTAGATATAAATTTATGTTTTAGTTAGTGAAATAACATAATTGTATAAATTTAAATATTCTATGGTGCTAATCATATCTCTAAAATTAATTTAAAATGCTAATTATATCCTTAAATACTTTAGGGTGTTAACTATTCTTTTAAAATTAGTTTAAAATACTAGATACACATTTACCTTTATTTTTAAATAATTATATATACATTATAACTTGCCTCAACATTGTAAGATGTCAATCATTTAATAGGATTATTAAAAAAGATGATAGAGTTTTTTTACCTTAAAAAATGATAGTTCTTACAATTGTAATTTTAATTTTGAATATATATATAATTGTATAAATTATAACTATATATATGTTGACAAAATTATAAAGAATTGCGAATATGCATTGATATTTATTTATAATGTATAAATTCTAATGCTAACTCTAATTTGATAGTTTTAAATAATTTAGTCAATATTTGGTCAGATTTAAAATCTATATTTTATAAATGGATAGTTTACTATTTATATAAGCATTGAACCCATGGCTCTAAACAAGTGTTCTCACTCGCTTTTACGTGAGAACAAGTGCTCTCGTTTTTTTTTTTTTTGAACTGAACAAAGTGCCTTCATCAGCACAGTCAACATTTAACTGAATTTTTTAAACATTTAGTTAAAAATTTAATTTTATCAATATGTACAGAAAATGTCTCACCATCAATACTAAAATTTAAAATCTCATAATTAGTACTAAATTTTTTTTTAAAAAATTTACAATAAAAAGGGATGAGTTACTGTTTTTGGTAATGTATACTTTATGCTTATCTAAAAAAAAATATATCTCCTTATTAAAAATTTTGCATTAAAATATTGATTGATATTGATTTCATTTGTCTGTCTCTTAATTGAGGTGAAAACATTTAGACTTAAAATGCGGACCAACAATATACTATATCTTAATAAATACCCCTATACTCTTATATATAAGTTTGTCTTGTTGAAAATTTTAGTTCTTAATAGTGAATATAAGTCAATTTAAAAGGATATTAATTAGTGTATTCCAATTTCATCTCCGTTAAAAATGGAGAGGGAAAAAATATAGGAGAAAATATAGGGCAATACTCATTCTTAAATAAGATAAAATTTAAAAAAATTAAATTTTAAATATATTAAATAACTTAACTAATATAAAAATAAGTTAATATTGACTTATATATAGTATCATAGTGGTATAAAAAAAAATATTTTAAATTTCATCAGTAAAAAATATAAGTATATAATTATATATGATATGCATTGATACTGAGAATTCATTAGTTTATGTTTTATTTTTAATTTAATAATTTTTTAAATTTTAAATATAAAAATTAGATATAGAATACTAAATATAAAATTTTAATTTATTTTATTTTTTAATATTATAATTTATCTCTTAAAATATCTCTATATAGTTATACATATTAAATTTTTTTATCAAAAATAATTTAATATTATTAAAAAATAATTTAAAAATTTTAATAAATATTTATTATAAATAATTAATTTAATTATTTTTTAATTTATTTAAATTAATTAAATATATATTATATTAAAAATAGAAAATAATAATTTATATTAATATTAAAATAATTACTAGTTGGCACATAAAATAAAATCCGGTTAGAGATCAGTAGTATTACAAGTCACAACTCCCACGGCACAAGATATTTTATTTATTTTCCTGGGGCGGTTTCAGAACTTTTTTTAGGGTATCACAACAAGATAGTACTATTTAAATTGAAAAGATTCTTTGACGCGTAAACAAAGAAAGAAGGGAGCTGTGATTTGTGAGGCGTCTGACTCCGAATTTTCTCGATCGCGTTCTTCCTGAGATTCTTGACGCTGCTGCGCCTCCTTTCGTTCTTCTTCGATTTCTGTGCCGCCGGTAAGGCTACTCGATACCTGTGAAAATTATCGAGGCGCAGAGGCCATCTAGGGTTTTGTTCCTGATCTGATTGATTGTTGCTCTCCGTTCTTCTTTCTTTTCTTTCTGGATACTTTGATCGCTTCTCAAAACTGATACGAGCCTGCGTTAATTGTGTATATATTCTGCTGATTCGAAGAAAGCGTTACAGCTTTTTGTTAGCAATTCAGTTTTCGAAGATATTTTTTGAATTTCAGGTTTTGAGTCTTCTGGTGTTTGTTAGTGTTTGTATTAATTGAAATTGCAAAAAATTCTTTTTGGGGCACTAGGGTTGGAAATTTGAGATTTTGGGCTTAGGGCTCGAATAAATATTTTCCGCAAAAACTGATTACTGATTAAGGGGACTTGTACTTGTCAATCACATGGCAGCAGGGTGGGACAATGTTGTGAGGAGAAGAGAATCTTACAAATATAGTTCCAATAAGGAATTTGATCATTATAGTACTGGTTCTTCTGGTGTGGCAGTGGCAGTGCACCGATCTAGCAGCCGCGGCCACCACGTAAGATATAAGAACGGTCGTAGATCTTCAGATTTTGGGGATTCAGGTCCTGGACGGATAGAGTCTTATGGTAAAAGAGACGAGAGAGAGCAGCTCGAGTTTTACGGAGATAATGGGAAATATGCACCTGCATCTGTGTTTCAGGCAGATCATGGTGAAGCACCCCCAGAGAAGAGAAGAAAAATTTCTCCAATTGTATGGGACATAGCAGAAAAGGAAGTAAAAATATCTTCTAAGAACAGGTCAGCTCAGGTGACTGCTTTCTCTCCCTTTTGTCCATCTCAGCAAAGCTCTCATGGAGCCAGTGGTGTTTCTTATGGTGGAGTTGTTAATCCTGCGTCTCCAGCTGATTTCTCTAGTGTATTACCTCAAGGACATTCGGGAAATGATGGTAAATTTGTTGAACAGTCTGGTAAGAAACATGTGCAAGGTTGGAATATCACAATGTCAAGATGGTTGTCGGGTGATTATTCCCCAAGGAATGCATCTGATGATGATTGCATGCATGGAAAAGAGACATCAAGCCCAGAAAGTGGTGACTTCTTATTTGAAAGTTCAGAAGGCAAAAAATCTAGATCATCAAGTAATAGTGCAGGAGTGGACTGTTGCTGCCCTTCAAGTAAAGAAGTTAATGATTCCAAAAAGGAGTTACTTGTGGACACTATGGATGACGATGAGGCACATAGTGAAACTTCTAATGTTAGTCACCCTTCGTCAGATCCTGAAGATAGTGGGGGTTTAGTAGCGGGGCAGAGAAGCATAAACAACATCCAGAGTTGCAGAAGTGTTTTAGAATTTGAGATGATCAAGAAAATAAATGAAGGAACTTATGGTATTGTCTATAAAGCTAGGGATAAGAAGACCGGGGAAATTGTAGCATTGAAGAAGGTGAAGATGAATATGGATAGAGATGGCTTTCCACTGTCCTCTTTGAGAGAAATAAATATTCTCTCATCTTTTAATCATCCTTCTGTTGTGGAAGTTAAAGAAGTGGTGGTAGATGATTTCGATGATATTTTTATGGTAATGGAGTATATGGAGTATGACCTCAAAGGGCTGATGCAGATGATGAAGCGGCCCTTTAGTATGGGTGAAATAAAATCATTGCTGATGAAACTTCTCAAGGGTGTCAAGTATCTCCATGACAATTGGGTTCTTCACAGAGATTTGAAGACATCAAATATCCTGTTAAATAAAGAAGGTGAGCTGAAAATATGCGACTTTGGTTTATCTCGTCATTATGGAAGTCCACTCAAGCCTTATACTCCTCTTGTGGTTACTCTATGGTACAGGTGAGCAGCATTGTATTAATATTTGGTCTTAATTGATGTTTAATTATGATTTAACTAGCAGTTAATGTACTGATGTATTCATGAATGTGTATTGGTTGTCTGTGCAGGGCTCCTGAACTTCTGCTAGGTGCTAAAGAATACTCAATAGCGATTGATATGTGGTCAATTGGTTGCATAATGGCTGAATTAGTTGCAAAGTCACCTCTATTCCGAGGAAAATCCGAAATTGAGCAGCTTCATAACGTAAATTAATAATTCAATTTTTCTTGTATTTCATCCGTTATATTTAGTGAGAACTCTTATATACTAATGAATAGTATATGATTCTCAACCATCTGCAGATTTTCCAAACCCTGGGCACGCCTAATGAGAAAATTTGGCCAGGAGTATCCAAATTATCTGGATTCAAGGCCAACTTTGTTAAGCAGCCGTAAGTCATTTTCCTTTTCAGAAACAAGTTGTTAACTTGTACTTTGTCTGTTCCTTTATTTTCCTTGATGCCAACATTTTTAAGGTTAACCTAATCTAATTTTGTGAAATTTGATTGATGGAGTCATTTATCTTTCATATTCTATTATTACTCTTTGGTATTTTTTAACTGACCTCTAGTATTTCAGGTACAATCTGTTGCGGAAGAAGTTTCCAGTTGCATCCTTCATTGGATCACCTGTTCTTTCTGAATTGGGATTTGACTTGTTGAGCAAGCTTCTAACTTATGACCCTGAAAAGGTGAATGATAGAAGTTGTTATTATGTGATGATTTTTCATTTGAACTGAACTTCAATGCTAATGGGCTTTTGCGGTCCCTTTACAGAGGATATCTGCAGAAGCTGCTCTTCTTCATGACTGGTTCCATGAAGCCCCTCTTCCTAATTCTGACTCCAAGATCACATTACCTTCACAGCGCTGCTAGGACTGTAGGACAGGTACATCTACTGGCTGGATGTGAGACATCTTCAGGAACAGTGCTATTTTTTTTCTCATTTGTCTCTCTCACCAAGTTTATGACTACATCTGTAAAGATTAATGTGATTGCAAAGGACAGGGCAATGGTTTCTACTAGACTTTTGGTTGACATAAGTAGAAGCAACTGATTGATGTTTAGATTCCCGAGGTGTGACATTATACCTTTTTTTTAATGTTCAATCCAAACTCAATGTGTTCTCCCTCCTCCAATACATTGTGTTTGCTAAAAGATGTACATATATTTCAGGATTTTATGTAGCAAATGATGAAATTCTTGCGAGGGTGATGTTCATATTCCCTTTCCTCCTTTTTCCTTATCGGTTTTCTATCAATGAGATGTAAATAATCTGAGAATTTATTGCATGTGGTATTACCTTTATGGCTAATCAAGAGAAAAATATTCTTTTATATCCTTTGCATTTTTATTATAATTGTGAACTGTAGTTTTTTTAACTATGTTGCATTGTTGTTCGTGGATTTAGATTATATGGTCATGATGGAGAAGATGGGTAATGTCCTAAAGGGCAGAGCAATATTGTTTAACTTGTGTGCATGAGGTAGAACGCAATATCTCCCTCATCTTTCCTGTGTATAATTTACATATAGTCTTCTGTGGAGGCAAAGGTGTTCCCACAGAACATCCCTTTTTAAATCTATTTCAACTCAATGATATTAAAGTATAATGTTGACTGCTGTTGTTAGTCAGTTGGCTAACGTCTGGATGGTGATTTCAGACTTTCTGGTTACTGAGGTATGCAGTTTTTCTTCTCCTTGAACAGGGCCATTACTTCAAAGTTCAAAGTATCTTCTCAGTTAGCATCTTGATTAATTTGACCCTTTGTTTTGAAGGTCCATTGTTAGGATAACGTAATTTGTGCAGAATAATTGAATAATATCTGTTTGATAAATAGCTCCTGTTGGCTTCCTTATCGTGAAGGCTATTGTTCGAAGACTAAATGTTGACCAAGGGCTTAGGAGGTAATCTGTGTTCTAGGCTTTTTTTCACACGCCCTCTTCCCGTAAGCTCAAATTACATGTTCGTCTTTCATATATGATTATTATGCATGCACTAATGCCAAAAGTGATCAAGCATACATATTTAATCTTGAAACGTACTAATTGAATCTGGCAGCGTTTATCTCAAAGGATGGGAAAAAGGAAGTTTGCTCGCTGGGTTATAGCGCATTGTCATTTTACATGTTCGTCTTTTAATGTTTGTTTATATTTAGATCAGAAAGGTATGCATTGCTTTAATGATGAGAAACAGTTATGTTGCATATCATTTTTTTCTATTCTGTTGCTAATTGATCGTTGTTAGGGGCAAGGGTTACTCTGTAGGACGTTTTCCTTTGGAATTATAAAGTTGTGTTGTCTTTTAGAAGCTCTTATCCCACAATGTATGGGAAATCATAAAGTTGTATTGTCGTTTAGAAGCTCTTATCCCACAATGTATGGAAAATCTTACCTAGTATTAAGATTGTTTTTCAAAGCAAGCTGATCCATGGTTTAACATCTGTTGTTGCTTTGGTATCGCTTAAGAGGAATGGAGATTTTACTCTATCGTGGGTGATCTTAACTTTTTTTCAAAAAATTTTATAACAAAAAATTTGTTGCTGCTATAATTTATGTGGAATTTAATATTCTAGCAAACTGGACAACCGCATGGCTAGTTTTTTTTCGTGGTCGGCACAGCGAGTTCTGATGCTTCATGAATTATGTCATTTGGTACGAACGAACGGCTGAATGTAGCCTTCATTTCATGGCGGCATAGAACTTGACCATAACCAGTCAAAAGAGTCACCTCTTGGATCCATGTTACCAAGGTTATCATGATTTTTTTGTTAATTTATAATTAGGTTAAAGTGTATATTTGTTCTTTTAATTTCATAGAATATTTTAGTTTGATCTTTTAATTTGATATTGTAATTTGTTGCAGTCCTTTAATATTGATTGTGTCAATTTTTTTTATATTCAAACATTTAATACTAAACTAGTAGCAATGGAGTCGGTGGATTGAAAATTGTTGTGAAAATTGTATTATTACTATAATACTATATAATAAAAATATTCAAATTTATGGTTAAAATTATCGTAGAGACCCATTAATGGTCCTTATCCTACAATTAGTACTGCATCAAAATTTTAATAGAATACAAACATTATTTTTAATTAAATTTCGTGCTAATTTTTTTATTTTGAAATTATATTAGAACTCTACGTGCTAAATATAAACTCTTGTCAAATCTGGAAGTATCGAGAATTTTGAAGATTTCCCTTTGTTATTTTTGAGAACTTTGGAAATTAATTTCTTTGGTGACTAGCATAGAGCGGCTGACAGTTGCTTGGTGTTTTGCATTATGGGTTAGAATTCTAATCGTTCGTGTGCCGGGCCAACACGTCTCACTCGAGTTTGCGGAGGCGAGTTTGTGTATAAACGGGATCAACTCGCCGCATTTGACTATGTTTACGGGAACTTTTGCATGGCATATAAAAGAGCACCTGCTTAGAGTAGAACATAGCTATTTAGGTGGAAGATGATATTTACAAATTAACCGAGGAAGCTTCCATATATAAATTGCAGGCAATTGACAAGACAAAATTGAGCATAGGGAACTTTCTTCAATTCGTCTTTTTATTTCATAGATGTAACTCATCAAATCTCCACTTTGACAAGAGCCGGCATAGTTTTTTATGGGACAAGTCAGCAACGTTAAAAGTCAAGCGGATCCCACATCTCACTGTATTTAATTCAATTACAAATTAACAATAACCTTTGTTTTCAATGGGCCACAAACAAATGCATTAGGCAAATTTTTTGAGAGCACTATGTAGACAACACCTTCTCGATCTCAGTTGTCACCTCTTTGGGAAGCTTCTCTGCATGAAGGTTAGCAACAAGACCTTTCTTTGAATAATAATCAATAACCTGCACGCGTATGCAAAAATCAATAGTTGATAATGACCCTGGAAGCAACTTTCAAAATGAAATACCACAAAAACAGAAGAATAAGCAAAGACTTAATAGTATGTACAACTCTGCAATTTCTAACCAATTATTACCAAATTCTTTTGCCAATGATCTCTATTAATAGCTAATAATTTATCTAAAGTTTTAAATTTTACTGAAAGCAAATAGGGATGAAAATCATACTGGTTCAGTTTGTCTGTGAAACGCTTCAAGTCTAGATTTCAAGACAGCTGCTGTGTCATCCTTGCGCTGAATCAGGGGTTCCCCAGTTACCTAAGCAAAACAACAAATTAGACAACTCCATTTGTAACGTGATATGCAATATATTAGTACTTCCTTAATACAACAGCAACTCGGGTTAAGAGGGTATGAATATAGCCAGCAAATGAAACCAGAAATGTAGACAAAACTAACTTGATTTTTTGAAAGAATTTTAAAAATAAACCGGAGTTTTACTTCATATTTAGATGCTAACATTGTACCACGTGATAATAAAATCATGTGAACAATTCTTATTAATATCTTCATATATTTCAAAAACTAGAATTTCATATTATTTGCATAGATACACATACATACATATGAATTAAACTTACATCATCAATTCCTGGAACCTTTGGTGGGCCAAATTTTGTATGGTAGGTTCTCCCACTGGATGGGTGTATCCAGCGACCAGTAATCCGCTCTTCAAGGATTGCATCATCAATTGCAAAATTGAGTACCTTGTCTAGTTTTGCTCCTTTCCTTTCCAGCATCTCATCAAGCTGCAAGCAAAGTAAACAATGGACATTTCAATATCACATTTCTTGAAGTAAACATGCACATATTTTTCTCTTTTGCAGCATCTCATCGAACTGCCAGCAGTATAAGCAAAGAATATTTGAATATCATATTGCTGAAGCAAGTACAGAGCACAAATTTTTGACCAACAATGTAACATTCCACATCAGTGAGCTGCTAAGACGTCATCAACTTTGTAATACCTTCTGTGCTTGGACCACAGTTCTAGGAAAACCATCAAGAATGAAACCTTTCTGACATGATGGTTTCTTCATTGCCTCATCTATAATTCCAACAACCAAATCGTCTGAAACAAGTTCTCCCTGAAAAGCAAACACATAAAGACATGCCAATAATCAAGAATTGTTAAAAAGTGACAGAAATAATACAGCCAACATTTAGGGAACACAGCGTAAAAAATGACCTTACCTTGTCCATTGCTTCTTTAGCCTTGATGCCAAGAGGAGTTTTAGCTGCTACAGCAGCTCTTAACATGTCACCAGTAGCTAAGTGGCACAAGCAATACTCATCCTTTATGACTGGTGATTGGGTGCCTTTCCCTGATCCAGGTGGACCTGCATCAACATATTTCCAAGCTCAGCACTAATATGCAGTATAGCAGTTTCAGTTATTATTTGCACCCATGATAAAGTACATCCAATAATGAATTATTTTTCGGCCAATCCAATTATGAATTAATGACACACTGCCAATAAAGTCGTAACCTCTCAGAGCAGATTCAAAGCAGCAAATGGAAAATAGTAAAACTCATACTCCCGTTTCCCCATCCATGTACTAATTTATCATTTGAATCAAACCGTAATAGAGGTCTATGCAATTGTACGCAGAACTAAAATAAAAGGAAAGTATAAACTAAGATTAGAAAAAAAAAAAAAGAGAAGCAGAAGTAACTACATGTGGTCACGACCATATCCATAAACCCAAATTCTCTTATCAAGTTAGTAAAACTTATCACATGTTAAATGTCACCATAATATTAATCTAATATAAGCAACATAGTGCCCTGAGCAACAGTAGCTATATCATAATGTAATCCTTGACAGTCTCTATTTTGCAAATAGAAAGAGAATCATCATAGAAAGGGAAATTTCAACTGAAGTAACTTCCCTTATAGAACAGGAACCACTGCATTACACTTCTTATACTAACTTCAGTGACATGCAGCAGTTAACTACTTAAATCGAAGAAAGAAACAAGGTACAGCACTCCAATATTTCTATTTTGCAGATCAAAAGGTAAGAATAGCTTGATCACTAAAAGAGGTAGCCAGAAATTATAAAAACGCATCACAATAAGAAAATCATTTACTTTCAACTTAGAGCTCAATTCCAAGGTATTCTCGTTCTGAATGTTTGAGTTGGAAAGAGGAAACGGAAGAACTTGATTAAGCCAAATATAAACAACAAAATCACCAACAAATCATGTATTTCTATGAACATAACTCATGCTATGAACCTCTTTCGAGAAGTCTGGCTACGAGAAACCCATAAAATCAGGATGCATCTTAAATATAAACTAAATCACCAAATTGCTACCAAAACTTGAAAACAAATTTTGAACTGTTTATATTTGTTATGACAGCTACCAGGCACTTGACGAGCATGATAGGAAAAACTATTTGATAAGACGTAACATTGGAATACCTTGAAAAATAAGACCTAAATATACAAGAACCTGAATTTAAGACTTTGAAACTCTCATTTATCGTTAAATACTGAAGAAAGAAAATAAAAGTCCTAAAGAAATCTGAGAAACAAAACCCATGAACCAGTGAAAGAAAACGTTCAAATTTCTTAATGTCCACATCAGGTAAGAGTACTACGCCCAAGTATCTCCAGCCCTAGTGGTCGCTAGTTTCTGCCATGATTATATCGGCCAATGGTATATACTTAAAACGTTGAAATTTCTAAATGTCCTCCCTACCATACGATGGCGGCAGCAGCAGCTGCAGAAAACAGAACCTTAAACCCAGAACAGGTTGAACATTTTTTTTTATTTTTTAACAATAATAATCTTAAGACAGATAATAGGCACCTCGTGGAATTCCCAAAAGAACCCTAGTAACTGCACCAACATCACAGAAACATCTTTCTATGACATTCAAATGGTTGTTTCGGATCTGTACGACTACCAAACAAAAGAAAGAAAGAAAGCTGGAGAGAAAGAAATACCAATGAAGATCAGACGCTTGTCGGGTTTGGAGGCGCACTTCATTCGACGGAGAAGCTCAGTCATGAGATCCACAGAAGGAACATCTTCCAAGTTAGCGCTCGCCATTTCGCTTCCTCTGCGTGTTATCCTCCTCCTTGGCCTCTCGGTTTTGGATGTTCTGCAGCAGAAAGAAGCCCAGCAGCAGAATCACGAATGCGTCCGAAAGAGAGAAAGAACAAAGAAAAATATTCTGATGCAATTTCAGCGAAGATTTCCAGCTTCTTACCTTCTCGGGCTTCGGATTTGCAACACAAACACTTACCGCCGTTTTATTAGCTTCCCTTAATTGACTTTTTTACCCTTGTGGTTGGTCGAGGTAGGCTGCCTGTGTTAGGCAACGTGATCTTGTACAAATTTGTACTTTTGTACTGCCTTTCTTTTTATAATTTTTTCTCTCTAGTGAATTTTTCTGATATACTGAAATTCTCTCTTTAATTTAAGATAGAAATAAATAAAATAACTCCTGTTTATCATAAAAGGTTATTTTACTAATCAATCTTGTCAATATACATTTTTCTCTCGTGAATACCACTTACTCTAACTCATGAAGATGTGGTCATTTTTCGTTGATCCTTTTGGGTTGTAGGAAATATTTATTTTATTCAATAAATTATTGCAATATCATTTTCCTTAATTCTTCAACAAAGATGTGACATAACCTAATGTCATAATTTGATAATTTATTCATGTTAGCTTTTCGAATGTTCAAATGTTATTTGTTAGTTATCAGCACTTCATTTGACAATGTATAAACTTACAAAATACATGAAACCTAAGCTTGAGAAATATAATTCAGTTTAGACTCCATTACCCATATTTAATTATTAGACAAAAGCGGTCAGCAAATCCTTTCAGATCAAAATGATGTGCCAACAAATTAAATTACTTATTATTGTGATATATATATCGTCATTAAAACCAAACAGTAAGGGTAATTATGACCATAGAAATTTGAAAATGATATGAAATGATTTTTAAATTTCTAATATGAATCATGGCAAATCAAAGGGTAAAATGATTATAACCAAAAAAGGAACAAGATTATAACGGTACAATACAATACTGATGGCCAAATTTGCGAAACCAAAACTTTTTGTGAGGAAGGGGAATCAGACATCTAGATTAGTGTAGCACAAAGGAGGCATTCAAGAGAAAGAGAGTTATACTCCCCTAGACTCCAGAATAATAAGACAAAATACTTCTACAGCAAAATCTGCAGCATCATAGTTTACTCATCATCCTCAGTTTTGGATTTCTTCTTCTTCTTCTTGGTCTTAATAGCACCGTCTTGTACTTCTCCATCATTATCTTTCTTCTCTTTCTTCTTCTTCTTCTTCACTTCTCCATTTGCCTTGCCATTATTCGCGTCATCTTGAACGGTCACATCCTGCATCTCCGTGTCCACGTCCAGTTTCCTCTTCTCTTTCTTCTTCTTCTTTTCTGATTTGTGATCCTCTAATGCATCTCCATTTGTAACTCCGTTGGGCATATTATCGACAGCCATTTCTTCAACTCCATTTGCATCAGCAGATTTTGCCTTCTTTTTGCCTTTCTTGCCAGATGCTTCAGTAGGCGCTTCTGTAGCAATCTCATCATCTGCAATAATAACTACAGATCAGTAAACTTACACAACTACGCTTGTGCAGAAAAATTTGGGTACTTCTCAAACCCCCCATGTATTGTGGCAATCGTGAGTTTTCAGAATCAGACAGTCTTGGAGTTCAAAGGATAAATTAAATGGAGACAGAGAGGTAAAACTAACTTGTGTCATTGAATCCTACAAACCTTTATTTTGAGTACTTTCCATAGCAGCCTTCATGACATCAATGTTCTTACGTGGGGCAACTCCCTTGTCATAAAAGTCAAGTCGCTCCTCAACTTGTTCACGGAGTTTCTCTCCAAAAGCTGTACTGCCCCTTTCTGTAACAAGTAGAACGAAGGTATTTCAATCGGAAGGATGCGGCAAGTAATATAGTACATTTCAGAAATTAATAAGTTAGAAGCTAACCAGAAAAGCAGTCAATGCGTGATGCAATTGAACACTTATTTGCAAGATAGCGAGCCATTCGGCCTTTGTTTTTGGCAGATGCTCGACCAATAAAAGATGAATGGAATATCAGACCGTATTTGGGAGTATTGCCTCTGGTTTTCAATGCCCTGAATACACCAAACAAAAATTAATAATAGAAGCAACTGCGTTATGCAAATTCAATAGAGGTGTCAAAATTGAAGACCAAATTAGGTATAGCCTTGTAGAATACATATCCTAATGCTAATGAAAAACCAAACATCTTGTAGTGTTACATCTGAAGCACCTTTTAGTTCCTAAGATCGCTAATAAATTCAAGCTTTATTTACCAAAACAAGAGGAACTAAGCTATAAACCTGAACAAAGCCTTCTCTGCACCAAGAATTTGAAGAGTAGAAGAGGGGCACTTGGCCAAATTAGTGAGGCTTCCGGCATGTGAAATCAACCGAGCACCAACAACTTCACCAATCAAAGAGGCCAAATTTGGTGCAATATCATTCATCTTAGTAACAAGATAATCATATAGCTTCCTCCTATACTCAGATAGGTCCATTACCCTCTGAGCAAACTGCTGAACATTAATTAGGTCCACTGGAGACAAATCCTGTCCTGAAGAAAATCAAGAGAGTGCAGGTTTTATATAGAGAATAATGCTCAAGTTACTCAATACAAGCACAAGAATCCTACCCATAGATGCCTTGGCAGCTTCCACTATCTCCTTCGCCTTGTCTTCATCTCCAACTATGTCTGTTAAGCCTGGGATTTTGTCCTCAGTCAGCTTTGACTTATCTTCAATATATTTTGCAACTCTGGCATATAGATAGTTGTCATTTACAATCTTCACCAGTTCAGGAAAATGCCACGAGTACCATTCCCTGCACAGATTTGATGAACCAGCATATAGTAAATATTAAAATGCACTAAATAAGTTTTTAATTATTCAAAATCATGCTTCAAATGTCACCAATTTTCCAAATACAGTAAACCTTGTGGAATATCATGATGATTCTGGATTTGATTATATATGTACTGTTTTTGTACATTTGTCAAATAATATACCTGACTCTCATGGAAAAAGAATTGATATCTTTATCAAGTGTATCAAGAAGGAAGATTGCTTGAATGACCATATTGTCAACTCGGTTAACATTAAATTTCACTTTTGCCCTGCTGTAACTATGCCCCAGACCAAGTTGAGCTTTTTCCAAATCTCCAGGCTATGGAATTTCAGAAAGTCAGAGAAAAATGAAACGAAATTAAAAAACATAGAGACAAATATGATTACATTAAATCATATCCTTGGCATACAAAAAACTGAAAGGACCCAGAGAAAATGCTGACCTTGAGATCATTGAGAAATCTATCAAAATGGAGCCGAACACCTCGAAGTAGCTCACACACAAACTCATTACTTTGACATGGAATTTTAGTCACTTCATAGATCTGAGAACCAATCTTAGGATCTACTACACCTAAACTGAACTTTGCCTTCTTGCCTTCCTTAACTTTTGGGAGATTAATCTCCAGAAAACTTCTCAGCTCATCGGTCAACAGACCTGAAAAGGAAACGTAATTAATAACAAAGAATCGAAGATTTGCTCCCAAAATGGAACCATCAGATTTCACCTTTGTGCAAAGATATACATAACAGTCATCAAGCCGGATGATAACTTTATATAAGCAAATACACAATATTGACCCCAGCCAAGCATCATTTGAGTTGCCTTAGAGAGATAAATCTTTCATATTTTCTGAAAAATTAAACATGTAGCTAAGACCCAAAGGTTCAAATTCAATCTCACGGATGTTTCTCCAGACCAAACAGTGGTTGCATGGGATGATGTGAAAATGTGGAGCATCGGATATTAAGTTCACAAATTAAGAAGAATAAAAGTTTTCCAACCAACCAAATCAAGGACCAGCCTCTCGAAGATGCCAAAAAAACTAAAGAAAACATCAAATTTACAATCTGGAAGTAAACCGATCAAAAAACCACCAAAATTACATGTCTCTCACTAACATGACTTGCGAGACACTCCAAGAACAATTAATGCTACCTAAATATTAAATTTGAGATTGCTTTTAGACAGAATGCAAATATGTTGTTCATGAAAGGATGACTACAACACAACTTTGTACAGAGTGAACCTAAATATTTAGCCACCACGCGAGCAATCTACAAACACAGACCAATACTAAGTTACTAACACGTAATGGCGCTCAGAATACGAATTAGATCAAAAGTTCAACGCGCTTCACAAAATCTACATGTTCAGGGTCAGAACTAAGGCAGGTTACCTTCAGAAACAGAGTTGCATTGCTTGAGAGCATCAAGGGCAGATTGGAAAGGAGAAAATGCCGCAAGCTGCACGACCTTGCCGAACCGGTTCAAGTCGGAAACAGAGTTTCGAACCGCTTCGGTGTTCTGCCCAATCTCATCGAGGCCATGGGCATGGAATAGGCCGTAGCCAGAAGCGGATTCGTAGAGAAGGTAAAGAGCCATTGAAGAAAGAAAACCTAGAACCGCGAGAACAATGTGTGGCGGTAGAGGGAGGAAAGCACAAGACCATTAGAAGGTTACTGCGGGAAAAAGCGGAAGTAGGGTTTAGGGTTTTAGTGCAAAATTGATGGCGTTGTGTGTGAGGAATCTCGTTCGTCCGATATGCATACTTGAGTTTTTACTCCCTCGATGACGTTGAAACAGTTGCGACCTATATAGTGACTCTTGTTTTTTATACATACATACATATATATCTATATATATATATATAAATAAAGGCCACTCAACCAGGAAACTGAGTTGTGGACCGCGGGTTGTTAATAACTATGAGTAGGATTCTTATGCTTGTATTTTTTGAAGGTAAAAAGCACAATTATATTTTTTATTCAAATAATATTATTTAAATATATTCAATAATTAAAAACTATAATTTTTTCTAAATAAAAAATTATATTTTCTTATAATTTGTAAAATTTTGCAAATCAAAATCCGTGAAATTCATAGAAACCACCTTCGGCTTCGATTGGTGTTGGAGGTATGAATAGAATTTCTGAAAACTTGGCGAGGCTGGTTCGAGCAAGGAGAAGTGAGAGAACTACCGCCCAATGGCAGCGATATCCCCCACTTGCAGTGGAACCCACCAAAATTTGTTAGTGCCTTCGTTTGAAATTTTGTTGTTTTTATTGAATTTTCAAAACGTTACTTCTTTTGACATGCTAATATATCTTCGAAACTCCTTGTCACCACGGCATTTCTACTCCCAAAGTCACCTAATGTGGAGCCCAACGAGGGTATTGCTACCTTGGCTTTTCTATTTGAGAATGAGATTATTGTCGCGACGAAATCATGAATCACCAGAGAAGATACTCTAGAATTAGATAAGTACCGAACTTAGGTCATAATACATTACTCTACAACATTACACCAATATATTGTACTATTTACAAGAAAAATAGTTCATATTGCTCAAATGCAACTAGCTAGCTATTGTACATACCTATGTACACAATATTAATTCAATAAAAACCAGGCACAATGATCATCAAAATTGTCTGGTTATTTTTCTCAATTAAATCCACATGGTACCAGAACCATAAACGGATTGAATTTGGCTTCCATTAATTGTGCAGTATCTGATGAGGCTTAGAAGAATGTCCAAAATGCTTGGCACAACCAACGGGGTTGGTCCGAGTGGTAAGCGGCTCGGTATCGCTTAAACGAGATCTCGAGTTCGAACCTTGGCGTAAGCAGAAAATCCCCGTTAGGAGACTCACCCACCATAGTCAGGTGCGCGACGCGGGTCGGATCCGAATGTAGTCGGAGTAAAGCTCTGGTAAACTGGGTGGGCAACAAAAAAAAATGCTTGGCACAAAAGTGAGAGAAGTTATACTCTGCAACTTTGGGTTTTGCCATCTCTTTGAGATGGTATGATCTTAAACTTTACATTCACCTCATGGTCTTTTTTAATATTAATACACTTCAAGTCAATTTTTACTTACATTGGTGTATTATGATTATGAACTTGTTGGCTCCTTCAATTCATTACAAAATCGCCTTCCTCCATTTTTCCATCTCTTTCACTCTTATTTAAGATTACAATACCATAATAAATGTATTAGAGCGGACGATTATCAACCCTTCCCACGGCAACTCTAAAAGGTTGCGTGCCCTAGTGCTTGTTCTATTATAATTTATTATACATATGTTTTTAATATAACCATCTATAATTATTTATATGCTTTTAGTTTTCTTTAAGTATAGATTAAAGTTTATAAAGATTACGTCTATAACTAAAAGTCAAGAGAAAAATGCTAATGAGCTGATAAGAGAATGATAATATATTCTCTATAATGTTATGAAAAAAAAATCACATTTAAATCTAACAATTAAAATGCTCAAATTTTGATTTGATTTAAAAAAAATCCCTAATTGATCTAAAAGGATCAATTTGAAATTTAAGAATGTTG
Source organism: Leucaena leucocephala (assembly GCA_037074615.1). Classification (NCBI taxonomy): domain Eukaryota; kingdom Viridiplantae; phylum Streptophyta; class Magnoliopsida; order Fabales; family Fabaceae; genus Leucaena; species Leucaena leucocephala. The sequence goes on from CM073537.1 coordinate 2,226,888, forward strand.
TGTTTTTAAAACATCATCCCTCATTCTTTTTTTCAAAAACAAAGTTACCACATTTTCAAAAAATATAAACTACTTAAAATTATATGGTAAATGTGTCGGCCTTATTCTTTTGAAGAGCTTAAGCAAACTACAAATAATTTCCACGTACGACTCTACCTTTATGGGTGAAAATTTATATGGGAGGGTAATATTTAATAGGACACAAAACTTACTGTTCAGTTTCCAAGAGTTATTATCAGATTCTCTAATAATAACTTGATATGTGCGTTTTCTTATAGCTCAAAGCCATATCATGAAAGTTCTGTCTCGATCCAGTTCCAAAACATAAATTTGAACATCATTGAATTTAACTGTCATATAACTACTTAAACAGGTAAAAAGGGGAAAGCACAAAAAGATGATGAAAAGCTTGTATTAATCAATACTCACAAGTCACAACTACATCTACACCAATTGGTTACTTCTTTCTTTTCTTTTCTTTATTTTTCCCCCCTAAGAACATGGCACAATGATAGACATAAAACTGAAGTCATGAATGACTAATATGCGTGTCAAATGCCGACAGCTTGATTTTTCTTATTAATATGTGATGGTTCGTATCATTGTAATATGGGATACCCATGAAAATTTCTCCCTTGTGTTACAGATTTACAGAGGAAAGCTAGAAAATGGGAAGCAAGTTGCAATAAGGAGTCTGCCACTGTCGAAAAAGTATTCATTCAGGAATTTCAAACTGAGGTTGGATTTGCTCGCAAGGCCTCGTCATCCTCATCTGGTTCTCTTTTGGGTCACTGCATTGATGGTGTTGTAGCAGAAAATGATGGCACAAACACATTTCTCATATATGAATACGTTCACAATGGAAGTTTCCAGAGTTACCTATCTGGTAAGACCATCACTTGTAAGTTCACTTTTTGAATTCTGAAAGTCATAACATTTTTTTTTTGTTACAATGAAAGTCATAACATTGAATGTAACTTTGGCCTCAAGAAATTCAGTTTCTGAAGCTGTTTGATTTTATATGCGAACGTTTAATTAAATTGGCATTTTATGTGTAGGAACTAGTTCTGGCAAGGTTTTCAAGTGGTCTGAGAGATTGGCAGTTTTGGTTAACATTGCCAAGGCGGTTCACTTTCTGCACACCGGAATGATACCCGGTTTCTTTAAGAACCGGCTCAAAACGAACAATATATTGCTTAGTGAGAATTGGACGGCGAAATTGAGTGACTATGGATTGTCCATTATCTCAGAGGAAGCTGACATAAGTGAGGTATGGTTTCCTGTTTCGTTTTCCATTGTTGGTCTTGCAAAACCTTGTTCACATCAGTAATTGCAATTTGTCTTGTGTTTTGCAGAGAAAAGGAGAAAACGCTGGATCATGGTAAATATTTTCATTAATTAAAGTGACTCATTAATTCCTTGGCACACAAGAAATCAGATGAATTCTGATAGATTTATCAAAATTTTAGCAGTAGTTGAATTTTTTTTTTTGTCTAGATCCTTCTTTGAGTTTTATATTTCTGAGTGATTTTCTCAATATCTGTAATTTCAGGGAAATGAAAAGATTAGAAGATGATATTTATAGCTTTGGATTTATACTACTTGAGGCACTTCTTGGACCTTCGGTATCTGCTAAAAAAGAAGCAATTTTGCCGAACGTAATGGTATGTATTCATCTTGTTTGGTATATAGAATGAGGAAAATGAAATGAAAATGAAACAGAAAATAGTTTTGTGGATAAAAATGACCATGTCTTGGGTTAGAACAGATTTATGATCATATTAACTTGCTTGCTTATGCATAATCACGCAATAACTGGAAAGAAATTACAAATCCCACTTCATTCAATTTTCTTTTTTCTTCAACAAGATCCGTAGCCTTCATGATGATCTTTGTTAAAAATCTCATAACAAATCATTTCATATTCTCATGTAATTATATCAGTTCCCATACATTGCTAGGACTTTCAAGAATGATCCATATTGTTTATGATTTAGAAACCAGATACCACTTTAACTCTTTAATATAAGAGCTAGTTGATTTTTTTTGATAGATTAAGAAAATCAATAAATTAATTAACCATAACTAAATCAAATCCCTCAAGACATATTTATATTATATTTCTTAATCTACTTAAATTAGTCAACTAGTTTTTAGTTATAATTAACTTATTTATTTGAATTAATCTATGTAAAAAAGTTAACTAGTTCTTATTTTAAGGACCAGAGGAATAATTTTTTATGATATTGATATTGAAGTAGATGATTTCTTCGTGTTTGGAGTGATGAAGTTTGTTAAGTTAGTACACCAAATTAGATTCCTGTAAATTGCAGGCGTGTTTTAACAGCGAAGATGGGTGGAAGCAAATAGTGGATCCAGTAGTGCAAGCAAGTTGCAGTGAAGAATCTTTGTTGATTGTGATTTCCATCGCAAACAAAAGCATTTCCACCGAATCTTGGAGCCGACCTTCCATTGAGGATGTCCTGTGGAACTTACAATATGCTGCTCAAGTTCAAGAATCTGCTGATGCCGACCGCAGACCACATCATCAGTAACACAATTTTGACTTTGCTTTTGATTCTATAATTAGCAAGTATGATCTAGTGGTGAAAAATATACTCCCACCAATTCTTAATATAAAAGCTAGTTAACCAATTTAGGTAGATTAAAAAATTAGATAAATCGGTTAATTATCATTAGTATGAGAGTTAGTTGACTAATTTGGATAGAGTAAAAGGTATATAATATGAATTCTATTTTAGGGTTTTGATTTAGTTATAATTAACTAATTTATCTGACTTATTTAATCTATCTAAATTAACTAACTAGTTCTTATATTAAAGACTAAATGAGCAGTATTAGTTAGGGGCGAAGTTCATATTCATTCAGCCATGTACTGAATTTCGTAACTTTTGTAAACAGAATTGATTAATATACCAATAATGGTATCTTTCATCCATCCTCTGTTACGGTGTTTGCTCCAAGGGAATGCATTGTACTGTTTGAATATTTTGTTTTTCCTAATATATCTGGTCTTTAACATTCTAAATATTATCTCTTGTCTTAAATATAAGACTTAGATAGAAAGTCTATTTTAATCATAATTATAAGACTCAAATTCACTTTATCTTTCACAATTATAATTTTCTCCCTAAAATATCCTTATATAATTGCACATATTAAGGTGGCTTTAATTAAGGGTAGTTCAAATATACATAATTAAATGAGATATTTTAGGCAAACTAACACATAATCATTATAAATAATTAATTTAATTAATTTTTAAATCTACTTAAATTAATTAAATAGATATTATATTAAGAACATAAGTAAATAACAAACAACTCATCGCTCTAATGACTATTGAAGCAGATTTAGTTCCGAGAACTTTGGTGTAAGAGCATACTTGGGATCTATATGGTTCAGAAAAAGGGACTTCAAAGTTTTACTCACATCACTAACATTTTTGTTTGGTTCCTTCCTTCAAGGTTTCCATTTTGAATTGTATATGTCACGTAGATATCGCCATATTTTAATAACTTGTTATTCAAAAACATGTATGGTTTATCATAGATAGTTATAGACATGGCAGAGGATTATGAGAAGAAGAAAGCAAAAGACAATGAAGAAGAAGTTGTCATCAACCAAATGCCAGAAGGAATCCAAGAAGCCATTTTATCCAATTTACCTGCAAAGTCGTGGAGAGAACGCATTTGGGAAAGTTCAGAAAGTTTACTGCACGTTCTTCAATTAGCTATTGCTTGGTTTCTGCAGGCAAAGTCGTCTAACATAAAACAAATACAATTTCGTTCACTTGAAGCATTTTCAATAACCAGCTAGGCCTAGAATAATCCTATAACTCTGAGCGAGTATTCAATTTACAAAAATAATAAGAGCTCCAACAACAGAGCATGCATGGAATGGAAGCCGGGTGACATTTTGGATAATCCAAGGAGTTATTGATAAAGGGGTTTCAGCTTAAGAAAGCGTAGATGAATTAATATATATTTATATTACTATAATAATTTAATACTCCAATAATAGTTAATCTTGGCCCTAAATATAAAATTTATTTTTTATATTTTTTAACTTTTCTCCAAATTACCCTTATTAGTACTCTCAAAAAAATAATTAAATAAAATCAAATAAGAGAGAGAGTGAATGAGTTAAGAAAGATGATTAATGTGTCTTAAAAAATATGTTATATTAACTAATTTAACTAACTTCCTTAATCTAATTAAATTAATTAAATAGGTCATATATTAAATACTAAATGAATAATATTTTAATGTCACAGTAACGTGAATAGAAATATAAGGTAACAAATTAACAATAATATATAATGTAGCATTATAATAAAATAATAATGTAAAAATAACAAAGAGGAAGAAGATGAATAAGCAATATAATAATGATTATGACAATTGATGCTGCAATAAAATCACATTGGAACTCTCTTTTTATTTTTCTGAGAAATAATGAAAAATCGTTTAGCATGACCGGCAATAATTGTTTATTACAGAAACATGATTATGGAGAACACAAACGGTGTTCTTTAATAATCGAAAAGGAAGATGGGTGAAAAGAAACAATGACATGACGACAAACAAAACTATAAAGACCCTTCACCATACTTCTTAAAATAAAAAATATTCCTCTGCTATGTTTTCCCCGAATAGATCAAAGTCTGGATGTTAATAATCGGACAAAGCTTTGGTCACGCGACCATAACTCTCAAATGATGCTAAAGCTACGGAAGAAATGAAAATAATGCAAATCATTAATAAGAACAAACATATATTTTCAAAAGTAAAATGAACACAGTCAATTGTTGCGCGTGTTGTGTATGCGTGTACTCAGGCATATATCCAGCTTTGCAGAAGATATATAGCACGTTAGGAGTAATTGGTTTAGCAGGTTCAATATTATTAAAAATAGAAGATGGTTGTTGAGTAGGATGATTTTTATTATTTTTAAATAATCAAGAGGCATTCTATTCTATAAAGAACCTAACAGTCAAATGTTTACCGTCTACCTTATGCATTACAAGTAAAACCGGTTTTAATAAGGAGGAGCCTACACAATGCACCTGTCAAGTTCAATTATAAGTTTCGCCTATATTTGGATCTGTCTCTTACCACCAGAAGGACCTGGCCAGGAATCCTACATCAAAACTACAACTGGAAAAATCTGTTATTGAGGGTATCATGTTATACTGTTGAAATCGAAATCAAAAGATTTTAATTCATAGGATGGGCATGAACCATTCGGAGACAAGATGACCTTTCTGTATGAGAAGAAGATAGTTCCCAGCGTCATTGTTTCTTTTTCTATGACTATTAACAAAAGTCAAGGTCTTTTACTTCGCAAAGAGGATTATACCTATCAAAGTCGGCATTCACACATGGCCTATTATACAAAGCACTATTAGAGTTAAACGCATTGAAGGTCTAAAAACCTGTCACCAGAAAAGTAAAAAGGTCTAATAATCTGATATTAGAAGCAAAGAGGGTAGGGAAACGATTAAAAGAAGATTAATTTTTGCTAGTCCTATGTTTAAATACAATAGAAACTACAAATTTTAGGTCCTTATCTTAAAATGATGAATCAAGCTTGAAGCTCCTGACTCTAACTCTGAACCTTGGTCTTCTTTTTAGCCATTCCTTTATTGTCCTTTGCTAACAGTCTCTGCTGCATCAAGTCTAACAGATATGACTGCAAATATTTATTTATCTCCATCACATGCTTTGCCATCTTTGTTGCCCACACACGATTCTCTATGCTTGTTTCCACCTTCATTTGCATGGCCATGTCCACAGGCATCTTCAATTTCTGCCAATATACAAAACAAATTGAAAACTTTACCATTAATCATACAGTTACATATATTCATTTTTTATTGCCCTGTCTCAATATATAAGACGAAGGACATAATTTTTTATTTGTGTTGTATCACGATGAACCATGCAAAACTGAATTCCCCTGGATGTGTAAGAAATAATGGTTGTTGAAGGGTAAGATAAAAAACCTGCCCATCAAATACTTGTTGGGGGCTTTCTAAGGAATGGAGAGTTGTAGTTCCCTTTCCCTTCGATGAGTTGATCAGCTGAGGATACTTGTCGAGAGAAGAGACAGTATACTGATTGGAAGCCCTCCTATGTTTTGATGCACAGAGCATTGAAGACCGCGGAACAATCGCCAGATTAGTTATTTTCCCTGCTATTAATGAAACCATAAATTTAATAATTTAAGTATATTCTAAGGACACCATTTGTCCAAATGCCTTAGAAACAAACATAACCGTACATCTCTTTACAAGGACTTAAGAAATAGTTTCTGCCATCAGAATATCAGCCAAACAGTTAAATATTCTGCCATAAGAAATAATAATTTCTATATATAGGCCTAAATGAATTACAAATCTATCTACCATAAAAGGGGCAGAATACTAGTACAAGTTAATAGATTGTGTTACCTTTTTCGACATCGATCATTTGAATAACTGTCCAGCTAATGACATCCCAAATTCTGATTGTGTTATCTTCAGAGGCAGATATTAGGCCAGCTTGACTAGAGGTCAGGGAAGTTATAGCTCCACTGCATACTTGACAAGAATCAGACTTACCTTCATTACCTTTTTGAAAGAATTGGCGGGCACAACTTATAGATAACTAAAATATTAGAAGCTCAATAAAATTACATCTTTTTCTCTATGTTGCTCACTGACATTATATATAAAGGATGATGGATTAGAAAATGAAGTATTCACAATGCTCAAACGTATAAAGCCAATTTTGCAGGGTTAGATTGTAATATGAGAAGCTTCAAGTATCAGGCGTACCTGTGTCCCTTCAATTCAAGTAATTGGTCTGATGCAATACTAGAAAGTTCTTCCTCCAGACCTAAATCAAGCTTTCGACCAATTATATGTCCATTTACTGATCCATAAAACAAAAGGCCCTCTCCTTGGTAAAGAAAAATGGAAGTTATTGGCAAATGATGAACATGAGTTTGCACAAGACGGCCAGAGATAAAGTCCCACACCTATAAGAAACAGAAAATGCCATTTTAGCATGAAGCAGACTCCAATGAATATTAGAATTTTGGGGAGTGACCTGAATTGACTAATCACCTTGCAAGTTCCGTCGAGGGAACTTGATACTAAAATTGAGAAGTAATTGCCTGATGTAGTTAAGAGACCTGTTATGGTGGACTCATGCCCTGACAAAGAATGTAACAAAGAAGGCAGACTTCCAGTTCCTTCCAGATCTAACAAACTTCAACCAAAATGATCATCACAAATGCATCATTATGGTGGTTAATGAGTTTTGTTTTTGTTAAGAAAAAACTTATTCTAGAGGTCAAAATTCTCAACAAATAGAAAACTCATACTTTACCTAATCAAAGACCAAACACATATCATACCATCATCAGAACTAGAAATGAGGAAAGAACCATCATCAGAAAATAACAGGCAGTTCAAAGTTTTATCACGAGCCCTCCAAGTCTTGAGCAATTTTCCACTAGTCACCTACAGAATACAGATCATCATATAAACATATCAATAATTTGTTTTATTTGCAACGTTATTTAGTATTATTAAAAAAAAGTCATGCAAGCTAATATTAGGGAATGGAATGTATTTGCTGATAGCTGAGTTAGCTCAGCAAGTTTCCAGAATTAATATATTAAAATAAGCATATGAATACATAGACTATTGATGAACTAAATACTCAATTAGTCCCACTCTTTTTTCTTTCTGCCAAACATATAAATTAGGTCTGCTTACATCCCAAAGATAAGCATTTCCCGATAAAGCTCCTCCAGCGAGATAGATGCCGTCCTTCGTGCAAGCAAGTGGTCCAATGGCCTCTAATGGGTAGCTCCAAAGAGGTTGTTGAGGCTGAAACCAGAACAAATGAATAAAAATAGAGTTTTCTACTGGAAGTGAAGTTTTGATTTAGAATTTCAGCTCAGGACATTTACCTTCTTCAAAGTCCAGATGCCGATGGCTCCACCACCTACAGATCCGTGTCTGTTAATTTGCGACGCTGCAATAAACTGGTCCCTTAAGCAAACCAACCCGCTAGAAGGTGAAGCACAGTTCGGCAGGTGAAGAAGATCCTCTTCTGTGTTCATATCCAAAATCTTTAACCCTAAACCCATGCTTTTGTCACCGCACACGACCAAAAGCTCTCCGTCGCTTCCCATTATTTCTCCGAGCAAGCAGATAGAAACTCCAATTCTTGCTTCTTTTCAAATTAGAAACAGATGAATCGCATTATTTGTGTGAGATTATTGGCAGCTTAAATCGGAGAATTTGATATCCTCAAAGTGCGAATTCTTCTTCACGTTTTAGGGGTGAAAGCATCGTTAGAAATGCGAAGAGCAGGTCCTTCTTGCCAGTGTGGTTCATGCAGGGGGTGCGATTCCAGCAGCTATTATCAGAGACATGATGACACGTAGATTGAAGAGGAGTTTTTTTTTTTTAAAAAAAAATGAAATGTAACTTGCACAAATTATCATCATTTTTTTTAATTCTGGTTCTCCGTTACAAAAAAAACGTGTCTAAGATTTTTTTTATGCGAGTATTAAATTGATATGCCTCTAATTAACATGATTTTTTTTGAAGGTAAACAAGGAAAATTATATCCTTTATTCAAATAATTTTATTTGAATTTATTCAATAATTAAATAAATTATAATGTTTTGCCAGCTAAAAAAATATAGTTTTGTTCTTATAATTTATAATTTAATTATTGCTATTGCGATCAAGTTCATATCAAGCCAATCAATATAAGCTTAGTCCAAGTATAGTGTTCATTTTCTTATTAGTAAACTGACCATGCAAAGTAAATGACTTCATTAATAAAAGATTATGAGATGGCTTGGTCGAAGAGTTTTTATAATTTATATTGATACTTTTTCTATAAATGACAAACTGTCTAATGATAGACCGATCTGTTTTTATTTTTGTGTCATTTTGGAGACAAAAAAAAAATTATTTCTTTTTTACACGTGCCAAACCTAAATATTTTGCTACGCACGCCTCTTCCCGCCTTAAAATGATAAGAAAGATATTTCTGAACCTCAAGCAAGGAAAGAAGCGGAAGGCCTTTAACACTTATTTCCCGCTGAGTTGAAGGCTGAAGCAGCTTCAAAGTTCTAAACCCTCCCCCTCACCCACTATCACAAAGTTTCATTTCTGAAGTTTGAGAACTCAATATACGTTCAACTATTCTTCATTAGGGGATTCTTCTCTCTCCTGTCATCTGCGATTGTAGTTTTGTAGGGTTGTCTAAGCTAAAGAATGGCTAGCTGTACTTCTCTTTCATCGTGTCCATACAGCCTTTATCGTCGTCCGAACCCAAAAAGGCGTCCCATTTTGTGCTCTGTTGGCTCTTCTTCGCTCATAGGTAAATGGTGAATTTCGTTGATGTTGCTTTTTTGCTTATCCGATTCTTTTCTATTCACCTTTCGACTATTCTACTGGTTAACGATTAAAGATGAAGGGAGAGGGAGAGTATAAGTGATGTAGCTGCATGTTAAGTGATGGATTATGAGAAGTTGGAGATGTTTATTTCTGAACTAGCGTTTTAGAAGAAATTATTTGCGCTTTGAGGCTGTCTTAGAAGCCATCATACTGGCCATAGTTTAACTTTATTATTTTTGCCATGGAGTAAAAGGCCATTGGAGAACTTCTGTCCTGTGTTTCATCATGCTTCATCCCATATGATGTTGCAACAGTGGCTTATGATTGACTTATTTTCTTTGAGAGGTCAAAATATAGTTGAGGTCAATATTTGGCGCTTATAACAGTGAAAGAATTGTCTAAAATGAAATAAATTTTAAACTCTAATTTGATCAAAACAAAAAAAATTGGAGGTACCTAAGAAGATTATACTTCTCATATTTTTGTAGCATCTATGAAGAGACTGGAGAAGAAATGTCTGGTCATTTCGTAAGAGTTGACATTTATGACCTGGATTATGGTCATGCCCATGTATTTATAGTTCTACCTTTCTTCCATGCATAACTGTACATAGATGCAACTATGAACTAAATTTGCTTCTGATTCCCCCCGTCTTATTAATTGTTGATGTTATTTCCTATTAACTGTTTTAATTTGTCTCTCTCATGTAGGTGTTCATGGATCTAAAGTACCCCGCAAAAGATCAAGAAAAATTGAAGGTCCTGGAAAAAGCATGGAAGACTCCGTTCAACGCAAGATGGAGCAATTTTATGAAGGATCTAATGGGCCACCCCTGCGAGTTCTTCCCATTGGTGGATTGGGTGAAATTGGGATGAATTGCATGCTTGTTGGGAACAATGATCGTTATATCCTTATTGATGCTGGTGTCATGTTCCCAGAGTAAGTCTTAGTCTTACAACTCCAACATTGCCTGCCCCTTTCTTGTTGAGCTGTTGTTTATCAGTCTTAATAGCCAATTGAATATGCTACAATGGTTACACAGGCATTTACTTAGATATGGAAGACGTTATAAATTAAACATATGCTATAATTGTTGTATCTTTCTTATTGGACTTCTTAATCTTTTCTATAACGAATACATTTAAAAATTTTGAATCTCATTTGAACTAAAAGTGATTATCAAATCACTGATGGACAGTCATTGGTTGTTCTTCATTCTTTTCCTCTATTATTTAAATGATCCAAGCTTATCTGCGTTGCATATCTTCTAGCTATGATGAGCTTGGAGTCCAAAAGATTATACCTGATACAACATTTATAAGAAAATGGAGGCACAAAATTGAAGCAGTTGTTATAACGCACGGTCATGAAGATCATATCGGTGCACTGCCTTGGGTAATGCTTCCTTCTGTTATGACTTGTTAATTCTCGTAGATATATGTTATTACATCTTCATTTATATGTAACGGGATATAAAGTCCTTTGACTGTGCATACTGTCATAATGAACTGAGAGTTAACTTAGCCTCCTATTCTCTTGAAGGAACCTAGTTTTTGCACATTGAATGCTATGCTAATGTAAAGGTTATGCAATGGGCCTCTGGGAGGCAGACAACTATTAAATAGCTATTTTTGTAATTGGCGTTGGACCTATTGACTATAGCATGCTTAATGTGTAGAGTTCATGGATATATTTATTGACTAGGTGTGTTGGACTCTTCTACAAGCTTTGCATGCATCTCATATATGGTTGAGTCTCAAGTGCACCTTCTTTTGCTGTGTAATGCTGATTTCGTTGCTTTGATTTGGTCACTGTTGCTTACACAATAAAAGTTTTGAAGAAGGACGTGTTAGTTTCTTTATAACACTGCAAGTCCAATTTATGCAGCTTTAATACATACAGATAACAAGTGTAAGCAGCCTACCACTTCTGTGTCCAGTTTTTAGAGAGAGTAGAATTTTTAATAAAAAACAACGCTGCTTATATTTTGAATATCATATTTTGCTCTTATATAATATCTTCTCTAACTAAAATCATCTCTTGGCTCATCAGCTCATACCAGCATTGGATACCCATACGCCAATTTTTGCATCTTCCTTTACAATGGAGGTATATGGCTACATAAATTTAAGTTTGCTTGGTATTTTGTTGGTAAAATGCCACTTTTTAATTTTTTTTCCTCAGTGCATCTTGAAGTTGGCTTCGAATTTCTTGAATCCTTTTGGCCCTTTCTTTTGATGCACCATTTTTTATTTTTTCTGAAAATTTGTAGAGTATAACTTTTGAATGAAACTATTTGTTTGTATTGCATATTTTGTTCAGAGAATTTCAGAGATGGTAAATTTTTATTATTATTTTGTTAAAACAGCTTATTAGGAAACGTTTGAAGGAGCATGGTATTTTTGTTCCATCAAGACTCAAAGTATTTCGAACAAGGAAGAAGTTTATGGCTGGGCCATTTGAAATAGAGCCTATCAGGGTGACCCATTCTATCCCTGATTGTTGTGGATTAGTTCTTCGCTGTTCTGATGGTACTATTCTTCATACTGGGGACTGGAAGGTTAGAATTTTACTTTACTCCATGCATTGTTTCTTCCCTTTAATTTCATTCTCCTGTTTCTTAAGAAGTTGATTCAGCAGATTGATGAATCACCACTAGATGGTAAAGTTTTTGACCGTGAAGTGTTGGAGGAACTCTGTAAAGAAGGAGTAACATTAGTAAGTCTACTTGCTCCTGCACTTAAATAATTTACATAGAAATTTTCATTGGACTTATCTTTAGGGAAGAGATGATTTTGGTGCCTATTGGAATGTTTTGATGGTTTTTAGGCTAGTAGCAGTAATATATAGTTTCTTGCGTATATAACATTTGCCTGTTCTGTTTCCTAATTGTTAATAGAAGATATGATCAAACATTGCTTTTGGGCATTACTTTCCAGATGATGAGCGATTCAACAAACATACTTTCACCTGGAAGAACAATTAGTGAATCCTCTGTGGCAGATGCACTGTTAAGGCATATTTCTGCTGCTAAAGGAAGGGTCATTACAACCCAGTTTGCATCAAATATACACCGTCTTGGAAGTGTGAAAGCTGCAGCTGATTTAACCGGTAGAAAGATGGTATGTTCTCCCCCTGCTAATTAATTGCAAATGATTTTCCAGTTTAAAATGATTGGGGTTTAATGATATTTATTGCAATTATTTCAGGTGTTTGTTGGCATGTCTTTACGGACATATCTAGATGCAGCTTGGAAGGATGGAAAGGCACCATTTGATCCATCCACCCTGGTAATAAACGTCAGAAGAGTTATTTCTCACATTCTGCCTCAAAGTAGAGTGAAAAAAATTCCAGCCAGGGTTTAGAGAAGTCTAGCGCTGAATTCAGCTTGTGATATTATTTATTAGTGGTTAGAATAAATTTAGTGAAGAAGACAATTAGCCATATTTGAAATTTCACCTTTTTCTTTTTTCTCTATTGAAAAAGGCACTTTATTATAGAGAAGAAAAGAGAATAAAATATAAAGGACAATACAAGACCGTTAATAAAATAAGGATTTCTAATCCGTCTGCATATATGTAAGGATTGCTCATGAGAGTGATGCTGTAATGCTGTTAAGTATTAAAAACTTTACCAAATATTTGTTCTTAGTTTGTGCATTCAAAAGAATTAGAACACGTTTTTCAGCATCACAGTGTGGGTTCTTACTAGTTTAAATAAATACATACTGTTGCTTTTTAGCACAAGTAATAATCTATTTTGTTCATATTTCAAGCCCAGAAGCTTGCTTAACAACTTGGACTTTTAATTCTAGTGGCTCTTTGACGCTGCATTTATGACTTCACTATAATTTATGAGCCAATAACTATTTGGCCAACTTTGCATGTTTACCTGATTTGTTTTCTATGTTATTTAGATAATTAGTTAATTACCTGTTTGATTTGTTAGTTGATTTGATAGTCATCCATCCAATCACCATCTATTTATTTAAGTTTTGTAATTTGTTATATAGCATGTATTCATCTGTATCCTTTTGTTTCTATGAGCTTCTGCCAGTCAGACTTATGTCTGATGCTCTCGTTTTGGTTAAATTTTAACTTCAAATAGGTGAAAGTGGAGGATATTGACGCTTATGCTCCTAAGGATTTGCTGATTGTAACAACTGGATCTCAGGTAACTTGCTTTCAAGGTCCTTTAAAGACTTCCTAATTCCGGGGACTACATATATTGAACAAGTTATTGGCATATGACAAACTATATGCACGTGTCAGGCAGAACCTCGTGCTGCCTTGAATCTTGCATCATATGGTGGTAGCCATTCTTTCAAACTGACCAAGGAAGATATAATTTTGTATTCAGCTAAGGTATGGTAACAAGATAAAGCACTAGGCATTTGGCTTTAAGGTTTTCTAAAGATTCTGATTTTATATGTAGTTTAAATATTTAGTCCTTTTGCCAATGAAATTATGTCAGTCTACAAATTTAAGGTATACTATTTTTTACTTTCAGTCCACATTGAGGGAGAAGTAATAACCTTTTATTTTTATGTATGACTTGTTGCTTATGTTATTTTTTTACAATTTATGTTGTGAAAATTTCTTATGTTACCTTAATCACGCTGCTAGGTTATCCCTGGTAATGAGTCTCGTGTGATGAAAATGATGAACCGCATATCAGAGATTGGATCATCAATAATAATGGGGAAGAATGAGGGGCTGCACACATCTGGTCATGCATACCGTGGAGAATTGGTTAGTTTGTTGTTGTACTTGTGGTAGTAGTGGCTGGGTCTTACGATATGAAGCTCTTATATTGCTTGTCTTTGATATGGTTTGTCATCGAGGACAATATTATATTGTGCAGGAGGAAGTACTTAGAATAGTGAAACCGCAACATTTTCTTCCCATACATGGAGAACTCTTGTTCCTGAAGGAGCATGAATTACTTGGAAAGTCGACTGGCATTCGACACACTGCTGTGAGTCTTTTCTGATGCTGTTATCTAATAGATAAGAAACTAGTGACATAATGATTAAATTTACATCGAATATCATACAAGTAGTCAACATTTGAAGGAACTGATGTGATTTATGTGCCAGGTTATTAAGAACGGAGAGATGCTTGGTGTTTCGCACTTAAGAAACCGAAGAGTCCTTTCCAATGGCTTTGTTTCCCTTGGAAAAGAGAATTTACAGGTTGGGTATTATAGCATTTTCTTGACCTTTTGTCGGAACATCATTTGATAACTTCTTAGTCTTTCCCTCTCTTGACATCTTGCAGTTGAAGTACAGTGATGGGGACAAAGCATTTGGTACATCAAGTGAACTTTTCGTTGATGAAAGATTGAGAATTGCTTTAGATGGAATTATTGTGGTCAGGTAGATATTTGTAGTCTTTAAGTCAAATATTGGATTAATTGGATTTAGTAGGGACATCCTGATATTTTTCTTTCATAGCATGGAAATATTTCGCCCTGAAAATGGTGAGAGTCATTTTGAAAACACCTTAAAAGGGAAGATAAGAATTACAACAAGATGCCTGTGGCTTGACAAAGGAAAGCTGTTGGATGCGCTTCATAAAGCTGCTCATGCTGCACTTTCAAGCTGCCCGGTTAACTGTCCATTGGCTCACACGGAAAGAACTGTATCTGAGGTATTGAGGAAGTTGGTGAGGAAGTATAGTGGCAAAAGACCAGAAGTTATTGCTATTGCTATAGAAAACCCTGCCGCTGTTCTTGCTGATGAGGTAAAAGCAAGGCTGTCAGGAAAATCTCATATGGGTCTTGGGATACCATCAATGAGAAAAGCTATGGATGGACGTAAAGAGGAAAAGATATCCAGTAAAATGCCAAGGAAAGGAGGTAATATCAATATTAATGAATATGGAGTTCGTGAGGTCCTGTTGCTGTACTTCTTGTGCACATACATATAATGTGTGTGTGTCTGTTCAAGTTGTTGACCAAAAAAAGTTGTCTTTCTTGTTATGCTGCTTGATCTCACTGTTTATCTAGTCAGGGAAACCCAGCCACATCTTTTCACCAATATAAAAATACGTAGTACTTTAAATGAGTTGCTTAGGTTCTTGTACTTACTCATATTGTTTGAGGCATAGTAAATTTTGTACGTGCGCAGGTGAAAGCCCTTTAAACTTAAAAGTGTGGCCAAAGCATATGTCCTCTATACTTTGATGTAGAATTTAATTAATTAGACCAATGGAGGTGTCAAGGATTGAACTCTTAACTCTTGACCCCTTGGTGAAAGACAAGTAATTTCATGCCAAAAGTTTAAATCATTTGGAAAAGGCAAAGGAATGACTTTATTAACATGTTGAACAGCTTTGAAATGTTCTGCATTTGATGATGATGAATGAATGGTGTCAATTACATTTGCTAATGATTCTAATGAAATTATTGCACCTCAAGCAATTGACAATGCTTTGGATTTCACTCGTTCATTACATAGATAAGAGAGTATGTATTATGTTACAAGTGAGATTTTCTGTATAATTCTTCTTGCGTGATTTTGTTTCTCTATGCATTTATCTAGTGTTCATTCTCATCCTTGTTTTTGCAATTGGTGTGTTAGATGATGGCACTGATGTTGAAGGACTCCTACCTGAGGAAGATATCCCTACTCCAAGTGGAGCCGAGGGCGAGTTGCCTGATTCAGAGGATTCAGATGGATTTTGGAAATCATTCATCACACCTTTGACCGCCGAAAAGTCAATCAAAGCCAACAATGGTTATATTCCACGAAAGCAGCAAGAGTCCCAGCCGATAAAAGATGATTCTACAGACTCTGAAGAAGGTGAGCCTGAATCCAAGTCTTCGAAAACAGTGAAGAGAAATAAATGGAAACCTGAGGAAGTGAAGAAGCTGATCGATATGCGCGGGGAGCTGAACGAGAGATTTCAAGTTGTGAAGGGAAGAATGATCCTCTGGGAGGAGATATCTCAAAAGTTGTTGGCTGATGGTATCAAAAGAAGTCCAGGGCAATGTAAATCTCTGTGGACATCTTTGATACAAAAATATGCGGTTTGTCTCATCTTCCTTTCAACTACGGACATTAAATTTAATATTATCAAGCAAATCATGTCATGCTTGAAATTATGTGATTCGTATAGCCTATCTCACCTAGCAAGATAAGGCTTGCTGCTATTATTTCATCTCTCTCTATACATAATATTGTAAGATGACGAGGGTCATCCATATGCCAATTGTTAACATGTACTTGTGAAAGCAGGAGATCAAGAATGAGAAGAACAAGAAAAGCTGGCCATATCTGGAGGACATGGAAAGGATTTTGTCGGAGAACGAGGCACTGGCAGCAAAATGAGTGAGAAATACGATGATGTTATTGAAGTAAGATTGAGAATGGAGAGTGGTATTGAAGAAGATAATCACTGACGTCAGTTGCATGATTCTTGTGTGGCGTAATCATGGCGTTGAAGAGAGGCATTACCCAGACTTGAATGAATCATACGGCCTCTATGATTCTTGAGGGGCAATATTCATGGTCTTCAGGGTTCCTCCTTTTCTCTCTTTGTTTTTGGTCCCCACTCTTTATTTTGTCATAATTAAATTAAAGTCATTATTTTGTAAACGAAGCTTATAGAAACGTATTTTTGCCTTTTGATAGCCACATAGTGTGTGTTTGGATAAGATTTTAAAAATAGGTTTATGGACAGCTTATAAAAAAGAGTTTTTAGAGAAAAGGTTATAAAAAAAAAGTAGTTTTGGATAAATGAGTGTTTGAATAATTGTTATAAAAAAGGATTTTGTAATTGAAAAATTACTAAAAAAGGTATGTATGAGAGAGGGTAAAAAGATAGAGGATAGAGGAGAGATAAGAGATAGTGAAAAAGATAGAGGAGAGAGGGTAGAAAAGATAGAAGAGAGAGGAGAGAGGGTGTAAGAAAAGTAGGGGTAAAATAATAATTAAGTAGTTAAAAAGAGGTTTACTGTTCCAAAAGTTACTCTGACCAGTTTATCTGAAACCATAGTTTGGTCCAGAAGTCCGTTTGAACAAATATGGGTATTTATTTTAAATTTTCTCTAAATTAAAATTTAGATAAGCCTTTTTAAAACTGCGGTTTGAACGGTTTTCAAACACACCTATAATTTTATTTATCAAAGTTTATGCAATGTATAGGGCTATGTAAATTATAACTAGTGAAGAGATCAAAAGTCCTTTCAAGTTTTCCTCAGTATGATTGACTCGTTTAATTTTTTTTAAAAGCTGGAAATGTGTTTTTTAAAGTTGAAATAAAATTTAAATTTGAGATTGAACTTGTATTATTTGTTAAAAAAATCTATAGAAGCTCATAGCCTCATTAAAAATAAAAAAGTCATTGCTTTATAAATATTGGCCTAGCATTTGATTGTTTTTCTTTTTTTCAGTTAAGTAAACATCTTATCGTGATAAGCAGCAGTTTGCTCATAAAAAAAATCATTATGATAATATAATATATGAATAAATAATTAATAATTTATTTTATATGTTTATTTTCATTTTGGACATGATTAACAAATTTTATCTTTTTTTTGCCACATAAATTTTATCTAGACGTTTATTATTATTATTATTATTATATACAAAACATATCTGATCCTAAATAGGATTTTATATTGATGATCTGACCCTGTGAAAACCCCAATAGGCCCCTCTCCTCCTGCCTTTCCCCTCAAGCCAACGCCCTCAAAATTCCATTTCTCGCTGCCCTTCGATCAAACCCTACAACACAAACAGATCTCTCGTCTCGACCTTCTAACCGGTACGCCTTGTTCATAGACTATGCGGATTGTAAAGATAGCATTCTTTAACTTTTTCCCCACTTCGATTTGTAAAATTGATTTGCGAATATTTTCTTGGCTAGGTTTTCAGTCATGAAGTTTGATACCAGTGGTCTCGAATCGTTTCCTACCCAAATTCAACCCATCGATGGTATAGCTGGAGACTTTTCGGCTGCCCCAGCATTTGAGCTCCCTAACTCAAATGATGTGAGTGCTTATTATTAGCTTGAAATTTGAACATTCCGTTTTTCAGTTTATTTGTAGATGTTATAGTCGAAGGAAAGATATATATTTCATACATTTTCCAACGACTTGAATCATTAGGGTTTTTCTGAAGGTCTACTTGTTTTTTATGTTAGTTTGATGGCTTCCTGAAAGAAGCTATTCAGATGGTGAAGCCCGCCAAGGGTACCACCACTCTTGCGTTTATATTTAAGGAGGGGGTCATGGTAGCTGCCGATTCTCGGGCTAGTATGGGAGGTTATATATGTAAGTACTGAGCTTTTCATTCCTAATTTCACGTGTGTTTCAGCTAATTGGATTGGAATAAGTTATTATTTTCAACTGTTATCAATGTGCAGCATCTCAATCCGTTAAGAAAATTATCGAAATTAATCCATATATGCTTGGCACGATGGCTGGAGGAGCTGCAGACTGCCAATTTTGGCACAGAAATCTTGGGATCAAGGTAATGCATGCAATCTTATATCAACCTTTTATGTTTTTGTCTTCTTGCCCTTTGTTTGCTGAGTTTCCCACTTAAGTGCCTGCACCCTAGCATTCCAAAGAATGCTATGCCTTGGTTATTTTGCTGCCGTTGTTACCGTAGTAGTTACAAATTGTATGATTTACGTTATAGTCATTCCCTCAGAATTATTTGTCCCAGGCTACTGCAAGGGCTATAAAATAAAATAAGTGCCAGTTTGCTTCATGTTGGGAATCTTACATTTGAAGAGGGAAAGAAATAAAGAGAAAGTCTTACCTGTAGTTTGTGAATGACAAAGGTTGAAGGAGTTAGGGAAGAAAACTAATTGCAGTAAATAAAAAAAATGATACATAACATCCCTAGGATCCTTTTAGAAGGACAATTATGTTATTTAGAAACTAAATACTTTCAGCCCTTATTTTATTCATTTTCACATAAGTGCCTGAACCCTAGTATTCCAAAGAATGCTGTTCCTTGGTTATTTTGCTGTTGTTACCATAATAGTTAGAAATTGTATGATTTGTCTTCATTTAATTATAGTCATTCCCTCAGAATTATTTGTTGTTGTTACATTAAGTGCTGGTTTGTTTGTTTCACGTTGGGAATCTTACATTTGAAGAGGGAATGAAATAAAGAGAGAGTCTCACCTATAGTTTGTGAATGACAAAGGTTGAATGAGTTGATGGCAAGAAAATTAATAGCTGTAAATCTCAAATTGATACATAACATCCTTATGATCCTTTTAGAAGGAATTATGTTATTTAGAAACTAAATACTGTCAGCCCTTATTTTATTCACTTTCTCCCTTATTTTATTTTCAGTGCCAGCTGCATGAATTGGCAAATAAGCGAAGAATTTCAGTTACAGGAGCCTCAAAACTACTTGCAAATATTTTGTACTCCTACCGTGGAATGGGGTTATCTGTTGGAACCATGATTGCTGGATGGGATGAGACGGTAATTCACTTCTTCTAGTTACTAAATAGGTTTGCCCTACTAATTCAATTGTTTGACGAGGGAATATTACTTTTCAGGGTCCTGGTCTGTATTATGTCGATAGTGAAGGGGGAAGATTGAAAGGCAACCGTTTCTCTGTTGGATCCGGGTCACCATATGCATATGGTGTATTGGACAGCGGGTTAGTTTTTCTCTTGAACTATCCATCAGTTATAGCTCTATTATTGAATTTGTGAACATTTTCTTTGCATTACTAGGTACCGCTACGACATGTCGATTGAAGAAGCTGCAGAATTGGCCCGACGAGCAATTTATCATGCAACATTCCGAGATGGGGCTAGTGGCGGAGTTGCCAGCGGTACTTTATTTTACTCTGTCCAGCTCATGTTTCCCTTTCTTCATTCTTATAAACTAGTGAATGAAATTAGCTATCTTTGAAATCCGTAGGGTGCAAGCTACCTGTTTTTATTCCAGTTTACATAATAATAGTATTATGGTTCATTACTGACTGTTATCCATAAACTTTCATTACTGACTGTTATCCATAAACTAATTTAGATGCACAGATTGTAGTTTTGCATTTCAAGTTCTGACATGAAATCAGCCTTACTGACATATGACTTGCATATATTGTAGTTTATTATGTGGGACCAAATGGATGGAAGAAAATGTCTGGAGATGATGTTGGGGAACTTCATTACCACTACTATCCTGTCACTCCGAGCACAGTGGAACAAGAGATGGTAGAGGCACCTGGAGCGTAATCATGGATGTCAATTATGTTTTACTTGCCTACTTATATTCAGCTGAAGGATTTATTGAAGTCTTTTAAGAATTATGTTTTCTCCTATTGCATGTAAAACGTTTACTTGTTAATTATGATAAAGACCTATATATACTCAAGCATATGGGGCCATGATAGATGGAACATTAACGAGATGAAACTTAAGATGATCTGATCCTTTTTCGGCTCCACACTCTTCTCCCACTCTATAAATAAAATTATGATTGAATTTCAAAGTGGGATCTTAAATTTTTCCATTCAAATTACACGTTGACCCTGTAATTTTTGGAAAACTTTATTTTCTAAAAAAATTACACTTGAGATAATCTCCTATAAAATAAAAGTTCTGTAAAAGAATGACAATTTATATAAATTTAACTTTTTTAAAATTGAAATTAAAAGATTGAGCGGGCCTCATCCAAATCTTATCCGACTAAATATGACTAGTAGATCAGATCCACTGGACCAAAATGGGGTTGTGACTACTAAACACCCTTACAACAAAAATCCACTAGACCAAAATGGGTTGTGACTTGTGAACACCACCCCCAACAAATCCAATTTAGTATGGAAAACTTCCTAACAATCAGGGTACTATCCTGAAGTCAAATAACATGGAGATTGCGGTTTGATAGTCATGCAGATTCAGAAACCAGTAAACCATCCAATAAGTTCTGTCACTTGGCAGCCGTCCCCTTTTGATATGGTTAAACTTAATGTCGAGGGAGCTATAGCTTCATCTAATAATTCAGCAGGCTGTGGGGGAGTTATAAGAGACCATCAGGGTCATTGGATTGCTGGTTTTTCTATTTAATAGGCAAATTCTGTGTATTCGAAGCATAAGAATGGGCAATTTTTAAGGCCTCAATTTAATTTGGGACTTCGGATTCAGAAAAGTAATTATTGAATCTGACGCTAAGACTCTTATTGGCGTGCTACAGAATAAGGGCAGCACTGATGCTTGTAGTTTGGTTTTACACCAAATCCGTAATATGATGAAATTTAGTTGCGAGTTGCAACTTCAATATATCCCTAGAGAACAGAACAACAAGGTTGTTGATACTTTAGCAGGGAAGGATTTTCAAGATCCTATTTGTTCGACACATGTCTACCTCATCTACGGACCTTAGTGGAAAATGATGGTATGGGATTCAATTCCCCCTAGTGTAGTTGCTTTTAAGGTTTTAGGGCTAAAGCCCTCTTTTGTACCCAAAAAAAAAATGTCATTATGAATTCTGCTATATTTTAGATTCGGGCCCACACCAATTACGGGCCCTCACTACTCGAGATGTTTTGGGATCCAATTCCCCACCACACTAGTAGTCTTGGTATTTGGGCTTCAGCCCTTCATTTATACCGAAAACAAGGTTTATCGGGTATTGTCAATGGATTTGTAACTTAGCTTTACGATGGCTCTATAATAATTGAAAAATTGAGCGGGTTGAGGGAGCGAGTATTATTTTATTTTAGTTTTAATTATAATATTTAGAAAGGTATTTTAACTCTTAAGTACTTAAATTTATATCTGAAAGTAATAGACAATTCGTCCTGCCTGACATTTATATTGCCTAGGAGAAAGGGAGACTTCGCTCTGCCTTTAAATCGTGGGTGAACCTAACCCTTTTCTAAAAATTTTATAACAAAAAAATAATTGAAAAATTACAAGTTTAATCCTGTTGTCTGCCCTTCTATTAAAGAAAAGGTCAGATAATTTGTTATAAATTATATATACACATACATGTTGATTATCATGATATATTAATATATGTTTATTAAGGACAATGAACCTTTATAAAAAAAAAGGGGGAAACTAAGGATGCAATATTTTATATCTCCGGCATTTGTTTTCTATATTAGTCTCATTTTTATTAACAAGATATTTTGCCAAAGCATGATTGGTCTCCACCGCCGCTGACCCAAAAATGAAAAGACATGCTGGGTCTAAGCTGACTTTCTTTCCTTTATTGCCACTTGCAAACTAATCCCGCAGACCACGTGGACGCACAATCATAATACCACGTGTCGACGTCTTCCCTAAGTAAAGTCAATGAAGCCATAATTAATTATTACAAACAAAAAATCATGATTAACAACACATTGACAACGTAGCCGCCCTATGAATATGATTCATTTACACTCTTGCATTCCGCCGACCGACACGTCTTCCCCTGTAGTAGCCACTCTGATCTCACCGTCATTAACTTTTCATACAGTTCCAACAGTCCTGTTTCGTACGCGTTATCAATTTCCATCCTTCTTCTTCTTCTTCTTCAATTTTTTATTCGCTTACAAACAAGTGTATTTACGAGAAGTCCCGTATTTCCTTATCATGATTGTCCTCGAATTCTCACAGCATCTTCTAGACACGTCATGCCCACTCAGTCGCCTCAACTATAAAAGCCCCATAACCCCCATAATATCCCACATCTATTCACAAACACTACAATACAATTTTCTGCGTTTATTACTTCACTCTCACTTCGATTCTGTAAATTTCACCTCTGTTCAGTGTTTGTTTCTAAATCTCCCAATTTTCTGGGTTTATTTATACTCTTACTTGGATTCTGTAAATTTCACGTCTGTTCGATCAGTGTTTGTTACTGAATTTCTCCCCGGAAGAAGAATATATTCAAGATTGTTTCGTTCTTGTGCTGGTAGTCATATATATATATAGAGAGAGAGAGAATATGAGGGACCCTGCAGGACTGGAAAGTGTGGTGAGATATTTGGACGAAGATGGAGATGGGAAGGTGTCGGCGGCGGAGCTGCGGCGGCGGCTGGGGAAGTTAGGAGGCGAGATACTGATGAAGGAAGCAGAAACGGCGATTAAGGCATTGGATTCGGACGGCGATGGGCTGTTGAGTTTGGACGATTTGGTGGGATTAATGGAAAGAGTAGGAGAAGAAGAGAAGTTGGAAGATTTAAGAGAAGCTTTTAAAATGTATGATTCAGAAGGAGTTGGATTCATAACGCCAAAGAGCTTAAAGAGAATGCTTAGCAAATTGGGAGAATCTAAGTCCATTGAAGAATGCAAACTCATGATTGAGACGTTTGATTTAAATGGGGATGGCGTCCTTAGCTTTGAAGAATTCAGAATTATGATGAACTGAAGAGACTTATATATATTCATGTCATTTTGGGTCTCTATTCGTCTTATCTCTGTCATTCTTTTGGTTTAGTTGTGCGTGTGTTATGATCCTTTTTCTGTATTCATTATTCACTTTCCTGATCCTAAGGATTATTTGTAACTCTACTCACTCATATCTATTCTGCATATAGCTTTCTGGCTCTTTATTATGTTCCAATAAAAGCATAAACGGGAAGGATCTTTTTTTATATTTTTCTGTAATTTTTAATAGAAGTTTGGCATTTGATTTATTCTTTATAGTTAAACCTCTCGCTATATAAAAGACATTTAGACAAGTTTTACTAAGAAAAATAAATATAAGTCTTCATAAAACATCCAGAGCCTCAAGCAGATAACGGTTCTGTCTTTGACGACTAGGGCTGAATGGCTTGGAACGGATATTTATCCAATTTGGTAGATTAATCGGGCAATATCTCTTTCAAGTCTTATAGCACAGTACTTCCTCAAATTTAAACTTATATTTTTTTTATAGGTATGAGATCGTTTACTATCTTAACTAACAGCTTGTCAGTAATTTAGATAAATTAAATAAGCTAAATATTTAATTATAACATATGTGACCTCATCTCCATAAAATATTTTTGTGTGGCATTAGATTATATATAAATTAAGTAAATTAATTTAAATCGAATGATAAATATGAGAGATAAATTAGATTAAAGTATTTAAGATAAAAACTTGCCTACTAACTAAGTGCTTGTGTATATATACTTTTACGGTCCTTAATATATGATATATTTAATTAATTTAATTATATTAATGAAGTTAGTTAAATTAGTTAATATGACATAGTTGTTTTAAAATACACTAATCATCTTCCTTAATTTATTCTCTCTGTCTTTTACTTGATTATTATTTTGAGAGTATCTATAAAGGTAACTTTACAAAATATTGATAAATAAAAAAATATATATTATATTTAAAATTAATATTAATTTTTTAATTAAATTTTATATTAAAGAATAGAGGAGAATATTATAACTCCTCTCTCAGTATCATTTTATCAATCCCCTTCATTTCCCCACCTTTTATTATACTCCACAGCAAACATCAACGGCTACTTAATGTGAATGACAATAGTTGTCTAGTCCTATATATTATTGGCATTCTTACGCTGTTCTTTATAGGCTACGTATTAAAACTATCAAGTATCAACTATATATAGTCCCTCGATTTTAAAATATGAATCTTTTAATATGAAAATTTTCTAATAGAAATGACAAAATTCTCTTTTATATTGTTAAATTTTCAATTTATTCATTTTATAATTAATAAAAGGAAAATAAAGACTCGAGTATACGCATAAATGCTATCTTGAGCTTTCAAGTAAGTGTATAATAGGAAAAATATCGGCCATACCAATATCAGGTAGGACGAGCTGTCTATTATCTTCAAGCGTAAATTTAGGCATCTAAGAGTTAGGATGTTTCCCCAAGCGCCGTAATTAGAACCACAATAAAATAATACTCCTTAGAGATCGAATACATTTTAAATGGTCACATGTCTCACTCCTTCACCACCAGTTGAACTCACTATTGCTGCAATGAACTTTTAAAATATGTTCAAACAAAAAACAGAATTCTAAAATAGGTACATGAGACCAGATTCTATCCCGCAAGACTATGATCAAAGACAATTCTTAAAAATATTCCTTTTAACTAATGAAAACATAACCCAGAAAAACCATGACCATTTAAATGTAAATTTTGATTTGTAAATTTTCTTACCATTACTTGTTATATTGCTCTGCGTAGTTGTCAAAATACATATATGCATTTGTAAATGGATCTATGAATTATTATATTTTTTGTAGCAAAATAAATTCTCATATAAACGTTTATTATTTTACGATGTTTGATTGTCAAAATTCATGAAGACTTGCTTTTCATTTTTAATAGCTAAAGTTATTTATGTCAACTTCCTTCACAATTTAATTCATTTTAGGCTAGGAGGACTGAATTGAAATTTCAGAATCTCTTAAAGCTCATTGAAAATTAAGTTCCATAGGGTTCTGAACGTTATTTTCTCTTCTCTGTACATTACAATGCTCGAAAACACATTTCATTCTTACGCTTCGATTACATCATAGCATTAGCAATAATCAAGGGAACCGAGACAATACAGCTTGTTTTAGTGTCTAGTATCGATCGACCTCAGGTTTACATCCGCAATATATATATTAATAACCTCCAAATTTTTAGTTAAATTTTTCAATATGCCAAAGCAACGAAAATTTGAAAGAAACAAAAGGCCTGTTTGGCAAAGTACTAGACTATGGTTTTAATTTAAAGGAGATTTTGGCCTAAATTTTAGTTTGAAAAAATTTTAAAACAAACCGCCATATTTGTTCATAAGTGCTTTTGGGTAAAACCATGGTTTAAAACCATCGTTTTAAATAAGCTATTAAAACAAGCTTTTTGAACAGTAAAAGAGCTTATGGACTATCCAATTACTATCTTACCCATACTTTTTCTTACACCCTCTCTTCTCTCTCCTATTTTTTCTTACACCCTCCCCCTCTCTCCTACTTTTTCTTACACCCTTTCTACTCTCTACCCTCTCTCCTCTCTCTTCTCTTTTCTCTACCTCTCTCCTCTTTCTTAGTTTTAATCAAATCATACCCTTTTTGGTAATTTACCAATATAAAAAGTCATTCTAAAAATAACTATCCAAACACTTATTTATTCAAAATCACTTTTTTTCTATAAACTCTTCTCTAAAAATCCTTTTTCCATAAACTGTCCATAAGCCTTTTATTTTTTAAACCTTTTTTTAAAATCTTATCCAAACAGGTCTAAAGACCGGAAAGCGCGAGATGAAAACCGTCTAATATCATAATAAGAAGAGTCAAAACATACAGATAGAGGTATAAAAATTCAGAATCTCTGTTTCCTCCACAAGAGAGGCAATTAAAACGATAAAGGCCTAAGAAACTATAGCTTCACACAGCAACACTAGGGATGCAGTAAAAAACTATTTATTGTGAACTCTCAATTTCCATGTGACGACAGGAAGTTGGACCGCAACTACGCAGAGGATACAGATAGAGTTTTAGTCATGTGAGTAATCAAGTCAATAACGCGTGTGCTGCAGCAGCGTTACACACAAAGATTAGCAAATTTCAATGAGTAAACACCACTTGACCAGCTTTAATGA
This sequence comes from Leucaena leucocephala, assembly GCA_037074615.1. Lineage (NCBI taxonomy): Eukaryota > Viridiplantae > Streptophyta > Magnoliopsida > Fabales > Fabaceae > Leucaena > Leucaena leucocephala. The sequence goes on from CM073537.1 coordinate 2,253,861, forward strand.
TGCGGCCACTTTGCAATAGAAAGAATCATGTACAAAAAAAGAAAAGAAAGATGAATTACCTGTAACTCCACTCGTTGTCATACCAAGAAATAAACTTCACAAATTTTTCATTTAAAGAAAAATAATGGAACATAATGATCTAAAAAGAACAGGGCAGGGAAGTTGATGTATTGAACAACTTCAAATCAGATGATAATTCGCACCGTCCCCAACGAAGTCAGTGGAGACCAAATCTTCTTCAACATAACCAAGGATTCCCTTCAACTTGCCCTCGGACTCCTCCCTGAAAGATAGTATGATTGAATCAGACAAAAGCCAGAAACAAACATAGTAATCCACATATCCTTACAGCTTAATATCAAAGAGTTCAAAGCATCCAATTCCTCCCAACCTCAACAATCAAATAAAAGTTCAATATAAGAATTGTTTAGAGAATAAATCTTACTTGATGGCAGCTTTAATTTGGTCGTAGGTGGCTGCCTTTTCCAACCTCACAGTGAGATCAACAACAGAGACATCAACGGTGGGAACACGGAATGCCATTCCAGTCAATTTTCCATTCAGCGCAGGAAGCACTTTCCCAACAGCCTTATACAAAGAGTATGTTATTAGTGAAGGAAATCAGATAAAGGTAACAGTACTAGAAGAATAACAATTATTCACCTTAGCAGCTCCAGTGCTGCTAGGAATAATTAATGTTGAATGATGCAGCTCTTCCACCCCTCCAGTCTTTACTAGATGGACCATCAACAGTCTTCTGGGTAGCTGAGCAGCAAGATATCAAGAGAGTCATAATTACTCTTAGCACCCAGAAATGACAAAGGCTAGATGATACAGCTACATATACCCACCAGTGATGGAGTGAACGGTGGGCATTAGTCCCTCAACAATGCCAAATCTATCATTAATAACCTACAATTGACAAGCAAAGATTAACATGACAGAACAATATAGCATCACAAGGACAGTACAAATATCTAAAGGCCTAATAACCTTTGCAAGTGGAGCAAGGCAGTTGGTCGTGCAGCTAGCATTGGAAACAATATCAGGCTCTGGCTTGTATTCATGCTCATTAACACCTACGACAAACATGGGAGCATCTTTACTGGGGGCAGATATGACAACCTTCTTTGCACCACCCTGGCTCAAGCAAAACAAAAGACTAAACCATGACAAAGTACCATCCAAGTAGAAATACTAAGCAAAGTGTATGTAAAGGGAAAGATGACAGTGAAAGAAATATTATTATGAAAACGTTTAAAATAAGTTCATATGAGATCAGTAAGAAAAGCAAACGACGAAGACTAAAGATATGAAAAGGGGTAGCGCACAAAAAGCAAACCTTCAAATGGGCGGCAGCCTTCTCCTTGTCTGTGAACACACCGGTGGACTCAACAATATACTCAGCTCCGGTCTCTCAGCCCATGGGATCTCTTCTGGGTTCCTGATGCACGCAGTTACAAGGTCAATGGCTAACACCTTCACCATCGAGCCATAGTGTTAAACATTTACAAGCACAACCATGAGAAAATTTAAGGAACATTACCTGTGTGCGAACACAGTGACGGGCTTTTCACCAAAAAGAAGGGTTTTGGAGTCCTTCACTGAGATATCGTGATGTTTCCATTGCCCGTGAACACTGTCGTACTTGAACATGTAGGTCTGACAGGTACCAAATCAGAAAAATAAGAAAAATAGTAGGCCAAGTTCAGAATTGTATTCGTACAGCGCAAAACATGTTGAACAAGTAAACAACTAAGACTATTAACTTAAACTGAACATGCATCAAATCTATGGAAAAACTGAAAGACACGGAACTAAAATTTCGATCAGAGAGCTAAGCACAGCCGAGAAACCACAATTCCACACATACGGTGATGGAACATGAACAGATAACGGTAATGCATACCATGTAGTCAGTACTAATGAAAGGGTCATTGACAGCAACGAGTTCAACATCGTCTCTCTGCAAAGCCACTCTGGCCACCAAGCGACCAATCCTTCCAAATCCCGTAAGCCAAAACACAAACGAAAACGAGAACTTGAATCACTCGCGGAAGTAATTGATAACCCACACATATGTGCGTCCTAATTGATAACCACCTCTGGGTATTGTATTCCATATATCAATACAAAAAAAATTCTTTATTTCCCAGTTCCGGTTCCAGTGTGTGTGGTGATATCATCTAGGAAAATTCAATCAAGCTAAATATATCCATAATTCCACAAAGCGAGCGGAAAAAAAAGACTAATTTACATAATTGTAGTTTGTGTCTTAAACTGTACAAAAGAGAATATTATGAGATGTATTGTAGTTTTAAGGGTTTCTTCTTCTTGTGTTTTTAGCTGGTGTCAAAATCTGTATAAAAATTTGAAATGAATAAAATGATAAATTTATGCATTGTCATGTTTTAAGGGTTTATTTTTTGAACCTGGTGTTTTTCGGCATTTAATTTGCTACAAAATCCATAAACAAGATGGTTATACGTGTACAACGATCAATCAAGGTACTCATCAAATGGTGAATGACTCTACAAACCTATGCAGCTCCATCCTACATCCACTTGAAGTGATTTTTTTTTTAAAGAATATATTTTTAATGGAAATTATTATCAAGGTATATGTAGAATTTCATAAATTGAGTCATATGTAAATATTACAGACTTTTTATAATGGACTATATATATTTTGCATTGCATGCTGTGCATAATGGCTTTTTGATACATGGCTTTTCTGTAATAGAGACATTGTAGATCAGACTTTGCAGCACATAAGATGCTCTTCTTAATCCATGGCTTAACCTAAAATTTCACAATCATAGAAGTTATAGCAATCAATTACCGGCCAAAAAAAAACAAAGAAAAAGTAACGTGAAGTGATAATCACAGCTTTATACATATGAATTGAACTGCATGAATAGTACGGCAAAACTCTGCAAATTGCCTCAACATTGATATTGATTTCACACTCCATGCAAATATTCTTACGTGCGTGCTGGTTCGTGATCATTTTGTACGGACTTCTTATAAAATTTATATATTATATTGACAAACAAATATAGCTTTTATTTCAAATTGAAATATTTTTAATTTAGACTTTATATTTTAATAGGAAATTCAATAAAAAACCTTATTTAAAATTTATTAATATTTAAATTTGAGTAGGGCACTGAGTTTCTTTCTGCATATAAAATCTAACAAAATACAAAATATCTATGCTTTCTCTGGATAAAAATATATCAAATATTTATTATAAATAAAAATATTATATAACACCTAATATTTTGATCTTATTTTTTATATGCATTCAGCATCATAATCTTATTTGTGGTATAATTTTACCCATAATATTTTTAATTTGGTACAATTTCACCTATAATCTTTTTAATTTGGTATAATTTTTAGTACTTGAGGAATAAGATTATATATAAAATTGTACCAAATTTAAAAGATTATGGGTGAAATTGTACTAAATTAAAAAGATTATGAGTAAAATTGTATTAAAAATAAAATTATGATACTTAACACGTATGAGAAATAAGATTTGGATATTGGGTGTTATATAACCATAAATAAAATATATATATAAAATCCTTCTAACAATAAATTTTTCACAAATTTTTGCTATTTTACTTTGGTCTTAAGAATCATTGTCAAATATAAGATACCTATAAGGCTATAAGCATGATAACAACAACGACGAGGACGATCCCGATGATCACCACGACAATTTAAACATTTATAACTTAACTAGCATTGTTACCTCATTGATATATATCTTGGTTAAAAAAAACAAACTCATAAATATATATACATAAATAAAAGTTGAATGTAGAAAAAAATTATCATCTATGTTTTTTTTAGTTGCCCACCCGGTTCACCGGAGCTTTACCCCGACTACATCCAGATCCGACCCGCGTCGCACACCTAGCTATGGTGGGTGAGTCTCCTAACGAAAATTTTCTGCATATGCCAAGGCTCGAACTTGAGACCTCGTTTAAGCGATACCGAACCCCTTACCACTCGGACTAATTTCCGTTGGGATTATCATCCATGTTTAATCCTAAAACAAGACACACATGAATATTGTAGGATGGTGCAAGCAGGGAACTGCTTTCCCACCAAAAAAAAAAAAAAAACGTATTCGAACTTTTTCTTTGGGCTGTAATATTCGAATTTCTTTAATTGCATGTTATATTATATGCCCATGAATTACTTGGCTTTAAGGTGTGTGATGTAAATTAGATTTTTTGCTGGCGCATATCGATCAAGACCCGTTTCTAAACGCATAATAGAAGTAGATCACAGAATAATAAGATAAAGCGATTAAATAAATATTATTAGATTAAAAAATATAGTTTCTCTTAAATACTAATAATAATATAGGAGCATCATAAATATTTATATACATATAAGTTGTAGTATAATATAGTTAGATAGATATCAATATCATAAGATAAGATAAATCAGACAATTTAGATTAAAGTTATAAACATATATAATTTTAAATTCAGAACTGAAAAAAAATCAAATTGATGTGATTATTGTACTATTTACAGGATCAATGTTTTTAAAAGAAAAGAATTATCGGGCTTTAAAAAAGAATAAAAAAAAGAGAAATAAAGGAATAAACCAGCGGTTTGCAAAGCAAAAAAAAAAAAACCTAGGAAGGAATTGATCCAAATAAAAATTAGACCGATAAATAAAGGAATCAGCCTGGTGGCTACAGATGGAGGAAAACCTATTGGCGTTGTAAGAAAGCTGAGAAGTTCAACAAACAAGTTTCACCACCAAACTTATTTAAATTAATGAATCGATACCTGAGAAAAACAAAACAAGCATATCTATATTGAATAGATGATGAGATGCAATATTATAAACATAATGCCCAGCATACTTATCAATTTCTTTTTTTCGGATGAGCATTTAGTATTTTGGGCATACTCGTATTGCTAAATAAATAATTTAATTATAATAAATATTAAATATTATTAAATTATATATTAATTTATAATTTATAAGTTAGATAAATTAGTTTAAAAAATAATAAATATTAATACTTTAAAATAATTTATTTAACTTTCTTCATTTATTAAAATTTATTTATTGAGTTTTATATTAAAAAATTGAGGGAATATTACCCTTTAAGAAAAAAAAATTCTTAGAATATAGACCTTATCTTTTCCGATCAACATTTATCTCAAGATTAATATAAGAGGTTATGTTTAGTGGAAAAAAAATAACTCTTCACAATTTAATAAATTAAAATTAAAATTTTTACTAAAAAAAATATCAATATTTAGTATCACGGTATCCCAAGATAGGGTTGCCATTTATGTACATTCATTCATTAATGAAGGTATCATTTTATTTTATCAAAATGATTATATCATAAACACTATACATTTTGGTCATTTAATAACCAATTATAACCGTTTATTTCCATTGAACCAATGAAGGATGAAGGCGATGGATAAAACTTCCTTCAGGAAGCATCCATTATGATTTTTTTCTTTCTCTATATAATTTGCAAATACTAACAACATTTGAGAGATTTTTTTTTAAATAAAGGGAATAAACACCAAATTTAAAACAAATCGCAGCATTAGATTCGCAGAGTGATAATCTTTTAATTCAATTCGCACACTCCATCAAATCACAGAAAATTTGGTTGAACCATAAATTTCTGAAAATTAGTTTTTACCCAATTTAGTGCTTGCATGTGACTCACGAATATTTGATTTCACCTAAGATTATTCATTAAACGATGCTGTATGTTAGATTGAGAAATCATTAATTAATTGTAAAAAATAGTTGTCAACACGGTTAATCATAAACAATGCTTATGATAACGCATTTGTATTTTAAGTTTTAACTCATCAATTGAATAATGTTATAAATTTAATTAAAAAAGACCATGCAGCACATCACCATTTTTAAATTAAATTTAGTGAAGAAATCAACATTTTTCAGTGGAGTTGCTAAGAACTTATCCCATGTATTGAGTTCAAATATGAATATATTAATTTTAAAAATTTATTAATTTATTAATGAATAATGAATAATCTGTAAATAACGAAAAACTTGCCTTACACAGGATCCTATTCACCTTTTTTTTAAAGCAGACGCATGCGTGTATATATAGGAAGAGACTTGGAGGAGGGAGGCACATTGGCCGTGACAGAAGAAATTGGGAGGTTGCAGTCGATGACAATGGACCTCCTGATAGAGTCTACCTCCGCCGCTCATTTCTCTGGTTGGCGTCCTTCCACGACGGCGTTGTCTTCTTCATTGTTATCTCCGACTGATGACGGTCTCATTGGCCCGACGCAGCCATTTGTGATCGGTATGTATATATAAGCATCGATCTTAATTCCGATCCTCTGCTTCTCACAATTTTCGACATTCTCAATGATTCTAGATCTTGCGCATTCATTTGCTTTTCCTGGAAAGTACAAGAACGAAACCTATTTGTTAAGCTGATTTTCTAGCTTGCATGAGAAGTTTTAATCTGCTCTGCTTTCTCGGTAACAAAAAGAACAGGATAAAGTGCAATGCTCTTGTCCGTACTGAAATACAAAGATTTCGCTACGCTTCGGCTAGCTTGTATGCTTCGTATCTGTTTGTTTACTTCGCGGCGTTTTTCTCTTTCGGACAGTTTGAACTTTGAATGTGCGAAGAGTTATGATTTAAACTTTTGCTTACTCCGGCTTTCCAACATTTTCTCTGTGACTGCACAAATCTTAAGAGACAAACTGAATGATATGTGAGATTTATGTGCGCTTTGATTACGATCTGGCATTTGAACAGGTGTCTCTGGAGGTACGGCATCAGGCAAAACCTCTGTGTGTGATATGATCATTCAACAACTGCAAGATCATAGAGTGGTGCTAGTCTGTCAGGTCAGTCATTAAGATATTCTAGAATCTTCTCCAGTAAACTTGGTCCAGCCATTTTTGCAACTATAATTATTGGACTTTTATTGCTGAGCTAGGAGTAAATGATGAACGAAATCATTTAATTTCCTCGTTGCTACTTAGCCGTTCTATGCTTGATTACATGGATTAAAAACAAACTTTTAGCCTTCTAATCAATGAAATGTTGTTCTTCTAGGACTCATTCTACCGTGGTTTAACAGAAGAAGAATTGAAACGCGTCCATGAATATAATTTTGATCATCCTGGTATATAAACCTTAAACTTTATTTTGGTTAGGAGTGATTCTGAAATCAGTTCTGATATTATAGAGCTTATGTTTTGGTTTTTATAGACGCCTTTGATACTGAGGAACTTGTAGAGTGTATCAGCAAGCTCCAATCTGGACAATCTGTTCATGTGCCAGTATATGATTTTAAGACACATCAGCGGTCGTCTGAAAAATATACGCAGGTGGGCTTCTTAAATTTTAACCTAAATTCGGGTGGTAGTGTCAATTATTCTCAGACTTGTTTCCTAACAATTGATTCCTTATGATTGACATACTTGCTCGTGTATTTATCCAAAAAACAAACAACCCAACACACTTGAAATCACATTTTCGTCAAGAGAATTGCTTAGTGTTTGAGTCACTATATGTTCTTTCACAACAATATAATGATTGGAAGTGCTATGCTCTTTACAAAATTAAATTAAAATCAAGGCAGAGGCCTGATTCCCCCTCCCCCTTTTGGGTTCACTATTTGGCAGGTCAATGCATCTGAGGTAATCGTTTTGGAGGGCATATTGGTTTTTCATGAGCAACGTGTCCGCGACATGATGAATATGAAAATCTTTGTTGACACAGGTCTTCTTTTCTCCCATCTTGATATGATTGCAAGCCATACTAGTATCACTCAAAAGTTAAATAAATCGAAGCAGGCTAAATTTGGTATATAAACGATGAAAAAATCACTAAAGGTCCAGCATATAGACAGAACCCTTACGTTGTATTGTACCTTGCCCTGTCTTCTTCCTATTAGGTTGTAATCCATTGAGAACAACTATTAAGACCTTATAGAAAAAGTTCCACTTATGCAGCGACTTCTGAGCTCTATGCAAATTTGTAATCCTTCTATTTTCAAAACATTACAGCCTAGGCTGAGCTCTTACACCGGAAGGACAAGGATATTTGAACAAACAGAATAACCCTAACTGATTGTTTTCTCAATTAATGATTGTTGTCTTTTAGACTTTTTATCATCACGGATCTTCTTCTGAGTGGCCGTCTTCGAGTCCTCGTGAAAGAGAGTCGTAAGAGATAAACCAATATGTTAATCTTTGGTCCTTCGTCTATATTTGAAGGGAACCTAATTCATGTGGGTTGAATTATGGAAAATTATGTGTCGAGTAAAGAGAAGAATTGTTCTCATGTTCTACTTGTACATCGTGAGTTTGTGATCTTGATCTCGTCTAGCACTAGGGTCCTTTGTAGAAGATGCTTTGAGATGATACGTGCTGGCAAGTTGCCCAATTATTTCTCAGTAGAAATGCTGTCAACAGAGTTGAATTCCCCTGTTTTTATTGTCTTACTTGCATGTTATGTAGATGCTGATGTAAGGCTTGCCCGCAGAATAAGACGTGATACCGTTGACAGGGGTAGAGACATACAGTCGGTACTGGAACAGGCAAGCTTTTTTTTTCTTTTTGGCTATAATTGATCATACTGGCGGATACCAGGACTATCATTTGAGAAAAATAATTTGCGTATTTGGAAATCTGAGAAAAATGATGCTATTCTACTAAATTTTTTTTACCAATACGTGACATTGAGTGGCTGATATCGAGACCTTTTTAATGATTTTCAGTATTCAAAATTTGTCAAGCCTGCCTTTGATGATTTCATTCTTCCAACCAAAAAATATGCCGATATCATAATACCTCGGGGTAAAGAGAATGTGGTTGCAGTTGACTTGATTGTTCAACATATCCGCACTAAGCTTGGCCAACATAACCTCTGCAAAATATATCCAAATTTGAATGTTATCCACTCTACGTACCAGGTGATCTTCATCTCATCGTCGTCATCGTCTTTCCTTTTAACTTCTTAATATTTTTTGTTTGCTTCATTATATATGGTGTATGCATTTCTAATGTTGAAGCTCTCTTACAGATTAGAGGCATGCACACTCTAATTCGTGACAAGAATATATCAAAGCACGATTTTGTTTTTTATTCAGATCGGCTCATTCGTTTGGTAAATAATTAATGACCAAAATGCTTTGATTCTAATAATGACTTGATGCTTTCTACAGGATTTATGTACCCATTTACAAACTAATTTTAGCATTTAACTTCACAGGTAGTGGAACACGGTCTAGGCCATTTGCCATTTACAGAAAAGCAGGTTATCACTCCTACAGGTCCGTCTAAGGGTTGTTATTAGTTTCAGTAGTTCATTGATCACATGACCGAATATTTTAATTACGCCTTGTTTCTTCAGACCGCTGCAGTATTTTTGTTGTTATTCCGTTGCAGGATCAATTTACACTGGAGTTGATTTTTGTAAGAAATTGTGCGGCGTATCCGTCATTCGAAGGTAATTTCCTAGTTCAAACTGTTTACCGTTTGCTTTAATTCATCATGTTTTTATATATTGTCCATAATCATTTCAAAATCTCGTACGGTGAATTTTTCTAAGATGCCAGTAGTGCGCATTATAAGTATGCTTTGGAAAAGTAAATATATATTTGTGTAGACAACTGTGTATAAGTTGGTTTAGCTTTATAATGTCTCAGTGGTGAAAGCATGGAGAATGCTTTGCGCGCATGTTGTAAAGGAATTAAAATAGGAAAAATTCTCATCCACCGTCAAGGAGGTGATGAGACCCAGGTACAAGCTAGTTCCCATGTCAGCTTTTGCTTTTGTTTATGGTTTTTTTATTGGTTGGTATTACGCATTTCTATGGAACCGGTTCACTTACAATGCATCCCCCTCTTTTTCTTCGTCTTCTTCTATATAAGCTTATTTATGAGAAGCTTCCGAAAGATATTTCAGAGAGACATGTTCTCCTTTTGGACCCAGTACTTGGTACAGGTGAATTACCATCTTTTGTTATATATCCTCCTTTGTTTTTTCTTAATAAGATCTTCTATTATTCTTTTGTTATTTTCATTCATTAACAGTCGTTCTGCCTTCATCATATAGTTGTTGTTCATTTGCAAATGGACCCTTTTAAACAGTTACGGGATTCGTATCTTATTTTAACCTCTTTTTCTAATAGAAACTAAATCATATATTCAAAAAAATAAACTTACAAGAGGATAGGAACTAGGATATAATCCTTACCTTTTTTTACCATCATCCATATGACCTTTCTACAAAGGTAGAGGTTTATAAAAATCATTAAATAACTCATGGGAGAATCTACCGAACAAATTTGCACACTGATTAGCCTTCTTAGACATAATATTAACAGATATATCAATCCCTTTCCAAGAACTTTCTAGCTTCATCTAACTTCAACAATAAGATATTTTCTCTTTCCCTCTCTGTATTCATGAGCGCGCACAATTGGATATGTATTGTTACCCCGTTCTCTCTCTCGTAGAGAGCTCTTATACTTCGTGTCACAGATAAATTGAGTGTCATGTGGAGCGTGCAAAATAGCTTTGGTAGATTCACATCATTCTTCAAAATTCTAGTTTCACACCGAAGCATTTTATCTTAGTTACGAAGCTACATTTTAGCACATTTATTTTTTATCATTTATTATCCAAATAATAAGTTAATAATTAGGGAAACCAAACAATCAGGTTATAACCTTTATTGATTTGTTCAGGTAACTCTGCGAGCCAAGCCATTGAGCTTCTCATACGAAAGGGAGTTCCCGAATCCCACATAATATTCCTCAACCTCATCTCTGTAAGTTGATTCTAATATTAGAAACCAGGAAAATGGGATTTACCTTCCTAACGTTGCTATATATATATATATATATATATATATATATATATTCCTCCTGTATTCACAGCTATATATTTGAACGCTGATTCCAGGCTCCTGAGGGAATACACCGGGTATGCAGACGTTTCCCATCCCTGCAAATAGTCACTTCGGAGATTGAAGTTGGACTAAATGAAGAGTTTCGAGTTATACCAGGGTTGGGAGAATTCGGAGACCGCTATTTCGGTACTGACGAGTAAAAAAGAAAAAGAGAAAGAAAGAGGAAGGAAAAAAAAACAGACGATTCCCTTGACTGAGAAGGCACAGGGCCTAAAACTCGAGGGGTATCTGTATTATTCTTTGAAGACAGCTCGTAACTCCTCAATTGTTTATTATGTAGCAGGCATTTATTTATTGAGACGAGCTTTTATATTTGAACAAACAATTTTTAAAAATATTATTTGAATTTTAAAATTCTATTATTATAAAAATGTACTATTATTTATTTTATAAGAGTAGTTAATAACTTATAAAATATAAAATAAATTGATTTATAATTTTAAAATTTAAGTAGTATTTTTTTAGGATTTTTCTATAATTAAAAGATTAGTGAATTATTATTTTATTTCTTCATCTTTAGTAGATAATAGAGCGGGCTTCACCTTTTTTAAATAAATTAAATGGCGGCGCTGCAAGCCTATGGCCTTAATCGCTGTCAATGGAAGTTTTTTCTCTCTTATTTATAACTGGAATATCTTTGTAAACGATTAAGATAGCATACTCGCATTATCCAATGGCCTAATATTATAATGGCATCATGCACCCCTTCAAATAAGAGAAGTTGCGAGTTTAATCGTCACGTGGTATACTCCTTCGGATGTGTGTGATATTGTCCTTTTTCATAAAAAAAAAACACTTGCATTATGTTGTTTTGATTATTTTCATTAAACAATTAATATTGATAATAATTAAGCAAAGCACCGGCGTTTTAACAGAAAATTCACCAATCGTTGGTAACAACAATCTTCAAAAGAAATGGGCCGAAAAGAAAAGAACAATCTTCAAAAGAAAACATTTTTTATTCACAATCCGAGGATTTTTTGGGGTAATTGCTTCGAGGTATTGCACGCACAAATATCTACTGGCGTAGGTAAAAGTAATCTTAAGGCAAAAACTGAAAGAAAATAAAAATGCTTTAATTTTATGGTGGACCGCTGGCAGCCTGGCAACTACAGCCTAAGGCAAATATGACCAAGCAAAGCTGATAAATTTGGCAGACATCTTTTGAGATATATATTATATGTAGTTTATATCTTATTTAATTGTAATCGAACTACTTATTGGGATTCAAAATTTTACGAAGATCATAGTTTATAGATACTAATTAGTAATTTGGATTCTGATATGATAAAAATGACAAAAATAAATAAATATATATATATTACTAGATCAAGTTCCTAAGTGGATATAAAGTCACACAAAGGTAGACATAGTAAAAACTAAAAACGAAAATTTCCCCCGGTTATCTTTTGTTTTTCTTCCCTTTTTTTCCAACTTCCCGGTTATCAATATAAACTTGAGAAGTTCAAGTCACGCTATGTGATGAATAATGTAATGTAGTTTATGTATAAGTCCCTGCTAGTTGTGGCAATTGAGGGTAAAGTCGGTGAATATTCAGACCCAAATTAGTTGTTTTCCTTTTACTGAAAAAGGAAAAGAATAAGGAGAGAGAAGACAAACCACAAAGAGGAACACAATTTCATGATTAAGGTGATTTTGGGACATTGATATACCTGTAAAATATGTTGGACTATAAGCAAAGGCAGCTACTTGTATCATGGATTACAGAAATTCTCGACCAAAAAACCAACCTAGAGGCAGCATAATCCGCGGGGGCAAAATTTAAAACTTCATCGTGTTTTGCGTATCTGCAGGAGCCACACACTGCCACAATGAACGATAGGATGGTATATTGACTGCATCAACCCCCAAAGCAGACAAGTTGCGAGCATACTCCTGTCATGAAAACATGCAAGAGGACGTTTATGTTGCCACTAGACGACGACTTAGAAACTCAAGCATGAGTCAACATCATGTCACAGTGCGTTGTATACATGCATAGAAATTATTTTCGTGCCTACCTGAATGTCAAGGAATAACTGCATACAGATTTTGTCCGTGTCAGACACATTATGATCTGACACATCCGAACTAGCTCCACCCCGCCTTTGTTGTGCTCCTTGCCGGATTCTCTGGAGTGAAGACTCTGTCTTTCTTGCCTGATCATGATCACCGTTTATTAGAACGATTCTAAATTTAGAATCCTAAAAATCCACAAAAAATTTAACAGCGCAGATTGACCTTGGACACTTACCACACTAACAAGATCAGCTGCTAATTCGTAATAACGGTCAGTGATTTCAGTTGCAGCACCTATAAGTACTTTATTTCTGGTTTCACTTGCCAAATATGTTGCAGCCCTCTCCCCATCCAGAAAAGCCTGGAATGCATTAGAATGCCAATAATTAACCGAATAGTGATAAAAAAAGTATTTATCCAAAAAAGCCAGATATAAATCCTGTCCACCAGATTATATTAAGTTATGTTGTTTATTAGATGAATCAAAAATCTTATTCATTAAATTATTTTGCACATATGTAGTATCACTTGTCTCCCAAACACAAATATATAAACCATTTCGTTATATAATAAACGCACAAAAGCAGCTATTCCTACCATTTAGGATTAACTTGAGATTGCAAATACAGAAAGAAACCATCCTGCTGTATATATCAAATGATAAAATTTCCTATTTCAAAGTGGAAGGGTGAGAATATGAAATAAGAAAATTTCACAATTGAGCAATACTGCATATCTTAAGAAATAAACACTTCCACAATGGAACAAAACTGCATACCTTAAGAGGGCGCAATACCCCAGAAACATAGGGGGAATGCCTTACAGGAAGAGGTTTATTAGTCATCCTGTAGGTTGCCGTTATTCCCTTCATCTGTCTCAGGTCCTAGATTAATTTTAAACCAAAATGAGTAAATGAACGGATTAGAAGGAAAAGTTAGAAAATACATAAGCAAAAAGATATTTAGAAAACATTATATATCCAAATCCAACAACAAAACCAACTTAAACAACAATTTGATAAACTAAGTTACCTCAACTGACTTCTCCACAAGTGACTCCACCACCGTTTTGATGACTAACGGTTTCAAATCTCTCAATGATTGACCACCTTGTAAAATGCTCCGCCTTACCAACTCAAGAACATTGGAGGAACAAGAAGATAGAGCTTGAAGCACATGTTGAAGAAAATCACCATCAACCTGCTCCTCCAGACATCTGATATCATGAATAATCTGCAAAGAATTTAAAGATCAGTTATAATGGAGGTCAGCACGATTATGCCTTTTACCTTAGATCAAAATTTTTTCATGTATATCTTACAAATATGGTAGGCAAGGCCAACTTTGGCATATCATAATCATTACCGGGGATAGCTTACCTTCAAGACAATTTATTAGCAATTTATCAATTCTTAATTCAGAAAACCCTGGTGTAAAACCTTAGGAATTTCTACGCAAGAATAATGGGGCATCAAATACGAAGTGTTTAACAAAGTAACTCATGAAGTATTACTTGAGAAAACTGAATAAGGATTAAAGAGATGTTAAAATAACTTGTAACAAAAAACAAGTCCAGCAGCAAGTAACTAAATATGCTACAATCAAGGTATGATGCATACAAAAATGAAGTCATCTGCAGCAGCTGAAACAGCCCATTCAGACCCTGGGCTGGTGCTCGTGTTCCCAGTTTTACGAGCAGTTAGCCCAGTTGACAACCAATTAGTGTACCTGTAAAATTTCAGGAAAATCTAATTATTATTCCGTAAGAAGAATAAACGGAAATTTGCAACATTACAGTTTAAAGTGACCTAGCAAGAAGCTGCAAGGTTAAGCGGAGGAACTTGTCAGAACAAGAAAGCAAAAACACATCTTCTCTCCAACACGACCTCAAACTCTCCAATAGAGTGACACTTTGTTTTAGTGTTAAATTTTGATAGTTTGCTTCACCAGGGTCTGAGTTTTGAACAGGGACAAGACTGGTTGTTGTAAGCACAGAATCTAGAGCTCCTGCTATTTCCTGAAACCTGAAGCAAATGCAGATATCATTTCCATGTCACCAACTACTAAAAACAATGTTCTTTAGGATCATGACCATCTTATAGCAGATAAAGTACCTCAGAGAGAAATATACACCAATATTCCATTGCTTCATGAAATCAGAATAAATGGCTTGAGAACGAAATTTAGCAACAGCAGATCTGGACGGGCAGTAGCCTGGCATGAAATCCAAAGTTATAAAATTTAGTAAATAAAATCTCTTAATACATTTAGAAACAAAATCAATAGATGCACAAACACATTAACAGCACAAAGTTCTTTCATAATTGAAGAACTCCAATTTTCTATCTTAAGGGGAAGAAGTGAGTTATGAAGAAGGCAGATTTGAGTCTTTTGACAACTACCTTCAAGATGAGCCAAGAAATCTAAGCTTGATTTGTAATTTTTCAAGAACTCAGTTGGTCTTCCAGGAGAAAATGCACCAGGCTTTCCCTTCTGGATTGCAGAGAAAACCTCTTTGAGAATTGAATTGGCCAAGAAGTCAAAAACATGCAAACCAGAATTTTCTGCACCAAAGACCAAACTTCAGACAAATTTAATGCAATCTAGATATACTGCTATTATATAAAACACTGGCATGTGTTCTTGATAGGTGAATATGCTTGATATATTTGCAAGATAATGGCATGAGTGCACGACCATATTTCAACAGTTCTATAATCCAGACACAGAAAGATAGCTCTTGGTCCAGCCAGCAGGAAATATGGTCAAACATAGTTGAAGATAATTCAATAATTCTAATTTTTAAATACCAGGAAAGACTAAGTGATAAACGAGTAAGGATTGACAAGGTCCATATAGCTAATGCAGTAAATTAATTGTTCATATTGATAGTGAACACAGATATGTACCAGCTGAAGAAATCTTCAATAAAAATTTACAGTCTTTATCAATGCACTCCTTAATCTGCTCATAATCACTATCAAGTCCATCTGCAGATGACTCAGCAGCCATGGCTGAAAGTCCATGCGGAATAATCTTCTGTATCAATGGAGCCACGATAGTGGTTCGAAAAATTTCTTCTGCATTCTTGGTGTTATCAATGGCAGCATACGCTCGTAAGCAATTGTATATAGCAGTTGTGTCTCGGTGCTCTAGACCATCTACAAAGCAATGGCCCAAGCTCACATCCAATATTAGGCTAGCATTTTGAATCCTCTTCTCCATATTTTCAATAAAAGGCAGGTTCTGTACTGGCATAATTGAGAAAAAGAGATGAGCACAGAATGTACCAAGGTCTAAAAAACAAGACTAAGAAACAATTTTACCTTTCTTTTCTCTATTAAATAGTCCAGATCTTAGAGTTTTCATGTTACAATGAATCACCAATTTGAAACACTAAAACTCGTGATATAAAAATCAAGACGTAAATACATGTAACATGTTTTTAACTTTTAAGACACATATCATGCAATAAGCTAGCTGGCTCTCTAAATTTTGGCTCATTTACCCTTGGCTTACCTCAACCAAATTTTAGAAAGCTTTTCAACTATTTGACATAACAAAGTTAAATGTACATAAAGATGTGGGTCTGCCGTTTCATGATCATGAAATGACAAGACAGGAACTGAATCCAGGTAAGAGGAAAAAAAAAGTTCCTCCAATATAGTTTCATTGCATTATCTATGCTTAAGATAAGCTCAGAGAGACGATAATTATAGATGGATAAAGTATTGTGGTTTTGAAACCAATTTTTAATTCCTTTACCAAATATTCAGCTCCCATTACATTCCAACCTGTAGTTTTCTACTCAGTTATTTCAATCGATTTCTTTTTTTTTTTTTAAACCTCTGATTAAGTGAAGGAAATTAAAACAAACCTTCGCATGTGTGACATAGAACTTCAGCCGGTTCATCTCACTGGCGATTCTCTCTAGCAGCATGCTTTGAGTTTCTCTGACACTGGTCCCATTCTCAACATGTTGCACAGAAATCTCATTACTCGTGGAGTTTCTCTCCGCCAAATTTACATCTCCATTTGACCAATCAGTAGGCACACTAGGTAGCTCCTTTATTAGTTTTTCAACCTGGAATCATATGAAAAAGAAAAACATATAATAATACAACGGAAATAATATTAGTTCACTAGATATGTTTGACTGGATCCTAAACTGAAAAGTATCTTGAGTAACTTCTTTGTGGCAACTTCTTTCCTGTTAAAAGAAAAGGGACGGATGTTATTTAATTAGTTCAATCTCAAATACCCAATGTCCCAAATTGGAATTAGGAATCTTCTCTTCATTCCACAACCATGCCAATAAATAATTGAGAACAAAATTATCTGATTTATCACGGTTATTACATTTTGCTACAGAATTGAAGGAATTTCATCTCCGGGGCCATAAAATAATATCCGCATCGTGAAACATTTTGCTAACCTAAAGTCTTCCAAATTTCATTTCAACTAGGCACAGTCGAGTAGAAAACATAATGTCATGTCGTTATTGTGACTCGAGCAAGACCGTGTCAGACAACATAAACTCCATTAACCGCTTAACACGAGAAAAAGCTATGCGATGTTCAGTACGGAAAATTTTCCACAAAAATTCCCGACTGACTGTACATTTAAGCTTTATATTATAGATCCGCAATGCTTTTATGTCAGATTATAGATAAAGTTCCAGCAAATAGCCCAAAAATAATCCATTCACTGACAAGAGTACTTACCTTAGATACCACGTGAAACGTATCCAGAAGAAGTTCCAAAGTCTCCCTCGCTGATGCTGCCTCGGATCTTTGCCTTAGCCCGTTCTTCATGGACACGAGCGAACCTTCTACAGATCCCCTGAATTGCTCAATTTTATCTCTAAGCTCTACCAGAGGGGCCCGCATGCGCACCACTGCGGCGTCCACATCGACGAGCTTAGTGCTCAAGTTTACGAAATCGGCATAGTCACGATTAATTAGATCGATGAGTTCGTGATTGAGGGAGGACAAGTAATTCTGGAGCTCAGAGCGAAGAGTGTCAAAAGGGACGAAAGTACGGAGCTCCGAAATGTAGGATTCAGAATCGAAATCCGGGGATAGAAATGACGCAGGCTTGAACCACAAGGGGTGAGTATCGAGAGGATCCGAGAAGAGGTCCGCGGCGGATCTGGGCAGTGGAGCGTGGGTCTGATCCACCATTTTCCACGGTGTTATCTATTCAGCGTTTGGTTGCTGAGGAAGTGTGAGAAAACAACAGAAAGCACTCGCGAGGCGCTTTGGAGCTCGGTTTGGGGTTCTCTGTGTCTGAACAAAGAGGTAGTTAATTAAACGGACGAGGGCAAATTCACACCACAGTAGCCGACCTTTCAACCGTTCCTTCTTATTTAATTGTTTTTGTAAGGTATTAAAAACCAGATCGGACCGGCCGGTTCAACCAAAAAACCGGAGGCCAGTTCAGTAGAAAAACTCAAATCCCACAGACGCTATGTATTTTGTTATAGAGGATTGTGAGGAGGAATATTTTTAATCTGGGAGTATTTTGTTATTCTTACGATAAAATTATTATTGAATTTTCTTGTATTTTGTTATTGTTATAATCAAACTATATTTTATCATTTTTATTTAAATTATATTATTTTAATTTAATATGACCGGTTTAATTCGAATTGATCTTAGCATGATCCACTGGCCTTTAAATTACTACCTAGACTAATTCAGGTCAGATTTTTTATACCTTGATTTTTCTTTTTTCTTTTTTACGATTTTTTTGTGAGGTAAAATCATGGTGGAATGAGAATGAATAGAGGAAAAGATAAAAAAAAAAATACCCTCAAACATGCAAAATTAAGATTCCAAAATAGTTAAGTCTTAGAGACTGGTGTGTGATTAAATTTTGTAGTAAAATTATCTAAATACCAAAAGTGAAATGACAACAATTTTTTTTATACCAATGACAATAATATTTAAATGGGTAACAACGTTAACTTATTTAAGGTTGTCATTTGTTAAAGTTAACACTTATTAGACAAGCGTACGTAGAAATTTTTATGAAATCAACCATCATTGTCTTAATTGCAAATGTCATTTAATAAATTAAAATTGTTATTTGTTAAAATGTTATATCAGACTAATCTCTAGAGTCTTCAAAGGGATTGTCTTTTTTAAAATTCTGAATTGAAATTTACATATTTGAAGGGTACTTGTGTCTTTCTCCGGCCAAAAAATTATTAGTTTTAAATATTTGAATATGTTCACGGAACATATATAATTATATAGCTATATGCCTATATCCGAACATGTTCTTTTACTTTTGAGTCTCTAATTCTTGGAGTTATACAAAATACACTCACGATTTAAATTAGTTAAATTAAAAAAATAATTAATATGAAATATTTTTTTTAAAACCCCTTAATCATCTTCCTTAACTCATTTTCTCCCTCTTATTTAATTATTATTGAGGGAGTACGCATTAATTGAAAAAAATTAATAAATATAAAAATTAAATCTTATATTTAATACTAAGATCATCTCTCCAATTAGCTCCTATACTATTATTTATTAAGAAACTAAAACTTTAAAAAAATGCATTCAATAATAAATAAATTACATTGGCGCCAATAATAGAGAATGTAACATTGAAGATGCATTCCTTTAACTCTAGTTAAAATTAAGATTGAATTATAATGCAACCACGATCAACATGCATTACTAATTCCTCACCAACTTCGATTTATTGTAAAAACTTAGCTACATAATTTGTTATATTACATTAAATTAAAATCAAATGGTTTAAAAAAAAAAACTAATGCAGCTAGACAACTCTCTAATACAGCCTATACGACATAACCGCATCAGAATAAATTAGAGAAGGGGGCACGAAAACATGACGACTCTTGCAATACTCAGAATGCTGAAGTCAACAAATTTAAAGGCGCTACAACAACAAAGCTTTAAAAAGCACAAATAGACTAAAAGATGTCAACTTTCTACAAAGTAGCATTTGATTAAACTCGAACACTGACAGATTTATCAGCATTACACAGGTCCAATAAAACATTGATTAACCTTGCAGACCTAGGAAACAACCTAACGAGGGCTCTAACATGCAATTTATGTACATATACCAGGTGATGATCATGATCTAGATGTTTATTGTTCCAGCAAAATATTAGTACTGAACATAAGCATATGCACGGGCTCATCAGACTTTTTTATCTTCACGTTTTACTAGTAAGCTCATCAAAATCATAACTCTAGGGGAAAAATATTTCAATGCGCTTTTTCTTTGTGCTGGCAGCAAGGGGATGAGGAACAAAACAAAAGCTGGAGGAGCATGGCCAAAATTCTGAGAGGCTCTACTCCTTTCAAAAACCCACCTTCCCATTTGGTAAGGAAAAATTGTCTTAAGAACCTATAATTCATTTTACAAATGAAATGGCTCGACGACAGCAGGCACCCATACAAATATTGCATGGGTTTGGGAGATGGAGGCAGTAATGGGGGGAGAAATTTTGTACAGAGGAGAAACTCTCACATGAAATAGCTGAGTGCTTTCTTTCTTCTCGAACCACCTTCGCCGTATAGTTCATTCCATTGTAAGAGCTCCGTCATATTTACGGATTCAGAGGAAACACTTGCACATACCTGGTCCAAAATAACATGAAAAGTTACTTCTTCTATTCCAGAACAAGGGCCCCAACAGGTGAGGAAGGGAGAGGAGGAAAGTTTAAACAAAAGTTTTCATTGCCATACCCGTTCATGAGCATCTTTAAAATCCTCCATGTTTAAAGACCGGACATCGGCACTGCCACTTAATGCTGGAGGAGGTCTGCCTTCTGCTAGAGCAGCCGCACGCTCCTGTCATGCATCAAACATCTCACATCAAAGTAGCCAACCTTCCAATTGGCACATTTGTATAACATGTCCAACTAGCTTGTACATGTAGCAAAATTATTCACGCAACCTACTTCAACCATCCCTGGCAAAGTCACATACTGCTAATACAACATATAGAAGAAAACCTTACCTTTTTTTCCTTCTCTAATATCTCTTTAATTGGACGATGTGCAGCAGTCACGCAAAGATTCTGCAGTTTGAGAGCAAGTATGAAGGCACCCTTAATATCGACTAAGTAACAACACTGTCAATTGAACATATATTGTCATATAATGCTAACGGAAAAGGAACACCCATAACCTTCAGATCACTTCCAGAATATCCATCAGTCATACTGGCAATTGCATCAAAGTCAACGTCAGGAGATAAGTCCTCTTTAGCTAGTATAACTTTCAATATTTTCGCTCTATTTGGAGCATCTGGCAAATTTACCATCAATCTGCACAAGACCAAAGATCACAAAAGATCTACCAAGTGCTGAAACTCTTTAGTCCCATAAATAAGAAAGAAGATGTAGTTGAACATAATATTCACCTTCGTGGCAGCCTCCGGATGACAGCCTCATCAAGGTCAAAAGGCCTATTAGTGGCCGCAAGTACAAGAATTCGCTCAGTATCCTTTGTACGTAAGCCATCCCAGTTCACCATGAATTCATTTTTCATCTTGCGCATGGCCTCATGCTCCCCTGGATTTTCCCTCCTGCCCAACATGCTGTCGACCTATAAAAGACATTAGTTAAGACAAATCCTTTGAATTAATACCAAAAAAGCCACGGCCTAAAAAGCTTACTTCATCAACAAATATAACACTAGGGGCAATTTTACTGGCTAGAGAGAAGACAGCTTTCACATATTTTTCACCCTCACCAAACCACTGCGGCAAAAGGGGCAAGAAACAAAGTTACAACAAGAAGGAGAGCAAAATAATAGAAAGTGTCAAAAAAGACTGAATGAAGCACAGAAATAACCTTAGATGTAATGCTTGACATGGAAATGTTGATGAAGTTAGCACCAGCTTCAGTGGCCACGGCCTTTGCAAGCATTGTCTTTCCTGTTCCTGGGGGCCCAAACAATAAGATACCCTTGCAAGGCTGTAAACAACATTTCGACAAATAGCCTGTTAGGTGACACCAAAAAAATTGCTTTCAAATGTAATTTCAAAAATAATCTGATAGAGCTGCTGGGTTTATTAAGACATAGAGGAAATCAAGGAAAACATGAGGAGTAGAAGGGAATAATTCTGCTGGTCCAAGGAATTATCCCCAGCATCCTGACTATATGGAAAAGGAAGTGCTGAACTAGAGTGCTCTAAGCGCAGGCTAGGGGCATGGGCAGTATTACGGAGTAATGAATGTTATTTTTAGATATATAGCTGGTTTGGGACGCCCAGAGGGAGTTTTAGGACATATTTTGACAGTAAGTGTGGTGAGGAGAGTCTGGCCTCTCAAATGCCAATGGACGTGTGCTGTATTGTTCTGATTATTGTTCATTCTGATTGTATCAGGGGAATAGGATTTTGGCCAGAATCGGTGAAGCCTTCTGTATCTGTAACACTGATTTGGTATTTTGAAACTTCAATAGCAAAACCCAAGGATTTCCCCCATTTATATCTTCTATTATCTTTTCTTGCTGTATTTTCCATTCACTGTTAGCAGAGCTCTATCACAATCCTTTAACTAATTTATGCTTATGGAAAAAATGGTGATTCCAGAAAAACATAACTGCAATGATTATGGACCACCATCACCATATGTTTCTAACTTTCAAGATTTTATGAGAGAATTTAAACAACAGAGTAGTTACAGATATCATGTAGATGCCAGCACCACATACAACGGCTTCAAAAGTAGGTCATTCCAACAGGTTTGAAAAGAAAAGGTGAGGTAATTCGTCTTTATGACCCCACCCCTTTCTTTCGGGGAAGGGCACCAAAAAAATAGGAGTCAATCAAAAGCATCAAAAGATATAAGAAACAAATTCCAAAGAATGCAATGGACTCAATGAGGCAACAAATTTTAAATTTGTCAGATGATTTTTCAAGACGGATAGCAACTAAACATAAGGAAATGATGTGTAAAATCAGATCAGTTGGGTGGAATGAATAACCATTGACCATCAAGAAATTAGGAAAAAGCATATGAAAAACAATAACAATATAATTGCAGACACTCAGCAAACGTGATGGGCGGAAAGCATGTTAAACAACACAATGCACTTCAATTCGTAAAGTGAACCTTGGTTAATTGCCCCTTGCAGAAAAGCTCCGGCCTTTGCAAGGGAAGCATCACCAACTCCTTCAGCGTATCCTTGACATTTTCAAGAGCTCCAATATCATCAAAAGTAACACCAATGTCACTAGGAGGAATTACATCAGCCAACAGCCTCTTTTCAAACTCATTTTCTGTTACAACATCCTAGATTCAGCCAACACAATGAGTAAAATCATTAAGACGACAGCCTTTGAATAAACAAAGTAGTTAAACTTCCATGACAGAATATCTATTGTACAATCAAAGTACAAATGCCTAACAATCACCTTCAGAGACTTCTTCAAGCTCTTGGACTCATTTTGAATGGCCTGCAAGATGCCAATTCCATACTGGATGCTGGTAGCATGGCAAAATGGCAACATAATTATGAAGTTATAGCACAGTAAATATAGTATTTTACACAACTGTTGCAGGCTAACAACTACCTTTCACAGGACAATACAAGCTTTGAATTAGGATTGGCTTCATGGTTCTGCATGAGGTGGTGGCTTAAAGCCCAACCAATTATCTTCTCTGCATCTGCAATATAGCTAACATGATATAGAAGAGAAATTTGACAAGCAAATCCTAAAGCTTTCATATACTTATTAGCAGAACATACTTTCATTTGTAAGCGCCTGGTCTTTAATGCACAAAGTCTCAAGTGCTTCACATTCCATCCCACAACGACTAAAAACCTACAAAAATTTGATGAGCTGTATAAGCTAAGAACATCATAATCACAACAGTAAACATTTATATCATGGCCATACAGTTTAGCACAAATCAAAACCTTAAAATTTAGTATCTTGCTGAATCTGACACTTTACTTGCATGAGAAGACAAAACAAAGGAAGAAAATAAGAGGAAAGCAAATGGAGAGAAGATAAGTTATGTTATTGATTAAAATTCTAAATTAAAAATGCATTCAGAAAAACTATTTTTCCATAAAAATAATTTGACCAAATAGGGTAGGAATAATAACATAGATAGCTGATCCCTCTCCTTATTTCATCTATGATCGGAGAAGAGAAGACTGGTTAGGGCAATACCCATTTTATCTCCAAAAAAGAACTGAAAAATGTGTTTAACAAACTCCCTTTTTCCCCATTGCTTTTATATATAAAAAAGGGGGGAAATTGCAAGGGGAGAAGAGGAAACAAGAAGCAGGACAAGAGGCTATTACCCAAATGCAGTTGATAGAACAAAAGAAACTACCCCTCATAATACCAAGTAAATATTCAAGGTATATTATCTTTCATTATAAATCACTTATAAGTAATGTATCCTAGTTCCTGAAACCAGGTCAAAATTTACTTGAAGAGAACACAAAATAGTTGCAAAGAACTACATTACTATAAGGGGCGTGTTGGAACATTATTTATTTAGGTTGCATTTATCTGTAAATAGTTAGTAGTTAGATGGTGTTATGTAATTGTAGAAAGAAAAGGGAAATCGAGAAGAATAGAAGGAGAATAGAAGAGAAACTGGAATTATACTGAATACTCAAGGGTTCACATCATAATCAAAGTATATCCTAATAAGACTGATGATCACTCTTATTTATAAGTGATGGGTAATCCTAATCCTAATTAAATATCTAATACTAATATATCATAATATCTAATCATGATATATATTATAATATCTAATCCTAATCCTATTTAAATATCTAATCCTAATATATCATAATATATATATTATGATATATAATCCTAATATCACATAATACCTAATACTAATTCTAATAAAATAATAAAACTACTTAAATTGTTTATATATATTTTACATATCAATACTCCCTCCCTAAAAGACCCTTGTCCCCAAGGGTCAAGTACCAAGAACGATACTAAATTAGAGCCAAGAAGCATTTTAATCAATTCTCCTTTAAACCAAAACTGGACTAGGAGATTTGAGATCGCCAACATTATCGGTGTCAAACTTGAAGACATGTTGCAAAGTGCACTCTTAAACCCCTCACAACAATTGAGACTTGATGATCCATCAGCTCTAAACTTTTGTTTCATCACTTTCTTTTTACAAGTTATGTGTGAAGGTTCCTGTAAACCATTAATTGTGCTCTGAAAATTGATCTTCTTTGAACATGCTAAACTTCTTGCATCTTGGAAAGTGATAGGCTGAATTTTCAACTCTTCTTGAGTCTGGCTAGAGTTCTTGGAACTTTCTTGCATATCTTTTTGCTCATCAATGGGTGTCGAAAGAGAAGACTCATCTTCTTGAGCTGCCGAGCACTCTTCTTGATCACTAGAAATGTCTTTTTCCTTTTGCAATATTTTTCGTGACTCTGTCACATCTTTCTTTATCGGTTGAGTTTTCTGCAAACGGACGCTCATCCTGTCAAGATTCCTTACCATATTCTGAAAACGTTGCTCTATATCCATGCTCATCCTGTCAAGATTACTCGCCATATTCTGAAGACACCGTTCTATATCCATGCTCATTTTATTATTGATTCTAGTGAGTAGCCGAGGAACGATCGCTCTGATACCACTGTTATGTAATTGTAGAAAGAAAAGGGAAATCGAGAAGAATAGAAGGAGAATAGAAGAGAAACTGGAATTATACTGAATACTCAAGGGTTCACATCATAATCAAAGCATATCCTAATAAGACTGATGATCACTCTTATTTATAAGTGATGGGTAATCCTAATCCTAATTAAATATCTAATACTAATATATCATAATATCTAATCATGATATATATTATAATATCTAATCCTAATCCTATTTAAATATCTAATCCTAATATATCATAATATATATATTATGATATATAATCCTAATATCACATAATACCTAATACTAATTCTAATAAAATAATAAAACTACTTAAATTGTTTATATATATTTTACATATCAGATGGTAGATGGTAGATGGTAGATGGCAGCATTCAATAACTAGTGTAAATAGCTTGTAATCTTCCACATTTAAAGTCGACAGAAACTCTTCTTTCTTCACTTTTCACAAGTTTGATAGTGAATAATATTCTAGAATTATCATCACACTCTCTACTCTCCCATGCAAAACATATGTTCATTCCTAGAAGCCTGCTTTAAATCATTGTTGCTAGTTGAACCAGAAGAGCGGCATTAGCAAAAATATCATAGTTAACTGCTGACTGATTGTGACTGATACCATTGTTAGTGGTAAATGGAGAAAAGAGGTCAAAATAGCAATATATTCATTCACACGGATCCAGTTACACCGAAGACCCTATTTATCGATGTTAAGTCAATTACGCTACCCTTTTACCCCTAATTCCCCTTACTATTCCTAATTGCCATATATCAGTGACCCTCAAATGTCAAAGGAAAATCTGGCAACTAAAGACTTAATCTCATGTCTCACATCAATTACAGCTACCAAGACCAAGTGTACAGTCACGAAAGCATGCAAAGCACATTAGTTCTACGACCACAGAACAGATCCACATGTCACTTATGTACAAGTCTAGACTTCAAATTCATAGGTTCTTCTTCCTCCTTTTGGCTACCTACACATTTTCAGGCTTCATGTTTATGTGTGCCCTCTTGAGGCTCATAAAATTGAAAAGTTAATTAAAAATTATAAATTACTTAAATTCCACTACATCAAGAGGTACACGCTAAGATTCTGATAGAAACAATTGTTCGAAAGTCAAACAGGCCCACATTAGGAACTCACTGTGCGCAGGTGATGCAAATTTGCTTTGATTTTTAGAGTCTCGGCATCTCGATCCAGCTGCTGTTTCCAGGATGCTAGAAGTGCCTCATCCTATGACAGGAAAAAATTATCAACAATATATGATATGAGGAAAGCATGACTGATTACGTGCAATCTAGTGTACAAACCTGTGGCATGTGAATTGTAACTTTATTAGGGAAAAGCTTAGTCAAAGTTTTGTTTGGCTTTGGGACTTCCTTCCCCCTCTCATGCAATCTTCCAAAACTATCCTGAAATAATAGAAGAGACCGTTACAAAAAAAAAACAATAAAATGACAATAAAACGAGATATTGTGCAGCTATAGGTGAGAAAACCTGTAGAACAAAAATCATACAAGACAAAGGAACAAAGGACAATCCCGTATCTCTTTCCAATGGAGGAGGCAATAAAATCAATAGGAGACAAAGTCATTACCGGGAAAGCCAAGTCAAGAAGGGCAGTCTGATTGCTGCCGAATTTCGTAAAAAGCAAACCCCCTGGATGTGACTGGTAGGAAAAATAATTGAAAATTACAAAAAGTCAATAGGAAACATAGCCAATGACATAATTATGTGTATGCAAATATAGGGTACTCAATCTGCAATTTCGTATCCTACATCAATTATCATACATCTTCCTTGCTAGTTTCTCAAGTCACATTAAACAAAAAACAGATATGTCCAGGTCATAACCATACAAAACACAGATCTTTAGAAACTAAAATTTCATCCTTTCAACAAGATTTCGTTAGAATTAGTTAGATTAGATGATATATATCAAACTTTCCCCAGATAATCTAGTAGTTGGTTATAATGAACTTGTAATCATTTTCCAGAAAAGCTAGGCATTTGTTTGGTCACTCAATTTCCAGAGTCCCAAAACGAATCACAGTTCAGGATCATAACATAGTTTTCAATAAAATCAAAACAATTATACCTTCTCCTTCCGACTGTCAGTGTGAGTATGCGAGCCTATAACAACCACATTGTCTGGAAGCTTTTCAAGCCTACTCTTAAATGAATATGGATCTCCATGTCCTACAATAGACTTCTCAGCATCTTTCATGAACAAAATGAAAGGTGCAGTTCTGCTCTCACTATAAACAACCTAAAACCAAAAGAAAGATATAGAAAAGCCAGAGTAAAATTAAAGCACAGAATGGTAATAAATATTGTTTTCAGACAACGGAGTGGAAAGAAAGGATACCTCGAATAATGAGTTGATAAGTAATTTGTCCAACTCATCCACACCGTTGTTTTCCAATCGAAGATCACTAACTAGGAAGAGTAAAAGAGACATTTATTATCCAAAAAAAAAATCCCTTTGAGACAGGACTAGAGAAAATCTGAGCATAAATGTATATTATCGGTGAATGATACCATTGCAGAAAAACCCTTGACCTCCTTCACAGGCACCTCCAAGATCAACTCCATCAGGTATGGGCTTATCAAATCTTACACCAGTTTTTGACAAAGGATTATCGTCAAAACATAAGACAACTTTCCCCCGACTTCCATTAGGTGGGCCCCTACAACGTGCATAAGATATTGCTAAGCAACACTAAAAGAAAAAAATGAAAATCTTTAAACTTCAAACAAGAAAGGGGTGGATATATATAAGAATAATAAAAGAGGCAAATTATGAAGAGGGATGAACCGCATAAAGTGATACTTGAAGTCTAATCTCCCAACAGTGTTCTTTATTAGAACCAATGGCTGATTTCATCTACTAATATTTTAAAATTTAAAATGGGATATCATCTATATGAGAATCAAAGCATTCTCTGCCTTATTCATCGAAGGCCCTTCGATTGTTTCTCACATAGAAGGTCCCGTTAAAGCAGTAACAACCTATAAAAATCAACATGAATTGTAATGTTTTCTTCCTCACAGTAAATCATCTCAATCTGCTACAGCACTAATAACCGCATACAGAAGTGCGGTCACCTTAAAGAAAAGAAAAATAGTCCCTTCCTAATAAGCAGTATTATAATTAGAATCAAACATGAATTATACTGTTAACTATTTAAGGCAAAAACCCTAATGAATATCTAATAAACCATGATCAGTTAGGACACCGTGCTATGACCAGCCTATTTTGATGAATATAGTTCCAAGTTTTCATTCACTATACTACTATGTCAAGTCGAAAAGGTTGTGCCAGCATCTATGATAATATAAAGATCTCTTCTATAGCTTATACAATAGATGCAAAACATATACACTTTTGTGTGAATGAGAAACAAGAAATTAACCCCGGAAAATTTTATAACAAATTTTCACCTTGAAGATGTCTGATACAAACCCCCAGAAGATGAGCAGCTATATTTCACCCTGTCACCTGCATGATTATATATGGAGAATGAAGAATGCCAAAGTAATATAACCGAGCTTAATACTGATGGTTGAAAAATTGAACAGATACCTTTTTTAAACAAACAATTTTTAGTTGTCCCAGAAGTGGAAGGTGTGGCATCCGTCTCAGTTTTGGGTTGAGATTCAAGACCACATGAAGTAGGTACATTTGAAGGGCTAGGTGTATCTGTTTCACTAGTTGATGGGTCCATGTTCCTAGCCAGGTCGGTGGCTGTAGAACTTTGCTTGGAACAGCTGCAGGTTTTTTCAACAATAAATCCTTCTTTGAGTAGCTCGGCTTCCTTGGATGATAAACCCTATTTTCATTCATACATCTACCAATTAGGATTTTAATAACTCCTTCAAGGGAAAAAAAATAAAAAAAGATATTGACATGTATTGCAAATTCATTATCACAGTTTTTACACCCAAGAAGGAAACTTCATCTTACACCCAAAAGCAAATGGCTATCAAATATGAGCAACTTAGCTCCAAAGTAATTAGCAAGTGCTTTTGCCAGCATCTCCTGATATATTTCTGACCCTGCAAACCATAAAAATTTGCAATTTCCCTCAATCTTGGAACGACTAGTTACAATGACAGAAACCTGTGACACAAACAGAAAAGGAGGGAGACTGGTGAGGAGAACCAGTTCAAAAGCCACATACCTGCAGGTCCAGAAAGTAAAATACGTGGGTTGATAGTCGTAAGATCTGATGTGTATTTTGCATGTTCCTTGTGCTTCAGGTGAATAAAGCAAGCTGCAACCAAGACATTTTTCGTGTTCTCACTGCAAAAAACAATATAAAAACAATTAACAGTAAAGCTCTAAAACAATAATCTATCCTTAGAAGAAGCTATAAGAATAACTCCAACACACTATATGAAGTCAATCAAGTCAAACTCAGAGAATAGTCCCCATTATATTTCAAAAATAAACGGAAATAAGTCCAGAACCCTCAATACATGTTTTAAAATGACTGTCATGTTTTATTTATACAATTGTATAATCTCTAAAAAAATATTGCAAATAGTATAAAACAAAGAAAAAATACCTTAAATAATATGGGAAGTTGTCAAATGACACTTCTATGTCTTTTGCATCCAATATTGCAGCATGGACATCTTCTTTGAACACCGCACAGCGCACAGACATACCCGAAGTTGATACTGCCAGCATATCCCTCGTCCCATTTCTTTCTTCCAATACCTGTTTAAAGATACTTTTGCTCAATTTCAGTTTACAACTAGATCGAGCTAAGATCCTGAAGAAAGGCCTTAGGAAATCAGTCATCCCAGAAAGTTTTACATTGCCTGCCTCCATGCTAGCATCTGGATCGCATTCCATTGGATGATTATTGTCACTTGCTCCAACGTCAGCTGCTTTATCACTCTCTACATTTGGAGCTGAGTTGCCTTCCGGATCATCAAGCTCAATTTCTGTATTATCATGATGAGCAGAACGAGCAGGGACATCAGTACCCTGATGAGCTTTATTAGTATTTTGAGACGGAGATTTCCATCTCGAGATAT
The DNA here is from genome assembly GCA_037074615.1 of Leucaena leucocephala. Taxonomy (NCBI): domain Eukaryota; kingdom Viridiplantae; phylum Streptophyta; class Magnoliopsida; order Fabales; family Fabaceae; genus Leucaena; species Leucaena leucocephala. Next base: position 2,284,578 of record CM073537.1, read on the forward strand.
CTTTTTGTCTGAAGCTAGAAAGAGAAGCCAGAATGGAAGCCCCAGCAACAGCTGAGGGGTCTCCCGTTCTCCTTTCAAGCTGCAGAAATTTCCCTACACCACCCTGAATTTCTGCACCCTTAACTGCAACGTCAGCATTTAGCTGCTGAAAGATCTAAGCCAAGATAATTCAAGGAAACCACTCATGCAGATATACTAAATCAACTTACGCACAAGGAAATTATGGGGAAGTAGAACAGCAGACTCTACTGATCCAAAGGTGAAAATAGAGAGACAAAAGAATGGCAAAAAGATAAAAGGATACATATGAATGATTTCCCAGCAAACCAAAGACCACTTCATCACCCGAGTTAAGCACACAGCTGGTGTTCTTCTTGACAAGTGTCCCATTAACTAGCACAGATCCTTTGCTACCCGTACTCTCTAACAAGGCTACAGCACATCCCTCACGCTGAATAGTTTCAGAAACAGCAAATCAAACCAAATTCATATCCTACGTATTCACATCAATCAAGTGTTCCAAGATTCTATCGAGGAATGGTTATTTAGTTTAAAAATTTACCTGGGTATGCTTAATCTTGCATAGATTTGCACTTATAGTCTGATCCTTCAATGGAAAGTGGCAATTTCTACTGGAACCAATAGTGAAGTTGGGTGTGCAAATGGAAACATTTGGGTTCTGCAGCATATATAAATTCCAATTTTCTTTTAAAAAAAAATTAACCGATAAAGTCCCCGTGCTACATGAGTGAACACTCAAACGTGTTAACAACCACAATCATTTTGCACGGTGGAAAGAAAAGGTCGCTAACTAAGCAAATGACTGCCTAAGTATATTTCTCTTTTCCATTCACTTCACTTCAATGAACATGAATTACCAGAGCAGACTGCGACAGGAGCCTGCACCAAGGCGCCGAGGTCTCAGAACTTGGACTTTGCTTCTGATATATATTCCACGAAGACAAAGAACCCCTTGGCTTATCAACCACCAAAGTCCGCGAAGACCCTTAAAGGTAAAAAGAATTAAGCGTTGAAATAAAAATATATTAAGCTTATCGCTGAAGTCAAGTGATACGTTGATAGAAAACTAAAGTTTCAAAAAGCTAAAAATGTACCATCACCGATCGGCAGCGCCACAGTGACAGCCGCCGCAGCATCACCCTTGCAAGAAGTCAGACCATCACCAGTGTCATCTCCAGCGATCTGAGCATCGCATTCTCCAGGATCAGCCGCCGGCTCAGGGGTACTTACTTCTTTAGAATTCTCCGCTGCCGGCTTCGGTTTCTCCGACGGACCACCATTTTCAGCCTAAAAACCAAGAAAACCGTAAACCCAAATCTTAAAAAGCCGTTGGAAAAGGAAGGGAGAAAGAAATCTTCGACGTTTCAACATTCGAAAACGTTGGGAACAAACTCAAAAGTGAAGCATTCCTATCCCAATTGATTTTATGAGACCTTTTGACGCTTCGGTGAGGGAGGGTTATCATCCGAAGAAGAAGATCTTTTGGAATTGTTGCCAGAAAGAGATCCGCTACGTCTCGTGGAAACCATGCTTCTCCCTTCTGGTTCTTCTGGTTTTCTCCTCTCTAAATCGATGAGAGAAGGATGTGGGGGATATCAAATGATTTTAAGAAATTTTATTAATATATAGATATCTCTTTTTTATAATTATCTCGCTTTTATTCTTTGTTGTCTAGTTGGGGCACGATGGTTTGGTGCCTCCTGGCTTCCGTTGCCTGATGGGCTGATAAACCCACAGCACGCGTAAGTTAGAACTCAGCGCTTTCATTGGCACCGTTTGGTGGCGTACGTTAGTGGTACACTCTGAGTATTATTATTGTTCACCGGGGCCTGCTTTGTAAGTTGTTTGCAGTTTTGTTAGGTCCTTCTTTTCTTTTTCTTTTAAGTGCATTTCCAGTACTTTTTATAAAATTTTAATTTATCGTGTGTTTGGTTAATCACTAAACTTAAATTTAAAAAAAAGCTTATATCTTAAATTTTAATTTAAAAAATATTAAAATAAATAATTATACTTATCTAAAAGAGTTTATGGATTAAATTATAATTTAAAATCATAATTTTTGTAAGCTACTAAAAATAGCTTTAGAAATAGTAATTACTATTTATCTTTATTTTCCCCCCTCTCCTCTCTCCTTTATATTTCGTCTTTGTCATTGCCTACCTTTTTCTTCTGACGTTCATTGAAACCACAGTTCCCCATTACTACTAGTTCTCCTTTACTGTGGATCATGGAGAGAACTTTTGTCGCCGTTGTTTGTAGGTCTTGTGGAGGTGGTCATCATCTAGTCCCTTGCTAATTGGAGATATGGGCTCATTGGCTTCCATCGTGGTCGAGTGTGCTAGAGATCTTCGCTCATCAGTGCTCATCGGTGTGGAGGTGGAGAGAGAACAAGAGAGTGGAGGGGAAAAAATGAACAGTGGTAGCAGACGTGGGATGCCGAAACTATGCAGAAGATCATTATTTTTTTTTACCTCATACCCTTTATAGTAATTTACCAATGACAAAATTTCTTCAGTAATAACTATCCAAACACTCGTTCATCCAAAACCACTTTTTTCCATAAGATATTTTTCATAAGAGTTTATACAAAAGCTGCCAAAAAATATTTTTTTTAAACTATTTTTTAAAATCATATCTAAATGGGCCCTTAATCCCTTGATCTTATAAAGTGCTTTTAATCTTTTAAATCTAATTATTATATTAAAATTTTAAATGTTAATAAAATATTCTCAAATTCTAACCTATTTAGTTTAATTTTTAAAAATAATAGTAATTAGCTCAAAAAGTGTCATTTGACATCAACAAGAGGATTGAAAAAATAATTTATAAAATTAAGGGATCAAATCCCATTTTCTTGTAGCTGTTTAGAATCACTCTAAAAAAATATTTTAAAAGAACTTCTGGTTTAATTCTTAATTTTAAAAAAAATTAAAATAAATAGTTATATTTGTTTAAAAAAATTTATGGACCAAATTATAATTTAAAATTATGATTTTAAATAGACTCCTAATAATAGCTTTTTGAATAGGAGAAGAGTTTATAGATTGCCTAATTTACCCCTTTTTTTACTCTCTCTCATCTTCCTTCATCTCTTTTCTCTTCTTTGTTGCCACTGTGTCGCCTCCACCATCGCCTCCATAGTGAGAGGAAGTCGTTGCTGATTATCGGTAGTAAGAGGAGGTTGTCGCCTCCACTGTGAGAGGAGGTCATTGTTGCATCTTATTCTTCTTCCTCTTCAGGCCTCGCCGTCTCTCTCTCCTCTGTAAGTCATCCTCCTCCTCCTCCGTTCCTCTATAAGTCGTTGCTTGAGATATGTGAGAAGATGAGAGATAGAGATATGGAAGCAGTCTACATTGCAAAGATGGAAGTAGTCTGAGAAAGAGCTACAATGAAATTTTTGGAGAAGGAAGTGAAAAAAAAAATAGAGATGGGAAATTACAAACAGTCTAATTAATTTTTTTTTATCTCATATAATTTTTAGTAATTTATGAATAATTTTTTTTTATAAGTTATTTTCTATAAAAATTTATACAAAAATATTTTAAAAATTATTTTTTTTATAAATTATTTTTTAAAAATCTATCTAAATGAATCTTTAATGACATGAGAATTTTTTTATAAGTGAAAGGTCTTTGTTTGTTCCCACTTAAAATTCGATGTCATTAGTGTTTCCTTTTTAAATAAGGGATTAAATTGAAACGTTGTATGAAAATAAATGATCGAATACGGATTTTACTCCTTTTTTCTTTTGTGTGTGTTTTTTAATTAGAAAGTCTAATACAAAGAATAAAGAAGTCCTAAAAAATTATCAAAAAATTATAAAATTCTATAGGACCTATGATTAATTTTTTTAAATTATGAAATAACATAATTGCCTCTGAGAAAAAATAATTTAAATAATATGAATGACAACTGTATAAGAGAAAAATAACAATTCAAGCAATGAAAAAAAATAACAACTGAAATAATAAGAATAATAATTCAGAAGAGATAATAACAACTATGGGTGGAAAAAATAACAATTGATATATTTTTTCTAATGGTAGTTATATAATTTCACAATTCAAAAAAAATTAATCCTAAATCTCTTGAGATTTGACATAATTAAATTCTTTACATACAATTCTTTTCTTATTACCCACTCGGTTTACCTGAGCTTTGCCCTGACTACATTCGGATTTGACCCGTATCGCGCACCTGACTATAGTGGGTGAGTCTCCCAACGGAAATTGTCTGTATACGCTAAGACTCGAATTCGAGACCTCGTTTAAATGATAGCGAATCGTTTATCACTTAGATTAACTCTTGTTACTTTTTTACCTACAACTTAAATCTTAAATGTAATTTTTTTCTTTTTTATTTGGGACTGAGCATGTCCTCTAGTCTCTCCGTCTCGCATTCATTACGTGGAATTGTGTCATCTAGTCGGGGTGCGCTCAGTTGCCAGGAAGCTGTTTAGCGCGGTTAAAAATTTCATCGGTTATATAGTAAATATGACAATAGTAGTAGTGATTAATAATTATTTATTATTAGCCATTATAATATTTTGCATAAGAAAATTAGAAAAGTGTGCTTCCGTTTTTATCCAATCCATTAATAAAATGTAAAGAAAATAATAAAAAAAATCAACGTTTAGGATTCAGATTGGGATAACCACCACTCACATGATTTCTGTTCAATGAGTTGGCGCATTTGGGAGAGTAACTTGGTTTCATTTTATATTATTAAGATATACACAAAACTCTTCATCCCAATTTCTGCAAATTTAAAGGTGTTCAAACACTAATACCAGAAATCAAATATATTAATTATAACATTAGGTTAAGTTTGGCAGAAAATAAAAAGTTAGGTTAATGTTCGACCTTACCTTGAGAGTTTTCATCTATGAATTGTAGCTATTCAAAAAAAAATTATTTGATCAATATGTCTTATAACTATTAAAAAATAGTAAAATCGTCTAAATTATTAAAAAAATTAATTTTAACTGTTAAAAAATTAAAATTAATATTATTAATAGTGAGGGTGATTTTATGCACCCGTAGCTCCTTGCGAAAATTTTCAGTTGCCTATGTGCTTTGCACAAAAAATTTTAGGATAAATTAGACCTTGACCTTATAACATTTATTAATATAAAGTGTTATTTTTGGTACTTAATAAATATTATGTTTTCCAATTATGAAACATATAAAACCTAACTTGTGGTTGTGGATCAGGAAAAAATAGCGCCATAAAGATATAGATTTGTAGATTCGTTTTCCATTTTTATTGGAAGAGATTCGTCTATCTATGATGATCCATCCAATAAGGAAAAGTGGAGCCCTCATGACCCAACGGGTTAAGAGCCCTCATGATCGGGCAAAATATCCCCAACAAGACTATGTGATCATGATCAAGAGAGATAGAGAGAGCGAGCTCCAACGGGGAGATGATTTTAGTGAAAATTAATGACCCAGTTGCACATCGAATTTTGGGATCTGTATGTTCCTTTTCTGTTCCATGCTCAATATATCAGGCCAACCAGCTAGGGATCAGGAAAAAAACAAAACAACAGTAAGAAGAAGAAAATCTAACTAGGATATTTTAATTTAATTTGATTATGATTGATTTTGACTTGCTTATATAGTATTATACTTCTCAATTATAATTATAAATCTTATATTTATAATTAAAATTAATTTCTTAATTAACTCATATATTAAAAATTAGAGGTAGAACTAATAAAATAGGTCAACTCACAAATTATGGGTCAGCTCGTCAGAACCCTTGGACTATAAGGAGATAAGTTGTACAGCCTGCCACTAACCTACCCTATTTCGGTGGAAAAGTTGAGCTCGTTTTACTAGTTCTAGTCGAGTATAATAATTTTTTTGGGTAGTTACTTATTCTATTGAACTTCTAATTTTATTTTATTTTTTGGTCTGCCGTTATTGTAATTTGATTATACGTATCAAATTGTATTTGATTGTGATAATCAGATTTTATTTTTAATTCCACTTTTAGGACGTACCAGGAGTATTCAGTGTTGGTCTTTGATAACAAATATCCTTCAAAAAATTATAATAAAGATTACATAGATTTCTTTTAACTAGTTTGTGTAATTTTAAAATAAAAGTTGATTTGTTTTGCATACAAAGATTAAGAATTAAAGGGCCAATTATTTAACCGTTGGAGGTGTTGTAGCCTGATGACATCAAACTGCTCTCTTAATTTTGTTGAGCCTGGGTTTTTCTTAATAAACCAAAACATATCTACTCACTACAGAATATCATTACAAGAGCCATTATCAGACCCCAAGGGGTCCAAAATAAAATCCAGATAAAAAAAAACTTGTCACTCCCAAAGGGTGAGATATTTTCATTTTTCGCATTTCTCCAAAACTATCTTTATATATAACCAAGCCATCTAAGGATGCAACTATGAACTAGATTAGACCATTTAGAACTAATTTGAATTGTCCATGTTTATGTATTTTAATTTTTTAAAAAATATTTTAATAAGTATAGTATATAGAATAAAAATAGTTTCTTACCTGTAAATTTTCCAAAAAAATTATTTTAAAAATTTTATATAAATTGATGAAATTATATTTGGACGGTGCATATCTTGTTTTTTTTTTGATACTATGGACGGTGCATATCTCACAACAGATGATGAGTACTAGGTGGTCACCTGGTCATCACCCTAAACCGACCCCCCATTTAATGGGTAAGATATGATGGGAGATGTACAGGTTCAAAATATGCTAATAATTGTACCCAAAAAAAATATGCTAATAATAATAAAGAAAAGAACAAATAAGCATGTCCAGTAAAATTTTTATTTATCTCGTACAAATCTATATATTTTTTATTAATTTAAGCACACATTAAATACATGAAAATGTTTATAAATTATTAAATAGTTTAATTTTAATCGACTTGCAAAAAATATGAAAGATTAAGGAACAATGTCAATATTAGACACTAGATAGTTTTTACAATAAAAAAGGATAAGAAAATCATAGAAAATTATTTTTTTCTGGCCAATATAGAAAATTTTTAGGGCAACGATGAATTAGAACAGAACTGTTTTTTTTCTTGCTAACGGATCAGTACCAAACCTAGAATTATTGGCAATCAAAATGTTTTTATTTGTTGTATAAAACAACTGTTTTTATTTGGATCAAGAATTTAGGGTAGCGAAGATCCGGTTCATTCTTCACGGAACCCCATCTGAGGCCCAAATTATAGCCGGTTCACTATAATTTATAAAACCCATCTACCAGTTCCCATTTAGCATCCCTGCCCTAGGCATCCGATCGCCCGCCTCCATTCACCGTAAGTTCTTCTTTTCCTCCATTCACCGTGAGCATGTAATGAGATCTGGTTATAGATGTAATCTCTGCGACTTTTTATTCTTATTTACCGATTGTTGATGAAAGTAGAAAGGAAGCAATTTTTTTGGTTCTATTTTCTATAAAATCTTTGTTGTACTTGAGGCAAATCTCAAATTCGCTTTGCTGTATACTGAGATTATTGATACATCAAACACTTACGTGGAACTCTTTATATGCATATTGTAGAAGCAAGGGAATTATATACATCAGAAATGGCAGTCACACTGGCTAATGTTAACTCTGCTTCTGGCTTGAAAAAGCTTGATGAATACCTTGTCACCCGCAGTTATATTACTGGGTAAGTCGTTTTTTTAATTGCTTTTTCTATTCATTCTCCCTCTCTGTTTCTAGGTGGCGTTCATTTACTATCTCTATTCAGGTATCAAGCTTCTAAGGACGATATCACAGTATATGCAGCCTTGTCTCAGGCCCCATCGGCTGAATATGTGAACGCTTCCCGTTGGTACAAGCACATTGATGCTTTATTGAGAATCTCGTAAGTTCTAATCTCATGCCTAATTGTGGATTAAATAGGGTAATTGGGTGCTTTTACTAGATGTACGGGCTTTCAATACCATTCATTTACTCTGCCCTTTATATGTGATCTGACAGCTCAAGGCATTTTTTATGTCTGAGTTTGTGATTTCCCTAATGTTTAATGCATTATAATTTTACATCATATGTCTAAGAATTTTAGTTAATGTTACTAGTTTCCTGCCTCTTATTCGATCTATTCTTTATCTTGGACATACAGGGGTGTATCTGGTGACGTATCTGGAGTCAAAGTGGAGGGATCTATGCCCGCAGCAGACGAGACCATTGTCACTCCTCCACCTGCTGACACAAAGGTAAGTATTTTCCTCAATTTTATTCAGGTTTCAAATAATGCATTAACTGGGTTCGCAAATGAATAAATGTAATATTATTTGATTTGAAACTTGTTTTCAAAGTTTGATTGTGTGTATTCTTTGTTTTCCTTTTTGTTTTCTTCCATCCTTCTCTTTCCTTGTCCATTTTATCTTTGTTTTTATATACTTTCTTCTCTTTCTCTCTCTGGATATATATTCTCCAGTTAACGCTAGTAGTGAGCCATCTGTTGCTCAGTTATGTGATAGACTGTCATCAGTATTACCAATTTTTTGTTCTTTATGGAGAACTCATTCTAGTGGTTGACTAGATATAATGTTATCCAGGCCACATCTGCTGAGGATGACGATGATGATGTGGATTTGTTTGGGGAAGAGACAGAAGAGGAGAAGAAGGCTGCTGAAGAAAGGGCAGCTGCCGTTAAGGCATCTTCAAAGAAGAAAGAATGTAAATTATGTTCTTACTGAATTTTAATTTAATTGCCTTCGGGTCCTGATAGTTTCTTCTAACACTTGTTTTATGAGTAATGACTTTTTGCTGATTGGATTATCAGCTGGGAAGTCATCTGTTTTGCTGGATGTGAAGCCCTGGGATGATGAAACAGACATGAAGAAGCTTGAAGAAGCAGTGAGAAGTGTTCAGATGGAAGGATTGCTTTGGGGTGCTTGTAAGTTCATTGTTTTCTTACCATATTACTTTAAACGATAAATATATCATCCTTTATACTTTGCCCTGGACAACCTACATTCATCATGGACCATGCTGTTTGCAATTCTAATATTATCAATGTTGCAGCCAAACTTGCCCCTGTTGGGTACGGTATCAAGAAGATGCAAATTATGCTTACTATAGTGGATGACCTTGTCTCTGTTGACACCCTCATCGAGGAACAGCTCATGAGCGAGCCAATTAATGAATATGTCCAGAGCTGTGACATTGTGGCCTTCAACAAAATATGTTTGTATTCTAAAGCCTTTCTGTTTATATATAGAGATTCCCGTAGATTGTATTGAGGGGACATGCAACTTGTGATCCACGATTGATATTTGGTTCTAATTCTGTCTCATAACTTTTGTTGCAGAATCTGGGATTCGGTAGACGGGACTGTTCCGATCAACAGCTGAGAAGTTTCTAGGGTTTAAGATATCTTTAGTGCTACTTCCGTATCTGATGTTTTTCTTTCTAGAAGCCTCCCTGTTACTGTTACTTTTGTAGTGTTATATTTCGTCAAGTGTCGTTTTACTTAATTATTATTGTTGCAGATGATTTTCTTAATAATGATGGTAACTGGCGATTGATAAAGTGAATTAAAAAATGCCTTTATTCGCACAATTTGAAAATTTTGATAAGTTGGAAAATTTTAAAGTTCAATTAAAGTAATTTTTCATTAGCCATTCGTCCTTATTTAGTACGAATTGTTAGAAGTTAAAAATTTATTAAATTTGAAGGGTAGAATTAATAAAATTTAAAGTTTTTTTTTCTTCTGGTAAAACATGTTGAAAATACTTCATAAATAGAACTATGACTAGGTGAGTATTTCCATAAGTTATTAATTGAATTAAGTAATTAAGAAGAATATATATGACTAGGGGTGCTCACAGGACGGGTCGGGACCGGAACAACCTTGTCTCGTGTCCCGTCTCGTCCCGAATTTGTCCTGGTCCCGATGGGTTCGGGACGGGAATTCCCGATTTAATTTTTTTTTAAAAAATATTATAATAAAATTATCTCAATAAATTATTCCATATAAAATGCTATAGCAATTTTTTCTAAATACCAACATTCTTCCCCAATAGAAAATAATAACTTACCCATATAAGAAAAAAAAATAATAGTAAGAAAGAATAAAAATATCAATATAAAAATATCTGTATAAGAATAAAAATATCTATATAAGAGTGAGAAAGATAGGATAATGTAATATTTTTTTTTTTTAAAAAAAATACTTCGGGACGGGACGGGATTCCCGAGGGACGGCCCGAGACCCGTCCCGTCCTGGACCTCCTTTTGTCCCGTCCCGGTAGTGTCCCGGACCGGTCCCTTTCGGGACGGGACGGACCCGTCCCGAAATCATCGGGACCGGGTTGGGACACCCCGGGACGGGACAAAATGGACACCCCTATATATGACAATTGGCACAATTTACCAAGAGGGGGTATGTTATGTGCAGTCACCTGATTGAGTTTCTGGATTAGAAATGTAAATTGCAACATCATTATATCAAAGAGTGACACCAATAACTTGAAAACTAAGGTCTATTTCTCAATGAATGTTGATCCTAGAATCAGGAGGAGTATTTGTAATCAGCTGGGTTTCAAGCAAACTGGTCCTCTTGGGAAATATTTAGGGGTGCCTTTGATCTGTGGCCGTGTTTCTTCTAGTACTTAGAGCTATATTCTTGAGAGAGTACAGTCTAAACTTGCCAGCTGGAAAAGTCGCTCCCTTTCTCTGGCTGGACGTATTACTGGCCAGATCAGTGCTGCTATCTGTTCCTCTTTACACCATGCAGAGCACTTTACTTCCCTCTTTTTGTCCCAAAGCAAATGAACACATTATTACGGACATATTTGGATAAGATTTAAAAAAAAGACTTATAAAAAAAAAGACTTATAAACCGCTTATAAAAAAGAGCTTTTAGAAAAGAGTTTATGGAAAAAAAATAGTTTTAAATAAATAAGTGTTTGGATAGTTATTTTTAGAATGATTTTTTATATTGGTAAATTACTAAAAAGGGTATGATTTGATTTAGAGTAAGAGAGAGGAGAGAGATAGAGAAGAGAGAGGAGAGAGGAGAGAGGGTGGAGAGGAGAGAGGGTGTAAGAAAAAGTAGGAGAGGAGAGAGGGTGTAAGAAAAAGTAGGGGTAAGATAATAATTGGATACTCCATAAGCTCTTTACTGTTGAAAAAGCTAGTTTTAATAGCTTATTCAAAATCATGGTTTTGCCCAAAAGCACTTATGGACAAATATAACTGTTTGTTTTAAAATTTCTCAAAGCCAAAATTTTGCCCAAAAGGATTTCTAAAACCATAGTTTATGTAGTATCCAAACACACCCTATGAAGTTTAACTGGGGTTATAGGGATGATCATCATGGCATTACTCTTATCAAATGGAGTGAACTCCGTCAACCCTTGAAAAATGGTGGTGGTGGTCTCTTCCGACTTGAATCTCAAAACAATGCTTTCTCAGCTAAACTGGTTTACAATCTTTTTGCGCAGGCAGATGCTCTTTGGGTGCGAGTACTCAGAGGGAAATATGGCTTTGTTAATGACACCACCAAGCCTCTTGTCCCTCGTGCGGCCCCTTCTTATTTTTGGCGCAATCTTTACTCGAATATCCGGAGATATTATGCATGGTATTAAATGGGAAATTGGAGATGGTCATAAGATTAGAGTTTGGTCTGATTTTTGGGTTTGAGATTCTAGTCCTTTAAAGCATTTAGCTTTTGGTCCTCTTCCTGAGGCTGCCTTATCACAACCGGTTTCTAACTTCATTGATTCGGAAGGTAATTGGCGAAGGAATCCTTTTGAGCATTTTTTGCCTCCTGATGTGCTGAAAGATATGCTCAACACTACTGTAAGTAGATCCCCATAAAAACCCTCTTGTTTTTGGCACTTTGCATGTAATGGAATCTTCACAGTTAAATCTGCATATCAAGCCTGAGTCTCTAAACTGGGATAGCTCACATCCACAATGGTTTCAAGTTTGGAAGCTGCCTACTGCGCAAAGAGTTCGTACCTTAGCTTCTTCTCAAGGGCAAACTGATGACGAATTCAGAGATATATAGGGAGAATATCTCAGGAAAGCCAATGCTCCCTCTGCAATGGAGTTTTAGAAGACATTAACCATGTGTTCAAAGAATGTCCTATAGCTTCCTCGGTATGGAAGAAAAATTCTTCCTCTGGATATGTGTGCTGATTTATTCAGGAAAAACATCACAATTTGGTTGACTGATCAACTGGGAGACAAGAACCTAGAGAACTGTTGGAAGATTGGGTTTTGTATTACATGTTGGAAGCTTTGTGATATCAGACCGCAGAATTTCGACATACAGTAGATAATATTTTAGCAAACATACGTTTAGCAGTAACTCGTACCATTAAGAATTTTTCTTTTCTTAGAAACTCATGTAAATCGTTAGGGTCTTGTTCTGTCCTTTCTCATATAGGATTTTCTGTACAGCTTTATTTCACTATTGAATGAAATCCCCCTTTCACTCAAAAAAGAGACACCAATAAAATTGAAATCGGTACGTTTTAAATAATTCATTCCCAATGGTAGAGTGCAAGTACAATTGTAAACCAATGAATGCGCTTTCTGCCCACTTCGCTTCCAACACCTCGAAGGCCAATCCTAGCGTGGTGTATGACACAACATACGTGTGAGGAGGGACTATAAGACCATTGTTTAATGTTATTAGAGACGATGTCCAAATTTTTAATGAAACCATCTAAAAAACCATTTGGCAGGAACATATTTTTAATAAAACAAATAGCCCCAAATTGTCTTGCATCAACCTTATCACCAGAATATGGTGTATGAGTTTATTGACAGACTAAACTAAACTGTTAAAACAGTTGCTTCCATCAATTTTGAAGCTAGCCATTAGATTTATTGCCAATAGAGTTGGAAATGACGAGAGACACTAGCATGCAGCGAGGTAGGTCATAATCCAACAAACATTTTTTTTCGCGTAAGCAACTGGTATCGTAGTCAACCCTAAGGGAATTACACAAAACCAGACTAATCCGGATAGAGGCATAATATGAACCATCTAGGTTGAAACCCTTGACACCTAAGGTTCTACGTTCCCAAAGGATCGAACCTATGACATTTGGTTGCTAAAATAGCCCCAGCCAACTGATCTAACCTGTCAAGGTTATAATCCAACAAACTTTAGGTGCAGGAAACTACCATGAGAAAGTATCACTAAGGATTTGTGATATCAAGCCAACATTGTGAAATTCTATTTCCCAACATTGGGGAAAAACATTGGGGGTTCTGTTAGTTCCTGAGAACTGTCACAGTTCTTGGGGTTCGAAAGAGCAGAAAAAATAGAAATTATATTTCCCAAATACGCACTGCCCTCAAGTGAGACTTAGCCATAATCATTGGCCTTTCCAATTATAATTTAATTCCCTAAATTTTGGGAAACACAGCCCCCAGTGGGCCTCTTGTTGGCTCTTACATGACTGAATTTTCAAGGTAGAAACTAAACGAAAACAAGAATATATGCATTTTGGTGAAACTAAATGTTGTTCTAATGAGCTTTTCACCGTTGGATCTCTGAGATTTGTGTACATTTCTTTTACCATACACATAAAATTCTCCAGATGATCTAATGGTGAAGAAGCTCAAAACACATGCTAAGCAGAAAACATAGAGTAATATTTAACCATACAAAACGGAAACAAAAGAACACCAGTTTTCACTGACCACTGATGCTTGACAAAAAAGTTTCCTACTTCCTAATTCTAAGATACTACAGTCTTACCTATCCAACATAATGTCTCCAAGGGCAGAGTATTTGTCCCTCCAAGCAATGCTTAGCCATTAGCATTTTTTAGTCGCGCAATAAGCTCATCCTACAAATTTAATTTTTGCGATATTAGTAAAGATGAACACCCAGAAAAAAATAAATAAAATGGGCAAGAAATATGAAAATTGGTCAGAAATAACTATATGACACTTCATATTCCCATCAACTGGAATGAAATAGGAGAAATTTGAAGAACATACTACTATGCAAACTAAGGGTTGCCCGTTAAGAAAAATAAGAACAGTCATAGATTGTAAAATGAGCTACTGTACGCATGCATTTTGTCTTGATACTTACCTTCTTTCCTTTGGGTGGAAGGCCTTTAGCTTTCAAGAGAGCTCGCAGCCTCTCTACAGTCAAGCTCTGCAAGTCCCTTTCCCTAGTATGAGTTTGACTGTTTGATCCCTCTGCAAATTGGAAAGCCAAAAGGAAGACAAGGAATAAGTTATATATCATGAACCGCAGACCACAAGAATATGCAGAGCAATACATTTCTAAGGCTCAGCTTAATTATAAATGAATATATGGAAACCACAAAACAACACATGCCTTTGGTATGTGAATTTTCTTTTGTGAATCAGGATTTACAAGTACATAGACAAGAACAAGGACTGCACTCCATATTTAGGCAAGATAAACATCAAATTTGAAAAATAAAGTTGAGACAGCATTGGATTATTATAATTAATGTACAAGCATACATGATATGCTAAGAGGTGTAACAATTGGCTACAAGAAATTCTAAGAACAAAGGACACACTATGCACAGAGTGAAACAAAAACAACCATTGACAGGTTAAAATTCCTTTTCTAACACAAATTCTAAACTATTACTGTAAACAGATCCACGCATGGAAAGAGATTAACACACATGGCAAACATGACTATTCGATATTACTTCTACAAGTATTCAGGAATCATGCTTGAGAGGTGTCATGTCCTAACAGCAATATGTACCAGACAGATAAAATGCCTCAACTTTACGATGTATCCACGGGAAATTGGGAATAAATGCCATTTCTAAAAGGCATGATGAGCTAATAATATCAGTGTCAATAAATAAAGAGACCATATGAATTCACCTTGTCTAGAGTTCACTTGACCATTCATTCTCTTTGCTGAAGCTCTGATATCTACAATCTTTTCACCAGCCCTGATTAAAGATGAGTGAGACAACATTCAAAATCAATTGACTAAGATAAAATATACGTTCAGTACTTGTGAATATGTAAAAAATTGTTCAGATGAAGGATAAGGACAAAATCATCGAGAAAGATGTTCACAGAAGAGAGTAAATGCAGATATTCCTACTGAAAAACTTATTTATAGATCATATCATACTATATCATTACAAAATCACACTTCCATAAAAAAGTGGGAGTGATACCTCTTCCTTGAGCTCTCAGTTCCCTCCTTTGGACAGGAGTCACATTTGTGTTTCTTCAGTGTGAGTGATCTAATCAGTATGTTTTGTTGATTCGTCTTAATGTATTGGTCTTCTGGATAAGCAACAGATTAGAGTCAGAAGTTTTACTAAGCAATAACTATCTACCCTATAAAACATTCAAATTTTGTAAAACTGCACAGAATATATAGCTAGCATATATAGGACGAAACCTACGTTTAAAAGCATAAACAATGACAGATTAACAAGCTAGAACGAGTGACAACATGCCAAAATACTTAAAGAAAAATATACGAGCAGACCTGGTGGACAGGTATCACGATCACAAATATAAACCCGCATCCCACCCTGCATAATTGTTTGCCAAACAGGATTAGAAGGCCAAACTCAAACAATAGTATATAACATCAGGGTTATCATGATAGTACACAAAGATTCAATTTACAGTAGACAATCCCTACAAATATGTGGATGAAATATATTTTCTAAATCAAGAAGTGTAACACTTGATTCCAGGTAATGTGAATATAGGAATATCAAAATAAACAAATCACTAAGTAACTGCATTGTTAGAAGTAAAGATACATGGGGAAAAAAGGTTTCTACCATATTCAAGGAGTTAGAATAACATTTATGAGAAATTACATTCGTAATATTACCATACCCAAGTTTATGTGCCTATTTACTTAGTATAAATTAACATCTCAATCTTTTCCAACCGTAAACCATTCTTTAGTGTTCCTCGATAAAACCGCTCTAAATAAAAAAGAATGAACATGTGAGAGAAAAATCCCAATTTCTTCTTAGGAAAAATGGTTAATAAATGAATAGAACTACCCATGTGATTAAAAAGAACTAGAGCAATTGTAATGGTAAAAAATATTACTTACAACATCTAATGTAAAACAAATCAAAGGGAGCCTTCCCCACACCAAAAGACACATGGCATACTTCTGCCAATTTTTCCAGAAAACATTCTTTCAGATCCCATAAATTAACAGCACCCCATGTTCCCATCACAAAAATTCCCACAAAAGTTTGACACTTTAAGTTCCAAGGTCTTTAACTCGACATAACATAGTATTCTGAAGGCGCCGCTGCCCTAATATGTCACGCAAAATGCAATGCCGTCTCATAGATGCCTAAAATCAATTGTAATAGTAAAGTAAAAATGGAATAACATCAGGGCTGCACCCTATAAAAAACACAAAGCATCGAAATTCCGAACTACATTCGATTATTGATATAGGATCAGTTAGCTTCACTAATTAAGATGAACAAACAAGAAATTTAAGCGAAAGAAAATACCGCAGGCATATAATCCAATAAACAAACACCGCAAAAACCAAAAAAGACAAAATATTACCGGATTCGAAGAAATGACGGTGGATGAGAAGAGGCCTCGGGAGGGAAGATTGGAGAGGAACTCCGAAGCGGCAGATGGAGATGGATGTGTATCGGAAGAGTGCGAAGACGAGCTCTCCATTGAGGAACCAAAGAAGAAATCCTCGAAGTGAAATCCCGCGCGGGGAAGGGGAAAAGGAGTCGATTAAGGTCACCGAAAGTTGATAGTGACTGCTGCCGCTCGCGACGCCGTAAGCTGAAGTTCTGTGCTAGATATACGGAAAATGCCACTCGTCAACAAATTTTGGACTCGCTATGGACCAGATCCCAGCCCAAGTACTGCCTTTCCACTCCTATGTGCTCTTGATTTCTTACTTTTCCAATATAATAAATACGGACGAATTATTGTGTTTTTTTTTGTGCCAAAAGTTTTTGTATTTCTTATACAAAACAAAATGAAGTAAAAAAAATTATACTTTAACCGTTAATTAATTTTATAACAATAAATTGTTTTTATAAATGCTCTCTCTCGCTCTCCATATATACGTGTATAAACAGAATGCTGGTATGAACAATGGAAGTAGGATTTTTGCAATTGTGTTTCAGATTTTAATTCTCATTCAAAAGTAAGGTATTAACTTTAAGTTATTTAAGACTTAATATTAGTACATCAAAAAATATATATTGATATATTTTATTTTGATTAATCATATACAATCAACTATGGGATATCTAACATCTTATTATTCAAAACTTTAAACGACTTTTAGGCCCAAAAAAAATAAGATTCATCATTAAAATCCAATTAAATATCAACCTAATGGGTCATTATATGTGTATATTTTAATCAGAATATATTTTACTTGTATCTACATAAATAAATTGCTAGTTGGTGATACAGCATAATGCTATACAAATATATGAAATAATAACTATTGAACTCTAGCTTTTTAACTCAATATCTCCACTTGTACACATATCAACTCCTTTAGCTTATGCCTGCATTTAAAAAAAATGGATGCTGTTTAAAGATGTTATTTAAGAACAGTATTTCATTCACGGTTTTCTTCTATTCTTTTTAATATACTGAATCTTTTGATCTCAACCTGATGTGGAAGACAAGATTCCACATATATCATCTCAATATCACTAAATAATCAAACAATCCCTTTCCTTTTGCAGAATCAAACAATGGAATTTAATCACGATCGAGGCCATACAAAAGCATTTGGATGACTTTTTAAGTCCAATCCAAAAGGTTGGAATATATTTTATTTTCCTTTCCAATTCTCTGCGGCAAATTCACTCACCTCTGCTCTCCTCAAACCATGTGGCTTATTTTCAATTGAGCACTGATCTTGAACTTTCTCTCCTCTTTTCCTTCAATTACACGCACCAGAAAACTTTTAAAAGGGGCAGAACTCCCAACACCCTTGCCCTTGAAAATAAGAAATCATGATAAGCATTCCATAAATAAGCATCCAAGCCAAGCAATTAACTCACCTAACAAAGCCTTTAAAATGCGTGAAACAATCATACGAACAAGTAAAGAACGCAAAATGTTCATAACAATATGGCAATTGGCAACATTATCCCTACAAAGTCAACCTGTCTGCTGATGTCCATGAGTGCTGTATCCCGCCAACAGTCACCACAGGATTTTCAGTGTTCCTCTGATTTTTGAGACACTCGACTTTTCTTTTCCTCGATCCCAGATTGAGAAAATCTCTTTCGAAGAACCTCGAAAACATCTTCTACTTTCACTTCTTTATTTGCCAGCAAAACCATGGCATGATATAGTACATCTGCCATCTCTGAGGCAGCTCGTGACTTGTCCTCATTATTCTCAAGTGTTTGACACAACTCATCGGCCTCCTCTCTGTCAGAACAAGTTATGGTTACAATCAAAAGATACAAGTTCTCTGTGTTTGATCTGCGTGTACTCTTCAAGCAAGTGGGATTTATAAGAAAAAATAAGTGGTGTTTAGAGAAAACCCTCATACAAAAGCAATTTCACAATATCGTCAGAAAGATTTTCTATGTCAACAGAACAACATGATTACAAACACCTTACCGGATTTTAGAGCACAGCAAATTATGGTCAAGCAGTAATCGCTTTGTCCATGAAGGCTTTCCAGTTTCTACTTCTGCTAACTCTGCTTTGCGCTGGGAGATTGTTGACTCTAACGCATACAATGAGGTTAAAGCCAATCTATTTCCTTTGGCCTACACAGATAACCCAAATCAGTGAATCACATAAATAATAAAAGATGCAATAATTGATAGATAGAAACTAACCTCTTGCTCTTTTAACAAATCAAAGACTGATGTATAATAGCATGTCTCCGACCCAGTGTGACAGGTTGGGCCATCAGGCTTCCCAAGGTATATAATCTAAAACACAATTATTACAAAAGAAAAGCAATTACTTTCCATTGGAACTATTAAAGGAAAAATAATACAATTCAGTATGAAGAGGGAAAAAGGGTCTTACAGAATCGCGATCACAATCAAGGAAGACATCGTGAACATTAATAAAATTATTAGAAGTCTCTCCCTTTGTCCATAATGATGACCGAGACCGGCTATAGAATGTTGCCTTGCGAGAGGATATGGTTGTAGCTAAAGCATATCTATTGGCAAAACCTTGCATGAGTATGGCTCCTGTGTCCACATTTTGAGCTATTGCCACTGCCAAACCTTTGCTGTCCCATTTAACGCTGTCTAGAAGTGATTCAACCTGAAATAAGTTTAGCCTGTAAGAATGTTTCTAGCGACAATCACATCTATACGATAATTACTGCTATCACTTGATAAATACTTACCAGTTGACTCAATCACTAGGCTAACTCACACAATTTTATGTATTACAAAAATGAATGCAGAATCAACTCACGTGAGCACTACATAACAATACTAGGAAATACAAAGATAAGAACACGTGATAATAGTCAACCAAGAACCAACTCCTTCTCTATAGTATCCTACAGCTTCAGCATATGTAGAGAATAATTAATCAGTAACACACTACTTGGGAAGCTCACGTTTCAATCTCATTTTTTTTTTGTGAACAGCCATACCCATACAGCTATATCAATGCTTGTTTTGGAAGAGGGAAAATCTAAATTTTAATAAATTATCTATATAATGTATTTCAAGATGTTAACAATAAACTTGCATGCTATTTTTGCAAATGTAATTTAAGATTATTTTCAGAAAAAAGAGGTCGGCTCCCTCAAGAAGGAACTGTCAGCTGGGTGAATAAACTGGGTTTCTTTCTCCACAGCTCCCTTTAGCAATTTCCCAGCTAGGCTCCTAAGTAGAAACGAACTCCTTTTCATTCTACTTCGCTTGTATGATCCCATCCTCACATCACGATGTCTATGGAACATAGACGACATAGTGTAGCATCACAAACTTTGTAAGGTTGTTTTTAGTGACCACTGCCTTAGAGAAAAACGGATGCATCCTGTCAAGCTAGTGATCCTTAAAAGCCCATTAATGAAGTTTCGACTTCAACAACTATAATATGGCTAGAAGAATCCAATCCCTATCTTATGCCACCCAAAAACAAAAGATAGGGAATGTGTACTTTATAATTTCTGTTTCAGTGCATATTAATGAATGTAATATAAGGGATTCAAATACAAAGCACTGACTTGCTTAATGATAATGCAGAAAACGAGAATTTGTGCAGCATGGTTCACACATAGATTAAAAAAGGGTCAAGCTACTTGACATATTAGTAAATACCTTGGGGTCGATGGAAATGTCTCTCTCTGATTGCTGAATTGAAGCAAAAGTTACATGAGAGTGTCCCCTCCTATCATTGTATTTGCAACAGTCATATCGCGAAAGAGACAGATTGCTCTTGCGGAAAAAAGTCGCAGATTGAAGCATGTGAGCATATGGAACAGCCATTCAAACACAGACGCAAATTCACACACTAACACTTGCAACCTTTGAAATTGGAAATAATCAGCTTGCAAAATCAAGGATCGAGCGAAATAGAACTCAAAGATCCCTCAGTGCAGTTCAGTGAAGCCGATCTGAATAATTAATTATGGTGAGCAATAATCAACTTTAAATACCATGGATAACAATTAACATTTTACAGACTTTTCCTTCCTCGAGCAGACCGGGGTGGGGAGTGTTCATGTGTGGAGACTCGAGATTAAGGGTGAAAATAGGTCAGGCCGAGCTTCACCTTTAATGGGCCAGGCATGTTGAGGGTGAAGTCAGCTTGAGACTGGCCTGTGGCCTATTACAGGCTTTTTTTTTGGGCCTAAGCCTAACCTATATAAAGGCCTAGCCTGAAGCCTGTCAAAAGGCTTATTAACTCTAGCTTGATTGAAGGCCTGTTAGCAATTTAATCAATTCAAAATTAAAAAATAACTCGATCCAAATTATCTAAAATAATTTAATCAAAATCAACAAGACAACACCAAATAAAAGAAAACAATTGTGATTACAACTACAACGATTTAGAACAAGTAAAAATATAGCTACCAGCCACAATTTCTTCTTCTTGTGCAAAGACCTTGAAAAGAAGAAATCAAATGTAGATTATTATAACACAATTTCACAAGTAATAACTATAAGAAATGATATTATTTTTACAATGAAAAATTTGTACCTTTGGTCACTGTCTATCATTCCCAGTTATGTCATTTGAAGGTAAATTAAATTTGGCTATATATTCTATTGCATATACACCACAAGAAAACCAGGCAACTAGCTCGTGAAAATTGGCGGTTTGACTCTTTATAACAAAATCTGACATTGGCATCTGCCTTTCATCCATTCATATCAAAAGAAAAACAAAAATCAGAGTTTGGATTTTTTTCATATTCAAACTAATCTTCTCCTTTCCTTCAACATATTGTTTCAAGCAGAATGATGGGAAGAGGAAGAGCAATAGAATATAGCAGATTAAGATAAAATTTGTACTCTACATGTTCATTTTTCTCCAATGATAAAATAAAATACACACAGCGTTTTTGTCATTTTGTACCGAACCATCATTTTTCACGGGGAAGCCTACATCGCCAACCAAAATCATGTACCATATAATATTCAAAAGGTGGGAAGCTGAAACAAGAAGTCCTAGAAGTTGTTCAAAAGTGAAGTCATATATATTAAACCAGATGAAACCCCTGTTCTACCTGTTCAGTAATTATTATCATCTTGTCACTGATTTACAAGATTTGCCTGTAATATTTTCCAAAATCACAATGATACCAACATCAAACAAGCACTGTCTCATATTGATGAAACGTAAACCTTAACAGTGTAGTCTTAAAACTGAACTTCACAGGGACTTACATACAGCATGTATTATCGTAGCGCAAGACCAAACATATATATCAGCAGATTAAGCTTCGAATCGATTAAAGCAAAAGGGGGAGAAGAAGAAGAAGAAGGAAAACGAACCTACGACTGCAAGTGCGGAGGAGCCACGAACCGACGAAGCGAGGAGGAGGAGCCGGAGCAGATCTCTGCAACTGGACGCGAGCGTGGTGGTCCAACGGAGGAGCGCTGGACGCCGAATTTGTGAATCAAGGAAGCAGCGACCAGCTACGGACGAAATTTGGAACGAGGGAGTGAAGATGTGAAATTACAATTTAACCTTCTTTAGTAAAAAGGGCCCTAAATACTAATAGGCTGTCTGGCCTATTTTCCCCCCCTACTCGAGGCTGAGAGTAAAGTGTAGAAGCGTTAACATTGGCAAGTACATTTTATCATTGATCTCTTTCTTGAGTATTTCCAAGCCACGTTTGCAGATTCCATAATTGTTCGCCATACCTTAATATATGAGAAAACATTACTTGTCCATATATTTTGGGATGAATTGCTCCAAGCTGTTCATGAATAGCATGAAGACCAGGCATGCTTACTTTCACTCCTTTTTAGTTCATTTTCTTTTCATTTTTTCCTTATCCACACTGCTATGAGATAGAATATATTTATATCTCTTATTCATTCTAAAAATATATACTAAATTTCAATTTTTTTACTAAATAACTTTAATAAAATAAAATACATTTTCTCCTTTCTATGAACTATAATTTTTTTCATTATATCTATACTTTTGATAAATTATTATCGTAGGGCTAAAATTCTTTTAAAAATTAAAATAAATTTATTAATTAAAATTATTGATTATAATTTATAGATAAATGAATTGACTCTCATTATATTTATTTTTAGCTGAATTAGTATTATAATATTTTAAAATTAAACTTGATTATGATGATCATTGATTGATGATTTCTGAAATTTTATAAATAAATTTTTATTTTAAAAATTAAGAAACATTTGGATCATCTAAATTAAAAATAAATCAAGGAAAGAAATCAAATGAAAAAAATGAGTATACGATGATTGAGCCCCTATTCTAGTATGAGTATTTTTTTTTTTTGACATTTTTTAACCACATTATTTTTAGAGGCAAGATGGGCTTGTCGCCCAAGAAATTTTTGTTTGCCCGAAGACCATATTTTCAACCATTGTCGAGCCTTCACTCCGCGGCCAGCGAGAACCAGTGTGCGTGTCCGGCGTTGGGCGTGCGAACGGCGGCTGACGGAGCGGGAACCCTCTCCCCCAGAAGCGGCTTTGGCGGCGGCATTTGAAGGTGGGTGTTTTCTTCTCCATGTTATCTGTAATGTTGTTGGCTGGGAATTTGCGTTCTATGATGCAGATGTTTCCTTAGCGTTTGTTCCGTGATAAATTTGCCATGGCGGGTTTGTTTTGATCACAGGTTACAAAATAACTGAAAGTTTTAATTATTTTAGTATTAAGTATACCTTGTCTATTTCAAAAGGAAACGATTTCCCAGAATACACATGTCTCCTAAGTACTAACCGACCTTTTTTGTAACTCGGATCCCCTCCCTCCTCCTCCGAAGTTTCCTTTTGCACCGCAAATTTCCTAGAGGCTCGACAGTGACAGTCACGCAAGAGTCAAGACAACTTTGCCTTCTGCATCCCATTTTGAGTTCTGAGGACTAAGTCTTGGTTTTCTCTAATACTCGCGTTCAATTATCTGAGAAAGGTGCGCAAAGTTGATTTTTTCTTTAGAGACGTGGGATTTTACGCTTGTTTTTGAACTTTGAAGGTCAGAATATTCAAAATATAGCTCACACCAGCCAAGCCTGATTGTCTTCGGTTACTATTCCATTTTTGATATTTTCAGTCTCAAAGAACTTTTGAAAGACTTGCATTCATTTACGAAGTATTGTTTCCTTTTTATCACGATGAGTTACTGCAGCTATGTATTTAAAACAAGCACTTCTTTTGCATAACCTTGCTGTGGCTACCTGTCATCTCTGACATCTGCACCTGTTGCGAACATCTCATATCTGTTGCTTTGTTTATTTTAACGTGCAACTTTTGATTAACCTTTTTATGACTGATGGGTATTTTGCGTTATAAAGCTACTCCTTCAGTTTTTCTCGGCCTTTCAATTTATTTTAGTCTTATTTCTGGTCTTTTATGCACTCCATGCTGTGAAGATGGCCAACGATGACAGTTTGAAGGCATGGGTATCGGACCAGCTAATGTCAATACTGGGATATTCACAGCCCGCTGTTGTACAATACATCCTTGGACTATGTAATTCATTTAATACCACTTTCTATACTGTTAATTTCTTCTATATTATCTCTAGAACTCATTTTAGAAAATGTATATTACTCCTAGTTCTCATGTGAAATATTTTGGAAATATATTATTGGGGTTGCAGCAAAGCAAGCTTCTTCACCAGCTGATATAGTGGGCAAACTGGTTGAGTTTGGGTTGTCATCAACGGGTGAGACTCGTGCATTTGCTGAGGAGATTTTTGCAAGAGTTCCTCGCAAATCATCTGGTTTGAATGTTAGTTGTTCTATCTGTGAGGCACAGTGAACAGATAATTATACATATAGATTTACCAGCATAATATCTTTTATCCTTTAAAATTTATATATTTGGAGCATCTTATATATGTTTTTGCATTGCTATGCTTGTTGTATTATGTGCCAGATTTATCAGAAACAAGAGAGAGAAGCTGCAATGCTGGTTAAAAAGCAAAAGACTTACTCAATTTTGCCTACTGATGATGATGGGGATGATGAATCTTCCATGCGTACCAGTTCTGAGTCCAGAAAGAGTGAAGGTCGGAAAAAACGGTTCAGGAAGAAAAATGAAGTGGATGATGATGAAGATGATGAGGCAAAGTTCTTGTAACCTAAAATTTTACTTTCATTTTCTTTTGTTATGGTAAGCTGCTGATTAGTGGCTCTTCTAAGAGCATTTGACTTCGTTTTGACAAAATGGAAACCTGCAGGTAATTGCAAGGGAGGAAAAGGAGAGACAAGTTAAGAAGCGAATTTCGCCCGATGAAAATGATGGTTCAGAGGTACTTTTTTGCGTGTATAGATGGGTTTTAATGCACTGAATAGTTTTCTAGATAAAATATGAGATATATTTGCTAGTTTCTACTGATTATAATTTGTGCAAGCAGCTGGATTTATGTGTACGCTCAAAATTGGATTTTACTTAAGTTCTATAATTAATGGATTCAACTTTGTATTCATCTCAGCTGTTCTCCCATTGGTTAACTAGACCCCTTACTAGGTGATACTTTGATCCATATGTGCAATAATGCTGGTGAGATTATTGTTGTGTTTCAGAAATGAGTTATGGAGGCTTAGTCTTCTTGTTTATTCTAGCAAAGTCCTGAGATGTTGTTTTCTCATGTGATGCCTACATAAGTTTTAGATGAACGTTATGTTAATCTAATGTTGATGTGGTATCAGAGGAAAAAATCTATTATATTGTCTTTTTTTAGTTAATCACTTAGTAATTAGCAATTTATAATTTGTAATTGATCGTGTCCTTTTGGGTTATTTTCATGATTAACATCGGCCTGAAGAAATGATATCCCTTTAGTAGTATCTTTAGAGGTTAAGGATTCTATTATTCTATTTGATTGTTGTTAGGATTTCTTCGTAGTCTAGTATCAATATTACTCGTGATTAATATAATAGTCTAGTATCAATATAAGATTTTAAGTAAATAATTTATAGAATAGTCATAGTTTTGGTTTTTTCTTGTTTGGATTCCTTTGACATTAAACATTCACGTGCTTTCCTCATCGGTTTCTTCTTTTGTGATTGCTTGTTCATATGCAAACAGTCAGAAGAAGAAAGGTTGCGTGACCAAAAAGAAAGGGAGGAATTAGAGCAACATATAAGAGAACGAGATGCAGCAGGGACAAGGAAGGTACTTGTGTATACTCCAACTACCTTTTCTCTTCCTCTTGCTTCAATTGTTGATGTCTGGTATAAACTATGATTTTATGGAGTCAGACAAAATTCATCATCTTGTTCTTTGTTGATAAGGATATGAATAAGTTAGTGTCTGAGTTACTGGCTCCATGAATTGGCTATGGCTACTAAGGCCTTAATTTTGGCTTTTCCCCCTCGAAATTGTTGTGCCTATTATATTTTGTTAAATTGATTTTTTAAGAAAAAACATTATCTTATATACTTATATGTATGTATGATTAATTTGTCTTAGATCTGACTCAGAAACTAGCCCTATGTTGGTGCACAAAATTTTCTTGGATCAGCTATTACCAGACCTTTATTTTCTTAACTCTCTTTCTATGTTTCATATCTTGATATTTTTTCTCTTTTTCTTACAGTTAACTGAGCAAAAATTAACACAAAAGGAGGAAGGTATAGGCATTTCTCTATCAGTTTATTTCCATACCTAAAGTATACATGTAAGCTTGCATGCATATTTATATGGATGTGTAGGTTTTTTGACCTTTCCTCATTCTTTCTTGGAACAGAAGAGGCAATTCGAAGAGCTAATGCTGCAGAGCAGAATGGTATTGGAAGTCTAAGGTTTGTTCATGTGCTATGCATTTTATTTATATACTCAGGAAGTTTTCATTCTAAAGCTGTACTGGTCAGGCCTTGGTAGTTGATGGTCCAGGTCTTTGGAAAAAAAAAAGTGTTCCTTTTATATGTGCCATCTATTCTGTATTTATCTTTTGTATTTCTCAACTTTTCTTTAACGATAAAAGCATCTCAGATGCTGTAAGGAAGTTTTTCCGTTAGGCCCTTGTTCATTGCAGGGGTTATTTTAATTTGCAATTTTCATGAGCATGTGGAGAGACTGTTGGGAAAATTTTACAGTCTTTTCCTTAAACATGCTCACATTATACTGCATCAAATTTACTATTATATTCTATTGAGGGTGTTCAGTTATACTGCTTTGTGCTTCTTAACCCTCATAATTCCGAATTCGGATATTAACCATCAGATTGTGAACTAATGGTGTTGAGGTAAAGACCTTTGTATATTTTAAAAAAAAAAAAAAAGTTTGTAACACCCCTCAACTCCTTTAGGTCACTATCTGATGGTTAATATCCTTCAATTGAAGCTTATTTGAATAAATCTCAACTAACGGGATCCAAATCCCAAAATTCCTTTTATTAAAGAGGGGGAAAAGGAAAATCTGAGGAATTTCTTTACAACATATTAATTTCTAGTTATCTGTCAATAGGAATTCCTTAGTTGAGTAATTTTGTGGTATTCATGATAGTTTTCTTATCCTTCAAATAGCAACGACTCCTTTAATAAACCATTCTGACTTATATTGTACATCCAACGGCAATGACTAGAGAGCATCACCACCCACCCGAATAAAAGGAAATGAAATAGATAAGTAAGCTGCATACAAGTAATAGACTTAGCTTGAGCATCTTTTTTCAAAAAATTATGTTGTAGATTTTCTCTTTCTTATGGAACACTCTTATTTATGGATACACTAACTTTTTCGTGGATATTTACAGTTGATGTCTTACTTGCTAATACATTTTGAATTGGCAAAATCTGTTGGATATATTCTTTCTCATACAAGGAATAAATTTTTGATTGCTTATGAAAAGGGCCAAAGTTAAGAAATGTTTTATGACACTTCCTGTTTTGTGTTTTTGGTTCAGAAAGGTTTCAAGGCAAGAATACTTAAAGAAAAGGGAGCAAAAGAAATTAGATGAACTAAGGTATGATCCTGCTTCATTGTCTAATTTCTTGGTAGTTCTAGATTTTTCAGCCTCTACAGTTGAATAATCGATTGTGGGCTTTTCCAATTAAGTTGCTTTATATGCTATAATATTTTCTTTTTTATGATTGGATACGACTTTATAATATAACATCTTTTTATCTCAGAGATGATATAGAAGATGAGCAATATCTATTTGAAGGAGTGAAGCTTACAGAAGCAGAATACCGTGAGTTCAGGTAATCTATTTCTTCCCTTGTCTATTAAAGTTTTCTGGTTCAATTTTTTTGGTTACTGAGAGGCAATTTTGTTTTCCCTTTTGAAATGTAATGTATGAACTCTGGACATTACTCTTTCATCATTTTGATGTTAAATTACATTTAAGCTGTGATTGTATTCCCCTCATCTTTATTGATATTTTAGCCTTTTTTACTTAGAAAAAGGAAACTTCAAATAAGATTTTGTATAAAATAATTTCCTTTCTACTGTCACTGCCACCGCCACTTCTGTGGTGACTACTATTTTTATCTGGAGACTGAGTAGAAATTAAGAAATAATTAATTCCTCTTAAAGTACAATTTATAAAATTGGAAGTTGGGAAACCGTACCCTTAACCTTCTTGATTGTACTTTATCATAAAAGGTTGCCGCTTTGTTTACCATTTGAGACTCAGTCTATCTTTTGCTTTGCTTTTTTACTTTTTTCCTGCACCATAACATCATCGATACCTTTTCCTTTAAGCTGGTTACCTTCATCCAAGAATGAGGTCACTTTGAACTCACCCCCTTAATAAAGGTCCATTGTTCTTTAGGTGTGGAGAAGGGAAGAGGGATCAAAACCTAGATGTCTTGGTGAAGAATACTTTGGAATTGTGTTAACAAACTGACAGATTGAGAACTGAACATATTCTGGGAAAATCTGAGAATGAGTTTCTTTACATCATTATACAAGCAAATCTGTTTCTTTGCACATGCTCTTTTTATTCTGCAAACAAATTTAGGCCATGTGCCATATCTACATCATCAAGTAAATAGCTCCTTTATGCTCATATGAGGTTGCATGTTCAACTTGTTTGTTTAGGATTTGTACTTGCATCTGTTGTACTCTGCTTGTGCAAGTGAAGATTATAGTCCCCCTATCACAAAGTAGGAGTGCTTGCAAATATGCGCTCTATTGTCTTTAATTTTGGAAAAGTCTCAATTCATTCTTATCCCCAGGTACAAGAAAGAGATATATGATCTTGTAAAGAAACGGTCGATGGAGGAAGATGATGTGAATGAGGTAATAATAAGTTTATAACTTTGTTTCAATTGGCAGGTCAAAGTTCAGTTATTTATTCATTGTTAATGTTTACTGAAATATAACTTTCGAATTTGGAACTGTTTTTCAATTATTTTCTTCTTGTTTACGTTCGCAAAGGTTTCTATTGATTAGAACTCACTAATGCTAAGACTGTGGAACTCTGGACTAATTCTTGGAATATAATATTAATGTCTCATTGGCAATGAAAGTTGGAATTAAGTTATTTTTGCTAGTTTTGACCTGTGTATGGAATCTAGGCACTGACATGTGGTTCAAGTTCATTGGTTAGAGTTTAATCTATTGGCAGGATCATCATTATATATGTAAAATTTGAATCCAAAACAATTTATAATTGCTATTCTTTTTGCAAATCGTACAGCTTTTTCAAAAAAAAATTGTGGTTCTTAAAATGTATTCTTACAACATTTTATCTCCCTTGTGTAACATTGCACAGGGGTAAAATCTAGTGTCTTCCCCCCTTTTGATATCCTCAACTGGATCTGGATGGTCTTGCCTTCATGGTGTCATTTTCTGTGTAAAGCAGTAAAGGTGTTTTGAGTTAATTACATAGGGTACTTCTTTCCTTAAGGCTATTGAAAGTAGGTATCAATTGTTCAGAGGAAAGGAAAATTGATATTTGCTATATTGGTACTGGTAGGCTAGAGCATCAGTTTACAAATTACAAATTTCACCTGGTAATACTACCCTATTAGTTTATAGAAGTCAGGGGAAAAAAGCAATTCATGGAATATGTAAATCTGCAGTCGTGTAAACAAATTTTGATAAGTGAAGATCGGAACAACTTTGTACCATATATTGTTAATTATAAACTTATAATAGTTTTTATGACCTCATTAGACTCTCCTATGTCCTCCTTGGAGTGCAGTACAGGATGCCAGAAGCTTATGATCAGGAAGGGGTTGTTAATCAGGAAAAAAGATTTGCTGTGGCTCTGCAGCGCTACAGGTTAATTTTACTTCTCATTAGGATAAGCAGTGGTGTTTCAGTTTAACTTATCATCGTGATTTTAGATTCTAGGAATACATAAATGGATAAATTGATAACTCATTAACAATGTCACCGTAATAATCAGAAACTATAGTGCCCTGTATTTCCTCATATTCTTTTGATGTGATCTGACAGATGAAGTTTCTGACAGTACCTAATCTTTCATTTTTATCATTTATAGGGATCCAAATGCTGAGGAGAAAATGAACCCATTTGCTGAACAAGAAGCATGGGAGGAGCATCAAATTGGTATTGTTTTCCCTTGACGCTTTATCATTATTTTGCTGTGTACTCCACATAAGTTTCCAGTTATGTTTTGTTATATCATTCTATATATAAATCTAATTTATGTTTTTTAGGGAAGGCAACGTTGAAGTATGGTTCTAAAAATAAAAGACAAGCATCTGATGACTTTCAGTAAGTTGCTTGTATAGATTTATTTTGATAGTAGTTGTATTTTAGAGATTATATGGTAATTTGATACACTTTCTTATTGGATGGCCTTTTAGTGTTTACTTTCAATGTTAATGATACGAATGTGTAGTAAATCATGTGATTGATTGGATCGCTCTTTATTTGATTGTGCAAAACTACAAATAATTAATTTTTATGTGCAGGTTTGTATTTGAGGACCAGATAGATTTTATCAAAGCATCAGTGATGGATGGAGATGAGGTATGTCAATTGCAAGTTGACGCATGCTAGATTCTGTGGAACTATTCTTGTGTTTGAGTCAGTCTCTCTTTGCAGTTTGATAATGAGGAGATGACAGATTCACTTGAAAAGTCCAAGGCCAAGACAGCTTCAGAGGCACTTCAGGTAGTATTTTATTAGTCACATTAAGTAAGTTTTGATAGCTAGGGCTGGCAATTTTCTCCTTTGATTGCCAATATGCTACAAAGAATCCTTATGCATTAGTTTCAACTACTGACCATCTTAAGCAAAAAAATGTAGTAGTGGAGATTAGAAAGGCCACATATTTAATATTCTTGGTATCATATATCAACTGGAAAGATTGAGTGATGAATAATCTCATTGATCATGTATGAATTGGGCTGTTTTCCATTTATATATTAAATTTCTACACAAAGTTTCTTAAAAAACCCATCAATCTGCAAGCGTATATGCAGTTTCCTCACTCTTAATTGTGTTCTTTATTCAGGAAGAGAGGAAGACATTACCCATCTATGCATTTCGGGATGACTTGATCCAAGCTGTTCATGAACACCAGGTATGGCTTACTTCCACTGATATTTAGTTCCTTTTCTTTTCATTTTTTCCTTATCCACACTGCTATTAGATAGAGTATGATTCCGGATCTATGTTTATTCGGAGTGTGTAGTCTGACAAAGAACCTTGATTAACTGTTTTCAATAGGTACTTGTGATTGTTGGTGAAACTGGTTCTGGAAAGACTACCCAGATACCCCAATATCTTCATGAAGCTGGGTACACAAAGCATGGAAAGGTATCATTTCATTATTTAATTAGCTTTTAATGGGCTAAAATTCATTGGTGGGCTTTCTGTGATGTTTTAGTAGCAATTTTTATGCAAATTGTAGCAACTTCTGCTTTCCTTAAGTTATTGCAATTTGCAACCTTTTTAGCTATTGGTAGAAATGAATGGAGTTATGTTGGTGTTTTAAAGCTTGTTAAACTTTTTAACAGATTGCATGTACTCAGCCTCGACGAGTTGCTGCTATGAGTGTTGCTGCTCGAGTCTCTCAGGAAATGGGTGTGAAATTAGGACATGAGGTAGGATCCCTCTATCATTACAGTTGGTAATTATTTTTATAAAACATTTGCTGTTGAAAGGGTTACTTGTGAATAATGCTGTGTCTTGGAGCTAATGTTTGCAGTCATCTGGGGGAAACAACCATTTCTAAGAGATTTTTTTTATTTTTGAACTGTCTATGTCTTCCTTTTTACTCTGGTTGAGTCTTTCAATCATTGTTCAAGTTTTCATTATTCAATTGCGTTAATTCTTGAAGGTTGGTTACTCCATTCGTTTTGAGGACTGCACCTCTGAGAAGACTATTCTGAAATATATGACAGATGGAATGCTATTGAGAGAATTTCTTGGTGAACCTGATCTAAACAGCTATAGGTAAGCTTATATTCGAGTTGGGTCCTGATTCAGTTGATGCGGGACAATTTTTCTCAAATTTTGTTTGTAAAATGTTGCAGTGTTGTGATGGTGGATGAGGCTCATGAAAGAACACTTTCAACTGATATTTTGTTTGGATTAGTAAAGGTGAGCGGAAAATTTGTTTTCTGGATCCAAAATCATTATGTCTTTTATCATTCAAGTCGGTGAGTGGTGGACAACTGTGCTGTTTTTTCTATGAGCATATATGTATAACAAATCTTTTATAATCAGGCTTTTGCAATGATTTGCCCAGCTATGTTTTGGACAGTGATGGCGTGTAATTTTTTATGCTATTGGTGTGCAATGATTCTTATGTGGATGCCTTCCTCTTTATAACCCATTAGAGCAAGATACTTATGTTCTCTGTTTTTATACCACAGGATATTTCTCGTTTTCGGCCCGATCTTAAGTTGCTGATCTCAAGTGCCACACTAGATGCGGAGAAGTTCAGTGATTATTTTGATTCTGCTCCCATATTCAAAATTCCTGGGAGACGATATCCTGTCGAAATACACTATACCAAGGCACCAGAAGCTGACTATTTAGATGCTGCTATTGTAACAGCTCTCCAAATCCATGTAACTCAACCTTCTGGAGATATATTGGTGTTCTTAACTGGTCAAGAAGAAATTGAAACAGCAGAAGAGATCATGAAGCATCGAACTAGGGGTCTGGGGACTAAAATTGCTGAGCTAATTATCTGTCCTATATACGCAAACCTACCAACTGAGCTGCAAGCTAAGATATTTGAACCGACTCCTGAAGGAGCACGGAAGGTAGTCCTTGCTACTAATATCGCTGAAACGTCATTGACAATTGATGGGATCAAGTACGTTATTGATCCAGGGTTCTGTAAGATGAAAAGTTATAATCCAAGAACAGGAATGGAATCCTTGTTAATAACGCCAATTTCAAAAGCCTCAGCAAATCAAAGAGCTGGTCGCTCTGGAAGAACAGGTCCTGGAAAGTGCTTCCGGCTGTATACTGCATACAATTATTACCATGATTTAGATGACAACACTGTACCAGAAATACAACGGACTAATCTTGCAAATGTAGTGTTGACTTTGAAAAGCCTTGGGATTCACGACTTACTGCACTTTGATTTTATGGATCCTCCACCTGCTGAGGCTTTATTGAAAGCACTGGAGCTTCTATTTGCATTAAGTGCATTGAATAAGCTTGGTGAGTTAACAAAGGTAGGTAGGCGGATGGCAGAGTTCCCCGTTGATCCCATGTTATCTAAAATGATAGTGGCTTCAGACAAGCACAAGTGTTCAGAGGAGATCATTTCTATTGCCGCTATGCTCTCTATTGGGAACTCAGTATTTTACCGTCCAAAGGATAAACAAGTACATGCAGATAATGCACGATTGAATTTCCACACTGGAAATGTTGGAGATCATATTGCACTGCTAAAGGTTTAATTATTTAAGAGTTAGCTACTTGAATATCTCCATAGTTAGCGCCTGTGATATCTTAGGCACCTAACTTTAACTGCTTAGGCATTTGATTTTGCCTTCTGTTTATGTTCATTTATTGGAAATTTTTACTGTTCAGGTATACAATTCATGGAAGGAGACCAATTACTCAACACAGTGGTGTTACGAAAATTATATACAGGTACTTCTCATCATTTTGCAAGTCAGTACTTGTTACATCTATATCTAGTGGAAATATGTATGGGTTTAGCTTGGCCAAATATTTGGTGTTGCTGATCTTGTATTTAATACCAAAAATAGGGCATGAATGTGTTCAGAAGAATATATCTTTAATCATCAGTAGGTCATAATCCTAATGGAACATGTTTTATATAATCGATTGGATATCTTTTGTGCTGCCAATGTACAGGATTTCCTACACAAGCAATGTGATTGATGATCTCAATATCAGATTCTGTTACCTTCCTTCATTCCTTGAGTTTGCATTTTGATGGATTGCTCTTTTATGGATTTTCTTTTGATGTGCAGGTGAGGAGTATGAAACGGGCTAGGGATATCCGAGATCAACTTGCAGGCCTTCTGGAGAGGGTTGAAATTGAACTAACTTCAAATGAAGGTGATCTGGATGCCATAAAAAAATCCATAACGTCTGGTAAGCTTACAACAGTAGTACTTTATGCACTCTTTTTCTTAGCCTACTTGATCTAATTTTAACCACTGCAGGCTTTTTCCCGCATTCCGCAAGGCTGCAAAAGAACGGATCCTATCGGACTGTAAAACATCCACAGACTGTTCATATACATCCCAGTTCTGGACTGGCTCAGGTACTTTACGGCTGTAAGCTGTTGATAACTCGCATAATCTATTTCTCCAATAAATTGTTTCCTTTCTTCTGCAATAATTTGGAAAAAAATTTGCTTGGAAGATTTCTTGTGAATTAAGCAGGTCGAGGGCAAAAAACTAAAAATGTAGACCCTGAAATTGGCCTCAGTGCAATTTCAATAGAAATTTTACTTCCATAACAAGTCTTTAAATCTACAAAGTAGGTCTTATATTTAGGACCGATAGAGTATCTCGTAACTCTTCATAGCTAATTAATATGGCCACTAGGCTCTTAAAAACTTGACTGGTCAAAGCACTAATTCAAGGTTAAATGATCAAACTTTGATTGAAACAATTCTATTAAATTGGTATATTTTTAATGTTATATATGAAAATGTTGTATAAAGAGTTTCAATAATAGTTTAATGATATTGTTACAAAAAAAATCTAAACAAATCAAGTAATTTAATTAAATGATGCTTGAGCTTGTTCATAAGCTATGGAACATTCCTGAGGACCTTGTTCTACTCAATTTGAAGCTCCCTGTCACGACTATTTGAAGCAATTAAAGAATCTTTTATGTTGCTTAGACATGAATGTGCAAAACACACAAGTTATGACTGCTATGTTATTGCAATGAATATCTAACTGATACTCTTGTCTGATTGTTGTTTATGCTCAATTTACATTTCAAAGGTGCTTCCAAGATGGGTTGTATATCATGAACTGGTTCTTACTACCAAGGAGTACATGAGACAGGTAACCCTAACAGTTAATCAGTTCATTTTTCTTCTATGACATCTTTGACTCGGTAATATTTATTAATAGCTGAAGCTATCTATTGGAACTGCAGGTCACGGAACTAAAGCCAGATTGGTTGGTGGAGATAGCCCCCCACTATTACCAGCTTAAGGATGTTGAAGATGGTATGCACTTTCCTCACACACAAATCAGTTTTGTGTGAATAAAATATCTCAAAAATGATACTCCTCCAGTCCTTAATATAGGACCTAATCAAGGAGTTGATCTTGGTCCTAAATATAAGATTTATTTTCTATATTTATCAATTTGTTTCCAAATTATCTCTATTAATACTCCCTCAACAATAATAAAGTAAGAGAGGGAGGGAGGGAGTCAAAGAAGATGATTATAGTGTTTTAGAAAAAAACAGGCTATATTAACTGACTTTTTTAATCTAATCAAATTAGTTAATAGGTCCTATATTAAGGATTGGAGGAGTACTTCATCAGCATACAAGCAAAACAAGTTTATAATGAGTGGTGACTAATGTGGATGATGTTCCCTTACAGTTAGTTATTTTCGTTTGTACTAGGGTCATTCCAATTCGGGTTTTATGCTCTGTTTATCTGTATTCTTAATTTTCTATTGTTTTAACTAATGTTTTCTATGTAGAGTAACTTCTGTTTAAGTGTGGGTATTTGATTTCTTTCCTTTAAATAAGGAAAAAGAACTTGATTTACTTTAAGCCTATGGAATTTGATGGATATCTTGATTTAGCTCAGGTATTCATGTTTTAGTTTATTTTTAGCTGAATTAAATTATTTGTGGCAGCTGCTTCCAAGAAATTGCCTCGAGTAGCGGGACGAGCATAATAGGACGGACAGCTGGCAAAATTTCTTCAGATGTGTTGGGAGGATTGAAGAACATTCATCAGGTGGATATGAGAAGTCTCTGTTGCAGTGGGGACAAGACTGTGTAAATAACATTTTGCAGATTGAGAATATCACTATTCACATTGCTCAAAACAAAACAAACAACAGCGTCATTCTGTATCTTTAGTTGATATTGTAAAAGTACATGCCCGCTTAACCAGTTCAGGGGAAGTGGCTTGCCTTGGTAGTTGTATGATGTCAATTTTCAATTTCTAAAGGAAATCCCAAACATGGCATTTTTTTTTTGGGGTTTTAGTTTCAGAATGTAATTGTGTAATCATAAAGTGTTGCTGAGATGTGTTTATTCATCCCACGTGGTTGCATAAGGTCATTTGATTTGGCAAATACTGCCTCCGGTCTAATTAAAAAATGTCACCCTCCTTTGCTAGCTGGTTGCCGCCGGCGTTTGAACCTGTGATTGGGATTTTGTGTCGAAGACGGTCATGGGATTTGATCCCACCATCCCTTGTATTCTAAAAGGCTTCGTGACAATTGAGTCACTCAATCATCTTATTAAAGTAGTGTAAAAATAATTTATAATTGTAAATTAACTATCCAAGTAAAATGTCATGTTTTAAAGAATTTATCACATTAGGCACGAAATTTATTAAATTTAAAGTGAGTTTATTACAATTTCGCATTAACAATTTATAACATCTGTTTACGAATTTCATATTTAGAAATATCAAAATAAAAAAATCTTGTTTCAGACAATTCACTGTACTGAGTTTAACCATCTCATATCATATCTAGACTTCATTAAATAGTATACGTATGCAATTAAATAGATAAAGGGATTTTTATTATTATTATTTGAAGTAAATATTGTATGGAATGATAAACCTTTTCAAATAGACGTAGAATTTTGTAATGATTATGTTTATAACTTGAGCTATTGATTTAAGTGGGAGAGAGGATAACTAAATCAGTAAATTGCAAGAAAGTAGGCTTACTGAAAGTGGGCGTGTTGATAGACCCCACCCCCTTTTAATTTCCATTCGATAATCAGACACACAATTATTGAGGCATTACATAGGTGATAAACATTAGA
Source organism: Leucaena leucocephala (assembly GCA_037074615.1). NCBI lineage: Eukaryota > Viridiplantae > Streptophyta > Magnoliopsida > Fabales > Fabaceae > Leucaena > Leucaena leucocephala. The sequence goes on from CM073537.1 coordinate 2,321,629, forward strand.
TAAGGGCATCCAAACATGCCACTACAACCAAATAAATCAATAAATACTTATGTTTGGTTTGAAAATAATGCCCTCATCTAAGAATATATTAATTTTTTCCTTCTTATCCCTAAGTTAGAAAATATATTTGATACATATGTCTCAAAGATGAGGTATGCTACATTGTATTAATTTTTCATTTTTTAAAATTTATAATATTGTGAGGCTAATAATTCTTCAGACTCTGAAAATTGCATGGCCGCGTCTAATTAACTCATCAAGAGGGAAGGGAAATTTCTAATGGCATGATATACAAAATTTAGACGATAGACTGATCTATATGAATTATGATTTTTTTTTTATATCTCAATACCATATAAGCTTGCTAGCGGGAACGGGGGATTTTTTTCCCTTATATGAATATAACTAATCAATTTAGATTCATTGCATCTAATAAATGTACGGCTCATTACGATAATGCCATAATGGTAATTGAGCGCAAGGCACGTTCCGGCGCATGTTAGCGTAGCACATAATTATGGCCCCATAGTAAAATCGAGACGACGATGATGATGAGTATTAAAATATTATACAAACATGGATATGGATAAGCAACGCGAATAATTACGTGGAAATGAAGCCAAATTCGTTGACAAGTCAAGTTCATCACGGCAACGAGTAATGTAATCAGAGTCGTCCAAGTTTCCGAAATGTGGCAAGTCAACGGTGAAAGATCAAAAGTACAGATTTAACGGTGAGGATGCAGGTATAAGATAGCAGTAGGTTGGAAGTAGATTTTTTTTAAAATTATTTATGACTCTGTGATGCACTCTCTTTGTCTGCATTTTCGATCACCGAGACAAGAAACAAGAGTTAGAGAGAGAGAGTAAAGAGTTATGGAGGCCATCGGAGAGAGTCCACGAAGCCCAGAGGCGAAACTTGGGATGCGAGTGGAGGATCTGTGGGACGTTCAGGAGCCACAGCTAAGTCCCACCGAGAAGCTCAACGCTTGCTTCGAAAGCATCCCTGTGTCTGCTTTCCCTTCAGCTCCTTCAAGTCAGGGTGATGATCTTGTTAATTCGCATGATCACGTACTTAGAATGCTTGCAATGGCTGAATCGTTTAATGATATTTGATTTCAAATCAATCCTGATGAAAATTCAATATAATTGATGATTGATATCTATTTGATCAATTGACACACTCTCATCATCTTTATCTTAGCATCTGGTAGTAGTCTCTCGTATGACCAATCCCTTTCTTTTCGTATTTTCTTCCTCTGTAACTGGGTTTTGTATGATGAACATGTAAAATTTCTGTGTTTCAGTGGTGGAGATAAAATCAGACGCCACCCTACCGGAAGCTGTTGAAACGCTAGCACACCACAATATCCTGAGCGCACCGGTGGTGGATGTTAAAGCACCTAAAGATGCTACTTGGATTGACAGATATATCGGAATTGTTGAGTTTGCCGGAATTGTTGTATGGGTCTTGCAACAGGTTAGCATCCCAACTTACTTACCTTCGTGTAATGTGACAAAATAATGAAGGAAAAAAATTTCATGTAGTATAATTAAAATGCATGTGGTTTGCTTGAATTGACACCAGGTGGTTGTTGTTGTAGCAGTTCTCTTTCCTTCTTCATCTTTCACACTATGCTAACGTAGTAATTGATTTCCTTGACAGTCTGAGCCTCCATCTCCTAAGAGTCCCAGCAGTGGAGGTGCTAATGGGTTCAGTTATCATCTAGAACTTGGGAGCTTAGGATTTGGATCTGCTGCAACAACTTCTGGCAACTATTTTGAGGATTTAACTTCTTCTGAATTTTATAAGAATACCAAGGTTGTTTCCAAAAGCCAAGAATTATTTTAGTTGGTTTTATTTAATCTTATTTCACTAGCTAACTGTTTTAGCCCACAGGTTTGTGATATTTCAGGGTCATTCCGCTGGGCCCCATTTCTTGCATTGCAAAGATCAAACTCATTTCTTACCATGCTCTTGCTACTTTCCAAGTATAATATGAAGAGTATTCCAGTGGTAGATCTGGGTGCAGAAAAAATTGATAATGTTATCACACAGTCTGGTGTTATTCATATGTTGGCAGAGTGCGTGGGGCTTCAGTGGTTCGAGAGTTGGGGAACCAAGAAACTATCTGAAGTTGGTCTTCCTGTGATGACACCTGATTGTATCATTAAGGTATGTAATTGTCTTAAGTTGAAGTTTTGTTTCTGCCATAATACAAATGGTGAACCTTATAATCTATAATGCCATGATGCCATGCAATTATTACTGAGATACTGAGATAATCTCTTTTGCTTACATCTCACACACATGCTGCATAGCAAAGATACAATAATCAGTCTACTGTGCTATAAGAAAGTATACTTTAATCGCCATGTGATTCTCTGCTTTTTTCTTTTGGCCAGAGCCTAATTCTGTGTTACAATGAATCTAATATTCATTTCCATAATTCTAGTACGTCTGAAGTAAGCTTTCCCAGATCAAGATGTCTTAAACATAAGAGTTATATACCTCAGTTCATCTGAATATAGCTTTAAACCTGCTCATAGTCTTTTTCCTTTCAAGGAGGGTGATAATTATTGATCTCCTTCACAATGGATGCTTTTTTTCCTTGTTTGCAGGTTTATGAGGATGAACCAGTGCTTCAGGCATTTAGATTGATGAGGAAAAAGAGGATTGGAGGGTTACCCGTAATAGAAAGAGGAAGCAACAAGGCTGTGGGTAACATAAGCCTACAAGATGTTCAATTCTTGCTAACTGCTCCAGAAATTTACCACGATTATAGGTTTGACCACGCATCTGATCTCATCTTTTTAAATTTATATTATTTTTTGAATTAAAGGGGCAGACGCTTACATCTTGAGGTTACAAACGGGATCAAACTCACGACCTCCCATTTACAGGGGAGTTTTTATACCATTAGGCTACAAGGTTATTGGCTGCACATCTGACCTTAAGGATTTGACTTGTTCATCTTGCCTATTGTCATTATCAATCTATCACTTCTTTTGATTTTCTATGCGGCATTCTCATCGGTTGTTTTTATAATATGACAGAGCTATTACTGTAAAACACTTCCTGACGGCAGTTAGAAGCTACTTGGAGAAGCACAAAGAGGTCTTCCCAATGTTAGGCACCTTGGTTACATGCCAAAAGGATTGCACGATCAAAGAATTGATTCAATTGCTTGACCATGAGAAGAGTCATCGGATATATGTTGTAACTGATGATGGTGATCTAGAAGGAGTGATCACACTCAGAGATATCATCTCAAGGCTAGTGGACGAGCCCAAAGGCTATTTTGGTGATTTCTTTGATGGTGTTCTTCCTTTGCCTCCCGACAGCCGGGTTTAACACACTTCTAAGAATGAACAGCTTTTCAGTTCTTGATATCTAATTTTCCTATTTGTGTAGGAATATAAATAGATTGATCTGTTCTGTGGCTTCCTAATAAGGGATAGAAGACGGTGGACTTAAAAAGTGCTTGTGACATGTTCAGTTTGCAAGTTACTTCCTTACGTCTACCCACAGTATGAGAGTGAGATTGTGTATAATTCTGCTGTTTCCATGAAACTATTGAACTCGTTTTTTGTAAAGTAAGCTCCTTCTCAACCGTACAAGTTTTCTGTATGATTATGTTTTCTTGAGCCAAACGGAACCATTTTTCTTGAGAGTCTATTTGGGACAAATGCGACTTTCTTTTCCATAAGGTACTGGAAATTCAATTCATAATTGCGCATGGTTGTATTATGTTCCAGAGGTGGGACAAGGTGGTCGGTTCTTGCTCTTTTTTGTGGGCTGCACAAACTTTGAAGAATGAGCTTGTAAATGATTCATCTTGTTATATATCTTATATTGATCTATTGATGTTTTTATCAGTTAAAAATAAAATGAAATAAAATTTATTCATCATCAAAATAAGAATAAAATTTTACTATGATCATAATCATCTCCTTGCATATATAATATGTAATCTAATTGATTTTAATGTCACTTAAATCTATGTTTCAAAATTAATCTAAGTATATTTTGAGTGAATTGTGTCATCAACACCATTTCTCTTACAAAGTAACATATTATAAACATAGTAACTAATACATATAATTGATGAAAATATAAGGACTCAATAAAAAGAAAAAAATTTAAGGGCTTGATTAGAAATAAGGTAAAATTATAGAGATTTACAGATTATTTTTTTTATTAACAAGGACTCAATAAAAAAGAAAAAAACTTAAGGGCTTGATTAGAAATAAGGTAAAATTATAGAGATTTACAGATTATTTTTTTTATTAATATTATAACATATCTATGAACACATGCATTATTGTTATTGGTACATGAGAGAGTAGAGGCTTAAAACTACGACCTTCTGCTACCTACAACTACATTCATTATTGCAGCAGACCAGGATTTACAGATTGAGGCTCATTTCAGGTAGCTAAGGTGGTTCTCTCACAACCACCATGCACACAGGCCAACACATCTCTGTAGTCCCTTGATATTGTGAAATATTCATATACCTTCCCATCACTACTTTTCATGTACTCCCACATCAGATATGAGTGATTGAATGCTGCCAATTTTCCATACCCAAAGTCATGATCTCTGTAAATACTCCAAACAGGGTTTATTTTGCTGAATTCTGACAAGTGGCTTCCTCTTCCTCCAACAACAACATGAATTGTTCCATTCACCGTACCAGAATAATGGGAATTCTCTGAATTCACGCATTGATTCTGCATTTACATACACACAAATCATTAGAAAACTAGCATGAAATTGGCCATAAGTTCAGCATTGCAGCATTAAGAAAAAGCTAGAGTAAGTTGGCAAGCCGAAGACCATTTGATCCAGTGACACAAGATATGCCCTTAGTGCCACCAGACCTAGTGTTCGATCCCCAACTCCTTCAGGCTCTAGCCTGCCGTCTAAAAAAAACTAACAGTTTAATCTTTGAATCGTTAGACATATTTAGTCTTAGTTCCACACAAAGTAAGAAACTTATTGCCCTTCAATTCTTTAAAAACACAGGGCTCATCAATTGACAAAATGACTCATGCTCTTATTAACTTTTAAAAATTAAAACTAAGTGGGGTATCATGGTATATGAGTGAGGCCATTCTATTTACCTGATAGATGGGGCAGGATCTTTCATAGTTATAGACGTGGACATAAAATGCAATGTCTATTTGTACTTTTGCCAGAGACCCTGCAAGCTTTCCCTTCCCATGGGCTCTTGGAATGAGCCTTCCAAGCCATACCAACTATTAGAGGAATACCCAAACACAGGATGAGCAGAAAAGATCAACCATGGCTTTCTTCTATCTACTGTTGCAAATAAATTTGTTGGGGCAATATTGAACCAAAATTTTTTTTTTGGATAATTAGCCCTTTCAAAGTAAATTTATACATTAACCAAAAATAAAAGATGATGTAAATACCACGTGACATGTCACGTTAGCATATTGGTCAACTAATAGTCAAATTTAACTTTGGATAACGGTCAGTGCAATATTACTATATTTTTTAAACTTTCAGGATAACATTATTCTAAAAAAAAACTTTCGTTTAACCAGCGGTCCTATGTAGAGACTTCTAGGGTAAAATTGTCCTTTAACCCTATATATTAAAGCTAAGACCTTCTGAATTGCAAAGCAAGAAAAAGGAAAGCAAAATTTTCAAAGATTAATTCTGTGACCACAATTTTGCTTCTTCAAAAAATCAAATCATGCACAAAGTTTCCCTCGAGTTTGCTTTCCTGGTTCTACTTATTGGTACGTACAACTCTCTCCATCTCACCCTCTTCTGCTTATGGCTAAATTGTTCGTAAAAACTAATATTTTTTAAATCTTTATTTTTTTATTTCCATCAGAAAACAGGTTGAGTTTGTGGGTTAAAATATTTAACGCATAAGTGAGGCTAAATCCAGTTAAAAAGTGTTCATTTTCTTAACAATAATTCTGAAATCGTAGAGATGATGTTATCATATGTATACAGGATGTTCGGTTGCGAGGGAATTATGCGGTGCAGACGAAAGCGTGTGTGAAAGCGGTAGGAGGTAAAACCGACGTCGTAAATGGAGAATTATACTGTGCGGGTAGGTGTAAGATTGAGGTGCCCTCCTGTATTTTGCGATGCCAATGTATGCCATGGCAAGCACTGTGATTGTGAATGCATCCGTCCTCATTAATTTCAAACTACTATATATAATGAAAAATTATATTATTAATTTGCCATTAACATCTCATTAAAACCATGGTTTGGGTTCATATATATATATATACATATATGTAATTATGAGCTCAATGTTGTTCCCAGAAGATCTGTGTCAAGTTTTCTTCTTCTTATTTTTTTCCCCAATTTTTACATATATGTGGAATCTCTCACAAAATAATTGAAATTCATCGCTTTAGTGAAAAGAATTGGATTTGGTTTTCACTCAGTAATGACCTATGTAATTATTATTATTAGTCCCTATTAAATGTCGATGCTAACAAAAACAAATCATAATTTTTTTATCCTTCACCCAATAACAATCATGCTAATCACTAATGCTTAAACTGTTAATATGTCAAAACCATGCATATTACTAATTCCTCATATATCAAATTGATGCAAATTTTTATTTTATTTTTTCAATAATTAGGCATACAAATAAATAATCTCACACATCATGAATTGAAATTTTTACAGTAATTAAAAATGTAAAAGTAGCAGCATTTCTTATTTGTTTTTCGTTTATGTGATGTAGAATTATAGTTAATTAATCATTATGAAATCAGGAATTTGATATGAAATCTAAGAGACAGAAAACTTGAGCGCTATAAACATGCTTCATTCCAAATAAGGGAATATTTATAAACCCAGATCTGAATGCATTATTGAACAACTTACCATATGTGTTCATACGCACACATGTTTAACGGGACACCTATCTACTACTTGTGTGTAAATCAGGAGAAGGGAAAGCTGAATTAAATATTGGAAGAAGCAGGAAGGCTGGCAGAGATCTATGTGGTGAGAGTCCCACATCGAGCAGATGAGAGATTAGAGAGAGGAAGACAGAGTATATAATGAAAGGAAGGGGCACAGTTGCAACATACTTACCTGGACGGGGTCAATGGGTGATCATCAAGGCCCATGGCCTGGGCCTGTGACTTCCATTGCACTTAGGAGGGGTGCAGGCCTAAGGTCTACCTAAATGGTGGAGCCTACGTCATAATTTGTGGTAGTGGGGGCCTGCGTTCGCGCGGCCCCTTCCCAACTGCAGTCGTAAGATTTGGTTCTCAGGTGTAAAAGGCCAGCTTTCACAAAATCAGTTTTGGGCCTCTAGTATTTTGTTATGTTTAAACGACTTAAAGCGCCGTTATCACTTTAGCCGCCCGTAGTATTTGTTCTGCTCATTTTATCTCTCCTTGTTCTTAATTAATTTTAATTTAATTAATATATTATATTTTTTAAAAATAATTATTTTTTTTAATTCTCTTCATTTAATTATTATTGTTGAGGGATTATAGATATATATAATAAATAAATTTTATATTTAGATTAAAATTAATTTTTAGGATTTCCTTCATTGCACTTGATTCAATCGTGCAAGCCTATGTAAAAGCTTCCAAGTTAGGCATTCTCCTAATAAATCATATAGAATTTGCATTTTGCATTATCAAAATTTGTAACTAAAACTTCAATAATATCAATCTCCTTAATTATATTTCTGAACAAACAAGGGCCTTAAGTATTAGAAGATAATAATTAACAAGTTCATATTAGAATCATGAATCATAATTAATTTCCAAAACCCTGGGCCCAAAATTTTACTATGCATACCCTTGAATTGACTATAAATATGTGTAAGATGAGCCGAACAGATCACATTGAAAGAAGCAAAGCCAATCATGGAAAAGATTTCTTACAAGCTAGCTCCTCCTGCTTGCCCTTTATTGCTGCATCTTTCATGTCTTGGTAAATATCATACCACTCTCTTAATTTCTGAGATATGTATATTCATAATTTAAAAACTCGAATTAAATTATTTTTGTTAAAATGATTTTTGCAGGGCTTTCGAGTGGAGAAGGAAATAGCAATAAGAACGGAGAAGGGATTGGTCAAATTTTAGCATGAATTGAACAGGGGTTGGCGATTGCATGGATTCATTATGTAGAGCCTTGTACGTAGTGTGGTTGCGTGCATGGGTGGCCAGTGTACTTGCATCTGTACCTAGCGCTGCTGCCATATTCAAGTCTTATTTCTGCCTTCTTATCAAATAAGTACCTGGCACCTAATAAAGTCTCATCACTTCAATAAAATAAATCTTTGGTTTCTATTCTTCTCTCTCTCTCTCTCTCTCTCTCTCTATATATATATATATATATATATATATATATGGTTATGCGGCAAAACCTCTTTAACTAAGATCAATGTCCGGTTAGTCTCTCTCCTCATATATATGCCTATATTTGATTGAGGGATATCGATCTGAATCGTGTTTCAATTCATTTTGCTTATGTTATCTTCTTTTGCTATTTGGTATCGTGCATGATTTGAACTAAGCCTAGAGCAGTAGATTCTCTGCATTGTAGAGAATCTCAATCTCTTTTGCTATAGTAAAATTGTTCGTAAGAAGTATTTTTATTTGAATCATTGATTTTTATTTCTATTAGAAAAAATGTTTCTTTATAACATATATATAATCAATTATACTCCTTTGATGATTAATATAAGATCTAATTATAGATTTGATTTTGATCCTAAATATAAAATCTATTTTCTATATTTTTTTACTTTTTTTAAATTATCTTTATTGATACCTACTCAACAATAATCAAGTAAGAAAATAAGTGAGGGATTTAAAGAAGATGATTATGGTATTTTACAAAAAAATATGACATATTAATTAATTCAACTAACTTTCTTAATCTTATTAAATTAATTAAATATATCTTATATTAAAGACCGAAGGAGTATTATATAAAAAACAAACTGAAACATGAAGCGACATCCCTTGAAAGTTGAAGAGCCACAACAACTTCCAATTTGCTTCACTTTCTTCAAACAACTGAAGCAGGTGATCAAGATTGGCTAAAAAACCTAAATAGGTTTCCTATCGATTCCAAATGCTAAACAGAAAACAGGTTTGAGTTTGCGGCCTAACATATCTAAGCCGCACATAAAGCTAAAGCTAGTTCATATGTAAAGCTCAGTGTTTTTTTTTTACATTAATACCAAAATAATATGCATATGATATGTGTGTGCTTGCGAGTGCTATAATAAAACAATCCAAACTCAATACATCAGAGTTAAAACTTGATTGCATAGAGTTCATTTTTTTAACAATAATACCGGAATCATAGAGATGATGATATTATTGTATGTATAAATATATAAGCTCAATATGAACTTGCTGAAATGAGATGAAATTTGAAATTTGGACAGCATTTTTTTATTAAAATGTAAAAGTAGAGATATCTCTTTCGATACTTTGCAAATGAATGGTAGTGTGTGATGAAGGAATATGCCAATATTTGGAAGAAAACAGAAGCACATGTAATAACTACACCACAGAAATAAAAGAACATATTCGGCTTTAACTACTTTTCTTAGCTTATATTTGCAATTTTATGTTTTTATTTCAGAAAGTGATAATTAAGTTCCTGCAAGTTTCAGCTCGCTAACAAAGCTAGAGAAAAACTCAGACGATACGGATGAATTAATTAGGAAAGAAGCCACGCCGACGTATATTTATGAATGTGGTGAGAGTCCCACATCGGGCAGGTGAGAGGTTGGAGAGAGGAAGAGAGTATAAAAGGAAGGGAAGGGGCACAGTTGCAACATACTTACCTGGACGGGGTCAATGGGCGATCATTAAGGCCCATGGCCTAGGCCTGTGACCTCCATTGCACTTAGGAGGGGTGCAGGCCTAAGGTCTACCTAAATGGTGGAGCCTACGTCATAATTTGTGGTAGTGGGGGCCTGCGTTCGCGCGGCCCCTTTCCAACTCCAAGCCCAATATTCTTTGTTCATTTTGAAAGTGTAGCCATTTACTTTTGCCATGAGATATCCATCTTTTTCGATGTTGGCCCGGTGTTTTCTGGGCTGCTTTTACTCTATGCCGCCGATACCCAAAGTTCCTATATCCTTTAATTTCTAATTTTTCCAGATATAAATGTACCTCGGGAAAAAGCGAAGAAAATAGTTATTTTTTTTTTGGATTTATATGAAACGCTTTGCCATTCAAAAGAAAAGAAAAGGAAAAGTTTTCGAATATTCAATTATTTTATCTTCCCATCTCCCGCATGTTTAGTCATATATTTCAAATTTATAAAATACGCAGAACATAATGACTTGGTCGCAACTTAATTACGTACACCTCTCACTGTATTTTATAAAGTTTATGAAAGCTGATGGCAAAAAATCCAGGTATTTCCCTCCCACCCCTTTCCTTGGTATGTTTTGAAAAGTACGGAATTAATTTATATATGCGATTTTTTCTTTGTTCATGCACTCTAAATTTTTCTTCCAACGAACCATTTGAATTTTGGAAAAAATACAAGTATTCTCCCCTTTCCTATTCTATGCCCAATATTCTTTTTCTACTTATTAGACCCCATTTAAGATGTTTTGTCATTAAGATTTGTTTCTTTAAGGGTCAAAATTTTCCATTAAGATTTGAATAATATCCATCTCCTTAATTTCTGTACAAACATCTCCCTTAAAACATAAGAATGCTCCGTAGACGTTTTCTTTGGAAGATAAATAAAAGGTTGATATTAGAATCATGAATCAAAAATTAATTTCCAAAACTTGGGCCCACAAATTTATTATCCCTACCCTTGAATTGACTATAAATATGTGTACAATATGAGCCAAAGAGATCACATTGGAAGAAGCAAAGGCAGTGACTCTCAGAGCCAAGGAATAATGGAAAGGATTTCTTACAAGCTAGCTCTCTTGCTTGCCCTTGTTGCTGCATCTGCATGTCTCGGTAATTATCATACATATTACCACTCTTAATTCTTTCTCTGACATATATATGTATTTGAAAATTCATAATTCATATTTGAATCAAAATGATTTTTGCAGGGCTTTCGACAGGAGAAGGAAATAGTAATAACAATGGAGAAGGCATTGGTCAAATTTTAGCAATAAGTTGCACAGATGTTAAGCAATGCGTGCATTTAGTGTGTTCAGAGCCTTGTACCATGTTAGCGTGTAGCGGTGGCAAGTGTGTTTGTAACTGTACGTAGCGCTGCTGCCCAAACCAACACACACACACACGCACATATATTTATATATATATATATATATAATCTCTCCTTCAACTGTTACTTATTACCCATGTATTTGTGCCTTCAGTGGCACTTAAATAAAGTTCCATCATCTGTAAAATAAAATCCTTGCTTCCTATTCTTCTCTCTATATATATAGATCCGAAACTAATTATATTATATTTTATTTTTAAAAACAATTTCTAATTTAGTTCAGATGATATTTTATTTTTTAAATTAAAATATTTATGTTTTTTTTAAAATAAAATAAATTGAGTTTTTTATATTAGTTATTAACTAAGTTGTTATATTTTAATTAGATAGAGTTTAAATGGCGTCATTCCTATAGTATATAAATATTTACGAATAAAATTCTAAAACATCTTTGGTGGTGGAGCCCGATCTTAGATCTAGAGATACAATTTAAGAAATATATTAATAATTTTAAAAAATAATACTATCTGGAGATACAATTTAAGAAATACATTAATAAGTTTAAAAAATAATACTTTAATTAATTATTTTTTAAAAAATTAATCATATATCTTACCATTGTCTTCCATGTGATATTTAGTTTTGAAATAGTTTTTTTTTATACTAAAATTTTTTAAAAAAAGTTAAAAAAAGTTTAACGTTTAAAAAGTTAAAAAATAACAGGACGAAATCTTCCTGATACCATGTTTTTTTTTTGTTACCCACCCGGTTTACCGGAGCTTTGCCCCGACTACATCCGGATCCGACCCGCGTCGCGCACCTGGCTATGGTGGGTGAGTCTCCCAACGGGGATTTTCTGCGTACGCCAAGGCTCGAACTCAAGACCTCGCTTAAATGATACCGAGCCGCTTACCACTCGGACCAACCCCCGTTGGTTTCCGATACCATGTTAGTTTTGAAATAGTTGCTCAGTAAGTTTCTTTTTTTTTTTGTTACATGCGCAGTAAGTTTACTGAATACATATCTTTCAACAATCATTCTTGTTTGCGAAGCCTGTTTTATAAAGGGCTTTTTTTACTGCTTTGGGGACAAACAAACGAAATCATTGTTAACTTTAGAAGAAAATAAACCTATTGAAGAAAGGGCTATTTTTGTTATTGTTCATTTGATACTAATCAATTTCCCCCACAAAAATATTTCTATCATGTACTTAAAAATCTGGAGAATTTGTACTTATTTATCTATTAAAAATCAATAAATTTATGAAACGATCCAAAGAAATTATTTTAAAAACGTTTTTAGTGTTTTAACAATGCATTGACTATTGAAGTTCAAATAAAGGGATGAGACCCACAATCTAAAAGAGTTTGGAGCATCCACACAGTCCTAGGTTAATTTATTATAAAAATTAAGTCGGTTTGATTCCGAATTTTAAAAAAATAAAAAACGAACAAGAATATTCTTTTTTTTTTTAAAAATACATTATTATTTGGGTTTATTAGGTTCAAATTGAACTTAAAATGATTCTGCATTAAAGGAAAAATTAATCTTAATAGTCCGTGATTGTGGTGTCCGAAGAACAAGACCAAGTGATTAACGAGGCATGAAAATTTTCTTAGAAATTGAAGACTCAAACCGCTTCGATTTTGAGGGGGGAATCATAGTCAAGTTCGTCTAACAACCTATCATCTATCATCTATTATTTATCATCTGTGTATTCAATTAGCAAAGAGATAAGATATATGACTATTTAAAATATATTCAATTTTTAAAAAATATTATTTTATTGTAGTTCTAATCGCGATATTTAGAAAAATATCTTAACTCTGGGTGCTTAAATTTATGTCTGAGGGTAATAGACGGTTCACCCATATCCAATATTAATATCGTTTAAGAAGAAAGGAGACTTCGTCCCGTTTTTAAATTAAGAATGAGCTCAACACTTTTTTAAATTTTTTTATAAAAAAAAAACTCGTCGCACAAGAAAGACAAGTCATCCTCTGCCTTTCGACTTCTCTGCTACACTCTAGTTGGCTGACCCTCTCCTTTTTTTTACGGGCACATGCTTAAAACGATCCTTCCTATTATTTTTTTTAGTTGTTCACCAAATTCACCGGAGCTTTACTCCGACTATATCCGGATCCGACCCGCGTCACGCACCTGACTATGGTGGGTGAGTCTCCCAACAGGAATTTTCTGTATTCGCCAAGGCTCGAACTCGAGATCTCGCTTAAGCGATACCGAGCCGCTTACCACTCGGACTAACCCCGTTGGCGATCCTTCCTATTACTGAATTGCGATGAAACTTCAAGTGGGATTTGATGGCATAAATCGAAGCTTTTATTTTATTTAATGTCGTCCTATTTATAAATATATTATTAAACGTTGTCCTATTTATTTTACACATTTTATCTCACTCCTCAAAGGACACCAATTTTTATGTAATATTTACTATATTAAGACTGAATCAAAACTCTAATAAACTTTTAATCATGTTCAAATCATTTTAGACATTATTTATTATTAAAACTAGTGAACATGATAAGATTAAAAGAAAATTTTGGAGAGGAGAATTATCAGGGGAGTGTTTTTAATTTATTATATTCACTCGCATTGATTAAGAATTTGAGATGATTATTTATTTACAGATCTCCAATGATTAAATATTAATATATGAATAACATCACGATTATATAAATTAATTTTCTCAAAAGAACTTGAATTCATGAATGAATGAGTAGAATAAGATAGAATCATATATGTAGGAATCGATGGCTACTCCACCACACTTCAATATTTTTATCCCCACACTCCATATTTCGTTTGCAATTTGGCCACATTCATCATATCCTAGAGTCAGTATTGGATGGAATGATTCGTGAAAGTTATAATTAGATTCTTCGAATCTTTAGAAATCATGAACATTCACTAAATATGATAATATCTACAGCAATTACGTACGTTGTTTTTCAATTATCAACGACATCAAAAAATATCTAATTCTTTTAAGTACTACCAAATCCATAATTCGCTCGCTACTGTATATTTAAGATGAGCTGATGAGGTGAAATAATATTGCAACAAGCACAAGCAATTGTCTTGGTACATATCTTCATAAATTCTAGCTCACTTCTCATAACAAAGAAAACATGGGGAACATTTCTTTCATGTCAACTCTGATCTTTCTTGTTCTTCTTGCCACATCTGCATTTTACGGTAAATATCAGTTCCTCTTGGAGATACTAAACATATTATTATATAGATTTTGAGCATCTTTTGTGGCTTAGCTTGTGCATTCATACCATATATTTTCGTGAACAGTGTGTCTTTCTATTTTTTTTCTTAGATTTTATATTGATATAGTGATTTATAATTTGATTAAATTTGTATGAGACAAAAAATTTACAAGCATGAGATAATTGATGTGCACTTATTTTGATTAAAATGATTGTGAAGGCATTTCAAGAGGGCAAGAATGCAGTAGTGATGCAGATTGCTCTTGGGAGATCAAATGCCCAGGAGGAGCTGTGTATGAGGATGGAAAATGCATTTGTTATGGGAATTTAGCACCAAAATGCACAAAGGGCAGTGTCAGATCCTGCAACCAAGGGCAGTGTGTTTGTATTCCAGATGCCCAAAACTAAATCCAAGTCCAACAACTATTACGTATTTGTGTTTTCCAAAACCATGAATTTAACAAAACTATTGGCTTTTAACTTTTATAACAATAAGTCAACTTAAATACATATTTAGCTTTTGTAACCCCGAAAGTTTTAGAATGTGACTTTAGGTTTAACTTCTTTTTTACCTTAGGTCTAACTTTTTTTTTTAGTTGCCCACCCGATTCACCGGAGCTTTGCCCCAACTACATCCGGATTCGACCTACGTCGCGCACCTGGCTATGGTGGGTGAGTCTTCCAACGGGAATTTTTTATATA
Organism: Leucaena leucocephala; assembly: GCA_037074615.1. Taxonomy (NCBI): domain Eukaryota; kingdom Viridiplantae; phylum Streptophyta; class Magnoliopsida; order Fabales; family Fabaceae; genus Leucaena; species Leucaena leucocephala. The sequence continues at coordinate 2,336,768 of CM073537.1, forward strand.
TACCAATGCTCGAACTCGAGACCTCGCTTAAACGATACCAAGCTACTTAGACTAACCCCGTTGGTACCTTAGGTCTAACTTGATTTTTAGGAAAATATTCGTTTGACTCTAACGTCAATCCAAACATAATTTTTGGGCCCAAATTGGCTTTTGTGCTTTTAAACTGGCTTGGGAGGAGCTTTTCATTGATTTCTTGCATTCTTGTCATGTATGTATGATTTTTGAACAGAGGATGCCTATCACATAAAAGGAAATATGATCATTTCTGTTCCATATAACACCATATACAGTTGAAGAGAGACAGCTAAAGAAAATTTATTTCTCTTAATTCAACATTTACATGCCATTTCCTCTTCAACTGCACTAAATGAAGAACCCAAATAAAATATTTTAATTTGCAAATTATATTGTGAATGCATGCAAATTACGAGAGACAAGAAACTCTGTTATCTAGGGGTACCTGATAAATGGGGCAAGTGCTTTCATAGTTGTGGATGTGGCCATAAAATGCAATGTCTACTATATATTTCTGCCATAGCTTTTGTAAGCTATCTCTTCCCATAGGTTCTCCAGAAATACTTTGGTCCCTGTAAGAAGATGAATAACCAAGAACACGATGAGCTGCAAAAATCAACCATGGCTGTTTCTGTCTGTCTGCTGATGCAAGACAATTCTCAATGAACTTGTCCTGTGCGCTTCCCTCCCTCCCAATCATGTTCACTGTCTGCCATACAGAAGTGGAACATTCCAAAATCTGTCCCACACCTACAAAAAAGCAATACATAGTATTCCGCTAAAACTCTATTGATATACTTATAACAATAACAAGTCTTATCCCACTACACTAAGTAGAGCCAACTACATGGATCATATGACGCTATTATACTCTATCAATAAATAAATTGTTAAATAAATTGTTAATCAAAAAGTCTCGTTCAATGACTTCATTAATGTAAATAAGAATAAAGTTGAAAAAGCTGATATTCCCAAAATCACGTCTAATGGTTACCAGAATTTAGCTCAGTTTTCAGCTGGAACATAAAACATGGTCTCAGCTAGAACAACTCATTCTCCACCTGAATCATTTGTGTCATAAAAGGAACCAGTCCCAGGAACAGGAACCAGTTCATGATTGCCACTGTAATAAGAAGTACTCCAAGTGAGTTTGTGAAGTAATCCAAAAACATGAATTTTGCACTCAGAGTAATCAAATAAATACACCTTGCAATCATATAAGGCACTCTTGATGCTATGGGTTCCACTTGTGAAGTAAATTGGTCCCACTGTGAGATATGTCCGTTAGCATAAGTGATGTCTCCAATGTGGAAAACTATATCAATGTTGTCTAAGTCTTTGATGAGTTGATCTGTGATATTCAGAGAACCTGGCTGATAATTATTGTACTCACTGGACCCATCACGCTCAGCCTGAAACATTTTTGTTGAGTGAATATAACAAATTAAGAACACCGCAAATTAATTTATACCTTTTGCAAAAAGCATCTTATGATATGGAAGGAAGTTCACTTGAAACATATAAGCAATTACAATTATTGCTACCTTTCCCATGTCACCGAATATTATAACACGTTGCAATGAGAACTGTCCTGGAGATGGTGATGACTTGAATTGGTATATTTTAGTACTCCAGACATATGAACTGTTGAATAATCTATGGCCTAACTTGTAAGTGTACCTGAAATGACAAGAGAATCATAAAATTTTTTAAAAGCTGGTCGTCATTTTTTATGCCCTTTTGTCTTAGGCATAAAATCAAATGGTTAATGTGCATACAATGAGTTTGACCACAAATCTTTCAAGAAACTGGTATGGAAAAAACCAGGATCACGCCATCCAACGGTTCGTGAAGACAAAAGACAAATGACTGGATAAAACCTTAATCTGTATGTGAAGTGCCTCACCATCGGACTTAGTTTCTTTTTAGATGGACTAGAGTTCAAGTGAAGAGAGAGAGAGAGAGAGGGATTCATGAGTCTCGCCTAACACATGGGGTCCACCAAATTTTTTCCCTACATCAAGTGGTAATACGGGTTGAGCCTACCAACGCACCCAAAAATAGTGAACTCGGGTTGGCTAAATGCCAACTATATTAGCTACGGTTTGACCTACATTCACAACTCTACTCCTCTTATACTTTAAAGAAAATCCTCTCATTTCATTATTTATAAAAGGTTTGAGGATTTCCCCAATTTAAGGCTTAAAAGTGACGGTCATTTTGAGAAAATTTTGACCCTTTTGTAAATTCGAACAATCGCAATCCATGTGGAAAACCCAGGTAAACTACACATACCACACGTACTGCCTCTATTAAAAGTCAAAGTTGAAGCTGGTGATTGTGTTTGTGATGCTCCCTTAAGTCCCCACTCCACAAAAGACACAGCTTCGTCAATGTTATAGCCACTTGTCCACGTCACTGTCATCTACAACTATGCATCTTTATCATTAGAAACACAGATTAAGGAACAAGCTTAGTTCCTGAATAAAAATCTAAAAGAGCCACGATCTCTGCATAACTAATTCAAAATAACATCTTTTTAAGAACAGATTGATTGGCAGAAACTTACTTTGTTTCAAGCTTTACCCTGAGAAAGGTGTGGATAGAGTGGAGCCTTTGGATTCACAAAGCTGATTGTATTTGAAATTGCCACCAATTTTGGCTGCATTATTTATCACACACACTTTTCATTTGTATCTTCAAAATATTAAAAAGGTTTTGTCAAGTAAACAAAGGAATACAATGCCACAAAACATAGGCACACACATTTGACAATCCTCCTGAGAATAATGCAAATGAGAAAATCTGATCTCTGATTGATCAGTAGAAATTTGAGAGATGCTTGGCTTGTCTTGGTGTAGTCCTCGTTGGATTCGTTGGCAAACCTATACAGCAATATTGGGAGTAGCCAATAGAGAGACGAGTTTTCAAAGTTTGGGGATCAAATTAAAACGACGACGTAATTACCTTTATAGGAGCTGAGCATATGAAGGGGGCCACTTGTCTTGAGTTTTCTGACTTGTCATCTTCTGGACAAAATAATGGGCTGCCCATTGCACAGAGAACCCGAACCCATTAAATTCCAATTACTAAAAGAAAATGAAAAATATCCTGATCAAAAGGACAGACATTACTTGAAATTTGCAGGAGAAAAAACAGCAACCCAGTCATCTTCACTGGGTCTGGGACTCAAGTTCCACAGTAACCCACTCAGAATCCTTCCCCTGCAACAACACAGAAACTTGCATCAGCATTATCATGTTCTTCATCAATTTCCAGATGACGCTTTAATGGTAAAGATGGATGGAGTAGTGACCTTGAGGCCTAGAAGAAGAGGGAGGGCTTTCATGGAGGCATTCTGGTGAAGCTCATAAGTAGCTCTGTGAATAGCAATCTTGGACAGAGGCTGCACTCCATGCCCAGTGGAATAAGCTGACAATAGAATTATCAATGCAATTTTCAAGCAACTCATTATCAGTGTACTCTGAACTATCAAAGTTCAGCAAGTTTTAGCATTTGACTTTTAAGTTGGAGCCATTTGTAATATGGTCAGTATATGAATATATTATTAGAGATGCCTCAATTATTGAATCTGCCGCCTCTTTGCTTTGAATAATCCATTTTCACGAGTGTTTTTCTTTCTCCCTGTGAGTAGGAGTTTCACGTGTTTCTTCTCTCCACACAACGATGATTAGTTAAGTGAAAAATACTCAATTTCTCTTAAATTAAAATCAAGAATTTGAATGTTATATTTGAAAAAATTATAATGGAGTGACACCTCTAATTGAATTTCACAATACTAAAATTTCACGGAGTATTACCGAATTTCATATAAATGTATCTGATATGAGTGTGTGTGTGTGTGTGTGTGTAACCTGTCCTATATACATATATGGAGATTAGTCTACCTCAAGGATAGCGATTGTGGCTAAATATATTATTCACATTCCCACGATGGGATGGTCTTCATTCAATGTTTGGCTGACTAATTAAGCAGATTTTATTGATAAAAAACTTTGCTTTTCAATTATAAAAATAAAGTTTCCCCGACTTTTCCGACAAGCAAAATAAAACAAATATATAAGTTGTGACTTAGGTGTGTTTGGCTTGAGGGATTTAATGGAGGGGGAGGGAAGAGAAAGGAAATGGAGGTATTTTAATATATTATCTAGTTTAGATTGATAAAAAAAGAAAAAGAAGGGAATGATTTTAATGTTACATTATTTAGTTTAGGAATGGAAGGGGAAGAAAAAATATTTTATGCCGACAGCTTGTAAGATGTGAAAAAGATATTTTAAAAATATTAAAACAATTATTATTGATATAATAGTTTAAATAAGATAAAAATTTAATTTTATCCTTAAACCCCCCTAATTTTAGAGGGGATGGGAGGAAAAATCTTAAAAAAAAAATTCTCCATTTCTAAACATTTTGTAGTGCCAAATAAGAGAAAAATGACAAAATACATCCCCTGCCTTCCAAATACCTCGTACCAAACGCACCCTAATGTTGTTCACAGACACGTTTATTCTACACTTATGTACAAAGTAATGAAAATTGATAATTAATAAATTTAAATAGATTAATAAGTATTTAATATGAGTTTGTTTGAAATGTTAAATTTAATCATAATCAACTAATTTATTTAATCTATTTAAATTAATCAACTAATACTTATATTATTAAATATAAAGAGCATGAATGGCCCGATCAAATTATATTCATCAAATTATCGTAAACTTATTGCTTTCCCTTTTATCGAAAAAACAATTATCGTAAATGTAATCTGTCAAAATTACCAAAATCGTTTGAAATTTAGATTTCGTCCTTCAAATAAACATACTATGCACATCAAAAGGTACCATACTAAGCATATCAAAAGGTACTAATATTGTCCAATTTTTAATGGCGGACCTATTTTATGAAGATAGTAATAAGATAAAATATTATAATTAATATATTAATATCCTAATTTTATTTATAAAATAATTAATAGTTGGGAGTCCCTTTACAAAAGTAAATTGCATTATTTTTTTTATAGTAAAAAATGCACTAGTCTTTATAATTTATGAATAGTTTGTCTTTTACAAATTTTATATTCTATTATATATATGGGTCGAGAATTTTTTTTTTAAATGACCAAATCATTTAGAGGAATTATAAAAAATAAAAACTATATACTTGTCTTATTTAAAAAAAAAACTCAATAATCAAGACCTAAATATTAAACCTGAGCACTTTCCAAAACTAAAAAGCTATGATTGATGACATAAGTACATAAGAAAAGCTTAAAGCAATGCTCATTATGACAATGAACAATGCGGCAGCTGATGTGATCAGTAAGCACTCTGAAGAGGCAACATTGTTTCAGTCAACATTATGCAGAAAGCACGAATCGGCTTCAATGGTTTTAAGTTTCTCTGTCTGCTTCATTCTGTCTCAGAATGCTTAGAGATTGTTGGGGAAAGCAGCTTCTCCAACTCCACTAAACTGAAAACCCGTCAACATAATATTAACTACTTAAGCATCAACTTCAATTATATAATATAGATTGGATTTAACCAAGAAATTTCCTCTATGATGCTAACCGAAGAGAAAAGATCTACAAGTTGACTTACAGCTCATATCTGCGATACGCTTCGTTTCTTTTGGTAATGTACAAATCGCTATCTTTGGGAATATTGTTTAAAGAACTACCTGCAACATAAGCAGAGGATTAATAACACATTAGAGTATAGATCTAGTGGTAAGAAAGTTTAGCCACGTAAAAGGTAGAGGACTCCGCATAATGACCCTGTACTTTTTCTTCAAAAATTAATCATAATTAACAGAATTAAATTAAACTATTTCCCATAACACCTACGTACTTCAAAAGACGCTCATTTTGAAGATAAGGCACACCCAGCAATGGGATTAGACATATGATATCCAAAACTCAGAAGAATGGTTTATGCCTGCAAAGGAACTACAAATGAAAATGGGATTGCTGGAAGAAGGGAAATATACTTCACTCAATATTCCCAATCCAGGCAAGAGAAATTAACTCAAAAGAGCTACATCCCAGAAGACGAATAAACACACACACACAAACACATACACAAAAGGAGGGAGAAAGAGAAAGCAGAGAAGCCTAGATGGAATGAGCTTAGGTATGCTCACCACAAATAAGAAGGGCAGCTTCCCAAGCTGCAATTATAAAATAAGAACCAAATTTGATTGCACACACATAGCATTTATGGTTATCTGCATATTATTGTTTATCAGAGCTTTTCAATAATTTCATCCCCTCCCTTCTATTCTCTACCCTTCCCTTAAAGATAAGGTGTCAGCATTTTGTTCGCACCAGATACGTTACTTCAAAGAAATGTGCCTTTTTCTGCTTGGTAATCACTACAGAGATGGGGGCATAAAGGTTCAATAAGATGGAAACTGAAAGAACATTCTTTATTAAATTCTTGAAGACAGATAAGCAATAAGAAGTTAAGACAAACAAACATACATGGAAGTGGGGCCGGATGTTTCATTGGCACATCTTTCCGAGCCTTCAGTGAGGTATCCTTGTTGGGCTGATCTAAAACCTGTTCATGTATGCAAGTAGTAAAAGATACTCTCAATGTATAAGCAGGCAGGTGCCCAGTTATCAACAATTTTACACAACAAATAATCGATAATAGTCATTAATATCAAAGTGAAAATAATTTTAATGCTGATGGGAAAGATATAAAGCAAAACCTATAACGAGTACTTTGTTTAAGATTGACCCACAGCATAAAAGTTCTCCACATGTTCATGGTACAGATTGAACTGTAAATTCAAAGGCCCCAAAACAAAAACATAAGGACTAGCAAAGATAATGGAGGGAAATTTGGTACCTTCTTCTTTTCCCTTCTCTTTAATATCTTTAAATGGCATTTTTTAATATAGTGCATCAAATGATATCGAGAATGCCTTGAACACAACTTCTCTTGGACCTTAGGGTTTTCAGTTAGCCAATCAGAAATCTCTTTGGACTTGACCACTTCATCCTTATCCAAAGTTTCCAACCATGAATAAACTGGTATCCATTGATCCGTGCGCTGAAATCTAGCATGTGGAACATCAAGTTGATTTTCTTCCTTTTCCTGCCACATTGAAAGACAAGAAAGTGTGAGGTGTTAATACTTAATAATTACTTTTTTATCGTTTATTTATTCATTCAAAGTTCCCCAAGGGCAACATGGTATGAAGAATTTTAAAAATATATCACCAGAAAACATGTTAAACCCTACATTCTTAAATGAAGCATAACTGCATAAGGTGCTTTACGTAGGCATCTCGTTTCCTAATCTATTATTGTTGAAATAACCTAGTCTTACAAGATAAACCATTCTTTAAAAAGTTAGATGATGTTTTTATATCCAAACAATCTTCTATTGTCATAAAATAATACGCATATAAACAAACAAAAACACACACGCACAGGCACAAAAGGTCCCAATTTTTACAGACCATGTCCTCCACTTACTCTATTTTACGCACAGAAATGGGAAGAAAAACTCTAATTTGTGAGACAAGACACATATGTCTTAAGTAAGTTATAACCTTCATAAGTTATACTTTGCCTCATAAATGCAAAGCCTTAAACACAATCTCAGTTTATCACCAGCAATAAAAAAGTGCTGCTACTAAATGGAAACATTAAACTCCGGCTTTCCTATCTATCAAGCAACGGAACATTGATTATCAAAATTCTCATAACTAGTCTTCTGAACCTACAATTTCTACAAGTGGAACCAGGTTAAACATGCCTATTACTGACCACATTATTGCACATGAGAACCTCCTAAAACGCTGTAAAGTGTCAAATTATTCCAAGATTTGGAAGAGGAACCGGGAAATAACACAAAATGAAGGAATCCAAACAAATTGAACTGCGGTAACATCAGCCAGGGAAAGGAAGAAGAAAGTTCACATCAGGGTTATTCATGTAGTCTAGAGAAGCCTACAACCTATTTATATTTTCAGGATATTGCTCCCATCTGGCAACTAAGAAAAAGCTCCAGTTTAAAATCTAATCTTAATCACAGGATTAAAATTAATTGCACGTGTCACCCCACAAGCACATCCAAAATGCGACAGAACCCACATTTAAATGTTTCTCCATGGGCTAGTAACGTTTATTATGGACTATCCTGGCTACAAAAATAACGAGGAACGGAATACGGTGATATTATACTACTGAAGATCCGACAAAAAAAATCAAGCAAGGAAATAGATTGAAAATTTAATAAAGAGTGCAATTCGAAGTTCGAACCCCATACGGGGAGAGGGAGCAAGTAGAAAGAAGCACCTGAGTGGGGAATCTCATGCAATTCTGAATGGAAATAAGCCTGTGACAGAGGTCAGAACGAGGCATGGATCTGAGGCCCTCGGGTAAAGAATCATGGTTGGAGTCGATCCAGGCTTCGACCTCGGCCATGGTGACTTCTTCAGCCTCAGGGAAAAAAGAAAGCCAAGCTCGAGCCATGGTTTCCCATTCTTCGCTTTGGTCAGTTTGGTTCGGATAGGAGTTTATGGGCTCTTCCGGGGTTCCCTCCGCCCCAGGGTTCGACATTTTGCTCTATGCGGCGACAAGTGCGATACAGCACGGCGTTTTCGACTAGAGCTGGGGCAAAGCCTAAAACGACAGCGCTTGCTGCTATTTCTCGGTACCGGATTTCCCTGTTACTCAGGGATTCTATGCGTTTTGTACTTCAGCACTTAAAACAAAAAAACCGGAAAATTCATTTAACATGGATATTTAGTAATTATCAATACAGAATAGTTTTAACGATCTATATTTTAAAAATTTTGGATTGAGAAACTTTAAAACATTCAAATTATTGATAAGAATTAATATCATCAACTACAAATTTCTCCCCCGCTTTGCCCGGAAGTAAGAAAATTAACATGTTATTGTAATTAATTTGTGGGGATATATAAATTGGTAATGCAATTCCCGAATAAGGCAATCAAATTTTCTCATTGAACGAAAGTAAACATAGACCATACCAGTCTTGCGATGGCATCAAAGGGGACAATTCCATCTCAACAGTGTTCTATCGAACGCACTGATATTTCAACAACCTCAATCGTTGGTGCCAAAATAACTCTATTAGTTAGATATTCAAGGTCACTAAAATTATGAAGGAGATCAGGATATGTGGATTGGACGATCGATTGCAATGGATCATGACAATCTTGAACTAAAAATTCATCTAGAATTTGTATATCTGCCATTCCATCATGGGGCATATCAATCATGCCATCACCAATGTTCAGAAGCCAATTTGAAAATTATTTTAACTTTGAATTATCTGCAAAAAAAACTCGAAGATAACCGCATGTTCTTCGTAACTTGAAATAAGTTGCAATAATCCCATGAATAAGAAGAGTTTATGCTCGAGTTGACAACATATGCACGACTGCCTTTCGAGATGAATGGCAATATTTGTCTAAAGTCTCCCTTCATGACAATACATTTACCTCCAAAGGAACAATCACACTTCATTATATCTCTCAATGTCCTATCAACGACTTATACATAAAAACGTTTAATCATTGGGGCCTCGTCCTTATTTGGCACACTTGATGAGCTCGCATAATGGGAAACTTTGTGATATGTTGCATATGGCACGCTTCATAAACTTTTATGAAACTTTTATTAATTTAAAAAATTGACGTGAAATCAGTTAAATTAAAATTAAGTATTTTTAAATAAAAAATGTAAATTTATTAAATTTAATGCATATTTTGTCCCTTAAAAATAGTTGAATTTTTTAATTTGTTTATCTACATTTTTAAAATCTATGTTTAACTGTAAATTTTGTTAATAGATTTTGGTAGCACATTCTTTTTGTTTTTTAATGTAGTGTAGTGGGTCACTCGTGGGTAGCAAATCCTTTTTTTCCTTTTTTTGCTAACAAATTTTTTAAAAAGGAGTTGGGCTCATCACAATTTAAAAGTAGGGCGAAGTCTCCCTTCTTCCTAGGTGATATTAATGTCGGACAGGGCGAACTGTTAATTATCCCCGAGCATAAACCTAGACACTCAAAAGCTATGATATCTCTCTAAGCGCTGCGACTGGAATCACAATAAAGTGGTACTCTCTGAGAATCGAGCACGCTCTAAATAATCATATATCTCATCCTTTTACCAGCTAATCCTAAATGTCAAGAGGGATATTGTACTAATACTAATTGGGCCAAATAAAAGCAGCCCGATTCTTCTTGATATAGTTGTGGGTTCAGATCTTGGTTTTTATTTTTTTGTTGATAGTTGGAAGATTTATTTAAAGGTGATTGATAGTTTACTGTAGTAATATTGTCTAAAAAAAAGAGACTTCGCCCTATTTTAAAATTGTAGATAAATTTAACCTTTTATAAAAAATTTTGTAAAAAAAAAAAGAGGAAAACTTATTTAAAGAGTTATTCCTATCAGGAGGGTGAAGAAAGAATTGTGTTATAGATGACTTATTACTTATAAATAACATAGGTTATCATAGATCCAATATCTTATATGAATAATTAGAGATGATTAGGTTAGTTTTTCTGTAAAAAATTCGACAAATTATACTAATACGATTTGCTATAAATTTGTTATTTAAATCATTATATTACAATATCCTTATTGTATCCGTATAAATACTCGTTCAGTTGTGAACTTGTTATAAATCAGAGTGGCTCCGCTTCGTACAACTCGCAGGCGACCAACCGTCTGTACGAACTTGGGACCAGAGAAGAAAAAAGTATGACTAGTCAACTCCAACTGAATCCTGAAAGCATACTAGCAATTCACTGCTATTCATCAATGAGCTCTTTATTTTGCAGTGATTTCTTCCCCCAAAAGTGTAACAATATTACCCGCATCCACCATCGTAAACATATATTAAAAGATTGTTAATCCCCAGAGCTTTCAAGAGCATGAATAATGTTTTCTGTTCCCTTGTGAAGAATCTTGCAAAACACAAAAATTGCTCTCACAAGTCGCCACACTCCAATTCCAATTCCAAATTCACCAACATTAAAATCACAAACACACACACCTCAAGAATCTTGTACACCGTTGACAGTTTATTACAGCAGCTAAAATTGAATGGAACTTTTTCCACCAAGAAGGCTCATCATACATTGAGTGTGATATCGCCCAAATCAAGCTGAGCAGCAATTTCTTCAAGTTGCTTCTTCACACTCATATCAATCAACTTAGATCCCGAATTCCCATACCTGATTGTGAAGCCAGCCACCAAACTTGGATCAATCAATGTCTTAATTCTCACATTCTTCGCACCAGTCAGCTTCTGCACCTGCTTCGCTATCTGAGCCAAGTGCTGCGATTCCAGCTTCACCACCGAGCTCACGATCGCAAGCTCCGTGTCCGTCAAATCGTTATACACGAACTCATACTCCTTCGCTATGTCATTGATCAGATCGATTCTCTTCGCATCCACCAAAATCTTGAGGAAGTTTTGAGTGTGAGGCTGCAAGCTGGAGGAAGTGGCGATTTCGTCCACAACCTTTTTCTTCTTTTCTGTTTCTATAGTAGGGTTGTTGAAAAAGGAGAATACCCCAGGGTCGGCGAAGATTTCCTCGATTTTCTCGATATCGGCGGTTGTGGAGTCGAGGGTGTTGTTGGCCTTGGCAACGTCGGCGAGAGCGAGGGCGTAGCTGGCGGCGGCGCTGGAAACCATCTTAGCTCCGAGAACGCCTCCATGGGAGCGGCGGCCAGTGGCGGCGGCGAGATTGAGTTGGAAAGAAGAAGGGAAGGTAGAGGCGGAAAACGAGAGGTTGGCGAGGGGTTTAGGGGATACGAAGTTTCTGGGGAGTGGAGAGTGGTTGGATTGGAGTGAGGTTGGGGTATGTAGTAGAGACGCCATTGATTCTGAGCTGTGAGAGAGGGAGCGGAGTGAAGGTGACTGGTTTTGAAGGGAAGAGAGGAGATTAACGGCGGAGAATGGCGCATGGGCTATCCTGTGCTGGGGGCACAATAGCCTCTTATTTTGCGAGGGATAAGATGCCAATCAAGTACGTGGTTTTGATTGGATTCGGTTCAATGGTGGTACCAGCACTATTCAAGTATTCATCGTAGATGGTTTCTCTCCTAGAGATCACGATAAACGCATCTAATGTATTGAATTTAATTTAATACTTCAGATTTCATAATTTAAAAAGTACAAATTAATTTCTATTGATTTTAAAACAACAACATAAATGAAGTGAGGAAAAAAATTAAGCAAACAGAAACCCAATATTCCTCTGGTGCTATTTTTTTTAGAGATAATAGTTTTAACTTTACTTATAATTTATATTATTAATTTTTTCATGTGGATATATAATGTTATTATTTATTATTGTGTAAACTCATTAAATAGAATGTATATTAAATAAGGGTTAAATTTAAAAATTATTAAATTTTAAGACAGAATTAATAATTTTAAAAAAATAATTATGGTAAAATATTTTAAAATTAACTTATAAATAATATAAGAAAAATCCATATTATTTTAGGTTGAAGAAGTAAGCTTTTGATTATACAATCATAGCTAATAAAAGGTTATAAGATACTCCCTTGTGTCCCTGTTATAACTTATAAGGTACTTTAATTTCAATTAGTTCATGTGAACTGAAGAATAATAATTAACTTATTAAAACTTTTTAAACTAATAAAATTTTCTAACTTAGCCTTATTAATAAGATTTTGAAAGAGTGTAAAAGCATACCAAGTGCCATAGAATAATGATTTATATTATGAAAAATTGTAAAATTTTCTAACAATATGAGTAAAATTGATAAATAAGAATGATTTATATTATATATATATTATGAAAAAAAAAGAGAGCCATAGAATAATAAGAAATCAAAGGGTTACAAACACGTGTTATGCATCATTCCCTAGTTGAACTATGGCCAAATGAGACGATCAAAATTCATTCAATCGTGAATCTACCATGTATTAATGAACTTAACGTTGATTTTGACACGACAATCTCTCACGCAATTGTCGGATTGAGTGGGGTTGATTTAATAAGAGAGCCTTGATTGTCTTCTTTTACGTTTGCCAGATATCAAAATCAAATTTCAATTTTGAGTCATCTTTTCCTCCGAAAACGTTATCATTTTGGATGAGATTAGGCAACCTTTTTCTATAGGTCTTGCACCTCAATTATGGCATTCTTCATTCTTTTGCAGTTCTATTGTTGGCGGGTGAAGTCAAATGAATGATACCACTTTTGAATTTAATTAGCGGTAGTCTTCGTCATGCCCACCAAGCTAGCTCAGAAAGAGAAAACACCGCGTCAAGAGGGCAACCGTTCCATTCCACAAAGTCATAAAATAAACCACATGAAGTCATGCCTTGTTTGGTATCCTTAAACCAGAAGAAATTGGAAACAATAAGGTTATGTTTGGATGGATGAAAAGAAAAGTGAGGAAAAAATAATGAGAATGAATACTAAGAAAGAAAATATTCTAAAAATAATAAAAATATTTATTATTATTTTAAGTTTTTTCTCCTAATATTTTTCCCTACAATTTCCTTCCCATCCAATCAAAACTTAAATGAATTTAATATTATTTTCAATTTATCTTTTATTTTTTGGGTGTGTAATGAAAATTTTCACAATCCCCAATGGGCTTTTTCAACCCTCTACTAATGCTCCAAAGCCGCTTTTTTATTTTTTCCATGGTGCTCAAGTTTTCACGCAGTTTATTTACATTTACACCGTTGTTTGACTTAAAATTCATTCATTCAAAGAACACGGATGAGAATTGCGCTCATTGAATAGGAAAAAAATCCAAATTTTCTTGAATGAGGTGTCAAATTTGAAATAAAATGAATAGTGAAAGAAATAAAGAAAGAGGGAGTGGGGCATACAAGATGAATAACTTAGGGCACAATTCGTGGGGAAGGTTATATTCAGTCTCCACTCAATTTGGAGCCTCATTTTCACTTATGGATCCTAATCTTCAATTTTCTCTTTTTCTCCCAACATTTCCTTTCCTTTCTTCTCACTTTCCCACGTCCCTTTCCCCTCCTTATCCTAATTTTCTTACCCGTACTATTCTTCTATCCATAGCATTCATCCATTCCTTATTTACATTTCATTTCTTCCCACTCTCCACAGACATGTGTGAAAAGTCACATAATGTTTTTTTCTTTTACAACGTCAAATAATATTTCTAGTCAACTATGGTTTGTGTTTTGCATATACAAGTATTATACTTATAAGTTTTAAAATTTAAATTTAATTTTTTATTTTATTTTTGTTAAAGAAAATGATAGGGTAAATAAGATAGATGTAAATGAGTAAAGCATATTTTATTGAATGACCAAGTGACATATTAGCCCACAAGTTGCAAGAAGGGAAACAGATCGTGAGGTGTTAGGGCTTGGGGGAAGGTTAAGATTGACTGAGTAATAAGATTAAAAAGAAGTTAAAACCGTAAGAAAGCAAGTGACTATTTTTTTTAAAAAAAAAGAATTGATGTTTTTGTAACATTCTTATAATTAACTTTTTTTTATAGAGATAGTAATATGAAGTTCAAAATTAAGTGGCAATAAAATTCCCATAATCAAACATTACACAACCCATTATAACATTACATGCCGTCTACAAATAGTATAAAATATATGTGAGGCACTCCCCCAAATGCTTATGATTGAGATGTTAATCTATACTAAGGAAATAGTATAAAATATAAGTTCCTCAACATTTAAAAATTTAAATTAAAACGTATAATATTTTATATTTTGATTATTAAACTCTTACTATTAAACTTATCATTAAAATTAATATTTTTTATTATATCATAATTTTTATATTTTTTATTATATATTAAATTATTTAAAAAATAACACTTGACAATTTAAATAAAATTTTAAATAGTTTATATTTTTTATTTAAATAATATATAATTAAATAAATATTTTAAATAGTTTGTTAAATATTTTATATTTTTAAGTATTTATTTAAACTATTTAAAAAATATTTTAAATTACACGTTAAAGTGCTATTTAAATATTTTATATTTTATAAATATTTTAAATAAAGTTTAAAATTAGGTGTTAAGTGTCAAATATTATTTTTTTAAATAATATGATATATAATAAAAAATATAAAAATTATAACATAACAAAAATATTAATTTAACTGTAATTTTAACTGTAAGAATTTAATAATTAAAATATGAATCTTTAGAGTTTTTAATTTAAAATTTTAAAAATTATAAAAATTATGCGCAACTAACCTATAGTTATAGAGTTTTATGTATTTTAACCTCAAATATATAAGTCTTTTTTAATCTAATGACACCTCATTCTTATTAGCTATAAAGTATACTTTTTTGTGTATTTAGGGAGTCATCGATAGAAAATTAGAGGTTTTTGTATGAGTTTATGAGAAGAAATTAATTTTATGTATCATTTGGAGATTTTAATGCAAATATCATATTTTCAAACAAAAATTAGTTTTTCAAAATATGATATTTATAAATATCAGTTTATGTTATTTTACCATATTTTTTATAGCAAAAAATTTATCTAATATCAAAATTTGTTCCACCCAAAATTAAATCCGTCATTCTCCTCTGATATCATTCATGACAATATATCAAAAGTTTTTTTTTTAAAAAAGAATCTTGTTAAATTCTAATTAATTCAACCGAATTAAATATTTTTAATAGAAAAAATATATTTAATATTATTTTTATTGAAACTTAAATTTAAAATTTTAACTAAATAAAATCTAACCTTTTTCCTTTAAATTAATAAACCTCGTTAATATAATTTATCATTCCCAATCTTTTAAAATGGTTTTGGCTTCATTGCACAAATAAATATAAAATTATTACTAATAAAAGTTAACACATAATAAAAAATACACTCGTATTCTATAAGAATGCGAGTTTAATTTTTATTGTTATTATAAAAAAATTAATAAATGATCTTATAAATTATCTATAAGTATTCTTTAAATTCTAAAACTATATACTAATTAGAGTAAGACACCGATGCCAAAGTTACATTAACTTTTCCTTATAATATATATATATATATATATATATATATATATATATATATATAATTGTTAAAGAGGAGCTTCCTGACAAAACAAATAGAGGAACAAAAAAAATTTACACCACGTATCCACTGCATCAGGACAAATATTTTCCTAGGAATTAACCATTACTTTTAACACCTGCCCATAATAGTGTCTTTCCTAAGAAATTAAAAAAGGTCTACTAATAAAGTTCTACTTTACATTCAATGACTTATTAATACTAAATGTTACTCTTCATATTTTATATTTTTTATATTTAGTATCAAAATAATTTTTTTATTTTATTATCTTAAAATTAAATTAAATATATACACATAAAAAAATTTAACAGACACATCTTTTTTTTTCCACAAGACACACATCATACCTTAACTAAGGTTATGATTTAGAGTATATTTTTTTTTAGGAAAAAAAAGCTATGATTGAGTTTAGAAGTAACTTCGCAAGTGCTCCCAAAAGAAATAATTTCTTCCCCTAACTGTACACTGAACAACCATAATAATAAATTGATTTAAAAAAAGGAGAAGAAGCTAAAATCTACTTCATCTAGCGGCTATATTCTGAGCGACCACGTCATTTACCACGTTGCCACCACCTTCACCATCTCCTCCTCTAACAGCGTCTCCACCACCACCGACATCGACGTTCTCCACCACCCACCCTTCAACCGGCGAGCATTCCATCTTGTGTCTTAACTTCCAATCAAGCGCTTGACACCCACGCGAGCAATAGTTCACCTTCCCGCAGACTGAGCATCGCCGGAACTCGTGTGGCCGCGTCTCCGGCCGCCCACACCCAATGTGCGCACACAGTCTTAGCTCATCCCCTAACACCCCACGACCCGACTCGAACCAATCCCTCAGGAATCTGTTCGCCGGATGCACCTTCGGCACCGCCACGTTATACCCGTAATCGCTGAGTAACGGCCAAGTCCATTCCATTCGGCATGCGTCATTACCAAGGCGCCGGTGGACGCGCCACTTCAGCAGGGAGGAGCGGAGCCGGGAGGGAAATGATTTGGAGACGGAGCGTAAATCAAAAGCGAGCTCACGCGCGTTGGCTTGGATGAGCAAGCGCCGTCCCTCGGCGATGTTCCGAGTGATGCCATAGCCGTCTTGTAGGCAATGGCCTAGTTCGCGAAGAGCGTCGATATGGCCGAGAAGAGATGCTCGGAGACACAGAGCCACGCCGGCTTTTAGGTCCTTGTCGCTTTTGGATCCACCGCTGCCGTTGAACTGTATGACGGCGAGTGAGTATAACGCTGGCGCGTGAGATCTCGAAGCCGCTTGAGCAATAAGTTTAAACCCGCTCTCCCGATTTTCTAAACAGTAAAATCGGATCTGCAACAACCAAATTAAAATAAACAATTCAGTAAATACCTTTCTCCTCTTTCTCCAGATGGATATGATTAATGATACACACTGACCATCCCGAGAGTGTATGAAGCATGGACGTTGCCGGCGCTAATACATCGCCGGAGAAACCGGTGGGCGTGTTCCGACCAGCTTTTGGCTTTCACTGCAAATATTTTTTCGCCGGCTCTGGATAATACCAGATGATTCAAACCCAGTTGATTGAGTCGTTTGCATCTGAAAAAGACACGAAAATCCATTCTATTCTATTAGGCATGAAAAGCAAAACGAAAGAAAAGGTCAGAACTTTGATGAATGTTGGCGTGGTGGAATTTACGTTAACAGAAGAGTGATAAAATGTGAAGGAGAAGAAGCAGAGGAGCTAAGCTTTGAGAGGATGGAGAGGACGAGGTCGTCTGGTAAGGCATCGAAGAAATCAGGTTGATGAGAGTGTTTGGATGAATGTCCGTGGGGTCTTCTCATATTGGCGCATCCAAGAGAGAAGAGAAGAGAAGAGAAGAAGGCCTCTTATAAAGAAAGAAATAATGATTAATTAATGGTTTTGGGAGAGGAGGGGAAGGGGAGGGCGAAAACACAGGGAAACATGAGAGCCACCTTATATTGAGCAACACAGAATGAGACAGCTATAAAGCTACTGTACAAAGGTGGACCCAAGTCTCATAAATAAAACAAATACAAATTAGTTCTTGTTTGGATGTGTTTAGCTCCTAAACGGGTTCATATAAACCCAGATAAAACCCATCTGACATGTTTATTTTAAAATCACTTTTAAAAAGTTAAACTGAGATTTCAAATCCCCATGTAAATTTGCAACTCAATTTCATAGTTTAAAATATTAGTCATCCTACTTTAAAAAATAAAACTACAAGAGTTAAAGTTATCTTTTTAAAGGTTAAAAACCAAGTTTTTAAAAACTAAAATTAAAAATATTAAATTGTATTGAGTCAAGATTTAATAATTGTATTTCTTCATAATAATTTAAATTTATGTTTTTTAAGTCTGTTATAAATAAAAAAAAATACAAAAGTTTTCTGAGGATTTTTTATGATTTTTTTCAGATTTTTATATGCTAACTTTATGATATTATTATTAATCTAAATCAGATTATTATTAACCCAAAAGTTATTTTAACTTTATGACCTCACCAAAATATATTTAGATCAAGTTCATAATTTGCCTCAACATGTAAAGGGATTAGAAGTATTTTGATTAGCGTACCTCATATTATAATAATTTTCTACTCCTTATTTAACAAAATTCGTTTTGTGTGTTATGATTTAACAATTCCGAGGTTGCGTTATTGTCTTTTCAAACTTTCTAACATTAATTTTCATTTAAAGTTTTTTAAAGTTAGAAATTTAATTTAATTCCTGGTAAGGATGTAATTTTGTTATGTTTAAAACATCTAATCCACCCTTAATTAATGCTTAGCCATTGCCAATTCCATCCTCTCACAAAATTAAATATATTTTAATATTTATTATTATATATGTTTTAATATTAATTATATAAAAATATATACGTTATTATATTATACACCACATACTTTATACAGCTCTTTTGATGGTAATTTTGTTGGTACAAAAACTTAACTTCAAGGCTTTATTAAAAGACAAGTGTTAAACCATTTAAATACTGATTATTTAAGATATAAGGTTCTTTATAAAAAGGGATATAAAGTTCAAAATGTCCTAACTTAATGATTTAGTGCCCCTTGTTGGAGCTGTTTAACTCAACTGACACCTAGTACCTCCTTAAATCTTGTTTAAGTATAAAGTTACATGTTCGATCTTTTGTGAGTATGATAGTTGCTTGAGTTCCTTTCGCTGGGTGAAGGATATTGAACAAAAAATATAATGATTATTGCAAACTTGTAGTAATGATAATGTTACAAATTACTTATATATGTATATTTATCTTTTGCTATATATAAGGTGTATAAGGCATGAGAAAATATTAAATTGTTCGTGATTTCATTAAAAAAAAATATAAACATTAGAGATAAATATGATAAGTTGATGTGATAAGAGAGATTAAAGTTAATTAATGCAAAATCATTTTTGGCTTGGAAGAGTTATTCATAAAATTAAAATCATTTTTAGTAAATAATTTCCAGCATATATTTTTCGGGCAATTTTTTTACCGTTTATAATATTTTGATAAGGAAAAAATTTAAGTATAAGTTACTTATATATATATATTAAGTCAAGTTATAGGTAACTTTATAAGTTCATGAATATGGATATAAGTAACTTGATAAAAAAATTATTATTTTGATAAAAAAACTGTGGATAATCATCTGTTTGTGAAAAATTAGAATGCCAATTTAAATGACAAAGAACAACATTTCACTGGGAAAAAATGACAAGAATATATAATAATTTCATTATTATAACTAATAAGTGTAGAAGAAAATATCCCATGAATTATATTTAACAAATGCATGTTTATTATTTCTTTTTAGGTTTAATATTCTTTTTCATTTCTCATATTAGAAAAACATGTTGTGTGCTAACAGAAATATTACAAGATTGATAAGAAAATTACATACATATTTCTTTTTATTCCACTATCGCTTGAGTGACACGTAAGAGTTCACGAGAATGCTCATGAATAATATTGGAACCTCTCTCTAACAACAATTGTTATTGACCTTTTAACTATCGAAATTCCCAATTATCCAAACATTATAATTGACTTTCTACATTGGCTGCGCAGATATTTAAAAATCTTGGTCAATTCGTTTCGTGAGTTATCATATTTTTCACTCCAACTTGCAAATAAGCTGGTCCACATCTTTCTTACAATCTAAGAACTGGTTAAGTTCACTAATTAATCACCCCTGGTTTCCTCATTTAATTAATTATGACGTTTTTGCCTATTACTTACCAGGCTCATCTGTTGGATTGACGTTATATATATATAATAATAATTTTTGTCAATTATGGAAACATAAGTATGCATCGGAACAACCATTTAGACTTTAATTAGATCGATTGAACTGGCCGGCATATCTTTATAAGTTAATTAATTTACAGTCTAGACCCCGAAGTCAGATTTTGTTTTAATTAATGAAATATGTTAATTATTATAATAATTACATATATTAATATTGTTTGGGTGGCTAGATCTGGACAAAACAACCAGCCCCACAACGAAGAAAACCAGTGGGGGAGCTGGTTGGAGAACAATATAATTGATCTTTCTTTCACGGCACAACACATGCAAATAGCGCAGGTTCATATTATCAATTAGGCTTTTTATATAACAAGAAAGGTTTGTTTGGTATTTGGTAAAAAAAAAAACAAAGAACATGAGAGATTTGATCGAATTTGTTTTAAGTGGGTTCGGTACTAATTTTCTACTAAGACACAACCCCAGGGTTCAGAGAGTGGTTATAAAAGACTTACGAGATCGTCTACTAAAAAAGTTTTCACAACCGTAATAAAAATCAAACTCACATCTTTATAAGATATGAACCTATTATTTATTATTATCTGTACTAATTCTCTTTAACAATTTGATTGAACATATTAAACAAGTGCATGCACCCTAATTTGATAGCAAAATATTGATCTCTTTTATATCTTTCTTACTTGTTCTTGTATACCTACGCATCGTGCAAGTGGAACAAAAGACAAGTTGAAGGGATTAGTGCAAATCGATGAGATTTTACGTGAGACTTACTTTTCATGCATTATTTTTTATTTTAACTTTGTATTATATATAATTAGTTTGTGATGATTAAAATCTGAGTTATAGATAATTATGACATGTGTGAGAAGGAGGAGTTTTGCATATCACGCTAAATTAAAACTATGTACGTCGAGATCAATTTGTGAATCGATGGATCGAGTGGGGACATATGGCCAAAAAGAAAGTTAAATAAATGCATTATTAATTATTGTATGATTCAGATTTGGTAATGAAAAATTATCAGTTTGGTTTTGTGTGGATAAGGATCTCAAGGAGTTGGTGGAACACATATCCGTTTCCTCTTTTCCCAGTCCCACTAGCAACATTAATTAGTTAAATAATTTTCATATATATATATATATATATGTATTTTTATATATATAAATATTTACTAGGGTTAGGTAGAAAACCAGTGTTGCCTTTGCATTCGCTCATGATTTCCACAGTTTTCCAATTATAATGTTTTAGTTTCTTAATAATTTAACAACAATGAAATTAATTAAGTAAAGGTGTGCGTATGCCTGATTCTTTTAACTGAAAGGAAAAAGGTTGAGGAATTAGAAAGATATATGTAGCTTTTACTTAAACAAGGAGAAAACCACAGTACAGCGTCATCATCATGAAGCAGATAAGTGATTAATTAATTTAATCAATTAATTACTATAATTAATTAATTACAGGATATCAGGTTACATGTGTGTATATATATATGGTGTGATTGATATATTGCTACATGACTAACTCAAACTTTCTGGAAGTGCAGATAGCCCACAAGTTTCCTATTTGCTGATAAGTGAAGACTATTTTTTTTTTCCCATTTTAATTGTATTGAGGGAGAAAAACCTGAGAAAGCAACTGAATGAGAGAATATTAGATAAAAATAAGGTTATTTGACTTTGAATTTTGGGGCTGTGAATGAAATTAAAATTCCGGCACTACAAACGCGTACGTAAGGACAAATAATTGAGGAACAAGGTAGTTTTCATAGTCAATCCAGATAAAGATATTATGGAGTAATGCATTGAACTGTTAATTTAGCTCTCGCCTGTGAATTTTTGTCTATTTTAACATATTTTATACATGTAAGCATAATTCTATGTTGTCGTGTTTGACACATATTTTTCAAGATTTTTTTATTGTCAAATTATTAAAAAAGTCTTGTATTTAATATAAAAAATCATTTGAATTTTAATTTTTTAATTATAAATATAAAATTTTAATTTATTTTATTTATTTTTTAAATTTATAATTTTTTAAAAATATTTTTATTTATTATATATATTAATAGGTTCTTATATAAGGATAATTATGATAAAAGATAATAATTTTAAAAAATTAAATTATATTTATTATAAATAATTAATATAATTAATTTTTTTAATTAAATTAAATTGATTATCTTTAGTTCTTATAGCTAGGACGATGGAGGAAGAGTTAGAACTGGTAGTTGATAAATGTAGTAATCATTGAATTTACAAGTTCGTGAAACTCTATTTGTCGTGGTTAACGAGGAAGATTAATGCTAAGAAATCATAGTAAATGGATAAGGGTAAGTGAGAGAACTGTGTGTGTCTGTGTATGGTGACGTAGGAGATGAAGAGTCGTACATAAGTTATGATTGTGGTCTAAATTATATGGCGTGTTACGTACGGGAGTTGACGAGTTGTTCACAGGCATAGCTTCACTTTTTATTTTTAATTTATAATAATAATAAAAATAAAAGTATATCTGGGACTTAAACTAATTTTAAAATAATAATTAATATACTAAAATATTTAAAATTATAAATTTTAAATGTATAATTAATATTTTAAAATATTTGAATTGTTGTAACTTTATTTTTTATTAATAAAAATATAATTTTTTTAATGCATACTATATAATTTTTTTATTTTGACACATTATTATTTAAAAAGTTATATGTATAATATTATTTTAATAAATTATACTAAATAAATTATAAAATTTCTCAATCTTCACATATAAATTTTATACAATATCAATTTTAAGATTTATTCAATACTTTTTTTTAAATATGATACATATGACTTTTTAAATAATAATGTGTAAAAATAAAAAATTTGTGTGATATATATCGAACATAAATTTATAGTTTTATCAGTGAAATGGCGGTATTATACCAATTTAAATATTTTAAAGTATTAATTGAATATCTAAAATTAATTTAAAATATTAATTATATTTTTAAATATTTCAGGTAGCACCTTTACCCCTAATAATAATCTTGGGCAGCAAGCCATATAAGCATTATTCATAATGTAATAGATTAAATTCCCTGTTTTGGAACATCGCATACATATGTTATTTTCATTATATCATTTCAACGTGAACAATGTTTATCAACTTGCATCATCTTCCACGTTTATTTATTATTATTGTGTGTTTGTTTGTGTATATATATGCCATGCACGCGCGCGCACGCACACACATATATATATGTACCTACTTATTTTAAATTTAGTATACTTTTAAAACTTATATTTTGAATCTATTGTTTTTCTTTTCAGCCAGATTCATTCGATCAAAAAGGAGATGTGTGCTTGTGTTAGCGTGCTTTTTATTAAATTGAGAATGTGAATTTAAATTATCGATAAGAACATCTTTTTAATAGGTAATTAAATATTTTTATAAATATTTTTTAAGTCTAAATATATACCTTAATTTTAGTGAGTTATAAAAGCTTAAATTACTTAATTTTTTTTATTTGCGGTCAATTGATGATTTCTTATACCTTCCTACTCTAATAATCTGTATGTTATTTGGATGTTTGTTGTGGGGATTTACTTTCTTTAAAAAAAATGCTATGATAAAGTGGAGTTAATTATTTCTTAGATGATGAAATGAAAATTGAGAATTTTTAATAGAAAATATGCTATAATTAATACACTAAATCATTTTGAAGCTCATTAATTAAAATTATGGCAGGCATTACAATATACTATAATGTATAAAGTATTCATAGAGATATTTACATACTACTGACACTAGTGAAAAATAGGCTTTTTTAAAACCCTATTTTTAAACCTGTCACTACGGAGATAGTTTAAAAAAAATGATCGGTGTCATTTTTGTAAAGAAAATAAAATATTTACACCGGTTGTAAACATGACCGGTGTAAAAAGTCATGACCGGTATAAAAAGTCATAACCGGTGGTATTTTTATAAATAAGATAAAATATTTACACCGATTGTACACATGACCAGTGTAAAAAGTCATGACCGGTGTAAATATTTTATCTTATTTACAAAAATATCACAGATGATTTTTTTTAAATCGCTTCTGCAGTGACCGATTTAAAAACGGGGCTTTAAAAAATATATTTTTAAACCAGTATTATCTACAGTTGATAGGATTACATCCGGTGTAGAATGTCTTTACTATTAAAAATCTAACAAAAAGCGTTATTTTTTACGATTCCCTATCTTCACAAATCATATCGTCGTCCATAGAGAAAACTAGACAAGGGGGAACACATGGTGACAGGAAGCTTCATCTTTGTAACACACCGTCTAAAACTCGCCGAAGAAGAAGACATAGATATGCGATGACCCATACATATGCTCGTCGTTCTCTATTGTTGAAGTCAGTCGTTGTAGCCTCTAAAGCTCGCCAAAGAAGAAGACCCAGATCTGCGATGGTGGGTGTCTATTTTTTTGTTCCTTTTTTCCTTGATTTTGTTTAAATATATTTCTGTTCACTTTTAACTAGGTAAATCGAAAGAATTGTGACTTTGTTTCTGTGATATCTTCAATTAAGTAACGACATTTCTAGATTTTTGTTTCTGTGTATATATTTGGGTTTTTGTCTCATTCATTTTTTGGTTCTGTTTAAATATATTTTTGTTTGCTTTTGAGTAGATAACCCAAAGGAATTATGACGATATTTTTGAGCAGATATTTTCAATTAGGTGACGATGTTTATGGGTTTTTATTTCTGTGCATATATCTGAGTTTTTGTTTCTTTCGTTTTTGGGTTCTCTGATTTTTTCTTTCTTCCTCATTTTTGTTCTCTACTTGTATTTTACAGGTACCTATTCTTCTACTTCACTCTTCTCTTCCTTCATATTTGTGACGAAGAAGAAAATAATTTTGGACCTAGAGTTTTTTTATTCTGAATTTTTTTTATTTTGACATTACTTTTTAAACCGGTTGTATGGAATAACTGATTTAAAAAAGCTGATTATTTACACCGATTATATACAACCGGTGTAAAATATTAAATTTTTTACGCAAGTTATTTTTATACCAGATTAAAGTTTGGTATAAAAATTTATTTTTAACCGATTTAAAAAATTTATTTTTTATCAGTGTGACTGATAAGTTGCTCTTAATTATAACTAATGAACAAATTTTGAGATCGTGTGAATATCATGAAATTAATAAAGGTCATCACCAAATATAGATATGACAAAAATTGGCGTGGAGGAATTCACAGCACGAAATGATTCAAGGTTTGGATACATACACAAACGGAAGCAGAAAAAGTAAAAGAAGTCAGAAATCAGAAAATGTTGGTCTAGGGATAGATGAAGCTGCACAAACACATAGCACAAATAAAAGAAAAGAGGTTTTGATTTGTGTGAAGGCAGGCAAGGAAAAAAGCATTTGCCAGATTGAGGCAAACGACGGCGACATTTATGGCAGGGTGTATTGTTGAGGCCACATCATACAAAAACATAAACAAATTAAGGTTATTTGTAATGTAAGGTTGCTTGGGCAAGTAAACAAAGGTAGGTTTGTAGGGATTTATGAATAATTAAAATAACACCCACCTCTCTACTTTCTACTTTCATGGTACCACCAAGTGTCCTTTGGAAATGCCACTTGTTTGTCATGCAATTCCACTTCTACATAGGAGTTCCCTTTATTTACGGTTCTTAAAAGAATATTAAGTAATTTAAAAAATAATTAATAAATATAAAAAATAATTTTTATATTTATAATAAATATTAATTTTTTAATTATATATTATATTAACGACAGAAAAATATATATTTTTATAATTATGAACTTATCTTTAAATTAAATGGGCATACATTATCAATTTAAAATTATAAATAGATTAAATTTATTATCTCTATTAAAAAAAATTTATATCCCTAAATTACAACCACTCATTTATAAAACAACATTCATGTTTACTTGAACAAACGATGACTAACAATAGACACGATCGGTCCTCTGTGACGTGACCCTTCAAGATAGAATTATAGGCCACTTTTAGTATGTAACATTAAATTTTGATAGATTAGGATTAGGATTAGGATTGGGACTGAGACTGAGAATGAGCTTTTAAAATTATGTTTGGTATGAAGCAATATTTGTAAAAAATAATTTTATTTATTTTATAATTAGCCATAAATTATAAAAATATTATATTAATAAACTAAGATAAGGGTAACTTTGTCTAAAAATTATATTTATAAGGATACTTTTATCTTAATAAACTTCAATCATAGGATTACCTAATCCCACCTATGTAGTATTGCCCAATCCCATGGGAGGAGGTTGGATTGCCTAATCCTACCTATGTGGTATTACATAATTCCAAAACTATTCTCAATACTGTATATCAAACACTTTATTTAACCTATTATCTCTCAGTCCTAAGTTCTCAATACTACATACCAACCAAAGGTACCCATAGGTTTAGGTACGAGGGCCTACAAAAGTCTTGTTTTTTGTTCTATTTATCGTTTGGTAGCTAATTAATGCTCAATTGGTATGGCCTTATTTTTTTTTATTAATAAGTGATTTCATTATTTTAATTTCCGAATTTCAGGAACCGTTTCTTTTTCTGGCTTTTAATCTCCAGTGGATTTGGTTACAGGGAGCCAGCCGTTTTGGCAAATCCAGCTTTTCTTTCCTTTCAATTAACGAACATATTTCCTCCCACTACTTTAATTTTTATTTTATACTCTCTCCCCTCACTTCTGTCGTCATTGCGTGCTTTCTGCTTTGTCACTGTCACCGTTCTACGTCTACCCCTGCTCTGCGTCAATTGGGCCTTCTTCTTCAGTCGTGTCCCTACTCTACGTCCGCCGTCCGCCGTGCGCCATGCTCACCAAGCTCTCTCCTCTGTCGCAAGTCATCGCCGCAAGTTGCCCTCTTGTCGAAGAAATCTGAGAAGAAGATGAGAAGTTGTTGCCGCACAAAATGAGGAGATATGACAAAAGTAAGACGAGAGGAGCTGTGACGAGATAACATGCTGAGCTGCCACGGGATAAAAGTGAAGATAATTAATTTTTTTATCTTATATTTTTTTTTAATAATTTATCAATCACAAAATTATTCTATTAATAACTATTTAAATACTTATTTATTTATTCAGAATTATTTTTTTTTATAAACTCTTTTTTAAAAGCTGTCCAAAAATTATTTTTTTCATAAACTATTTTTTAAACTCTTATCTAAATATACCCTATAATTTAATTTAGAAGTAATTTTAGACATAAATTGCTATTTGAGTGCCCTGGTTTGGGCTTAAAAGTACTCCTAAAAAACTTAACCAAACAAGCACTATATCTCGTGCATTCTTACTTAGTGGTGGACCATTTTTATCCACGTAGATATCTCAATCCAATAAAGAAAAGTATTACACGATGAGAATTTAGAAAATAATTGAATAATAATTTAAAAAAGAATGAACACATCAAATCAAAACAATAAATAAACATGCTAAAGTGTTTGTTCAACGTTGGTGTCAAATTAATTGATGTAGCACTATAAATAATGTAAGGCCTTTAATTTGTGTGAAGTGCACTCACCCAATTATCTCTGAACCGTCCGAAGGGAAATTTGAAATTTCTCATAAAAAATGTCAATTTTAGGATGACGCAGAAATAATGAAATAATGTCACTTCCGTATTATAGAATCAAAAGCATAGTGATATTAATATTGAAAATGATATTTACTTGAGGGACCTTTCGCAAAGTTCAAGTGCTAGATTGTAAAATAGGAAAACAACCATTTATCCAATGATAGCCCTCTCCAAACTGGACCCAAACACGAAATCAATGCCCCTAGGAATATTATTCGTTCTTTTTCTAATATAAAAAATAATTAATTAATTTATAAATATAAAAAAAATTAATTAAATTAATTATTTATAAAAAAATACGTGTTTACTTTCTTAAGATATCGTCTCTCTAACAATTTACATTTAAACCGTTTCTTAACTGAAATAAATTTGATAACCTGCTAGGATCATATCGTGAGAGATACAGGAGGCTTAAGTTTATAAAACTATTATTAATTAATTAGTTTATTATTTAATTGATAAAAAATGCTATATTTGAAGGGGTCTACACATGGATTTAAATTTATAAAATTATTTATGTAAAAATAAAATTAATTATGATAGGATTTCTTGTAATAATACTATTATTACCTAATGGAAAAAAATTATCTGTTTAAACTAGATTTGTGTCTTCAGTATAGTGCACCAAAATTGAGAAATCATACACATTATTATTCACTAACGAGATTGTCATATTAATAGCAGGATTTAAGGCATTCTTTACCAATTAATTGAATCAATATTTATTTTTTTATTAAATACTACTAAAATTATTGGCACATGATTGGAACTAAACAAAATAGGTGGAAGATTTATAATAAAAAAGAGGCTGAAATTGAGGACTTGAATAATTTTTTTATTTATTTATTGGGGCAACTTGAATTGAAAAGGAGGTAGCGTAGAGAGTGTTTGGAGGAAAAGGAAAAATGGATGAGTCGCAGATTCATGACGTTTGAAGTTTTGTCTGGTGTTTCTGTTTCCTCTATCATACAAGAAACCATCACTGATGTGGACTCCATTGTTTATTCATTCATTCATATATCATCAGACTGATACTTGTCGGCTGCAAAAAACTGTGTCTCATATCTATCCTCTTGATTTTCAATTATATATTTTTAGATGATCGATTAGTTCATATTTAAATATTATTAAACTAATTTTAAGATATTTAAAAAAAAAATTCTCTTTATTCACATAAATTCGCTCTTAAAATTTCATTTTTAAGTAGTTAAAGCTCTTTTCATTAAAATTAATGTCGACAGATATGTTTAATGATATTTTTATTTATCTAATTAAATAGAAAGTTTAATAGAATTAATTGCCCACCATGTTGTACGATGGTGATTTTTGTGGGATCACACATAATTTCCTTTCTCTCAATCAGCTCTGAACCACTCACACTAGCTTCAACTTTGGTGTCTTGCGTTGCGTGTGCACATTGATTTTCTCTTCTTTCTTTTTTTAATTCGTTGAATTTTCTTTCATTAGGGCGTGTGATTGCAGAAACTTCTGGAACACCAGTTCTTACGCCACAGTTATAACCACATATTTTTTTTTTGTGTATTACGTTGGTGATGATGGTGATCAAAGATTTTAGCTTAGTCACGAATTTTACCGAAGAGTATTCAGAAGAGAAGACTATTTGGAATTGCGTATGCAATTATGCATGTTACTGTTAGAGATTTTTTTGTTGATCTGTAAATCAATCCCTATTTGGTCAGCATAGCTTCTGGTGGCAGATACCTTTAGCTATGGCTTCTGCCAAACTTCCAAAGTTGTCGTCGTGCCTTCTTTGTGTCTGTCTTTGGGTTTTATTGTACACTACAATTGTTGGCGCAAGTTACCTCCAAAGTGAGATCAAATTCTGTCTTGTTTCCCCTGCTTTTGCTTTCCAGGAAAAATAAAATAAAATGAAACTTGATTTACCATTCTAAACTATAAAATAAATTTTATCCTATTAATTAAAATTAACTATAAAGATTATATACTTTCACTATATTTTATCAATAACTAAATTTTTTAATAAATTAATAATAAACAATTTTATTTAATAATTTCATTAAGTGCTCTTTTTTATTTTTCTTTAACTTTTTACCTGACTTTCACCTTGATCTATCTTTTTTATTGGCACTCGACGATATTTTTTATATATATCTAAACTATATTAAATAATTTTTTATTATTTTTTTTGAATAAATATCACACCAACTCTTTATCTATTATCATTCTCAGCTATATTAGAAATATATTTAAAGATATCATATTTAAACAGTGTATAATATGTTAATCTCTGAAATCCACTCCTTATATATTGAGAATATTAAATAGTATGGAAAAAAAATAAAGTTTATATCTAGAACTAGACATGATAGTTGATCTTCTGGAAGATACGTGTATATATATATTTTGCCTCAATTACATTTCTTTTATTCCTTGAAAATTGTAACCGACAGGGAAAAAAACCAAGCATTTAAACCCGATTGGACTTTTTTCAGTCGTTATCCTTACTTCGCGGGACACATCAAAGTGATTTGATTTGTTGAGTGAGTTGAGTTTCGTTACAAGCTTCGGTTCCTTGAATCAAAGTTTCTTCCTTTCTTTTAGCAATGCACAAGATAATAATTTAGATTTTTTTAAGGTAAAAAAAAAAAAAACTTCTTTGCACGATTAAAATAACAGAACCATATAATTTTTGTTGTGTTTTTTAACTGGCATTTGACAATATCATGCTGATTGATTTACTGGTAGCTACAACAAACGACACCTTCCGGGGTAGAATCAATCATTAATTGTCGTGTTAACTGGTCTTGCAACAGTTAATACACACTCAAAATCACAAAGTATACGAAAAAGATCATGAGAAAATCATAACAGGCTCAATTAGGTGACACTTTAGATTTGAGTTATGGGGTCAAGCGAACTAAACACGCTATTAGTAATTCAGATTTCAGACAGATACAAGGAATTGAAGAGAATCAAGTAAAATCTTGCACGCCGCCAGCCATGTCCATCTTGGGCTACATTTTCTTTCTACAGTTGCCAGATTAAGACTTTGAATGCACTCAACCCCATTCACTTGGTATGCTAAAAAAATCTTCCTGGCCAACCTGTGATGGAAAAATCTTAGGCCCTTATCACAGAGCAGTCATCATCATGCAATCACTTTCCAAGACAATGATAGCAGACAAGTCGCATGGGTAACATCAAAATCTAGCGTTCCTCGAACTTAATATGGATTTCATTCATCTGCGGCTGATGTTTCCTGACCTGCAAATCAAGGAAATGCTCACAATACCGCTTTATTTATAGTTCTTGTTAAATATTTGCCACTTACATGAAATTGGCAGTTGCATTTAGTTTTGAACGCTAATAATTTTCAAGGTCAAATGAACTGAGCAAAGCCATTTTACAGAATTCTGACCAAAAAAATTTGGAAGCTTACTTTTACCCCAGCCAGTGAAAGTAACTTGTGAGAGGCAACATATGCAGCATCTGAATTTTCGAATCTCTTCTCCACGAAATAAATAACTTCAGAAACTCCCGACTGTGAGAAAGAATTTAGTCATATTATGCACGACGGAATAGTTGGGAAGGAAAAAAAGAAAGATACAATAAGTCAATTGAAGGGGAAATGCAAAAGTTGGAAGTTAGAGATGCAGAAGTTTTCCATTCTATCTTCATCTAGATAGATTGAGTGTAGAGATCAATGAGAGAAATTAATTCTGCCACGAAATTCACAACATTGCCCCCCGATCATCTTTAAATCTTCCCCACTATGTTAAAGTCAAACATTCTTCAAAGTGACTATCAATCGCCATAGAATATAATTTTAAATTTCAACTAATGCAAAGCATTATTAGCTTTATAGCATGTGCATAGCACTTTTACCTCACACTGCCGTCCACCTTGTCACTCCACTCTTCCCCAAAAGTTACATTCTCCCGTACGATTGATCGAAGACAAAAATTGGACAGTTTACTGGGTCAAATTGATCCAGCATGCTATACAGGTCTTAGAGGAGATAGAAGTAACAAAAGGAGGAGATCTGTTCTAATTTACTAGCAAATAAATGCAGGAGGAACAAGTGCCATTGCTGCATTATTGTCAACTCTTAGATTTTTTTTTCTGAAAAAAAAATATCAACAGCAAGAGTTCATTTTGCATCACAGAGAACAAGGATACCAACCTGGATTATGATCTTAGCACATTCATTGCAAGGAAACATGGTCACATATAGGCGCTGCAAGGATTAAACAAGAATAACTGAAGTGTGAGTTCTCTAAGCAGCAGGTGGTAAAAGATCCAGAGTAATGGCAATGAAGAAATTTCCTTCTGTTTATGTAGTAGTCAGTGTAAGC
Source organism: Leucaena leucocephala (assembly GCA_037074615.1). Lineage (NCBI taxonomy): Eukaryota > Viridiplantae > Streptophyta > Magnoliopsida > Fabales > Fabaceae > Leucaena > Leucaena leucocephala. The sequence continues at coordinate 2,369,106 of CM073537.1, forward strand.
ATTGCTAGGCTCAGTGCCCTATGTGTGTTAATGACTAAATCCAACCAGAGGCTAACAAATGAAAATAGCAAAGGAAACAGACGCACAATCAAATAAGACCCCAAATATAAAGAAACCGAGTGTAGTTTGAGCGCACCTGTCCAGCAGCAGAGGCATGATTTGTGTTAAGGATAGCATTTACTTCTGCATGACAAACGTAACTACAATGGAGATATCCAAATTTGGTGAGATTTGATGAGCAATATGAAGAGATATAAATACATAAGAATTAAAATAAAACAAGAAAATTACAAATTGAATATAACATGTGATGGTTGAAGCAAGAACAATATTGAACCACATACAGGGTTCAAGACAGAATGCATCCCATTCTGAACTATGTATGTTTAAGCAGGTTTCTGAGTACAATGAAGGTTACAATCAGAGTAATATTTTGAAAGCAAAGGACTTACGGGTACTTTGTCTCCAGAGGATTCCCGCTCCTGGATTTCTGAAACAGAGAGATTATTTAAGTCTTATTTTCTTAAAAATTTACAGCAATTTTTCCGTTCATTCTTTTTTATTTATACCAACCTTTGCCCAAGGCAGCTTCTCATCTGAACAACCTCTTGGGAATCCATTGTAGCCAATGCCTGACACAAAAATAGCAAAGTAGGCCTCATGCATAAATAATTATCTCAGTATTTGACATCTAACATCACAGCATTTAATAAAAATGATTTATTAGCTGATGTAAGACGAAATAAATTCTCATCTTAGCAGCAGCATGTTTGGTTATGGAAAAAGTAGAGTAGATACTAGATAGCAACATAAATTCCTGCAACTCAGACTCAAGGTCTACTTAGAAATCAAAGTAATGGGGGAGTTTTAGCACACACGTAAGATTTTGTGAGCTATAGTTCAATGAAACATCTTTAGTCATCAATCCTGACTTTCAGACTCGTTGAAAACATGAACCACTTTACCTTGTACTACAATTACTTTATCTTTCAGGAAGAAGGAATGGATACCAAGTATTCGATAGCAGAACCGAATGAACTTACCAAGAATTATACCATCTTGACTCACCAAGCATGCCCCCACCTACAGGATCATTACATAGGCAAGCTCCATCAGTTTTAACCCGCCAAATAAATTTGACTACTTATGCCGTCTTACTGCATTGGCGGCATAAATTACTCTGAAATTAAAGAATATCATTTAGCTAGCCCCAAAAGATGTGAAATATGACCTGCCTGTTAGGATCTTTGGATCTTTCAGCCGACAAAAAAGCAATTGCCATGAAATAATCATCCCAGGACAAGTATCTGGTATCAACAACCGATCAGAAAATATAATTCACCCCTAACACGAAAAAGGATCCCAGTTCAAAAGCACTAATAAGACCACGACAAATTCAACAAGTGAGAACCGCTAAGCCCTACTATCCTGAGGAACACAAATTCAAATCATTTACAACACTGGGGAAAAATGCAAGTTCAAAACAGCTAATAAGGCTACCATAACTTAAATAAGGGGAAGCCCTCAAACCCTACTACTAGGGAAAGCAAGGGAATTACTAACTCTTTGCGTTTGGAGGGATCGAAAGGGTCTCGGGTAGAGCGGTTCTTCAAAACTGTTCCATTTTGCGAAGAATTGAATTTGGATTGATGCTGTTTCGGAAAGAAGAAGAAGCGGAAGGCAATTGCGGATGCCAAAGCACCGAAAACGGCAGCGGAGGAGATTACAGCAACCTCGCGAGAGTTCATGGAGTTCAACTATGACCACAATGGATCGAAACTAAGCCGTTTTCTTGGAAAGCCCTCAGATTGAAATTACGAGACATTCAAGAGTGTCTATTAACATTGACAATTAACGATAAAGAAAAATTATCTGAACGCGGGAAAATCAGGAACGAACAAGGGAGGAGTGGAAGCGCGCGGGAGAAGTTCACTCGCAGTGAGGACGCGTGCACGTGATATTTCGTTTCTTTAAAATTAATTTTGGTTTGTCAGAATTCAAGTAAATTATGTTATACTCCTGTTGTCCTAATTGTAAATTGTAAGAGTATTGGATCAGATTTAATTATAAATATAAAATTTTAATTTTTTTTATTCTATAGAATTATAATTTTTTTAAATATTTTTATATGATTACATATATTAAAATTTTTTTTACTAATAATAATTTAAATATACATAATTAAAATAATATTTTATAAAAATTAACATATAATTGTTATAAATAATTATCTTAATTAATTTATTTTAATATTATCAAGTTAATAAAATAAATTTAACAATGAGCAACGGTAACATTTTAATATGATACGTACGACGGAAAAAATTAAATGATGTGTACAGCATAAAAGTAGCTTTTTAAAATATGTACTATAATGTATATATCTTACCTTGAACTTGAAGGATAATTAAATAGAAATAAAAGCAAGACAAATTTTTCATGCATTACATATAAAATGTGAAAAATCATTTGCTCTAGTCACGGAGGTTCAAATATCAAATGAGATGAATATAAATGGAAATGTAATTTTTACATATTTTAAGTAATTGAAGCATAGATAGTTGGCTAAAATTAAAGGATAGTCAGAAGCAGGCTGCAAGGATGAATAGTTAATTAAATTTATTCTAGAGTTTGGATAAGCAAAGTTTTTTTTTTTTGATAAAAAAAGTTACCGTTAGTTAGATTATAGAGGTTCACTAGAGTTAAAGTTATATCATGTCTCTAAATTTAAAAAATACTTATAAAAATATTTATAAATTATTTATAAATAAAATTTTTATATTAATAATAAGATTTGAACTCATAATTTTATAGATTATGAAGTAATTTTTTACTAACAGATAAACAAAACTTTTGCCACAGGATTTCAGGGCTCTAGTGAACGAGGCAAATGGCGATGACAAGACCCAATATTTAGTGGGCTTCAAAGAAACTAAGGGACAAAGAGTCTTTTTTTTTTCTCCAAAAAGACTACAGAGTTTGGTTATTTCAAATAACATTACCCCATTAACAAAAGTCCGATCATAACTAATAGGAGTTAATTTAAATAGTAAGTGGTTCGATATTATTTAAATAAGATCTCAAATTTGAGCCTTGGCATATACAGAAAATCCCCGTTATGAGACTTACCTACCATAGCTAGGTGCGCGACGCAGGTCGGATCCGGATATAGTCGGGGTAAAGCTCCTATGAACCGGGTAGTCAACAAAAAAAAAATCCGATGATAAATTGTTAGGTCTTTTAAATATGAAGATTTAGTTGTGGTGTTTAGGGAGACATCCTAGTTTATGGGTGTCAAGTTTACTCCTGAGGATAATCAACGCTCGCCCTGTCTAATATTAGTATTGCCTAGGAGGAAGGGAGACTCCGTCCTACCCTTGAATCGTGGGTAAGCCCAATCTCTTTCTAAAAAATTTGTAACAAAAAAAAAAAAAGGTTATAGATTTAAACTAGGTCTAATATTAGCCTCGTTTAGTTACAGTAAAAAACAGGACTATTCGTCTTTTAGGGGCGGTTAACATGTTTTAAAAAATGGTACTATTTGGATATAATTTTAAAATATGAAGAATGAGGAATAGTAAATTTAAGAAGGGGATGTGGGTTACCCCACCAAATCTGCTTTAGGAGGGATAAAACCAGAGATTCAGTAATGGAGGGAGTGATGGAGAGGCCACTTTAGTACAATCATTCATTTATCATCATGCTCTCCACCTAAGCCCCCCTTCTCTCTCATCCCTTACCTCCCTCTCCCTCCTCGGTCCCATCATTGTTTAGGTATATCAAATCTAAATAATTTACACGATCTATAATTACTATTTTGATGATGAGATAATTGAGAGTATGGATCGGATGATTCGACTAGTAACATGTCATGGATTTGCTAACAGTTCAGTTTGGATCAAAAAAACTGTTTTTATGGTTGAGTTACATTAGATCGGAGTTAATATGTTATTGAGCTGGAACTCGAAGTTAAACTAGGAATCATAACAACTTTTAGAAAACTAGATAGAATTTGGGTATAAAAATTTTAATAACCTGCAAAATAATTTTTTTTTAAAAAATGTTGACCCTAGAAAAAGTCTAATATATTTTAAAACTATATATAATCGTATTCACTGAAAATTTTATATGCTATGGTGTTATTATATTAATAATTAGACTTATTTATTATAAATGTATTTCATATATATATCCATATAATATGCATATAATTATTCATTATTAAGTTGTTGTTTAATTATAACAATCTGTTCAATTGCCAATGATGAGAACTGAGATTTATAGACCTTTATAGTTCTTCTTAACAAGGCTTTTAAGATCCACAAACCTAAAAGTAAATCCTTATACATTTTGCATGTGATGGTAATAGACAGATAATTATCTCTCATTTTGGCGCGAAATGAAATCTAATCGATCAGTCAAAATAAATACATATATAAATGCAGAACCGGCCGCTGTGTGTACTGTGTGTGTATAAAAAGGCATGCATTAATGAATGAATGAATGAAGGTGCAAAGTTCAAAATAGTAGTGATGATGGTGGAAGAAAGGAAGGAGGGATGAATCGGTTATTTGTCACTTCTCAGCGTTATTCTATATATGGTTGATTGATAAATGACAATGAGATCATAATAATATGAATATGAAGTAAAGATAGTTTAAATGATTGTGTCTTGGAAAATAGTTCTCAATCCCACTACATTAATCAAGTGCATTTTCTCCTGTTCTTATCGTACCCGCTCTTTGCCAACTTCCATATAATCCAATTGAAGGCGCGCCTATGTTCAAAAATTACTATGCTCATTAATCCAGATAACACTCGTAAGATTATAAATTTAAATTCTGTTATTAACATAAAAATTTTATTAATAGATAATTTATAAATATATTTATAGATGTTATTTAAATCTAAAGGTATGTCTTAATTTTAATGAATATCCTCAAAACATATCCAGATTTTTGGATACTCACAATTATTATGCAAAATTTTATTGAGTAAAATAACATCTTAACTCACAAAATTGAGATAAATTAGTATATTTCATTTGATTTGAATGGTGCAGATGGAGACATATACCCTACACATTCCAAAGAATGTGCACTAATAGGGAGGGCTCACCATATAAAAGGACACACGCAAGTCTCACCCAATAACGCCATCCGTTTTCCCTCTCCTTGCCTTATTTCTTTAACGGAATTTCCCACCATACATTACAAATCGCCGGACACAACCAGGGGTATAATAGTAATTTCGTCAACGCCTGCCTTGTTTATATACGCCTACGGGGCTTGATCTACGACTCGCCCATCTGCATAGCGCAAAAACACGTTCCTTTTCTCTCGTTCTCTGTTTGTTTTCAAATGGATCAGTCAGGCCACAGGGAGCTTCAGCTTCTTCCTTCTTCATCTCTCATGCCCATGTCCGATTCTCCTTTCTTACACTTCCGATCTGCAGCCTCGACTTCGTCGTCGTCTTCCAACGAAGGCACGCCGTCACTGGACTTGCAGTTATCGATCAGCGCAAGGCCGATACAGCCGCCTGCGGATTGCGAGTACAAGGACGGAGGCCTGAGCGTGGAGGCATTGAAGTGGGAGTCGGCGGAGCAGATTCGGCTGGCGGCGATGGAGAAGGCGTACGCTCAGAGAGTGAGGGAGCTGACGAGGAGGGAGATGGAGATGGCGCAGTCGGAGTTCGCACGTGCGAGGCACGTGTGGGAGAGGGCGAGGGCGGAGGTGGAGAGAGCGGAGAGAATGAAAGAGAGAGCCACCGTAAGGCACATTGGCTCTGCGTGCATGGAGATCACTTGCCAATCTTGCCGGCAAAGGTTCAGGCCTTGAATTTTACTATTTTCTCTCTTCACAATTTCTTCTGATCCATTAAGCACTGCTTCATTTAAATTGCATACAACTTAATGTTCAATTTTTCTTGCTTTTAATTTCTCTTCAAAACAACAACATCATACTCTGACCTAAGAACAAGGGGGGAGGGGGGGGGGGGAATTACTAGTTTCCAAATTTTAAGATTTAACATGGAAATAAGAGACTCCAGTTCATAATTTTGACCAACTGATGAACAAATGAAACTATAATGGTATGTTATGGATTATATATATAAAAATAAAGAATTGAGAAACACCCTGAAAAAGCCTTTATTTATAATTGTCACATACTTATCTGGAGGGCTTCATTTTTCTACTAATTTAGATTTCATAGGACAGATCGATAGTTCAGCACAGACTAGTGTCAAAAAAGTGGCCATTAATCTTCAATCTATGATTCCTCAATACCGTGAAATGAAGTTAATCTATCATACATTTGGAATGCTTATCCCCTGCGTCTAACTGGTGAGTACGTCTAGAATACTTTTATTGAAGCTTATATAGATTAACATTGGAACAATTACAATAACAACAAGACTTATCCTAATCAGTTATCTAGATTATACCTCATTATTATATTTTATCAACAATTAAATTTTTAGATAAATTGTGAATTAAAAAGTTCCTTCTACTTAACAATTTTATTAAGTATTTTAATTTGTTCGGTATTCTTCTATTACTTTTCGGAAGATTTCATATTACTTAATCTACTCTCCTAAATACCAATATATTTAGTAATTTTTTTTGTATATGTCTAAACTATTACATGCGGCTTTTTTGCAATTTAATTTTATTTTTAGTAGACACCACTCCATATACCTAGGAAACACCTGGAAGGTGATAGAGAATAAGGAGCCCAACAAATGTTTGATGGAACAAGGTCAAGTGGGGAGTTTGATGCTTTACAGTACAAATGGATCAAAACAAAAAAGAAGGCATAGTAGCATGAAAAAGAAGACATGATATATAGCTGTATCCACTTGTGTTTAACCTCTTTTGCTAGTCACAAAACCAAGCATATCCATATCATTGTCTGGCTTCCAAGTAGAAATTAAAGGGATATTAATTAATGTATCAATCAGAGAAGGGAATTGAAAGATGTTGCCAGAATGGAGTTAGCTTGTTCTGTCCGCAACCTCTAGACATATTAGTACTCAGATTCATTTTATGTGTGAAAGAGCTACCTAAAACAATCCACTCTCTTTCATATTCTATTATCTACGCAAGTGGCCATCTTTCATTTGACTTGTTGACAACAACGTTCTACGAACCCCATGCCAGATCCTTTGAATTATATATAACTTCCCATTCCTAAATTTAGAATCTTTTTTCTTTTTCATAGCCAAGTCCCAAATGAAAAAAAAATTAATTAGCCACAGGTCCTAACTACTTGACATGTAAATGAGATTGAGAAAATAATTAATTTCCTTATTTGGACCCTGTTTACAATTGTCATCTTAAATCTACGACCATGGGCCCCTCCCTTTTATCAACAAATAACTTAATTATCTTGGTGACATTTTAGTTAACTAAATTCTTTCTTCCAAGTATATAGCTAAATCTCGTTTAAAGAACCAATATGTGGTTTTGAAGATATTCTCTCTTGTCTCTTGTCTCTATTATAAGATATTATAAGGCGCTTCCAATAATATTACCAGGATTAAGGAGATATAATTAAGTCATTAAATTTATTTAAAAATGTTTTTTTAAATTTACCCATTGTAAAAACTCAAATTATGTCTAGAGAAGCAAAAAAGTAAAGTGGTATTGAATTTTAAATATGGATAATCTTAAAAAATATAGTTAATATCATCGTTTGGTAACTTATAATAAAGATAACTAATTCCTTTTAGAAATTAATCAGATGGAGTATAATAAAAATTATTATTTCTTCTTGGATAACTTGGAGAAGATCACAAGGTAGAAATTAATATCAGAGTCTTCAAAAACAAGTCCTTTGGGTAATTCCTCTGAAGCGCCACAAGCAGAGAACCCCACTAATTTTCTTACTGTAAAGTTGGATAAGTGATTTTCGTCAAAATCAAATCTTTTAATTTGTTTGCCAGCTCTCCAACTTTCTTTGAATGAAATTAAAAAAAAAATCAGTAAAAATGATAGGTGAGAAAGAGATACGGCTCATGAAACATAATGGGTCATTTTATCTAATTTCTAGAGAAGAGCTTATAGGAAAAATTGATTTAAAAGTAATTTTGAAGAATAGTTTTTAGATAAAAATAATTTTAAAAAAATAACTGTTTGGATAGTTATTACCATAATAATTATTTTGATAGGTAAATTATAAGAAAGAGCATGGGGTAAAATGGTCATTACACAGCTCAAAAATATTTTTGCCATCTATAAGCTATTTTCATGAGTTTATATAAAATTATAGTTTTAAATCATAGTTTACTCTAAAAATTATTCTAAACGTTGGATGACTGTTTGTTTAATTTTTTGCCAAAACTATAAAAACATTTTTAAAATTATGGTTTCAAAATAAACCAAACAAGCACAATGACTATAATGAGTGTACTTTATCATAAAGGAAAGTTAAGTTCACCTGTAATAAAATATTAAATAAGCTAATTACAGAAATTTTAGTTTGAGCTAATACCAAATTAATGAACCGACAATGATTTTGAATGTCAACCTAGTTAAAACATTACAGTGGTTACCTAAATCATTATGAAATCGTACTCTGCCCGACATGTGAAAAAGTTGAATAATCGCAATGTTACATTATCTTCTATCTTTTTTATTTGGTTTCAATCATATAAACGAAATGACGATCAATTACTTTCAGAAAGTAGAGATCATGATAAAGATGCTGGGCATTTCCAACCGGACATCAATAGTCATCATGACAAAACCTTAACCTTTTTGTCTTCTTCATGTTGTCCTCTCATGAATGGATCAAGCGACACTGTTTCTTAATGACATTTTTGGAGCACACTACTACTGTATCTGAAGCTTACATGCATGCATCATTCATTACATAGTTCAATACAGTGATTACATGATTCACGGAATCATTTGAAGAGCCTCAATCCTTATCTCATTAGATCTTTTACTTGGCATGTCTCAAATACGCTATTTCATGGACATAATATCTCATTCTTCTTTCTATTATTGTCAATGTCTTTCTTTGACAGTTTTATGTCCTGTATTAATTACATAGATTATAAGATGTTATTATAATTTTCTGTCAACTGAATCTTTGATTGTTAATAAAAAAGGCCATATTGAGTGACTTTGTTGAGTATTTTCTTTGATTTTGTGTTTATTATTCATGCAGGCTTATTAAGACAATCCATGTTGAACATACAGCTTTTTAACGTTGGATTTTGGGAATGTGAGACCAGAAAATTGTGGAAAATGTTGATTCTGTGAGAATTGAAGATGAGCTTGTTGGGTAATGTTTTTTTTTCTATTTATGATCAGATGATGCTTGGCTAAAACTGTTGAAGAGTCACGCCATGTCAGAAATTGAGGACGCTTTATTGATGAAATGAATTAATATGAATGAAGAAAGAGGCAGGCAAACAGTGCCATATTCTGCAGGCACATACGTGTTCTGGCCCAAACTCGCATGCCAATTTCCAGATCTTTGTGAGCTCTATGAGCTTCATTACAAGGAGACTTTTTCTGTGATGGTGTTCGCTTTGAGTAATTTTAATTGTGAAGCAGAGAGCAGGTAGAAAAACACCTTGAATGAATGATGCAGCTAGCAGCATGCCCTTCTTCTGTATGTTTACTGCCACATACACATGATCATCACCTGTCACATCATCACAACAATAAAGCCAGTTTGAAGAAAACTAGATATGATCCATAGTGAATTCATAACGATATAAATGTGTATATTTTCTTGTCACAATTGAGAAATTATGGGAAAATACTTTTTTTTTTCTCTTGTATTAAAGGGACAGATACTATTGATATGAAACAGGATCAAATTCGTGACTTTCTATTTATAAGAAAGTTTCTATACTACTAGATTACAAGAATTTGTTATGAGAATTCGCTCTTTATTTCTAAGCATTTATTAATAATTTTACATAAACTAATAAATGTAGTTAAAATTACTTCAAATTATTTTAGTTGATTAGAATGTTGTGTTTAGTTAATAAGGGAATACAAAGCAAAGGACATTTGGGAGAAAATTAATGTTTTAGACTTAAATTTTTATATTAAGCACTATGAGGTAGGTCTTATATATAAGAAAGACCAGAAGGAGTAATATTTTAGGATTAATACATCAATTTAATTATTATTTAGGACAATACATTTCAAAATTATAGCAAAAGATCAAAGGTCAACCTTAGGGATCAAATCCACAAATTGAAATTACTCAGGCCGTATTTGATTATGTTTTTTAATTTTATGCCATTAGAGTAGTTTTATGAAATTATTTTTTAAAACAAGTTTTGGGGAAAAAAATAAAAGGAAAATCTATTAGGATGATTTGTTCTAAAAACCATATTTTCTTCGCTTTTTTTTTTCTATTCCATTGAACTAAAAAATAATGAAACAGGTAAGAATTATTATGATTTTTTTTTAATTTTTAGGATACATTACTATTTTTTCTACAAAACACTTAACTAAAAACTAATTATTAAATAAGTTATTTTTATTTTTATTTTAATTTTTTTTTTCTTAAAGTAAGAAATCAAACATGGCCATGATTACCCTCGAACCTATATGTTCTCCTTTGCACAATCACATACGACGTCTCCTTTCTCTAAGGACACCTCTTATATTTAATATAAAATTTATTTAACTAATTTAATTAAATTAAAAAAATTAATTAAATTAATTAATATAACAATTTTTTTAATACACCCTAATAATCTTTTTTAATTTTTTATTTGATTATTATTTAGAGAGTATCTATATAAGTAACTTAGAAAAAAATAGATAAATATAAAAAATATATTTTATATTTATAATTAAGATTAATTCTCTAATTATATCTCTTTATTAAGTAATGGAAGAGTATTATGATTATTATTATTAGTTGTAGCAAAAGTTGCGGATTGGGCATGCCGAGCAAACTCTGTTAGCTGTATTGGGCCCAGCTGCAGTATACACTGGAGGACATTCTATGCCACCTCCTGAAATTCAGTTCCCTTTATAAAGGTAAAAGACTTTTGACCCAATGCAGCTCTTTGAAGTAATAACTTTACAGCCTAGATATATGTTACCCCTCTTATAAGGAGAATATCATGAATTCAATCCTATTTATAACTTTATAGCCTAGATATATGTTACCTAAGTGAAATATATCCCAAAAACTAGCTGCTAAGGTAAAAAAATTAATTTACTTAAATATTCTATTAAATATTTTATACTATATAACGTTGGACTTAGTATTTCATCCTATGAAGTTTCCATCACTATTATGACAGCAATGATGAATAATTTCAAAGCATTTGTAAAATAGGTCTGTTAGTTTTATCATTTCAAGTCACTACCCTTTGTATGTTCTAAGGAGTTTTGCTTCATAACTTCAACGTGGGATTCTCAGAGGAAATGCTTGAAGAACGTTCTGCTAGTCTTCATTCTTCGTACCAAAGTTATTCCCAAACCAAAGGTCTGTGTTTTTCTCTTGTTCATTCTCTCTGCTGTGAATTGTCACTTCTTAATTGTAGCCTTATTATCGATAAGCGGAGACAATCAAATAAATGTTAAAGGAATTCTTCGTTAAATAAGTAGTTTCTCATATAAATAATTAAAATAAATATTTTAGAGAAATCAATACAAAATATTTCTAAAATTATATCACTATATTTGACTATTCCGCATCCACGTCGTGTCAAAAATATTAAGATGTGTAATTATGGAGTAATTAAGAGCTTTAATTGGACATGTATCTTTGTTTCCAATGAGAGATTCGCGGAAAGAGCAATATATTATATATAGCACACTACAGAATCAAAGACAAGGCCTCGATGAAGAACAACGAGAATATAGGGACAGCCGGTCAATAAAAAAAAATACTATAGGAAACATGTAATTTTATTAATTACTTGCAATTACTTACAATTCTCCGCGGGATTTATATACTAATATAATTTAGCGACAATTTAGGGATTTGACTGAGTCATAAACTAGTATACTAATAAATCATATTATTTTTAGGGTGAAATTCATTGTGTATGTGTGCCTATTTATAATTAATTTTTTGTGCAAACCAAGTTTAGTTAGAAATTGATTAATCAGTGGAAGATTAGTTAATTAGCCACCAATCAAATTGAGGGAAAGGGCTATTCTTATTCTTGGAATTTCATGCGCTAATATCCATTCCAATCATGCACTTCCACTTGGTCATTATTTTATGTTAAATTTGGATGCACTTGTTCAGTTGTCTCTCTATATAAAATAAGTTGTTGGGATGACCTTGTCCTTATCTAATTATCTCATTAAGGCATCTTCAAAAGGCATAATCCCTTTCTATGTCTTTAAATAACAAGTCATGATTGTATTCAAGAGAAGACTTAAATAATATTTTTATTTTGAGAATATTGTTATTGGAATACGCAGGGAACAAGTATATATATGAATCCTGTAAATAATCAACCCCTTGATTGTTTTGCAGGAAAATAAATATATAGTCTTATTTTTTTTTTATTTAGAATTGGGATTGAATGTACTATCTTCCACTTACAAGAAAAAAAACTTTCATACCACTAAGTTATATTATATTTTTTTAGTCCTTAATATATGACTTAATTGATAGGAGTTGATTTTGGTGTGTAAAACCCATTTCTTATATGTATAATTTTTTTTTTCAAATAACTCCTAATAATATTCTTTTAACAATAATCAAAGTAAAAGAGAGAGGTAATTAAGAAAAATAATTAGGGCTGTGTGTTTTAGAAAAAAATATACCATATTAACTAATTTAGTTAATTTTTTTAATCTAATTAAATTAGTTAAATAAATCTTATATTAAAGGCTATACAGAGTATAGTCTTATTCAATAATATCTAATTATTGTTAGTAACATGTAATTTTTTTTTTTAGACACATATAGACTCAATCTCATTGATTGGTTAGTATTTAGTAACATGTAATCTTAATTTATTAAAGCATGATGCTTACTGATAATTTCTCTCAATCCCGCAAATTAACACGGCTCATTTCTATTTCCTTAATATGTCAGCAAGGTTTTAGGTTTTCGTCTTATCTATATAGATACATGCACCAGTAAAAAAAACATGAAATCATGCATGAAGAACCCATTGTTCAGTAAAAAATATATATAATCTGTGAATGATCAGCTGTGAAAACTCAGCAAGAAAATTGAATCAGTGGAGCAGTTTTGTTGAAATCAGACATGAGACAATGGGTGTGTTGACATTCCGCCGAAGCTGTAAAGTGGTCATTTTGAAATGAAAATATAAAATTCTGAGAGTGACGTTGCAATTTCCAATTAACAAATATGGGCTGATGGTGATGCCATTTAATTTGAAACCTTAATCCCTAAAACCTTGCCCTTGCTACTTTTAAGAATCAAAACCAAGCTCAATTTTTTTAATCAAGCCACGAAATTTACGTACGGCTCTGGAGAATAATACTGTATGAATGTTTGAGTCATGGTTAAGTTTTGAGAAACACAAGGTCATTTCATTGTGACTTGTCTTGGCGTAATCATCTGAGTTTTTAAATTTCTTTAATACTTGTCCATTTCATACACACTTCGTCAAGGAATTGACATCTTCGTGGGTTTTCCTGGGTCTTCTCTGATATCTTCTGATCTAATTTTTCTCTTCATCTTTTAGACCCAGAAAACCCCATGTATGATCTTTTTGGTCAAGTGGGTTTTCTGATCTTTTCATGATTTCTGCTCGATCTTTCTTAACCCATTTCTGCAGAAAGAGAAAGGTTTGTTTTTTTTAAAAAAAAATTCTCTCTTCTTCCTAAGATTTGCCCTAGTTCAATACTTTGAATCACACATCTGTTTTATGTTTCTGTGAGTGATATTGAGAGATATATATCACCATGGGAACCAACAGTAAGGAGCAAGTTGCTTCACATGGAGGATCTGAGGTGAGATATAATTTCAGATCATGTTCATTATATGTTTGTTTTTTGTTCTGCTTAATCGGCCACAGCTTCAATAATTGTTGTTATCTTTGTCTTAGGTTACATATCAAGGCATGGTAGAAAGTGAAATTAAAGAGATGAAGATTCCAAATCATCCAGCTGTACAAAAATTGAATGCAGAAAATTCTTCCAAATCTAACAGCATGGTCGTCAAGGTATTAATTTTACCATACTTTCCATTTCCTTCTTCTCTCTCTCTCTCTCTCTCTCTCTTCTTCTTTGTTTCAAGACAAGATACATGTTTCCATTATTTAGTTCACAAGTCACTGAAGAAAGAGTACTTCTAAGATTTAAGGATAAAAAATTGCATTTTTTTCCTTGTTAGTTTCCACATGCTGTATCAGATGTTGAATTTATCTTTGAATTCTTTAAATCCAAACAGAAACCATATAAGGTGATTCCTGCTCACATCATAGCAGAAGCCATATCAACAATTCGTGATATTGATCTGAGATGGTCAGGTCCTATAACCCAGAAAGAAATAGAATATGTTGAACAATACGTTCTTGCAAAATACCCAGAATATTCAGGACTCATTGAAGGTGATGGGATTGATCTCTCTAACTTCATCATCAACGAGGAGCCTTCATCAGAACCCATAATGTCAGATGATCGGAGAAAGTCACCAAGAGGAGGTTTCAGAGAATCTTCCACACCATTTTTTGGCAGCAACCTTCGGGAATTGAACAGAACCCAATTAGAGCCATCAAGATTACTCGATATTCTCACAAAGAAAGCATCTTTTCCTGGAAGTTTCATCTCCATCCCAGAAATCCAAGCTCACAACAAGGTCTTGAAACATTGTGGGTTGCCTGATGATGAATACCTTGTACTCTTCACTCCTAGTTACAAGGATGCCATGATGTTGGTGGGTGAGAGCTATCCTTTTGTGAAAGGAAGCTATTACATGACCATTCTTGGGGCAGAAGAGGATTACATCAGAGAGTTCGCTTCTTTTAAGGAATCCAAGGTGATCCCAGCACCTAAGACATGGTTGGATCTGAGGATCAGTGGGTCCCAGCTGAGCCAGAATTTCAGAAGGAAGTGTAAGATCAGTCCAAAGGGGTTGTTCTCTTACCCAGCAGATGTGAATGGGACAATGCATTGGGTCTCAGAAGCTCATAGGAACTCTTGGCACGTGCTGCTTGATGCTTCAGCTTTAGTTGTCGGCAAAGATAGGCTTCATCTTGCTCTTCACAGGCCTGACTTTGTGGTCTGTAGCCTTGAAAACACTCATTCTAATCCTTCCAGAATCACATGTCTCTTGGTCAGGAAGAGGTCTTTTGACACTTCTCTTGCTTCTTCTCAGGATGATGTTTAATTAATAGGTGAACCGGGCATGTTCTTTGGTAAACTTGTAAGGGAAAATCATTATCATCAGGTCCTAAGTAAGTAATGTAATCGTAACAAGCTGTAGTATAGGAAATGATAACAAGTTATATGTTGTTTATTTGTTGTGAGACTTACTGATGATTATATTGCTTCCTTGAGATTTCATAGTGCTTTTTCTAATTTATAATGTTCTGATGATTTATTTTCATTGGACTCTAATCCTATGTTTGGATGGGAAAAAAATTATAGAAGAAAGAATTCTAGGGGAGAAAACTCTTAAAAATAGTAAAACTTTTTACCATTTTAAGAAATTTTCCTTTTTAGTATTCCTTTCCCCTTATTTTTCCCTCACTTTTCTCTCTACCCAAACATAGCCTAAGAGAAAATATCATGAATTCTCCTGCGGTACTATGTAGATTGAATAAATGAATGAAGTTAACAGATATATTACAGAGAAATGATGATGGCCACTGTTGTTACTGGTTTGGTGGATGCATTAATGTTAAATGTCAGTTAAAGTGGCTTAATGATATGTTTCCATTAGTTATGGCCAGGTTTGGTTCTTGTTGCCAAAGCTATATTTCGCATGACAAGTTTTATTTGAGGAAAATCTACAACATATGACTTCCCTATTGCTACTCAGGTTTGTGAACAAACATATGCTTTGAGAAAAGTTGTCCATAAATATCTATTTGGATAACTAATTTCTCAATAGTATCTGATATGTTTTAATTCGGAAAAAATACTAATACTCTAAAGGATTTCATACATAAAAAGTATAGGAACACAAATTCAAATATCATTGGAAAATTAATTCTGCTAACAGGTATTTTTGGGATAACAACCACGTTTACATACATTAATCCATCCAAAGAAGCCACAAGAAATGAGGATTGCTATGAAAAATGAGGTGAATGCCAATTCCCAGAAGCCAGCACTCTCATATGGACGGATGGACCATACTACCCTTCTCCTTCCCTCAATTTTCCCTCCCCTACCATCAAGTGTTTCTTCAACATTCAGTGAGTTAATGCTATGATATGGACAATCTATTTTCCAAATCTTTTCTGTTTAGTTTTTAATTTTTAATTTGACTGGATCTATTCCCATGTGCTTCCCCCTTCCCTCGGTAGATTTTTCAATCCAACTGTGTCTCCCTCACATGCAAAGATTTTTTTTCTGTTTATTGTGAATGCAGTAAAATTGTTTTTTGGGCTGAATTTCATTGATTAAATCTGTAATATTTCTCGTTGATGGAATATTCTCGATGACTAGGGAAGAAGGGAAATTTTCTTCCAGTAACCAAAAATTGGTGAATCAATTAAAAATTAATATTAACAAATTGATTTAATTTTTTTTTTTTGGAACAGAATTGGTTTATTTATTTATTTATTTTTGTTAAAAAAAATTTAGAAAAAAGTTAGGCTCACCCACGATCTAATTTTAAGGGTAGGGCGAAATCTCTTTTCCTCCTAGGCGATATTAATATCGGGTAGGACGAACCGTCTATTACCCTCAGACGTAAACTTAGGTACATAATTTTTTTTGGTTGCCCACCCGGTTCACCAGAGCTTTGCCCCGACTACATCCGGATCCGACTCGCGTCGCGCACCTGGCTATGTGGATGAGTCTCCCAACGGAGATTTTTTGCATATACCAAGGCTTAAATTCGAGACTTTTCTTAAATAATACCCAATCATTTATCACTCAGACAAACTCTGTCACTACTTAGTTACAGAATTAATTCAATGAGTATTAGCTTTGGAACTAACCAACCTACTGGCCCAAGTTTTAGCTAGGTCACATGAGCCTAATTGTAACTGAAAGTTATGTATGACAATAGGTCGTGGGTGGGCCAAATTAACGTAGGTTTAGTTTTGATATCTTTATTGTTAAATATTTTGTTACAAATATAGTATAAATATATTATTTTTATAACTTTATATATATATATATATACATACTCTTCTGTTACTTAATATATAATTAATTATAAAGTTAATTTTAGTCCTAAATATAATAAATATTTTTTATATTTATCAAATTTTTTTAAATTAGTTATATTGATACTTCATCAACAATAAAAGAAAGAGAAGAGTTAAAAAAGATAATTATAATATTTAAAAAAATATAATATATTAATTAATTTAACTAACCTATATATTATATATTATATAAATCCAGTCCCAAGTCCTAGGGTCTCACTCTCAATCTCAAATGCGGAAACCACCATGGCCTAATCGTCTAATGGGCCTCCATGTATTTTAACTTTAGTGCTATACCATAATTTTAGTCAAAAATAATATCAAATTTATTTAATTTTTTAAATATAAAAAATCTATATATCATGTCATTGTCAGACTTGTGAGAATCTTTTTTGCAGAAAAAACGACAGTATAATTTTTATTTTTTAACTTTGCACTATATTATATATATTTTTTTAATCTTGGAGTTTTAGTTAAAGAAAAGTTTGTCCAAAGATGGAAGATTTTATGCGTTCAGTAAGTAAGGGTCTACTTAAGATGGTAATTGCTTATAATTACATTATAATATATTAATGAATAATGATAGTTCTATTTTGGAACTGGTTATTTGGTCATTACAATAAATAATACTCGTAATAATAGTGATACTAATAAATACTAATCTATAAAAAGACTAAAAAATAAGTAAATATTATAAAAAGAGAACCTCATATATTAAAACAAATTTCATCTGAAAATAGTTTTAATACAAATAATCAATAATTCAATACAAATAATTAAAAAAATATTTTAGAAAAATTATCTAACAGTTTTATAAATAATTAATTTAATTAATTTTTAATTTTTATAAATTAGTTATTTTACGCATTTCACTAAAATAACATATACCTCAAAGTTTGAAAAGGTTATTTGATTTAAAACAATGCTCAGACTTAAAAATTTTAGGGAAATTTATTGCCAAATCATAAAGTTCAAAAGCTGTTTTTTTGGTCAAAAGGTCATTTAAATATGCATCTAAGTTGAAGTACAGAGAAAGAGAGAGGGCGCGGAACAACCGAATAACATTGAATATTTTTATACTCCTGCTGTATTTAATATAAAATTTATTTAAATTTTTTAAAATAAATTAATTAATTAATTATAACTAAATTGTATATAAATTCATATAATATACTATTTAATCTATTAAAATTAATTAATTAATTTTTATACTAATCACAATAATTAATTTATTTAATTTTTTTAATTATCATCTAAGCAGGGATGAGTATTAACGTTGCAACCACCATAGTAATATAGTATCACCATCAGCCTCGACAACAACACATGGAGCTCAAAGGCTTATTCTTGTATACCCTATCAGTTTTAACTTTCAATAACAGTTATATTCTTACAATCTATCTTACCGCTCGACCTTTATCTATTTATTTACTTTGGTAAAACATAGAATGTTTGATCTTCAATAATTATGTCGATTAAATACTATAACAGCTAAGTGTCCAAATCCAACTAAAACATTCTCGTCGAGAAATAAATTATTACTAGAGCAAAAACACAGCGATTACATTTAAGTTAGTACAGAGAGACAATGCAGCTTCAGGATTCTAGTTCTAACTTTTAAGTAAAGATATAACGCAAAAACTTAGAACCTAGATAGCACAACATACATGTACACAACCATATTGGCGTGGGAAATGGGAATCAATGACTCGTTCTGCCATCGCCTTCTGTTATCACATCCTTGAAGGTTCCATTACTGGGAATCATTGGCAACACATGTTCTTGATGAGGCACAATCACATCAAGAAGGTAAGGTCCAGGAGTATCCAACATCTTCTGAATCGCTTCCCTGAGATCTTCCTTCTTCGTCACACGAGCCGCAGGAATCCCACAAGCTTCTGCAAACTTCAACATATTTGGGAAAATCTCAGTCTCCCTAGATGGATCTCCCAGATATGCATGAGCTCTGTTTGATTTGTAGAACCGATCTTCCAATTGAACAACCATACCCAAATGCTGATTATTCAACAACAAAATCTTCACAGGGAGATTCTCTACTTTTATAGTTGCTATCTCTTGGACATTCATGGTAAAACTACCATCACCATCAATGTCAACTACAACTGCATCTGGGTTTGCCACGGCTGCACCTATGGCGGCTGGCAACCCGAAGCCCATGGCTCCGAGACCTCCTGATGTCAACCACTGGCGGGGTCTCTTGTACTTGTAAAACTGAGCAGCCCACATCTGGTGCTGACCAACCCCTGTACTTATAATGGCATCTCCGTTGGTGAGTTCATCAAGAATCTGAATAGCATACTGTGGAGAAATATTATCCTCGAATGTTTTGTAACTCAAAGGGAATTTGCGTTTCTGCTCATTCAACTCTTCTCTCCAAGTTTGAAAATCTAGTTTCCCTCTAATTTCTCTGCTTTCCAAAATCTGATTAAGCTTTTCCAAGGCCACCTTTATATCTGCACAAATTGCCACATGAGGCAGCTTATTCTTTCCTATTTCAGCTGAATCAATGTCTATATGAACAATTTTAGCTCGGCTAGCAAATGCCTCGAGCTTTCCAGTGACACGATCATCAAACCTCACTCCAAATGCAAGCAACAAATCACTTTGATCTACAGCATAATTAGCATAAACAGTACCATGCATACCAAGCATCTGAAGGGAATATTCATCACTAATTGGGTATGCTCCTAAGCCCATCAAAGTACTAGCAACTGGAATTCCAGTGAGCTCGACGAAACGCCTCAATACCTCACTTGAGTTCAAACAACCACCTCCAACATACAACACTGGTTTCTTCGAGTCCATTATCAACCTCGCTATTTGTTGCAGATTTATCTCATCTGGAGACGTGGGTAACCTGGAACTATAACCAGCAAGCTTAATGGATTGGCCCCAATTCGGAACGGCAAGTTGCTGTTGTACATCCTTTGGAATATCGATTAGAACCGGGCCGGGTCGCCCGGAAGTTGCTACGAAAAATGCCTCACTCACAATCCTAGGAATATCCTCTACATCCATAACGAGATAATTGTGCTTTGTGATAGATCTTGTTACCTCAACAATCGGAGTTTCTTGGAACGCATCGGTACCGATCATTCTTCGCGGGACCTGCCCGGTGATGGCAATGAGGGGCACACTGTCAAGAAGCGCGTCAGCAAGGCCGCTGACGAGGTTGGTGGCGCCGGGGCCGGAGGTCGCGATGCATACACCAGGAAGGCCAGAGGATCGAGCGTAGCCCTCGGCGGCGAAGATGCCGCCCTGCTCATGACGAGGAAGGACGTTACGGATGATGTTGGAGCGCGTGAGAGCTTGGTGGATCTCCATGGACGCACCTCCGGGGTAGGCGAAGACATTAGTGACGCCTTGCCTCTCAAGGGCTTCAACGAGGATGTCGGAGCCTTTTCTAGGTTCGTCGGGAGCAAATCGGGGAACAAAAAGCTCAGAGGCGCCGGTGGTGGTGGTGGTGGTGGTGGGGGCGGAGACGGGGGAAATGGAAACAGAAGGTGGTTTGGGGGTGGGATTAGGATTAGAGAGGGAACTAGAGATCCGGTAGGAATGGGGATGAGTGGATTTGGGGGGAAAATGTGAAAGAGGGAGAGTTAACAGATGGACGCGCTTGGGGAAAAGAGATTCAGAAGAGGAAGAAGAAGAAGAAGAGAAAGGGGAGGATGAAGCAGAGAAGGATGCAGTGGGAGAAGCCGCCGCCGCCATGGTTGACATGCAGGGAGGAACTGAGCAACAGAGTAATGGGGAATAATTAATGTTAAGAAATAGTAAGAATTATAGTTATGACTTGTTATTAATTTT
The DNA here is from genome assembly GCA_037074615.1 of Leucaena leucocephala. Classification (NCBI taxonomy): domain Eukaryota; kingdom Viridiplantae; phylum Streptophyta; class Magnoliopsida; order Fabales; family Fabaceae; genus Leucaena; species Leucaena leucocephala. The sequence goes on from CM073537.1 coordinate 2,390,238, forward strand.
CTTGAATTTATATAATTTTTTTAAAAGAATATTACTTAAAAATCCTTTTGGAATTACAACTGTAAGTGTCGTCTTTGGAAATTGGAACTAGGGCGTAGGATGAGTGAGAGGGTAAAATAATAAATGCCTTATTTTTGTCCGCTGGTATGTATATCACACGTACGTGGCAAATCAAGTAGCCGCCACTTTCAGTATTTGGGGTCAGAGACATCGGCCATTTGGGTCCAAATCCTCTGGATCTCTTGCATTTAATTTTTAATAAATGCCTTATTTTTTGTCCGCTTGTATGCACGTTCGTGGCAAATCAAGTAGCCGCCACTTTCAGTATTTGGGGTCAGAGACATCGGCCATTTGGGTCCACATCCTCTGGATCTCTTGCATTTATTTTTTTATTTTAAAATCAATATTATTGAACATTTCCCTTCTTCCCCTGGCTTGTGATAATAACCTTTTGGCTCACATTTTTCTTCAAAAAGGAAGCTCACGCCCAAAAATCTAAAAAAATGAACCCTCTTAATCACATTAAATTAAAAATCTACTAACTCACCCCTTCTTGTGCAACCCAAGACTGATTTCGATTTTGGGTCTCTTTTTCAAGAGATATTTGCCTATACATGGTTGAAATCTCATTTCAATTATTTAGATATCTTTAATAGTTTTATCATATAGAATCAACAAAATTTCCAACTGTTATTTGAAAAATATTTTAAATTAAAAAAAATAAATTACCTAAATCAATTTTTTTTTCATAAAAAAAAAGATCAGACCCCCGCACATCACCTATGTACGTACATTGGCCTAGTCCAACTATCAAACCCATCCAGTGGCCCAAATAGGGACCCACTGGTCAGATGATAGAAACGCACCGATTTAATTTGAGGAGGAGAATGGAGAAAATCTCCGTTAGACTCACTCACTATAGCCAGGTGAACGACGCGAGTCAGATCCGAATATAATCGGGACAAAGCTATGATAAACCGGGTGAGCAACCGAAAAAAAAAATTGAGAAAAATTTGAGGAGAAGAATCTATTGTCCTTGGATCAACTAGCTAAGAAATAAGGCATGCTACCATTTAAAATATATTTGATCCCTAAAAAATATTATTTTGTTATAGTTTCAGTTGCAATACTTAGGGAGGCATCCTAACTCCTAGGTGCCTAAGTTTACGCCTGAGAGTAATAGACGACTCACCTTGTCTGATATTAGTATTATCTATGAGAAAGGAAAACTTTACCCTGCCTTTAGATCATGAGTGAGCCCAACCCCTTTCTAAAAATTTCTTTACCAAAAAAAAATTGAGGAGAAGATTGTATCAACAACAAAAAAATTGAGGAGAAGAGTGTATTACTATACTTGCAGTTGAATAAAAGGCAGCCCTCGTGGTCGTGGGTGGTTTGTGAGATTTTTGTACATAAACTCAAATATCCTCTCTTGTTCATTTGTTGAATCAAGTTCAACATATTTGTTAAGTATCATTTCTAAATTATACGGATAGAAAATTTCCAAGCACCATTGCACGAGACCAACATCTTTGTATGGTCACCTCAAACAATCATCTTCAGTTCAGTCAATCAACTGCAGAGAACGCAAAAGAAACCACAGGTTGAATCAGAAATCATTTTCAGTCATCAGCATGCGCAACAGGCAAAAAAAGGGGGAAAAACGCAAATCAAACATATTCCAGAATGGGAATCCCTCTCAGTACAACAATTGTACGATGCCATTATGCTATGCTCTCGGTACTAGTTTGAACAAATTTAAATTCACAAAGCTAATGCCATAATATCCAGATGCCAAAGCATAAATGCATTTTAACCATCCTCTTGATAATAATTCTCATGCCCCGCAAAGTCATTTATTTTGCTAGTGCCCATGACTTCTTAACAAAACATCCTAAATTTCGAGTAGCAGTGGATCAAATATACTACTACTGCTGGCCGTTGGCAATCAATGAAGGTATGCCGAGGCAGCATTATTGCAGCAAACATGGTTGAAGTTGAAGGAAGCCAAATATATTAACTAGTTCACATCCTTAAAGATGTCAATGTAGTATCCTACGCCCTCAACAATAGGAACAACCAAGCTATAACCTTTCTATTCATCACATTTGAATCATTATGTTATACAGACAACAGATTGAAGCTAGCCACCCACTTTTTAATAACAAACACAAATACTCTGAAGCAGTCAAGTTGCTTCAAGTTCAGCTACTTGAAACCCAAAGACTCCATCTAGTTACTTTTATCTCTGTTTCAAAAAGGAAATATTACAAGTTTAAGAAATTAATAATAGTAAGGAATGGCATATTCTGGCTGTGCTGATTAGCAAGGAACTATGGGAATTAACTACTACCTTCGGTCCTTAATATAAAAGCTAGTTTGTAATATCATTCCATAGAGTAAGACGCACACCATGGACCAAAAAGTAAAAAATAATAAAGCACAGAATATAGGAATAAGAATAACTAATCCCGATATTAAGATGCTCCAACTATAACAGAGTTTGCCCATGTATGACATCTAACAGAATGACAGCTCATGGTGCCACATGTAATCAAGCACTGAAACCAAAACATCAACATAACAAAGAGCAGCATAAACTTTGTCCCCAATTTTCAAACATAAAAACCCTGATGTCCATTTAAAAAGTACTAATCAAACAAAATTTATTACTTGCCTATCTTTAAGGCTTAGGGAGGAAAAACAAAAAGAATCTCAGTCTTTCCACTCTTAAAATATGGGACAGTAGGAAGAAAGGCATGTTTAACGCCTAATTAAATAACTTACACAAAAGTTAAAATTTCTCAATCACACTGAAAATTTTGTGAGGCATTTCGGGAAGAAAAAGAGCCTTTGCATTATCAAGAATCTTCATCAACCTCCTTTAATCGTATATTTCCTACCCTGGAGAGAGGCTACACGTACTCCCAATATGAAAGTTTTCTTTTCAAAATAAATTGAGTCAGGCTATGCCAATCTCCCCCAAAATCACCCACTTACTAGATTTCAATCTTGAAATGTTATCTAGTTACCTATCTAAACTTCGTATCTATCTATGGCACAAATCTCCAGCAAACTCAATCTGCCTGAATATGACTCCAGTGCATGCAATCCCACTTAAGTTGCTACTCATAATATTCCATCAACTTTTTTGGCAACAAGTCTCTGATGTGTCTTATGTTCTTCTTAAGAGAGTTAACTTGTAAATATATCAAATTCACATTGCCAATTGTAAAAGAACATTTTCCGATTTAACATCATTAAATTTACATATTCCATTTCCATCTGAGTCTCACTAACAAATATATAATGAATAAAGTACCATAAAACTTTTATCAACCATACTTTTTCAAAACAATCCAAATACAAGTATTCCAGCTGCACATTGGTCAGAAAAAACTGAACATGTCTGTCCTAGTATTTTTTCTACCCCGAGAGCGAGCTACATGTACAACCTGCGTGCAAAGTCTTTCTTAGTCAAAAAACATGTTAATTCTTCTGATAGGCTATTCCAACATAAATTTGCCAAAGACATGTTCACCCACCCTCTTGTATGCATTCTTCACAACCTTCATAGATTTCACTCTTGAAATGTATCCATTCACCTAGTCAAACTTCGTATTTATTCAATCACAAGTCTCCAGCAAATTCAATTTCAGTCTGAAAATGACCCCAGTGTCTACAGGTATGCAACCCCATTTAAGTTACCCTTCATAACAGTCCCTCAAATTTATGGTTAAACATATTAGATAGGTCATATGTTCAATTAGAAACAATGAAATTTTATCCCAAATTTTAACTGAACGAAAGAATCGAAAGAACGAAAGATCAGCAAGGTTAAATAAAGTACCAAACAACAAGAGAATACTTTTTATCAAACTCCTTTCACGAAGGAAGATAAAGCAGGCTCCTACCTCTGACCATCAAGATTGCCCTGGCCACTGCTCTCGCCGCTGCCGTAGGACACATCATCCGGCGCCGTCTGCCACACTGACTGCCACGCTTGCGAAGGCGGTTGCGCGTACAATCCGTTGGGATCCACCGCCGGCCGTCCAATCATCATGCCACCGGGAGGGACGGCAGGTTGGCCCATAGACGGATAGTGGTAAGGAACACCGCTGGCGGGGGCCGCCATCATTCCAGCAAGGGCAGCCTCGTCCTTGATCTCGTCCCTAGGCACAATATCAACCAAGAAATCGAAAATATCAGTGCGTGTGATGGCAGCAGCGATGTCGTTCTTCTGGAGAGTGCGCCTCTTGTTCTCTTCAGCGTGAAGCCAGGATCGAATGGTGAGCTCGAGGATGAAAAGCTCGCAGGCCTTGGCGAACAAAATGGGGGCTTCGGCGGAGATCATGCGGACGTCCTCGTCGGCCTTCATGATCTTCTTGATGCGGGCGAGAGGGAGCTGGTGGTTCTTGAAATCGTTGACATGCTCGATCTCTTGGCGCTGGGTGTTCCAGAAGGTGTGAAGCTGGAGTTGCTGCTGTTGAAGAAGGTGGTGGAAGGAAGAAGGAGGAGCAGGGGGCTGAGGTGGGTATGCGGAGGAAGGTGGGGCTTGCTGGTGATTCTCCATTGACGAATTCGTTGATGGAGAATGATGAATGGTGCGATCCGCTTCTACGTTGACGGTTGCGCCTCGCGATCAAGGCGTATCGAGACTTTTTGGGCGACGCATATAGAGAAACTTCTACCGTTGAGGTTTTTTCTTTTTTTTTTTGCCTTCTTCTTTTAAACTTTGAATTCCATCAAGTGTCTCTTTATTGTTTATTCGAATATTTTTTAGTGGTCTCGAAAAATACCTAAAAAAGTTGGCCATGAAAAAAGCACCTCAACAAATTTCATATGTATACAACATTATTATAAGACTAGACCTATGACCTAATGCCATGATTGGATATCTTGAACTTTCTAAAATTCACCTTAATATTTTAAACTACCTTTATTAAATTGGTTGATTGTGTCAATGATGTCTGTTAATATCTCTTTCATAGATATAAGTAAATTTATTTGGGAAAAAAATCTCACTATATGTTTGTTTACATTATCAGTTTTTAAAACTGAAGTTTTCATAAATTGTAGTTTATAAATTGAAATTGAGATAAAAGAAAAAGTCATTGGGGTCAACTATTGTCTAAACATGAAAGAAAATTGTCAATTAGCTCTTTCTTCCCAAATCAACGTTTTAGCTATGCCGACTCAATCCAAACAATCTCTAGATCTATAGAATGATTTATATTGTAAGTATTTTCCTATTCTCCGTAATAATTGAGTTAAAAATAATTATTTTAGTCATTTACTACTTATATAATATAATTTATGATTAAGCAATAATTTTAACTATTTTCACTAAAATATTTATTACTCCCATTAATAACTGAGTTACAATTATTTTAGTCATTTATTACTCCTGTAATAATATTTACGACTTGATCAATAATTTTGATAATTTTTATTAAAGCATTTACTACTTTTCCTGTAACAATTGAGTTACAAATAATTGTTTAGGTTATTTATTACTCTTGCAATAGGATTTACTACTTGAATAATTATTTTGATCATTTTTACTAAGATATTTACTACTCCTTGTAATAACTAAGTTGTAAGTAATTATTTTGATCATTTATTACTCCTACAATGTGATTTATTACTTGAGAAATGATTTTGACTACTTTCGCTAAGACATTTATTACTCTCTGTACAAGTAATTGATTTGGTCATTTACTATTTCTACAATGAGATTTACCACTTGAGCAATGATTTTACCACCATTAAACCCTCCTCCTCACTGTTCATCTTCTTCCTAACTTTTCATTTTGCTCCTCTCATCGCTTACCGCTCTCCCTTCTCTTGTCACCATATTGCTCGCACTTGCAGGCAACTTGCATGCTGGAGTTTCCACTATTGCTGCTATAGATTGTCTTCCTCATCTTAAAAATAGAGAGAGAGATAGAGTAGTTGTGTGAAGAGAGAGGAGGAAAGAAGAGCACTGAGGTTGTCAGAGAAGATGATCAGAAAAGGACGAATAAGATAATGGCGAGAACGATAATCCGATGCGTAATGTTTAATGGCTAATGAACAATGAATAATAAGATGAACATTGAGGAGGAGAGTTTGATTGTGGTCAAAATCATTGCTCAAATTGTAAATTCTATTATAGGAATAGTTTATGACTAAAGCAATTATTTGCAACTTAATTGTTACTAAGAGTAGTAAATGTCTTAGCGAAAGTCAAAATTACTGCTCTAGTCATAAATTCTATTGCATAAGTAGCAAATAATCAAAGGATAATTTCGCTTTTTACCTCAAAATTTTAAAAGGAAAGATTAAAACTTATGCCTAATCTGTTATTTTTGAAATTTAAAGACTCTTTTTGACCTTTGAGTTTTAAAAGATTTTTATTTGTCTTTTTTCCTTATACTTCCTCTGAAAATATAAGATGAGATTTGGCAATATTAATCAATTTTATTTTTAATATTTATTATTTTTTTAAAAGATATGAGTATTTATAAAAAATAAAATTATAATTAACGTTTGCATATAAAATACCGAAAGGTATATTCGTCTAATGGCTTGGTTGAAGAGTCTAATCTAAGGAAGCAAAAAAAGAAAATATATAATGAATATAACATAATATTCTTATAATACTTTTGTATAATATTATATTATATATAAATTTATAAGATTTTTTATTTTTTATATAAATTTATAAGTTAGATAAATTAGTTTAAAAAATATAAATATTAGATATAAAATAGACTAAAATATTATATTTAGAACTAAATCTAACTTTAAAAATATAGGTATTAATCATTGTTCGGTCTTGACCAAGCTATCCTAGCCACGATTGTATCAGGATAAGATTATCTCGTCCCAAAATTTTTTGGGGAGAGACAAAAATTATCCTAGGACTAGATGAGGGGTGTCCTGTCTCCCATGATATTTTATTCATATATTATTATTTTTTAAAATTATATTATTTTATTTTATATATAATTATAACTATATATAATAATTATAATGGATATATACGTATTATAATTCTTAAGTATATTTATAATATATATCATTTTATAATTATATTTATAATGTGTGTATATATGTAATAATTATAAAAATTATTATAATATAATAATTATATTTTGGTTAAAAAAAGTGGGACGGGATGTCTTGGTCCAATTTGGACCAGGATAGCTCGGGGATAGGATAGGATCCAGAAAAAAAAAATGATGTTTTGTTGGTCTCATCCCATAAATACCTCTACTTAAAACTAAGTAATATTTCACTGTTGTCGCATCGCTGTACAAGAAGCAATCTAAAATTTTGAAATATCTGTGGACGCTTAAAGCCCTTGATTGTATTCTTTGGACATACTGTAAATCCTTGGTTTTATTAATATGATTCAATGTTTCCTTCAACAAAAAGAATTGATTTTGCAAACACACGGTACATTGGAAAAAGTAATAATGATACTTCTTTTCCATCTTCAAATAAAATTAACTTCTCTTCATTTGAACTAGTCCTCATAAGATTCAACCCATTCTACGAGCCGTGTAATTTAACCTTTCAAAAAAAAAATGAAAAAAAAAATTTAAAAATAATTTTAGATAATAGATTTTAAATAATATTTTTTAAAAAAAAAATATTTAGATAATTATTACCAGAATGGCTTATATAATAGACAAATTACTAAAAAATATAGGATAAAACAATAGAAGAAAAAGATGAGTAAAATAGCCATTACCTAACCTAGAAATAATTTTTCCTACTCAAATTAGTTCTAAAAATTTATTTAAAACTATAATTTTAGACTCCTTAAAACTATAGTTTAATATAAAAATATTTTTAAATATTTGATGGCTGTTTAGGTGCTTATAGTTTAAGCCCAAAAATATTTTTGACAAGACAAACCAAACAAGCACTACATTGTTGCCAAGTATCTTCCTTGACACGAATGGTATTAGTCTAAGTGGTAAACGACTCGGTATCGCTTAAACGAAATCTCGAGTTCGAGCCTTAGTGTACACAGAAAATCCCAGTTGGTAGACTCACCCACTATAACCAGGTGTGCGACGCGGGTCAGATCCGGATATAGTCGGGGCAAAACTCCGATAAACCGGGTGGGCAAAAAAAAAAAAAATCTTCCTTGACTCAGACTCGCAAAATTTACAGCCACCAAAGAAGCCAGAGTGATACAAGACAGAAACTTAGCTAATCTACTTGACGGTAAATCCTTAAGACTAACACAATGATGTTATTATGACAGTCACTGAATATCAAGGACAATAATACAGAAAACTACCATTGAATATCAAGGATAATAATCTTCAGGAAATCTGGAGAAAAAGTAAAGATGCACATTTAAGTTAGCGATATGAATATGAAGGGCCAGCAAAAGAATAACGAGATGAAACTGGGATTGGTGCGTTGTCTGGCCTGGCACCATTGTAATGCTGAGTCCTGTTATATTCCGACAGAGCTTCGGCAGCGTACAATGAATATCGCCTATCTTGACCAGTTTCTCTCCTCCGAAGGTCTTCATCAGCCCTAGCCAAGGTTCTTTCACCAGCAAAATAAGAACTTGAAGGGATTTCCTCTCTGCTCAAGGGTTGTATATACAAGCCCCTTGATGACGTACCGTGGTGATAGGCATGCTGATATGGATCATTTGCATAATCATGTCTTGTTGCTCCACGACTGTAGGCCTGATATCTGGGCTCATCCAAATAAGGAGGATTAGGAAGAAGTGTTTCAGCATGTACAGGGACATTGTCCCTGTAGATAGGGACCAAGTGTTCGCGGTGATCCCTTTCGTAATCTCTCTCGTAACGATCCAACCCAGGATTAACATGAGATGGAGGATTTACAACACTTCTATCTCCTTGTAAACCATAAGTTCTATAGTCCCTCTCAGTAAGGAATAAATCACGAGGAGCTTCCTCTCTCCGTTCAGTCCAGCGAGGAGCTTCCTCTCTCTGTTCAATCCGGTGAGGAGCTTCCTTTCTTCGTTCGATCCGGTGATCTCTTTCATCAGGCAGCACATTATAACTATTCGAATGGCTATTGGCATAATATTCTCTGGTAGGTCTTTCCCTGTGGGAATGTGGCCTTGATCCCCTTACAACATCACGAACTTCCATATCCCGGACAATCAACTTCTGAGGGGAGCGGGCAGGGCGCGAAGTAGAATGAATTTCTACTGGTCGGAATAGCTCTGTCAGCTTCCTAACCTGAATCATAATATTTGAATATAATCAAAGATTGAGAATGGAAGAAAACCAAAACAGAGGCAGCATTTGAATCTCACTTGTCTGCCAGTAAGTTCTGTTTTGAACTTATTCTTTTCATTATAATTTTCCTTGATAGCCCTTTTGAAAATGCTCTCAGGCAGTGGATAACAATCCTTGTCAATGGAGAATCGCACCTAAAGGTTTGAACCAGCCGCACATAAATCTCAACTTAGTACAATGAAGACAAGAATCGCAGCCAAAACCAGGTAAGAAAATAAACAGGGGAGAGAAAAAGTCACCTGAGCAGGAAACAGACCCTCAAAAGCTCTCGGTTCAAGTTTCATGCCACCAGAAGAGGTTGCCTTGTAAATCCCGTACAACAGCTTAAGATCAAAATCATACAGAAAAAGTTTCAACCCTGGCTTGATTCCAAAAACAACATCTTTTTTACCAGCTGAAACACCCATGACACGATAATGGAAACAATCAGGTTTAGTCTTTCCATTGCACATAAATATTAAGCCACCAAGCTTTTCTTTGTTTTTCTCATTTAATTGACTCTTTCTAATTCCACCATCCCTACCTCTACTCATTTTACTCATGGCACCCAGAGTTAAATCTCCGCGTCTTCCTTTATTCTTCATGTTACGCATTTTGTCACCATTGCTCCTATTATGCCTGTCCAACTTATTGCTCTCATCCCTCAGTCTCTTCTCAGGCTGTTCATCATTAGTTCTCTTCTGTCGGGCGCCTTGTGAAATTTTTTTATCTGCGTTACCCAACAATTTCTTATTCTTCCTCCTATGTTTTTCCCAAATCTTCTGAGCAACTTTATTCTTATTGGTCTTGAATCTACTAGCCTGAGATCTCTTCACAATTTTAGGGCTGGCCTTTAATGATTGCGGGGTATTCTTGTCACTTGACTCAAGTTTACTAGATCCTAGAGGAGGATTCTCAGCATCCTTCTTGCTATTATGTTTTTCTGATGACTCAGATTTAGAAGACGGATGCTCACTGACTGTCCTGTTTTCTTCATGCTCCTTACTCCTAGTGCCCCCTTGAACAACAGTAGCCTTTTTGGCCTTGGATCCACCAACCTGAGACTTCTTCTTGACAATTTTAGATTTGGCCTTTAACGATTGAGGGGAATTCTTGTCACTTGACTCTGGTTGACTAGATTCACTGGGGGCATTCTCTGCGTCATTAATGTCATCTTTTTCTGATGACTCTGTATACTTCTTGCTTTGATCTATTTCTGACAAATTGGGTTTTGGAGACATATTCAGAGAATTTCCAGTGTCTTTCCTGCTTTCTTCTTGCCCCATATTCCCAGTGTCTCCTTGAACACTTTTACTCATTTTGGTCTTAAATCTACCAACCACAGACTTCTTCCTGATTTTTGGTTTAGCCTTTAATGATTGAGGGTTATTGTTGTCACTTGACCCTGGTTGACTAGATCCTTTTGGGGAATTCTCTGCATCCTTCATGTTATCTTTTTCTGATGGCTCTGCCTCCTTCTTCTTGTTTACATTTTCAGAAGACTCAGATTTAAAAGACACATCCGGAGTATTCTCAGCATCCTTACTACTTTCTTCTTGCTTCATATTCCCTGTATCCCCTTGAGCTCCTTTAGTCTTGAATCTCCCAGCAGGAGACTTCTTCACAATTTTAGGTCGGGCCTTTAACTGTTGGGGGGTATCCTTGTCACTTGAATCTGGTTTACTAGTTCCTTCAGGTGCAATCTCTGCATCCATCATTCTGTTATCCTTTTCTGATGACTCTTTATCCTTCTCACTGTTATCTTTTTCTGATGACTCTGCACCCTTCTTGTTGCCATCCTTTTTTGATGACTCTGCACCCTTCCTGTTGCCATCCTTTTCTGATGACTCTGCACCCTTCTTGTTGCCATCCTTTTCTGATGACTCTGCATCCTTCCTGCTGTCATCTTTTTCTGATGACTCTGCATTCTCCTTTCTGTTATCCTTTTCTGATGTCTCTGCATCCTTCTTGCTGTTAACATTTTCAAAAGACTCGGATTTAAAAGATCCATCTGGAGAGTTCTCAGCATCCTTCCTATTTTCTTCTTGCTCCATATTCCCTGTATCCCCTTGAGCCCCTTTAGTCTTTTTGGTCTTAAATCGCCTAGCCAGAGACTTCTTCACAATAGCACGCTGGGCCTTTAACCGTTGTGGGGTGTTCTTGTCACTGGAATCTGGTCTACTAGTTCCTTCAGGTGCAATCTTTGCATCCTTCACTTCATTATCTTTTTCTCCTGGCGACTCTTTATCCTCCTTACCGTTATCTTTTTCTGAGCACTCTGCACTCTTCTTGCTGCTATCCTTTTCTAATGACTCTGCATCCTTCCTACTGTCATCCTTTTCTGATGACTCTGCACCCTTCTCGCTGTTCTTTTTCTCTAATGATTCAGCATGCTTCCTGCTGTAATCCTTTTCTAGTAACTCAGGTTTAGAAGATACATCTAGAGGATTCCCAGAGTCCTTCTTTCCTTCTTGCTCCATGCTATACAAAAGGCCAACCACACTAGCTTCCAGAGGAAAATCTTACTGCAAGTAAAGGATATATGTTTTGAACTCCAAAATCTGCAAGGCATGAAAGGGATGTAATCAGTGCGGGGGAAATGACAAAGGCAGCATTGTGACAAAAGGAGAGGAACAAATAGAAGCTTTTGAACTCCGAAAGATACTACCAATGACACATTAGATTGATATAAACAACTTAAATTCGATAAGGACAAGGATATATGTTTTAATCACACGTTCAAAAGAAAGTCATGCATGCATAATAATGCCTAACATGCGCATAACACAGAATTTCAAATCTCAATCACATAAACCTATCTCCCATACCATAAACTATATTTAATAACTTGGTTTTCCACTATCAGGACAACATTATAAAATGAGATGATGGTCCAAAAAATGAGGCCTCAGCCTTATCTAACCCAGGAACCAGGGGTTATGTAAAACATAGTAGTGGTGTTGAGACATGATGCTTATGTAGAACAGAACTCTGAATCTAGTCGTCAATCCTTTTCTGATTGAGAGCGTTCATTAGAGCATGGTAATAAACAACACTTATTTTAAGTAGAACAATGGCAGTGGACTCCTTATTGAGAGGTTACATGGAGAGATGGCAGAAAAAAGCCACACAAAACGGGCATTCAGTGGGCTCCAACTAGCTCAAGATAATGCATAGTTAGCAAAACATTCTTCATACTGGTTCTGGATCCCGTGAGGATATCCATCGATGTTCCTTTTTTTTCAGTTCTTTCTTCCAAATCTTTTGTGAAAAATCAATTACAGGTGACAAGAATGTTGAAATGCAAGTACTCTCATGCAGGCAGTTTACCCGTTACAATCTACAATAATTATTCTCCAATTCAAGTGAATATTGCCCATAATAGTAATGTTCCAAAGGAAATGTTAAAGCTTTTGATTGTGATGGACCTTAGTTGTCAAATTAATGAAAACCTAATTTTGGAATAATAAATAAAAAAATTGTGTCCAATCATAACATTTTTAATACCAATTTAATAATAATTTCAAAATTTAACATATAAAATGTGTACGTATCTAATATAGAAACAAAATACGCAATATAATTATCTGAGCAACAAAAAGTATTTAACCATAACTCACCAGCCAAAGAAGTACGGTATAAGTCATGTAGTGAGTATGACAATTGACATGATATATAATACATGAGATATAATGATTTTTCAAATTTGAAGATTCAAACATGTAGGATGTGGGTGTATTCAGAAAATTAAGTAAACATTCAAAAAAAAGATCGAATCTAAAACAAGCATTTCTATTGTAAAATAAGATGTCTATAATACAAAAAATAAATTTGAGTTAAAACTAAAGTTTCCAATTCAAATTAAATGCATATCATCATATTTTCATTCATATAGTTAAGATCCCATATAAACTCGAGTTGTTTTGGCACATTTTGAAATGTTTCGAACAAAAGGAAAGCAGGATAATAATGCTAGAGTAGTACACATTCAATATGAATATTCCCTCTTGTTGTATCAGCGCCTCCTATTCTAGTATATAAGCTCACAAATCACAATTTATAAGAAATTAAATTGGTTTATCCTACCTATCAACAATATCAAAGAACAGAAACAGCAAATAACAGCAGTCCTGCATCAAAATCCAGAACAGAAACTAGGAATTCAACCTTTAAAACTTCAGTACAGCACTAAATAATCCACAGGACAACCAGAAACTTTGATGGCAGTTCATTGGCATTTTAAACAGGAAATAGATGTGAAAGTCAAAACCACGTCATTTTTTATCTCCACATGCACAATAGTGCGCTGAGGCCAAGGTCTGGACAAAAATAATAATAAAAAGTCGATGTATCACACAATCAAGCATTAAACATATCTTTATTTCCTAAAAATAATTCCATATTAAAGATTAATACTCTTCAGGACCTCAACTGTCTTTCAAGTAATCAGATTACATGGTAGTTTTACAAATTTTCTCGTCCTCTTTCATGTCATAATTTATTTGCTCTCATATACTCAATCTCCATAATCCTTACAACAAGTGACATCACTGATAAATGAAAGCAATCATTAAGCAGACAGAAAATATATCCCAAGCCACAAAAACACCACTCCCTGCTTCTTTCAATGTGTTATACTTCATGCAAGGTGCTGTAAACTGTTATTTAAACCTCAAAAAATTGGAAAAACTATGAGGAGGCTTCAGTTGGTTGTACCCCCTCACAGCCCATGTTTTTCTGTCTAAGCAAAATTTCCAAAAATAAACAGAAACTTTCACTGCTCCTTTAAATACATTATTATGTTCTGGAATCTGGACCCAAAATGAAAAGTTTCCATTCAGGAACCACTTGGTTGCACCAAGGGAGAGAGAACAGTGCTCGCCCATTAGGTTGCACAAAGGGAGAGAAAAGGACAGCAGCCCGGAAAGAACGCTTCCTTCCAAAGAGATGTTTCATGTCAGGGGTGGGGGCAAAGCTGGGTCCAAGAAAGGATTGGGAGATAAGTTTGCAGAGCTGCCCATGAAGAAGTAGAACAGGTTGATAGATAGACATTTGTACCGAATATGACCAGAATTAGAGGAACAGATTGAAAAATTATTTGCATAGACTGATCAAGAGAACTTATATATTATCTGCATTTTCAAAGATTGAAAAATTATTTGCAAAGAAGCATAACAAATTCGCACAGCCAAAAGATAAAAAAATTGTCCATTCTAACTCAAACGAAAATCTTTGCCCCGCACAAATGTAATAGCCAAAGAGAACAACCATAATCGGATCAATAAAAGGTTGGATCAAAAGAGAGATTTGGTATATGGAATCCGAACCTTGAAAGCCAAAATTTTGCCCTCCAACGCGCTCAAATCCACTAAATTCCTATCGCTCTGTCACCGCTGCACCTCCGGCGCCGATTCCCTCTTCTCCGTCAAGTCCCAGCCGATATTGGCCCTTGCGACTGACTTTCCCTCGCCTCCGGCACCGCTGCCACCGCCTGATACGATTTCCTCTTTTCCGTCAACTCTCTCAATCGCCGGCTACACGTGCTGCAGCTAAAATCATCGCACTCGCCAAGTGCTCGTTCATTCTATGTTCTATCCAACCTAATTCATCCAGGAGAACAAGAGATGAACAGTTTTTACCCAATATTCAAAATTAAACCTGTAGTATCTTTATCACCAATAATTAAACATCTAATACCAAACAAATGACACAGGCACATACATATACACATACACAAACGAAGAATAAAAGAGATAGCAGTACATGGGAGAGCAGAATCAGCGAGATGTTAAGAGAGAAAGAACAAGGGAAGCTTGACAAAGAGACGCGTGATGTAAGTACCCTAGAAAGTACCCTAGAAGCTCCCTTTTAACTTGGGCTTTTACCTGGATTCGATTTGAAAGCCCAAAAATAAAAACTTCAAAGGAATTTTTAATCTTTCTAAGTTTGTAACTTTTTCGACCCAGCCCCTTGGATCGGTGAGCCTAATTTTTTAAAAAAAAAATTATAATAAAAAAAAGTTTGTAACTATTTTTTGAATGCTAAGGCTGTATCCTAATTTTGGTGGGGAGCCGACGCTAAATCCATCTAAACTTCTTTATAACAAAAAAAAATTTGTAATAATAATTTAATTTGGTTATTACCTATTGTCTATGGGGTCAATTGACGAAAAAGTGAGACATACGACTATTTGAAACGTTTTCAATCTCTAAGAAGTACTACGTTGCTGTGATTTTAGTCATAGTACTTGGGGAGACATCTTAACTCCTATAACCTAGGAGGAAAAGAGATTTTACCCTACTATTAAATTATGAGTGAGTCCAACCCCTTTCTAAAAATTTATTTATAAAAAAAATGGGTGATTAAAAAGTCACCATGACTCTTATTTTATAAGATCATTCAATATCATCCCTTCATCTAATTATCAACTAAACCGAATTTGAAAGTTGATTAAATATAAGTACTAAATAAATAAGATATGAATAAAGTTTTAAATTTTAATGTTTAGGAGAATATCATCCCAAGTTCAAAAGTAAGTACTCACATGTTGCATTTACTCGTACAATTTCAAATTATTTCTTAAAATTAATAGGTAACAATTTTTTAATTGACATGTATTACATGTTTGGCTTTTGATAAGTTAATCTCTTCTAGTTACATGTCATATTCTTTTGAAGTATATTTTTACTTCAACCCAGTGGGCTTGAAGGAAAAAACATAATTCTTTAAACCCAAAATGTTATTATTTTTCTTACAGGCACTCCTCGAATTATTAAGCGGCTCGATATCGCTTAAGCGAGGTCTCGAGTTCGAGCCTTGACGTACGCAGAAAATCCCCGTTGGGAGACTCACCCACCATAGCCAGGTGCACGACGCGGGTCGGATCCGGATGTAGTCGGGGCAAAGCTCCGGTGAACCGGGTGGGCAACAAAAAAAAACATATAACTTATTATTAACAGGGTTAATTTGAGTAATAAATGACTCGGTATCATTTAAATGAGGTCTCGAGTTTGAGTTTTGACGTATGCAGAAAATCTCCGTTGGGAGACTCACCTATCATAACCAGGTGCACGACATGGGTCGAATCCAGATATAGTCAGGGTAAAACTCTGGTGAACTGGATGGACAAAAAAAATATATAACTTATTAAAAAATTAATCATGATCTTAAACATAAGATATATTTATTATATTTATTAATTTTTTTTAAATTACTTTTATTGATACTCCCTCAACAATAATCAAGTAAGAATGAGAGATTGAAGGAATTAAAAAAAATAATTAGAGTATTTTAAAAAAATATATCATATTAATTAACTAAATTAGTTAAATATGTAATATATTAAGGATTAAGGAAGTAGTATATATTGGTATGATAAAATTTGTACTTGAGAAATGAAAACAGATGAAACAAAGAAATAAAAGAAAACTAACAACGTGTTTGTCAGGGGAAGTTTTCTTTAATAGTGTTTGGTTTGATGGAAGGAAAGGAAGAGGAGAGGAATGATATCAAGAAAATTGCATTAAAATATGCTGAAATGAGGGGTTTCACAATATAAAGATTGCTAATGATTCATCAGAGGATGTTAACTTTGTGCTAAGCTTCTGTAAGCATTCTAATATTAATGTCATTAATTTATTTTTAAAATTAAAGTTTTAAGAGAAATGTTAATAGAGTAACTTATAAAGTATTAAAATGATTGGATCCTTTTTTAAAATACAAACATTATTTATAAAATATTATTAATAATATTTAAAACAATTCTTACTATAAAAAATTTTATTTTAAGTTTAAATATATTGCAATGATTATAACAATTTGAGTCTGTTTCTGCAACACAAAAAGCTAGAAAAATGATAATAAGATTAATAAATTATATTCTTCCAGTTTTAAATATATGATATATTTTTTATATTTATTAATTTTCTTAAATTATTTCTATTGATACTCTTTAAGAACAATCAAATAAGAAGGAGAGAAAGGGAATTAAAAAAAATAATTAACATATTTTAAAAAAAATATTATATTAATTAATTTAACTAATTTTTTTAATTTAATTAAATTAGTTTAAAACGTATTATATATATTAACAATAGAAGGGCTAACATATTACCTACTTCTACTATCTTTTAATGCAATTAACCGACATCGCTACCGTTAGTTTTTATAACACAAGGATTTCCCATTAAAACAAACCGCCCTATGTATTTGCCTCCAATGGGAGAAATTTATAATCTGATCACCATTATTGGCCTGCTATCGTGGCCCATGAAACTTACAGGAGCATTTACATCTCTTATACAAATATATGTGTTTGATTTAAAATTCAGATCTTCCAGAAATGAACAAAAATAAAATCCACAACCATATCGCAATTCCTTCAAACTGATGGCAAAAATAGTAGCTTTTGAGCAAGTGTGAATTAGAGAGAAAAGAGAAAGACAATGAAAAATTGATAATGAAACTTACTCATGGCATCCAAGAAAGTTATGAAGCATTATGATTCAGGAAAGTAACAAGATATTTGCAGAATATGTGCAGAATTTGACCAACGATAAAGATAGGGTAAATAGAGGATTTTCTAAGAACTATCAGAAAAGATAAACTTCCATAACTGAATCTTGATTGATAAAAGCAAAGGGCAAGTCATTTACATCAGGCTTCTAGACTGCCTTGAAGCCACAAATTAGACTAGAGGGCAACCCCAACTTATATGCAGACAGCAAAAGATGCTTTATCAATCTATAAACCTGTATCTAAAACCTCCTTTGTTTTCCCCACTAGGAAAGTGAAGCAAATAAAGAATATAGAAAGTTCAAACCATTGATTTACACAGAATTGGTTAGTGTAATCTAATGATTTGTCGACTAAACTTCTATATTTGCCACTTTCTGACTATCAATGGAACTATGAATCTCCTCAAGTCAGTTCAGTAATTAGCAATTACTTGTCACTTGAATCGCTTTCTTTTCCCTTACTCGTTTCCGCCTATATACAATCAAGTTCTCCAGCCTACTCTCCTTTCTCATTGGTTCAGCCATCACCTTTTTCAGAATGTCTTCTTCCTTAGTCGGCTGGCAGCTCCCCACCAAGTCACCACCATCTGTTGGAATCTCTCTACCCCCCAATCTATCTTCTGAAGAATTTTCAACTGTTGTTACTGTCTCCAGATCTTCTGTTACTACCTGAAGAAGTTCCATAGGTACAGCGGCAGGATCAAGCTCCAAGCAACCTGGAGGGGCATTATGACCATCTTGACTAGTGAGTGAGTAGCAAGGAACCTGGTGTGAGAAACGAAACATCTCCACTCTTGGAACATTCTTGATCTTCCTTGAATCAGCATGCCGGAGAAATACTGTCTTGAAACCGGCAACTTTAATGAGTGGAGCAACATTCACACCTTGCTCCTCATTGTAGTCTTCAAGCACTTCCACCATGTCATATTTTTGTACAATTTCGTCGGGAGTGAGTTCATTCCAATCAAGGGACCAATTTCTATATAGAGCCCAAACATCACCCTTCTTGGGATATATTTGTATGACCCCTCTAGTACCTTTGGTCCACTTAACCCTGTGAGAGAAGGAATTAAGAGAGCCATTCAATTTTTGCTTGCCTATCCAGAAATCCCCAGAAGTTTTTGGAAAGCCATAACTGACCCACTTTATTGGGGCCAATTCATCATTGCTTTTGGAGTTAAGCCAACTCATCCTCATTTTGAAAGGTTTGCGGGATATCACACTATGAATCAAAGCATAGTAGCGAGGCATGCCGTCGTCGTCGTCATAAGCAGCCCAAACCTGGTTCTCCCCAAATGATTTCCCTGTTCGGTCATTATCAAAATTATGGAAGTCTGGGTCTGGAACACTCATAGACAGAGAATCAGCCGCTTCCAAAGTAGACATATCCGTATCAACAGAGGAAGACTTCTTGGCTGTGGTCTCGGAGTCAACAAATCCTTGAATTTTTTCCACACCATTTCTAGACCTTTCATTGTCCTTCTCCTGGTCTTTCTTATCAGGGTTTTCTGAATTGTCTTTCCTTGACACATCAAAATTCAATTCTTTAAGCTTACTGCGAATATCATTCCTAGCCTTTTCCATCAAGCCCATCTTCAATTTCTGCTGGGACATATCCCTCATACCATTACGTTTATAGTTTCCCACAGGATTAATCCTTCTTGTCCCAATATTACCCTTCAAAGGTCCATATTCACCAGCCATCCTTATTCCTTCGGTTTGAGATGCCATTTTGGTTTCCAACTCTCCTTTATCACTATCATCTCTATGTTCATCAATGCTCCTTTTTTTCCTTGGCATATCTTCTTTCAGGGCTGTATTTGAACCAAAAGAAGGCAATTGAGAAGCTGGATTGTAAGCAGTTGTCTCACAAGCATGAGTTTTCCCACAATGGGGTTTTCCCATCATGGTAGGAGCTGATGTATTTGCATAAAAAGGAGGAAACTGAGAAGCTGGATTGTAAGCAGTTGTCTCAGCAGCATGAGTTTTCCCACAATGGGGGTTTCCCATCATGGTAGGAGGTGATGTATTTGAACCAAAAGAAGGCAACTGAGAAGCTCGATTGTAAGCATTTGTCTCAGCAGCATGAGTTTTCCCACAATGGGCTTTTCCCATCATGGTAGGAGGTGATGTATTTGAACCAAAAGAAGGAAATTGAGAAGCTGGATTGTAAGCAGTTGTCCCGGTAGCATGAGTTTTCCCACAATGGGCTTTTCCCATCATGGTAGGAAGTGATGTATCCTCACGCTCTCTCTTCAAATTCACAGATGTGAACCCAAAATCACTAGGAGTTTTAGCAGTAGAAGAAGCTGATCTCGGAACATTGGCAGTACTTCCTGGCATAGTGAAAGGTTTTGACCCATACAAATTTTCCAGTGAGTTAATGGAAGAAGTCGGTGTCCTTCCAGAAACATTGGCAGTACCTCCAGGCATAGTGAAAGGTTTGGACCCATATAAGTTTTCTAGTGAGTTAACGGAAGAAGTCGGTGTCCTTCCAGAAACATAACCATTTTCTTCCATTCTAGTTGGTTTAAATTTCCTTTTCTGTGTCTCTGCTCGCAGAGCATTGCGGAATATAGATGGGCGTGGTGTCTCTCTGGCCAAAAAGGGCTTATTACAATGGTTGCACATAAGTTTGCAGTTGATATAAACTGTAGGGTACTCAAAGTGAGTTCTGCAAGCACCACAAATGGTCCAGAATGATTGCTTCAATAACACAGGAGGCACTTGAGTAGGATTAGGATGAGCGGCAGTTGCATGGTCCCTAGCCTTCCAGTTAGCAGTATTGAACATATTAAAGAAACCATTCTGACTTGCTGGTGCAGAAGGCTTCCGGTTTGAAACTTCTTGAAATGAACCCCTTAAGTTGCGCATTTGGTCATAGAACATTTTCTTGCCTTTATCAGAAAACAAACTCCATGCCTGAGAGATAAGTTTAAATGCCCCATCAGAACCAACCGATTTGTTTTTATCAGGGTGCAGAGTAAGAGCCATTTTCCTATAATGCCTTCGAATTGTTTCATCATCAGCCAAGGGATCCACTCCAAGGACCTTGTACCAATCAATTTCTCCGTCTATTCTTTTCTCAGCAGAGACATACACCTCAAGAGTCGCCAACAGTTGAGAAAGACCATGAAGACCTGGATACAAGTCATGAGCTTTCAAGGCAAATCTTTTTGCGGAAGCAAGATCCATCTCCAGAAACTTCTTCTCTGCAAGCTCCTTAGCCCTAAGGGCATCGTCTTTATTACATTCCATGCTTGCTAATTTGTTGCTCGAAATGACCAAAATTCCACATGCACAGGATAGGAGCAGCGCTTCCTTCAAATAGAGAAGCCTAATAAATCAAATAAATAGAGCCACTTTAGCAACAAAGGAAAGAAAATTTAAACAGATAATGGAACAAATGCCTTTTAATCAATTGAATAACAGAAATAATGATTAAAGTAAACCGAAATTATGTCTAATGCTTCTTTTGATGCATTAATGCATAATCATTGTGTAAACGACTAAATGATCAGGCAAACTAGATATCTAACATATTCAACCATTCAACACTGAATTTCCACAATAAGCATAACATATTTCATGATATGAGACATCCCATGGATTTTTGCATCTGGATCCTTATCAATTACAAACTATAGAACGACCAAACCAAACCCTTTCTAGTCAATTAAAACCTTTAGTTGTATGAACAAAGGCCTTTTTGATCAATTGAAAAACATGAACAATGAGCAAAGAACACCAAAATTATGTCCTATGCTTCTTTTGTTCACTAATACAGAACGATTATGGAATGGCTAAATGATCAAGCAAACACAAGATTTAACTTATTTCAACTACTCCTACCAAATTCGAACAATCATAACAGATTCTTCATGGATTTTCACTTCCTAGATACCAATCAATCACAAACTATAGAACGACCAAACCAAACACTTTTTGATGAATTAAAACCTGAACTTGTATATTTTACTGCAAGGAAAAACATTAAGTATGGTAAATTTTCAAAATGTGAGACAAAACAACAGTTTGTGTTGATTTGCTTTATATTTGGGGTACAATTCGGAGCTTGCTTCTTTTTGAAGCGAACGCTCGCTCATTCTGCTGTCCCAATGAACAAAGTATCAAGGAAAAGGATCAAATAAACATCTCGAATAAATAATTTCTTTGAAGAGTGTTTTCTTGGCCAACATTCTTTGAATAGTATAATAATGATGCAAATCTATTATCTTTAAGGATTTAAAATTCATCCAAGTCTGTGCAACATTATAGATTTTACGTTGAATATGCCCAATTTGAGTATCTTTGACTTGAAACCCTAGATAATATCTATCAACAGCAAACTTCATAACCGAACAGCCATAATAGCGACGATAATCCATTCTAGCAGATAGTTAATGTTAAGAGGGAACAAAAATTCACCCGTTATCAGCGATTTGATGTGCAGTAATGCCATTGATAAGTTTTAATCACAATTCTGATTTTGCGCCCGCTTACACCACCGAGATCATCCGCATGAATTAAAAAACCCAACTTTCGAGTGATTTTTGTGAAAAACTGAAATCCCTTTAACCCTGAGCAAGAGAAAGATACGCTCTGTAAAATATGCATAAAAATTGCTCTATATTTATAGCATGGCAATGCCTTATAAATTCTAATTTTATATTATTTTTTTGCCACAGTCAAAAACCTAACTATGGTTATATTTTAACTATGGTAACCGGCATTGTAACAGTTGCTAATTCCCTATATTGGGCAAGGATAGTGGGGGAGAATTTCAAAGGATGTATGTATTATGTTCATCCCATTTAAAATCATATTAAATTCCTATTTATAAAACATTAAATCAATTGTGTACTAGTAATTCCATTCTTTTTAGTTGAAAATATTTATAGATTCCCATTATGAGAAGATATACATCATATTAGTTGCTACCCTGTACATGTATTTTAAACCCAATATGCTAATATATGAAGGGCATTTAAGGACATCCAAGAACAATATAATGATATTCCTCTGAGGAATATACGGTACAGTGTATCCATAATCTATTGCTTTTTGGTTGATGATTTTGTTTCCTTAGTAGTGCTTGACACAGCAGGAATTTGTTCTGATATTCATTCAGATTGCCAATGATTACAGAAGATCAGCCTGGATTTGAAAAATTTAAGTGTAAACTTAAAATACTGTCTTTTCTTTTTAGTCTTGTTTGAGAAAGAAGCTCTGTATCATTATTACTGTTCTTTACTTCTTTCTCTGAATCCTTCTGGGAAGTTTGTGCTTTGTTTGAAAAGATTGTGTAACCAGAAATGCATGAATGAGTCAATAATGCTCTCTACAAATTTGCCAACAGACACAACTTTTCACTTCAATAGTTGAAAGATCAGCAATAAATAGCAGATCTTCACTTTAAATTGTGATCTTTCTATGCAATGCACCTCAATCTTCCGATGCATTTACATTGAAACAAACAGGTGTTCTATGTATCTTCCTCCAGAAGTGAGAAATCTACAATGTGGTTACTATTGTGAGATTGCTTGTCTGATGTTGCCCTGCTTTTTGTTCCAGAAACCTCTGTACTATTGATCTTCAAGGATCTCACATATTAAATGCTTCTGCAATGAAATTCATGTTCTTACTATGACATGCACATTTGCACCAATGCAATTAATATTATTTAACCTGACAAGTTTACGAGTAAATTATATTATATTCTACTTTTTTATGAGCTTTAAAGCAACGATAAGATTGTTACTCTATAAATTAAAGGTCACGGATTTAAATCTTGAAAATAACCTCTTCACTTGTAAAATTAAGACTGTATACATCTATTCATCTCTAAACTATATTTAATAGGAGTCTTTTACACTTGGTCGTACTTTTTTATTACTCTAGCCACAGGAGATAAAGGAGCTCTTCAATGTTGGACTGTCAGTAGGATCTTTCTCTTTGGCCAATTTCATTTTATTTATGTAGTGTAATGGAATCATTTATAAGAAAGGATAGTAAAGTCAAAGACTTGAAGTTGCCATCACAAAGAGACCAGATGGGTTCCATAATCACAAACTAATGTTCCTCCATTATCAGATATATCCTGTAACATGCTAGACAAGTTAAGAGAAATGGTGAAGTTTGCTTTCTGACTTGTCTCACCAGAAAACTTTACACATGGAGAAAATCCTAGAGATTTCTTAAACACACGGCTCAATGGGGTTCATGCATAAGCAATGAGAGAACTTATTTTACCAAAAGTCTAAAAATTAAGACTTGAAATATGCAATGGTCTAAATTTTGATCTTACAACTTTACGTTTATGGATCAAATCTGGATTGCTCCATATATGTATGTACATTTATATATACTTCATACACAAGTATTTCTCCAAAATCCCTCAAGCCAAATAGTTTTGAAACTGAAATTAGAACAATTTCCCAGTTCTGAGAAGCACTCTAACAAAAACAAAAGGTTATTATTATTAATTCTAAGACAAATGTTGTCAGAGCATAGAAAGGTCAAAATGCCTTCTTAATTTACTTAAAGTGTACGTAACCCCTGTTAGTAATCTTTGATGTACGAGCCTGTGACAGAGAGAAGATACACAGGTCAAAA
The DNA here is from genome assembly GCA_037074615.1 of Leucaena leucocephala. Classification (NCBI taxonomy): domain Eukaryota; kingdom Viridiplantae; phylum Streptophyta; class Magnoliopsida; order Fabales; family Fabaceae; genus Leucaena; species Leucaena leucocephala. The sequence goes on from CM073537.1 coordinate 2,414,635, forward strand.
ACTCAAACTTGGTCTTCATCAGGCTTGCTTGAAAATGACATCTTCTCTTCTACATGGCCATATATAAATATATATATTTCTACCTGATCTTAACTCTTCCTTGTTCCATCATTTTTGGTCTTCTGATGATAGAATAGAAGAGAGTCCATTTCAGGAGGCTCGTCATCTTCAACCTCACTGAATATAAGACCAATACCAAAGCAGTAGGTAAAAGAGAAACCAAAGCTTGGATACCATGAAAAGCTCAGGATGGAATCCTTTTTTCCTCTTTTATTCTCTGATATGTTGTAAGACGGGAAACTTTTGCAGTCCTCTTGTCATGTAGTAACATTAACGTCACTATTCTATTTCGGAAAATGGACATCTTCAGTTGCATTAAACAACCAACTAAATTTGTACCCAAAAAAAAACAACTAAATCATTTATTTCAACAAATTCCAGGATTAAACAGGAAAGGGAAAAAAAAAATCTTATAGGCCTCCGAAAGTGACAAGTATGAATCTTGGCATGATTGAAACAAATTATCTCTTCATAATTAGCACTGAGAAATAAAGCTATTGAGAGAAATGATCTTTGTGATAATGACGTTGAGTATTACAATTAATTTATACCTCTATGCGTTACATACTCTTTTCAGCGTCTTATTTCAATTTTATTGATTAGTTATTATTAAGAACAGAAAAAAGCCAATCAGGACCGCATAGCGCAGTGGATTAGCGCGTCTGACTTCGGATCAGAAGGTCGTGGGTTCGACTCCCACTGTGGTCGCATTTTGAAATTTTTAAATGGGTTAAATATTTCATGAGGTTTTACTCTTCAAATATTCTTGCAATCTTGCTTCCCAAATCCTTCACCTTCACCAAATGCTTTGGAAATAAAAAACAGAATTTGTTTCCGAAAAGTTAGAAGGAATATATCGTTTTGGTTTTGACTATGATGATATGTTAACTTTTTAATTGTCTTTATTCAAGAGGCATCCCCAATCTTCAGATTTGTGTTGCGTAATTCGTTCCAGTGAGAATGGAGATGGGAGAAGACGAGTCAGTAAGCAGCATAAGGTCAAGCTCCAAGACGACGCGGGAGCTAGCATTGGAGGGCCAGAAGCATCTTCAAGACACCATCGACCACGCTTTCCAGATCCTTTCTGCTATCAACCACGAGCTCTGTTATGTCGCCTCGTGGTCCAACCCCTCTCCTATTTCTCCTTCTTCTGTCTCTAATGGCGTCGCAACGGCGGATTCACCTTCTGATAATGCCGATAATGCCGTCAGTGGTGGCGCTACTGGTGGAACTCTAGAAGATGCTCGCTTTCGCTATAAGAATTCTGTGAATGCGCTCCGGGCCATTCTCGCTGCTATTCCCAACGCTCAGAAGGTACCCTTACGAACCCTAGTTTGCATTTAAATTAATACTCTGATTTCGCTGCCCTGGAAGGTACATTTTAATGACTTCTTATTAATCCTTCGGATTAGTGTTCCGTTGAATTAAGTTTTTTCTTTCGTTAACTGCATGAATTTGAAGTGGTTCGTAGGTTGGAGATACTGCAATACTATTCTGTTTTTTTCCCCCATTGAACACACTACGAACGGAAGTAGTAATTCCATAAAAATGTTAGCGGTCAAAGATATGGCATTAGTCAAAATGTCTGACCTGTTTGAAATTTAGAATATTATGCACTAAAGAATATTATTACACAATAGAGAAGTAGTTAATGTTTTGTTTTCCTGGTTAAACTAATTCTTTTGGCGTATAATAGGCCAAAGCATTTGATACTGGCTCAGCTGCTAGCCCTTCGGATGAAGCTGAGATTGAGAATTTGGAAGAGCGAGTCTCCTGTCTAAGGAAGGTTGGTTGGGAATAGCAGTATAAATTTCTAATTCTTCACGCTGTCATGTTCTTTTTATTGTATGAACATCGGAATCGTCATTGGCCATAGGTTTTAGTCGACGATTTCAAGATTTATTGATTAAAATCCGTGTAAAAGTCATCTAGCCTCAAGTGAATCTAACAATATGCTTTCTAGAATCCTTTAAATTCCAAAGTCAATATGTTTTCTGTTTATAATTATAGGAGCTTGCCAACAAGAATATGCACCTGAAGATTCTCATGGATCAATTGCGCGATCATATAACTGATATATCCACTTGGCAAAGTCCTTGTTCAGTCTGAAGTTTGGGCAATAATACAACATTCATTTTGAAGGTGGTGCATGGCAATGGAAAAGTTAGGTCGAGGGACCAGCAAGTGTTAATAATGATTCTTGATATTTCAATTAACTCTTCAAGTTTCATTAATTGATCAAAATTATGTTCTGAACCCAAACCCCTTTGTTTTCCCCCCTCTTCGAATCTAATGTTTGAGCATTGAATGAAAAGTTCTATATCTGGATTATCTGGATATCATATTTTTAATATGCTTTCCTGGGTTCCAATGTCCAATCATGGTCTGACAATCTGCTTACATTGTTCTATCCTTCTGTGGCAGGGGCATACGATTTTTTCAGTGGAATTATGCATGTTGTCTGCAGGCTGTATTCTGTTCTGTGCCCAGATGGCACGTGCTCACAAATACAGGTCGCAATTTAGGACATTCGTAATTTTTGTTCTGGCTAGAACCACGTTTGTTTAACAACCCTCCCAAAAAAAAAATGTATACGCAGTGAGCACTGCCTTCTGCTGAACCTGTTTTTGAGCAAAGATTGGTAACAATATTTCTCGCATGGTGAATATTGAAGGCTGCATTTTTGTTTTCAGTACAAATGGCTATGAAAATAAGAGTCAGTTTAGGTATCCATAAGCATGCTGCCCCTTACCTTTATCAATTCAGAAGTTCAAAATAGATAAGCTCTCTATAAAATAGAGGAGGTTCATCGATGACAGCAAAATCACTTTCAATCGAATTAGTGAATGCTGCATATTTAAATATACCGACTAATGAACTTGACTAATTTTATAACAGAATAAGGTAAATCTGCAAGTTGTTGACTCAGAAAAAAAATATATATTTGATTTAAAATTACGGTAAACTATAAGGACTTGTAGATTAAATCTTTAAAAAAAACCATCAAGTTGGGTTGCGTCTCCAAATTTTGGTGATCATATGTCGCATTTCCATCTTTAAATTTTGCTCAAGTGCAAACCGAACTTCATGCATATGGGTCAAGAATCGTTGTCTCTGATGAAGACTACAGTTATCTTATTCTATGATAGCCAAAGATGGATGACAAACTCTCCTTGCGAATTTCTTCAGGCCTTATAAGACTATAAAGTAATTTTAACGAAAAAGCGGGGAAAATGATAACTAGAAAAATAGAATAAATAAAGGCATTGCTAATTTGCTACAATCAATTGAATTTAATGTTTTTCCTTTTTCCTCTTTCCATCGGAAAGAGGAGAATTTCGGCATCACACACTTCACTTCTATAGCTTTTTAGTATCTACCCTAAAATATGATTACTTAGGTACAAAGGTAAGGCACAAACCACACCACAATAATCTATTAATCTTTATTACTTTTAATTGTGAGAAGAAGATCTAGTAGTGAGGGATGATCTCATATCTACAATAGCAGACTCATCTGCCCCTAGCTTGATGGCCTCCTTACTTGCTCTTATGAATCTTGAAACAGCTCCCTTCACATATCCATGAGCTTCCTTTACACTCATCTTCTTGCTCATTTCCTCTGGGAAACTGCTCAAGAAGTGGTCCCCATTTAGAACAGCAGCCAATTGGACTAACTCACTCTGAAACTCTGATAACCCACCATTCTTTTTTGCTTCACTGCTCCTCAGAGGAGTCACTTCTGGCAAAGTCTCTGCAACACAATTTCAAGCTTTCTTTATCAGTTTTTTCACCTGTCACAATGGGAGAGATACGTTCATAATTGTGATTGTCTAACTAATAGTTGGCCTCTCACACTCACAACATTTGATGGAAGATGATGTGTCTTTTTTCCCACTTGTTTCTTCCAATAGCTTACATGTTATATTCCTAAGTTAATTTAGGATTCATGTTCAGTTATTAAACATCTTGATAACAATCTACCCAAACGTGAATGTTTTTAACACAATTGACATAAAAAGGTAAGGAAATTGAGTACCAGGGCAATCCGTTCTGGGTGAGGTTAACTCCGAAACAACACTCTCGAATGTTCCAGCCCATGCATCTCTGTGGGTTAAGAAATTAGAAGAAAGATTGAACATCTTCCTAATGGTGGCAGGTACAGAAGCGTGCTCAAACTCTGAGTTTTCAGCTGGTCCTTTGGGGCCACTTACAACTGCAACATTAGACCACATCAATAAGGATACAAGCTAAACCAACAAGAAACACAGCTTAATTGAAGCTAAACAAGCGAACACATATCCCTAAGATTATGACTTGTTTGGTTAACCTAGCATTCTCAATCCCATTATGCTGTAGAATAGTTTTTGAGCTTACCAGTTCCTTTCTTAATCCAAGGTGAGACCATAATAGTGGGCACGCGAACACCTAAGCGATCAAACTTGAAGAAATATGGAGCAGGTCCTGTGTTCCCATCTGGACTAGGAATACTGACAAAAGGAGTCTTAACATGATCATAAAACCCACCATGTTCATCATATGTAATCACCAGAAGAGTCTCATTCCATTGAGGGCTTGCTCTCAGAGTCTCATAAACCTCCTTCACTAGCTTCTGTCCATTTGCAACATCATGAGATGGGTGATCATCATTGGCAGGGAACCCTATCAGATCAAAGTACCTAGGTTCAATCACTGTCAATGGAGGAAGCTTCCCGTTTCTAGCATCATTCTTGAACTTCAGATCATACTGATGGAACTTGAATATGTATTTCAATCTCCTTAGATTTCTATAGAACAGGGTTGTGGGAATGTTCTGGTAATATATCCCAAAGTCTATGTGATTCTCTTGGAGAGAGTCGAATATGGTTTTCTGTGGATACCCTTTTGCTAATTGCTTAGCGACATGGCTTACAGAACCATGAGAAGTAGCAGAGTACACAAAAAGCCTATTTGGCTGAGTAGGGCCCGGAATTGAAGAAAACCATCTATCAAATACAGCAAATTCTCGAACTAAAGCAGCATAAACAGGCAGAGATTCAGGTCGAAAGCCTTTCATGACAGTTTCAGAGAGGTTCTGAGACATAGATAATGCTTGTTCCACAAATCCAGTCATGGAAGGAAAGGAAGCAGAGCCGAATACCTGTTGTTCCACGTCTTCAAACGAATGCCCCGGATCCGAATCCACGAACCGCGCGTCATCCGTGAAGCAAATTGCTTCCGGTTTCGGACTTTTTGTGGAAACCGGGTTGCATTCTTCGCCCGTAACCCCATTGATCATTGAATTGAGGGCTTTCTTCATCCATCCCAGCATGTGATCGAACGAGCGATTCTCCATAACCAAAACTACAATAGTTTTGATGGGTTGTTGACTCTTTGAGGTAGCAGCAAACACAGTGGGAGTCGGTGGAAGCAGAAATAGCAGAGTGAGAAGGAGAAAGAAAATGGAACAAAATGGCTGAAGTAATCTGGGTTTGGTACCTCCCATTATCCCTCGAAAAGATGGAATTTGAGAACTGGGTTTTTGTGGGTTCTGGTTTCAATTTAACACCTGTGAGTGAGGAAGAATTGAATGCGAGGCGAATTCAGATACAGTGCAAAGTGTTATCGCTCGTGTAAGATCCTTGCTTAGTGGGTGTGATGTAGAGAATAGGAAGCAGAGAAATGAAGAGAAGCTTCTAGATTCTGGTAATGTGGGCTACTGCGGGTATGGCGGTGCTACCTTCAATGGTGGCTGCAGATAAGGAGAAGCAGTTAATGAAATGAGAATGGGAAGTAACTTTCTGGTGGCTATTATTTTACGTTGATTGATCACGTACTCCATTGTTGAACATCTTTCTTTCTTTTTTTTTTGAGTTTAATACGTATACTTACTGTCAGAATTCAGATGGTAAAACGATTGAAATCTTTTTGAACTCTACGACGTGTTTATATGTATTTGCAGTCATTAAAAGCTTGAGTAGGGGATATGGAAGAAAGAAGTTAATAAGCTGTCCAATATGGACGAGTCTTGTGGGCCAGTGAATAAGCAGAAAGGCATGCATGTGAAACTTGGAATTATTATTGTCATTATTTTCACGTGAACTTTTTGGGTATGATTTGGATTTTGCTGATCAGTGGTTTTATGCGTTCCTATGGATTTGATTAATGTATGTGCACTTAACTAATTAAGGGACTTATGTATCTGTATTAATCTTATCTTGAATAATTATTATTATTCAATGATATTTATAATTACTTTCGAAGCCAAATACATGGCTTATGTATTTAAATTGTATATATTATTATTATTTTTTTATTTTACCTTTTTCGGCTGGATTCTGGACCATTCACAGCATAAAGATTTAATCTTATTTTTTCTTGAATATTTTGGATAAAATAACATCCAACGCCCTTATGTCAGTTCCCAAAATATTCAAAACTCTAATTTTATTTATAATATATTTATCATCCTGATATTATTTTCTTCATGCATCTGCAATCCTTTAATACTAATTTTCAATTACATCCAGCACCTTAATCTTATTGATAATGTATCTAAAACCATAAATTATAAATAAAATTTAAGGTTGTAATATTTATATTGGCTTACACAGATGAGATACTTTCACCTGAAGAGATGGATTTAGTAGGTCATTTAAAAAGAGAGGGCAGAAATTATACCCAAAAAATAAAATTAAAAAAAAACACAGAAATGGACTAAGCCGAAATGGACACTGATCAAATGATTCTTTAAGAACTGACAACATCAGAAAAATAACCAAACTCTGGATGGTTGTTTACTTATTCCTTGCCCACAATCCCCCAACAATCTTAAAGCTGCACATCCTTTATTTTCACAATATACAAAGCATCCAAGGATGATACATCCCAGGCGGCGCAGTAACCAGCACCAGAATGAAATAATGATAAATATATTTGGATTTTTCATGTGAATAAACGCATGCACTCGTACAAAAATTCAGCACATACAGATTGGCGAGCGCAAAGACTGCCCCGCTCTGGCGTTCCGATGAACTTCAGTTTGGTCTCTACTGGAACACAAATCCAGATTCTGTTCTGTTCCTCTCATTCTCATGAAGCGCGCTTCAAGTATGTTAACAAGCCTAAGCCGGCAACAATTGCAGCTCCAGCTGCAACAGTGCTGTATGCTGAAGCCCATGCATCTGACCTTTTCGCGTAATCCAAACTTCCCGAACCAGAACCCCCCCTACGACCACTTGTTCCTGAGTAGTCTAAATGCAACCTCAATCCCTGCAAAAATTTATCTTTCCAAAGTCAACATTCCTTTGAAGCAAACACCCACCATTCCATGTCCAATTCGCATGTTTTTTTTTTTTTGTGAATCTTTGTTGATTTAGTCAAAATCAAAGCATCCTTCAGAACAACAATCCATACAAGACTTGGACAACAATCAGATGCAGCCATACCTTCATACCAGTCGACCTTGCGTGGTCAACAGCTGCAGCAAGATCACTATCTGAAGCCAATATAACTTTGTCATGATCTTCATCTTCATACTGCGAGCAAAAATTTAAGCGGCTAAGGTCAGGGGAAAAGGAAAACATATTGGCCAAACCTTACAATAGTAAATACTACATTTTCAAAGGTTGAAAGATACCAGAATATGGGGCAAGTTGTCCGGGTCAATTTCATCACCAACTCTCTGGATGATAGCAGTTATAACCTCTGTCAAATTCCGAGTATCTGAACTTGCAAGCAACCATGTAAAGTTAATCAAACAGTAATTACTTGCACAATCAACTATGAAAATAAAAGTGCAGGTAGATTAGATCAGTAAGATCTTTGCAATAAAACAAATGAAAGAACCACAGGGAACGAATAAACAAAAGGTTTAAACCACCATCCAAATGCTGTCAAAGATAACAGGAAGAATGCACTTAAACTCAAAGCTCTAATTTATAACACGATATTGCATACCACATGTGAATCGATGCATCCGTCCCTTCTTATCTTGTATTTTGAAGGAAAACGTATTTGTTATGCTTGACGAAAGATAAGGAAGAGACTTTGCAGTATCTCCTCCGTCCGAAGCCAATTTCAAGGAACCGTCACTGGCACATTATTAATAAAATGCATAAGTACGGACTAATAAGTGCATCAAAAAATTGGAATCTAGCACCACCAATGCATATATAACCTTCTGGTGTCGTCATCGTCATCATTTGGAGTTAATGCCATGGCTGAATCCCAAAACTTCTGCATCAAAGTGCTTGCAGTTTCAGTGTTAAAGCTGCCACTATTTCCAACCTGCTTAAAAAGTAAAATGAAAAACCGTGTCAAATCATAACATTACAGAAATATAAAACATATAAATAATTTTGGTGACCTAAAGGGAAACTTGATCACAAAAAACAATTATTTTACTAATATAGATTACTTTAAATCTGCTATTAGTTGTTTGAATTATTCCTGTTAGTTGTTTTATTTATTTAATAATTATTTTACTGTTCTAGACGCCAAGAAATAAAGGATATTAATTCCTATATAAGACCTTAGAAGATATTATTTTGATGACTGTGATCTGATTCTTTTGTAAGTTAATAAAACAAAAGCACTAGAGAACATCTAGGTATCTCTAGTCTGCTTAATCATCACTGAAATTTCAAGAAAATTGATTAAAGCTCTATGCACGCGCGAGTGCGTATGTGCAAGTCAACTAATCTATATTCAAGCAACTTGTATTCCGAAGAGACTGAAAAGATATCCCTGGACATCACAGTCTAAAGTAACACACCTGACTTGCAGTTGCCACAGCAGCATGAGTAACATGAATCACATCAACTACAGAAACTACATTGCCATCTGTTTCAACAAGCCAAATCAGAAGAAATGCTCATTTACAAACGTCTTCAAAATTTTAGCCAAAGAAAACCCTCTTGAGCATCACATATATCAGCATGCTACCTCTATCAACCACAGGAAGATGTAAAAATTTTCCATCATGCATAGTGTGAAGTGCATCAACAATTGGGGTATCGATTGTTGCACATTCTGGGTTGGGAGTCATGACCTGCAGAGTATATTGAATGATATTAAAAAAAACAGAAAAATGAGAAGGATTAACTTCAGAATGGCCACAGTATATGAGAACAGCGATATGGTTGTACATATTATCATATTAATAAATATGGAAAAATCTAATAATGGCCAAAGCGGAAATGAAAAGAAGTACCTTCTCAACAAGAGTTGACTCTGGTTGAAGATTTTGTGCAATTACCCGCATCAAGATATCCTTTGAACTGAAATACCAAAGGGGTTGATTAACAAAATGATAGATAAATGACCACAAAAGAATACTATTATGAAATTAGAAGGGTGTTAAAAAAAGTCAAAATATAGCCTATCATAAATAAGTGGAGGGGTGGCAATTTTAAGGGCCTAAAAATTACGTAAGAATGCCACGAGATTTTCTATCAACTGTCACAATTGCACAGCTTGCACGAAGTTCAAGCATCTTCTTTGTTGTTGTCAAAACTGATTCTGTAGGTGAAACTGTTACAATCCTGAAAAGTTCATGAGCCTGTTAAAAAGAACCAGGACAGTAGTTGCAAACATGCAGAAATTCAGACAATGTAATTCTTCTTCAATCTAAAGAAAGAGAAAGTATTACCTACTTTGAATTCTCAGAAATGATTGTAGACAAAGAGGGCTTGAACATCCGCTCTCGAAGAGTCTCGATGAATGCGTTAGGGCCTACACGATAACCAAAAATTAAACTCAGCTATTGACAAATGAGAACCTAAGTACAATCAAGATTTATCCAATAATGCCCAGATCAGAAACCAAAGAGTAAAAAAGGGAATGTTGAACAAACCAGAAGCAGATGTCCCCCAATGTTTTTCAACACCTTCAACAGCAGCAGCAATGGCATTTCCTTTCTCGGCTGCCCTTTCCATGCGGGCAATAGCATCATATAAACACTTTGCTATGTCAAGCAACGCAACAACTTCTCCATTATCTACCACTGGTAAATGTCTGAATTTCCCTGAAACAAGATCAACTTTCAGCTCTGTATTCCAACGGTGAGATTTCAAAGAGCAACAGTCATGAAAAGGTGTGTGCACCTCCCTGCACGATACCAACCTTGTACCATCTTCTGGAGGGCTTCCACAGCAAGAGTATCAGAAATGACGAATATTGGATTTCTCGTCATAACCTTTGAAACAGGTGTCTCTTCAAGATTAAGCTCACGAGCAATTACTCTTGTTGCTATATCCTTTAACCACAAAATAAGATATAAACTAATATTTGTTAGATTACAAAACCAGGTGCAAAATCCATATGTTTTCTGTACTTTCTTCAAAGTGAAACAAAGATAAATGACTCATGCCTTGTCTGTAAGTATTCCACAAAGCAAAGCATTAGAATCAGTTAATAACAGGGCATCAACTCGGCGAGCAGCCATCCGACGGCAAGCTTCAGACACGGTAGTTGTGTCAGGTACTGTCAAAGCCCTTGATAGTCGTAATGATTTCACTGTACGCTCTCCTGTTAATCTGATAATCAAAGTCCAAACCAGGGCCCGGGATGTTATAAAGTGATTTGAATTAATAAAGTCGAACCAATTAATGAGACACGGCAATAAAAAGTCAAATTTTATACTTTTATTAAACGCTGACATCTTGAAAAAACTGATATTGGCAATTATGGCACCTGCCAACCTGAATATCTGTTTGTAATAAGCGCAAAGCTACATGCGAAAATGTCATATTTCAGACTATGAATATATCTCAAAGAAAATTTTCATTTTAAAATTTCTCTATGGTTTCAAAAACATTATCCAGACGATATTGACGATAAAAAAAAATTTATTCTCCGATGCATAACTTACCGAGCAGGAGATAAGGCAGGGAAGTAAACAGAAAGCAATTATAAAGAAAACAGAGAAGATTGAACAAATCGAGGGCCATCTCTTCGTGAAATCACAAGCATTAATTAGGGAACCAAATTTTACTTTTTTAGCAAAAATGTTAAGAGACCTCAAAATAAAAAAGCAACTCAGGAACATACAGTGGGCGCGAAGAGGATAGAGATTTCCGAGAATTAGACTCCGACGCTCCATTCTGAGAGGATTTTCTCCTCCCCTGCACCGACGACAGACTCCTTCGAGAAGAACTGCTTTGACTAGCCATATGCGAACGCAAACGGACCAATTCCTGCAACCATATCACCATCGAAATACACGATCGAATTTCAAATTAGATTAAGAAAAAGTATTTCACATAGAAAAAAAAATCGAATTTTTTTCCAAAAAACGAAGAAAAAATTATTCCCGGTGTCGAAAATCATTTATGGGGAAAAAAATCATTTCCGTCGAATTCAAAAGGAGCCATGTCGCAAATAAAAATCAGAGATAACACGAGAAAGAAACTCACAGAAAAATATAACCCTCAGCTTCTGTATATAAAAAAAACAATAAAGCAGAGAATACAGCTGAATCCCGCGAGAAGTAAATTCAAAAACCGCCGATGAAGATTTCGAGTTAGGAAGTAGGGGAAGTCAATCGAAAACAGAGAGGGTGAGAAAGGCAATGGATTGGGGTGAATCTGGAAATCGGAACAATGGCTATGGGGAACCTCGCCGGAGAAAGATTCCCAGCGAAGCACACCGGCCGGGGTCGAGCGGGAACAAGGAGAAAAGAGAATGGGGGGAAGAACGAGAGGAACCCTACAAAATGGGAATCGAGAGACGAGAAAATCAATCCGAGTAAATGGGAGCAATATTAGGAGTACGCGTCAGCAGTTCCCTGTCTGAAGAAGAAAAATAACTCCAAAGTCCAAACCCTTAACAGTTGTACTTAGGAACGTTATTAAAGAGTTATTAATATTAATTAACAATCTTTGACCAGATCCTCACAAAATATATAAAGCTAAAAAAATAAAAAGAAAATACGCCCATGCAAAAAAATGGGGACTTGAAAGGAGGAATGAATTAATTCAACATGTTATTAAAGTTGTAATCATGGCCAAACATAATTTTAATTGAATTAGAGTTATCTATACTAAACAAAGCCACAAAAGAAATGGATGGCTGAAATTTGGAGTGAGCTAAGAACCGCATGAAGGGATACCGCCATCTCTCAAGTTGGACTCAAAATCTTGAGCATCACGAATGCACTAGGATCCTCAATTTTGTTTTGTTTGTATTTTGGTTGTGTGGGTTCTATTTTGTCATTGGGCAATGGGCATGGTGTTAAAAATATTTTAAATATTGTGAAAGGGTGTGTCAAAGAAAGAAATATTTTTTTGATATGATTCTTGGTTATGAAAGGGTATGTTAAAGAAAGAGGTATTTTTCTAACATAACTCTTGGTTATGAAAGGGTATGTTGAAGAAAGAGGTGTCTTTCTAACATAACTCTTGGTTGTGAAAGGGTATGTTGAAGAAAGAGGTATCTTTCTAACATAACTCTTAAACTTAAGGGACATATGTCTAAAAGACATGTCTCGTGTCCTTTCACAGTCTATAAAAGGGGCTTCTTGATAAAGGAGAAGTACATAAAATGTTATAGAGAACACATAGAGAATGATACACCAATCTCTTGAGATTACTTTATCTTCCACCAGTTATGTTTTCCTATATTTTTATAGGAAGAGTTCGCTTAATCCTGGAGAGAGTCGCTTCTTAATTTAATGAGGGGTCGCGAAATATCTCTTAAGGACAGTGTCCTCGGACGCGACTCGAACTATAAACTTTGTATTTTGCAGATTTCGCCAACAATTTTAAGAGATATTTCCTGTAAATTTTTGGAAGTCAAGAGAGAGTCATGAACTTTGTTGCCTTCTTCTTCTTCAAGGCTGAATATGATCATCATCTTCTTCAAGACTTTAGACTTTGTCTTCTGAGTCATCCTTTATAAGAGTGAAGCAGTAAAGTGAAAGGAAGTTGATGAAGGGTGAAGCAGCGAAGATGGAGGCGGCAAGTCTAGTGGCGGCGGCCATAGCCAATAACTTTGCTTAGTGGTATTCATGGCGTGGGCCATGTCAGGAGGACATGTGAACCCTGCAGTGACCTCATACAAAAGAAGATCTTTGTCACGCCGAAGTTGTTGAGAACAAAAAAAAATCAGGAATGATGACATAAAAGGGTGGCGAGAGGACATTCGCGACCGAGAGGGTATTGTTGATTTGATTGTCTCAATGAAAACAAAACATAAGAGACAAAAGGAAGAGAGACGTTGTGATAACGGTGTGTGTCATTCAAACGGTTTGATTTCTAGGTATGTATAATTCCCTGATCATTGAGTTAATATGTTGACACGTTAGTTTTATGGATTTTTATGAAACGGTGTCTTGGGTTTCATAACCCTCTATGCATAATGCCATGTGATTGGGTTTTGAATTATATTTCATTTTCTCTTAACATGATACAGCATATACTATGTGACTCCGATTGATTTCAATACATTACCATTGTGTTTAAAATCATTTGGGTGTCAGTTGTGTAAATGCTTATTTGAGTTTTGTGGCTCAAATATTTTATCGCATGGGAATTGATTATCATATTGATTAGAATATTGATAATATGTGAGATAAAAAAAATTCTAATTCTAATTAGAATTGAAGGGTATATGGTATGAAAATTCTAATTTGTTTTAGAATTATTATTGAGAAGTTATTGAAATATGATTTGATATTTAAAAATGTGGGGGTGTCTAAGATGTAGGATACCTTATAAAACTTATAAGTGAAAAATTATGTGTCTGCTAGCCTCATTTTATATTTATGAAATGTGTTATGATCAAATTAAATGGAGGCTTTATTATTTACTTCTGACAGTAAATTTTATGATTATCAAATTTTATGATAGAAGCATAAAAATTTAATTATTTATCTAAAGAGAGATAAATATGTTTAATTTTTATGATATTATTACTTGTGGGTATATATTTATCTTAGTATAAATATATATGATATGAATACATATTAAGTTTCATTGTGGGTGACATATTGTAATATTCTGTTGCTTTAAATATGAGTTTGAAAGCATGGATGAATTAAATATGTTTTAGGTGTTGAAATCATAAAGGAATATATCATCTTGAAAGATATTTTAAATTTTGGTTTTGAGAACCATTGTGTGATTATTTCTTATGAAGATAATACATTATTTGAGGGTGTTGTTTGCTCAATATATTTATGGATAAATTATGAGAATTCAGTACTAACTATTGTGATATAGCATATACTATTTGGAGGATGATTGAGCACATATACATATAAAGATTCAATCTCATGAGGAGAATGAAAGAAATATTTGAGAGGTACCATAACTGTTGGTATTATGTATGGTGAATTCCCGTTGTATTAAAATACACGGATGTTAAGTGGTGATATATTCTGAGTTTATCACTTTATAAATTGAGCAGATATACTCACTGTCCAAGCAGTGAATATTGGGATACTCTAATAAGGTTATTAAGATACCTTAAAGACACCATGAATTATGGTACACATTATAGTAAATTTATCGCTGTATTAAAATGATACAGTGATGTGAACTGGATCTCAGATTTAGAAGGGTTAAAATCTACTAGTGGTTATGTGTTTATTCTTGGTGGTGGTGTAGTCACATGAAAATCATCCAAACAAATAATTCTAACTAAATCCTTAAGAGATTCTGAATTTATTGCTATGGAATTGACTGGCACTGAAACTAAGTGGTTGAAAATCTTTTAGCAAATATTTTGATGTAAAATCAACACTTAGTGTTGATAAATTGTGTTTGCTAAATAGCAATAACATTTGTTAAGGATAACAAAGATGTACAATATTTATTGTTGATAAATTATGTTTGCTAAATAGCAATAACTTTTGTTAAGGATAACAAAGATATACAACATTTATTGTTGATAAATTGTGTTTGATAAATAGCAATAACCTTTGTTAAGGATAACAAAAATATACAACATTTAGTGTTGATAAACTGTTTGCCAAATGGCAATAACCTTTGTTAAGGAGAACAAAGATGAGCAACACTTATTGTTGATGAGTTATAATTGCAAAATGCAATAAACATTGTTAAGAGAACAATGGTGCAATCGTTTGAAATACTATGAGAATAAGCATGCTTAAAAATTATGGAGTTATCTCAATCGATTTTGGTGAGGTCAAAAATAGACCTATCGGATCCGTTAACAAAACCCTTGGGAAGAAAACAATTAAATTGTTGAGACATCGAGGGGAATAGGACTAAAGCTAGTGTGATTACGACAGCGATGCCAACCCAACCTTTGTGATTGGTGATCCCATGAAAAATGTTCAATGGGTAAGAACAAGTCGCTTGTTAGTACTGCTAGCACCAAAATATTACTGGTACTTTCCTATGGTGTGTGATAAAGTGTTAGATTGCATAGAGGAGGATGAGTAAAAGCTCTTAATGATTTCAAATCCTATGGGATGGTGTATTATGTGCAGATACACTTAAAGAAATCACCTATACGAATGAGGGGTGTGAGCCGCTCCTATGAGATCGTGGCAAAATCTCTAGAGCATTCATTAAAAACAGGACACGCGCATGGCTACCTAGCGCGCAAAACCGCTCGGTAAACAGTGAAAATGTGGGGGTATAATCTGGCTGTTAGTACCTCTGGTATACACCCAAGAAATGTTAGTTCATAGTCCCGAGGACCACTGGCATTTCTGTGTACCAAGTATTATCGGTTTAGGTCTGGTTCATAGTCCAAAGGACCGCTAGATACAATGATTATATCTATATATAGAACTCATCTAATGGTGTTTCTTTGACACATGTGGGAGATTGTTGGAAATATTTTAAATATTGTGAAAGGGTGTGTCAAAGAAAGAAGTGTCTTTCTTACATGACTCTTGGTTGTGAAAGGGTATGTTAAAGAAAGAGGTGTCTTTCTAACATAACTCTTGGTTATGAAAGGGTATGTTGAAGAAAGAGGTATCTTTCTAACATAACTCTTGGTTGTGAAAGGGTATGTTGAAGAAAGAGGTATCTTTCTAACATAACTCTTAAACTTAAGGGACATATGTCTAAAAGACATGTCTCGTGTCCTTCCACAGTCTATAAAAGGGGCCTCTTGATGAAGGAGAAGTACAGAAAATGTTATAGAGAACACAGAGAGAATAATACACCAATCTCTTGAGATTACTTTATCTTCCACCAGTTATGTTTTCCTATATTTTTATAGGAAGAGTTCGCTTAATCTTGGAAAGAGTCGCTTCCTAATTTAATGAGGGGTCGCGAAATATCTCTTAAAGACAGTGTCCTCGGACGCGACTCGAACTATAAACTTTGTATTTTGCATTTCGCCAACACATGGAGCCATGAAGTGATCTTGTCTTTTATATATATGTATATATATAATTGATACGTTGTTCATATGCTATATTTATGATATGTTTGGTAGACAAGAAAGGTTGTTGAGGGAAGTGAAGGAAAGAATGTCCAGTTTGTATGTTTGTTTTGTGGGAAGGGATAAGGTTCTTAGAACCTGCTTGCTGTGAAGGAATAAGGAGATGCCTCTCCACGTGGGGTTATCTATTTGGCAAGCACCACAGTCCATTCAAAGTAAATGTGGACGGAGCATTGTTTTCATCGTATGATGTGAGCTGTGGAGGGGTCATAAACAAACCATAGAGTGGAACTTTTTTTTTGCTACACAGACTGGACAGCTGAAAAGCATCAACCTGGAGAACCCGACCCAATGAACCAGAGAAGGCCCAATTAGCTTACACGTTATATCCATTTTATTATATTGAATTCCACTTACTTTTTTTATACAAAAAACAAATTAGATGAGTTGTATATCGGCTTTTTATTATAGTTAAAATATAACTCTATAACTTACAGAACGTTTACGAATGAATTATAAAATCAAATATTAAGAGATTTTTTATAACTATAACAATAAAAAGTTATACTTATATCTTTATAAAATATGAGCACACTATCTATTCTAACTCTCGTTGGTAAATTCCACCTACTACTTGGAGCATTGCATTTAACTCTTGTTCACAAAATGACTTGGACCTAATTGTGCTTTTGAACCCTGCTTCATGATTTTTCTTTTTCGACCTGAATCCCTTTTAACTAATATCTTAGACAATCAACTATCCAACATTCACTTTCCCAAGCTCCTCGCCTTTTCGTAATATTCCCTTCATTCTTAAATATAAAAATTGATGAAATTAGAGAAAAAAAATTTCTTTTAATTTAGAAAATATTAAAATTATCTAAAAAATTTATAAATTGAGGTAAAATAATATAAAATATTTCATTTTCATAAAACCCATCTTATTTTCTAATTTTTTAGACAGGACTAAAATTAATCAAAATATTAAAGGATAAAATAAAAATAGGTTATATGGTACAAAATAAAAGAAATATTTAATTCTATTTTTATTTTTATTTTTTAACTCTCAATTCTATCTTACTAAATATATCCTATAGGTTATAGGACAAATACTTATCAACTAAATTAATCTTAGTTTACCGAATATCAAAATTATAAACTAAATTATGAAGTGAAGATAATGGCATGACTAGTTTAACCTAAAAAGGGGGGGAAATTATAGAAGCGTCCGAATGAGCGTAGAAGGATTGGATGGGAGGCGTCAACTTTCTGATGCGGTCAATGGTCATTTCTTAAAGGGCAAGGCATTCTTTAGTCTTATTGCGGACCCCACAATTTGGTGGGTCTGTACCGACAGGCCTCCCCATCTCACTAAGTCAATCATCAATCATATAATCGCTTGCCTTACACAATTGAATATTCACTATTTGTTTAATACCTAAAATCTTTAGGATAACATAAAAATTATCAGAATAAAAAGAAAAACAAGAGAGGATATCGTTAAATAAGCACTTATACTATTTTGAACTTAATTAGTTCTCCGTCTGCGTTTTTATTCTAAAAACCATTCAGTGGGGAAATAATAATATTGGTGACATTCCAACAACATATTGAGAAGCCTTGTGTGATTCCACAAGTGTGACTAATGGCACATCATTGGCTCTCGTGCATTTAACTTTTATATAGGGAGGGATTAGGACAATATGGTCTTAAAGCAGTTCAAGTGGCACATTTTTGTTAATATAAAAAATATTTAGATGAGTTGAGTTTCGATAGCTTAATAGAGTCAAAGCATGTCTCTGAATTTAAAAAATATTTATAAAAAAATTTTTGTAGATCCCTCTCTAAAAATGTCTTAATATCAGTAGCGAAATTTGAACTCATAACTTTATAAATGATGAGTCAATTTCTCACTAATTAGACTAATTTTTATTGATTCAGGTGGGATATTGTTATATATTAATATGAAAAAAAAAAAAAAAGGATTGGCCACCACCGCCACCATAACTTTAAGTTGTTGGAAGAAGGTGAGTCTGACCATGAAGATCAGAACTAATAATTATTCCTTTTATTTGGTGAAGAAGAGTTGAGCAATAATTGTTTTAAATTCCCTTTCTCTGGCTTGGAAGCATTATAAGTTGAAATAGTTATGATGGAAAATATATGGAATAACAAATGAAATATAGACTTGGACGTCTCAACCATTGTAACCTTCTCCACACAGAGTTTCCTTCTATAAATTGCCTCTGCTTTCTTCCTTGGGACCCTAACCCTAAACTTGAGGCTCCATTCTTCTACAGAAAGAAAGAAAGGGAGGCCAAGAAGCAACGACGCGGGATTCTTCTGTATGTAGAGGTAGTGATGATTCTCTCTAGTGTTGCTGGTGGTGATTATTTTGTTGGTTTGGAGAGAAGATGGGGATGTTGGGACGGCTCAATCAAATCAAATCTCCCAAGTATTGGGTCCTTTAATTTGATTGAGCCGTGCCAATATCCAACCACACTTTTCACTCTTTTCTCCCAACAAAAATGTTCACCACACAATATGCCAAATCAAAATTGTTTTTAGTTGTGTTTTTTAATTAATGGGATCGATAGATACTGATGATATAAGTTTATATAGAACATAAGCATCTTGCTTACAGATAACTTGGTATTAGGTCACAAAATTAGTAACGATTTCTTTAGTTGTATTGAGAGCGCTTAAACTCTCAGCATTACTTACATTCTATCATCTTTATTAAGGCAATATTAAGTAATATAGCATTAAATTTTTCATTGAATATAAATTGAAAGATCCCCTGTCATTTTTTATAAGGTTTTTTTTGTGATAATTTTTTTTTATATGGCCTTATTATTTACTTTCATGAGATTAACGGAGTTAGTAAAATTATTTAACTGTAAAAATTTAATAATTTTCTAAAATCATCCTTTAATTGGGATAGTTCATGGGGGAAGAGGAGAATAAAAAGTCATTATTTAAACTATAAAAGTAAAAAAAGGATAAGGGCAAGTACTAATATAGAGGGAGTATAATATTTGTTATGTTTTTAGCTATATTTTTCCAACAGTAATGGTCTCTCTTATAATTTTTTTTATCAAGAGAAAAGAGGGCTACTTACGTAAACTTATTTTTCATTCTATATTTCATTTTTATTCTGTGTTTTAAGAGTATGCTAGTTTTACATGGGATGCAAGCAGCCCAAGAAAATTCATTAAAATAGAGTTTAAATTAATAAGATCTACTGCTCTTTACCTGCGTTGGTGAATGATTTGATGATGATGGAGGAGGAGGAGTTGGCGGGTATTTGTATTGGAGATTATTCTTGGAGAATCTTGTTTTATTATTAGGTTACACAGATATAGTTTCATCATCATGGGGGAAGAGCCTATCGTGCATTCCTTTTATTATTGGCATTGCGTGCACCCATTTGTTTGTATGAATTAACTTTTTCATCGCTAACTTTCGCTCCCAAGTTCTGGTGAGTAAAAAGGAATCTTGAACTATTTATTTAACATCATAAACACATTTATTGAATTAAATTCTCACCCGTCAAAAACATAATCATCATTATTAAAATTATCATAAAAAACTTTTCATAACCCAAAACCAATCGCATAGAAACATTTTTGGAGGAGAATGCCTACTAGCATAGGTAAGGGTATTCATGGAGTTTCTTCTTCTTGTTTTTTTTTTAATACAATCAATTTAAAAACACTCACAAGCGCTAACATGTCACCACTGGTTCGAGCTCAACATCTCATCCAAGTGTAGTAGGTAACGCTGTCATTGGCACAACTTGCGGTTGGCGCTTATTCCTGGAGTGTTGTGTGAGGGGAGGAGGAAGATAGGAGAGAGCCAAATAGACCGCACTTGATGAATGAGCAGAGCAATGAGGAGGGGCTTCTCCTTGAAACTCGGGCGATCTCACAAAGCTTGAAGAAGACGAAGAACTGCGACCGATCTCTCCTTTGCAGAATATTCCGGCGAACGGGACACATGGGAAGTTGGCATGAAATGGGTATATATCAGTATTTGGTGTTCCAAAGTAAGATTGGCCTCGTGACGCACAAACAAATATCAACCCTCCAAACACACCTTCTTCTTCTTCAGCCGCCATTATTAAGCTCTGTTTCAAGCTTCTCAGATTATCAAATGCAGTTTCACTTGTGGTTCGTGCAGTTTCCAGACCTCTGTGATAGAACAGAAATGTGTCTCCAGGTCTCAACCCAACTCCGTCCACCACAAAGTACTCACCCTCTCCCCTGTTTCAGCCCACTATCTCAATGAGTGACTCACTCTTATATCAGAATTATTATTCTTTCTGAATCATTATTATATTATCTTACCCAAGCACTTGATGGAACGAGGTGGATTCTTCTACTTTGTTCATCAGCCTTCCATTTCCTGAGTAATATCTTCTTCCATGTGATACTCCTATGTACAAATCAGGACGCCTGTCACTCACCTGCGCCAAGGTTGAATTAGTAAGGTGATTATTTTGTTATAAGTGTTGATTAGCTAATCAGAATGTGGTTTAAGTGTGTAAGGAGATTATTGAAGAGTTACTCCCTCACCTTCTCACCTTGTTTGGGTTTTGTTCATCACCCTTCAAGAAATGAATGTTTAGTGTTATATTGTGAGTTGTTATTGTATGAGCTTATTCCTCTTTCACGATTAATGGTTCATATCATATTAATTAACTTAGCTAACTTCTTTAATCTAATCTAATCAAATGGAAGGAATATATCAAAAGAAGAAGAAGAATGCATTGCTATGGGTATTTGAACAAATAATAGATAGAAAGATAGATACCGTTTCAAGGAGAGTGTCCATGACGGATTCGAAAGTCAAGATGATATGAAATTCTTCCATGAGAGCAGAGAAGCAACTCCATTTGATGTCACCTGTGACGACTGCATCTATTACCTTAAACCTCGGACCAAATGGCACTAAACTGCCATTGCCCTATGAAACCTCGTCTCTCCTACATCTGTTGAATACTCCTCATTTCAAATGAAGTTAAGAAAGTTACGTAGAAATAATGAAAACAGAGTGTTAATTGCCAGGAGACTTGTGCCTGTCTTTGGCGAAGACGAGGCCTACAGCCTCAAGTTCGTACAAATCAGGAGGGAGAGGGATTGTGTAGTTCTCACTGTTGAACATAAAGCAACCCCCACTATGCCCTACCATCACTGTTTCCTTCCCTGTTGCATGATCTGCCACGTCATATTATATACTTTGTTACAACGAAACAACATTATATATCATATTACCAGATTCCTCCCAAGATTCAGGGGACTCACCCATTTTTGCCATTATGTCGTTCAGGTCACTTTTACGATCCTATGTAACAGGAAAAACAGCCCAAAAAGAAAAAAGAAAACATTATTCATGTCATTGTTTTCATCAGTAACTCCGAAAGAAGCAAATCATGGGGGGAAAATAATCTCACTCCAAATATTATGATAGCAGAAGGTGAGTGATGTCCAGAAACAGAGCATGTGTAGGACTTGATTTGTCTCACGAACTCATCAACCATGCTAATTACAGGATTCTGATGACCATATCATACAAATAGTCAAATTTTTTTATAAAAATTGCATGAGGGAAACAAATTAAACGATGAATCTAGGTAGCTTACATTCTTTGGGTGGATCTATGGGATTGCATCCACTTTGAGACCATGAACATATCCAACCACCAAAACAAGCCCTCGATTAAGATCACTGAATCCATTATCCTCACGAGGATGAGGGCCTTGGTAATCGAAGTAATCCCACTTCACCTGCACTTTCTCAAAAACATACTCTGAATCAAATATCTCTCAAAAGTGGCATGAAGACTCCATTGAAGGTGGAAGGTCACGGTTCCATTCGCTTGTAACCTCATACTGGTAGTGTTCGTCCCTCTAAATTAAAAGACAAAAAAGAAAAATGCATTACCTCTAGAAGTTGATTTGTGAGAGCTTCCACGCCCATCACTCCATTCCCAATATGGGTGACCAAAGGAGTCTTGCTTCCTAGCCTTTGACTCAACTGATTCACAAAGTCAACCCATTAATTACTAACTGCGTGAATTATGAAGAAATCGAAACAGAAATGAGATATTATATAGTATATACAAGAAGGTGGGCCCCTCTTTAGCCGAATTGTTCGCTGATGCAAGCTATGGCAAAGTGTGGGCGAATAGGCTTGCTCAGAACCTTCTCAGTAACCTCTTCAACAGCAGCCTGTACGTCAGAATCAAGAAGAAACTATGGTAAATAAGGTGAAGTGAAGAGAAGGGTAAGTAGGATTATTAGCAGAAGAACTTACAAGAAGAGAGGGATTCAGAGGAAGAGCAGAAGCAAGCTTGGGACGTGAGAGAATATGAGAGCAGATTCGAGACCAAGTTTTGCTGACACAGGAAGCATTTGTGAAGGTTGAGGCACGTAATCTGCCCAGAATGTTTTTAAGGATGTCGTCTTTGCAGCGATTAATCGGAGCTGCTTCTCTGCTCTCCATGTCTGATGTTATTATGTCCCACGGGGATGATAGTTATGCTGAGTTTATATAGAGATGATGCTTTTGAGGATAACGGCTTCCCGGCAGTGACGTCAGTGTATCATTAAAGACTTGAGATTCTAACGCTTACTGGCTTTTACTAAGCTGTAAATGAGATTTAAGAAACTGAACCATTTCAGATTTCCCTCAGGATCCTCTATATTAATAATCACTAATTATGATGAAATAATATAATATAAATTCAATTTTTTTAAAGATGAATAAAATCAGAAATTTATTTTATTTTTCAGGTAAACTTAATGATTCAACCTCCTATCCTTCCTTAATTATGATGAGGTGGTCTTGTCTTATAATAAACTAGAAGGAGTAATTCATATTCTTCACGTTGGTTTGGAAATGGAGTAGTAGTTCATGAATTCTGATTGAGGTAGGGTAGGTTCCATGAATTAGCTTTAAGAATCGATTTATTTGACTCTCAAATCTGGTCCAGAAAACCAGTTCAATACCAGCCAAATTAATCAAAAGTCAATATATAACAGCTAAAAACTAGCTACTTTAATGTTAAATCAATGAATAAATAAAAAAAATATTTTTTATTTCTTAAATAAAAATTATTTCATACTAACAATTAATTCGAATTCAAATATTATCAAGTTTCAAACAAATTTTAAATATAGTTCTTCTAAGTAATTTTTTTAATACATATTCCTTTTTTATATAAGATTTTCCATAAGGGATCTTGAATCTATTCCACTCAATCCAGTTATAATTTATAGATATATCAAGGAGTTGATTAAATAATATGCTAATTTAATTCGTTATTTGTAGAGTCGTAACAAGGCTTTTTGCCAATTTTTCAATAATTAAGTCTTCAACTAATAGAAGGCAATTTTTTATTGTCTCAAATTCCATTTTACATTTCCTTTTTTTCTTTCTTTTTTTTCTTCCTAAGTGGTAATTGAACAAAATACTCTATTTAACTTTTTAATATATTATCGCAAGTACTAACAAAGAATATGAAAGTATTAAATCAAAATGCACAATGTTGCAAAACTCATTTCGTTATTTATATTAAATCTTACACCGTTATCATTTTGATTTCTTATCCGAGATATCATTTTTATTTTAAATAATAGTAAGAACAAGAAAAACTAGTATTTGTTATATATCAAATTGAATTTTCTTTCCTAACCACGAAATATACTAGGATTTGTTACACGCTTGTTAAAAAAACATAAAATTTTGGGAGAGAAAAATCAATCATGCAATATAGGTTAATAAAAACTATAAACTTCTTAAAAATTTCACAACACCTAAAACTGCATTTCAAATATTTTGTTCAGAACAAATTATTACACTTTGACCAACGGGGTTGGTCCGAGTGGTAAGCGGTTCGGTATCACTTAAACGAAGTCTCGAGTTCGAGCCTTGGCGTACGCAGAAAATCCCCATTGGGAAACTCACCCACCATAGCCAGGTGCGCGACGCGGGTCGGATTCGGATGTAGTCGGGGCAAAACTCCGGTGAACCGGTGGGCAATAAAAAAAATTATTACACTTTGAAATGAGACGTAGCTTGATATATGAGCTTGTTCTTCTGGATCATCCTTGAATAGTAAGGATATATATTAAATAGGGTTGATAATGCCGGTTAATTTAGGGATTAACAGGTCATAACTCTAGAATTAGACGGTGTAAGTTGGGACAATCCACACTTTGGCAAGTTAACTCTTATTACTAATTATATATATATACTCATCTGATCCTTAATATAAAATTTAATTTAAAAATTAATCTTAATCATTAATATAATATTTATTTATTATATTTATATTTTTTAAAATTATTATTATTAATACTCTCTTAATAATAATAAATAATAGAGAGAATAAGAGAGTTAAAGAAAATGATTAGAATATTTTAAAAAAATATTATATTAACTAATTTAAATAATTTATTTAATATAATCAAATTAATCTAACAGCTACATGAACAGGAGAGTCTATATATATAGAGAGATAGATAGATAATTAATTCCTTCTCTTCATTAAAATGGAAAAAAGCAACAATCAAATAGCTAGTCCGAGGTTGCGGTTCTATATAGAACCTTTTTGGAGATATAAGACGAATGAATCCTCACGGAAATAATCTCTCTCTATTCCCAATGAAA
Organism: Leucaena leucocephala; assembly: GCA_037074615.1. Lineage (NCBI taxonomy): Eukaryota > Viridiplantae > Streptophyta > Magnoliopsida > Fabales > Fabaceae > Leucaena > Leucaena leucocephala. Next base: position 2,439,713 of record CM073537.1, read on the forward strand.
AGGAAATGGAGGGGCCTCATTCATGTTATACATTGTCGGGCAATGGTCACTGCCATCGTGAACCAAGACGGCCGCCGGGTCCACCGTCTCAAGGCCATGATCATGCAGGCTCAATCCTAAGGGTGGGTTTTGCTGCTGCATAATCGACATGCCTTGTTGATGAGGCTGCAACATTTGGCTCAAACCATTCCCCCTTGTGTGCGGCGTCTGTGGGGATGACAGAAGAGAGAGAGCACAGTGAGAATCATGGTGGTCGCCCTCGCCGCCGTGAAGTGGTGGAGCTGCTGGCAATAATGGCGTGGCTCTCAGAAACGTTTGGCACACAGAAGCAGGTGGTGGAGGTAGAGCTTGCTGATTGTTGTTCTCCATTGTTGTTGAGTTGTCACCTTGCAAGAATGCCAGCTGCTGATGCTTGTTAGCATTAATGATGTTATTATTATTACTTGCTTCTGTATAGGATGATGAGGACGACGATCCTAGATGATCAACCAGGGGATGGAGATAATGATGATGAGGGTTGTGGTGGAGCCTAACATCTGATGAATCCCAAGGAGGGTGCGCCATAGCAGTGGAAGGATATACATGTGAGCTTGAGAAGGGCAAGAAGTTGGTGCCTGAAAAGTCGTAGTCATTTTTTAATTAAACTGTCACTTTCTTCTGAAATATATCCATATACATTTCATCATGTGCCAAATTCTAGACTTGTATTTTTTTTTCTCACTTGAAAATCAAACTTGGTTTAGTATTGTGGTCTTGTGTGATATTTAGGTCCATTCATGCTTAGCTTGATTATCAACTTCTTAGATTGACAATACATATTATATTTAGAAGTACAGAATATAATAAACACATGATCCTAGGGTCTTAGATTTTTTTTATACGCATAGGTAACCTCATATTAAAGGCAATCTTATCCGAGGTACTATTAGGTACTAAATGTGGGCCCCTCTCACAATGTGGATTTGAACTTTGATTTCTCACATTTTGAGGGATTATGGTATCCCCTGGTTTCAGAATTAAAATAACTTTGAAGAGGGAGAGGTGGAAACTATGAGAGAGAAAGAGAGCAGCATGAAATATGTAATATTCGGCTGAACAATGGACATATTAGACTCCTAAATACACACCACTCATTCACATATCCTAAATGAAATTTAATGCTAAGTATAAAATATAAAAACCCCAGAAAATCACACTAATCACAAATGGTGATGAATAGTGCAACACATAATACTAGTTGACAGGTATGGTTTTTAATGCTAAGTAGCACCAACTACTTTCATAAGTGCGTGTTTGGCATAGCGGTGGAGAATGAATTCTGGGCTAAAACTGCGGTTTAAAAAAATTTTATACGAACAGCAATTTTTGTTGAGAATTGATTTTGGACAAAACCTCGGTTTGAAACTTAGGTTTTGAATAAGCCACTGAAAATAGCTTTTGGTTTGAAACCTAGGTTATGGATTATCCAATTACTATTCTACCCCTACTTTTTCTTACACCCTCTCTCCTCTCTCCTCTATTTTCTTTATCATCTCTCCTCTCTCTTCTCTTATCTCTCTTTTTCTCTTTCCTCTCTCTTCTATTATCTCTATTTTTTTCTTTCCTCTCTCCTCTCTACACTCTCTTCTCTCTCCTCTTTCTTCTCTATCATCTTTCATCTCTCTTACTTTTAATCATATCATACCCTTTTTGATAATTTACCAATATAAAAAGTTATTCTACTACTAATCATCCAAACATTTTTATTCCCAAAATATATTCTTCTCAAAATCTATTATTCCCAAAATCTATTCTTCCCAGAATCTATTCTCCAAAAGCTAATCCAAACACACCCTAAGTGAGATTTATTTCTAATGGGTAGTTAAAAACATGTAATTTTTATGGTAATTTCATTCAGGCTGGTTGGTGGCAAGAAAGAAAAGATATTTTTGAAACCTGAGACGAGGGGTTTAGAACATGTGGGTACTTTTGAGAGAGTGGCCACTAGGTGTGAACATGAGTGGACCAAATGTCCAAATCAAGGAAGTTGGGAGCGCACTGAGAGAGCCAAAATGAATAGTTCTCAGAGGGAAATTCTTACTACTAAGATTTCTGTATCTATGTGGGGAATCTTTGGCCAATGCATGCTCCAAATCAAGCCATATATGGGTCCACACACAAATAATGCACCAAGCCAACCTCTACCTTGGTAATTGGACAAAAAGCTTCCAGATCTCCCTCCCCCTGCTCCTTCTCCCTGCGGCTTCCTCCTCCGTCGGTTGTGTCCATCTAATCGCTTCCTGCAACTTCTCTTCCCTTCATCAAATTCCTCTAGCGAATGAAACCTACCACACACACATATTCACCCACGTAAGCAACACCACAAAACTTCATAATAAAGCTAAGCTATAATTTTAAGGGAATATCACCGTGAGGTCTTGAGGAAAGAATATAATCACTAAAAAATTCTATAGCTAGTGAGTAGTATGCAATGACAAGTTTCTTTAATACAAGAAATGACAACAGGTCCATAGCTACTCACTTGTTCTAAGATTTGTTAGTGATTATATTTCTTCCCTAGAACGTCAAAGGTGATTTTTCCTGATTTGTAGGGGATAATATGAGGTGCTCTCTCATTTAGACTTGTTGGTTCAATATTATTTGTCAGCAAACACTTGTTATCAGCAAGAGTGAGATGCTCATGTGGAAAACAAGTGGAAAGGATTTTGCTTATGATAAAGATGCTCATGTGGTAGCTCAAAGCAAAACAAAGTATATATTTAGCTAGCTAGGGTGCTTTAATTAATTTGAAGGCGTGTATGAGACAGAAAGAGTGTTAGTGAAGCTGCAAATGAACAAAAGAGTACAAATTTAAAGGAATCAAAGAAGGGTAATCAACAATTTTGGGTCACAAACTTGAAGCATAATATATATATATCTTATACGGCATCATCACCTGCTACACTGTTGACAGAACCTTTGCTTGTTGCCGTTAATTGTGACCACTGGAGTCTTAGAATGGAGTTCGCAGACCTTATGGCGCCTGTGATAGTCCCTGCAATTACTAAGATCTGAGTTGCACCCATCTACAAGACATGACACTGTGTGGCTTCCATTATTAATTGCTCGAGCTCTCTTAGATGATCCTGAGGAAGACGATAATGAAGAAGAAGATGACATCATCACTTTGGAGACTCCTCCAACAACATCTTTCCACTTAGAGATTGCTGGTTCATTACTACTAGAATTCCCCACTTGAGTACCAAGCTTCAAATCCACAGAAAATTCCCCTTTATTACTTCTATCATCACCAAATCTTCTGCTTGACCCATCAATTGTTTCTTCTATGCTGGGTAAGCCTGTTGTTGCTTCGTCTAATTCACCCAAATCCCATGACGCTGCTTTCATATTCCACTCCATAATAATGCTTCCCCTATGAAGCTTCACAGATGCATGAAACCCATATCAAGTAATGAAGAACGTAATTAACCAGTAAAACTCCAATTCAGCATGAACAGAAAGTTAAAGAGAGGAGGAAATTATGCAGAACAACATGGCATATGGTAAAAAAAAAACTAGAAAAACAAAAGAGTAGTTTTATCAAATAGTTACACAACACATTGGACATTTTTTGTGTCCGTACTTAGAAAAACAAAAAGGGAGAAATCTGCATCAAACACGTTATATGCATTAATGAAGCAGGGCTCCTAGAAAACTAGAACCAACCCAAAAATGAGAAGGTCACCAACGAGATATATAAGAAGCAAGCAAAAGCAAAAGAATGAATAGTAAGTAATACAGAGAAGGGGAAGAGATAGAGTACTTGCAGACAATCACAGTTTCTTGTTAGTTGTTCCTTTCACCACCAACTTGTTGCCTGACATTGATTCCGTTAGAGTACCACCCAATAGAGAGGAGATAGCCCAAATGAAAAATAGTAATTTCTTGTCAACAAAAAGAAAGAATTAAAAAAGGGTGTTTGAGAGGCAATCCAAAGAAAAAAACTTAAAAAATAGAATAAAAATCAAACCTGGGAGTCCTTTGGGAAGAAGGAATCGTAGGTTTGTGGAGAAAGACAGAATAATTATTGAACTTGAGGCCTTTGGGGGAGAAAGAAAGACCAATCAAATGGACGTACTCTGTTTTTTGCAAGTTCAGCTAAATATTATATAATATATATTTTCTTGCTTTCCCATATTTAGGGCTTCTTTCTCTCTTCGGAGTTGTGTATGGTAGTAGCTTGGGGCTAAGCAAAAGGAAAGAAGGATGATAGATATACTAAGGACAGGCTGTTTGTAGCTTTCAACTTTTTACGAGAGTCAGGATAGAAATAATTTTTTTAAAAGAAAAAAAGTACAAGAACGGATGCTCAACACAAGGCATGTGGCATTGTGTTTCCCGTTTCATAGCATGTATTTTCTTTGGCAAATTTGCTTTTTATATTCATAATTCTAATTATAATTACACTTTAATCTTATATATGAGTCTCCTGTAAAAAAAATCTAAATATAAGTTATTTATAGGATAATTAATAATCTTTTTTAATCTCCTATCTATTGAATATAAGTCACTTATAAAATAATTAATAACTTATTTTTTAATATATGTGTTTAATGAAAAATTGGAACACCCTCCTAAAATATTGAGTGTGATCCTTATAGCCTACTTTTGAGAAGTTTTAGTTCATATAAAATTATTATATGCGATTTTATCTGCAAGGACATGAGTTAAAGTCAAGGGTGAACACTTTTTTGTCAATAATATCTGCAATTTATGAGTGACTAATTTATAAATGTATTTATCACGAGCTAGATGTATTCTGAGTTATACTTCTTCCAACTATCCTAATGGAGGTTTGAAACAGAGGTCACCTTAACTTAAAAATGTTTTTAGCATGTTTGGGGTATGATTTTTGAACCGGAGAGTGAAGCTAAGTGAGAAACTAACTTGAAAGAGGGGACTAATGGGATTGGTCCGAGTGGTAAGCGGCTCGGTATCATTTAAGTGGGGTCTCGAGTTTCAGCCTTGGCGTACGCAGAAAATCTCCGTTGGGAGACTCACCCACCATAACCAGGTGCGCGACGCGGGTCGAAATCAAATGTAGTTAGGGTAAAACTCCGGTGAACCGGGTGGACAATAAAAAAAACTTGAAAGAGATAAAATTAAAAAAAAAAAAACAAGAAGTCAGAGATTGAAATGGTAACACTAAATTGAAGAGAAATTTATGAAGGTGGGAGCCCACATGAGGTTCGAAAGGTAGACTGGGAAGCTAAAAAATTAAAAGACATGAAAATTTGAAAGAGGGAGCAAAAATTGACGAGGAAGAAGAGTGCGAGGAGGTCGATGATGATGATTATAGTTGTTTGCTGTTGGTGGTGGGACCTTGTGCCTTTGATTTTTAACTATTATTAATGTTTTGTTTCGTCCCTTACAAATGGCTAAGATTCCCTTCTACAATTTTGACGCAGCAGCTACCAAATTCGAATATTTTCTACTTATCCACCTTCTCTTGTCAAAAGCCTCATTTTACAATCACACTTACATAGGATAGGATGCAGTACCGCTATCAATAAAGTGGGGGCAGATAATTAAATTTTTTAAATATGATATGTTAAATTTGAATCAAGTTTAAATTTTACTAAAAAATTAATAAAAAATCAGATATAAAATATACATACAATTAATTGATAGAAGGTAAAAATAAAAAAAATAAATTAAATTCTTAGATAAATATAAATTATAATTTATAAAAATGATCAGCCCGTTTTAAAAAATTATAGCTCGTAAGAAAGTATAGGAGGTAGTATCATTTTAATGAAATAATTGACAAATTAGCTATAAAAATATTAATATAGGAATATGATAACCATAACCAATTATATATGTTATCAACTCTACAAATTATTTACCATATTTTTATAATTATATTATAGGATTGTACTCTGTTCTGTATAGTCTTTTAAGCTATACGGCACTATGAATCACTTATCTAAATTTTATATTATTATATAAGAATGTAAGGAAAGCATATTAATTCATAATTTTTTTTTCTTTGAAAAAAACGAGGAAGGCGAATAAATGATTGGGATGCAGATATTGGATAGATTGCCAAATGAAGGCAGGCCAAGAATGGATGATAGGTGCATGATGATCATCAAACTTCAAGATTTCATCTTCAGGGCTTATTGCAATGTCCTCCTCTTCCCTCTCCTTACTAATCTCATTATAGCACTGGCTTCTTCCATTTTTTTTATCTTATTAATTAGTATACGAACTTTTTTTATCATATTATTAAATATTTGAATAATCAATTATTTTAATTTTAAGATTTATGTTTACTTAACATAAATATTTTATTTAATATTTGAACTTAAAATTTAAAAAAATTTAACAGAGTCTTATATTTCTAAATTAATTTTATATTGATAATTTTGTTTTTATTTTTTTAAAATTAATTTCGTATCCCTATTCTATGTTTTTGGACTATCTACGCGGGAATAGATTTTTCACAAAATTGATATTCAATTATGATTTTGATAATAAAAGTTGTGTCAAGATTTTGAGAATATATTCAGCTGTGATGGATTTATAAGCTTAAGGGTATGTTTGTTAAGGTTTAAAATTATAATTTTAAAAGGACTGTTAGCCTAAATTTTGATTTAGAAAACTTTTAAAACAAACAATTATATTTGTCCATAAGTACTTTTGGGCAAAATTATGGTTTTGAATAAACTATTAAAATTAGCGTTTTGAACAGTAAAAGAGCTTGTGGACTATTCAATTACTATCTTACCCCTACTTTTTCTTACACCCTCTCTCATCTCTCATCTCTACCTCTCTCCTCTCTCATCTTTTCTCTCTATTTTCTACCATATCTCTTCTCTCCTCTACCCTCTCTCTATCTCTCTCATCTCTCTTACTTTTAATCAAATCATATTTTTTTAGTAATTTACCCTATTAAAAAGTCATTCTAAAAATAATTATCTAGACACTTATTTATTTAAAACTACTTTTTTCCATAAACTCTTCTCTAAAAGCTATTTTCCATAAGCTGTCCATAAGCCCTTTTTTTATAAGTTTTTTTTTAAATCACATCCAAACATGCCTTAATTTTGAATACAATTGAAAATCCAACACTGTTTTTTTTTTTTTTAAAAAAGGGTATCCAAAAACCCTCACATGTCAAAATCAGTTTTGAATACAAAAACATAGTTATCTCTCAAGTTACCAAACACATTTATACATATCAAAATTGATTATGAAGCCATGGCTATTTCATAACCTACAAAACATCCTTATAAATGTCGAAAATAATTATAAATCAAAAACTATGATTAAGCTACTATTACTTGATTTTCAATCATATTTTTCTTTTTTGGGATGCTAGCGTCAATAAACCACGAAGGCATCCAAACACCAGTTCTGATTAAATCAATCATGCTTGTAAATTCATTCTATAAGCTCAGTTTTACCTAAAACTAAATCCAAATGCACCCGAAGAAGCATGTGGCGATTGCTTATAAAAAATATGGGTACTTGAAAAGTCTAAATTGATTTAATTAAAATATGAATTTTGCTTGAAAATTTCCAAAACCAATAATTCTTTATTAATTAGAGTTTTAAATGTTTCATTTGAATTTATAAAATAATTTCTTTAGGTACATTTTTAAATGGGAAATCATTTGATTTTGTACAACCAACAATGGATTCGCTGTTGTATCAGTTCAAATAAGCTTTACCAACTTAGGTTTGGCCATTCATAAGGCTTCAGTTCAAGGATTTGCCTAAAGAATACTGGATGAAAATGAGTTTGCGAGGAATGAATAACGTCTACCAACTCGTTTAATACACTAGTCAAATAAATTGGCATATATTAAAATAGGCATTTTTATCAAAAAAATAAATAAAATGCGGCATTTTTTTAGCCATCCAAATTCCCACTTACTATTTCTCGAGATATTAAGTAAAAGGATCCTATCAATTTGGTTCACATACCGACCTTATTGGTTATGATGAGATGGTTAGGGGTATTCATGGAGCCTGCGGCCTGGTATGTTCACCCAAGCTCATGAAAAAAAGGCCCTGCCCAACCCGATAAATATAAGGCAGGGCTGAGTATCGAGTTGTAAAATGCAACCCAGACTTTTTTCGGGTTGGGCACCGGGCAGGAAGGTTGTCCTGCCCATGAGCACCCCTTTTTTATTTTTTTACTTTTTGTTTCTTAGATACTACATTTGGAAAGGAGAATATGATAGTTACTAGTGACTAAAGGGTTATTTTAAAAATATAAGTAATTAAGTACGTAAGTTGCGTCTTTTAATATTTATAACTATATTGATTTTTTTAACTTTACTAATTATAATATGATTATATTACAAATTATAATTATTTACTTTATTTTTTTTAGATACTTCATCCTCGTCAACATTTAAAAAATTGATATAAAGTTATAATTATAAACTATTTAGACTTCAAGACTTTTTTTTATATGCAATAAATTTTAAGATTTTAATATTATCTTTTTTTTTTTTATCTTATTTTTAGTGAATTATAGATATTATTTAACTCTTGAAGACATATGAATATGGTATTATTTTAGAAGTTTATAATTACATATTTTTTTCACATGAGTATAGCATCACAACTTGAGTATGCTCAGCTCGCCAACGTCCAACCCAAAATAGTTAGGGCTTTTACCGAGCATCGGGCTACAAAATGTAGCTTATACTTTTTTCGGACAGGGCACCAGACAGAGAGTTGCCCTACTCAACCCTGCCTATAAATACCCCTGGATGGTACATAGTACTCCATTGTTTAATATAAAATTTATCAAGGTGTAGATATTAATTTTAATTATTAAATATAAAATTAATTTTAAATTATTTTTATTAATATTTTTTAATAATAATTAATTAAGAGAAGAGAGTTAAAAAAATAATTATAATAGTTTAAAAAATATTATATTAATTATTTTTTTAATTTTAATTAAATTAATTAAATAAATTTCATATTAAAAATAAGAGGTGTAAGAATAAATTACTTTATCAATAGGTTTATAGACATTTTATTTGATCTTATAATTTAAAAAAAAAAGGTAGTTATTTTTAATTAAATCTAATAATAAACATACGGAATCTATCAACAAATATATGGAATCTAACGACAAATATATGGAATCCCGTGTTTTTTAGAAAGGATTTGATCTTGCCGAAGATCGAGTAGGAAGAGAAGCGACCCACATAAAACCTTAGTAATATTGATATTTCGATATTTGTTATTGTAATAATTAGTAAAAATATTTTAGCTTGGGAGTGTTAGCCTTGAGCCTGGTAGGTACGGAGAAAAATAGCATGTGCCATGTGGCATGGGACGGGGGTATACATGGATAAAAAGAGGCAAAAGAGGGGTAAAGTGGGAAAGATGGAGGAAAGAGAGACAGAGCAATTAAATCTCCAACAACCCCATAAAGTCAGCGTAGCAGCTGTATTTCAGTGGTCAAGACTCTCTCTCACCCCATCGTATGCCACGTGTACCTTTTCTCTCCCAATCTCTCCATTTTTGCCCTATCTACTCCAAAAATTTTACTACCTGAGTACTGTGAAAATGACTAACTCTTACAGGACATAAAGAATCAAAGATTTATTTCAAGTGTCTTGTAAAGTGTACTACTTGGTCTTAAGGGTAAGGGAGTAAAAATTTTAAAATAAAAATAAAAATTAAAGTTAAAAACTTTTAATTAATTTTTTTACTCTTTTATTTTATATTTTTTAATTAAAATTTTAAGATCCCACTTATTCATTTCTTCTTCCCCCTCATTCATACCAGACATTTGGGAACAGCATATGAGCTTATTTTGCAAGTTTGTAGCTCGACTTTCAAAGTACTTTCATGTATAAATAATATAACTCATATAATAATATCTGCAAGTAAAATATGACCCAATTTAATTCTAGTTTTAATTTTTGAAACAGAGTTCGAGGTGCCTAAAGACGAGTTCTAATCTCCCAATTAGTCACAGCATTCTTTTATCTATTACTATAAAATAAGCTTAAATTTTCCAGTGTTAGAGACTCGGAGCAAGTGATCAAATGTCTCATTCTCAACTCGTGTATGAATCATGATAAAAACAAAAACTATACTCATAAGAATGACTCAAGTGGGCAAACATGTGATGGTTATTATTTTTTGTCAATATTACCCCTCCTCTTTATACATTGTTTAGTCAGGGGTTTCTAGAGGAAAGAATAAAAAAGGAAGAGAGTATGAGTGTTTGGCTCAAAAAATAGAGGGGAGAGGAGAAAATTTTTGTTTGTCTATATTTGCTCCCTTAACCCCTCTGGACCGGTAAGGCCTATTTTTCGCTGATCATCTTCATCTTCACGCGTAGCCTCTCCTTCGTTTGCCATCACCGTCACCTAGTCCTTCGGCTGTCTTTCTTAGGTTGGGGGAGATGAGATCCACCTTCTTCTTGGTCTTATTGGCGAGCTTGTCTCAGAGGTTCGAGGGGCCCACATTTTTTATGACTATCTCCTTGCCGGAATCACCATCAACTTTGATATTTTCCACTTGAGTACTAAGACAGTTAATAGGGTATTAAAAGCATAAAACCGAAAAGGGGGGCGGGGAAATGGTAGAGAAATTAAAAAAAAAAAAAAGGCCCAAGTGTAAAAATTAGAGAAGAAATGGAATTATTTGGAGACAAAAAAATGACAGGGAATGTTGGAAATAAGAAATTGCGCGATACAGAAACCAAAAAGTCAAAAAAACAGGGAAGAGCGAGTGAAATGAAAGAGCAAAAATGGTACAAACCTTGAAAGCAATTGAGGAATCGAATGATCTTCGAAGCACAGCAGTTGCAATGCAAGTCGACCTTCAAGATAATGGTGGTAGGACTAATTTCTCCTTTGTTGGCTGCATCATTCTTCTGCTTTGCAACCCTAACCTCTTTGTTATAAAAAATAAAAAATTCAATAAATTATAAAGGTAAAATAAAAAAATTTAAATAAAATAAAAAAATATATTTTATCAATTCATAATAAACTCACGTCCCCATTCTTTACGAATCAAACAAGAAATATCTCATTTTTTCCCCTAGTTAGCTTCTTTATCATCTTTTACTCTTTCTTAAATTAACTTTCCCTCCCCTCCCCCAGTTAAACCAAACAAAATCTTAATTATACCAAGCTGTTAATTAATCTATTTTTAAACGTAGGCTAAAATTGGAATTTCACACGTATTTCTCCAAATTTAAGAATATTAAGACCTGTAAAATTAATCAACTCTACCCTAAAAATGGGAATCCAGGGAGTATAGAAGAAAAAGGATGAGTTTAAAGGTTTAGTTGAATTAATTGCCAATCCCCCATACAAGTGGAAAGTTACGGGTGATTTCAAACATCAGAACGTTACAATAGTGCATGACTTTTTAATAAGAAAAGAAAAGAAAAGATTGGGTGGAATTTACCCAAGTGAAGTAAATGAAGGGGGCATTAGAGATTTAGAGGTGTGAAACTCGGGATGATGCGTTCATTCATAAAGAGATGAGATTTGAATGGAATGCCAAAGGAGTTCGGCCCTTCAGTGGACTCTCTGCTTCCGTGAAGAAGAGAGGTTTGTACAATTATTTCACTCCTGCCCTTCCTCGCCTACTTGATCTGTTATGAGGTTGTAAGCGGGATCTAATATCCATCTCCTACGATACTAGGCTATAAGATAATTTCTCAATCATTTTGTGGTGCCAAGATGAAGGGGCCATTGCTTGGATTAGGACTGATGCTGGGAGATGAGAGTAATGGGGAAGGACTAAGATGTTTGTTGCGCCACGGAGACGAAGCGAAGTCGCCACAACATGTGCTTCGTAACAGTACGATAGCGTAATAAAAAAATTGTTCATGTTATACTCTTAAAAATTTTTATTTTTTATAAAAAAATTTCAAAATTTATAATTATAAATCTAAATAAATATTAACATAATATTAATCAATTATAATATGTAAATATATATTAACAAATAAGCAATTATCTTTACTAGTATTCGATAATAGGAGTATTTAAAATAACATTTAAGTAAAATAAATAATAATATTAAAATTTAAAAAAAAAAAGAGTGGCAGGCTGGCGGGCTGAGGGCCAAAACGGGCTGGCATTTTGTTAGCTCAAACCTGTCCCCTTAAGATAAAACGGGCTGGGCCCGTTTTACCAGCTCTAGTTCAAGTAAGATAACTCAGGGATTTAGCTAGGTAACTTGTTGAGTTGGGTAGGCTGCACAGCTTAATTATGACTGACCTGCCTCATAGATCAATAACTTTTTCCTATTCTCCTCCTGAAGGAAATTCTATTATAAAATATATATATATCTTTTTATAAAAATTTAAATTTTAGTTTATAATATTACCAAAGATTAGCTTTTTTTTTAAAATCTAACTATTGGTTGATTTATTTTAATAGAAATTAAGTGGTATATTTTAATTAATAGTTTAAAAATTAATCCTCCTCTTGAGATGTGAAAATTATAAAAATAAATTTTGTTTCTTTTAATAAAATTTAGATTGGTTTGAACACAAGTCATCTACCAGGCCAAGCTTTATTGGTAGCCGTTGGTTGGTTTTCAATAAATGGAGTTGGACATCACTCTGTCCCTCTAATGTAGCCCATGTAATGTGGCTTTGATTGGGCAAAATTACGAGCCCATGTAAGAATTGAGCGTCATGTTCTAGTTTCCGTTTTGGACCAACGACATCATACTCTTGATTCTTAATCCAAACAAAAGGGATCGTGACACCAGCAGAATTGGTTTGACCGATAAATAATTTAATATTATTTAAATAAAATTTTAAATTTGAGTTAAGACGTATATAATTTTTTTTTTAAATTTATCCATTATAATTGAGTGTCTTAACGCAGGTTAAATTTAAATATAATTAAATTTATAAAATATTTTTAGAGGGATATCTTAATTTATAAGAGTTTATTAAAAATAAAAAATAATTTATCAGCCTAATAATAATATCCTTGAAGAAGGAGACTTCCCGAGCCAATTCGTTTCTAAAAATTTATGTAAAAAAATTCCAAGGGAAAGTGGGGCAAAGGTCAAGCGAAGAGCTCAAACTTGGTTTGGACGAAGTTTTTTGAAAGTGAAACTCAGGAGCTGTGTGATAGGCTGCGACTGGGAATGGACGGCGAGGAGTTGACGGAGCTGGAGACCGCTTTGTATGACCGTCAGATTAGGGTATGGGGTGCTGATTCTCAAAGGAGGTACATTTGCTTTTCTCCTCAATTTTCTGAATCTCTTTCTTTCCTTTATGTTTGATTCCCCTCTCTGCTGTACACAACGAATCCTTAGTTTGTAAATTTGACTTGTCGTTTGTGATTCTGTTGTTTTAGACTCAGCAAAGCTCATGTCCTGGTTTATGGAATAAAAGGAACTGTAGCAGAGGTAATTAAACCTGCAACTTTCGTCATATGATAAGTATTTCAAACTGAACATGCAAAAAGTCTATAACTGAATGAATCTCTTTCTTGGGGGCTAATTGGTTGGAATGCCTAATTTTTGTTACTTCTTTTTTCTCTCGTGGCCTAGTTTTGCAAGAATATCGTTTTAGCTGGAGTTGGTAGTTTAACCTTAGTTGATGATCGAGTAGCCAACGAGGAGGCATTGTCCTCCAATTTTCTCATTCCTCCTTATGAGAATGTATATAGAGGGAAAACCCTTGCTGAGCTTTGTTGTGATTCGCTTAAAGATTTCAATCCTATGGTTCGTGTTTCTGTGGAGAAAGGTTTGCATTCTCACTTTCCTCCTCCCTATTTTTTTCTTCCATTTATTCTTTTCCATAAATATCTGGTTGTCATTTTCTGTTATTTCCTGGGATACAGGTGATTTGTCAGGTTTTGGTATTGATTTCTTCGACAAGTTTGATGTTGTAGTTATCAGTTGTTGCTCACTTGCTGCCAAGGTATGATGTTAACAATTATTTCTCAATATATTTATGCCTTCACTTTCACATAACCATTTAGCATGTGATAAATCACTACCTGCTTTTGTATTGTTATCTGTTCATCTATTACATTCTTTTTTAGCTATTGGATTATGCTTTCACTGCAGAAACTTGCTAATGATAAATGCTGGAAGCTATCAAAGAGAGTATCTTTTTATACTGTTGACTGTAGAGATTCTTGTGGGGAAATATTTGTTGACCTGAAGGACTATCGATATTCAAAGGTTTCTCTCAGATCTAGTTTTGCATAGTTCTCAATTCTGAACTTTTGTTTCTTAATTCTAACGTGTTTGTGCTTTCATTTTTCTTGTCCAGAAAAAACTGGAGGAACCTATTGAATGCCAACTACGATACCCATGTTTCAAGGTATGTCTTGGTTGATCATAATTTCTTAATTATCCATGCTATTCTTGACCTTGTATTATATGATCATCCATTTATGCATTTCTTGGAATTGATCCTACCAAGTACAATCCTGATGATGAACTGCAAAGTTCTGGTCCTTCATTATGCTCCAAGTGACCTTACATATTTTTTACCCAAGGGAACATGGCTACAACAACAGAGTAATTCAATTCAAAATTTCCAAAATATGCAAGTTCTAAAACACATTATGGGCCTATTTGTTTTGTGTATATAACTTCGCTTCTGATGATGTGTCGTAGTCATGTATGCTTCACAAGGTCGTCTAATTTTTATATCTGTTGCTGCAGGATGCAGTATCAGTGCCATGGAAGGCACTTCCCAGGAAGACATCAAAGCTGTACTTTGCCATGAGAGGTGTGATAAATTTCCCTGTTTTATACTATAGATTTGTTCTATAAAGTTGTGATGGAAAAGAGAGATAGATGGAGAGAACATAGTTTTTATCTCCAGGCATTTATTTTTAAGAACACCTATATACCAGGCTCTATCAAAGTTGGTTGTGTATTTTTCCATTTTCAACTCAAGACATGTATTCGCCAATTATTAAAGCATAGAAATCTTATTGTCTCTGGCAGTTGTAGAAAAGTTTGAAGAGGCGGAAGGACGAAATCCAGGAGAGGTTTCAATTGCCGATCTTCCTGGTGTCCTCAAGCTGAAAAAGGAGCTATGCGCTGCACAGGTAAGCTACCTGAAATTTGTTGCACTACTTATGTTTGTGTTAACTGTTCATCATCTTAAGTTTGCTGATTTTGTCAACAGTCTGTCCATGAATCTCTCGTGCCCGACAGTGTTCTAGAAAGATTGGTAACAAACAAAACAGAATTTCCTCCTGTTTGTGCCATAATTGGAGGAATCCTTGGACAGGTATTCCTTAAAACATTCTAGTATGATGTATTTACCCATGTTATTGTTATCTCCTGTGACACTAATCTGGTTAAGGTGATTGTTATGACCTCTTAGGAAGTGATCAAAGCAATATCGGGAAAAGGAGACCCCCTAAAGAATTTCTTCTTCTTTGATGCTGTCTATGGGAAGGGAATTATAGAGGACATTTCAGAACAAAATGCTTAAATGCGAAGAGCACCAAAGGAAGATTTGATCAACCATGTGGGAAATATGCAGAGAATTATAAAATTGGTTTGAAGTGGATAAATAGCGAATTTCAGCAGATCTGTAGGCAAAAACTCAGCCCTCAAGCTGATATTGACATTCTTGTGGCGTTACCTAGATTTTAAGTGTAATGATTAATGATCATACATATAGTAGATTTCCTTGAACTGTTCATTCTTTTTAGCAATTTGGATTCGACTTTCTTATGAACGCTCTCCAAGCAAGATTATGGTTCAGAACCAATGCGATAAAGTGTGTTTTTGTTTCTTAGTAATGTGTTAAAAAATTTGGACAGAACACCGTATTTGAAGATGCTTTGATTATTTTAATAGAAGGAACTATTCACTGTACTATGTGTTTGTGAAAAATAATAATAATGGGGCCAGTGGGTGGATGTATCCAAATCGTTTATTAAAGTGAATTTAAAGAAATGATGGAAGAACGCAATTATATCAGCTTAGACCCCTTAACTTTGACTTGATTTGATGGTAATCACTGATCACAAAATAATATTAATTAATTTTTAATATAACTAGTTAAAAATTAAATTAATTAATTATGACTAAATTAGATCTCTCTAATTTATATAAATTTATATTATATATTTTTTAATCTATCTAAATTAGTCAATTAATTTTTATATTATTTATAATTAATTTGTTTATTTAATTTTTTTAATCTAATCAAATTAATTAAATAGCTATTATATTAAAATAACTAAAGTAACGGGGAGGGAGTACAAACCAAGGCACCTGTACCAGTTAACATTCATAATTGATTATATCAGTAAAATATCAGTAAAACAATATCTTCATGATCCAAACTAACAAAGAAAATAGTATGTTTTAAAATGTATAAATGTGATAGGTTGTTATCCCGCTAGATCTTGGCTATAATTCAAAATGATTTGAACAATGGAATCTTTGTTAAATGTTCATTGGTTCATCCTTCTAAAACCCCACGGCATGATGAGATGAAAGCGGATAAAGAAGAAAGCAAGGAAGAGGAAGGCGTCCCCACAATGGAAAGCTTCCAAGGAAAAGAAAGACATGGAAAACAATTATCAACTTTACAATAATTCTCAACAACACTCTGTCTTCTTTGAGCAATCTCTCTTGACAACTTGTTCAATTCAATTAATGAACACATCATCTCCAACAGACGTCATGTCCATGCTTCAACAACAACAACAACCATGGAAGCCGAGGACCAGAGACATGGAGGTGCAAGAGATCCTCCGAGAGCGAAGGGAAGTCATCGAGACCGGAAAGTTGAAGGGGCGGCGACTTTTCGAGCCAATACAGAGAGGAACAACAACAATTCTCAATGATGTGTTAGGTGGTGATGATTTGGGTCAAGAGAGTGAAGTGAGGTCCTTGTCTTTTGATTATTCCGAGGATGAAACTAATTATTCACCACCATCATCATCCTCTTTAGTTCGTCTGTCATGTGATTCTCTGGACAAAGACCAAGAGGGGAAGGAGGGAGAAGAAGAGGTACGGGATGTTTGCAATGTTGCAGAGGCAAGAGTTTCTGGTAATGAAGGAAGGTACATTATATTGCTGGGTGTGATTTCAATTGCTTTGCTTATATTTGCAATTTGTAAGAGTTGGGTTAGAAGATTTGAAGAACATGTAGTGATTTTAGTGCCAACATGAGATGGTGATTTCTCTTTGGCAGTTTATGATTTGGATTGTCGAAAATTCTTCTTTGGTATCTTTTGGAGATTGCATTTTAGTAATAACGATGAGTTTTGGAATTTAATGACTGTTGTGGGCTACATGTTAATCAATAATACCTGAAAAACTTGTCGGCAATCAATTAAAAAAAGCAGTAAACTTCATTCTTTCACCTTCATGAATAAATCCACATTTTAGGGATTGTTTGGCTGGGAGAAGGGAACAAATTTTTTTGAGTTGGAATTAACAAAATTAGAGAAGTAAGAAAATAAAATTTTAATAAAGTAAAAATATAAGATAAATAGTAAAAAAAATAATTAAAATTTTTTAACCTCATTTCTCTAATTTCTTAAATTCAATTAATATAAATTTTCCTGCCCTTCCCTCCAAGTTTTAGGATATAATTATTACTATTTCCAATAATACTCACGTGGTTAAGATTTGACATTAAGCTATTGTAAGAAAAGTAAGAGGAAAATAGAGGAAGAAAATATTAGGAAATTTTTTTTATAAAATGGTAAAAAAATTAATTACTTTTTAGAGTTTTCCCTCCTTAATTTTCTTCCCATCCAAACAAAACTGAGTCTTCTCTCCCTTATCATTTTCTTGTTTTTTTCATTTTTTTTCATCTGCATTTTCAAAAGTATTTCTAAAATTTTTGACATAAAAAAATAGATTCTGTTCTGTCGCCCACGGCCCACCATAAAAAAGCAATATCTAAAGAAGAAAAGCAACAGAAGTTGCTCAGTGGAATTGTCCTCAGCATTTCAGAAATTTTGTGGTAAAAGAGTGTTTGACATACAATCTCCTAAACTAGTAGTTCATTTTAGACGTTTAACCCTCTCTCTTAAACCCAGTGGAATTGTGGTAAATATCATCAATTATTTTTTTGGTAATATCATCATTTTGTGAAATTGTTTCATTAACCCGATATGTGCATATGTTCGGCTGCCCAAAAACAAAAAAAATGAAAGTAAAACCAAACCAACAACGGTCGTCGTCTCTCATAATCAATTGCAGCCCAAGGCCCAATATTTCAAGTTCAAAATTCATGCCTAAAGTATTAAAATTAAAAATAAGAGTGAGCATATATAATAATAAATAAACTCATATTTTATAAAGATATGAATTTAATTTTTACTGTTATTATGAAGACTCTTTTGATAAGCAATCTCGTAAGTCCCCTTTAAGCATTTTCTAAGTCATGGGACTGTGCATTGACATTGGTAAAAAATTAGTATCAAACTCACCTAAACTTTTTTTTGTATAAAAAAAAGAATTCATAGAGAAAAAAAACTATATATATATAATAGATTTAGATATGTATGCAGCTATATATGAACAGAAGGTTCTTATCCCAAAGAGGGGAACTTGTACCATATTGGTGAGTTGAGTAATTATACTTTAATGGATTGATGGCCTTAATTTTAATTTTTAAATAAATGTAAATAAAACCAACAACTTTTGAGGGAGAATGATCAAAATAGAAATAATTTATTTAAAAATATGAAGAAATAGTATCAAAACAGGATTAATGAGAAACTCGAAGAGCATAGAATGAGTGGCTGTTGATATAACGGTAGGAACTCAAATAATCTATTTAAATCCAAAAAAGTGAATATAAAATATATTTGTCTTGTTTGTGCAATTTTTCTAAAATCACGAGTTATTCACTACTAATCCAAATAGGCATGGAATCATTGGAATATTTTGAGAAGTGACGAGAGGTATAGAGAGAGAAGGGGGTGGGGGGAACATGATGGGAATAATAATAAGGGTACAAGGGTATAAGGGACACACACCAACAACATGTCATATGCGTGTGGCATGTACATATGTATGTATTGGGTATTAGTCCAATGGGACATGGACCAACCAACAGGAACAAGGTAGCTTGTATGTATGTGTGTATGTATATGCGCCCTCCTCATGCCTATATTACATGTTTTTATGTGTAGGCACGTTACATCCCCACAAATCTATCCCTTCATGTGTTGTTCACAATGCATAAACACTACAGCTCTTATCATTTTCACTACAGCTGCCCATCAATCATTGTTTTCTCCTCTCTGTGCATGATAACTCGAAACTTCAGTAAAAAGTCATTAGTTACATGAGTTTAGTTAATTAATTAACAAGTTTTGTAGTTAGTTAGGATACCGGGTAAAAAATATTAATATTTTAAACAAAATATATTATACGAGTGTTACGAAACATGCTGGAATCGAACGAGGGTTGAGTCTTGAAAGAGAGAGTGGCGATGATGTTTGTTGAGGCCTTTGCTTTATTGTTTCCAAGCACAGTGCAATGATCATCATATTAGCTCCACTTCTCATAAGCCATTTGTTAAGGAGCTTTCTAGGGTTATTAGATTTCTCTTGTTTACTGTTTTTATCTTCTTTTGTTTTTTTGTTTTAACACAATCAGTTCGAGCTACTGGCCCGATTCAAACGCCCACAGTCCAACAACACATATGGATGATAGTTACCATATATTTGAGATTTCTATAAAATATTATTTTGTTATAGCTTTAATTATAGTATTTAGGGAAATATCATAACTATTGAGTATCTAGATTTATATTTAAGAATAATGGACAGCTCGTCCTACCTGATATTAGTATCGTTTAGAAAACAGGGAGATTTCACTATACCTTTAAATCGTGAGTATGCCTAATCATTTTCTAAATTTTTTTATAAAAAGAAAAAAGAAAAAGATGTATCAATATTTAATGCCTATCGTTAAGATTGTTAAACTTATGAATTTAAACAAACCTATAACAAGTACGTAAACTCGCAAGAGTTTACTTTTATTAATAAACATACATAATTAAATAATATAAAATGATAATAATTTGACTTAATATATCTTAAATCCAAACAATTAAAATTAAGTCTATTAATATTCATAGTTTATCCTACTCAACAAAGGTTTTTTTATGATTTGATATGGTTTATGAGCTATAATCTTAAAAACAATAAATCTAATTATTGAACTGGTAAGTTCAATTAAGTATATGTTAATATAAATTTAGGAGCAAATTAACATATTTTAATAAGTAAAAAATATAAAAATAATAAATTCGATAAATTGACTCGCTAGTTTGACAATAACACCCACCCTATAAATTGAACACGGATTCCTCCCAATAGGAGATCTGGGCATAGCCAAAAAACAACAATGGATGATAGTTATCATATTACTCTTTTGGCCTTTTGATATAAAGAATATTTAATTAATTTAATTAATTAAAAAATTAGTTAAAATAATATATATTTTTTAAAATATTCTAATCGTATTCTTTAATTCTCTCATCACCTCTTACTTTATTATTGTTGAAGAAATATTCATGAGGGTAATTTAATTTTTTTTTAATAAATATAAAAAATATGTCTTTTTAAGAATAAGATCAACTCTCTAATCATATTTTATAATAAAAAGTATGTGAATATTAAATATGCATCATAAAAATACTGATAATAAAATTCTTATTTTTTTTACAATCTAAAAGTTAAAATTTGACATTTTTTCTTGTTTTGTTTTTTAAAAAGTAATATTATTATTTGGTTAGCTTTCTTTTTCACGTTTAGTAAATATTTTCAACAACGTATAAAAATAAGAATGACTTTCATTAACATTCAAAATATAATGATGAAAACTTGCTCGCTTTGCCGTTGTGGTTACAACATTTCCATCAAAACCGAACTCATTTGACCAGAATTTTATTACTTCTACCATCAAGCTTTTTTTTTTTTTTTTAATTCATAGAGCCTGAGAGGCGCGAGAGCCAATTAACCACAATAACCATTTAAAGAGAACAGTATATATGTTAATTAAGTGGTAATTGTTACGTCCCCGTCATTATAAACACGGATTGAATATTCGAATATTCGATAGCTCTTCCCACTCCATGGTACTTAAATCGGGAATTAACTGTAAATAGAACTTATCCACTTTTCCAATTCAAACGCCTATTGGCAAGTTGACCGAACCGGGAAAGCTGGAATAATTAAACATGCATATTCATCAATCAAAACTTTCTAA
Source organism: Leucaena leucocephala (assembly GCA_037074615.1). Taxonomy (NCBI): domain Eukaryota; kingdom Viridiplantae; phylum Streptophyta; class Magnoliopsida; order Fabales; family Fabaceae; genus Leucaena; species Leucaena leucocephala. Next base: position 2,460,944 of record CM073537.1, read on the forward strand.
AAATATGCGAATAATTATTCAGATCTTGATGTGACTGCCATTGTGATCCCTAACTCTTAATTAAGGTTATCTCACGAGTTTAAACAGATTTATAATAAAGATATAAACTTAAATTATAAATTTATAAAAGTTGATCTCTATATTATTAAAAATATATAATTAAATAAAAAATACAGGACTTAAATATATTTTGAACCTAAATTGATGAAATTAAATCAGTTAATATTTATATTTTATTACATGAAACAAAAAAAAAATTTAAAAATTTGATTTATATGTGAAGTGACTAAATATAATTAAATTTAAAAAAAATAACGCGAGTTTAAAAGTGAATTTAAAAGAGGATTGACTTAACAATAATTCTAATCAATAAAAATCGTGGAAAATTAGTAAAAATTGAAATAATATTAAACTTACATCACAAATTATAAACAAAGGATCTATGCATGTATCAAACTCAATACAACCTACAAGGCTCACATAATTAACTTTGAAAATCAAAAGAGGCTTTCATGAACATTTTCTCTCTGTGTGTGTGTGTATATACACAAAAACTAAATTCTAGATAAAATGCAAGTTGAATTGAAATTAAAAAAGGGAAAAAACGCGTGTGGTGAAGGCATATGTATAAGATAATGAGAGACAAGGGCACATGAAGAAGATAAAAGGAGAGGTAACATGCCAAAGACAGAATATAATGGAAAATTTTGAACAATATAATTATTATTAAATTAAATAAGGTATATGAATATGCAACACGTTGGATGTCTCCATTTGAAAATGATAACAATTCATACAAAAAAAAGCCTATAATATCGTTGTGTTCTTATAGTCTCCTGCATTGGGCCTATTTAGTAAGGCCGTAAACCGCGGTTTTAAAAGGATTTTTGGCCCAAACCTCAGTTTGGAGAAATTTTAAAACAAACAGACTTATTTGTCCATAAGTGCTTTTGGACAAAACCATGGTTTAAAACCAGGGTTTTGAATAAGCTATTTAAAATAGCTTTTTCAACAGTAAAAGCACTTATGGACTATCCAATTACTATCTTATCCCTATTTTTTCTTACACCCTCTCTCATCTCTCCTACTTTTTCTTACACCCTCTCTCCTCTCTCCTACTTTTTCTTACACCCTCTCTCCTCTCTCCTCTCTTCCCTCTCTCCTCTCTCTTCTCTTTTCTCTAACTCCCCCCTCTCTCTTACTTTAAATCAAATCATACCCTTTTTGGTAATTTATCACCATAAAAAGTCATTCTAAAAATAACTATCCAAACACCTATTTATTCAAAACCACTTTTTTCCATAAACTCTTCTCCAAAAGTCCTTTTCTATAAGTTATCCATAAGCCCTTTTTTTTCATAAACCCTTTTTTAAAATCCTATCCAAACAGGCCCATTATATCCGAAATAGAAACATTACATTTGACTAGTTGAGAGATTTAATAATGAAGGGTGTTCGCTTGTCACACAGATCAAACAAAGTTTTGTTGGTGGAAGGCACTGACCTACGATAGAGGCTCTTACTGTTGCCTAAAGATAGAATTATTATGTGATGTCTGACCTAAATTTGATCCTGCCCCATCAGTCAACTAACCTATTATATCTCCTCCAAAAATAATATTCCTCAAATCCTAGGTTGATACGTATGAGTTTATTAAAAAATATTGTGGGTTCATAGAATAAATTTTAACTATTTAAATATTAAATTTAAATTTATATAAATATAAAAAATATTTTTAAAAAATATAATTTTAATTAAATTTGATAATATTTAAATATAATTTAATTAAATAGTTATATAAAAAATATATATAAATTAATTAAGAGAATTATTTTAATTTTAAATATAAGACCTCAATTAGTCTTATCTTTTAAATTTTTATTTTTTTTTACATTATTCTTATTAATTACTTATATTAAGAGAAATTTTATTAATGGGTAGTTTTAATATAAATAATTAATTAAACATATATTTTTAAAAATTAATATATATTTTTTATAAATAATTAATATAATTAATTTTTAAGTTTTATATTAATTCCTAATCGGATGAGTATAAGATTTGAGAGAGAGAGAGAAATTTGGTTTTATTTTTTTAGGTTTATAAAAGGTGATGTTACTCCTCCTTTCTTGTCACTCACAGCAAACACTCATAATAACCCTCCATTTATATTTCATATCTACACGCTTGCTTTTTTTGTCCATAAAAGCGTTCCACAGGGTATTGATAATCCTTTATAACCTGGGGATCGATGATTCATTAGTTAGTTGACTGGACAAGTGACGGTGAGACTCATGCAAAGGTTTGTGAAATGAATGGTATTATTGGTAATTAGGGGTTTATGAGTAATTTCATAATGTATTAAAAAGATATTTTTTAAATTTTTAATATATAATTTAATTAACAGTTAATTTTAGTTATAAATATAATATTTATTTTTTATATTATTAATTTTTTTAAAAATATTTCTAATAATATTTTTTCAATAATAAGCAAATAAGAGAGATAAAGAATTAGTTATAGAAAATAATTAAGATATTTTTTATAAAATATATTATATTAACTAGTTTAATTAAATTATTTAATTTAATAAAATTAATTAAATAGATTAGGAGGAGAATCATACCGTAAAGGAAGATTGATTTAAAATCGTATGAATGAAAAATACTTGAAAAGAATAGGTTAAATGTAATTTTTTTTACAAAAATTATTAAAATCATTATTTTAAGTTAATAGTAGTTTTTTTTTAAATTATAAGTATTCTATAAATTTTGGAAGGAGAATAATATCTAATGTGATCGTTTTCTTATTGGAAAAAAACAAACGAGACTGGTTCTAGAGGCGATCCCTGTTTCTGTTATGTAAACATACGAGGCTGTTAACACTTATTGTCGGCTTGCTAGCATTCTGTCCTTCTCATTTTAGCTGGCATCACTACTTGAAGGGGCCAAAAAAAACAAAAGCTAATTTATTCACAACAAAATTTAAATAAAATTCAATTTTTTTTATTTTAAAATGTTCACTTCCCATTCAATCCAATTTTAATTTTATTTAGAAAATGATTTTCAGCCTTCAATTTCTTTAATATTTTTCACACTCACAATTTTGAAAGTCAATTAAGATCTTGTGTCTTATCTAACTCATTTTAGATTATGATAATTTTCACCAACAACAACATCATTCTATTCAACAAAACTCGCATTGTTAAAAAACAATACACCCAGTTTAGAATAGAAATCTAACAATTGAGTAAGCTTCTGGCTTATGCTATTTTACGAATAAGTTAGTTAATTAATTCCATATTTAAACAAAAATTGTTGAAACCCATTAACCGATGTATCTAGCTATAAATTAAATACTTAAATTCAATTCCATAAGTTTAATTAGATGCAAGACAATAATTGGTATAGCTAACCTGGTTTGTTAATTTTGGAGATGCAACCAATACATGATCAAATAGATCAACTGATTTTAAAATTTATTGTAGTTCTAGTTACGGTGTTTATGGAGTCATAATAATTTTTAGGTGTTTAGGTTTATGCCTAAAGATAATAAACGGTTTGCCCTACTCAATATTGATATCGTTTAAGAATAATAAAGACTTCACCCTATTTTTAGATCGTGAGTGAGCTAAATCCCTTTCTAAAAATTATTATACCAAAACAAAAAAGATCAACTAAATTTGAATAAAATATAAAAAGAATTGTTGAAAAGTCACTATTTAAAAAATTGATTGACTGAAAAATTTGAGTTTAAGTGATGATATTCTTTGTATATAAATTATTTAAAATATTAAATATATAAAATTATATTAGGTTCTTCTAATTAATATAATTTTTAGATTAATTTTTTTCACTTTTTTCCTAAAATATATAGTAATATTTTATAATTTTCCCTTCACATAAATAAGCAGCCTCGTTTTTTCCCCACGTGTTTCTATGTTTGAGAGCAGTGAATTTTCCAACCCCAGGTAATTATTAAAGTTTTAGAAATGTATAAGGAAAGATGATATTATTAAATTAGGTAAAAGGAGAAAAGTTTGTTAAAATATATGTAAGCGATAATGACAAAGGTGAATGGTTAATTCATTGGAGTTAGGTATTTAATACTCTTAGCTATGATTACTATGATGAAAATTTTAAAAATTTCACCCACCATCTTCCTCCCAACAATAACAAACGCACTATCTTGCCAGTTTTTATTCCTTTTTTATCTCTCTCTTCAAAAAGCCATTTGTTCTATTTTTCTCCCCTTACACGTGTATATATATAAAGAATAATTTCATATATTTTTTATTGTGTTAAAGGTATGATATATTTAAACGAAGTGTAATATGTTAATTAATTAATATAAATTAAATTTAATTAAAAAGACTGGTCTTTTTTAACATAATAACTAAAATCTAAATTTTTATTAAAAAATATAAGATATATATATTTAATACCTATAGTATTTTAAACATAACTACAGTGCATTGCCTTATATTATGTGTAGCTAAATCAGAACAAGTAATTAATATGATTTTTTGTAAAATGTCAGATACATTACATTGTGCCTGACATGTAGAATCCACGATTTACGTGAAAATAATATGGAGCGTCCGATTGGGTGGAAGGTGGATGTGCTGGGAGTACCAGAGGAAAGGATTGAGGGCTATGATATGATGAGATAAGCTGTGAGTGGGGCCTCGTCTCTGACGGTGGGGCCTCCTATTCATACCATTGTTAATTGGGCCCACCCGGGGTACTCCTTTTTGCAATTCTCAGCTTCCACAGTTATACAATCAAAATGAATGCATCTTCGCCGCATTTACAATACCACCCAAACATGGTGTGCCCACTCCTAAAACAACCCAATCCCTCCATTTCCTTCCCCTTGTGCATTCACTTTCCGCCGAATATCGCTTTCTTTCTCCTCTACTTCTCATTTTGACTATTTTGCCCTTACTCTTAGCAGATTGTAACAATTACAATGGTGCATGCATGGTTCACTGTAAATGATGAATGGATCCACTTGCCACTCCCAGCCAAAAACTGTTTTATGTCCTAAACTTTGGCCCAATTTCGAGAGAGGGAACAGCACGAAATGTGAACTTGAATTTAAATATATTGAGAAAAATTACAATAAAAAATTGGAATGGATGGCAATACATGATCATCATCGTCATGGGCCAATGACTATGTGAATTAGAGACGTTAAGTTCACTCCTATGTGTTTAGATAAAATTTTTAAAAAGAGCTTATAGAAAAAACGAGCTTTTAAACAGTTTAAAAAAATAGTTTTGAATAAATAAGTGTTTAGATAGTAATTTTTAGAATAACTTTTTATATTGATAAATTACTAAAAATGTATGATTTGATTAAAAGTATGAGAGACGAGAGAGGGTAGAGAAAAGAGAAGAGAGAGCGTAGAGATGAGAGATTGTGGAGAAGAGAGATGAGAGAGGGTATAGAAGAGAAATGAGAGAGGAAAGAGAGTATAAGAAAAAGTAGGGATAATATAGTAATTAGATAGTCTATAAACTCTTTTACTGTTCAAAAAATTAATTTCAATAGCTTATTCAAAATCATGATTTTAAACAATAGTTTAGCACAAAAACACTTATAGATAAATATAACTATTTGTTTTAAAATTTTCACAAATTAAAATTTTGCCCAAAAGAATTTATAAAATAATAATTTTAAATTATTCTAAACAGGACGTATTAGAAGTTGAGTTCATCTTTTAAGTTAGTTTTGGCGATTATGATGGAAGTTTGTTCTAACATAAGAGAATGGTTAATTCCTTGTAATATAAGAAATTAATATTTAAATATTTACTAAAAAAATATGTCAACATCTAATATCTAACAGTACTTTGAATATGATTATCTTCAATAGAAATATATATATTTAGTAAAAAAAATACTCATAATTATTGTGATATACGAGTTAATACAATATATAGTTTTTTAAATTTACACTAATTTTGGTTCATATTCCTTAAATTTTAAATTATAGAGTCCCTCGAGGATAAAATTATCTATATTTTTATTAAATTATAAGGATTAATATTTTAAATAGAAAGAAATTTCAAAGACAGAAATAAAAAAAGTGGACAAACTTAAAAAATTGTATTATGTTTTATGATATTTTTACTCAAGGCTGCAATATTTTTTGAACTTGCCAATGATGATGTTCGTGATGTTTAATAACATATATATATATATTGGATTTTATTTAAAAAGAGTGTGTGTATATATCTTACCATTTTCTTGCCAGCCTGTGTGTGTATCTTACTATTGAGCTTTATGAACTTTAAGGAGGCCAATTAGGCAATTTTTAACATCCTCGCTTAAAACTCATATATGATATGCTACTTCTCCTGGATTTTTTTTTTTTTTATCCTTTTTATGAAGCACCATGCATGTGGAGTGTTTATTACATCGTTATATTCTTGTATTATTCTTGTTTAATGTTAGTCTGTCTACTCAAAGTTACCCTACATGAGTTTAAGTAAGAGCAAAATTGAAAACCCGTTTGATTTTTAAACAGAGTTTTTAAGTTTTTAAGCGTCTCTTTAGTTCGAATAAAACTACTAAAACCAATTTATAAAAAGGATCAAAGGAGTAATTAATAATATATTATTTACCGGCAGATAAGTTCCACGACATCTCAATCAAACTTTTGTAGATATTTTGTCGTCTCCTATTTCCAATCACTTCATGGCCTGAGATTCTTATCATGTTTACACACATTTGGTAATATAAACCATAACGTTTTTGACATATATGCTCTACGTACATTTTCCTCATTAATTTTCTTCTATTCTATTTTTTATTGATCTTCCTCGTCACTTCACGTTTAACTTTTCTTTTCTATTTTCACTTTTCTTGCCGACACCTTGAATGCCATCTGGTTATTAGATTTAAACTCCGACCAATGATATAAAACATAGAAGAAAACTTAGACTAATTCTTTTATCCTTATTTCGTTAAGTTCTCTAATATTATCTTACCATGTATCCTACTTTTTGATATCTTTATTTAACTTAAACTAACATTAAAAAAATAGTACACATGGCCAATTATAATTGGAGATTTTGACATAATGAATATAACAAATTTGATATAAGTGATCCTAAATCATATTTCTCTAATTCTTAATATATGATATAACTAGGGAGTTAATCTTGATCTTAAATATAAAATTTATTTCGAATATTTATCCTTTTTTTTTCTTAAATTATCTCTATTAATACTTACTCAATAATAATCAAGTAAGAGAGAGATTGAAGGAATTAAGGAATATGGTTAAAATATTTTTAAAAAAATCTATTATATTATATAATTTAACTAAATATTTTAATTTAATAAAATTAATTAATATGTTTTATATCAATTACGGGAGGAGTAATATTTTTAGCCCGGTGAGCTCCACAATATCTCATTTACATTAAAATTCACAAAATATATCCTTTTTACTTACATTTAAATCACCAAATATATCATCCTTAACTTTATTTAATTAACACATGTGGTTGACGGAATATAAGGGAATTTATTCTCTTAAATATATTGCTGATTAAAATCGTGTGACTTTATTTTTCAAAAAAGACAGACTTAATATTTGCATAAGAATTTACCAGAAAACTTGTATTATGCGCGTTGAGCAGTTACAATAATGTAACCTGTAAGACTCCGTCATTTATCTTTTACAAATTTACAAATCCTCGTTCAATAACTTATGAGTCATTTTCTAGTAATTAAATAATGTATTTCTTAAAAAAAAATAACTCATCTTTCAGGAATTTACATTTTAACTTCCATGACTTCACAACTTATTTTAGGAATTTATCACAAAACTTTTTGGAAATTTACATACCATTTTTCTTGATCTTACAACTTGTATATCAAGAATTTATAATTAATCTATTTTAACCTATCTCTCAAGTACTATCCTTCGGTATCAATTATATATATATATACCGATAAAATTGGTTAAAATTAATTAAATTTATTAAATTTGTAGCAAAACGATTTTTTGTTGAAATTTTTCTTTATCAATCCCAAATTTCTCTCCCGTATTATGAATCGAGTTTGAAGAAAAAGACATTTAATGGTTGAAAGATCCGAGTGACTTGCCCCGTGAAATACTAAGACAGTTCACCTTTTAGGAATTTAATACAGGATAATTCCACAAACATTTCCCTTAAATTTCAATTTCAATATTTATTAAGTAAATAACGACACATTTTTAATTTATAAAAATTTTTAATTTGAGATTTTGAAATTCTAATATTTTTATAGAAATTTTCTAATATACACTATGATCTATATTTTTATAGCACCTGTCTCAAGAGTTTCAACTAATCCGACTCTATCAAATTACAACTCATCTTCAAAGAATTTAATCACAACATGTATATATATCTTTCAGTAATTCACACCTCATCTTCAAGGAATTTTCAACTTATTTTCCAAAACTTGCAAGTAACCCTGTTACGAGTGTAATTTCAATACGTTCCATCTCAAAACTTGGGAAAAATGATTTTTTGAGAAAATCCATATTTTAATTGCAAAATATTTGGAACTTAATTGCAAAATTCCAAAGCACACCAGAGAGCACTTACGTTTTTGCTGACTGCAATTAATAATACACATGCGTTAGCTTCATCGCATACATTGTCGTAGGAACCACCACAACTCAAATTGGTTCATTATTAATTAATTGAGTTGGTCTTCGCACTGATCTCTTCCAAACTATCACACTGGAAAAGGAAAAAATACAAATGAATTTAACCACACCAAAAAGAAAAATGCATGCATCTACCATTAAAACTGTTGACCGGATTATTGGTGTGAGTTTAAATCCATTAAGAATCTTTATTTCCTTCCTTGGTATTTTAAATTTTGTTGCTTTTTTTATTGGTATTATCTTACTCCCTTGGCGCTTAATTATATAATTCTTAAAAAAATAGAAAAAATTGCTGAAATATCCACTGTAAAATATAATATCTAAAAATACTTAAAGATTTATGTCTTTAAGTGGATACACATCTTTACCTTTATATATATAACATATCTTTAAGTATAAATATTTTTTATTTTATACACAGTTAAAGATAAATTATATACAGTTAAAAAAAATTATATGCTAAAGATAGGTTACATTCATATCTTTAAACAAATTTCATTTTAGACATATTTGGCAATAAATTTTAAAATAGAAATTTTTAAAATAATTGTTCCTAAAAAGTGAACTTTGTTACAGGAAATTTATTATAACGGATGGGGTAGTTTCAGAAAAAGAGTTTTGTATATTGGGATTAAAAATTGAGATTGAGAATCATTAAAAAAGAAAAAAGAAGTTTCCATGTTTGATCACTATATATTTTTTTTTGGCCTTTTGTGCCATATGTTAAAGAGAATATTGGGATTATGTATGTAGGTAGAGAGAGGAATATGAGTAGAGTCGGAATGGAAAATGAATGAAAAACTTCCGATGGTGGAAGTGGGCCACACAGTAAAAACAGAAAAATACGACTCCCGCTGAAATGTCGAAAACGCCCCTAAGAATTGCGAATACAATGTAACCTGCGGGCACCATGTGTCCCAACCACGTCCCTCCTGCGCTGCACGTGCCTCCTATAAAGACCATCGCCACCCTCGTCGCCCCTTACATTGGATTCATAGCTCGTAACCCACTCAGCTACTTCCCCCCTCAGATCTGATGCTTCTTCCCCATATCACTCCCCTCTAATTAACCTAAAAGCCTCCATTTTTACAGATATCTCTGCCCCTCTCTCTATATCTATACCTATACCAAGCTCTCCGTTTCTGTATCTACTCATGGGGGAGGTCAATAAATCCTTATTTCTTTCTTTCTTTCTGGTTTTGTTCTTCTTTCGAGTCATTCTGGATTGTTTCTCTTTTCTATGAGTTTGTGATTTGGTTTTTGCTTTTTATGTTTCTGTGTGCAGGAGAAGAAAGCAGAGGAGACAAAACCCGAGGCGAAAGAAGAGGCCAAAAAGCCAGAAAACCAGGGTGAAGATAAGAAGGAAGAGAAAAAGCCGGAGGAGGAATCCAAAGACAACACTCCGCCGCCGCCGCAGCCGCCGCCGGAGATTGTGCTTAAAGTTTTCATGCATTGTGAAGGTTGTGCGCGCAAGGTTCGTCGATGCCTGAAAGGATTCCCAGGTGAGCTGAATCACTCTGTTCCTTCAACTTTTATTCCATTAATTGAAGGAGATGCTTATCTGGTATTCTGGGTTCAGGGGTTGAAGAAGTGATCATAGATTGTAAGAGTCACAAGGTTGTGGTCAGAGGAGAGGAGGCGGATCCGCAGAGGGTTCTAGAAAGAGTACAGAAGAAAAGCCATAGACAGGTTGAACTCATTTCTCCGATCCCGAAACCACCCACCGAGGAGGAGAAAAAACCAGAGGAGAAAGATAAGCCGGCGCCTGAGGAGAAGAAAGAAGAGGTTCAACCAGATTCTTCTTCTTCTTCTTTTTGGCCATATTAATAACAAATTAATGTTTATGTTTATTCTGATTTCTTGTTTTTTATTTGATTGGCAGGCCCAGATTATAACGGTGATTCTGAAAGTTCACATGCATTGCGAGGCTTGCGCTCAGGAAATCAAGAGACGCATACTGAAAATGATGGGTGCGTTACACGTTTTTCTGCAACTTCCTCCAAACATAGACAACTTGAGCTTCATGCAATTCAAGCCTTCTTCATCGTTTCTTTTCTCACATTATAATAAAGTGAAATAAATAATTGGCAGGAGTGGAATCAGCAGAAGCGGATCTGAACAAGTCAGAGGTGAGTGTGAAGGGAGTGTTTGATCCGGCGAAGTTGGTGGAGTTCGTGTTGAAACGGACGGGGAAGCAAGCTGTGATCTTGAAGCAAGAAGCGGTGGAGAAGAAAGCGGATGAAGGAGGAGCCGGAGAAAAAGAGAAGAAGGAGGAAGAAGGAAAAGGAGAAGAGAAGGAGGGGGAGAAGAATGGAGAGGGGGAAGCTGCGGCGGTGGCGGCCAAAGTGGAGGAGGAAGCGGTGACGGAAGAGACGAAGGTGGTGGAGATGAAGAGTGAATACCAATATTACCCTCCGAGGTACGTCATGGAGATGTACGCTTACCCGCCTCAGATCTTCAGCGACGAGAACCCAAATGCTTGCTCTGTCATGTAGATTGATGAGAGAGAAATTTGAAGAAATGTCAAGGGTATAATGGGAATCATGGTGAAATTCTGAAACTCGGGAAACTAATTTCTCTCTCTCTCTACCTTCCCTCTCCATGTTTGCATCTTCTATAATCTACAGATAAGCCGTGGAATTTTGTTTTGATTTTAACATATAAATAAATAATACTTTTGTATATTATATAGCTTTTGAATTGAAGTTGTATTTTACTTCATTAAAGTGGGGGAAATGATAAAAAATAATAAAAATGCTTACTTAAAAATTTTATTAATTAGAAATATATAAATTTAAATATTGATATTCTTTATATATAAGCTTTTTTTAATATTAAAAATTTATGTCTATAAAAATATATTAGGTTTTTAAGAAGAATTGCTTTTGAATTGGAAGACGATAATCCTACCAATAATTGGAAGTAATTGACATTATTGAAAATTTAAACAAAAAAAAATGCAAGTGATGAGTGATATTTAGAATGGACTAAGAGAATGATTGAGAAGTGAGGTAATAAGTAGGATATGTTTGGTATAAGGGAAATAGAAGTGTAAGTTAAATTTTTTTATTTAATATAATTGAAGTCACTGTTATTTTTAACATCTTAAACTATTTTAATTCTATAAAAAAAATTAAAAAATAAGATGATTGAAGTATAAGTAAAATATATCATATTATTTTATTCTAATTCATAAAATTTTAGAATAATTTTTATTTTTGTTAAATTATTAAAAAATATTTTTAATTATTTTATCCTAAATTATAAAAAATATATATTAATTCTATAATTATTTATATCATATTAAATAAATTTTTAAAATTTATTTTTAATTTAATTTTTATTTTTATTTAAAAAATCTTTCACTGACAAACGTACTGGTACATAATGAAAGGGTGAGTATTATTGTAGATGGTAGGGTGTTCATGGGCAAGGTTAAGCAGGGCAACCCTCTATCAGGTGTCCTGCCCGAAAAAAGTATGGGCTATATTTTGCAACCCGATGCCCGGCCCTGCCCGGTAAAAGCCCTAACCATTTTAGGCTGGGTATGGGCGGGATGGGTATGCCCAAGTTATGATACCATGTTCATGTTGTAGAAAAAAATCTGTAATTATAAACTTCTAAAATAATATCATATTTATATGTCTTCAAGAGTTAAATAATATCTATAATCCACTAAAAATAAGGTAACAAAAAGATAATAATTAAAGTTTTGAAATTCATTGCATATAAAAAAAAAGTCTTTAAGTCTGAGTAGTTTGTAATTATAACTTTACATCAATTTTTCAAATGTTAATAAGGATGAAGTATCTAAAAAAATAAAATAAATAATTATAATTTGTAATGCAATATTATTATGATTAATAAAGTTAAAAAAATATAGTTATAAATATTAAAAGAAGTAACTTATGTACTTAACTACTTGTATTTCTAAAATGACCCTTTAATTATCAGTAACTATCATATTCTCCCTTCCAAGTGTAGTGTTTAGGGAGAAAAGTAAAAAAAAAATAGTGCTCATGGGCAGGGCAGGGCAATCTCCCTGCCCGGTGCCCAGCTCGAAAAAAGTATGGGCTGTATTTTGCAACCCGATGCTTAACCTTATTTTATATTTATCGGGTTGGGTAGGATGTTTTTTTACAGGCTCCGGTAGATATATTGGATCGTGAGTTTTATGAATACCCTTGTAGATGGGAAGAGGGAGAGTTAAGATCCAAAGATGATGAAGTGAATTTGGGGGAATGACTCAGCTTTCTATCTTTTCAATGTACTTTTGGGAATTATGAGTGGGGAAAGGTGAGAACTGGGAACAATGATATCTGAATATATGATATGAGCTCCAACAAAATAAACCTTATAATTAACAAGCCCCCTAGATCTTAATTAGTTAGCGATGGACATAATTAACAAACCAAAGTGGAATTACATGCATTGCCTTATCTATTTCATAACATGTTTTAACTAATTCATATGTATCAATAAAAATAATTAAAACTATTATTTTTTTATAAAAAAATTAAATTATTTTTAATATTATATTACTAACTATGCAATAGCACCTTTTGTTGTAATGTAATGCCTACACTAAGCCACCCCTCATCCTGAAATAGTATTACGGTTCACTTTAATTCGAAAAAAAAGCTTTCTCGCATATCTAGAGAAAGTAAATTACGATTCACTTTGAAATATATATTAAATAAATCATCTGGAGTAACTTTTGGACAAGTTTAAAAGCTTATTTGATTCTAATCTCTACTTTCACGTTATTAAAACAATGATGTAAAGTTGTTTTTTCAACAAGTTTTGAAATCAAGCGATTAAAAAAAGGTTAAAAATAGTTTAAAAATTTGGAAAAGAGTCTTCCATTGAATTTTTTGAGTGATAAAGATCTAAATTAGAGTTTCAATATTGTATAAGTACAAAATTTATAAAACATTAATACTTTTTATATATAAACTTTTATGAAGTATTTTTTTTATTAATAAAATTTTTAGTAATAGACTTTTTTCCAATTTTTTTAAAATAGTTTTCTCTATTCACATAATTGTCAATAATACAATATCTACCTTTTCTCTAAGATTTAAGCAGTTTTTATTTTTTGGGGTTAAATGGGGCCACGCAGGGCATTTTTTTTAGACTAGGCGATTGTTATTTTTTACCCAACTAGACGACTGACTCTAATACGTAATATCAGTTGAGGGGATTTAACAGAGAATTTTTGTCGTACATTAATTCATGTGAGGCAACTAACGCAAAAGTTAAAATCGGGGGCCCAATTCGACCATTTCCACGTTGCTTTTCTAAAGGGATTTTCTTTTTTTTTAGAAAGGAGGAAAACTCAAGAATAAAAAATAAAAAAAGAAGGGCTTAAACTCTGACAAAGTTGGTGTCAGTAAAAGTGGAAGCAGTGCATGGGGTTTTCATTCTCGTCGATAAAAAGTACCACTACACTCGTGGCTAAGAGCCTGGGATTATGGCATCCCACATTTGATTTTTTTAAATTTTAAAAAAAATAACTTACATAATACTTATTTATATATTGTCATGTAAGCCATATATATTTTGTAATATTTAATCATACTAATCTCATACAGTCAAACTAACATAATTTCTACATACCCAACCTAAATACTATATATTATCTAATATACTGTCAATAAATATGTTAGATTATTCTTTTTTTTTTGGCGTATCCTGAATTCACCATTGCAATGGACAACTCAACATACTCAAACTAATTTGAATTCAGAGACTCTTAGATAATGGGACGGGGCTAAGACATAAGTTAATGATGATGGCAACAGATATTAGATAATGGGAAAAAAGGAGTGTTCCATGGCCTCAGACTCACAACGTTTATTTTCTCGAAAAGTTGTTGTGACTGTTTGTGCCTCAAAAGATTCGATTGTCACGTGCTAATTTCATAATTCCGCTTATTCTTTCTCTTAATCACTTTGATCATTCTAATACTGTTGGGAATATTCAATCTTCTTAGCTTCATCTGGTTTGTTCAGTTCATGCATGTGTTTCAACAATCGTAGTCCTTTTTTCAAAAGAACATAATAAAAAATATGGCAATACATGTACTTTCCTCTTTTAGTTCCGATCTTTCTCTCCTTGGTTCTGGCCGACGCCAAAGAATCAAATTCAAAATTCACACAAAGCTCATTTTCGCAGACAAGCTTTTTGTCATTTTTCTAAACTCGTGTGTGTGTGTTCGTGCATGTATCATTATATAAATAATTTAATTCTAAATAAGGGTAATATACCCATCTTAAAATGGGCACTTGGTCTTGCATTTTTTAAGCTCTTCTCTGAGTTTCTCAAACATGCCACCCACAACTAATCGGAGAATTTATCACACTTTCCTCAAGGATTCTCGGGTGCAAAGAATTTATTGTTTTAATAATCGGAGAAGTATCATGAGGGCTTGACCTTCGCTATAGGGTTCAATTGTTCAAGCAGATGTGGGATATAGAAGAAGCAGAAGGTTCGCAGAGTATGAGAAACATGCTTGACCTATTAACAATGAGCAAATGTTCCAAGGGGCTTCTCTTCGGAACAAAGAGGAATTTGCATTCAGAGCCACAAAATAAAAAAAAAAAAAACATAAACCAGAACAAAACCCTCTTTTTTAAAGGGACCTCTTTGCTTTCTAGCAAACTTGAATCTAGCTCTGTCTTGTTAGTCGAATGAGCTGAAATCAGATGGCTTTCTCAGCATGGTGTTTGAACACAATTTCCAAGTCAGGAGGAGTGAAGAACTCTCTAACACCGTTAAAGTTATGTCGCCGTGACAGTCGGGGCTTCCATGGCGCCAGCGAGAGCCGCAACTTTTCTGGTATTCTTGCCTTTTTCGCCGTCAGGGTCGTCGAGCAGACTTCCTCGTCCTCCTCCTCTCTCTCTTTCCATGGAAGTTGAGTTTTAGAAGATGAAGATATTAAATGTTACGGCGGCCGATGAGATTGACATTTCTTGACCTTTTTTCCCCGCTTTTTCCACGTCCATGTCAGTATGGGCTGATACATTAATTTTGCCACCTCTGCTCGCATAGTCAGCACAAATTTAATGATATCAGTGACACGTTAGCAAATTTAACTCCATTAACTCAGCTCTAAATCATTTTCAAATTATGGATATTAATAATTTTATAATTATAATTAAATTAAATTATTTACCTAACTATTATAATTATAATTACGAGTAATAAAAAAAAGTTTGAAAAAAAAGTTATTTTCATTCCAAATAATTAAGGAGCAGAGCTGAACGAGCGTGTGTATTAAAATATAAAATTGAGAGGGTTAATTATGCGACTAATGTCAATTTACGAAAGATCAATTGGTCTGATGATTAAGATGACCCTTTAGTGATATCAGGTCTTGGTTCCATCCCCAATTCTCTGTTAGACTTTATGCCTGCGTCCAAATCCAAAAGTAGATAAAGTCAATTAAATTGTAAAATTATCAATAGCAATTGAGTTTAGCTTAATGTCTTAACCCTCAAGTCATGTGTTGTGGGGTGACATTTATGATACATTTGGTAAGATAATTTTTTTTTAATAAAAATATAAGTAGAAATTGAAGTAGAAACGAAAATAAAATTAACTTAAAAATATGCTTTAGAAATTTATTTAATATATTAGAAATGAGTATAGAATTGATGTATATTTTTTTATAAGGTAAAATAGTCTAAAATATTTTTTTTATAAATTAGGAATAGTTAAAATTGTCTAAAATTTTTATAACTTAGAGTAAAATAGTTTAAAATATTTCACTTTCACTTCTCTCATCTCATTTCCTAATTTTTTTATAGAATTAAAATATTTTAAAATATTTAAAATAAAATGAAAGTGATTTCTATTATATCTAAGAGAAATATTTGATTATACTTTTAATTATCAAATATACCCTTAGTACCTAATGGTGTATTGAATAAAATTACCTTTGAACAATATATAAAGACACATACATACGCAAGAAAAACATATAGTTTTTGCAAAATTAAGTTGGAGGAATACATAGGGAAAGCGAAATGATGAAGGAGAGTGGGAATTTAAAATAGGAATGAATGCAAATTAAATGGAGAGGATGAGGAGTTGGGATATGTTTGGCATGCTTATTAATCAATGCATAATAACAAATAAAGCCATGAACAGCGCTTGGTCACTAAATGAGATATTTTCCTCACCGCCCCTTTCTTTCATTTTGTTCCCATCCCAACCTGAACGAACCAGTACCACATTTTGAACCTCCTCTCATTACTTTATCCAACACAGTCTTTCCAATTTCAACCCTCCATTCTTTTAATTTGTTCCGGTTAAAAAATAAACATATCAGGTATAATATAATCAATTCAAATTATGACATACATAAATATAAAATTTATATGAGATGCAGCGAAAAAAATTAAAATTATTTTTTGTCATTAATTTTACTGATATAGATTTGAGAATAATTTGAATCAATAGAAATACCTGTCAATCAGAAAATACTGTTAGATAAACGACATGTTCTTCTAATTGGTGATTAGGCACATTAATGGCAATTTATATATTATTATCACCGGTAGGGAACCTTCGAGAATGAGTTGAGAAACTAGATTTTCGCTCTGAACTCAGAAAACTATCCTACGAAAAAAACTCAATTGTTAATTTTTAATATCAGAAAATTAACCTTAATAAACTGAGTCAATAACCCACCTTAAACGGGCCTAAATAACTACAGGCTACACTAAAAAATATTTATTAATTATCTTAATTCATATCATATTATAATAATAAATATCTCCTATTTTCTTCCTATGCTTTGGCTAACATCCTAATTGAATTTCTCGTCTTTTCCCTTATGCTTTAACAATAGTTAAGTAAATGATTGATATTGATAATATTGTGGAAAGATCTAGAAAGAGATCAATTAGAAATATATTTAAGCAAGTTATAAATTAGGGCTTTTTCACCCCCCTCCCACAAAATTAGAATCTCACAGTAAATAAATATAATTAAAAAATTAGTTGTTAATGGAGTTCAATAATACTAATATTATTTAATTTATACAGTTGACCTCAATTTAATATAATAAAAGCTAAAATATACGTTAATATATTATATTTGTATTAAGTTTTATTTTAATATTTTAAATTTATTACTATTTATTTTATTAATAAAAAATACTGACTCTATGCTGAGTCAATAAATAAAAGTCTAAAATTTAAATGCTAGTAAATTTTTTAATTTAAAATATATCTAAGAGGAATAGTAACGTAGTAATTTTAAATTTTTATATTTGTAAAAGGTTAATTTTAATTTTAAAATATAAAAATAATTATATTAAATAATTAAAATTAAATTTAAAGGTATTTTGTAATTAATCAATTGCTAAGTCGCTGTTCTCCATAAATAAAGTTAATGACGTTAACTTTAAAAAGTTAATAGTGTATTTTTTTAAATTTAAATGAATAAAATAAAATTTAGTGTAAGTATAAAAAAATAAATATATATTTTAATTTATAAGAAAAATATTAATTTTTTTTATATCCCCAACCCCGATACTCAATTCATTTAAACATATGTATTATAAAAAAAAATAGTAACTTTTGGTGGTGTTGTTAAGATTGTCATGTATTTAAAAAGAAAATAACATAAAAAATACAAATGTACGAAAATGAATTTTCTTTATTTTTACATTTAGTATATTTGGAAAAAAATATCTAAAGTAACAGAAGAAAAAAATGGTACAGTACAGAAGCAAGGAGTAGCGTATCCACATTTATTCGTCGACGAACCAGCGTTCCACACTTGGTAGAGCAGCCGTCGGACGCCGTCCACCGTTGTCAGCTGTGCGTGGTTGTTCTCTGGCAAATATTGAAGGAGGTTGAACCCTAGGGCTCTCTCTACTCCCAAAATCCGGTGAGATCGATTAGTTCAATCTGGCTTTGAATTATTTTTGAGTTTGTCATCTGTTCCCTTCGGGGTTGTCAACCCCATGTCGGACGCCGTCGCACTGTTCTTGCTTCGTTTTAAACTTTTCATTTTAATTTGGCTTGGAATCTGGTCGTGTAATCGTTTGGATATTGACACTTTTGAGTAAAGATTAGAGTCAATTCTTTTTTTAAAAAAATAATTGATTACTTGTTTTTGCTTCAACGGTGTGTAACCGGCTGTTCGTCTGCCCTCTTCATTTTGATTACTAGTACTTATATGCTTTGGATTGTTTTGTTGTGCAATGTTAGACTTGTTATGTATTGGCATTTCTTCATTAATCTCTTCATGTTATCATCAATTTAGAAGATTCTCAAGGTATTTGTGATGCATGCTTTGGTAAATGTCTTGGATCTAGTCGTGTCTGTCAATTTAGAAGCTTGAGTTTAAATTGTTATTCTTCAGGGGCTTGGAGGAGTTGCCTGAATCAATTGGCTTACTAAGGCAGAGGGTATTATATCAACTAAGCATATTTCTACGATTTATATAGGTCCGCCTATGTTAATAACCCTACTTGATATCAATTGAAACATTGTAAAAGCTGAACTTTGTTTATTGGGCTTGAAAATGCTTCATTGCGTGTTTTATTTAGGGTTATCATTTTCTTTTCCACGAGCATAAAATTGGAGTTATGGAAAGAATGAGTTAGCAAGCATGGAGATACTGAAGTTGAGTAAAGAAAACATGTCCGGCTTAATTCCCCATAGACTATTCTTTGTAAATTGGTATCAATACATTTGAATAATATGATACCTGACTGCTGACTGTTCACAGGCACACACTTTTATACTGCATCTCTGTATTTTTTTTCTCTTGTATTTATTTTCCAGTATGACTTTAAATCTCTTGCAGTCCTTTGCATCTGCTGTTTTAAAATTTTGGTCCAATTTCCAAAGAACTCAATGTAGAAATTCTGTTGAGTCTTCACAGCTGATGATTTTATTGTAAGCATAGGAAAAATCAATTGGTAGGTGATAATATTTTCAAGGAATGGGGATGGGAAATTGGTAGGCGGATTTCCTACTTTAATGGGGGAATTTTTTGCCTTTATATGCAAAAAAAGGGAAGCGGGGGTGTTAACAAGAATGCATTGGTTGAGCAAGGACTTTAATGGGACTGTGCTCACTTTGCTATTGGGCGACAAGGATGGGGAGTGAGATCTCTCACTCATACCTCTTACTTCGCCAACTTAACAAGGGAAAGTGGCTAATTGAATTGAGCCTTGCATTTGATAACAATATCTTTCTTACAGAATTTAGCAAGACAATAATCCATATGCTCAGGCGGGGATTGGAATTTAGTACCCTAGAGCGGGAGGATATTCATCATGAGTTGTGAACTTGCTTTGTTCTTGTTGATTTATGATTTTTAATTAAGTTTACACGGTCAAATTGCAGTTGTGTTGTTATTTACATTATTTATTTTATGCAGAGCATCAATCACGGTACTCTTCTTTTTTTATTTATTTTTTAAAATTATATTTATCTTTGTTACCAGGTGAAGAGAAGCAGATGGGAGCCTACCCACTGTCCATTCATTGGTTGAAGTAATTGTACCATTCCGCTTATAACTTTGTTTTTGGGAAGGTTGGCATCTTCATTGTGAAGTTGAAAAATGCTATTTCTCCAAACTTCAGCCCTGCCTAGATGCTTCTCACCTTTTTGTGCCACAGAAAGAGATCCCAGTTTTTATCGTTCTTCATCATTTAATATTCACAATTTAAATGTTCTCTCTGCTGATGATACTTCTCATTTGAGATTGTTCTTGCATTCCACTCTACATTGTCATCGTACCATCCAATCTGTGCCTCTATCTGCTGCTTCAAAAAATTCTCTTCCAGAACCAGAACCTGAAGCTAGCTCCAGTTCCTCTCCCAGAGCTAGACGTAAGCCCAGAAGCCGCAGCCCAAAAAATGAGGTGACTGATGTTGACGATAAAAATTCTGCCAAGGTCTCCCTAACGATTCCAAGGAAGCCAAGGCGTGGGCGTAGAAGTGAAGCTATGGCAGTTGAAGATTTCATACGTGATTCGATCGATAGGACATTTGCTTCAATTCAGGAACAAAGCTCTGATGTTTTGGAGAATAAGGAAAACATAATGAAGGAAAGAGTTTTTGACAATTCAAAATCTGAAAGCAGTGATGATGATGATGATGATGATGAGGAGGAGGAGGAGGAGGAGCAGGAGCATGAGGAAGATGCTAACAATGGGGGAAAGAAGAAGATGGTGATTGAGGAAGAAAGTAAGAATTGGCCCCTGGATGCTGATGTTGGTTGGGGAATAAGAGCTTCTGATTATTTTGAACAGCATCCAATAAAGAATGTTATTGGGGAAGATGGTGTTGAAATTGACTGGGAAGGGGAGATTGATGATAATTGGGTGCAAGAGATCAACTCTTTGGAATGGGAGAGTTATGCTTTCCATCCCAGTCCACTAGTTGTACTTGTCTTTGAAAGATATAACAGGTTATAACCTCTATCTCTCCTGGTATATGCTTTGGTGATTTTTTCAGTTTTTTTTTTGGGTGTGGGTTTGGTAGGGAAAACACCAGAGGAAGGATAAAGCTTGAGATGCATATCTAAACTTCTCTAAACACTTTAAAAACAAAGGCTATGGCAAAGAAATATGTCAGTTGGCTAACGTCGTCTATAATTTTGTATAATATGAACGAGATTGAGATCCTGAAATAATATTTTAGGGTCCCAATTTAGATGAACTAGCCTTATGTTATAATATGCCAAAGATGATTTTTTTTTCTTGCCTGGAAAAGGTTACTATTTGCGAAAACCTCTCCCCTTTTTCTCTAATGATGTTAATATGATCAGGAGAATAGTTATTTATGTAGGGGCACTTGATAGCTAATGGCAACTCTTGTTGTTTGTTTTAAATATTCCACAGGGCGATGGATAACTGGAAAATTTTGAAAGAGTTGGAGAAAGCGATTAAGGTATACTGGGGTGCCAAAGATCGGTTGCCTCCGCGGGTACGATCACATTTCATTCATCTAGCACCAATTTATATACAACCTAGTTGATTGTCTTCTGTTACATTATGTTTTGAGTTATTTGATCATAATGTGTTGAACTGCGTGGTAACAGGCGGTTAAGATAGACATTAATATAGAGAGAGACTTGGCATATGCCCTTAAAGCCAAAGAATGCCCACAAATATTATTTTTACGTGGGAACAAGATCGTGTATAGGGAGAAAGGTGACAATACTTGGGATCTTGCTCTTCACTGTTGTTTAGTTGATACCACAAGACACACACGTCTCTTTGTTTGGGGCTTATTCTCACCGAAGATTCCTTGTTATTGTTATTTTTGCAGAACACAGGACGGCAGATGAGTTAGTTCAGATGATTGCATTTTTCTATTACAATGCAAAGAAGCCTTCGTGGATCGACGACACGGCATTATATCTTAAATAATGATTAGTTTTCAAGGTTGTCGTAGAAAATTACCTCCATAGATTTGACTAATCTCGTAGATTAGATGTCTGTCATGTTCCTTTTTTTTTCCTGGGCCATGTTAAGATGGTAACTTGTATTCTTAGGTTTGTTATTCTTCTTTGATACCTTGAAAACAATTATTGTTGATTTGGAAGAAAAGTTAAGATGGTGGGGTGATTTATATATAGAAAATATATAAGGAGGGGCATAGTAATGAAAGGCCATCCGTGTTAGAATGGAGAACGTAGGAGCATATGTAATTAGAGGATTAATCTATCGGTCCAACTATACTCCATACAAGAAGAGAAAATATCTGAAGATATTTTCTTAAAATAATAAATAAAGGTTGATACCTGTAAGCAGGTTGTTAATTATTTTCTATTATCAAATAATAATCCCACAGGTGCTATGCACGTGACACCAGCCACAAAGGCTAATAAAGATGAAACAAAGGGATCAGAGTATTTCAGAGGGGGTGCATAATTGGATGATGAGAAGGAATTGATAGGGGATCAGATGCAAGATTTGGTAATCTTTACCTGTTGTGATGTGATAAACTTTTTAATTCTACTGTGAAAAAACAAACAAGAAGGACAAAGGGATCTTAAAGGATGTGCAAAACGACTGTGGAAGCAATAATTGTAGGGGATGAGTTATGATTTAGATTCCGTTTCCTACCAGAAGCATCATTACCTTCACGATTAAGGGTGTGTTTGGATTAGCTTTTGGAGAATAGATTATGGGAAGAATAGATTTTGGAGAATAGATTTTGGGAAGAATAGATTTTGGGAATAAAGATGTTTGGATGATTAGTAGTAGAATCACTTTTTATATTGGTAAATTACTAAAAAGGGTATGATATGATTAAAAGTAAGAGAGATGAAAGATGATAGAGAAGAAATAGGAGAGAGAAGAGAGTGTAGAGAGGAGAGAGGAGAGAGAAAAAGAGAGATAAGAGAGGAGAGAAGAGAGAGAAAAAGAGAGATAAGAGAAGAGAGAGGAGAGATAATAGAGAGGAGAGAGGAGAGAGGAGAGAGGGTGTAAAAAAAGTAAGGGTATAATAGTAATTGGATAATCCAAAACCTAGGTTTCAAAGAAAAAGCTATTTTCAGTAGCTTATTCAAAACCTAGGTTTCAAACCGAGGTTTTGTCCAAAATCAATTCTCAACAAAAATTGCTGTTTGTGTGAAAATTTTCCAAACCGAGGTTTTACCCCATAATTGATTCTCAAACCATGGTGCCAAACAGGCACTAATCCATTTATCAATCGTGATTGAGTGTCCCATGTCTAATCAAACAAAACTTTGGTTTAATCCCAGAATAATCAGCATTAACATCAGTCACTTGCGTACTTGATAGAAACTTCCCTTGTGTCTCTTCATTATCCTCCTCCATCCCATCCCCTTCCAATCTTTCTTCGCCATTTGCCCATTGGTACCACGTTCTCTTCTTGTTTTTTTTTACAAAAAAAATTAAATAAGTTCGGCACCGGTCCCCACTAAAGTCAGGACATAATTTCAGGGTTCAGAAAGCGCTTATAAGGAACTTACAATATCACTTTTCAAAGAACCTTTCATAACAACAGCGAGAATCGAACTCGCGTCATTGTGAGATACATTCTCTTCTTTTGCTCTTACAAGGACCAATCAATCACGGCCTAATAACTTTTTTTTTTAATATTATCAATTGGTATCTGACATTTTTTTCTGGATCCTAGTATTATGTATTTGAGCAACTAACTAATCTAATTTCAGGATTCATTGTTATTTCTCCTAGCACAAGCATCTTTTTTGGGACTCAAGTTCGAGATTTTGTAACCCTTATACCGGTAGACTAACTCTGTTGATTCATCGTCTAATAATTTCTCTCCTGTTAGATTTTGTACTCATCTTCAATGACCTCACCTCTTTTTTGTTTTGCCCTTCATCGGTAAGTCATTTTTTTTTGTACAAGAATTTTTGGAAAGGGGCCTAGGCGATACCAATTCGGGCAGGGCGAGCCGTCAATTACTCTCAAGCGTAAACCTAAACACCCAAGAGTTAGGATGCCTCCTCAAGCGTCGCAACTGAAATCGTAACAAAGTGGTACTTCCTAGGGATCGAATACGGTCTAAATAGTTACATGTCTCATCTTTTTGCCAGCTAAACCTATTAACGATGGGTATCGGTAAGTGAATTTTATATCATGAGACCAAAGCAGAATGGGTTAATGACTTAGCCCACCTCAGTTCTACAGTGTTCAGCATCCAATGAGCTGATGTTGTGAGGGGCATGGTAGATTAGGATCTAAGCCCAAAGGAAACATCCGCCACAAAATTAGGCTACTTAATCAGCTGCCAAATCACATGACCTGGCTACCCAAATCAAGCCCCAACTATAAATATCTTCACTCACAATTGCAATTATATCCCTCAAATCTGGACAAGGCCCAATAACATTAACTAGTTATTGGGTCTAGCAAAATGAGCTAATATCTCATAACATGACAAATAAATGTTTAAATTACACTAAGAGAAATGCTTATATTTAGTGTGCGATAGTGCTTTGAAGAGTCCAATAAAATGATACATATACTTAGGCCAAAAAATTGCCTCACAATTAACAAGTGAGGTCTAGCAGGAAGGGTTAATTTCTAACAACATGATGAATTAAGATTTAAAATCTTACTAGAAGAGGTACATATATTTATTTAGTGTGAATAATATATTAAATATAATTATTTCAAATAAAAGAATATGTCTGCATTAGTAAAAAAGAAAAGAATTGCTTCATAGAGGTCCAAGGCCCATCTGCATTGCTTCTGTCAACGCCGAAGCTTCACAGGCTGTGTTTAATAGGATTGATATGAAGGACGATGATGTAACTTGACGGCACTCTCAATTCAAAGGCTAAGTTTTGTTACAAAAATATGTGCATACTGTTCACAATTTATAAAAGATTATGACTTATTAAAGTAGTTAAAAGCAATACTAGTGGCACATCGCCTGTGCCCTCTGCTTCAATGCTCCATTAAAATAATGAACACGCGGTCACTAATCAGAGCCAGTGAGAGTAAGTGTGAAGTCCTTATCTTCGGATAATCCGCAACCATAGAAACCATCGATCACTCTCATTTGACCACGTGTTGCCGCCCCTCATGATGCCCAAACGCGTACACGTGGACAAATTAAGATCCTCCACAGTATATGAGAAATCTACTCAATGCAGACAGCGACGATATTGCAGATGCAAAGGCAGAATCGAATTCTTCCCCTCTCATCTTCCCCGCAATACAAGTAATCCTCTCGTCTTTAATTTGTTACCCCCAATCCAATTAGCTTTCTCTTCTGCGTAAGAATATGGGCAAATTATGGACCTTGATCGCCCATCTTCATTCTCTCGCCGGGTACTATTCCGGTCTCCTTTTTGTTCTTTTCTTGTCTATATATATCATTCAAACTCTCGATCCAACTGATGGTGTTATTGTCTTTGCAGGCCGGTGCTGACGTTATTGTACCCCTTGTGAGTATTGCTGTGTTTTGGGTTTGGGTTTAGGTGGCTATATTAAATTATGTAACTGAACGGTGATGACAGGTATGCGTCGGTGGTGGCAATAGAGTCTCCTTCGAAGGTGGACGATCAACAGTGGCTATCTTACTGGATCCTATACTCCTTCCTCACGCTCACTGAAATGGTCCTGCAATCAATTCTAGAGTGGTGAGTGTGAATCTCTCTCCAGTATATAACAAACCAAATCACTCTTTGTTTTGTTTTTGTTTTGGGTAATCTGTGATGATCAAGTATGCGGTGAACATGAAGGATTCCGATATGGTACGACGTGAAGTTGGTGGCGGTGGCGTGGTTGGTTCTGCCACAGTTCAACGGGGCGGCGTTCTTGTACGAGAGATTCGTTAGAGAGCAAATCAGGAGATACGTTACAGGGAGAGATTCACATCATCAGCACCAGCATGCTTCTTCTTCTTCTTCTACTTCTTCTTTGCAGTCCATAGCTAAACTGAAGAAACAGAAGTCGCCTACTGCTGCTAACGTGAAGGGGAAGAAAAAGTTCGTGGATTTCATCCTTCCCAAGAAAGTGAGTTTAATTTCTTCCATTCTTAATTAATGGTAATTGTTTATGTGTTATTTATTGGTAATAAATGTGGTGCTTGCGCGTGGGATGCAGGGTGATCACGACGTGTATTGAAGAATGAAGACGAAGCGAAAATTCCAAGTTTCGTGGCCTCGCTTTTTTCTGTTTGGATATTCCTTTACCACTTACCTGTTTTTGCATCTTTCTTCCCAACTATCGTATCATCGTATCATATTCATGTATTTACTTTTTTTGGGTACAATATTCATGTATTTATAAAAGAAAAGAAATTACGCGTGTCACATCCAAATCCAATTTAGCAGAGCCTGTAATATAAGAGTCCGGCCCACTTGTTCCTTTATGGGCCTGAAGTCTTTACTTAGATCAGTATCCCGTCGGGCTACAAGCCTGCAACCTTAGGACTTTCTCGTCTTAAATGAATAATAATATTTTTTTCGGGAATTGTTTAACTAGATATTATTAATTCCAATGAAGCTGATGTGACTAACTTATTCTATGTGTGTTAGGATTTATGATATAGGGCTTGTATTGGGCTTGTTATTTTTTTATACAAATTGAGCTTGTTATTTTGTAATTAACATCTTGTCTGGGTAGTAAGCGGCTTGATATCGTTTAAATGAGGTCTTAAGTTTGAGTTTTTGCGTATACAAAAAATCTTCGTTAGGAGACTCACCCACTATGGCCGGTACGCGAGGCGGGTCAGATCCAGATGTAGTCGGGGGGCAAAGTTCCGGTGAATTGGGTGGACAATAAAAAGAAACATTCAAAAAATGCACCCATCATCCATGAGTTCAATTGGTAAAAGGGTAAAATATACGATTATTTAAAACTTGTTCGATCTTTGGGGAGTATTATTTTGTTGTGGTTTCAGTCGCGGTGTTTAGGGAGGCATCTTAGTATTTGGGTATTTAAGTTTACGTTTAAGGATAATAGACGACTCGTTTTACTTAATATTAGTATTGCCTAAGAGGAAGGGAGATTTTGCCATTTTTTTTAATTGTGGATGAGTTTAATTTTTTTCTAAAATTTTTTATAAAACAAAAACAAATTGGGAAAACGCGACACACTAGGGATGATCGGGCCTATTACGCTTTTCTTTCTCCAAGAATGGCCTGCGTCGGTGCGTCCTAATAATAAGCAATGAACAATACTAGAGTAGAGACTTATTTCCCGTCGCATATAAAAAAAAAAAAAAAACTACAGTAAAGATGCAACAATAGACCTTTTCCGTACAATAGCCAGAATTAAAAATTAATAAAAATAAGAAAAAGAAGGAAAACTTGGTAATAAGTTCCAGTTTATAAAATTTATTGGTTATAAAGTGGCTGTTTGGATAACACTCTAACCTTAATTTTAAAAAAATTTCTTACCCAAAGTTTAGTTTGAAATTTTTTTAATACAAACAACTATATTTTTTCTAAATATGTTTATAGACTAAACCATATTTTTAAATAGATTACTAGAATAGTTTCTGGAATAGTAAAAAAAATTATGGATTACTTAATTACTATTTTATCTCTACTTTTTTTGACACACTCTCTTCTGCGATTATCACCGTCGTATTGCTGTCGCTATCGCCGTCGCCATTGAGCCATTCGTTGCTACTGTTTTCTTCCTTCGTCGTCAGGACTTCGGTTGGAGATCGTCATCGTTGGTCTTCATCTTGGACCTATCGCTGGTGAATGTTGGTCGTCTTTCTCCGTCACTGGTCGCCCTCTTCCGTCGTTGGTCTTCTTCCTCTGTTGACGGTAGAAGAAAGTACAGGAGAGAGAGAGGAAAAAAATAAAGAAATTGAATATGTTTTTTATAAAATTATATAATTTCTAGTAATTTACTAATATCAAAAATTCTTTTAGTAATAACTATCTAAATACTCATTTATTTAGAATCACTTTTTTCTATAAGTTCTTCTCCATAAGCATTTTTTTTTAAAGCTGTCTAAAAATCATTTTTTCATAAACTCTTTTTCAAAAGTCTATCCAAACAGGCTTTAAGACTTGCGATTGAGTTTTTATGCTCTATGTATATAAATTTTTTAGAACATCAGTATTTTTATTATTTTTTTAAGAAAATTCCTTCAAACTCTATGGATCCATCTCCAAAGCCAATGAGAAGACTGTACTATATAGTTTCTCAATGCGCTTAAAATATACTCGAGGATATTGACCATATTTTTAAATTATATCCTTTGGCCTCTAGTGTTTGGAAGAAAATCCTTCCTCAAGATCTTTGCAATGATTTATTTGGATAAGATACTATACAGTGATTGAAAAAAATGATTCTAACTAAGCAATTATATATTTCTTGAAAGATTTGTATAAACATTATATGTTGAAAATTGTGGGAGGCTAAAAATAAACAACTTTTTGTAGACGAAATATATACTCTTGAAAGAATTTTAACACAAGTTAAAACTATTGTTAGTAACACTTTGAATAATTTTAACATATATAGATTGCTTTTGTAGAATTTTTCTATTCATACGTGGTCTGTATAGTTTAAATTATTTGTTTAGTCTATAGTAATCTAATTTATCTTTATAACCATGATATTTCTTCGCCACTTTAAGTAAAGGTATTTAATAAATTCTAAAGTAACCGTCTTTTTTTTTTTTTAAAGCCTCAAGCCCCCTGCCTCCACATACACGTGTAGGTGTTCGGAGTTATCTTTTCAAACCTTGTGGCCGGTCCCAAAAGGACAGAAGCCATTTACTACATGGATGGTTGTGGTTAACTTAAATATATAAATAACTCTGTATTTATTTTATTATTAAAAACAATTGTGCCTAATTAATAATTTCTTTATTGAAAAAAACCACATCTCAAGTTGTAATTTAGCAAGATTCTTGCTCATTGAAATAACTAAACAAGGTGTTGACAATTGTTTTTTGAAGATATTTTTTTTTGTCCACCCAGTTCATCAGAATTTTGCCCCGATTATATCCGGATCTGACCTGCGTCGCGCACCTGATTATGGTGGGTCTGCATATGCCAAGGCTTGAACTCAAGATTTTATTTAAATAATATCGAGCCACTTACTATTCAAACTAACCCTGTTAGTATTTTTTCGAGGATGTTGTTTTCATCCTATGCTCTCTCATACCTTAAATAAGATGTTGCCTTTTTTTCAAGGAAGGGCAACACCCGTGAGAATTTGGGTTTCCGTCTTTTAATAAAATATATTAATTTATATGGTTTAAATTTGATTTTATTAGAAGAAAAATTATTGTAAATATTTTTAACTGTTTAAATTAATCACACAATTACAAGTTTTTTTTATGTAAGAAACGTTTGAACCCTAAACATCTATCCAAGGGATGTATATTTCTATAAACATCTCCATATTTACTTTTTCTCAATGATAAGCATTCTTCCAGGAAAAGATCCAGAATATTATTTTGCATTCAAATAAGCCGAGTGTTTTGCAAGGAAAGATCTAGAATGACTACAAATAGTATTGTGATTTTATTATCTATCTGGGCTTCAAACAAAATCTTTCCCACTTGTCATCCAGCAATAAGGCCCCATAATCAAAAGATAGAGGTTCACAAATTCTTTACAGAGTGCTTTCTTAGAAGAGACGCGACCAAAATATTTGCATTTGTCAACAAAGCTTTTGTACTAAAAGAATTGTGAATGATAAAAGGATAATATTGTTTGTCACCCAATAATACAATCCCCAAGTTCATCACTTTGATAAGGATTCTCCCTTAGAAAAGAAGCCATCGGACGCATTATTTTTCATAATCTTGGATTTAGCAGCCACCCTTAAAGTTAATGATAATGTCTTCTAAGCTAGAATCAAACAAATGCTTTTAACTAAAACTAATTATACGTGATGAGATAAAAAAGCCACCTTAAACTCGATTAGAGATAAGGGGGGTAAATAGTTATAATATCAAAAAGGGAAGTTGCCAACAAAAAACCACGTCAACCTGTCCCATTACTTTATCTAAAGTGGTTAATTCCCCACAAGTAACGATAAACTAACAAGCCAGGTGATTTTACTAATCAATCCCTGCCTTCATCTATTTAATTACGTAGTTTTTATTTTTGCTCTGCGTACAGTCAGAGAACTCTCAAGTGTAAAGACTTGAGCTCAATGGACAGATACAAAAGGAGCCAGTTTCTGGAGCATCTGTATTTCTATTTCTTGACAGTTTTAACTTGCAGTCTCTTCTACTGCATCACTTCATGGCTCCTTTATCTTCCTTCCCTTGTGAAGGCCGTCTTCTTCGTGTTGATTCCTAGTTTTGCTTCTGTATTGTTGAGCTTGAAGATGTTGTTTATCATAGGAAACCTCATCATTTTGGCCATAGTAGTAGACTCCAGAATCTTCTTCTCTCCGCATGATTCTTCTTCTTTAACCACTCATCATGTGTGCTTCTATGACGAATACGTCAACAGCAGCCAAACTCAATGGCCTCAAATTGCAACTGCCCAGTTCAAGAAGATGAACAGGAGGGAAGAAAATGTGGTCTCTGCTTCTGATGAACTTAATAAAAGGGCTGATGAATTCATCGCAAGAGTCCTCAGGCAGAGGAGGCTTGAACTTGGCCATCTGAAACGTGACAGATTCCCATTGGGGTATAATTGAGAATTTGATATGGTGGTTAATACGGTTACTGATGGGAAGATATATATATCAAGCACTGTAAACGGCTTAATGTTACAATAACTTATTTATAAGGCAAATATACGTTAAATCAGTACTTGTCGTTTTGAAGAAATTGTACAAATAATTTCTGGTTCTTGAGTGTGGGCAACTTCCTCGTCGAGAAGATTCCATTTACAAAAGCAGAGTAACAAAGCTACTTTGCCCCTGCTTTTTCTACATTCTCGAAAAGTCTAGCGAGCTTACGGATAATCCTAAATTCCTAATGAATGGAATCGCGAATGACTCTAGAAACAGTGTCGTTTTCGAGTCTGATATCATAATCTTGGTGAGATAGCGTGACCGGTTCCGAGAGGAAGGAACCTGTTAAAGGACAAATCGAAACGTCACCAGACAATAGGCACCGATGCGTTCGCTATCTTTGAGCTATTACATGGCATGCATTGGTGCCACCTTGCCATGTATTCGTCCTATAAACCCCAATTTCTTTCGCTTTTGGTTTCATTCATATCATTTTCGTTCCTGTTTCTTTTCTGTTGCTAATTCATGGAGTTCATTCACACTTTCCTCAACCTTGCTGCTCCTCCTTTCCCCTTCTTTTCTCTCGCCCTCTTCTTACCAGCATATTGGACTCTCAAGTTCTTTCTTTGCACCTTAAAGTCCATCTTCGCCGAGAATCTCGCCGGCAAAGTTGTTCTCATCGCTGGTGCTTCCTCCGGCATTGGCGAGGTAATTCACCTCACGCCCTTTTGCCCCCTGTTTGTTAGAATCATCATGCTCTGTTCTTAACCATCAGTTTCTGTTCATCAATTTGCAGCATTTGGCGTACGAGTATGGTAAAAGAGGTGCTCGTTTAGCACTCTCTGCTCGGAGGGAGAATGCACTGCGGGAAGTTGCAGACAGAGCTCGAGAATTTGGATCTCCGGACGTTATTACAATAATCGCAGATGTTTCCAAAGTCGAAGATTGTTCCAGAATGGTCGACGAAACTGTAAATCATTTTGGAAGATGTAAAAACTCTCTCTCTCTCTCTCTCTCTCTCTTGCTTTGATGCCAATTTAGTACAGAATATTAACCCCAATATTGTACCTGTTTGATGCAGTGGATCACTTGGTTAATAATGCGGCTGTTACCACTTCCAAGTTGTTCCAAGAAGAAACTGATATCACCAACATGAGACCCATTATGGTATAAGGATCTCTTGAATGCATATTTTACTCTTTTTTCTCTTCTCTCAGTTCTTCACTGTTGTGTCTTGTATCAGGAAACAAACTTCTGGGGTTCAGTGTACACGACTCGTTTCGCTTTACCACATCTGAAAACCAGCAGAGGCAAAATCGTAGTAATGTCATCTGCTGATGCTTGGATGCCAGCACCCAGAAGAAACGTGTATTGTGTAAGTCCTATGAAGAAGAAACTCTACAATTAGTTAATTCTGTGTAATTTCTGAGTTCTGATACTTAAGTGCTATGTGCAGGCAGGCAAAGCGGCTTTGATTTCCATGTACGAGACATTGAGGGTGGAAGTTGGGTCTGATATAAGCATAACGATAGTAACACCAGGCTACATAGAGTCTGAAATGACGAAAGGGAAGTACTTGATGGGCGAAGGAAGGGTGGAGATAGATCAGGAACTAAGAGATGTAAGCACTATGATATTGAGATGATAATAGTTAGTTAATGACGGTTAGGGAAGTGACAGTTGATTGAATTGTTGCAGGCTGAGATTAGCGCAGTGCCAGTGGGATCAAGGAGTGAGTGTGCAAGAGCAACAGTGAAGAGTGTGGCGAGGGGAGATAGGTATTTGACAGTACCAGGATGGTTCGGAATGTCGTATGTAGTGAAGGTGTTGTGCCCAGAATTGGTGGAGTGGGGATTGAGGTTGATGCATAGAAGTAGGGATTCTGTCAAAGAAGCATATGGCAAGAAGATTCTGGAAGCCACTGGAGCCGAGAATGTGTTGTATCCGTCTTCTATCCAAAATCCTGACGTTAAAACAGATTGAAATGAAATCTAATGCAAATATGTGTAATAATTGTTATGAGTTTCATGTTTTTCTGAGTGCGTTCGTTCGCGTGTGTGTGTGCATTAGAACCCTTCAAATGTTACGGCTTGAGCAAGGGGGTGTAATTTGTTGTGCGTACAACAGAATGAAATAAAACCAAATTCCAGAAATCTGATGCCCTCCCAATTGAGCTCTGGAAACCCAGGAAGCAATGTAATATGTCTGATGCCGGTGACCCAATTGGGTTAGATGATATTTTGCATGTTCTAAATATTTCAGTTCACTGTGTTTTGCGTTCCTTCACTTTGAAAATTAAAGGGGAAAAAACAACAACTAGAATGAAGATACCAGGCGCCTGCAAACTCATTCTATCGCAAACGTACATGGCTACATGCATGCCTGTTCTAACACTACCATACAAGTACATACACATACAATGTATAATCGATTTTGATCTTTTATTCCATAAATATTTAAATTGATTTCTTAAAAGTATTCTTGGAGCAACGTACCTAATAGAATTACGTTAAATATTAATATTAAATACTAAGCAAATAAATGAAACGAGTGGACACGTGGAGGCGTATGTGAGAATATACAGTAAAGTCTCACACAGACACCATATTAAAATAGAATTGGGTTAAGAAATTTTGTACAAATGATGACTCATAAACTTCACCCATTCTTTGTGGGTGGCAAATAATTTTTTTTAGTAGCAAGGATCACTAAAAATAGAGTTTTACCTCTCTTAATAAAGTATTTTCTATACACACGATTTGATTTAAACTAGAGTATCATGTTTAAAGATACAATAATCTACTAACTAACCGTGTTGAACTCTGTTGGTAGTGGCAAAGAATTTCATTCAAAATGAATCAACTGGACATCACATCATATCCGTCTGCTCCAAGAAATGCAGATCGCAAGTTATATGTTAATACTGCATTTTTCTTTTGGTTTTTTTAGGCCGACAAGAAGATGCTTAGTTTCTGTAAATTAAAAAAAAAATTGGGCCAACAATAAGATTGATGCCTGAGAATTGTGATGGACAGATATTCAATTATCATGAGTTGATTTAGACCACGTTTTTTTTTGTACAAAATTTGTTAAAAAAAAATTAAACTCACTTACAATTTAAAAATAGGGTGAAATTTTTCTTCTTCATAAATAATACTAATATTAAATAGGGCGAGTTATTAATTATCTTTAGATGTAAATCTATAATGTATTTGCCTAGGTGTAAACCTTGGGGGTTAGAACACTTTTTTTTTATATACTAAAAGGGCTAACGCCCAAAAATAAAAAGTTTGAAGTTACTGAAAAATTTAATCTTAGACTCTCTAAAGTCATTAATTAATACATCTGTATTGGATACGTTTTAAGTATAACAGATATTGATAGATCTTCTTTTGTAAGAGCATCTGCTACTTAGTTTGCTTAGGGTGTATTTGCCTTCTAGTTCTGTCTTGGATGTATGGTTTGTAATGCAACCCAATAAATAGAAACAGTAACTTGTATTTAAAAAACTAGAAACAGTAAGCAGTGATGGGCCAGATCCATAGAACTAGCCCAACCCAATGGGGTCATCAGCCGAAACCATTTCTATTCCTCGAAACAAAGATCCTCATGGCTCAATACATGGTGATGGTGGTGATTTGATAAATTTTTTTTTTTTCATTAACTCATGGGGCCCTAGAGTAAGATGCTTCGGTTGTCTTATAATCTAGGTCCATCCTTTTTTGAAAAAAAACATTTGTCAAACTCAAAAAAAAAATATTATTACTTTAATCTTTAATATAAGGTCTAATTGAGAGTTAATCTTGATATAAATATAAAATATGTTTCATATATTTATCTATTTTTTTTAAATTATTCTTATTAATACTTTCTCAATAATAATTAATTAAAAAAGGGGAATGATGAGTTAATGAAAATAGTTATGATATTTAAAAAAAAAATAAACAATATTTAATATTTACTAATTTAATTAAATTTTTTAATTTAATTAAATTAGTTACATGCAATCTTGTGAAAATATTGATTTCCCTTAACATTAACATATAATACACACACACACACATAAATCGTTTCCTTGGTATTATATTGATATTATTTACCTGAAGTTGTGCCGCAATCTTTTTAGATGGAGATCGTGAATTGGATCACACTTATAATTTTAGAATAGTAGTGTCGGTCTCTTAGTCCAACCAAACTAAACTATTTCTTGTATGAAGAAGGGACGGGGAACCTTTTTGGGTGCTTGGGAATTGGGGTCAAAAGTGAGTGGTCTAACATCTACCAAAAAACGGGTAAAACATGGAAGCCACTCGTTTGGGGTCAACATGAAATGTCCATCGAGCTCCCTCTCTGTATTTTTGTTTTGTAGGGGAAGGAAGGGGTCGACAACGAAGCACGGAAGCGAAGTAGAAGAAGGCATGTAATGTAATTCGATCCAGCTGTATGGACCATCCTCATTCAAAAACACTCCCAGCTCTGGACCATTTACCCCACCTTCCTCCTTTCCCTTTCACTTCTCCACCTCTTCTTACTTCCTTCTCACGCTCTTTGTTCTTTTTTCCTTTAAAAACTATTCTGTTACCTTCATTTTTAATTTAGAATTTATTACCTTTTTCTCCCATTACTAAATCTTTTAATTTTATTCTATTAATACTGCTAACTCTTATAATTTTATTTTGTTAACACTATTAACTCATGTACATATGCTGGTTGTGCTAATAGAAAAAAAAAATTAAGAGAAAGTATAGACATTTATAAAATTATTTTCCTTTTATATATATGTTGCCTTCCTCCTTACGCTCTTGTTTATTAAAAACATCTTAAATTAGCGTTAACTATAATAAGCTATTAAGTCTATTTTATTTTATTTTCTTTCATTATATATATTTATTTACAGTTACAAAATTTCTAAAATTTTCTTTTAAATATACAATATAAATTATAAATATATCATATTACTAATTAATTATCATCATAGGGCTTAAAATCTTTTAAAAATTAAAATTAAATTACTGATTAAGATTATTTATTGTAGCTTATAGATAAAAGAATTAAAAGTATTGAGTCGGATTGACACAAACCCCTTTTTAACTGAATTATGTATTATAAGATTTTAAAAGTAAAGTTGATAATATAAATATATATTACACAAAGTTTTTTTATATTTTTTTCAAGTCCAATAGATTTTTAAAAATACATGTTTTTATTAGAACATAATAAGTTGCAAAAAAAAATAATTTTGTTTAAAAAACACATAAGTTTTCCAATTTTT
This sequence comes from Leucaena leucocephala, assembly GCA_037074615.1. NCBI lineage: Eukaryota > Viridiplantae > Streptophyta > Magnoliopsida > Fabales > Fabaceae > Leucaena > Leucaena leucocephala. The sequence continues at coordinate 2,497,039 of CM073537.1, forward strand.
AGGACATTTTTTTTGGTATATTTCACAAATAAAGAAAAATCTCTCTCTATATATTTTTTTAGAAAAAATCTGAAATGTTTCTCTCTAACGTTACTTAAAATATTGTAAGATATATGACAAGATCTGCCTGAACCTAACAACACGACACACAACCGTTGACCCCATATCTTGTGAATTTTTAGCTTCGGTTAAGTGACTTGGGCTTTTCTCCTAGAGTCAAATGCAGTTTAAAAAACTTATAATAACAATTAAGGTTCATAATCTGATCCATGAATTTCTAAACGAAATAATTTAATTATTAGATTTTAATATTATGCACTTCCTTTTCTGAAGTGAAGTCAAATTCATGTGGGACTGGCCTGTGACAACCATCAAAGAAGCCAAAATTAGGAAGTGAGTTGTTTTTAAAAAAAAAAAATTAATGATCCCTTTATAACTCGTGATATATTCTAACATAAATTTTTTATATTTGGATTTGAAAATATTACAAAACTAAGAATAACTACACTTAAATTTAGTCGGTGAAAATTATTTTTGCAACATATTTGAGAATTATATTTATAATTTGAGCTAATTTGTTTAATCAAGGAAAAGCTGTTTGGTTTGAACAAAAAATCACTTATTTGATTTTTTTATTAAAAAGGCGATTCTTCCAAGTAATACAAAAACTAGAAAATATTGTTTTTCCCTATCCGAAAAAAATAATGTAAAAATAATAATTGTTCTTCCTTTCCATTCAGAATCATTAATCCAATCCTTTTCACCAACCTCTCAAATAATTGTACACGCTCAGTGCTCTTTTCAATCATTTATAGTATTGAAAATACTTCGAAGTCTTTGCCAAATACAAATTAATTAAGTCTCTTTCCCCTCACATTCTCCAAACGATCCAGCTGTATGTCGTGAGAAAATATTCTTTGGGAAATTTCCAATTATAAGATTTCAAAAATTCTAAAACTTAATTCTTATAATATAATAGTAGCAATAAAAAACAAAACCCTTAATTAATTGGTCATAACTAAGATAATCTATTAAATTAAAGCACAAGCAGGCACTCAAACAAACTAATCAAAGCACAGATATTTCCCACCATCATCATATATCATTTTGATTTTCTCTGATGCTAGCTTGCATCAAATTAAATTTGCACTATATATCATGGACAGCGTAGGGCAAATTGATGAGGTCATGAAGATACACTTAAAGCCAATGAAATGAAGAGTTGAATAAGGTTCATATAATATATATGAACAGATCTTCATATCCTTGATTCATTTGAGACCAAGTAAAAAAAAAAAAAAAGGAAGAGTGAACATATATGAGATCTATGATTAATCATGTGGCAGAAAACGATAGATGGATGGGACTGAAATGAAAAAATAAATAGATGGATGCACCAGAAAACATATACAAGTAATTGATGAGATGATGATGGAAGCGTATTAAAACAGGGAAAGGAGAAAAGACAAATAAAAAAGGAAGAGAAGTGTAAGATATGATTGAAATATAAAGCATATGAGGTAAGCAAAGGACCCTCCATAAAAGTTGATGCACGACACATGGTATTGAGGCAGCGATTGATGATAATAAATCAATTCAAAAGAAACCCAAAATGATAAGAACACAGCACCATTATGAGGCAATAATTGGCACTTCCCTCAGGTTATAGCCACTAAAATGCCCCCTTTTTTCAAAAATTAAAAAAGAGCATATAGAAAATAAAAAGAGAGAGAGAGAGAAAGTAAGAAAGAAATTGGAATCATATCTGATATATCCGTCGATGCTGTACTAATTTCTCCTCTTTCCCTTCCCCATATACATGCATGTAATAAATGATGCATTATTTATATATAGACGTGGTAGGGATAATTATTGATGAATCTATTAACAACAACAACAAATCTTATTTTATTTAGAGATGGAAATAAACTAGGTAGCATGTCAGGAACTTATGGCTTCGCCTGTTTAGACAAAATTAGGCCTTTGTGAAAACTAGACGTAGGTTAAAAAATAAAAGAGCATATGATAAGCCATATGTTAGATTCAGGCTGACTTGTTATAATACATACTTGACTTGTTGAGGGTAAAGTTTGACCTTACAATAATAATAAGTCTTATCCAACTAGAAAAGATAGGCTACGTTGATCTCATACCATCATTATGTTCTATAAATAAAGTCTTACTGCACTTATATTTTATAGTGGATCCCAATAGTCCAGATAAAAGAAGAGGGCTGTATTAAGTCATTGACAACCTCATAAAATTTTGTCAAATCTTTTTATAACATGGATCAAAGAAGAAATTATCTAGGGAAAAACCAAAAGCAAAAGGAGGCAATATAGAAGAAGGAGAAGAGGGCATGGTATTTAATAGTTGACAAACAGTGATCATAATGGTGGGAGGGGGGGGGGTTAGAAGCGAGATTTATGGCAACAAGTGGTTCATTACATCACAGAGCCTTATCTCTCTATCTGATATGTATTATTATCAAGGAGTTTTGGTTGAAGTGTGCTAAGGAAACACCAACTAATAACCATGTAATGTGCAGTGCATGCATGGAATATGGAGTTGTGTGCTTTTAACTTTGGACACAAATCATCCATAGGCTGCTTTTTATGGCCAACCTTGGCTCACTCATTTGCGTAAAGCCTTCCAATGCTTATCTTCTCATTGTGACTCATCTGTTTCTCCCATTATCTTCTCCCTCTCCTTCACTTTTTCCCTTTTCCTTATTGGATATTAGTGCCTTAGTGCATTTTTTTTATATTCAAAACATATGATTAGATCGAGTTATAATCAACTTACGATTTTCATATAACTAATTGGGTCAAATCATAATAACTAATTATTAGTTTATATATATATTCAACCATAAATGAAAAGGAAAATCAATAGGCTAAATTTTAATAATACATCATCTTTTGAAACACTTATGATTTGGCTTTAAGGGTAAGACCAACCCCTTTTAGGTTTTTTTCCTTACAAAAAATTATAATTTTGTGTAATTAAAGGAACAAATAACTTTTATACTAAATTAAGTGATTTAATGATGTGGAAAACTTCTATAAGCTCTTTAGTTAACCAAGAGATATATATAACTTTCACTAATTAAAAGATAGGTCAATAATTTCTCTCACGTACTTGCAAAATCAGCAGTTGGCGTTCCTTTATTATGTCTACGTGTGTGGCTACGCTGTCTAAGTTTCCCAAGTTATTTAGCCTTGATTGGGACTAATTAAGGTAGAATTGTAGCGACTTTTTAGACACCTTTGAAAAAATTTAGCATAACAAATTAATAATATTAAAATATAATATTACGTTTAATCATAAATCAATACATAATTTCTACTGGTACAACTGTGTGTAATACATAAATTTGGAAAATAAGTCACATTATTCATAATATTTTTTTAATTTATCTACTTGTATCTAACATTACGAGACTTGTAGTTAAACTAAAATGATCCATAGCTAATCGATCAAGTGTTTAGTAGGGTATTATTCACAACTTTAAATAATTATATAATTTGCTATAATATTTTAATATTGTATATATTGAATATGACAATTTCATAGGTTGGCTTATATATAGTACTTTTTGTTTTTGGTTAATGATTTATCCCTACTCGGTCCAAAGTTCACAATATTTAGCCAGGTGGAACCAACTCCTTCAGAATTTTCTTAGCTAGTTTTATGACTCGAGAGTGAAACACATATTAAAAAGGTTTTATGGCTTTAACGGAAGAAATTGATCCCAAGGAAAAGGAAAGCTCAAATGGACGACTTTGTTTTCTTCTTTTCCTATTTTCCTCTCTCTCTGTGAGGTTACCACTAAAAAGAATATGGTGGGCCAATCATAAATTGTCTATGTACAAATCATTCAAAAAAATATCACAAACCAAACATGAGCTATTACTATTGTGATTTGCATGCATGGGCCTCGTCAGCTTAATCAATCTCCCAAACACTCCCCTTTCACTATTCCGAATAGTTTTCTATTCCAGAGATAAGCCGCCACTAAAACCAAAAAGAGAATATTTAAAGCAACAGTTAAATTTAAGTGGGTTGTCTTGAGTACACTTTTACGTTTTATTTTAGCACTTTTCATTTCGTTTTGACCTTTTCCCCGTCACGCATAATTATCACGGGATGGTATTTAGGCCTATATAATTAATATCCATTGTTAATTAATGTTGATTTTTTTTTTAAAAAAAAGAGTCAATAATTTTGTAATTATACCAATTATTGGCATGTGAACGTTTTTTGTAATTTTGGGATGACATTTTATATGTGCGTCAATGGACACGATTGAATAAAGCCAAAAGCTAACACCGCACAAAAAGATTTAAAGAGATTTATCTTTTAGCATTTTTTACATGCATCTCATATATTAAAATTTTTATAACGATTTATTGGCAGTAGTGTGGACGAAAAAAAGTTTTAAAATATGATTTCTCTGTTACATACATAACCATAATGTCGGGTTTCTTTCCCTTTATTATTATTTTTTTTCACCAACTTGCAACGATGTCGTCATGAAGATAAATTTTACTTTTAAGGTTGCCTTTCTATCTGCCCCCTTGTCGTGCATGGCATATGAAAACCCCGCGAACCTTTCTTTAATTTGTACACAGGAAATTAAACAATATATATGAATCATTAGCAAGAATGAATACTTAATGATGATTACGTGTAGTTCAAATGAAATTAAATGAAGAAATTAAGGAAGAAGCTAAGAAAAGGAACATATATATGGTTAATAGGCAAATTCGTAGATTTCAAATTACTAAAAATAATTGAGCATCATCATCATGTATCAGTACATGACGTTGACGTATAGAAATTCAGGAAGATAATAAAATGGGAAATCATTTGATACACAGAAATTGTAGTATAACACTACATAAACAACAACTACAACATAATATATTATGAAGGAGGCCACAAATATATATGAGAAGACCCTAACGGCTCCATACTTATAGGTTTAGATAACTTTGACTGTGCCTGACAGTTTACCGTTTATAATATTATCGTACAGGCAAAAGTAACCACACCATTATAAGCACGCTACGTACAGTTTCTTCAAGTTGCTTTGATGCATGCCTCCACTCATAAAAGTGATTTAATTGCTCTTTTTTAGGTTAAAGTTTCATCTTCTTTCTTTCTTTCTTTCTGCTGCTTCTTTTATACGTTGTTCTCAGCTAAACTTTCTCTCCTCCAGCGTTAATGTTGTTCCTTTCTTCATTGCCCATCTTCATAACATCAATGACATGGCCGTCAGATGATAGCTCTTGAACCTTCACTGGATCTTCTAGAACCACCGGCTTGGCGTTTTTGAACATTAAGTAAAGCACCATCTGAACTATTCCGAACAGAAACCCAAGAGTGTTTGGCAGCTGCAAATAAATCATCAAAATCCGAAGATAATTTGATTAGTGTGTGAAATAAAAAAGACGAATTGATATATATATGAATTGAAGCCCATGCATTAATTATTGGTCATGAAATTAATGAATTAAGCGTGCCTGTATTTAATTAAGTTTGTCTTATTACGTATCCCATATAAAGGAAGAAGGGGGGAGAAAAAGTTAAAGAGAGGCCCGCAATAAAACAAAAATGAGAAAATTTAAAAAGCTATACGGCTTTGGTAATTAAATTAAAAATATTAATGAATATGAACTTACAGCAATGAAATAGTCCTTGAGGAAAAGGCCATAGAAGAACCACATCACAGCGTTTGCAGTCAGGAACATGGACAGAGAGAATGGCATGTATTCAACACTCTTGGTCTGGATCACTTTCCTCTGCAAGTATTATGATAATATTAATTAATAATGAAGTGCATGCAAAAAAAAAAGGAAGGATGTCAATCGATTTGAAAATTAAAGAAGGATATTAATCAATTTGAAAATTAAAAGAAGTTTCATACGATGATTAAGAGAGGAGCACCGAAGACACTGATGTTGACCACAAGGCAAATCCATCCTATAATCTGATAACGTGTGTTTCCATGTGCAAGATACAGTGTCGACAGAAGCATGGCTCCGAACCCAAACACATTTAGTAACAGAAGGAGCTTAATCGTCGCCAGCTGTAAATGTTTTACAGAAAGAAAAAGTTAAATAGAGCCATATAAATATAAAAGGATTCACTGTAAAATCATGTATACATATATATATGTATGTAAGTATGTATATACCCTGAGCTTCTTGGGAGCATAGAAGAGGAAAATGGCAAGGTAGATGACCTCGACCACAATTCCATAGGAGTTAATGGTGATGAGGAGCAAGGTTGCGTTGTTCTTGACAAGAGCGTAGTAAATCCAAAGCATGCAGCTGAATAGGGCAACCACATAAGGGTATGACTGAAACCCTTCAGCAGTTTTCTTCTTGTATATCAGGTAAAAAGTCGGCCTGCAATATAATTATGATATATATATTATGATTAATTAACCTATACGTAACAGTGATTAGTTTGCTAATTTATGAAAACCAAAATGAAGAAGTTTCAAGACTTACATTGGAGAAAGGAATACCATAAATGAGATGATGTTGCCTGCAATAATAGCACAATAAAGACAAAAGAGAAATCACTACTTCATTCCAGAGATAACTAGATAACGAGTCTATGAGCCACAAAATTTCCCAGTAATATATGTGCATGACAAAAATATGCTTGAGTCCTATATTTCAGATAATAATAATAAAAGCCATGCAACTTTATGCTGTGTACGGGAAGAATAAAAACAAGAAGCCTAGACTGAAGGAGACGATGAAACTAAACTGAAGTGATCATGAAAACGTAAAAGGGAAAAACGAGTGAATAATTAATAATATACCAAGAAGGCCGAAAATGAAAGCCAATTGGTGCTGGTGAAGTGCCATGTTAGATTGTGTTTGGAGAAGATGATGAGATCTCTCTCTCCCTTTGTGTGGAAAAAAAAGTGAGATATATTGAATTCTCTCTCTCTCTAGAACACAGTGAAGGCTCAAGGCTATGATCTCCTGTGCCTCTCTCTCTCTCTTCTCTTCTCTTCTATATCTCTCTGTATCCCACGAGTTGGCATAAGAAGAAGGGGAGGGGTATTTATAGTGGGAAAAAAGGTGGTCAAGTTGCAAAAACAAGAATGCGAAACATCCTAATAAATAATCTTTAAAATTACTTTCCAGTTGTTACTCCCAAACACCTTCCGTTTCCATCCCACCCCTATTTTGCCCTCTATTATATGTAATCTTATTTGGCTTCTATCTCTCTATGACACGAACCGTCCCCAGAGGTAACTCTTGTTAACTTGTACTATTACTAGTAGACGCACAAAATTCCTGTGGACCCACCACTGTCCTTTATGATGTGTCAACCACCAAGTGGTTGTTTTAATGAGCCTTACAACTCATTATACACATATACATATTCTCATTAATTAACATAATTTTCTTGCTCTTTCTTTGCTCCATTATATTAAATGATACTTTGGTTTACCCTATGTTGCTATCTTTGGCATTTCTTACTTTGTTTTCAGGCTTTCGTCCTCGTCAACCCTGGTTAGCCGCAATTCAATTCTCTTCCTTCCTTTCCGTTTTAGAAGAATTAATTGAAGGCTTTTTGTATATTTTGGGATAATATAGCTAGCTAGCTTCCACCATCTCTTTATTATTCCTTTTTTTAAAAAAAAAAATCTAGCTATATATGAACTAAAACTTAATCATAAAACTATAATACATCAACTTTAATTTTATTAAAAGGTCACTATAAAGAAGAATTTAATGTTGAAATATAACAAAACATGCATGCTGCTTAACTATGGCAATTAATATTGCACCGAAACATCCATCGATCTTTTGAAGTGGTGTTTGATATCTAGCGTTGAAGGAGTATACACACACACACACACACTTTATTACATTTTGAGAATCAAATCATAGTTTAGATGGTAAAATGTACGGTTAGTTTCTTTTTCTCTTGTTATGAATGACTAGATAAGCAAAACTTAAACCTAAAATATCGTATCTTCCCTTTTAACAAGTGATTAATTAGAATTGTACGGTGACTCGGTTTATTACTAACTAATTATAGAAATCTATAGTACAAATTGAAACGTCTCTCTCTCTCTCTCTACAATGAAGCTTTAGTAAGAATATAGTTACGTACGAATTATTCTTTAATTTTAACTAAGAGAGAGATGATTGTAGCTAGGTAGTAGTATTATATTGGGAAATGATTGAGAAAGAGAGTGGATTGGTTATAATTAATTAAGCATATATAATTAAAAATAAATAAATGGCCTGCATGGTCCCTCAAGTTCCACTTTCGTTATCCATTAAAAGGGTATGGATCAAGCAAACATTGGCCAAGTCGAGCCAAAGTTCCAAATATTTTTAGACACAATAAAGAAATAATAATAAAATAAAAATAAAAATTGAGATACTGATGGAGAGAATCCAAGCCAAACCAAAATTGTGATGGTGCTCTCTCTGTAATGCACTGAATTATAATGGATGAGATTAGCTCGCTACTATATATGAAGATTGAACCCACTTACCCCCAAACTTTTTGAAGGATATATTCTATACACAAGTTTGGGAGATGCACAGATTCGTTCTTCTTCTTAAGTTTCAGAACGCACTATCTTCAAAATGCCTTTTTGATGTGTAATCGCATTTTATGGCTCAGATCTTCACTCGTTTGGCACAAAAGCCATCATTTCAACGGCCCAGATTCATCCTCCCAGCCATCATCACCATATGCAGAATATGCTCTTTTTCCCTAACAAGAAATTTACAAAACCCCTTTGCTTCTTTGACCCTCCTCCACCACCAAGCAACTCGCCGTTTAATTAATTAATTTTCTCATTACGGTCAAATTATAGAGTTCTTATTATGTGTTTAGCATCACATGGTAATTAATTAATTAATTATGCTCTTTATGCATCTTAATGTTGAACAAGAACTAATGCAAAATAATATAACTATGTATAGGACTCACATTTTGTCTTTCCAAATATATATGTGGATTCACTTTTATGCAAATAAAAAAAAATCCACGCTGTACTCGCATCAAATATATATTAATTATATAAGCATCATTCCAATATGAAGAAAGTGCATCTTGCCAACATATAGGTATGCCTTATCCAGATTACCAATTGTATATTCTAAGAAAAATACCAACTTTTCTAGTTAGATTAAGCCTTACTAAGGTTCCCATATATTAGAAAGAGGGAAAAATATACAAACCACAAAAAGCGTAGAAAAATAATGAATATTTATATTCATTAGTCCCAAATCATATTGTGGCAAAAGTACATAGATAAGATATATATATATATATATATATATATATATATATATATAAAATAGTTATACATATCCATACGTATATCCATGCATAAGATAAAATAATCCATAGTAATCCACGATATTCATAAACTACAAATAGTGTGACTTATCTCAAATTCCATGTAAAGTACATATATCCATAATCTTATTATATGGCAAGGACATGAAAAATTATTTGCATGGCATGGTTATGTAGTTAAATAGTTTTGCATTTCTTATTTTATTATTTTTAAAATATTGAATAGTTTTACAATTTGATTTCATATTAAAATATTTTTAAAAAAATATTATAAAACTTGGCATAGACTTAGTAAATATCTTATTCCCTACAAATGGAAATGTGGATATATGTGTGATCTTTTGCAATGTAGAAAGGACACGCAGTTTTGGGGTCTTCGGATAGACCCATAAAAGCTTTCAAAAGAAAAAAAGGTCACATAATAATGATGATTTTTTTCTTGTTGTTCTGTCATTAATATATTGAGCAATAAATAAATCATAGTAGTCTTTAATTTTTGGAACACTGTATATATATATCCATGACGTAAAAAGTAAAGAAAAAGAGCGTCACTTCAATTATTATTTCAAGTGTTTTTTTTTGGGAATGAAAGGATATGATATTTTATATGAGTAGTGCTCATGCAGGGAATGATTTTTAATAATATATTTTCTTTCTTTAAATATGATGATGTGAAGTGGAATTGCAAAGCGATAAGAATCCTTTGTCCCTCTGTTTCATTCGATACTAAACCATATGAAAAAGCGTATTCATGTGGCACCTACTTGCGATTTTCATGTATCCAGACGTAATAAAACACGATTCTCATTAAAGAAAATGGTCGAATCTGATCGAAAGGATTAAAGAAAGAAAGTTGAATAACAAGATCAGGTTTAACTTTAATCTGTATTATCGTCAATGATGATGCAAGGGATCAAAAGCATTAATCACTTACTAAAACAGTCCATATGATATATAAGGGTTTATTATATAATATAGTGCTGGAAGCATTTAGAATTAATATAATATTTTATATATATGTAACAGTTTTTTTCATGATGTACACTCTTTTTTCCCTAGTCAAAACAATCATGTAATTATAGGCTAAACAGTTTAATTAGATAACAATTAAAAATTAACTGATCGGCAAATCATTTTGTGCAGTGCAAGGTCAACTTTACACATCTACTCTAAATATTTTCGCATGATTGACTTGAGAATAATATGCTGAATTATATGCACTAGCTAGTTTCTTCGAAAGTGCAGAGTAAAGTATTGGTTTCGACATAATTAGTTTCTTAATCGTATGCCACGAAGCAACAAAGAACATGTAATCCATATGAAAGCATTGAATGGAAATAGTGCGATTTTGACACGCCCCCCCCCCCCAAATAAAAAATAGTACGATTAATTAAAATATTATAAGCATGATTTGTGTGTGTGTGTGGGTAAAATATGTATAATGCTTCCCCCAAACTGAGAAAAATGGTAATAAGTTATACATAATTTAAATTTAAATATGTTAGCTAGATAAAATTTTTAAAATTATAATTTTCTTTCTCTCCATATTTTTTTGCTCTCCTCTCGATATTCAACTAATTTATGCATGACCTTCAATATATATTAATTATACATGTTCATAACCCCAAGCTTGGTTTCTTTGAAACAAGTTCAAATTAAAAGGTCAATATTATGAATTGAGATTACATGCTTCTAGTGCTATAATTTTGCTTTGATTTTGAGGTTCTCTCACTTGAAAAGACAGTTTTATGTTGCTTCACTTCTATAATTATTATCAATTATTGCGCTTGTTGTTATAATAAAATTGTTCTTTTTTTTATTTTATTAAGAAGAGTTGAGTCTAACAGAAATTATTAATTTTTTACAATATAAAGAATTAAAATTTGAATCCATATTAAAAGAAATAGTACCTATTTGTAAATTGCCTGACCATGCCTTAAAGATAATTTTTTCTATTAAAAGGATCCTTATGCACAATATATAAAAAAAACTATCGTATTTTTGCTTTTGATGAGTTTATGAAAATACTTCATCAATTTGAGGGACTTTTCAATAGTGCAAATTGCATGTTTGGATCAGTTTTGCATATATTGGAGTTTATGATTTGCGCATATCTTTTGAAATAATAAGTGGAATGGGTGTCGTAATACATCAATTCCTGAATAATTTCAATAATTACAGTTGGGTGACGTAAGCTCAGCACTCGACCGGTTATAAAGCTTGATTATTATTTTAGGGATATCTCTTATTTAAAGAATTAACTTAGTTATGCAAAAAAAAAAGGATGCATTAACAATACTTGAGAGGGCTGCAATCTTAATTTACACAATTAAAACTTCTAGAAGGAGTTTGGTTGGGAGAAATTAATGAAATAAACAAATTAAAAGGATATTATTAACTCAATTAATTTAATAAAAAGACAATTACTATTAAGTACTCCTTTTAGTCCCTATCATAAGTTACCTCTAATCATCTCGTCAAAACTAAAAAATATAGTTAACTTATTAATTTTACCCTTGTTAATTAAAAGTATAACGAAACACTACATTAGACTTCGAGTTAATTAATGGCCCATCAAATGATTATATTATGAACTATCAATTTTTTTTAGAAGAGACTAGGGGGTAATAAAGAATACAGTAAATGTTAGTGAAAAAGTAAAAGTCTTTTTTGTCAAGAGTAAAGATATATATCTCCTTTTATGGTAGTGAAAGTAAATAATAGACCCTTTTAAATTAAGTTTGCTTGGAATACAAAAATTAAGAATCAAACTCTTAATCACTTACTTTGAAAGATGAGAGTCTTTATCACTCACTTTAACCTAAGTTAAGCACTTTTTGAAACACATACAATATACTTATTTGACATTAATTTATGCAATGAAAAAGAAAATAATTTCCTTTCTTCACCCCAAACAACCCCCCTAGATGTGAACTAAACCTATAACAAGCTTTGGCGTTTGAAATTTGAAGGCAATGGATATGCATACCCACACACACAGAGAGAGAGATAAATTGGAGAAGAAGAAATTGAAAAAAGAAATTGTAAAGAACATAAATAGAAACTACCAACATTAATTAGTTCAAGTGGTTGAGCATGTAATTTTTCTCTGAAACAAGGTCTTTAATTTAAAATTTTATGTTTAAGGACAATATTATTGGGAGAACTTTTGCGCATACGTTTTGATCAAATTAGTGCGGGTCTAATGTGGTTCACAGAGACCAATCTACATTAAAAGAACAGAAAATATAAATTACGTATGCTTTTTATTGATCTTCTGTAATTTGTCCATAAATACATGTTGATCCCACCAGTTTGTGTAAGCATTGAATGGGCAAGAAGATGATGAATCATAAATGCACTATATATAATTAGGTGACGAAATGTTGTGATCATCAGGGTTAGAAAACAAATAAAATATAATGATTAGTGGTACTTTAGAAAGTAGCGTCACGCACTGGTGGAAAGAAATTAAGATACGAACAAAACTCAACCAAACACTCCTACAATCAAGGGATCTGATAAAACAAAACAAAAAAGCAGCTTAATACTAAGGAGCCACCCCCATTTTTCCTTGCTTCTCCACTTACTTTTCCCAATCCCAAACACCCTCCCAATAATTTTGCTCTCTTTTGATTAGACACCTTTGCCTTGCGAACGCCATATCTCCCTGATTTCCTCACTTCCCCTTTCCTTTCCCTTCCACGTTTCAACCATTCCCAATTATTCTGTCCCTTACATAATATCATTGTCGATCTCGTCGACACACAACAAAAAAGAAAATAATAATAAAGAGAAAGAAAAGGTGGAATTGTATTCAACATAATCAGAATCATATCTCTGCCATGCAGACTCTGCGCCTGCGATGTAGCTGGCTGGCTGCTATATCGACAATATTAATTATAACAAAGCTTTTACATAAAACCACTATTACGTTGTACTATCATAATATGTGGTTACAACTTTAAACCCTACAAAATGAGAAATACTTGACAAGTAGTAAAGATGAAAATGGAAGGAAGGATGTTAATTTAGCTACACCATCATGTGGCCGATCCTCGCCACTAATCAGGCTTTTAACAATTTTGCACGAAAATTCAAGAGCCCCCATGCGGTGCGGTGGTAACAGAGAGAGAGAGACAAGAAGATATATCAGAGTCGTGACAAGCTAACCATGACGACAACACGCGCCGGCGCGTTGTATGGTCCCTGTTCCCTCCTCAAACTTCGCAAGCCACCATCTTTTGTGGTGTTATTTCTATAATATTCGAGGGTTCCACCGCTGGTCGGGCTTTGTCGTCGACATCGTTAACCTTTGCTTGTTGATCTTGTTTGTTTTGAGGTTGTTCTTGTTCTTGTAGTTGCTTCTCTTCTTCTTCTTCGTCTTTCTTCTTCTGATCTCCTCCGATCTCGATGGTCACCATTTCGTGTTGTTTCTCTGCCCCCTCGCCGACGTTGTTCTTGTTCTCATTAATTACTTCTTCTTTGTTCGCATTCATTACTTCACCTTTGTGTTCTGGGAGCTTCTCGTCTTTCACAGGCTTGTTCTTTCTGTACATTGCATACAGAACCATCTGTACGATGCCAAACGATAGCCCTACTACGTTGGGAAGCTGTCCACGCATAAAACCAAAATTCAGAATTTTATTTTAGAATTCTTGTGAAAACGACAAACACAATCAAAATGAATGAGGCAGGAAGTAATTTGACCCTCCAGAAATTTTCCGAATTTTCTCGATATTTTGTATTATTATTACCCACAAGTTGGGGAAAATTAAATATCGAAATAATTAAATACTTACAGTGACATAGATGTCCTTGAGGGCAAGTCCATACATGAGCCACATAACAGCGCTGACTGTTAGGAGAAGGGAAAGAGGGAAAGGCAAGAACTCTACGCTCTTTGTCCTGATGACCACCCTCTGAAAATGAAATTTAACAATCCAAAATTCATAAATATCTCTCAACAAATTAAATAATATTACAAGGCAGGGTAATTAAATAATGAAATATTTACATAATACTCACGATGATGCTTAAAGGGGCTGCAAAAACACTGGTGGCGAAGACCACACAGATCCATCCAAGAAGTTTAACACGAGAAGCTGCTCCTTTGGCGAGTAAATGAGTTAAAAGAACAATGGCACAAAATCCCCCAAAGTTCAACAACAGAATCAATCTTAATGTGGACATCTGCGGAAGTTCAATCATACATTAATCAGAACCTCGTGATGAGGTAACTCAGAAAGAGACATGCACTGAGAGAGAGAGAGAGAGAGAGAGAGAGACTCACCCTTGCTTTCTTAGGACAGTAAGTGATGTAAATGGCGAGGTAAATGGTCTCTATCACGCAACCGAATGCATTGATGGTGATAAGGAGAGTTTCTCCCGTCTTGAAATAGGCATAGAACAGCCATAACATTGCACTGAACAAAGCTGCTATGTATGGCAACGATTGAAAACCTTCCGTCGTCTTCTTCTTATATACTCTATAGAAGGTTGGCCTGCGACAACACCCGCCAACAACGTTAATATTTATTATTGTCTCCGACAAGAACAAAACAATACTCTTATTATGCAAACGAAACAGATACTTACACTGGTGCTAGGAAGCACAAGAAGGAAGCAATGTTACCGAGAAGCCCGAACACCAAAACTAAAGGACCGTGATGAGCCATGGCCTTTGGAGAGATTGATTGCAATAAAAAAACAAAAAAAATCTGTTCTCGCTCGGTGATCTTTGGAGAGAAGGAAGGTTTTTCAGGTTAATTCGCTGAGAGAATTAACTAGTCAGTGTTTCTCTCTATTATCTCTCTCTCTATGGAACTGAATGAAACATAAGAGAGATGATCGAGGGGTATATATAGGGGAAGTTGTGGGGGGGGGGGGGTGATGAATGGAAATGGGATGGACATGTGTATGTGTGTGGTATTGCATGGACAATATTGAGACTACACGAATAAGTGATGATTGAATTGCTAGAAGTTGCTTTCGTTGGCTATGGGGGGTGTGGGTGTGGGGTACAAAAAACTCATGCACCCATCGAAATATTAAAAATGCCAACTCATCGAGAATTATTGGGTGTATGATAAACCTAAATTTTTTTTTGTTGCCCACCCAGTTCACCGGAGCTTTGCCCCGACTATATCCGGATCCAACTCGCGTCGCATACTTGACTATGGTGAGTGAGTCTCCTAACAAGAATTTTTTGAATATGCCAAGGCTCGAACTCGAGACTTCGCTTAAGTGATACCGAGTTATTTACCACTCAAACCAACTCCCGTTGGTTATGATAAACCAAGTTGTTGCAATGTAGTTCTACAATAATTAACTTGGCCCACCTTAATTCACTTAACCCTACGTCGTGTTACGTACCCAAAATGTTTTCCCCCACTCCTCCCTCACGTGTCCTCGATCTCTCCCTCTCATATTTCTCACTTCTCTTGATCATTTCCTTAATTATTTGCTAGTTCCCGCTTCCATTAAAATTCTTCTTCCAAATGTTTTGCCTAAAACCCCTCCATCTATTTTCATCCCGACATATTGGTGAATTTTTATTCACTTCTTTCTAGATTTCATCCGTCTATTGTTAAAATATTTAGAGTATGATATACTCCTTCAATCTTAAATACAGGAGCAATTAGATAATTATTTTAATCCCACATATAAACCATCAATTCACTTTATGTCTCATATATATAACCTAATATAATCTTACACAACCGGTATTTTAGGAATATTATATTATATTTTTTTTAATTAAATTAATTTATTTAAATTTTTTAATCTACTCAAATTAATTAAGTAGATATTACATTAAGGACTTGAGAAGTGCAATACTTTTCTAGAGTCTTGTTAAAATTATTATATATGAAGAATTTTTTTTAGCCTGAAAATTCAAGAATTAGTATAAATTGTGTATTTTGAAATAAAGAATATTGCATGAATGATTTGGGGGAAAAAATTGAGATTGATTTGTTGTTTACTTTATATAACGACTTGAAAAGGTCTCCCTCCCCTTGTGTAAATAGTACATGTGTATATTTAAGCTTTTAAGAAAGCAGCCGGCCATCTCTAAAAATTAACATACAGCTCATTGAAAGAATAACACCTTTCTTTGTATAAATAGTAAATTAATAATAAATGAACGTACGGTGACAAGTAATTTTGTTTTTATATGTTATAACAATATCATCATCTCATCAATACGTATTCCAAATTTAATTGATTATGACATTATTAGCGTAGCTCATTTTAAATGTATATACTTTTCATACTCACAAATTATCATTAGAGTTCATTTTAAGTCTTATACGGAGATAGAATGTAACAACAAATTTGGAACTATTTCTTTAATGACCTCTTAGCCAAACAAAAATAAAAAACTTACATGACCATTTAATTTTATGTAAAATTTCGTTTTAATTATCCTTTCTAGAAAGTGTCTTTTTATTCATCTAAACCATAATATTATTAGTTACATTTATAAAATATGTCGACTTTAAAATTTTAAATATTAACAAAATATATGCAAATGTTAATATATTAAGTTTAATTTTTTAAGATAACAATAATTGACAAAAAAATTTATCATTTGAGATTAACAGAATTAGGATTAGAAGACTAAAAAATATTTTTTTAAAACTATGGGAACAAACTAAAAATTTGTATAAAATTAAAAGGCCAAATATGCATTTTGTTAATTTTGTTTTACAGCTTGGTTGAAATTGTCATATTGATTAAAAGTTAATATTTATTTAATTTGAACACATGAAACTCGTTTTTTCTCCCCAACAAAGTGCGTTTAAAATTAATCCGCGTATTGCGTGTCTATTTTGTGAACTCGATAAACTTTTAAAATGATAAATATCTTATTAAATTAATGGTAAAAACTCCAACAAAAGTTCACCGCACTAACAGAAAACAAGGGCTAAAATATTAGAACGGGCGTTAGTGTGTTAATCGCTTTTTCAGGAGTATTTTGATGCACAATGGAAGCCGCCAAAAGCTCCTGACCAAATCCTCCCCACTAATAACAAAAACAAGTTTAATTAATCGGACCCCAAAGTTGACACGTGTAATTAAATAAGCCGATAGACAAAATCACAGTGGTTTTATAATGGAGGAACCTCTGTAGTAGTGGGGTGATTCAACATCATAAATTGTCAGAGAAATCTGATATTGCGTTCTATCTCAGACAACTTTTGACCCTTCACGCGTGAACAGTGGGATCAAGGTCGACCTGGTGGACGACAACACGTGTCAACCTCCTATTACAGGTCTCCTCCATTTCTGTTTTAGTTTAACCTAAAATGGAGTCCCTTTTGAAGCTGTTTGGCTCGACAGTACAATGCATAGGTCCTTCGTAGATTAGAAAATACAGTGAAAGAGGAAAAAGTGAGAGTTTTTTATAGCCTTCTCTGGTAGGTATAGTTGCAGATGTGAGTGGTAGGTTAAGGGAGACATTCATGAGAGGCATGACGAGGCCGAAGGAGATAAGATTGTAATTCTATCCTCACAAACATCATCTTTTATTATCAACCAAAATTAGATTTAATAGAGAGGTTAATCTTTCTTAATATGATAAATTAAAATTTAAATTTTTATTAAAAGAGATGTTCACATTTAAAATTTGACAGTGTCTCAAATATAATTATTTTTGATAAAAATATATATATTCTTAGAAAAAACATCATTATATGTAAATATCACAAAATATTACTACCTTCAGTCTTTAATATAAAATATTTTTAACTAATTTAAGTAAATTATAAAAGTAGTTAAATTAATTATTTATAATAATTGTATGTTAATTCACTTAAAATATCATATTTAATCATATGTATTTAAACTACCCTTCATAAAAATCCCTTAATATATACAATTATATAAGGGTATTTTAAAAAAAATTATAATTTTAGAATTCAACGTGAATTAGAGTCTTATATTTAAGAATAAAGTAGATTCTATATCTAATTTTTATAATTAAAATTGAAGAGAGTATAATTTGTGCTAGTCTATTTCTTGAGATATACATGATTTTTAGTTATGATTGATTGATGCTTAAATGTATAAAATACGGAGTAAATAAAATTATGTTAAAGTATTTTAATTAATATTATTATAATGAGTATAATCCGATCCTGAGCATTAGCGGATTGTTTAATCCCTTGGGAGCTCAGATATTTCTTCGCCGTAACTAGCTTCAGGGTGTTGCCCCCTCATGTGCGTGCACGTGTGATTATCTCCTTTATTTTTTTTAATAATACTTTATGAATAAACTAATGGTGTAATCTTCAGACCCAAAAAGATGGCGGGCATGAAATCATTTTAAATATATATTGTAACGAACTTATATATTACTTGTTCTTTGCATGCTTCACCCAGGAAGTAGGTTTATTTCCACCTAAGTAAAAGTCATACGGTCAAGGGTGTGTTATATATTTTTAGTGAAGTAATAATAAACTAATTAACGCCCATCAAAATATTCTTATAAAATTATAGGTTTAAGAGGGTTTTTTTTTTTTTACATTTCAGGAGATTTTTAGATAATTTAGCTAAAAATTAATATGTTTTCCAAAACAAATAATTGTAGGAGGGCTGTGCCTTTGTCATCCCTAGTGAGAGATTATTCTTTTAAAAGTTTCCTTATCTTATCTTACTAATTAAACAATAATAATTAACGTTAAATTGAACTCTTAAAAAATGTAGATAAATATAAGCAATGTTTTAAAAGGCAATTAAATAGGAGCAAAGAGGGAGTATATATACTCATCCATTCATCGAGATAATAATTAAAAAGAATAAACTAATTAATTAACCCAAATGTTCTTCTGCGGAACAAATCAAATCACTTGTATATTAAATAATTAACCAAGTAATTAACAAGCCGCTATGGGCATATGATTTTCATAATCCTAAAGTCACTTAACTTGATTGATATCATTAGAACACCTTTAAGAAGATAATCATAATTAGAGCAATCCCCAATGCCAATGGGGCAAGTATCCACCAAAACAAAGAAAAAAGCATCGCACTTAAGCTATATAATAATATAATATTCACTTCAATTAATTAATTATATATATATATATAATGTACACGCACGTACTAATATTCTTGTACGTACCTGAGCTTATGTGCAAATTAATCCACCGCACTCAAATTATCATATCGCATTATCTAGATTACATGAAAGATATCTAGATTACGTACCTGATCTCTTCGTTTAATTAAGACTAAACACAGTTTAAAAATTGTGAAATGTCTAAACTAGAAATAAAGTAATGCAATTATTAGTAATTAACAATGATCAGTACTGCAATGTGACCTCAGCTTTCCTTTTAATTAGGATCGTTTGCCGAACTAACCCACCACCTTTTAAAGTTTGAAATTCATCGATCCTCTCTTTAACAAAAAAGTGAACATATTTTTTTAAGAACGATAGTTACAGCCACAATTGCCGGAGAGATATATTGCCGCCATGACTGAGTTAATGTTTTATTAAACCCGTATTAGCTGCAAAATCAATTGAACTTTACGAGTTCATTTATTTAGTTTATTGTTTTTGTATTTTTAACTTACACATCCTATAACCTCACTCTTAAATTTGTGTTAAATAATTTTTTAGATTTAATTATGTTTAGTGACTTCACATATAAAATTCATAAAAATTTCTTTAAATTGGTAAATAAACTATGAATGTTGGTAGATTTAATTTTAATGATTTAAATTTAAAATATATTTAAACAAAATTATTGTCATTTTTTGCTTTTTAATTGTTTAATCATGTCTTTTTAATAGTTATTTATAAGCAAATGTTTTACGAGTTTATCTACTACACCTCCATGTGGAATATAATCAAATACTATATGCTTTTAATCATTCACATTAATTTATAATCATTTCTGTTAACGGCAAGTTTGAATATCTGATATGAACTTTTAATCATTTACATTAATTCGCAATGATTTATGCCGGCATGTGCAGTAGTAAGTAATTTCCATAATTGACGATAACATATCTCCATGATGAATCCCACATGCATGAACCATATAAAAACAAAAAGAAGAAAAAGAGACTCGTGGGGTTCTAATTCTACAAAGTGTTACGTTGCCCAACCAAATAAAATTTTGATTGAAATTTATGATTAATTTTAAACGTGTGGATCAAATTGCAGGAAGCTTTAGGATTAAATCTCCTTCACCAGACAGAATATGATTGATTGATTTTTTTTCTAAAATAACAAATAATAACTACATATATATGAACGCGTATATAATCAATCCCCTTGCTGCATGAGTGATTTATATTTTTTTTTATGGGGGCTTCTTTTATATTTTTTAATTTTTTTGTGGCTAAAAAAAGCCTAAGAACATAGAGTGACACCTGGAAATTGCTGGAATTTCCACAAATGTCAGCGAAATATATGAATTTGGTACTTTGATTGAAAAGAAAATGAACCAATCCGATGTTGCTAGCTCATCCTGGAAACCTTTGTCTTTACGCCCACCTCCTTTGCTTCTCTTTGAATGCCACGTTCATACATGAATTCAGCTTCATCAATAATTATTTTGTGATGTGGATTTGAGATTGATCCGTACTACGTATATATCAATCTTGGTAAAATTAAAAAAATAATATACATTGGTTAATATAATCATCAAAATTACATAACGTAATAAATATTAATATTGCTAAAAAAATAGACCATATTATAATAATTACTCGTTAATAATTCATATAAATATAAATATTTTCCATATTTGTTGTTCTATTTTTATTCTAAATTCAAAAAATTAATTATATCGTTCTTAGATGCCAATATGATCGGCAGGTTTATGTTTGGCCAAAAATGGATAGGCAGGTTAATGGCACCGTGCCTTCGTCTGGTTAATGGTAATCATCAAGATTTGGATGAAATCATCAAAAGATGAAATTTATTATTATTTTGAAAATATCAAGAGAGAGAGAGAATGTAATTCAATAGATATTTAATTATGTTTTTGATAGAATGTATATTTTGAAGGATAATTTTGTGATGTAAATAAGTTGGGGGGCTTCAAAATTATAATGAAGTATGGAACAAAAGCATGGGAACTAATTGAGGCTGAAAGGCCCCTTTCACCCCAAATTGCAAAGCGTCATTTGATAAGTATTGAAGAAGAGTTATTTTCACCTTTTTGATCCCGAAATTTTTCCTGTACCGTGTAAGGGGTCAGATCCAATGTCGTATCAAAGATCTCTGGATGGGTTCTTTCACAATCAACAAAATTATGAACAAGCAAGCAAATAATTCAAAGGCTATCATATATATATGAATTAATACCTATACGTGTGTGTGTATTAGCACTGTTGTTTTATCTAAAAAAATTGTTGAAAACCCCCTGCTGAATGCAAAATCTATTACTCAAAGATATCTATATGGAACTGAGTTATTAGACAAACTTATCCTGCAACTCTTTTTCAGTTGTGAATGTAATAATATATTTTTATTTATATGTAAATGTCTTTCATTTCATACATAATTAAAAATTCATGTATTTTTAGATAAGATTTTGTAAATGGGAATTCTTCAACAATTTTCCCTAACTTTTGAACATGATAATAACTTATATTTTCTCAATAAATAAATTCATAATTTGAAAGAATTTAATTACAAAATAATGATCTCTTATTTTCTTGATGGTATGAGGAACTTAGGGGTTGACGATGACATTAAAGTCCCAGGATGATGGAGTCATATGGAGGAGGGATGCATGAAAAACTCGATCACAGTCAAAAAGGTTAAAACAAAAATATTTTATGATTCTTAAAAGTTATTTAATTTAAAACCCAACAACCGGCTAAAATAAATAAAATATATGATTCTCACTAAATAAATTTAAACACTTTGCTAATACATTAATATATATTGCTCCGAAATCGTGAATAGTATAACTTCTTATGTCACACAAATATTTTAATTTATTTTGATATAGTCTATATCTAATGATACATGTTTTTTGGTAGAGTTTAGATAATTTTCCCAGCCAATAGCTTCCTCCAGAGAACATAGAGATCACTAAAATAAATTTTACCTCCCATATCAAATCCTTTTCCATGTATACAATCATGTTTAAAGAATTTAGCCATCTAATATTTGTGTCAGGTTTTATCGGTTGTGTAATGATACATTTATTCTCATGAACAGTACTTGTCCTTCAAATTTCATGCAATTATATCCAGATCTATATGTTTAGCAGTATCAACTCAGGCTAACGACAACCATATGCACCATCTATGTCGGCGTTCCCTGAAACACCCCTCTTTTTCAAGAGGATTCACGTTCATATCATTATGAACAAATTTATCATTAAATCATCAAAATTTTGTTTTTTGTTTTTTGTTTACTCATCAATCATCATCATCATCTTTGCTGATAAGTCTCTGCAGAAAGAAAATGTAAACTTGGGAATAAGTGAATAAGTGAATATATACTCGTATTAATGGTGGTTGTTGTTGCTGAGTCAGAAGAGGGTAAGGCACGAATGAATGTGAGGGTTACTTTGGAAGCAGGTCAAGGGCAATTAACTCTCACCTCAAATTCTTCTTCTTCGATTCAATTCCCCTCTCAGCAATCCATTTTCGAATTTAAAGCCATTAAATGTCTTAATATCACCAGACACTTTTATTTCATATCAGAATTGTACGAACACAGTAGGATTCCAAAACCAAGTCGCTTTCACTTGCCTCGCTTGCCACATGTCTTGCTCGTTTCACTTGCAAACGAACTTAGATCTGATCAGACCAGCTCCATTATTGATGACAAATACATACCTCCAAAAAATACATTGAATTCCCATTGCTTTTGTCTTTCCCAATATTTCACAAGAGCGACCTAATGCACACAGTTCTAGCCACCACTAAGTATGATCTAAAGAGAAATAGATATACACAGCTTTATTTATATAAATAAAGAGACTATTTCTAATATTTAAATTTGTAACTTTTAAATCAAGTAGTTACAACCTTACTTCTGTTTTGAAGCTCACCGTGACCAAAACTAACCTTCTGTGTATGACAAACACATACCTCCAAAAAATGCATTGAATTTCCATCGCTTTTGTTATTCCTAATATTTAATAAAAATGGCGAAATATTATAAGCCTATATATTTCAACTATGCACTCTTCTGAGATGTATATTTGATTGTGTTTTCAAGGACAGAAATGGTCGGAGGAGGTGGAAGAGTACAAGAATCCAAAGCAACGTGATGGTTTTTTCTGGGTGCATTATGATGGGAAATGTGAATGGGTTGAGGTTAGGGTTATGACTTTGGGAATAATGGTTCCAAGACTGAGGTCTGGGTTCGTCTTCAGAGTTCGAATTATTCTGTGAAACTGGTCTCTAAAAGTATCGTGGGGTTGCTTTTTGTGGAAGAGAATCCAACGTTTTAGTTGGTCCGTTTGATGTGAATAATCGGATTGGACAAGATTGATTAGGTTGTCTGGTTGTGTGTAAGCCCGAAGCATCCATGTTCTTTTTTCCCCTTAGGCCCAATCCAACTTGTTGATTCTGGATTTCCTTAGCAGCCGAACAATTTTATAATAAGAAGAAAATAAAACTGGGAGCGAAGAGTTTGGATAAATAATAAAAAATGAGTTTGTATTATATAAAGATATGAGTTTAATTTTTATTATTATTATAATTGCTCTTTTGGCCAGCTTTCTTTAAGTCTCTTGTAAATACTCTCTAAATTCTAAAGTTATGCACTGGCCTTAGTAAAAAATTGATATTAAACCTATCTAAATTTTTATGTTAAAAAAAAAACAAAAAAGAAGAGATTCTGTTGACTGTAGCGGATCCTGAATGTGAAGACCAACAAAATTCAAGCAGATGAATTCTGGCAAACCAAGTCATGGAAAATTTTGATCTTTCATCCGTTTATTTATCCCATAAAATAGGGAAGTTGCATGAAATAGGATCCACATAGCAATTTTTTCTCTATCGTATTCATTTAATTAAAGACCATTTATTGATAAGGAATAATTAATTTGCATTTTAAGCGAGGGACAATAACCAGGAAATATAGGTGCCTTTTTTGGGTGTCATGGGGTGAAACAAAAACAAACACAATGCACTATTTCAGGTTCGAATATTTGTAAAGAAAGGCTTGGACACAGAATATAATAATGTCGAGTAAAATTCAACATGTTCCCGTGTGTATTATATGAAATTTGAAAATAAGATAGCAATTTGATATTTTTTCGATATTTTAATATAAAATATATTTAATTAATTTAATTATATTAAATAAATTATTTTAATTAATTAATATGATATATTTTTTAAAAAAATATTATAATTATATTTTTTAACTCTCTCCTTTATTATTCTCTTATTTTATTATTATTAAGAGAGTATCAATATAAATAATTTAAAAAAATATTGATAAATATATATTATATTTAAAATTAAGATTAATTTTTTAATTAGATGTTATATTAAAGATTTAAGAAATAATTAATATGTTTACGGAATGGCAAGACCACAAAAAGTGGAAAATTCAAATAATGAGGAGGTACATATATAATATAAGTTAGTCAATATATAATACTACGTACATCTTAACTCAAAAAATTAAAATAATAAATTTATAAGTCATCCTATTTATATATCTTTTATTAAGTCTAATTCTGCGCGACATAAGATTTTTTTCCCAATTCAAATAAAGTTTACTCACACTTTATATTTTAACGTAAATTAATTTATATTTTTATAAATAGTCTGCTTATTATTATATTTTGGCAAACAAAATCTCAAAAGCTAAAGCTACTAATCAATTATACACATCTAAGTGAATAAGTTTTTAAAAATTAATGAATTGATAGTATATACTCTTATAAAATATATTTTATAGCGTAAATTAAACTATTCTATTTATCGATTTAAGAGTGTGCGTTCATCCTATTCTTATAGCTTTGTGCCAAATTTCTCCTCCTCTACTATTTTATTCTTCACCAACGACATTTCGTTTGACTCATTCAGTGTCATTATATTCATGCATTGATTTCATCATTATCATTTTCTTTCAAATCTCCATATACTTAATATAAAAATCTTGCAAGTTGACCAGTCCAATCTATCATCATAAAGACATAAATTAAACTACCAACAATAAAAAAATGTATGGAGAGGAAAGTTGTTAATGTGTATGTATAGATTGACTTTTGGAAAAACAAGAGATTATAGAAAAATATGGAAAGAGAGAGAAGAGAGCATGATAGATGAGTAGGGATGACTGAGGTCCACGTAGAACTCACGATGGAGGACGACAGATACAGAGCAAAAGCTATGATTGGGGACAACGGACGGTAGAACGATAAAATAGAGGGAAGAGAAGAGAGATAGTTAAAAAAATATAGGTAAAATAGTTATTAGATAGTCTATAAGATATTTTATCTTCCAATAATTTATCTAAAATTATGATTTAAAATTATGGTTTTGATCTATAAATTTTTTTAGACAAATAAAATTATTTGTTTTAATTTTTTTTAAACTATAGTTTATACTAAATATTTTTTTAAAATTTTAGTTATAGAGGAACTAATCATCACCTTATATAATTAGGTAAGAATAGAGGAATGAAAATGAGAGCAGAAAAGGAAATTAGCGAGAAATAAAATAATGTGATTGGACAGATAACTAATTTGTATAATCTTATATTCACTTTGGAATAAGGGATTAAAGTAATTCACTAATCTCCTAAACACTGTGTCGTTTTGAAGTTAATCAGTAATTAATGTGCCGGCAATACATTGGCCGCCACATTGTCTAGATTTAGACATTCTGACCCTTGGAATATTTAGTACGTACTAAATCCAAGTGGGTCTATTATTTTGCAATCAGTTAAAGAATGTACACTTATTTTTTGCAGTTTGGTGAAATGTTCTTAAATTCTGTAGGACAATCTTTTTTCCTGGGGTCGTCATTTATGAAACACGACTCTCTACAAATTCGGACCAGGCTTTTGTGGATAAAACAATAGAAGAGAAAAAAACATAAAATACTCAATTGCTTAGTTGCTCACAATTGTTGAATGTAGTAAGAAAAATATAAATATAATTGTATTTATAAATTTGGAGAAATGAATTGGCATAAAATACGAGAGAATATAACTGCCTATGGAATTCACATTTTTATAATTATATACTATAAATTATTTATTCTCTCTCTCTCTCTAAATATACTCTTTATATTTATTTTGTAAACATATTTACTAATATTTTAATATTTTTTTCACATATATCGTGCCCCAATGCTTACTCTTATTTTTTTTTCAATGAAATAATAAATCTATTAACTGATATTTTTGCACCTCATATTCATATGTTCTTACAAATTTTTTTAAAGATAATAAATGATACTAAATGCCTGCCTCAAATTGTCAAAGTATTGGAGAATTCAGACATTTAAGATCAATTAGCTATTTCTTAATTTCTTTTTTTTTTCTCAACAAGCTATTTTCATCTAATGTCGTCTAACTTACAAATTTAAATAAACTGTGAGAAGGATATAAATATGAATAAAAAATTTATAAAAATTTATTTTTATTAATAAATAATTATTAAAAATATATGATTAAATAATTAAAATATAAAAAGTAACAACAATTTAGTTTAAATATATTTTAAAGTAAAATAATTAAAATTAAATCTATTAGCATCCATAATTTATCATATCTGATAAAAAAAGTCTTATAATTTTATATATAAAATTATTAAACATAATCAAATATAAAATATAAATTTAGAAGCAAGTTCATACGATTTTATAAATTAAAAATATAAAAATGATAAATTTAATAAGTAAATTTATGTTTTAAACTAAATTTACAGTTAATATAAATTTAAACAGAATTAACGTGATTTTATAAAGTAAATATGTAAAAAGGGTAAATTAGATAGGTAATATAAATATTCGTGGGACAGGGGAAGCCCAAAATCCGTTATTGACCGGAACAACAGACTGAGTTGCCACGTCACTGGTGGGGCCTCACTCTAACAGCTTACAGCCAAACGTCACTGGTCATACCCCCAAGTAGAGAAGGTCAAACCCACCTATCCAATCAAAAAGTTGAGAATTTAAATAAATAATGGTTGGAAAAGCCGCCTTTACCTTTGACTTCCCCCCTGGTTATTATTATTATTTTTTTACATTTTGTCCCCTCTTCCCATTTTCTACTGTTCCTGCGTTATTGTCCCCTCACCTGTTGTTGTTGTGGTATATATGGTTCTGTAAATGTAGGAATGTAGATGATAAGATCATTACAATCAGATCAAATATAGGCATTTGACATGGAAAAAAATATAGATGGATGATATAATAATTACCCAAACCACAGAAATTATTGAATCTTACTCTAACTCTATGTTATCAATCAATGTAGTTAAAATTTCATCAGTTTACTTATAAATCTGCAAGATAATTTTCTTTCATTCATTCCATTTATGCAAGATATATTGATTAATGTACTTTGTTTCCAAATAGTATGGCTGTAAGATAAGTGCTGTTTCAGGTTGTCTCTGTTCATTGTAACTTATCTTATGCATGTATGAAATTGGTCTATTACATTGGCGATCTTCGTAATTTCAATTCTGAATCCATGGCTGTTTGTTCTATTTCCAGGTATTTTTACTTCAGGGAAGACTGATATTTGGACCTGATGTTAAATCTATATTTCTGTCATTATTCCTTCTTCTTGCTCCTGTTGCTGTTTTCTGCGCTTTCATAGCCAGAAAACTGTTAGATGATTTTTCTCATCACTTGGGAGTGCTGATATTGGTCATAGCTATTGTTCTCACAATATTTGTAAGTTACCCGTGACCTAGCCTTGTTTAGTTATGATAACACCATAATTTAGTTATCTGTGACCTATTGTTCTATTAGAGGCATTCTGTGATTTCTCACACATAAATGACTGTCGCTATCCTCTGTTTATAGTAGTTGCATGTGTTGGGTTAGCTTTAACGTTAAAAGTTGGAAGGAGAAGTATTCTCGTGATCATGCCAATAACTATGTTCTTAGATACATACACACGATATTGGAGTCGAGCCACTTTTGCAATTATTCTGTTTTTCTTTCTTTGGTGATGAGATCGCAATCGAAGTTTTAGAACAATTACACTAGTCAATGGCTGAAAGGCATTCCATATTTAGATTGGGAATGCAGCAATATTTCAGTAACTATCATAAACACTTAAAGAGTTCTGATGATTTCTGCAAATAACGTTAGAAATTACGCCTTGATACTGCTAAGATTCTGAACCATGTCCGTGAACTTTGTCAATGTTCTGTTAAAAATCATGCTTCCACCCAAGTACCAGTTGGAGAAACAGAACCCAGTGCTGACTTGGCAGTAGAGGGAATAAGAAAATTTAGTAATTGAAGGAGAAGTGAAAAAAAATTGGAGGGTTCTGATGTAGATATCATTTCCAACGTGTAACTCTGATACATCTATGGAAATATCAATTTTGCTGCACCATTGGTGTTTACCTTTTATAACTTCAATTCTTTGTTTTACACATTCAAGTGAATAGAAATGATGCTCCCGTAGATTGGTTTAAAAAATTCATAATTTTTCATTACAGTAATTTAGTACTGTACTCTCAATTCTTAAATTTTGTTCCCAGGCTCTGACTGTCCTTCTGCTGACATCGGCAAGGGATCCTGGCATAATACCTCGTAATGCGTATCCTTCAGAACCAGATGATTCTGATTTTAGTGACAGGATCAGCAATGGACAGTCTCCAAGG
Source organism: Leucaena leucocephala (assembly GCA_037074615.1). Classification (NCBI taxonomy): domain Eukaryota; kingdom Viridiplantae; phylum Streptophyta; class Magnoliopsida; order Fabales; family Fabaceae; genus Leucaena; species Leucaena leucocephala. Next base: position 2,526,191 of record CM073537.1, read on the forward strand.
CGACGTTTGCCAAGGACAAAGGATGTCATTGTTAATGGTAGGCCTGTGAGGACCAAATATTGTGATACCTGCCAGCATTATAGACCTCTCCGTTGCTCTCATTGTTCGGTGTGCGATAACTGTGTGGAGCGATTTGATCATCACTGCCCTTGGGTGGGTCAGTGTATCGGATCGGTAAGCCATTTTTTCAAAATATAATATGCCCTGAATTTCAAAGTGATGTTATTAAGAGAACACTGCCTAGGACTCAATGATAAGATGAAACAGTAACATAAATACATCAGTATGAGAAGAATCTAGAATGAATAGAACCAATCCATATGCTTATCACGTGACTGCTCTAGATATTTTGGTAGGAGGAGAATTTGAGGTTTCAACGTCCATTAGAAATCTTAGTATTTGTGTGCTAACAATTTTCTGAATACATTTCTTTTTTTTCTTTTGCTTCTGCTGGAAATAGAACTAGATGACTTTTTCGCATGCATATTGCAATTTTGGCTATTTTCTGATTTCTCGGCATAACCACAAGGACGTGATCCTGTTAATAAACTGTTGTGGTAATAGCAGATATGATCATGATGGTGATAAGTCAGAGTTTTCTTTTGCTTCTTGACTGCAGCGAAATTACCGGTTTTTCTATATGTTTGTCATCTCCACAACTCTCCTTTGCTTATATGTGCATGCCTTTTGCTGGGTATACATCGCGAGGATAATGAATTCAGAGGAGACATCAATTTGGAGAGCGATGATCAAAACTCCTGCCTCCATTGCACTAATAATCTACACCTTCATTTGTGTATGGTTTGTCGGCGGACTCGCAGTTTTCCATACATATCTCATCAGCACAAACCAGGTTTGGATGCTCATTCAAGTCAAATCCCTTTCCCTTTATATCTTAAATGTGACTTATTACTTTTTACTAATTCTTGGAGTTTAGTATTCTATATATGAGGACATGATGTTTATCAACTTTCACTTTTATATGTCCATTTCTAGTTCACTGACATGTGAATGATTAATTCCCTGTGTTTTATTTGCAGACTACATATGAGAATTTTCGATACCGGTATGATATACAAGACAACCCATATAACAAAGGGATACTTGGGAACTTTAAGGAAGTATTCTGCTCTAGCATTCCTCCATCCAAGAACAAGTTCAGAGCTAAGGTTCCCAAGGAGCCGTTAGCTCCATCTAAAAGAATGAATCTTGGGTCTGTCAGCCATGTAACGAGAAAACCTTCAAGTCGCATGGACTTGGGAAGGCCGGATTATATCGAGGCTGATAACGAAGAAGGCGAATCCAAAGATGGCTCTAACAAATATGAAGGACTTGTCATGGATAGAGAATTATCTGATAGGTCCCAGGATATAGCCAGGAATCTTCCTAAAGGAGAAGATGGCTCATATGTTGCTGAGCAAAGAAGAAGCAGAAGGTGGGACATAAGAACTGAAATTGGGGAATCAAATGGGATAACTAGTGGCAGAGGTGGGTTCTCAACAAAGGCGGCTGTATAGGGTGATACAATTTCCTTGATGTAAATTGAAAGGAAAAAGAGTTAAAGGGAAAAAAAGGTAAATAAAAGATAGATTTGGGTTGGGGTTGACAGGGAAATAATGGTACGTCTTTTGGTGAAATCTGAAACGTGATCGAATCCTGCTTTATTGATAATATATATGTATATATGAGATGGTTACTCTATGAATTTAATGTGTGGTGATCTCTTAAGTCGTTCAAAGTAGAATGTGTGTGCATTAAAGTAAGAAAAGTAGAATTTGCCGAAAGTGATAGTGGGAAATTTGTATGTGCATTTTGCATATTCTCATTCCATTGCTTTCTCTTTCACTCGTATTTGCGATCATGCTTGCTTTCCTTTTCCTTTTTATTAAGGTTAATAAGGTTAACTTCTTAAAGTTTTACGAGCCATGGGAATTTAAATCTAAATATGAATTAAAATCCCAATGTGAACACGATTTTGCGTAGTAAATTAGCTCCACCAAAAGGGCCCACCGCTTTTCCTCATGAAATATTTCAACTGATCAGCACATATCTTCGTAACAATTTGTAATTCACAATTTTGCATGCTCGTGTTGCTTAATTTTAAGACCAAAGCCAAATAATAAAAGCTAGGATTTAAGAACTCGTTGGATTGTGGACTGGAGTAAAAGAAAGATGATGAATTGAAATCAGTTGAAATTGGTTTGGTATGGTACAAGAAAGAAGAATAATGTTTAATTGTTCTACATTTAATTAAATGAAAATAACCAACGGGAGTTGATCCAAGTGATAAGCGACTCAGTATCGTTTAAGCGAAATCTAGAGTTTGAGCCTTGACGTATACAGAAAATCTCCGTTGGGAGATTCACCCACCATAACTAGGTGCGCGACGTGTGTCGGATCCGAATTAGTCTGGACAAAACTCTCGGTAAACCGATGGGTAACAAAAAAAATATTAAATAAAAATAATAACAAAATAAAATGTCCCTCAATCAATTTGTCAAGGAACCCAACAAACAGCGTAAACAGATGCAAAAATAAAATTAATGCGATCCATTAATCCAAACCCAAAACACAATTCTGTATCAAATCTTAGCCCAAAGAGGGCATTGGCACTTATCTTTCTTGCCCTTAACGGACTTTCCAGGCCTACTTGTTGGGTAACAACTTGGGACCAGCCCCGCCCAACATGGCAGGGCCTTGGGTCATCCTTGGTTGGGCTAAGACATAGGATACAAAATGAAGTCCAGGCTAGGCACCGTTTCAGAGACAAACCCAAACACTGTTCGATGGCCAGCAAAAGTATTTTAAAGTGCGTGACGTCACTGTTCGAATGTTTGAGAGAAACCTCAAACCTGCATCAAAAAATAGGTTCGACAACCCGAAAATTCGGTAGAAAGTGAAGATGAAATGACGGAGAGGAGGAAGAAGGGGCAACACAAAAATAAGCGACAATGCCACTGGCAGGCATGGACATTTCTGCCATTTTATTATGCCATCTTTTGGGAACAAGCATCGTTTTTATTCATGAGAAGTAACTTTTTTTTTTCTCGGAAATACATACCTGGCATGTCGGGACCAAATTGCAGATTCATTACTAAGATGTCAAATAAAATACTACTGATTCCTATGCACAAATTTTGATGAATTAAAGCTAGGTTGCTCCGAAGCCTGTAAGTTACCCTTCATATTTAAGGAGAAATACCAAAAACAAATATCCTGAGGTAATAATCTCGACAAACTAGAAGTTAATTCCAAAAATTGGTAAAAACATTGATGATCAAGCAGAATAATAGGTGTTTAGAAAACATCAGTGGTCCATGATCTTCATTGCATGCTCTGAAACCGTTTCATGATAAGAATGCTCAAGTCCATGTAACGCTGTGCACAATTTGAGAGACAAGTAGTTTCACTTGAACTGAACTTGCTTCCAGGGGTGCCCGTGATGCATTTATCCCAGCAAGCACTTGTTAGCTTGGCCACCATTTCATTCACCATCGCTCTTTCCTTTTCTTGCTGCATTGCAGAATAAAGTCAATGTAACAAATACACCATGTTACTTTTCAATCAAGCAAGGATAAATCTTCTTCCTTATACAGAAAGAATAAGGAGAAGTATCTCCCATATTCACAGTAAGAAAGGAATGTCTAATACAAGGAGGCACTAGCAGTGATAAGGCGGAGCAACAAACTGTATCTATTTATATATATCAGTATTAATAATATAATATAAAATCTCTAGTTTATCTTAATAACAGTAAGGGAAGGATGGTCGAAACTGCAAATCGTTGTTCAGGAAGATGGCACAAAAAGTAGCAATCTAGAAAGGATTCTTGTGATCAGAAGCTCCATTGTGTCAGCAAGAAAGGCATTGATTAATCCAGCATAGGATTCATATAAGAGTTTTGACATTGAAAAGGCAAAAAAAAAAAAAATCAACAGAAATTACATCATTACATGTACTTTTGTTTCACTAAATTCAGTTTGCCTTTTAAATGGTTGAACAAAAAAACCATAAAACTAGCACATACACGTCAGGCTGAATAACTGAACATGCAGGCAAGGTACGGCTTTTGACCCGAAAAGAGAACCTAAACTTACAGGGCCGCCATATTGCCTCGCTTAAACAGTTCTCACTTCCTCACTTTGTTATTACAATAATCCCAGTTATACCTACTGGGTTTCCTCATATTAGGCTCCCCTGCTCGGCATAATCTAATAACTTGAGAATTCGTGGAACTACTACAACATTAATGTGGTATTCATATCAATTTGTATGTGATGAATCCAGTATACTGGGAAACCACACGAGTAATTCCCTCAGATGAGCAAGAGACCCAAAAAAACAGAGGTCCATAGGAATGAAAAAAAAAGTTCGTCGAAATCAAATCTACCACGAATAACAGCAATTACGAGACCACCATAAAACTAATCGCATAATCGAAATTCTCATCATTCGATCTGCTCTTTCTTTGTTTCGAGTTTCGTAGAAATTAAATAACAAGGAACGCAAGAAAGAAACGAATCGAAGACTTACAGCGATGAATTGTTGCAATTCAACCGATCCAAGAGCTGAATTATCCATGAGGATTGTAGGTTGGAGTTCTCGCAGGGAACTTGCCCACCAATCTTCACGAATGACAAAACCCTAAGAGCCGCTCAAGGAGGCTAAAACCCTATGCTCTATGGAGACGCGGAGAATCCTCACCCAAACCCAAGAGGCCCACTAAGATATCCTCAATCTTTGTTAGGCTCATGGGCCCACTAAACCGTAAGACTTCAATGCTTGTAGGCCCATTGGCTCCGGACCGGCTTTGTAAGAAACACCTTTCTTTTACCAAAAAAAAAAAAACACCTATTTAACCAATTTGTCCGTAGAATTAGCTAGCAAGGTGAGACATATAACTATTTAAAACGTGTTCGATCCTTGAGGAATATCATTTTATTGTAGTTCCAGTCGCCGCACTTAAGGAGGTATCATAGTTCTTAAATGTCTAGGTTTATATCTGAGATTAATTGATGGCTCGCTCTGTCTGATATTTAAATTATTGTAATAAAAAAATAACTTAAAATATTAAAAATAATAAGGGCAGGGTTAAAGGCAAGTCCTTTTAGTAAAAGATTTGGGGGTGAATGGCAAAGTTTCTTATTCGTTAAGCATAACTCATCAGCCCCTCCATGTCTCTTTTGGGAGGGCCATGCCAAACAAAGCATAAAGATCCCTTCGTCGCAAAGGATTCATCGAACTTTGAAATAATATTATTTAATTTCAGGCACCTATAGAAAGAAGATAAAACACTAAGTACTGCTTTAATTACGATGGAAATTAATGATTTCTGTACTATTAATTATGTTATTGTTGTTTTGTATGAGATTGGGAGCGCCAAAGCATGTGGATAAAACTACGGGACGAAGCATGTCGTTTAAAAGACTGTGACTATGAAAATGAATGGGATCGTTTTAAAGCAAAAGATTGAACCATGTAAAGTCATTATATATATACCTTACCTACGATATGCTTTAATTTTTTTTCTTCAATTTTATAGGCCCTCATTGCATCTTTCCAAAACTGAATTTTATTTTATTTTATTGTTAAGAGAGAGAGAGAGAGAGAGAGAGATGTGTAAAGCAACTCTTCCTGGTGAAGGAAAGTTTCATTCCTTTTATCTGAAGAAAAACAAACAGAATTTATCTAAAAAAAACAGAGAGAACTTATCCAACTGTTTAACGTTTGGTATTCTAAAATATGGAATTGCAGTTTTTAATGGTTTGATATATGATTAAGTGTAACCAATTTCGTCTATATATTATTTTTTCACGATTCTTTTTCACTGTAATTTATATCATGATGATGATGATAATCTCACTTCAAGTGAAAAAATATCACTTTATATAACCGCTAATCAAACAGTTATGTAACCAGGTAATTTTTCTCTTATAAATTTTAGAAAATTATATGTTGGAATATAGAGATATTAAAATAGATTTTCCAGGTTTGCTTAAAAAATATCATTAAGGTACAATGATATTTAATTTGAAATATATTACAAAAAATACAGTTTAACACTTTGATAACTTGCGTTTTGTATTGGATTTTATTTAATTTAAGAGTAAAATAATTGAATTGATGGTAAATTTCAATGTAAAACTATAGTTTCTCTTAATATTATACCAAATACAGTTAATTAATTAATCCTATTTTAAGGAAATGCATATTGTGTAAAACGATAACTTTATATAGAAAATAATTCAAATAATTTTTTTTTGGTAACACATGCATCAAATGTTAAGAGCTTATAACACTCTCCGGAACAATAAAAGTAACTTGTGTTATTATTTTTAGATAAATTTAAGAATCTATTGTTAAAAATAATGACTAATTCTTTTATATTATAAATTTTTTAAAAAGTTTTTAGTAATGATCATAAGACTTTTTTTAGATTCACTGAGATGGAGTTAATAACTAGATGCTTAAGGAATATAACTAAATGTTATATGTGATGTATATCATGGTTAATAACTTGTGTAATTTATGGGAAGAGCTAACTCTTTTGAGGATAGTAAATTAACATTCGAATGTTTATTATAAAAGAATTATAAATATTTAGTGCTCCCCGTTACTTTGAGCATAATTTATTTTTAATAGAAAAAATATAAAAAAATATATGTAATTTAATCATCTATGAGAAAAATTATGGTAATTTACACTACACAATAAGTTGACAATTTTGATCGGCCAAGAGCCAACATAAAATCACCTACCTACTGTTTTGATTAAGTCTTGTGAACTTTGACAAGAAATGAATTACTTTTTTCAAGCTTATAAAATGGCTAAATTGAAGCGAGTTGAACAATATAATAGATATGATTTGACTTATATAAAGGAGAAAATGTCCCTTTCATAGTTGACTGCCCTGTTTACCATGGATGTTACATTTGACCAAAGAAGCCGAGGCACTCTGATTCTTAATTTTTTTTTCATATAATTAAAAAAAATAAAAATTACCCTACCCGCATCAAAGACCAAAATGTGGTTAATTAAGAAAAGTATTAATAAAAAAGCTTTATCTTTATACAGAACTAAAGTTGATGCCATGAGTCATGGATGCACTTATAAGTTCAAGAAACTGACTTAAAAAGGGGAAATTAAAAAAGTTTTAGATTACAATATAGTCCCATAAAAATGCTAATCCACTAAGAATCTTCTTTTTAAAAATGTGAAATCTAGAATACAACTAAAAAAGGCAAATAAAAAGACATGAGTAATGGGATATGATATGGTTGTAACTTGTACGTATTATGAGGAAACTTTAGCAAAGCCACATAAAAATACTAAAGGCTGACTCATCTCTTATATGCACTTGGACGTTACAATATCACAAGCTTTTTCAGGTAATATTTTCGTAATTAAGCGTAATTACCTCTTAATTAAGCGAATCTTCTTCTCCTAGCAAAAACAAAAACTAATTTAAAAATATAGGAATATATACTATTAGCAAAAGCCTGTTATCTAAAAATAAAAAAGATCACCAGACTTAAATTTTGGTACCAAATTTATCTTGTAAAAAAAATACTCATCAAGTCCTTAATATACGGCATAATTAGAGATTTAATTTTAATCATAAACATAAGGCATGCTTCCTATATTCATTAATTTTTTCTCAAATTACCCTTATCGATACTCCATCAACAATAATCAAGTAGGAGATAGAGGGAGTAATTTAAAGAAGATGATTGTAATGTTTTAGAAAAAAAAATATATCATTTTAACTAATTTAACTAACTTCCTCAATCTAATCAAATTAGTTAAATATGTGTCATATTAAGTACCGGATGAATATATATTAAGTTTGAAGATTGCGATTAATTACCGTTTTGATAACTAGTGTCAAGTTAATTTTGATTGATTAATTTATAGCTAATTTAATATACATTTGGATGGATTCATGTGCAATATATGTGGATGGAAATGCTCTCTCATTAGTCATTACATACAGATGCCTCCTTTTCAAAGAAATTATCTTTTTATTGTAAAGATCGAGGTCAGTATTCAATTTAAGTAACAATATACATCACTTGTTAATTAGTTTGAATTTCATACGAAACGGTAACTAGTGATGTATATTTAGTGCTCAAAATTAACAAGAAATTTTGTGACATATATGATATTTAAGATCACTGAAACAATAGGTTTTGGCGTTGAAATTAAGCAGAATCAACCAAGTAAACTTGCGTTACATATGATAAGAAACTTTCTCATTGATATGAAATAGTGATTGTGATTTTATCTGATTAAGCTTCTTGGGGAGACCGAGAGTTATCTCATAGTTTTTATCTTTCTTGTTCCCTTTTCATACAGAAGTGACATGAATATTTTGTATCCAGTAGATATAATAGTTTATCAATCAAATTTTAAGTGGGTCGACAATATAAATTGTAATACTATTATACTCTATCAGAACCCTACAGGCATATTTGAAACTATAGCATGGAGCAAATTTTGAAAAGAATGTTGGAAACTCCAAAACCCACGGGCATATTTTTGAAACTTTAGTTTTAATTTAAAGTTGGAGAAACCTTTGAATGTTTTTCTTAACTTTTGCTACCACGTACCCGTGAATTGAGGGATTCGTTGGATATATAGATATAACACATAAATTGCAAATAACTTCTTAAAAGACGTACGTTATCGGTGCTAATGAGGTTTAGTTTTGATTCATTAAATACTTATTGGCGGACCAGTAGAATCTCACACGATACTTCAAATGATAGTGTGTTTGGTTTAATTTTCAGGGAATAAATTATAAAAAATAATTTTTGTATGAAAAATGATTTTAAAGAAATAAATGTTTAGATGGTTGTTATTAGAATTACTTGTTTGATAAATAAATTAGTAAAAATGACATGTGATAAAATGATAATTATATAAAGTTAATATGTACATTTTTGTTTAAAGTAATACACAATTAAATAATATATAATATAAATTTATTATTTATATAATTAATTAATAATTAATACATATATTTATATTTTTATATAATATAAGGTTAGATATATGTTTAGAAAAATTACAAAAAAATGTTTGTTTAGAAAAATAAAAATTTCACACAAGATTTTAAAGATCAAAGTTTTATAATAATTGTTCATTGATGTGCTTAAAATTATATTTCATTATTAGGGTATAAAAGTTAGATATAGAATTTAATTTAGCTCTAAATATAATATCTCAATTTACTTTGTCATTTAAAATTATAATTTTCTCCCTAATGTGTCTTTATAAAAAAGGTTGTTAGTTTAAATGTATATTATTAAATAGGGTATTTTAAGAAAATCAACACACAATCATTAAAAAAAACTAATTTTTTATTTTAAAAAATAATTAATTTTTTAATCTATTTAAATTAATTAAATAAATATTATATTAAAATGGAAGAAAATATAATACGTTGATTATTAGCGGAGGATATTTTGGGTAAAAATATTTCAGTGCCTATCATAATGACCAAACCACACTCTCAAAAGTAAAACAAAAAATCTTTTGTGGAAATCATAGTTTTGCTCCAAAACGTACTTTTGGAGAATTTTTGCATGTTTGGGTACCGCATTTTGAAACCCTGGTTTTGAGAGCAAAACTATGGTTTGAATGGGCACCCATACATGCACAATACAATAAATTATAATTAAGAAAGAAAATTATATTGGCCCGTTTAATTCACTCAATATGAAGGAATGTAATGAAATATAATGCAATGTAATTAAATGTAATATAATGATGATTACATGAATTTATTTTATACGTAATTAAGAAAATAGATGACGTATACACATAACAACGTTTGGTTGAATTACCACAAACATATGAATATATTATAACAATAAATTAAAAGACAAAATCACATCTATCAATATATATGTATATAATGAATTAAAATTATGTATTTTTGCCAAAAATATATAATAACTCTATCTACATATATATATACACGCACATAATAAAGTAATAGACTAAATTACCCTAGTTAATATTTATAAAATTAATTTTTTATTAATTAAAATTATGTTTATATATATTATAATAACCAATATATTTTTTATATATATCTAGAAATGAGCTAATAAATCTAATGTAGACCTATTCATAAGAACTAATAAGTTGAATCTTATATATATAATAATAAATTAGAGTATAATGAAGTTTTTTTTGTTGAAATTATGTATTTATTATTGAACAAATTAAAATATAATAAATATTTTTAATTAATTTTTTTTATATATTATAACAAGAAGTATTATTTTAAATATATTTATCTGATAATATCATGTCACCGAAAAATGATGGTGGCCAAAGAGATTTATTGGCGACAGTGTGTTGCCAATAAATATTGGAAAACGATAGCAGATGTATGGTCAAGTAGGAGAATATTTAGAGAAAATGAGGCTAAATAATGTCTTTTTTTTTTTTCAAATTCCTACATGTTGTAATCCTCATTTATATGTTTAGGTAGTGTAATCCATTTTACATCACTTGATTACAAAATATAATCCCCTTTACATTACATAGATCCAACCAAAAACTTGAATCAGTATATTTTATCAGAATTATATGTAATTTTCTTTCATTTAGTACAACCAAATGGGCTCTATATATACATACACAGAAATGCTGATTGTGAATCGATGATCAGAGGTATATATATATATATAAGACGATAAAATTAAAAGGGAGGGCATAACAAAAAGAAAGAGTTGGTTTAATTTAATTGGCCAACATTAAAATTTAGTAGCATTTAATTAAGGCTTTAACCATTACTACAAATTAAAATTAAATTAAATTAAAGGCAAAGCTATCTTTTTTTCTGTAAAGCTAAGCTTAGGCTATAAATACGTATGTGCGAACAACATTGACGTGCCCTGTCTGAAGCCTGGGATTAGTCACTTTGTCTCTTTTCTTTCTTTTTGAGCTAGCATTAATGGAAAAGATGAATTTTGTTAGAAATGGGGTTAGCAGATTGCCTCCTGGTTTTCGGTTCCAGCCAACAGATCAAGAACTCGTGTTTCAGTACTTGAAATGCAAGATCTTCTCCCTTACCTTGCCTGCTACCATTATCCCTGACCTCAACCTCTGCAACTTCGATCCTTGGGATTTGCCAGGTAACTCTTCATTTCTTCTTCTTCAACTGCTTTTCTCACTTTTTGTCGAGTTCTTGAACTCAACTTCAATCCCCCAATGGCATTGCTGGCTAAGTGCCAATGACCTTATAACCTAATGGCTTATAAGTTTTCTCATAAGTGGATGTTCGTGGTTTCAATCCAAGCAACAGTCATTGCCACTAGCTGATAAACATGATAATTTAAGTTGCATTATATTATTATTATTATTATTCTTTTGCTTCTGTTACTAATCAATGCAAACTAATGGAGTTCAATGAATGTGGTTTTGCTGTATTAGGTAACTCTGACCAGGAAGAGAGGTATTTTTTCAGTCCAAAGGAAACAAAATATCGAAATGGGAATCGTATGAACCGAACAACCATCTCTGGATATTGGAAGGCAACAGGATCCGACAAGAAAATCACTTCTTCAAGAAACAACGACATCGTCGGCATAAGAAAAACCCTTGTTTTCTACGAAGGGAATTCTCCAAACGGCTCTAAAACTGATTGGATCATGCATGAGTATCGTCTAGTCACTGCTTCTTCCAAGTCCGAGGAGGTCGGAGACTGGGTTCTGTGTCGAATATCCCTCAAGAAAAATAAGAATGGCGGTGATACGAGGAGGACGATGAGGAGTCAAGTGCAGAATAATAATAATATTAATAATAGTGGACAAGACATGGCAGATCCACCAAGATTCTTTGACTTTATGATGCTACAAAACCAAAAACTGCATGCTTCAGCAATATCGTCGTCATGTTCAAGCTCCAATGGTTGTGTATCAGATCATGAAGAAACAAGTGGATATACTGGTTTCTAAAGAACGTAACAAACCAGCTCTGGTCACTTCACTTTTCTTTGTTTATATATTGTCTCATCATGCCTCATGTCTCTCTGCAACTTATATGAAGTACAATGCTATCACTTCAGTGTTCTTCAATCTTCACCTGGCAAGCTGCCGCCTTCTTTATTTTTGTTTGATAGGGTTATATAACTGTGTCAGTCACGTATTGTCATATTAAATTAGGAGTAAATCTCCCGGTATTTTCTGTATTCACGGATTCGAATTCAAGACTTTGAACTTAAAACTCCTTCTACTAAAACCAAAACATATTGATAGCTCCCCCTATATTTTTTTTTATATACAATCCCCCTATCTTTATTTTTTTTTTACAAAAAGAATTTAGGTAAATTCGGCACAATCTCCTACCCAGGTCAGGATACAGCCCGAGGGCTCAGAGAGTATTTATAGGAAATTTATGAGATCACCTACTAAAAAAGCTCTCACCATGATAGTGAGAATCGAATTCAGGTTCTTATGGGATACGAGTCAGTTCCTTATTATCTGTGCTAACTCTCGTAGACTCCCCTATCTTTATTTACTTCCAATTTTTTTTTGTTGCCCACCCAATTTATCAGAACTTTACCCCGACTACATCTGGATCCAACCCGCGTCGCACACCTAGCTATAGTAGGTGAGTCTCCCAACGGAAATTTTTTGTATACACCAAGGCTTAAACTCGAGACCTCACTTAAGTAATACCGAGCTGCTTACCACTCGAATTAACCCCTATTAGTTACTTTCAATTAAAAGAATAAGATAAGAATAACAATGATGTTTCCTGGCCTCATGGCCTTAAAGGCCCATGACGGCTTTGGGCTTAAAAGCCCATAAGAGTTTTAAACTTAAATGTGCTCCTAACCCTATAACTTTAACATTATTATAATTACTAATTAGAGTTGATATATATAGTAAAAAATAGAAGAACGTGACTTCGATTCTCGCTATCATCATAAGGACTCTTTTAGTAGGTAATTTCGTAAGTCTCCTGTAAGCGTTTTTTGAACTCTGGAGCTATACCTTAACTTTAATGAGAGATCGATGACAAATCACCTAAATTTTTTGTATAAAAAAAATATAAAAATGACTATAATTCAAATATTTATTCTCTTGACTGTAATTTTAATTTAAGTTACTAACTCCTAATACTAACTTGGAAAATGATATTCCTTACGAGTTTTGTTTTTCCTGTAATATCAGGAGCTATTTCACCTGTTTCTCGACGCAAAACAGTGAATCCATTTTCATCATTTTTTTTAAAAAGTTTTTTAAAAACTTGATAAATAATATAATAAGTCGATTTAAGTTTCTTTTAACGTTTAACATTATGGTTTTAAATTTTAACTAGCATATTAATTAATGGGATGGGATACACTGGATCAAATTTTGCAATTTTCTCTAACATGAATATGAAAAAAGTCCAAGTATGTTTTTTTAATAATGATTGATGAAATAATAATTGTTCATATTTTCTTAATACTGATAATATTTTTATTGTAGTGGTTAGTGATTCATTCATATTGTTGGTTCACATTCATTTTGATTTCTGGAAAGCAAATATGTTATATAAATTATACCGGTTTAATTTTTAAATTATATTATACCATTCATCATGTCCTTAATTTATGATATAATTGAAAAGTTGATATTGATCATAAATATATGATCTATTTTTTATATATATTTTTTAAATTATATTTATAGATATTTCTTAAATAATAATCAAATAAAAGAGAAGTTGAGAAAATTAAAGAAGATAGTTAGGGTATTTTATAAAAAATATATTATATTAACTAACTTTTTCAATCTAATCAAATTAATTAAATATGTCTTATATTAAAAATTAAAAGAATATCTTTTAATCTTTGTACAAACAATGTATCCCCAGTTGAATGAAAATATTAAATTGCCCTTGAATCAGTATGTTTTAATTGTCACATACTACCGATCTTAATTATAAAAATTAATTAATTTTTTTAGATAAATCTAAAAAATTAAATAAATTAGTTAATTATAACTAATATAAAAATTAATTAATTAATTTAGATAAATTAAAAAATATATAATATTAATTTATTTTGAGAGGATTATAATTAATTAATTTATTTAGTTTATTATATCTATTAAAAAAAAGTCATATATCTCTTATGATTAAGATATAAAATAGAAAAAGTTCGGCCGCTCCTCTTTTAATGAGTTCATTTTAATTCTTGAATGAATGTGCAAATATAAGTGCACAAGTCAATTTAAAAAAGAAAGAATGTGCATTCATGAAAACATAAATTGTATTAATATCCATCATTTATTACAAAAGATCCAATCAATATTTTCGCCTTTTTAAAGAAATTAACGTTTTAAAAATATAAAAGTAATGTTTCAAAAATTACTATATTTCTATACTGTGCCAATCATACACTACCATTTCAAGATTATCAGAATCTGAAATAAAATAAAAAAGCTTATGATCCGAGTAAGTCTGCACGAATTTATAAAAAAGAACAAAATATTGAAATTAAAATTTTACTATATACGTATTGATGAATTTAGGTCACATAAGATTAATCATTTCTGAATTTAATGCCTGTCTCCAAAGATAAACCCCTCTTTTAATTTAGTGGACGAATGAAGAAGTACATGAATAAAGAATCCGCGTTCTTCTCCTCTCGGTGGCTTATACTACTAGTGGTGGCGCCGTGGCTGTATATATAGAGGGCGAGAGCGATAGACAGGACAGAGGAAAGTGAAAAGTTACAACCTTTATTCCTCTTTCTTTCTGCTTCCTCTCAGTTGAAGTAAGCAGGCGGTGGTATCTTCTTCTTCACATACATTTATATTTTGTTCTTTTCCTTTCTATCCTCGCACCTAACTCTATTTCTCTTTCTCATTCTCTAGGGTTCCTCTTTTCTGATTCCTTCCCTGGATTGAAAATGATCGACTTCGCTCGCGTCCAGAAGGAACTTGTTGAATGCGGCAAGGATGTTGAGGGCTCTGGCATCAGGGTTAACGTCAAAGGCGACAGCCTTGCCCGCTTGATTGGAACCATTCCCGGCCCTATTGGAACTCCTTATGAGGGGGGCATTTTCCAAATTGACATTACCATACCTGGTATGTTCATCCTAGTTTATGAATTTTGACACTTTGTTGCGAATTGTATGTGATTAGAAGGTAGGGTTTTTAGTATTGCCTATTATGATTGCCGACTGGTGATGTTTGTTTAATTGGCTGATTACTTAATCTGTTGCTTTTCTGGGTAGCATGTGAACTTTAATAGTTTGAAAGTTTTTATTTACTTACTTGCCCTATTCCTTGATCGCAGATGGCTATCCCTTCGAACCTCCCAAAATGCAGTTTGCAACAAAAGTCTGGTAGGAATTTTTTATGGTCCTCTGTCTTTTTTGTGCTTCATGTTATATATAGGGTGGAGTTTGGTGTGGAATTTTTTTTTCTAGCAAATTATGTGTGCGTTGTTGAATATAGTCCTGTAAAATCATTGTTTGGACATTGATATTTATCTTGTCTTTGATGTTGGATAATGGAAAGAAGGTCTGGCTCTGTGGCCTTGTTGTGCACCTTTTTGTTTGACATGCTGTTAATTTCATGAAAATATATCTTCAAAAGGCCAATGCTTTATCATTTAATCGTGGTTAACTTAGGTGATAAATTGCTCCCCCTTCCTCTTTTTCTGTTATCTCTTATTGGGTATTGATTTTACTGTAAATTGATTCAAAAACAGCTTGAGTAGAATCATATGCTGACCCTGTTTGAAAAGTTGAATAATGTTACTGGTGAATCCCCCCCAACACACACAAAAATGTTGTCTTCATTTCAATGCAGTCACTATTAGATGTTCTGGCTTCTGAAGAGGTAGTTTTATTGTCATGATTGACTGGCCTTTCATTATGGAACTTTTTTCAATTTCTTAGCGTCTAATTATGTATAGCATTTAATGCCCTGCTGCTGGCAAAGCATCTGCTGATTCATATAATGCTTATAGTCTATACTGTGTAATGTCACCTGTTGAAGGCACCCTAACATCAGCAGTCAGAGTGGAGCTATTTGCCTGGACGTCTTGAAGGATCAATGGAGCCCTGCACTGACCCTGAAAACAGCGCTGCTTTCTGTGCAAGCACTTCTCTCTGCTCCTCAACCTGATGATCCTCAAGATGCTGTTGTAGCACAACAGGTCTGTATTCTTAATGACATGTTTCTTATCTATTGCGTGATGCTCTGTCTATGGTTGTGATGAAGACTTAGTAGTATGCAATAGCAAGTCCCACATTTAGTGCCTGTTTGGCACCATGGTTTTAGAATAGATTCTGGGGCAAAATCTCGGTTTGGAAAATTTTTACACAAACAATAATTTTTGTTGAGAATTGATTTTAGACAAAACCTCGGTTTGAAACCTAGGTTTTGAATAAGCTACTGAAAATAGCTTTTTCTTTGAAACCTAGGTTTTGAATTATCCAATTACTATTATACCCTTACTTTTTCTTACACCCTCTCTCCTCTCTTATATCTCTTTTTCTCTATCCTCTCTCCTCTCTACACTCTCTTCTCTCTCCTCTTTCTTCTCTATCATCTTTCATCTCTCTTACTTTTAATCATATCATACCCTTTTTAGTAATTTACCAATATAAAAAGTGATTATACTACTAATTATCCAAACATCTTTATTCCCAAAATCTATTCTTCCCAAAATCTATTCTACCCAAAATCTATTCTCCAGAATCTATTCTTCCCATAATCTATTCTCCAAAAGCTAATCCAAACACACCCTTAGTAAAATAGGATGCTCAATGGGATCAGATTGGAACTGTTAAATGCAGTAATATTTTGCATTCTATACTTAATTTTTACTGCTAGATTTCCTTCAATTATGATTGCTCATTTTTCCTATGCCCTCATGGACAATGTAGTATCTCAAAGACTACCAGACATTTGTTGGCACCGCACGGTACTGGACTGAAGCTTTTGCCAAGGCATCATCTCTTGGGATTGAGGATAAGGTAGGGCTTTTGCACTTTGGGACCTCTACAAGAAAGCACCTTTGAGCTTTACGAGACAATTTATCTCACATATTTATCTTGTACAATGCAAAATTACTTAGAATAAGCTAATCCAAATAATTGAAGGATGGATTTACATTGTTGAGCTTGTAACAATTGATCTCATCAATGCATGAGATTCACTCTGCATCTTATGAAGTTCTGTTTTTTTTTTTTTGTCGCTCAGACAAATGAATTTTCGATTTTATACTGGTATAGGTAAAGAAGCTGGCAGAGATGGGATTCCCTGAAGCTCAGGCGAGGAGTGCTTTGGAAGCTGTTGGTGGCGATGAAAACTTGGCTCTTGAAAGGCTTTGCTCTTAGCTAGTGTATAAGATATTATTACCTAAAGCGTTTTTTGTTCTGTTAAAGTTTATGATGATATTTGCCCATAAGAAGCGAACACAATCACGATATAGATTCAAAGGTTTAATTGAATATAGTTACTTAATCTGGCAAAGCTTATCTTATAGTTCTAATCTATGGGTGCGATGGATTTTCTTCATGTCACGTCATGTAGAAAATGAAATGCATATGGGAAATGTTTCTGCTTCACAGATTTTATAGTATGGGATCATTGGCAAACTAACGAGGGAAGGGACAACATATTATGGAACTCACCCTCAAAGTTGGTAAAAATTTAGGCTTTGGTTACAGATACAAATCTTATGCTGACGGGAGGAGTATATTATATAATTGTCTGTGGCCTGCTCCCCATGGGATTGAGTTTCGGTGATGAGCACCCAAATCTAGATATCCAGATTTAATTTGGACGGTGTAAATTTATTTATTTTTACTTGTTTAAAAATAAATTATTTTAACGTGTATAAAGTCTAAAATAAAAATATTTGAAAACACCAAACTGAGGAGTGGAGAAGCCAACTTTGCACTGGTTGAATAGGATAATATATCATGGAACTGTGCAGGTGAGAGGCGTTGGTGACTAGGAAACAATAAATTAAACTTACTTCTCCTGAATCGTGCATTCTTGGGAATTGCCATGAGCAAGATGGCAGATTTCATGGTGGTGGCGACATGCACCTTAGGCTTCATCCTCGCCAAGACTCGTGGATGGAGATCAGAGAGAGACACCGTGAAGTGGAAGCCAAGGTGGTGGAGATTGATTTGGGGAGCATCCGCGGGGAGGAGATAGTGAAGGGGATGGCGGAGCGACCGAGGGTCTACATGTCGGCTTGGTGGTTAATAACGCAGGGACGGCAGGTTCCGGTGAGCCCAGGTTCTTTCACGAGGGGGAGTTGGAGACGATGGAGAAGATGACTAAAGTGAACATGGAGGGACTGACTTGGATGACTAAGGCGGTGATACCGGAGATGCTGAAGAAGAAGAAAGGAGCCATCGTTAACATTGGCTCCGGCCCCACTTTCGATTTTCCTTCTTACCCTCTCAACGCCGTCTACTCCGCCACAAAAGAGTAAGAGTCCATCTTCTCTTTCTTTAATTATCAGTTAATTAAAAGATAAACATAATAATTAATGTGCCTCACAACACTACCATTCATATGAATAGATACGTTTTCAACTGGTCTCATCAACAAACATATTCTTATAAATCCTGCTTTTCGATCAAAGCCAATATGATAGAATGGTATAACTTTGCAAATTACAAATATATCTTCTCTTTATCCCCTCTTTTCCTTAATAAAATAATTTTATCCTACTTTCTTTGATTAGAAATGAAAATATAGAACAGTTACACGTAAACTTCATCAAATTGAGTGGAGAGTGATAGAGGATTACACCTAAACTCAATTAAAGGCATATTTGACTCCTTTTTATGCACAAAATAAAATAAAAGGATGGACAAATTAATTTCCCCTTATATTCTTATAGTTTTACTTAATTTTTAATAATGTTACGTGACAAAATTAATCAAAATGTATGTTGCCTAAGAGTTACGTCGTTAGTTACCAAGTCGCTTTTTTTACAAATTATTCTTACAGTCTTTAATATAATACCTAGTTAATTTTTTTAAGGAGAGTAAATAAGTCTAATAAATTAGTTAATTATGATCAAATATAATTTCTCAAGACGAATTCATATAATATACTCCTTAATCTATCTAAATTAATCAATTAACTTTTATATTAGTCATAATTAATTGATTTATTTAATTCTTTAATCTATCTTAAAAAAATTAACTAGTCCCTATGTTAATACCCGAGGAGTAATAAATTATAAATATAGGAACTAATATCTATAATAAATGAAATTATAAGCAATTGATAAAAGGGAAAAAAGTACAAGGTTTAATTCCAAGTGAGATGAAATTAAAAAAAGTGGAGTACTTGAATTCAAGGTTTGATGTAAAGGATTTAGGTGCGGGTTGAAAGTTTTGGTGATTGTTGATGTTGTTGGCAGGTACGTAAGGATGTCAAGAAGCATAAGTCTGGAGTACAAGGAGACGGGAATAGATATTCTGGGTCAGGCATCTTTCCGTATAACATATTAATCTTTATAATTTAATAAAAGTTTGAAACGTTTTGATGTGATTGGTGAGTGAAAAAATAGGAACCACCATATGCGGCAACGAAGATGATAAATAGGGAGGCATCATGGACGATTCTAACAGCAGAGGAATACGTGAGATGGCTCGGATATGAGAACGAGTGCGAGCCTCATCCCTTGCATCAATTCCCTCTTGCTTCGCTTCTTCGCTTACTGGCGAAATCACTCTCTCCAATCCTCCCAATCTCATTAATTACTCATAATGAGAGGCCTAATCTTATTTAAGTATGTTACGCAGGTGCTCATGAATGCGCGGCTTGGGTCTTGATCTTTTGATTGTATTCAACCTTTGCTTTATTCAAAACAAGTGAATCGTGTGTTGCTTATGAATAATAGTATTGCTTAGCTTCTTATGAATAATTTTTCTGTGGTCTTAATGCAAAGATACACTATAGCCCATGGAAGATGAGCCCTTCCATTTTTTATTACTTGGGGCCCAGTTGCCCCTTATGAGTAGGGACTCACCAAAGACAAATTAGAGGGGAAATAATTTTCGTGGAAATCCTTGGGTTCAAGTGCATATGACATTTTGAAGTATTCCCTACAATTTTTTATGTCAAATTTTGCCCTTAAAGTATTAATTTTTTATGAGAAATTTTTCTCTTAAAATATTTTTTAGAATCAATTTTAAATTTAGCATTAATTCCTAACAAATCTCTTGAGTGAGTGTGTGTCAGCAAACAAGAGTATTTTTTCAATAACAATTTTAATATACTAGACGTGCATAAAAAATATTTTAAGATATTAGATACACTTTAACCCGTACTATAAAGAGAATATGTTTTATCCAAGCCAGCTAGAGTCTGCCACAAATGCTTATAGGCCATTGTGGCAATTCAAACTATTCAAACCCAAACTAAAAAGGTAAATTAAACACCATTATTAAGTCCAATCTAGTTCTCAGTATGCTCATTCTTATTTATAACTCTTGAAGTCAAAAGAGATCATTTAATATCACTCATTTATATCTTCTGCGGACTCCACCTCATATGTTTGATCTTTTGTTCATGTCACAGCCACAGCAGTAACTTTGACCTCAACATAAATTCCTACTATATTTTTCCCCAAGGAAAAAAAAAACGAGCTTTTATGTATATGTAGATTCAACGGCTGCTCTTCTCAAGTCTTCGCACGTGTGAATTGTGATTCCCTATTGTTGCTGGTATTTATGTTTTTTTAATATAAAAAAATGGTGAAACGCTGGACTCCTGTTGGCATTTAGGCTTTTACTGGGGGTACTTATGGGATGACACAAACCTGGGATAATGGATGTGGGCCACTAAACAAGCCCAACATGACAGGGCAATTGAATTCGGAGATCCAGGACGATACAACCAAAATATGCAGGATTGGTCCGAGTGGTAAGCAGCTCGGTATCGTTTAAATGAGGTCTCAAGTTTGAGTCTCGGCGTATGCAGAAAATTCCCGTTAGGAGACTCACCCACCATAGCCAGGTGTGCAAAGTAGATCGGATTCGGATGTAGTCGGGGCAAAGTCTGATGAACCGGGTGAACAACAAAAAAATATGCTTAAGTTATCCATCGTCCGTAGGTTCAGTTAGCGAAGGGGTGAGACATACGATCATTTGGAGCGTGTTCGATCCTTAGGGAGTATCACTTTGTTGTGGTTCCAGTCGCGGCGTTTGGGGAGGCATCCTAACTCCTGGGTGTCTAGGTTTACGCCTGATGGTAATAGACGGCTTGCCCTATCTGACATTGATATCACCTAAGAGGAAGGGAGACTTCGCCCTGTCCTTGGATCGTAGGTGAGCCCAACCCCTTTCTAAAAATTTTTATACAAAAATAAAATATGCCTAAGTTTGGAGCGTATTCGAACCCTGAGGAGTACCACTTTGTTGTGATTTCAGTCGCGGCGCTTAGAGAGGCATCCTAATTTTTGGGTGCCTAGGTTTAAGCCTGAGGGTAATAGAAGGTTCGCCCTGCCCGATATTGGTATCGCCTAAGAGGATAGAAGATTTCGCCCTACCTTTGGATCATGGGTGAGCCCAACCCCTTTCTAAAAATTTCTTATAACAGAAAAAAATATATGACTAAATTTACGCCAAAGAGTAATTGACTACTCGCTCTGCCTAATATTAGTATCGCCTTAAAAAAATAGAGATTTTATTATACTATTAGATGATAAGTGAGTCTAACCCTTTTCTAAAAATTTATATAACAAAAACAAAATAATTAATGCCAAGATAAAAAAAAAGTACGTTGGAGAACTGGAAGAGATAAGCAGTTAATTATTGGCAGGAAGTAAGTAGACTCCCGCTAAATTTATTAATTCCTCACCAATTATAAATCCCCCGTCAACACTTACAAATAATTAATACTACTTCGTTATAAACACTTCTGACATTTTATAATATACTACTAATTTAGTTTGTCTAAAGTATTAATATTTTATTTAATATCCTAATTAATTACAAAACTTCGAAGTTAATATTAACAAAAATTTTCTAACAAAAGGTCATTTTAATATTTTATGAAAAATAATCAATTTTAATAAATTTTGTTAATTTATATAAAATTGTTATTAGGAAGTTATGATAAGGGCCACCCTCCCGATAAAGAAGAATGCATAGGCCAAGAAGAAACTAAAATCTATGTGCGTAAGAATTATTTTTTCCCAGCGTTATCCTCTATTTAATATCATACTAGTACTATTTTAATTTGTTTCTATTAGAGTACTATTTTAAATTTTAATTATACCCTTTCTCTAACATGGGTACTATTAGAAACAAAGTAATAATTATACCTTAAAATTTAGAACATGACATATATTTAAAAATAAAATAGAAATTTAAATTATAATATATTAAATTATTATCATTTTTTTAGATCTTATTATCACGTATTTGAACAATTAACTATTTTAATTATAAGGTCAATAATTATCTCTCATTGTAGAAATATTTTTTTTATAATTAAAAAAAAAAAACAGCCTGGTGTGTGTTAGCTAGCTAGCTAGATTGAAATGTAAGAAACCCCCTTTTTATTTTTCCTCTAACATCAAAATCTAAGTAAATTTGGAGTCATTGGAATTGTGATGAATTTGACAAATTTGCAATACAATCTCGTATGGTTTTTTGTCATTTTATGATCAATATGGATCAGTTATTAATTTCCAAAGGGATCATTGCAATGGGACGTTGCACCAGAAGAATATTCTTGAGCGAGTTGCCAATTACAATTAGTAATTAATTAAAGTGATGATTATTTATGCCTAAACTCCTTTTCAAGATAACTAATGTCACTCTGTTAATTAATTAAAAGTAAGTAGGCCATGGGAAATACATAATAATAATAATAATAATAATAATAATAATAATAATAATAATAATAATAATTAAAGAGTCGTACATGGACTTTTGAACTCAAATGGCTGACATATGGGCGCCACCGAGAGCCTTTTATATGTGTTATGCAGATTAAAAATAAATTATTTCCTTGCATATTATGATATAAATCTACCTTTCGCCATTTCTTCACCTTCAACAAATGAAAGGAATGACATCATTAATGCGAAGTAAAAAACATATTAAATACTTTCCCCCGTAACTCATTAAACTGAAGTGACATTGATTTTTCATAAATAATTAATATGTACTTTGATTTGATTAAAATGATAATTAAATACTTGACCTTAAGAAATTAAATTGTGAGATCTTTCGTCAATTGTCAATAACTAGCTGTGAGTTTCTGCAAGTCAATGAGTGTGAGCCCATAATTCATTATGATGATGGACGTGGTAGGCGAGGCATATTAATTTTTTTTTTGTTACCATCCGATTTACCGGAACTTTGCCCTACTACATCCGGATCCGACCCGCGTCGCGTACCTGGCTATGGTGGGTGAGTCTCCCAACGGGAATTTTCTGCATTCGCCAAGGCTCGAACTCGAGACCTCGCTTAAGTGATACTAAGCCGCTTACCACTCGGACCAACCCATTGGTAGAGGCATATTAATTTGTTTTTAACCTGAAGACTTTGACAAGATCTGAAAACCCATATCCGACCAGGCGGGTCAGCTCGAAATCTCGAAACTTGGTGACCCGGCCCACTTTGCCTATTCGGGCAAACCTCCATACTTAAAAAAATATAGACATGTTCAGATAAAAATTTAAAAAATAGTTTATAAAAAAATAATTTTTGAATAACTTTTAAATTTTTTTTTGAAGAAGAGATTATGAAAAAATAATTTTAAATAAATAAATATTTGGATAGCTATTATCAGAATGATTTTTATAAATAAAAAATATATAATTTTATTAAAAATATGAAAGGTGAGAGATAATAGAGAAAAGAGAGAAAAAAAGAGTGAAGAGTGAAGGTGGAGAAAAAATAGGAGAAATGATAGAGAGAGAAAGAGAGATAGTAGAAAATATAGAGGAGAGAAGGTGAAAAAGAGATAAGGGAGAAGGTGTAATAAAAAATAAAAGTAAAATAGTAATTAGATAGTTAATAATTTTTTTTATTGTTTTAAAAATTAGTCTTAATAGTTTATCCAAAATTTTATTTTTAAATCATAATTTAATTCAATTTTTTTTATAATAAATATAACTATTTATTTTAAATTTTTTTAAATTAAAATTTAAGTTAAACTTTTTTAAAAATTTTAATTTAGAAGTTCTAAATACACACTGTAACTCGGTGACCCGTGGTAACTTGGGTAATAAAATAGATTATTCATCCTTTGCTCTCTTCCTAAAAATCAATCCTTTGCGTCGAACTTGTGCTTCTGCCTTCGCGATTTTGCTCTCCTCTAAATAAATGTAAATTAAGCCAGAAAAATAGATAACAAAACGTTACAAAAGAATATTAAACTCATATATATAAAAAAATATTGAGAGTAATGTATTGCTTGAGAATATATGTTTATTTATTTTTTAAAAAAAATTGTGAGAAAGCACGCAGATTATTAATGGTGAAGAAAAAAACATGGAAAGAAATTTAAAGGAATTCATAATTCATTCAAAATAAGGGCAAGATGAGAGAGAGGAACCCGTAGTAAGAGAAAGTCAATACAGAGAATTAAAAGGTGAACAACTTCCTTTAGACGAAAGGCATTTTACTTTACTTTTTATGTTTGATCATTATGATTTATGGCAGCTTCATCCCTTCCCGGTCTCAAAATCTGATGACCTCATCAGCTCTGTGTCGTTTTGGACTTGGCGCTTCAGCCTCCATTTCACTGACATCCTCTCAGTGGCATTTCCGTCATTTCCCCCTAAACTCGTGACCCTTTTCTTCCTCCCTCCCTCCTCCTCCTCCTCCTCCTCCAACAGTCACTCTCACTTCTCATACCTCCCACCAAGGTTACTCCTCACCTCATTTCCGGCTACTCTCTCTCTCTCTCCAAATCGCTGGTTACTTCTCCGGTTTGTCAGTAACCGTAACACCTCTCATTTCTCGATTCCGATGTGTTTTCTTTACTCTGAGAGCGCCCACAGCTGACCAATGGGTTGCGTGCTAGGGACGCCGGCGGATGGCGGAGGCAGACGGTCGGATTCCGGACCTCAGATTCACCGTGGTCGCGCTAGTCAACGACATTCCACTGCCGGAGGTAATACCGTTTTGGTGAGGAAGGAAGTGGCGGCGAGGGAGAAGGAGAAGCAGGGGACTCGGCATACCGGCAATTTCCCCGGGACTGTGCTGGCTCCGGAGAGACGGAAACCTAGGCTTGATCTATACGCTAAAACCGAACATGGTTGGCCGTCGTGGTTGATGGATGTGGCTGGCGACGCTATCCGTGATTGGTCTCCTCGTCGCGCCAGCTCGTTCGAGAAGCTTGCTAAGGTGCTTCCTGCTTCGAATCTTAACTCCATATTCGTTTTATACAAATTGGATTTATTGAATCAGTGGCAGTGTGTTTGTATTGGTTGTTCAGATTGGGCAAGGGACTTATAGCAATGTATATAAAGCTAGGGACCTTCTTACTGGAAAGATAGTGGTGCTAAAGAAAGTTAGGTTTGATAATATGGAATCAGAGAGTGTGAAGTTCATGGCAAGAGAAATTATTCTGTTGAGGCGGCTTGATCACCCCAATGTCTTAAAACTTGAAGGTTTGGTTACTTCAAGAATGTCATGCAGTCTATACTTAGTATTCGAGTATATGGAACACGATCTCGCTGGGCTTGCAGCTCACCAAGGTGTTAAGTTTACCGAGCCTCAGGTACGGCGATTTTTAAACTGGAGTGTATTCGCTGTTAATTTTATTTTGCAGCTGGCCAAGGCTTTAAGGTCCACAATGTTTATATTAGCTATGATCCAGTATGCATTCTCCAGCTTTGTTGTGATTGAGATGCGTTTGAGGTCATGATTTTGTTTTGTTACTAAATGCGTACACAAACAACTTCCATTTTCCCTTTCAATACTATTATATATATACCTTAGGTTGATTTTGTTTCCTGATCTGAAAATGAACACCCCTTAGCAAAATATATTATTTTTGAAGTAGTGAGATGACTATAAACAAGAATGAAAATTTTCACGTTGTCTCAACTTCTCTTGCCCCCTGCAAACCAACTATATTTTGAGATTTTCAGTATCTTGCTCTATTAATAAAAAGTAAAATATATTAATTTTAATTGTAGTTGTTGTTTGGCTTCATCTATTAAGATGTGAACAATCAAAGCCAAAGAATATTTCTCACTTGGGTAAATACATGATACATCTCTTGTTACAATCAAAGCCAATGATCACTTGATATTTTGCTCATGCTGAGAATACCTAATAAATTATTTGTTTGCTATGCAGGAATCAATTTGTTTTATCTATCCCTAATTCAAAATGGAAAAAAAGATTGTACATTATATATGGAGGGTGACTATACTGTGCCTGCATTTTGTATGTAAATGCTTAAAGATATATAGCTCATTATTTGGTTCATGATGTCTTTATACACTTAATAATTCATTCAGGACCTGTCTTAAAATAGTGGTGCCTTTTAAGCATTGATAAAACTAGAATGGACAATCCTTCATTTACAAATAATGTGAGGAAATGTCTTCCTGAAAGGCTGATTTGTTCCTCAGTATATTTCTATGGCAGGTGAAATGCTATATGAAGCAATTACTCTCTGGCCTTGAGCATTGCCACAGTCAAGGTATTTTGCACCGTGATATCAAGGGTTCCAATCTGCTCATTGATAATGAAGGAATCCTTAAAATAGCCGATTTTGGTCTTTCCACTTTCTATGATCCTGAGAAAAAGCAGCCCATGACAAGTAGAGTTATCACCCTTTGGTACCGGCCTCCTGAGCTTCTTCTTGGGGCTACACTCTATGGTGTTGGTGTTGACCTTTGGAGTGCTGGCTGCATCTTGGCAGAGCTGCTTGCTGGGAAGCCAATCATGCCTGGCCAAACAGAGGTATCACTGTTTTTCTTGTTCTACTAGTAGCTATTTTTTAAACTTTGAAGCTACTAATCAGGAACACTTTTCATCTATTCTTAAAGTATCAAGTTCAAGTCTTGTTGCAGAAATTTTAGTCATTTTGTTCCTCACTTACAATACTCATTGACGCCTCCGGTGCCAGCAGTGGTTTGCATTGCAATTCTGTCGTCAAAGTTCTCTTAGTTGCCAACCAAAATATGTGGGGCAAGCTGCTTTTGTTAGGCTGTGTCACCTTGATTAGTTCACTTTTCATGTCACTAAACGGTCATCTTGATGGACTGGAAATATCCATTAACTTGATAGACAGAAAACCTGGTTAAAGGCAGAAAGAAAAGAACGAGAAGCAACAACAGAACCCTAGTTCAATCCTTGGAAGTTACATTGTATAATGTTTTAAGTATGCTTTTACGTTTGGAGATTGTACCCGCTGGTGGCATGCATTAGATAGTTGCCATTACTAATAAACTTTTAATAATTGAGATTTGCAGTTAAGTTTCCCTTTTTCTGTTGTCACCTTGGAAATAATTTTATTTGCAAACAAATATTGGATTTTGTGCCTAAAATGTACATCCCAGGATGACATTTGACTGACTTTTGAATTTTCTTGGGCTAGGTTGAGCAACTGCACAAAATATTTAAATTATGTGGCTCTCCATCTGAGGAATATTGGAAGAAGTATAGATTGCCAAATGCTACACTCTTTAAGCCGCAGCAGCCTTATAAACGTTGCCTTTCAGAAACCTTCAAAGATTTTCCGCCTTCTTCCTTACCTCTAATAGAAACTCTTCTTGCAATAGATCCTGATGATCGTGGCACTGCCTATACTGCTCTATGTAGTGAAGTAAGCTGTCACCTTGACATTAAAGTTATATTTGAGATGTAAATTATTCACATGTACTATCTCTCTACAGTTCTTCTCAACTGAGCCCCATGCCTGTGAACCATCAAGTTTACCGAAGTATCCTCCCAGCAAAGAATTGGATGTAAAACTGAGAGACGAAGAAGCAAGAAGGTTCTCTCATTTCTACATTTGATAACTTCTGAACTATCTTTATTTGTTGCTTATAGATGATGGGTAATGGATTTATATTTTTCTCAGGCAAAAAGCTCAAAGTGGGAAAGCTAATGTTGTTGATGGTGCTCGAAGAGTCAGAACACGTGATCGTGGCCGGGCCATTCCAGCTCCAGATGCCAATGCAGAGTTGCAAACTAACATAGATGTACGTGAATTATTGTTGTCATTGTTATGTTCGTCTATTTCCCTCTCAATTGACCTCGTATTACTTATTTAAGTTGATATGCAATTTTGAGTTTCTGTTTCTTTAACTCCTAATTCAAGCCATTGTATTCTTTTATGGCTGAGGTCCGACCTTCCTATTTACTTTTCTTGACTTAGATATACTGTTTAATTGGATGGTTATTCTCATTGAATCTATATGCTCCACTAAGCAATATTTCATGATTCTCAATTTTCAGAAGTGGAAAGCTGTGACCCATGCAAATGCAAAAAGCAAGAGTGAGAAATTTCCACCTCCACATCAGGATGGAGCTGTTGGATATCCAGTGGATTCATCCCATAAAGGACCTGTTTCATTTGGTGCCACTGATGCTTCCTTTGGCTCGGCAATATTTAATTCAAAAGTATCAGAAACTGTTAGAAATCAAGCTGCTACGACAAGGCCTCACAGTCACACAGGGAGGAAAACTAATAAAGCTGACACCCAGATGGCGTCATCGTGGAAATTTATGCGAGCCTTCAAACCAACATCAATAGCCCATCAATGAACATACTATTTAGGAGCAAATAATAATCTGTAGTCTTTGGCATATCCTGGAATGAGGATTGAGGCTTTGATGCGTCTCATTTGGCCAAGAGGCGGTTTTTTTAATTTATTCTTACTTCTTGCTCTCATTTTTTGGTATTTAATTCTATCTCAAGTATTTGATGTATAATATACAATGGAGATCACTAGATTTGTATATTAAGAGGATTGAATCCCGCTGCTGTACAGTTTCTGGGAGCGTTGCTCCATGACCTTGAAACTTGAAGGTGTTACTCGAAGGTAGGGAGAAAAAATTAAAAAGAATACTTGCAGGGTCATTTTATGCACATTAGTATTAATCTTTTTATGAACGCAACCGCGCTCTACCAAAGAGCTCATTTAAGTTTTTTATTTAGTTGCCCATTTAGCGGAACTTTACCCTGACTACATTTAGATTTAACTCATTTCATGCACTTGGTTATGGTGAATGAGTCTTTTAACAGGGATTTTTTGCATATGCCAAGACTCAAATTTAAGATTTTACTTAAACGATGCCGAGTCACTTACCACTCGGATCAATCTGGTAGAGCTCATTAAGTTATGTACAATACAGAATGACCTATGTCCTGTTCTCATCCTTCATCAAAACGTTTAAAATTATATTCTCTTGCAACCTACCACACACTCAATCCATTGATTATATTTTATTAAATAGAATACTCTTTCAATTGTTAATTAATTTACATGTCTAAAAAGGAATACTCTATATTTTAAATAACAAGACATTTTTTAGAAGGTTCTCATATTTCAAAATATAAGTCATTTTATGAAAAATAATGAAACATTCATGTTTATTTTTCAAATATATCTTTCATAATTCCACTTTTAACAAATAAAAAGAGATAGAGTTTAGTCATGAATCAAGGATATTATTGTAATGTTACACTTTTTTTCTCGAGAAAATCAAGATATATACTACTATCTTTTAACCATTCCTATTACTCTTTGAAAATTAGTTAAAAGCCTCTTAAAATTTAAAATAGACAGGGTAGTTAAAAGCTTAGCTAAAACATTGAAGTTGTCATAAAATTGAAATACTATTTTTTAACATTACCCTTATTAATTACACCAAACCCCACTATCAAGTTCTACCCTCTCTTACTACCCTTACATTACAGTTTCCAATATAGGAATTATATGAAAAAAATATTTAATACTCCAACCAACCTAAAAGTTGACTAATGAAAGGGACCAAAAACACCTAGAAGGTGCTCTATATATAGGACTAGAGGTAACATGGATTCCTGAAGAGGGGTGGAGAATTGTTTAACAGGGGATTCATATTCATACTGCACCCTAAGACCGCAATCGAGCAGCCCTCCTTGGTCTGGACATCTAAGACTGCACATGTACAATGATACTTCATATCTATCCCATTCATAAATTAGAAGTTGGCGCCAGCCAGCCATCAAAAAATCCCTTCCTTTAACAAAATTTAAGCATATCATGCTCACCATCACGAGGCGCAAGCCGACATAAAGTCTGGTCAGAGGGGCCAACACAAGCCACGTGCATGTATGCAAGCTACTTGATCGTGATGTAGCGATTTGTCCCATGTCTGGCCCAGTATTCCTTGAGATCCAATGGTATAGATAAATCTTGCCCTTCTGCTGCTACCCTACTGAGCAATCTTGTAAAGACACTTCCACTCATCTTCCGGCCACCGATTCGAGAATGGCGCTTGTTTGGAAGCTGTGGCAATGGATACATTGACAAGGAGGTGGTACAACAGGATGACTGCCATCCGCCGTTTCCCCATTTGTAGCACTGTCTTGGTACTCCAGTGCATGTGCAGACAGGGGCTGGCATGGTAGTTTCATCAAATGTAACCAAATTCAAGCCAATATCCTGTCTATCCCACTCAGATTTAATTTTAGTTCCTTCAGAAGAAGCTGACCTATTTAAATCCTCACCCATCTTCTTTCCTCTGCTCTTCAACGCCTTAGAAGAAATTGCATTGTCTTCCTTTTTTCTCTTTGCCTGATGAGATTTAACGGCTTCAGAATTTATTACAGTCACCGGGAAGGCCTCGGTTATGGTGGTATCCTTTGTACCATATGCAGCTTCTGCCATTTCAACAAGATGGTTTGAGGAATGGTGCATTCGCTTCGACCCGCGTTGAATTCCACTGCCCAATTGGACATTGACAGCATTGTCTCGGATTTGAAGGGCAGCAAGGGCATTATCCCGTTCCATTATGGCACTATCCCTCTGAACAAGTGCTTCATCCCTCTGCCTAAGGGCCTCATCTCGAGCAGCCAAGGCTTCATTCTTTTCAGATAAAGCCGCATTTCGTTCTCGAATAGCAGCCTCCCTTTCAGCTATGATGGACATGATTTTCTTATTCATAACTAAGGCATTTGGTTCCTTTGCTTGATGTTGGGGAGCCATATTCCACTGCACATCCCAATACAATATAATCAGATAAATAAAGTAGTGATTTATTTTTTGTTTTTTTTGGGGGGGGGGGGCTAAATTTATGCATTATATTTACCGGGGAATGTGCTCCTCTGTAATAGTCCACCTTATGCCTACCATTTTCATGCTGGCAGCCATCGTCCATCTTGATCCAGAAGATTCAGCAACAAATGGTGCAGTTGATGTCAAGAAGTCTAAAAGTTCTCTAAATCAACAATTCATAGCAGAAAGAATAAATGCAGCAGTTAACTAACTACATAACTTGCAACACATACCAAATCTAAATCTATTTTATTGAATATTTGAATCTCAAAGAAGGTCCAATTCAGCTGCATTGATACGGCATATTTCATTAAATCCATGCTTGAATTATTCACTAAAAGGCTACCCTCCCCCACTGAATATCCTCCAAATCCTTTTCAACCAGAAATAAAATAGCACACCATCTTTTAATGCATAAGGCACTAGAGAACTTTATTTCCCTTCCAAATGTAATACACATCCTTGACCAACAGATTATATTAGAGGGAAGAATTCAACACAGTATTGATAGTTTTCCTTTTCTTTTCCTTCTGATAAAAAACAAACTACCAGAAGTTAAAAACACCACTCCTATAATAATCAACTTCAAGGCAATGGAGAAGAAAACAAGCAGTTCCTGGCAAGACCAATCGACCACAATGAAAGAGACTTGTCAGCCATTCAATCTTCATAACAGTAAGCAGTACTGTCAATGACAAAGGGGAATCATACAACACCACCATACCAATTTTCAAGCAAAGTCCTGCCGTAAAAGTTAGCCCTGGGGATGCTTTTATGAGTAAATGTCCCTTGACAACCTAAAAACTGCCATCATTGATCATGACTCGAGACTTTAACCAACAAATAAAGCAGACAACACCAGTATAGATATAAACTCAAAACGAGACAAGAGAACCTCCCAACAATGTTATATAAACAATTTCAGACCAGATATGTTAAAACATTTCACTACATTTTTTTAAATGTTCTTAAATAGTTGGAAAAATGTCATAACTTTTTTAGGTTTTGATTCTAGTTATTTGTATTGATATACACATACTAATACATTCACAGGCTAAGTGGAGCATTTCACACATAACTATACAAGCTTTTGGTAGAAAGTTGAAACATCAATTTTTTCATGTTTGATCTTCACACTATGTCCAAAAAGACATCTAGAAAATATTGGATCTTGAACTCTCATCAGCACGATGCATAAGGGAAGCAAAGGCATAAATATATACTTCCACTAAAGGAAAATAATCAAAATATACAATGGAGTGTGAAGATTTTGTTTTTTTTAATTGGTGACCATCGTGTAAATGTAACCACATAGATCTTGAACTCGAGATCACACAAGGTTGATTGAAAGGTCCAATGGAAATCATGAATTCAAATTCTAAAAGAAGCCTCCCTCTAGTCGACAGTACTTCTATAAACTCCAACCATGACCACATCAGATAACGTGCCCAGTTCTAAAATTTCACTAAAACACTTAAATGATAGTTGAGTAGGAAACATTAAAAAAGAATAATAATGTTTATAAATTTGTGCCAAATTTTTAAGACATTAAAAACTCGAAATAATCACTAACCAAACGCCACGGTATAGAGAAATTATAGCTTTGCAGTGTGGATTTGGGATTTAAAGTTCAAATAAAGAATCAGAGAGAAACTAAACCAAGTAAATAAGCATGATCGATCGGAACTTGCAGCAGAGCTACGGTTAGAAGCAGATTAGACCTAGGAAGTTTGAAGCGCAAAGATTTTAAAGCTTAGGGTAAAAAGGAGAGGACTGTTAAAACTCAATGAGATAGAAGACTTACAGGTAACGGAGTAGCAAAGCGGCTCCAAGTAGAAACTGAAAGGGTTACCCTCCAATTTGATGAGAGAGAGAGAGAGAGAGAGTGGAAAACGAGAGCCATGGGCGGACTCATTACATTCTTCAATCAGGCAACAGAGTCTAAACGACATCGTCGTTCAACTCTAACCGCGTTTCGATGTACCGTCAACACACAACGCAGCCCTTTACGTTTCCCGTTTCGGCCAATATGTTTTCTTCTGCTTTTTGTTTTTCTCTCTTTGGGCCAACGTTTTGGGCAATATTTTAAAACAAGTATTTACCTGAACTGCTTGTTTGGTCTCATTTATAGAAATAAAATTATCTGGGAATAAAATAATGAAATGAAAAAAATAATAATAATGAAATAAGATTTTCTACTACAAGAATTAAATAAAAAAATTGAATCGTATCTTTTTATGTAAAAACAAAAGAAAAATATTTTTAAATAAATCTATTCTCATCTAAAATGATTTTATTTTTATTTTACCTAACCACGTCAACATATACATAGTCTTTTCAACAACTCAAAAAAAATTATTCTTATGTGCAAATTAAGATTGTAATAATACCAGACTCTTCTTTTTTTTCTTTTTCCATTGGGCCAAGTAACGATCTCAGACTCAGAATTAAAGCAATAAGTTCCAGTAGTAATATTTAGGAAGGTATTATAGCTCTTGAGTATCTAAATTTATGTTTAAGAGTAATTAACAGTCTATCTAACTTAATATTAGTATCACCTAAAAGAAAGAGAGATTTTACTCTATTTTTAGATCGTGAGTGAGCTTAATCTCTTTTTACAAATTTTCTATTAAAAAAAAACACAATAGGGCTGTCCACGATCATAAAGAACAATTGCCCATGTAATATTGGGCTATAAACTCTAGATCAATTCTTTCGGCTCAGAACTCAAATCAAATTCACTTCACAGGCCCCGGATGTAGTCGGGACAAAGCTCCTGTGAATCGAGTGGTCAACCAAAAAAAAAAATGTTCACAGGCATTAACAGACAATAAATAATGACAACTTTAATTCATCAATTAATCTGTACCACTAGCCAAATATTTATTACTGTTTAGAAGTGTTTTTCATGGAACTAAAATAAGGGAGTCGCAATATCCAATTATTTTGTCATACACCCCAGAACAACTCGTATTATTGGTCCGAGCAAAAAACGGAAACAGACTCGTATTGATACATACAAGTATTTAAAAATTAAAATGACTCAGGTATCGCTTAAGCGAGGTCTCGAGTTCGAGCCTTAGCGTATGCAAAAAATTCTCATTAGGAGACTCACCTACCATAGCCAGGTACGCGATGCGGGTCGGATCCAGATATAGTCGGGGTAAAACTCCGATAAATAGGATAGATAATCAAAAATAAAAATTAAAATAACTCGATTATTGAAGGAGTTAGGTATAATAGATAATAGAAAGAGTTGTTCTCTTGTAATATAGCAAATCAAAATTTTAATCTTTTCTAAAAAAATATGCTATTTTTAGAACTCGATAATTCCTCAAATATAATTATTTTTAATAAGAAGACAGTATATACACTAATATAAACATGTGTATGTATGTACGTAACGCACGCCCACGCTCCCTACTGAAATAGATATAAGTGGGTTCTTCTATTTGGTCATCAACTCAAGCTAAAGCTATATAGAAAGCAATAAGAGCTAGACATACCACAAGAACCAATACAACTCATTTAGGTCCACACAAAAAATTACTCCTCTAATCTTTAATATATATTCTAATTAAAAAAATTAATATTAATCTTAAATATAAGATATAATTTATATATTTATCATTTTTTTTAAAATTACCCTTATTCATATTCTCATAATAATAATCAAATAAAAGAAAGAGCGAACGAATTAAAAAAATGATTATAGTATTTTAAAAAAATATATCATATTAATTAACTTATTTAATCTAATCAAATTAATTAAATATATTCTATATTAAAATACTTACCTATGTAAGAGAATAACGCTTCAAAGTTGTATTTTATGAGGTTTGCCACTTTTACGCTCAATTATGCTCTGAGGTTCCACGTACGAGGGGCATGGTTATTCATAAAATCACCCATTCAGAAGAGATATTTATTTTGTTGCCCAACAAAACCATTCCTTTTCTTTTACCCGATGTGCCTGACATATATAAACATAAAATAACAAGTTTTGTTGTCCCTCCCGTTTGAAAATGAATTATTTATAAATATTACACATCCTTTTCTTTCTTTTTTGTTTTTGCCACGACAGGATCAAAAAACTATTTTTTTTCTCCACCCGATTCACCAGAGCTTTGCTCCGACTATATCCGAATCTGACCAGCGTCGCGCACCTGGCTATGATAGGTGAGTTTTCCAACGAGAATTTTCTGCATACCCCAAGACTCAAACTCACTTAAATGATATCAAACCACTTACCACTCGAATCAACCCCCGTTGCTAGAAAAATAAAATTAACATGTTTCTCGTGAGGGAACTATTTGGGCCTGAAATCAACTCCAATCCCGTGAACTAACACCCCCCCCCCCCCTCCCCAAAAAAACAAAAAAGGGAGAGGGCTCCATGAGAACAATTATATTTCAGCTGTCAATGCAACCTGGAAAGTTTGTGAACATCTGTAAGGAGAATTCAGCATGCTTTCGCAGTTCATAGATTGCGCATTTTCTCGCTATGTTTTTGTAGTGATGATGATGGAACGCCATATCTGAGAAAAGATTACCGCAAAAACTTTGACATGTCTTCCTAATGTGAACGCATATGCAACTTTCACAAACATACAACAGTTGGCCCATATGAACACTAGAATTCAGTGTTCATTTCAGAAATAACCATATATTAAGAAACGGTCCCCTAACTTTACAGACCATACTCTTTCACATTCTATAAAGATCATTACAAAGAAAGAAAGCAAGTTGTGCTCATCCATTCCAATAAAGAAAGATAATTTCCGCGAAACTTGTTTATTTGTGGACTAAACTCTAGAGCACCAGCACACAAATCCATATATCTAGCCAGGTATTAACGTATTTAAGGTAAGAGGGGTCGGGTCGTTACTTGTTAAGGTAACAGCAAACAGGAGTATAATTTTGGGAAACCCAGGACCATATGCACATGGTCAGGAACAACTGCACATGTTGCTGACAGCTACCTTACGTGGACCTCCACCAAAAGGCATCCAGGAAATTTCCTCACTATAGTGCTATCATAATAATCTATCAAATAAATAATCTAACAAACACCAGTCAGAGCGAAAGACATAGTCACATTTAATCATGAAATTGAGCACGGAATTGTAAGTCCGTGCTAAAAGAGGAAATCAAATCTTGCTACAGAAGTCATCGTGTCAAAGCTTTACAGGTATGCATGTGCAGAGAGAGGCAATGTCAAGGATTCAGATTGTAAAATCCAGAAACGAAGCTGTCATTTAACAGCCAGGAAAACTGATAACACTCGGAAGCACAAGTAACCAGAATTGCAAGCAATTTGACCATATGAATTAATTATTTGTGAGTTGACCAAGTCATTATCACTCTAAGCATTAATATGTTCACACAAAGTGGTTACTGGCAACAGATTACCATGGAACTATATGAATCTAATCACTATCGCATAATGTGAGGTAAAGGCCCTTTCAACTAGACTGCAAAGAATGGTTGGCAACCAATTATTCCTCTCCTGAAATCAGTGCATCTCAGTTACCCAAAAACATCTTCACTACTCGGACTCGCTACATTGCAAAATCAATAAAATTGAAGCGCAATATGAACAGGTAAAATAGACAGAAGTATTTATCACTTATGAGTGAGTTTAATAAGATGAACTAGAGTTCGGTTAGTTCACATTGTACCTCATATCTTCAAACAGAGACCTCGGAGAAATCAATCTAACAAAACGAAACAAAACAAAATTTAACTCTACAGGACAAATAAACTTGAATTATAAACACAAAGAAAAGGGAAAAAGAACTGAATACAACTATCATACATACATATCAATGAATCAATTCTTTTTCCTATACCATCGTTAGGAATTTGAAGAATCTGTTCACCTTTAGGGTCTTGCAAAAACTCCCCATATCTTACCACTACCAAGGCTATCCAACAGTTTCTTGGCACCCTCAACATCCATCTCAACAAGTTTCTGCGTATATACACAAGCACCGGCCGCCACCATATGTTTCCTGCATTTCTTTGAATGCACAAGCGAGGTCAGCACTGAAACAGGATATTTTTTATCCAAATTCAGTACAGAAGGATCCAGCAGCTGAACAGCACAAGCTATACCCCTCTCATCCTTCCGGAAAATTTTTCTATTGGCCGCATACAACATGAGCACCGACAACGCTTTTGCAGCTGCTTCTTTCTCTTCTACAGCTTTGCCATCCAGCATCTTGATCAATGGGGTCATACATCCACATTCACCCATCTCCTTCCTCGATTTTGTGTTGTACAACCCCAAAGCATAAACGGCTAGAGCTGCCGCAGTTCTCACCCCTAGAATTCCACAATTCAACACACCCACAAGGCGGGGTATAAACCCATCAGAAACAAGAACATCAGCAATCGGTGACCTAGAAGCCAGGTTACTCAACAACTCAGTTGCGACTTCAAGACTCTGAACTGTCGGAGCTGAGTCCCAAAAATTCTTCAGGCACTCGATCCCTCCTTCCTTCACAAACAAAAGTTTTAAACTTTCGTCTTCAGAAACTAAATTGGACAAACACCCAATTGCATTTTCTTGCGCTAACGCAGTTCCTGATGAGGCGAGCCCCAATAAAACATCAATAGTGTTTTCCTCGATAAAATTCTCTCTGATTTCAGGAAAGACAGAGAGATTTCTTAAAACCCCTGCTGCCGAAGCTTGGGAACCAGGAGTGCCTGCTTGACAAATCTCTAAAAGTGACGAGATTCCACCTCTAGACCCGATTGCTCTAGCATTTTCTTTGGAGAAACTTAGAGCCTGGAGAGCTATGCAGGATTTCTGTTTGGCAAATCCACTCCCCGAATCGAGAACTCGAACCAATTGATTCAAAAGCAACAATCCCTCAGCGATCAAAACATGCTTGCTACTATCCACCATGGAGACACTGGAGATGGCAGCAACAGTCTTCTCCTTCATCTCGGAAGAGGCAGAATCCAGTAAGCGAACAAGCACCGGAACCACACCCTGCGCCACAGTTATCATCACATTCTTATCATCCTCTTCGAGTAAACTCAACAAGGAGTCCATCGCTGACTTCCTGGACTCTGCAGAACCGATCTGCAGACGAGTAATCAAGTTCCTGGATTCAGACCGTACGGCCTCTCTCTTAGAAGCGCTCGAAACGGCCGCGTCCTGCAAAACCCCACTCCTGAACAGAATCTCGCAGTCTTTAACATGGCAATCAAGCTTAGCGAGGACCGAATCAATGTCGCTCTGAGTCTTGAGCTTTCCCTGGGATAAGTTGGGGGACTGGCATTCTTTGGCAAGCGAAACGGCATCGTTTAGGGAGTGCGAAATGGACTGAAGTAGCTCGAGTGAGAGAGAATTGGACGAGCAATTAGGAAACTCAGAGGAGAAATCAGTGAGCTGAGTCTGAAGATCGAAGAGTTTGGCTCTAATTAGACACCATTTACCTTTAAAGTTAACAACGGTGGGAATCTCATCCAGAAGAGAAGAAAGAAGCTGAGTGGAGACGTTGAGCATGTCGTTCTCCGATTCTTTCATGGCGGGTCTCGCAGCTTAGCGAAATTGCAGTATAGAAGGGAAAAATAACTGTAAAAAAGTAGCGTTCTAGGGTTTAGTCTTTCAGAGCGTCCGTAGTTCAGAGTTCAGACGGAGAGAATGGGGGCTGTGTATTGTGGGCTGATTTTGGGTACAGAGAGGTAGAGAATTGCGGACGGAGAACGTCTAAGATGAGAGGCACACGCGGTTATTTGGAGCGTGGTCTGAAATTCTTTGTCAGTCAGTTTCGATTCCCGCCATCCATATTTATGGTTAGCGCCTTAGCGGCAAGCTGGCAATTTACTACAATAAGGTAGTAGTACTATTCAGTTTATTTTTATATTTTCAAAAAGTTTTTTTGGCCAATTTATATTGTCAAAAAGTTGGTTGCACACAAAATAAAAAATATAATTAACGTGTTAGACCTTCTACAAACTTTTAACGTACGAGTATTTTTTTAATTTTTAATAATTAGTATTATCTTAAAATAATAAATATAAATATAAATTCCTTCAAAGCCAATGTTAATTTCAATGGGTTAAAGGACGAAGTGTTTATTAATATTAGAGCCTATACCGTACCTTTAAATTAATAGGAGTTATGAACCACGATAGGGTAATTTAGTAGTTGTGTGTGTTTGAATATAAATTAAAAAAAAATTATAAAAAAATAATGTTTAGATAGCTTTTAAAAAAAAATTAAAAAAAATTATAGAAAAAAATAATTTTAAATAAATGAGTGTTTAGATAGTTATTACCAAAATAATTTTTTTATTATTAAATTACGATAAAGGGTACTATTTTATTAAAAATATGATATATGAGAGAGAAGAGGGGGTGGAGAAAATATAAGAGAAATAAGAGAGGGTGTAAAAAAAAATAAAGGTAAAATAGTAATTAGGTAGTTCATAAAACTATTTTACTGTTCTAAAAATTATTCTCAGTAGCTTATCTAAAATCTTAGTTTTAAACTATAATTTGGTCCAAAAATTTTTTTAGACAAATATAGCTGCTTATTTTAAAATGTCTCAAAACTAGAATTTAGACTAAATTTATTTTAAAACTTTAATCCAAAAAGTTTTCAAATAGGGCCGTTGTCTTATTTAATTTTTTAATTAAATATTGAGGGTTTGAATTTTACCCTTAGGTGTAAAAAATATCTTATGACTAACTATTTACCTTTTTAAGTGAAGGTCTTACTATGAAGGGATTAGTCATTACTATTAGTGGTGTATACTTTAATTTATATATAAAAATTAATGGGAGTTATGTATAGTAAATAATTTTTTATATTATTTTTTAGATTATGTTATTGGATATTTAGTTTTAAAGTATGTGATTGTTCTTTCTAATATATATGTCTCATCTATCACTTAAATTTGAGATCTATAAAAATTTAGTAAGATTTTACATTATTAATATAGAGAATGTAGAGAATCGATTTAATTATTCATAAACTAAAATTTAAATTTTTACCATAAATAGTATTTATATTTAATAGTTCACAGTATTTTAAATATGATATTAGTATTATAGTAACACAATAAATATTGCATAAGTAACTTAACGAATTAATTTTAGCATTTGGCATGAATAAAGATTAAGCCATTCATTCATATCCTTATGAATTAGCATGATATAAGAAACAAAAGAATAAATATTTTTATTAATTAAATTAAAAGGCCATTAGCAACAAGTCATGGAAAATCCTGGATAACCTAATGTCTTGGATGGCGTGCCGAAAGAAAATCTAAGAAACAAGTAAGATTAAGATTTATAATAATTTTATTTTCACCCAACATGAGAAACTTCAGCAACCTGATCTCATCACTTTCTGAGTAGTATTTGAAAAAGGGGGCTTCACTGATTCACCGCATTCGTTCACAAACAATAAGAATATACGAGAAGTTAGTTAATTTGTTCAATAGATATAAAAAATTAAATAAATTAATTAATTATAATTAATATAAAAATTAATTAATTAATTTAGATAGATTAAAAAATATATATTATGAATTCATTTTGAGAAGTTTGATCTAATCATAGTTAATTAATTAATTAATTTAATTTTTTATATTTATCTAAAAAAATTAATTGACTCTTATAATTATGATTAAATGGAGTATTTATTAGAATAGAAATTAACTTACATATATTTGATTTGAGCGTGCCTAAGTTTATAAGGAAGTTTCTGGTGGCCATATCCTCTAATTTGTTTACAGACAATTGAAGAATAATAAAAAGGCATTGAGATATTAAAATAGATAAAGATATATTTAATACCCTAAATTAATTTTAGAAAAATAATTAGTACCCTAAAATATTTAAGTATATAATCAGCATCCTAAACTAATTTTAGATGTACAATTAGTATTTTAAAATATTTGATTACACCCTTAACTAATTTTGGAGGGACAATTAATACCCTAAAATATTTAAATTTGTGTAATTTTACTCATTCGTTAATAAAAATACTAACTTTCGTTTAATACATACCACATAAAATTTTTATTTTAATACATTATTATTTAAAAAGCCACATGTATAATATTATTTTAATAAATTATATTAAATAGACTATAAATTTTTTTAATATTTACATATGAATTATATATAATATCAATTTTAATATTTATTCAATACTTTTATTTAAACAGTAGGACACGTATATTTTTTAAAATAATAATATATCACAATAAAAAATTTACGTGGGATAAAACAATATATTTCTATTAGTAAAAATATAAAATTATATTAATTTAAATATTTTAGGATGTTGATCGTAGTTTTTAAAATTATTTTAATATTTTAAGGTATTATTTATATATCTAAAATGAGTTTAAAGTGTTAATTATATTTTAAAATATTAATTATTTATATAAAATTAATTTAAGATGTGAGATAACTATTAAAATTGGTCCTTTGCCGACAATTGCCCAACTGCCACGAAAGTAAAAAGATAATTGTAAAACCAAATATCCAATCGCTTAAATCAAATAGGGTATGTCGGCCAAAAAACAAACAAATAATATGTGGATGACCTTTTTACTCCCAAGAAATACTAAAGTATTTCATATTCTTCTAAATAGGAATTAATGAAAGAATCTATTACTACTAAATATAAAAATTTAATTCATTTTATTTTTTAAATTTATAATTTTTTAAAACTATTTCTATTAATGAATATATATATTTTAAGAAACCTAACATATATTTTTTTTTATAAATTATAAGCTTAAATAATTTATTTAATATTTTCAAATTAATTATTTATCTTCTACACTTATGATTGATATATGATTTAAGAGCATATTATTTCTAATCAGATTTAATCTATAAACAAATATTAAAAACTGAATCTCAATTCCTTATTTAAAAATAAAATTCTCTCCCACTCACACTAATCTAAATTCAAAATTAGTTGGGCAATATTTCTGGTTAGTACTAGAAACAGAAGGTAAAATGGAGTGGTAAATAAATAGTAGAATTTAACAAGTATTGTAAACAAAAAAAAATGGAAGGGGAGGACAAGTGTTTTTGGGGTGGGGTTGGGGGCCCCGCCCGGGGGGGGGGGGTGTGAATACAGGGTCCGTGAAACACACGGAGAATAAATGAGAGTAGGTGGAGGATAAGGAAATCGGGAATTGGGCCAAAAGGTAATCAGAGGCCCATCTTGCAAGTTTAATAATGAGAAACTTTAGGAGCTCTGGGACGGGTGTGACAGCGAGACTTCCCATGTCTCCCAACTCCAGTTTTGTCTTTTACTCACCCCTCAGACCCCCACGCGCTACTCCATCCTCACGCGCACTCCGTATCAAAGTCAGATTTTATGGTCCTGGACTAATTCACGCGGTATATAGTGCCTAAATAAAGCTGAAAGCAGCCTTAAATCCTATTGGGTCTATTCTATGTGGGTTCGTTTCTGTTCTGTTAAATGTCGTACACGTGTCACTTTTCAGATATCTTCTGGCCATTGCCCTTATGTTTAATCATGTACTATCATTGATAAAATAAATAGCCACGTCATGTTGGCTTCTTTGTCAAAGTATAATGTGTAAATAAAAATTTGAAGTCTACACTATGCGATCTCATGGTAATTAGAATTTCATAATTAAAAAAAATATTATTTTCCTTAACATATCACTGAGAAAAATCGAGCTTTGAGTTTATTTTACATTAGATTCATTCTGCACGAATCATGAGAAATAGAAGGGGGAAAATATATTAATTTTTTTTTAAAATTTAAAAGGATAAAAAATACCTCTTAATAAAAAAAAATATATTAGGCCTTCTGTCATTTATAAATTTCTATGCAGAGTTATAAATATAATTATATAAGTTATAAATACTATTGACATAGTTACAAACAGTCATTTATAAATTTAAAGTAAAAGATAAAATTATACTTTTTACAACTCTGCCAATAATATTTACAACTCTTGTAATGGTATTTGCAACTTTGTCAATAGTATTTGTAACTCTCATAATGGTATTTGTAACTCTATCAATAGTATCTATAATTCCCATAATAATATCTGATCTCTGCACAAAAATTTATAAATGACAGATTAAGTTATCTGCCCAACCTATATTTTTTAAAATTTATATGACTTTTTTATTTTTTTTAATTTTAAAATATTTTTTTCTGTCTTTTTCTCAAATAGAATAAGTGCCTCATGTTTCACACGACTTAATTTATTTTATGATAAAATACTATGAAA
The DNA here is from genome assembly GCA_037074615.1 of Leucaena leucocephala. Lineage (NCBI taxonomy): Eukaryota > Viridiplantae > Streptophyta > Magnoliopsida > Fabales > Fabaceae > Leucaena > Leucaena leucocephala. The sequence goes on from CM073537.1 coordinate 2,569,692, forward strand.
TTTTAAAAAAATTAATCGTTAATTTTTTTTAAATAATACTAAAGTTTATTGTTATTAATTTTTAAATTGTCATACAAATTTATAAGTAATTAAATCTTTTTTTTAGATTTTTATGGCAATCCCTTGTTACTTTATTCCCATATTTTTTTTCTTTTTGGTTAACTCCCATATTTCTCTATGCCTTTTGGTTTTCTTATATTAAAATATGGCCCATACAATTTGTTATGGACAATTTAATTAATTAAGAGATTCCAATTAATGGTACTTCTTGCCTGATAGTCAGATTTATATATCCTCTTAATTTGTTTATTAATTGTCAAATGGCTTGAAATATTTTTCTTCTTTATCTCAAGATTCTAGATGACCGACGATAGATTAATGGGGCTACATTCTAACTAAAATCTCAGTATATCTCTCACGAATCCCCCTGTACCGGGATTGAAATATGTAATCATTATGATTGAAATTTTACTTTCAATTGAAAAAATTGAGCTCGGATTTTAATATTATTGTTGGACAATTATGTGCAATAGATTATTATTGCATTTTATCCCCCGTCAAGACAGGTAAAATGAACTAAGATACGGCCATAAGACTCAAAAAATATTTATAAGAGATTTAAAAAATTAACTATTAAAAAAATTATCACAACGACAGAAAAAATTAAATTTATATTTTTATAAGATATAAATTTATTTTTTATTATTTGTGTTAATTACGATCCGCTGTTGTTGATAATTTTGCTACCTGGCGTGTGTGTGTGTGTGGGGATTTGAACTTCATAGTGAAGATATATAGTTGTTGGTCCAAGAAATTAATTTTGAAATATTGAGGAATTGGTATTGAAAGAGGATCGGTTTTCAAATTATGAGGATCGATTAACATGGTCAAACGAGTGAAAAAGAGAAGAGCAGAATGCAACTAACAAGTCAAAACTACTTTTAGATTTTCTAGTATGCTCTTAATTTATTTTCATAATTAATGTGCTCGAACTCTTAAAATTAAATTAGTAAAAACAGAAGGATAATTGGAAAAAAAAAACTTGATGATTTGTTATTTCGAATTTTTAGGAGAACATATAAATAGAAACAAAAAATTTCTCTGAGTATGCGCGCATATATATAATTGACGCAATAATGGAATTGAAGGCGATAGAGTAAATGGCAACCCTAGTATTAACTTCTTTTATTGGAAAAGTAAATTCCATTGTAAAAAAAAAAAGGATTCAAATATCAAAATATCAAATAAACGTAACAAAGTAAATAGGTACTAAATCAAAATACCCTAAAAATTGAAATAAAACAAAGCTAAATATAATATAAACCCTATGAATTGAATTGAAGAGAGCAATGACTAATTTCTGTCTGTTATAATCAAAGAAAGGACAGTAGAGAGTGGTAATCCAATTACTAACTTCAAATAAGCCCACAATCTTCTATGCCAATGCTATAAAACAAACAGCTCAAACACTCTTGACAAAGAAGAAGACAACAAGCAAAAGTTAATAAAAACTTTCGATGCCAAGCAAATCATCACAGATATAAACCAGCCGCCACTATAGTCAAAATTAATCCAAATAATAGGAGTATTGTCAAAACAAAACAACATAAAACATATGAAAACCAGAGAGAACTCTCTATAAAGACATACTCTAAAATTAAAAAGGGGCATGCAAGATACGAAGTGTTGCCAGAGAGGCCTCAACCTCTACAACTCTAAGAAGATGGGCTCATGCTTCATGGGTGGCAGGTCAAAGGTCCTTCCAGCAGCTTTGTGAGGATTGTAGCAACTTGAAGTGGTTGTCCATAGGTTTAACTGGGAAATAGGTGACATACGATTATTTAGAGTATATTTAATTTTTAGGGAGCACTACTTTATCGGAGTTCCAGTCGTGACGCTTAGGGAGACATCCTAACTCCTAGATGTTTAGGTTTATACCTGAGGGTAATTGACAGCTCACCCTACCTAATATTAATATCGCCTAGGAGAAAAGAAGATTTCATTTTATATTTGGATAGTGTGTATATAACCACCTTCTAAAAATTTATATAAAAAATAATAATGCTACACGTACAGACAAATAAATATATTAATTAATTTCAGAAGGCTAGAAGGGAATCTATTGGCTGTGCAGATATAAATGAGCCATGCAGAATACTATGAACAAGATCACATCATCACATTAAAGGATTAAAAGCTGTATCTAGGTAAATATCATTTCAATATCTTTTATTTCTCATATTTAATACTTTCTCTAAATTATTATTTTTTTCCTAAACATATTTATTCTCTTATATATTGAAACAATTTTATTGGATACACTATCCGGTTTAAGAAGGGAATTATTTAAAGAGATGAGAAAACTCACTTCTCCACATTATATTTATTCACTCTTAATTACTATATTTTTTTTTTCAATATGCACAATAAGTAATTTATTTATTATTATAGAAAACCTTGATTCTTTGATAATAAATTAACCATATATGTCCTCTTGACAAGTGATCATATATAAGTTGAGAATACGTGTGGGGGATTGACAAGCAAGCTAGAGGCATATCCAATATTCTTACTATAGCTACGTATCATTGGTAAAGATATCTTCATACAGAAAAATATAATTGGGAAATAAGAAAAACTGAAAATTATATAGACATGATCATGATATAGATTAAAAAGATGTAGAGAGTGAGGAAAGATACTAGAAATCTTAAGGAGGAAGCTTGGAATAATAATGCATGTTGTAGTGCGTAATTATAGGGTCCTTATTGCTTTCCATCCTCCTCCTGAAAAAATGTGCGGTACGTGACCACAACTCCTCAAGTCAACCTAGAAAACGAGCTCTAAAGCACGATTGCAAATCTATTTCAGTTTTATTCAACGAATATTCTTTTTATATTGCCAAATGATAACCCACAGAAATGTTGTTAACCCAAACTAATCATGATTTTTCATAATAGATTTGTATTGGCACACGTAGTTAATCTAAAAAATGAGTCACGTATTGCTTATTTCGGATTTTATGTTATATATATATATATATAAGAAACCCATGATCATTTGATTGCAGACACTTAGGTTCAGGATTAGGTACAAAGCATGTCATGAATACAGGAGTTTTTGTGACCAAACTAACAGCCACCAAAGGTAAATTACTCATTCAATTCCTGTAGTCTTTGACTCAGATTAATTCTTAAAATTTAGTTTATTCAATTTAGTCCCTCAAATTTTAACTATTTAATAAATTGGTCATTATAATTTTAGAAGATATCTGGTTATTTAGGAACTAAATTGTAACTGAGTAATAAAATGTATAGACCAATGGATAAATGATTAAATTAAAACTTGGAGGAATTAAATTACATCAAGTTAAATTTGAGGAGGAATTATGTTATAACCGAGTCAAAACTATAAGAGTTAAATAATTAAAAGGCATTGGTTTTAGTGGAATAGGCTTTAGCTAATGGCCACTTAAACACGATGTCTCAAGTCTGAGTAAGTGTGAATTGGGCATAACAATTCTTGAATCTAAACCTATTATATAGCCATACGAAATAAAAAACTACAAGAACTGAATAATCAATATGGTACAAAGCAAGGGTTTGTAACTCCCAAGTAGAAAAGGGAAAGGAAGGAGGTGAATGTCAAAACGAACCGATTCAGTGCTAGTTGGGCTCATGTGAAAAATAAAGCTGACTGTGGCGGTGCAGTTGACTCTGCAAAATTCAGCGGTAGGGGATAAGCAAAAGAAGAGGAGCAGGACCAAAACATCAACATAATGATCCAAGTTTCTGGTCCCTGGAAGTTCATTGGAACATATGCTTCAATTCAATCTCTATCTCTTTCTCTGGAGCAGCTCGGAAGAGCAAAGAAGATAAGGAATATCATAATAAATCAATATTTTAAATGCACTGATCATAAGGGGGCTATAAATAAGGGGGTAGGGTTATTTGGTGGTAGCATGGCAATTCAATATTCACACACACACACACACACACAGAGGGAGAGAGGGTGTTGTATGTAGATGAAGAGTCATGTTTGGATAGCCAAGGATGGCTTGCCTTTTGCATGATATAATCTCAATTCCTTTTAGGGTTTTGTCTTCGTTTTGTAGAAGATGAAGATGAAGCCATAGCTAGGGATTGGATTTATCATTTATTCGCAAGCTTCCTTGGCTACTTTGAATGTCTCTTATCTTACATGCTACACCCTTCTCTCTTACCTTCATTATTATAATATTATTATTATTCAAACAAACCACCGTGATGTTGCAAATTCATGCCCATTCTTCTTCATTATGGTATGTTTCATTATTTACCAATAATTCTGCTTGTTTCTGCCTTCTATACATGGATAACTAACAGACTTGATCTTGATGAAAAATATTTTATCTTTTCAAGCTTTCTTCAATTCTCCAGTAGATATATATCTCAGAGATGACAAGACCTCGTTAATTAAACAGCATCAGATTGGGAAAGAGTCAAAAATCCTAACCTATGGGCCTGCTTGGTATGATCAAGAGAGATAAAAGAGATTCTATTTTTCTTACAAAAGAAATACAATATGTGATCTTCATGGTATTATTGTCTTATCTGCTATTTCCCTTTTCAAAACTAATTGTCGCTCCGAATTCTGTTTGGCCTTTTAAAATATGTAAAACCCGTCATTTGCTTGACGTGAACGTGTTTTCTTGTCGTTAAAAAAGCAAGTTACTGTAACGCAGTTATAAGAGTTTTTTGTTTTTAGTTTTAGAAGCGGTGATCTGATGACGATGAAAGTAAGTCATCTCACAGAATTGTAAGATCTTCATAATTAATTAGGCGATTATATTGTGTTAGAATTACCAATATGTGATCAAGAACAATTTGATGCGTTTGGCCAACAAAAGATGAACAATTTGCTGTGTTAAATGAGCTCGATGAATGGATCACTTCGTTATTGAGCATTTTAGAGCTTTCTAGAATGAGGACATGATTTTTTTGTTGTTGATAAAATTATCAAATTGAGTATGTTATAAAAAATGATTAATAATATATACATACATCCCATCATCACACCAAACCACCAGGATGACCGTATAGACATGCAAGCAAATTAATATAACAGGATTTGAATCATGAACACCCTAACTATGATATGACAACCAGCCTTACATATTGATTAAGGTTATTAGTATTTTCTAATAAAAGTGTGAATATGCAAGGAAAATTAATTGAAAAAAAACACTAAGAGAGAATTACTGTACAATACTCGTACAAATAATTTAATTATTAAAAAGTCCTACAACAAAGGAGTAGCATAGACAATATGTTGTATACTATGATCATTTATTGTATGATTTTATAATTACATTATTTATGTGAGGAATTCTCTATTAATAAAAGGCAACCTCATGTAAATGTAGGGTTTTATATGGATGCATAGATTCTCAAATTAATGAAGGCATTTGATATTTTATTATCTTATTGGCTCGGCCATTGATGGACATGTGGAGTGAAACATTCATATCAACTACCCGATTATATTGTCCTATATTCTGAGTGAATTATGATATGACCTGATTTTGTCCTTGATTAATACATGCGCTCAAATATTTGATGTTTCAAAAAATATCATGAATACCAATACCATCACTATGATACGTGCTCTTGCTCTTGACATTATCAAGGCATGGAAAAGAAATACAGATTAATCAAATTTAACCCACTAGGAATAGTAAGGTGCTCCTCCAATCTTTAATATAGAATCTAATTAAAAAATTAATTTTAATTTTTAAATATTAACGTATTTTCTATGTTCAATAACTTTTTTTTTAAATTATCCTTATTGATACTTGTTTAACAATAATCAAGTAAGAAAGGGAAGATGAGAATTAAGAAAGATGATTATAGTATTTTAGAGCAAATATTATATTTTAACTAATTTAACTATTACATATTAACTAATTTAACTAACTTTTTTAATCTAATTAAATTAGTTAAATATGTCATATATTAAGGATTGGAGATGTATAATATAGTGCTTAAAATGTATGAAGTATTGGCATTTGATTTCCTCTATGAATTTACAAGAAGTATTAAGCACCATTTGAAAAGGTTTATAGTTGATGGTTTGTAAAGAATATTTAGCAAGTATTTTAAGGATGGGGATATATTTAAAGAAATATTAGTTACTTTTTATTAATTTAAAACAGAATTTTTATTTTCAAAATCTTTATTATTAATATCACTAATTGTAGATCATTAATTTGGGCAATAATAAAGTGTGAGAGTGAATCATTAAATTGAGGTATGATAGGTTGCATTATGCTTTAATTAGCTGGTGTAATCATTAAAGGATGATCATTCATTGAAGTAATACGACCTACGAGCAGCCCTTCGTCTCCTTCAATAGGAATTGCAATATGCCCTCAACCTGAATCATCTCTGCCTATTCTTTAAATATTCGACTTCTTTAGCTGCTCTCTATTATTCTGTTGGATCGCTCTCTAGCATAAACATCACAATGCTTTGGAGTCCACTGCTGAGTACTCCAAGAATATTGTCACATCTATTTCTGCAACTAGGGAAAAAAAAAATTGCAAACAAATGTTAGTCCGAGTGCTAAAGATTAACTCCTAATCTTCACCATCGTGCTATGAATCTAAAGATCTTATTAGTGTACGATTTGTAAGTATTTCTGTAAAAAAAATGAGTCTAAATATATGCCATAAGTCTATATGATTCAACTCACATAACCTAAAACGGATTATAAGTATTTGTGGAGGAGTCATGGGCATTCTAGAGAAATATAGCATACAATATTCTCAAAATGGTGCAATATTACCTTATTTTTTTAATAATAAACATTAAATTAATGCTGGATTTAAAATTTCTCTTGACCCGCATTAATTAACTTAAACTATCAATACAAGAGTAACATTGCACTGGTTTTAGAAAATTATGTTTTATATTGCTCGACAATTTGTTTTGGAATGCTCGTAAATCTTTCGAGAATCCTTTCAAAGCAAAAATGCAGTTTAATAAATAACTATTGTTTTGTTCTAAAATTACTACACTTTTTATAGCTCCAAGGATTCTAAGTTGAGCATATGACAAGGATGTGGCCAAGCATCGTGTAAGAAATAGCACTAATGGATGTAAAGTTTATATCAATATATGCTTCCCCTAATGTGCATATCTCATTTGGATAGTTTAAATGAACTTTAAATCAAAGGATTAGTACTTATATATACATATATATTATAATAATAATAATAATAAATCCAAATAATCCAATCCTCATACAAATGAATGGTCCACAAAAGTGCACATTATATACATTTTTCCAATTATAAAAAAAAAAGATGTGCCTAAGATCCAAATCCATATGAAACAGTTACGAAGTCGGAGATAAATAAATAAATATACTTCAAAAGTGAAAATAAACCTTATAGTCTATGGGTGTGTGTAATTCAACAACAATCAGACTACTACCGAACTGTAAATTAATGATTCCGTCAATTTAGTGACCGTTTTGGTTTTCAAAGCATTGTCAAAAATGTCAATGATAAATAAGGAGTCTAACTTAACATCCTCTAATACAATTATACACAACTGAAAAAAGTTCAAATAATTAAAACTCTAAACTCATCAATTACAGATACCGCCAACTTTTCTCCTAGCACAGCTGGAATCACTTCATTGATCACCTGTTATCCTTTAAGAAGTCTAGAACAAAAGAAAGAATGATCAAACAAAAAATTGGTGGAAGATGAGAAGCTTCACCATTCTTTTCAAGTGGATTGACATAAATTTTGGAGAACGATGAATGAAAAGAAGATTTGCAAGGAAAACCAGTGGTTAGATGCTTCTTACTAGCACGACTGAAACTAATCAAATTTCTTTACAGCTCAATCATTTTGGGACAGTGCAAAGCAACCCATGTCCGGGACTATGCTCCAGAGGATACATTGTTGTGCCCTTCACATACTGTAGATGGTCGAGTACCGCTTTTCTGTGCTTTAAAACTGCGCTTGGATCTCTTTTAACTTGCTTCTTAATAATGGAACACGCACTCAGTGGATCTTCTGATCCTGCTCCAACTCTCCTGTGGTCAAGATAAATTTAAGAATCAACGTGAATTTAAATTCCCCTTCCAATGAGGAGCTCAATTAATGTTTGCGCCATAATAAGTAGCACAAAATAATCCTTGTGGAGTGCATGCGCCAGCAAATGCAGTTTTGCATTAGCGTTAATTATTGGTTCACTATCTGAAGCTCAAATAAGTTCGTATTCTGGCAATTGCCAAAATTTCATACTAGGAACAGGAAAGAGACCAAAATTCATCTATTATATTAATTGACCACATAGAACTGCTTCATTCATCACAATTTCAGCTGCTTTAGCAGTTGTGAATCTGGAGAAAAATCCACAAGATAAAATTGTACTTACTATTATAATTAACACTTCAAGCTCCCTGGTAACATCCTTTCAAAAATAAAAACAAATTAGATATAAAACGGCCATAACGAAAATTAGTTGTTTACCTCAAGAATTTTTCTGATGCAATCCTGGCTGCTCTAATAGTATGATGATCTGGAACCCATTTTACAACACGATTTGGATCGGCACGCATAGGAGAATGAATTCTGATAAGCTTGACAATACAAACAAATTATCAGATAATGCTTAAGCATGATTCTAATCCTTTTTTTTCTTTTTTGGATCAACCATAATTCTCATAGCAGGAGGAAAAAAAATCTTGCTCATGTACTCTTTCATGAAGCTAAAATTAACAAAAAGCAGTTGGCTTACTCCTAAGCACTCCATCATCTGGTAATAAGCTCTCCCATGCAATGGGGTATGACCTTTACGAGATTCAGAGAAATATCTAGTCCTACAAGAAAAATGAAAGGTTTTTAGTTAGATAACCACACTCAAATAGGCGATTCAACTACAAATCCTAATTGCAAAACAGAAAATTACCATTCTTTATATCCAGGATCCACAGTGAAGCCGTACATATCAACTGATTCACATATAGAGAGGGCAAATTCCAGAGCCTTAAGCCCTGTTCCTTTTGCTGCTGAACCAAAGGATGCACCTAGCATGAGATATACTGGATTTGTTATGGGCACTTCCTGCAGAAGACAGAAGCCAATAGCTAAATACTTGGTTAGACAATTGACTCCGATAGTGTAAAATGTTTGTGCATGCGTGCATGTACTAGTGAATTTACAGCCAATTATTTCACAGAAATGTAACTGAGGAAACTGACCCGAATCATTTTGCTCATGATGTCATGAATTGTAGTTTTTACTACCAAAACCTCCTTCCTTTGTTCTGCAAAACCAGCACTTTGAATAGAGTTCTAGTCAATCATTAAAGGAATTATACCAAGCGATTTCATATTCATGAGTTTACCATCTAACTCTGCAACTTTGTCAAGTGCTTTGGCTGATCCCCGGTTAAGAAGACGAAATGTATTCTTTTTACCCACATATTCAGTGTAGTTCTGCAGTTGTAAATGAATTTGAAGGGAGGAGGTAAGAACTAGAAGAAAAAGCAGAACACCAGTAACATTCTATTGATCCAGTAACCTGTATTGGAGCACCATTTTCTCTGATTACAGCATCATAGCCGTCTATCTCCTTCCCAAATTTTGTCTTCAAGAGATCTCCTGAATTACCAATGACTGCACAGCGTCCAAACTGCCTTGGGAAATATGGTGGTGTCTCAGGAAGCACCAGTGAAAGTTTCTCCATGCATAAGGTCTTGTTCTCACAGTGGTTGCTGTACCAAAGAAAGTAAAAGTAACTTAATTTCTGTTTTACCAAGATCCGCCAAATTAACCACTATAGGGGTATAGGTAACTTTTAAATATGCAATATAGAAAATAACAGATCAAATATTAAGGAGTCGCTTGGTTTGGAGTAAGTAAGGGAATTTAGACTTTTTGATAAATTCCAGTTGCTTGGGTCACTATAAGGCTCAACTTCTCGAGGTTTAAAGTCAGACTTACAGAAGTACTCCTTTGTTGATCCTCTGCCATGCATATTCCTCCCATCCATTTGGCAAGGACTCAATGAATTCCTTGGTAAGTATTGTGGTGCTATTCCTCACCTGAGAAATCAATCCATGATTCAGGGACACACTATAACTATATGTGAAGCAAACGCCACAAAATTCCTTTATTATTCAAATAAAGACAACTATGAGAAAGAAATTAACCTAAATGTAAATAGGATGGCAGGAGTGAAAGTAATTCCTAATGGTTATGGACATACTGATGCATAATCTTTGTTAAAAAAATAAAAAATAAATAAATATATATATATTAAGTGTCTTAGATTGTCATACTCCAAAAAAATTCAACCAAATAAAATTACGTTAAACAATTTTGTTCGCATAATTCACTTACAAAGGGAAAAACGAAGGGAAAGAGCCTTCATTATAACATCACGATGGTGTTTCAACTATCTCACTATCTTCTTTTTGGTAGTAATCCTTTCACTTGGGGTGAGCCAAGTCACGCACCAGCATGCATTTGAGCCCCAAAAATGATTTTTTTTTTTTTTTAAAATCTAAAACAGTCATAAATGTGTTGATAATATGCCATGGCAGTATGGACACACTTGTAAATAAGTTTGTCTATGCTTTATAGGGTACAACATGAAACCAAATCAGAAAATAATTCATAAAACACATCTTAAGTTGGAGACCAACAGATGAAGGTAATGGAAATGATGAGACACAAAGATGAAGGTGCTCACCTGTTCCCATGTTGCCACAGCTTCACATAGATTGAAATCAAAGGACAAAGCCTCCAGTTCACCAGTTTTGGGATCTCTCTGTTTATACAGAAATCTCCATAAGTCAACAAATATAGCAATGGACTAGCAATTGACAAAAAGGAACACCAAACTGCAAGACAGAATTATAAATTTTAATCTATTTGTAAGCCATATGATATATAAAATATCACAGTTCATTCCTTCGTAGGGAGGAAAACATATTTCTTGAGTAGTAGGAAATCATAATTAACAAATTTGCAGAACCAAATAGGTAACTTGGAAACAAGTTATTTTGGTGACTGGCATCTGGAATATGTACCCATTTTGGGATAGTATCACTAGGGAAGTTTATTGTGGTTTGGCAATAATCTCTGCCCCGAACAGCTGAGAGGCCTAGACCATTTGCACTCTGCATCAAACACAAAAATAACCACCAACCCAAATGTGAAAAATGTGGAAAGATGATTGAGAATAATTTTCATAAAGTATTATGACTGTAAGATTGATTTCCCACAATTAAAGATCATAAATTTAGCCAAACCTAAACATAGAAAGTAATATACTTCTCCACGCAAAAATAACAATTTTTACCAATCCTTGGATATCCTGTTATGTTGAATTTTCCTGGCATTTGCTGGGCAATTTACCAAAATGTAAACATTGTCCAAATTTTTTAAGGATTCAAACCTTTTGTGAACTCAATCATGATCCTATAAGCACAGCAGACAGCCTAATTTCTTAAGGGTTAAGCGAACTCAATCACGGCCCTATTATGTTTGCAGCAGACAGCAATTCTCAAATGTTCAAACAACTCATCAAGAAAAATGCGCAAAAATCTAACCAAATACACATAACAAAGCAGCGCCTTTTAAATACACGGCAGCACAAGTAGAGCAGTGAATAAAAAACCGGAGGATTCACTTCAACGATAAGAACAGTAAAACTCACCACGCACTGCTGGAAGCTGTTCTGCAACGATAGCAACGCTTCTATCTCATCGTCTGTAAGCTGATAGCTCCCATCTGTCCATCATTGCGCTATAATTAGATCTCAAGCAACTAAACCCTTTACTTCACGGTTCTCGCATTTCTTTTCTTTCAAGGATAAAACTAAAACCTTATTTGATTCAGATGCATGCAGGAGCGCCAAGTTGCTCAAATAAGATATGGATGGTTGAAGGGCAAGAGAAATGCCAAGTGAGTCAAATATATACATACATACAGAGGGATTAGAGACTCCAGTAATGTAAATGATAATGGCAGCAAATCCAGATGCCAAAGAAAGCAGCAAGCCCAATTGCAGAAGCCTCATCGAATGGTAAATATCAGAATCGGAAACGACGAATAAAGCTGCTCAGCGAAGCTGCTTTATATCTGTAAGACTTTGAATCTGGGAAGGGAAGGCGATCGAGGGGATAGGTGTAATTGCTCCTTTCCCGAAGTGAAGTGCTTGATTAACTCGGCAGAGAAGGGTTTGAAAAGCAGATCCAATGTTTATCATCAATCTATTAATCAAACATTAAACTCCTACCAAGGATTCGAGTCCAAGTGATTCGATTTACTTGATCGACGGGTCAAAATTTGTAGATGAAAAAAATGGAGATCCCAATTAAACTTGTAGAACCTCATAACAGGGGTATGAGATTATTTTGGCCACATCCGAACCAGAAAAAAAGAAATCGATTTTTCATACGGTAAGGAGGGCACGCATTGTTTCAATATTATTTGATGAAGTATCAAATAAATACTTTTTTATTTAATGTTATGATTAATATAATTTATGTATATATATAATAAAATTCATAAGTGCAGTACCATTGCCATTAGCTAATTATAAATTATAAAATAGTAAAACTCATTTCTCATATAATTGAGTATTAACTGGTTATAACTTATAAGTAATAATTATTCGAATTTCATATAATGTATTTTAAATTGTGTATATCTTTATTTTAAAATAATTGCTTCTTTAGAGTCTTTGGTCATAAAAAATTTAATAAAGAATCAATTATTTATGTACCATTTCACCTTTTTAGCAATAAAAATTTATTAACTAGGGTTATATTTATAATCTATTTTATTTTTAAAATTTATAATATTTTTTAAAGTATTATTAATTATATATATTAAAAAATTATGTAATTACAGTCATAATATTTAAAAAAATTAAAATATATTTATTATAAATAATTAATATAATTAATTTATTTAAATTAATTATCTTTTTTTTTATACAAACCTTACCTTTATATTAATTAATGAAGGGGTAGTAAATATAGCTGGAAATTCATTCTGTAAGTTCATTTGGACCAAGCCAACTCTTATCTGGACCTCAATTACACATGAATTGCTTATGATGCCATTATTCTGAATTATGGCCCGGTTTCGTACTGTTTCATGTGTGTGTGTGTGTGTGTGTGTTTTGACAATCCTTGAACCGTGAACTGTGTGCATGAGCTCTTTTTTATCTGACTTGATCATACATATTTTAAAATTTCTGAGGCCCCTAATGAGAGTTCGTCATATGATAAAGATAAAGAATGAGTTTCATGTCTTATAAAAATATAAATTTGATTCTTGCTATTTTTCTATAAACGCTTTTTAAATTTTAAGGCTATATTTTAATTTTAGTAGGAGACTGGTGTCGAACCCACCTAAATTTTTTTATACCAAAAGAAAATTGTAATAACTCATTTAGTATGTAAACTCATAAGTTATCAGTAAATACTTTTTTAATTTTGGGGCTATGCCCTGACCTTAGGGAGATCAATGTTGAACTCACATAAACTTTGTATATCAAAAAAAAATTATGATGTCTCACTTAATAGGTGATCTCATAAATTTCCTATAAATATTATCTAAGCCCTAGAACTGTGCTCTGACTTTGATAGGGGATCGGTGCTGAATTCACCTAAACTTTTTTATATATAAAAAAATAAGGGATAATATTGTGAAAGCATACATATTTTAAAATTTCATTTCGATACAGTGTAAAAGCATACATATTCTAAAATTTCATTTTGATACAGTATATTGATTTGGGATTAATCACTGATTTGAGATATGCAAATTTTAGAGACATTTATTCAGAATTTTCCCTTTATTCTTTAAGTACATAAATTTTACACCAATATAGTAAAACTAGCTAATGTCAATATAGAATTTATCTAATAATAAAATATTCAGTTAAATTTTTTTAGATCTTAAATTTAATTATTAGATGAGACATATATGTTGAGATGAGTAATTACAAACCTTAAAACTAAAACTAAATACCTGATAATATTATATAGTAAATAAAACTAGCTAACATTCTTAATATAAGATAAAAATTCATAAAGTAATTAAAAATCAAACAATTTTTTGGTAAAAAAATCAGACAATTTAACTTAAATGTAAGTTGATTATTATACACATTAAATCATTATTTTTTTTCAGTTAAGAGGTAAATTTATGTTAAAATAAAATTATAAAAAAGTAGTAAATTTACAATAAAATATATTTTATATTAATTTATTATGAAATATAAATACCTTTAACGTATTTTAAAATGTAAAACTCACTTGTTTTAGTTTTATTAAAATTAATACGTAATTCTTCTACTTATTTAAAATACTTTAAAATATATATTATAATAAATACGTCAAATATATTTATTTAAAACTGGTATTTAAAAAAAACAATTAACATTATGTGAATATTTGCTAAAGGAAAAATAACATTTAAAGATTTTTTTTTTATAAAGCAATATTTGGAAGGTGGTAAGGTTCACGAATGAAATCTCCCTTTTTTCTAATATTAGGTAGGACGAGCTATTAATTACCCTCAAACGTAAATTTAAGCACCCAGGAGTTAGGATGCCTCCCTAAGCGTCGTGATTAGAACCATAACAAAGTGATACTCCTTAAGAATCGAAAACGCTCTAAATAATTATATGTCTCACTCATTCGCCAGTTGACCATAGTTTTTTTTTTTTACTAAATTCAAAAACCGTTAACTAAAGACTAATGTCCTTGGCCCAAAATAAAAATTGCGTCAACCTATATAGGCCTAGGATGCAATCAGTAGCGGGCCTCACTTGTCTCTTTCGTTGTAATCCTTGGGCTATGAAATGAACCTGTTTAAAGACGCAGTTTCATCCAATATAAGAAGAGCTAATTAAAAAAAAACTTTTATAAAAAAAAAAGAACTAAAATTTTCTTGTATCAAAAGAAGAAGAAGAAGAAGAAGAGCTAATTAAAGTCCTAGCCCAATTTAGCCAACCTGTGAAAATATCAATGACCAGTAATTAAGTTTCGAAGCAATGAGGGCTGAGTTTAGCATAAGAGGTTATTTCTTCACAACCTGTGATTAATGCAGTGTATCCCTTCTCAATTTGTAGAAAGAGTTAATTAAGTAGGAGTAGGCGTACCAAACATAAGCAAACAATAATGACAACGAGTTCCTTTATGTTAACGTCACAAAGCATGAATTTACACAAAATCAGTGCATCCTAGTTTTTCTTTTGTTTGTTTTCCAAGTTAAGGTTTGCAAAAATTATGATTTTTACTTCTTCTCTGTTTCTTTTTACCACATGAGGAAGTCACTTTCTTTGACGCATGGTGCTAGTTCATGCATGTTGCTCTATTCTATGGGTACGACATATCTGCAAAAGTTCCAGCTTTTAATTGCTCCTCGCAGAAAGATCCCTCGATATTATAAATGTAATCCAAAAGCTGAAACGCTGTATGTGCATGCGGAAGTGAAAACCCAAACGCTAGTACTTGATTTGTAAAGAGTGCCTATACTACTTGCCCACTTCAATCAACTAATAAATTTACTTTTTTCCCTTTATTTATTTTTTTTGTCTTTGTTCCTCTTGAAGTTGCGTCTCGACACCATGGTAAAACTACTGTTATGTAACTTGAAAAGTCTCATGTTTAAATTTTGAAAACAACAAATTCGTTTCCTCTGAAAGTAATTAGGCTGCGTAGCTCTATTCCTCTATACCTTACTTGGACTTTTTTCTTCCTTTTATGTATATGAAATCAGCAGCAGGCCAGCGATGCAGGAAAAATAACACTATTGATTATAATGATGGTTAAAAGTGGTATTTCACAGTGATTTAGGAGCACCGTAAATTTTACCGCTATTGTAAGTATACTTTTTAACTGCAATTTTATAACCACTGTTAAAGGTAACTTTTACGGCGGTTTTTAAAAAACCGCCGTTAATTACTTAAATGTTTTGTTTTTTCTTTTCTCAGCCTTACATCCACTATCAGCTACTTCGATCACACTCATCAAAAGCATCAGACTAGATCTGGAGAGAAGAAGTCAAATATATAGTGAAAAAATAAAAGATCCATAATCTTCTTCTATTAAAGTTCTTCGAGCTCCTTCTAATAAGTCTATCTGCTGACACCTACTATTAGCTACCATAGTCAGCTTCACTAAAAAATTGAAGATATAATGAAAAAGTTGAAGATCTGGAGAAAAAGTTATAGATTTGACTAAAATGTTGAATATCTAGAAAACTTTTACTATTAAAACTCTTCAAACTCCTAATGTATTACAATTTATAAGTAATAAATAAAGAAGGATTACGATCAACTTTTGTTATATGATTTATTACAGTTTATAAATAACAAACGACTAAAAAAATAAGAAAAATGAGCAAATTTATAAATTAGACGGTGACTTATAACTTTCACGATACAGATAACGGAGAATAATATTAACGACTGAGATTGACACCAAAACTAAGGGAAAAATATCAAAAAATGACATTCGTCAAAATCTGTAGTGATGGGGAAAGAGAAACGAGACCATCACATATAGCTGTGAAAAGTAAAATTAAAATTAAAATCGGATCTAAAATTTTTAAAATTTTATAGAGACTTTTTATAGTATTTTAAAAAAAATCGTGGTTAAAAATCCCCCCAAACGACTTTTAACCGTGATTTTTATAAAAATTACTATTAAAAATTTTTAAAATTAAATTTATTTATAAAAATACCATTATTTTTTTTTCACAACAATTTTTTTTATAACTACCTTAAATTATCACCGTGATAAATCATTTTTTTAATAGTGTAATGTCATAATAATGAATTTGGAAGGGTCTGCGCAAAGAGAGAATATACAATGCAAAGAGCTACAGGACAAGTAAACATCAGCTAATAGATGAAAACTCAACATTGGATTGGCAATATATATAATTGCTATGTACTAGCTAGAGACATTAATGTTACCGCAACATGACTAGCTAGTCGGTTCAGTGTATCTATCGGACACCCTCTACATTCTGAGAATACAGTCAAAACAAGAGGCACCCTTAGATTTTACTACTTTTAAATAAGAATTAGTTAATTAATTTAAATAAATTAATAATATTAAATAAATTGATTAATTATAATTAATATAAATATTAATTAACTAAATTAAATATATTAGAGATTATATAATATAAATTTATCGTAAAGAGTTAAATTAAATTATAATTAATTAATTTATTTTATTTTATTAATTTATAAAAATTAGTCAACTAAGTCCTATATTAAAGATTATAAGAGTAATTTGCAAGGGACGTGTTGGTGACCAACAAATAGCATCATAGGTTAATGTTTGTTATAAATTATTTTTCATATATATATATATACTTTCCCCACATAACACTGGAACTTAAACACAAGAAGACGAGTTTCGCTGAGATTGGAACTGAGACGCAAGCGGCGGAGAAGGATGATTTCTCAGATGACGAACTCATTTACAGAAATACATATATGTCCCTTTTTCGGTGCCGAAAGTAGAAGCTGAAAACACTAATTTCTATATATACTTTGTGAGAAACATCAAAACCTAGGCTGTCTTAGATATCTATCTTCCCTGTCTAATTGAAAATACACATGCACGCATGTGTACATACATACATACATATATGATTAGTGGTGAACGGGGACAATGCAATGGACTTGGCACGTCCATGGAAACAAAGCTTAAGGAAAAATGTTTTCTTTACGTTTCTCATGTAACGAATATGTAAACATATACATGTGTAGTTAATAAATGAAAATACACGTACAGGAGGACACGTCCTAGTGCATGCATATAAAATTTTTTATCCTTAATATAATATCTACTTAACTAATTTAAATAGGTTAAAAAAGATAATCAAATTAGTTATTATAATAATTATGTGTTAGTTTTTCTAAAATACCCCTTAATTATGTAGATTTGAATTATTTTTTATAGAAATCATATTAATATATACAATATATAGAAATATTTTGGGAAAAATTATAATTTAGGAAGATAAAGTGGATTGAGATATTATATTTAGAACTAAATTTAACTTTTTATTTAACTTTTATATTTATGACTGAGGGGAGTAAGATTTAAATGATCAGTGAGGACAATGCAACATGGGGGCCAGCGCAGATAACTCGTTCAAGAAGGTTTTTATTAAAATCACAATATTATATTGACAGAGCAAAAGTTTAATGCAAGGACTAACTTTGATATATTTAGAAAAAAGTTGTATAGAAGAAGAAAAAGAAGGAAATGAACGATCTGATGTTTGGCTAGCTGTGAAAAACGTTTTGTGCCAGAGGACACTTTCTGACTTTTCTTTCCTAGCCAACGGAGATTGGCTAGCTGTCCCGACAAAAACTTTGTCACTTGGCCATTTTATCTTTTTATAGTATTTGTTTGGATTAAGGATTTAAGACTCCAATTAATTATCTTTTGAATTATGATTTTATAGTTTCCAATATAAACATATGAAATAAATTTTGTCTCGGCTTATATAGATATACGTGCTTATTCTCATAAGCAAACACAAACAAGTATCAAATTTAGTTAACAACCATTATTAATCCCACTCACAATTTTTAATACATAATTACTTAACGCACATTAATTTTACATGTGTGAAAATGAACAAAAAATATTTCTTAAGAACTACAAAAGGTACTACATGTTGAAGCCAAGAATAACTGCTTATAGAAAAGATCCTACAATATGTTGTTGTTAATCTCCTTTGATTAATGCTGCAAAGGGAAGCTCTGATTAATACTGGTCAGAATTTAGCATCTGATTATCATGTGTACGTATGCTGTTGAATTGGATGATGAAATTGTTTCCGTCATGATAATGCTGAGCTGTGAGATTGGAGTAGGTCAATGTTGCTGTCAAGGATTTATTATTAGTAACCATTAAAACAATGAATCGATTTCTGTTATTTCTTTCAATCTGATATGAACAGTTTAGGTTAAAAATGACTTGGCCCCAGAGCAAAAAGGACGATGAACCGAATGGGGGTGGGACCTTAGACCATCATCTCCTCTGACTTTCTATTCTTAATAAAACGTACTTTTTCATGTGAACATGACAAGGCGCGCATGGGTTGAAATTATCAGTTGTTGTTTGTGATAGACATCAATTGTTTAATTTAGTTACAGTTGTATGACTATGATGTTAGGTTTGCATAAATTCCCATGTTTTAGTTTCCTTCTCCGCTGATCTGGTTGTTGCTGATTTCTGTTAGTCATATCGCTATCTCAAATTTCAAACGTTATCTGATCTAATTAGAAATAGTTTTCCTAGAAGTAGTTTCTATATTTATATTTTTTTTATTTACTCACTGATATTCATGTCCTTTTGAAGCTTAAAACGTAAGGAATTTTCACTCTTACAACAAATGAGTTTTTAAAAATTTAAACATATATTCTCTTCCTTATAGAAACAAGACTGTTTATCACCCAAATCAATAGTTTGTTGGTAAAAATTTTGATTCATTTATAGAGATATGGAATGGCCTGTATTAATACCATATGTGAAGCATAGTTTGTGTACATTCCATATTAATAGAAATGTAGTGAAACATCTTGGAAATTTAATGAAAGATGACTTTCATTTTTGGATAAATTTAATTGGTACATGTATCATTGTGATGAAGAAATAGTATTTGAGAAAACTTGGAAAACAGTATTATCAACGTATAATATAGGAAATAATGCATAGTTGATGGGTTAAAAGAAAAATGGGCAGCATGTTATCGTCTCAATAATTAAATAACATATCGAGGGTGTTACTGTTATATATGTTGTATATGAGCAGAGGAGGAGCAAAAAGGAGTTGCCGTTGATCCATCTCTTGACTTTGGTATGGGTCAAAGATATGACCACCACGGAAGCATCAGAATCTAACTTTGTCTTTCTCATAGCTGTACGGGACACCCAAGTCCAAAACTAATCAAGTTCAATATATGTTGCACGTCGCCGGAGTGACAGAATTGGTTGAGTCGCCGGGAAGGGAATGAAGGGAAGCATCGTCGACATTGGGGAAGTCAAGGAGGTCGTCAACAAAAGAGGAGTTGGCGGTGGCGGCCATGTTGTTGTCGGAGGTGAAGAGTTGAGGATTAATTATGCAAGAAGTCGGGAGCTTTCATGGGAGGGAAAATGAGAGTGCCACATAGGTATAATTAAGAATGTTAACTTTGGGTTTAAATCCTTCTAAAAATATAAAGACCACGTTTTAGCCTGAATAAATTAATAAAATTAAAATAAGCTCAAATTATAAAGACTAATAATTATATTAACACAAAAGTTTAACATAAGAAATAAGAGGGAAACCAGTTTGGGTATCTAGGGGGAATATTTCTTATATTCACTTATATTTAAAACAGTAGGAATATATCTCAGAGGGCTTTTCCAACATCTTGGGAGTTGTTACATGGTTAATTAGTCCGAAAGTTAACACTAACAATAAAATTATTAAAGATTAAAGAGTAAATTTATTTTAGAAGTTTTTATTTAAAAAGAATGTTGTCCCCAAGTTTTTTGGGTTTAAGATTACCTCAGAAGTATTAAAATAAATCAATATTATCTTTTACCATTAAAATATTAATTATTAATGTCAATTTTTTAATAGTTAAACATTAATTTTTTAATGGAGTGGAGCAGGGTAACAGTAAACTCAAAAAAAAAATTTAGAACAATATTACTTGAGAGCGAAATCTTTTGGATAAATTTACATCTTAACCCAGTCATTAAATTGCTTACTAAATAACACGAGGAGTAAACAGTAACGATGGGAGGAATCTAACAATCTTGTGGCTTTCAGCTGAGAAATCGTTATTGTCAGAAGCAGGAACCAGAACCAGAACCACCAGAACAGAACAGAACAAGGAATCTAACAAAAGATATGTTTTTTATTATTTCGTCGGAAATATCTCTGTCCTTTCGGGTTCTTCTTCCATTAATTTCTCTGCCCCCTCCTCCTTTATTCATGTTCCAAAAATCTAACTTTCATATCTCATGGCCCCAGCACCCATATAAACGAAACCAGATTGTTGTATTGCAACCGAACAATTCCCCTAATTCCTTTCAATCCATTATACCATGCGTGGCTTCGGGTTTTTCAGCATCAGAGAATCTCTCTTTCGGAAAGACAAAAACCCTTCAAAAAGAGACAACATTAAAGTGGTCACAACACTGATGAATACGTAGTTTAATAATCATTGATAAACTACACTACCACAAAATGATCTGATATGATAACTTACACAACATGTTTGTTTATATAGCGTCCTAGGGTCTGAATTCTAAGATTGAAAGGACCATAAGTTGGCGCCGAGGGCACAAGGATTAGGAAAGTTTTGTCGTTGGTCTTGTCCATCCCACAACTCACCCACAAAATCCTGAAAATGGTGTTATGTCAGAATCAGAAAAACATGGAAAGAGGAAAAGCTTTTTTATATTATCAATTAATGTTTCCAGTAAAAATCTGATTGTTTTGCAATGTCTGGTTATACCAGCTGGGAAGAGAAGGCATCTGATCTCTCTCCTTGAAGAAAAACTGTGACTGAATCATCCAAAAGGCTGTAGTCATGAGCAAAATTGGTACTGCATTGTGGAACACATGGTAGAGGCAAAGCTACATCTGGTGCCATGAGGGTATCTTGGTCCATTGTGAAGTCTTCGAACATGGGATTCACAGAAGCAAGCTTCATCGACAAAAACTGCACAAGTTTTAGAATCATAGATTATTTCTTCTGTTAATCCAAAAACTGTAGACAACATATATATGAAGAAACTAGTTAAGGTGGAAGTAAAAGCAGAAAGTTTAGTTACCTCCACTTGATTCTGAAGGGACTGAACATAATTGATGATTTCGTCTAACACGAGAGCTTTTCCAGTTATCTATTGATTAATCACCAAATAAACCACATTTAAGCTGTAATTAAGCACTAATTAATTAAGCAGAGAAGAGATGATGAACTTAATTAGACAAAGAGATGAACTTTACCTTATCACAACCTGGCACGAGTCTCTGCAACGTCCTCATCCTCTCACTTATTTTCTCTCTTCTCACCTATAATCGATATGCGCACGGGCGTTTTAGGAATTTCCATAAGTAATGACAACGTTAATTAATACAAGAGCGTGTATTACTAAATATTAATGATATCTTTATTTTACCCTCTCGGCGAGGCTGTGGCTATCCGTTGCTTCACCCCTCCTAGCTCTGACATGTATATAGCCTGTTGGGGGCTCTTGTGTAATTTTTGGCTTTTCCTCTTCTTTCACCACACCATTACTATTACTATTGCTCTTCTTCTGTTTCTTGTTTCTTACTTCTGTTCTTCCCTCCTACAATAAGCAATAAATGAATCTTGGGTCACAATCTCCAAAACTATATATGCAGAAACCTCTGATTAATTAATGCTCTATACCTTGGAAGAACCATTTCTGTTATTTGCCCTCTTCCTCTTCTTCTTGTTCGTCTGAGCCATCGAGGTGTCGGCCGGAGAGTGGGTTCCGGTGAGGGAAAGCTCATGAGAATCGAGAACAGTCATCGTGGAGCTTTGATTATTATTATCAGTACAGAGAGTTTCATTAGAAGAAGTATGGTGAATGAGAGTAGAATTTAGAAGAGGTTGGTCGCCGGAAGCTGACGAGTCAATGAGTAAAGGAAGGTGAAAGTGGCAATGAGAAAAAGCTGCCATGAGAGAGAGAGAGATGGTGAGGGAGCTATCAAGAAAGTGATGGAAGGGAAAGAGAAGGAAGTGAAAGATGCAGAAGAGGGGGACGAAGAAGACTGAGCAGAGAAGTGGGTCTATCTATCACAATTCACAACAACACAAGGCGTAGCTATATAAGAGAGAAGTAGAAGAGGTGGGTGTGGGTATGTATTAAAGAAGAGGGGGTGGCATATAAAATGCTTGGAGAGGCTCATTAATTGCCATGCAGTGTGAATTTGACTGGTCTAATCTCATCACCTCCAACAAACTTTCTCTCTCTTTATTCCCTCAACCCCTGTAATCAATGTGCATGTCTGCCCTTCCCAAATTACAAATGACAATAATTTCATGAGCTATGGGGCAATTTTGATTCAGACATATATTGAGAATAACAATTTTGAAATTATAGTTATATGGTAATAGAATTAAGTACATATTATAAAAAAATAATTTCATAACCTTTACTCCCTCTATCACTTATTATAAGATTCAAAATAACTGAATTGTTTTATTAAAAAATTGTTAAGATTAATTAAAAAAATAAATATGTAAAAAATATACCCTCTATTTTTTTTAAATATGCCTTTATTTTATAAGTTGATAGGTGAGAGGGAGAAAAAAATAGAGAGAGACTATTTTAACTAGGGGTAAAATAGATGAAAATATATTTAATTTTCAAACAAGCTGTGAGTGGATTTTATAAAAAAGATGCCCCAATTCAAAAAATTGGATCTTATAACAAGGGACGTATTTTGTAAAATTTTATGTTTTACTTTTCACCTAAAATACTCTTAGTAGGGTAGTATCAAAATTACTTATCTCATATACTTGACAAATACTCCTCAAGTCTTTAATATAAGATTTAATTAGAGAGTTAATTTTGATCATAAATATAATATTAATTTTTTATATTTATTTATTTATTTCTAAATTATCCCTATAAATACTCTCTTAATAATAGTCAAATAAGAGAATTAGGGAGGGAATTAAAAAAATGGTGATAGTATTTTAGAAGAATCATGTTTATTAATTAGTTTAATTAATTTATTTAATATAATTAAATTTATTTTATATTAAGTATCAGTAAGGATCAGAAGTAATTTATAATTGGTAATATCAAAAAAAGGTAAAATTGGGGGGGATCAAATCTTAAATCCCTGACTACTTTTATCGGTTCATGTACTTTAGTTTAATATATCTAATATTTGGAAGAGAGGGAGTACTATTATCTATTCCTTCATCTGGTTTTAATAGTACAAACTCTTATATACTCTCTTTAATCTTAATTATAAGATAAAGTTAACTAATTTTACAATTCTTAAGGACTGCTCCTTAATATTCTTAAACTTTTAGAAAGATGTGTGATTTTTCAGTTTTGCGGTTAAGTAGAATTAATGATCGCAATAAAGTGTGTTTAGAAATTAAAAGCACCTTATTACTTGGTGCAATTAAGGAGGAACAATATTAAAAAATTAACTGACAAATATCTGTCTCATGTTTAGAACCAAATAGAGTTTTAAACTTTTGGCCAATAATTACGATTTGAGAGAATGGATTGAGAAGGTAAGTTAAATTAGTTATTTACCATCAATATGTGAACAGTATGTAATGGTTGCTTGTCTATTAAAGAAAGGTAATAATGGTAAAAATTAATTGAAGTGGTGGACAAGAGAAGATGAGAACTTATATTAAGGTAGAAACCAACTGAACAAACTCCTACATTTTTTCGTTTATCAAGAATCAAGAACTCATATGATGGAAAACAAAAGGCCGCCCAAACTCTGTGATAAAGGAAAAAGCACAAATATGTGGAGCGAGAATGTATGTAGACGGTGGTAGAAAGAGAATCTGATTTTGGATTGCTTTTGGACGGTGATTCTTGATCCTGTACGGTGTACTGTAATTGCTAATGTCCTTTGAATATTTATTTCCTCCTAATCGTTTTTTAGTTGCAGATCCAGAACACTGAAAATTATTATACGGCCTCATCTTTATCTTTATAAAAAAAAGAATATAAATTTAAATTTTAAAAAATTTATTTGTTAGAAGAGTTAAAAAAAATTTATATTCTATGCTTGGAAAGTGATTGTGCGTTTCCCTTGTCTTTTTAGTAATTTATGTTGAAATTAACTTTTTTGTAAAAAAAAATATTGTTATATTTATCAAAATCAACTTTCGTCGTCAGGAAAGTTGGCCCAAAAATCAGCAGTTCTCTACAGAAGCATGAATTCCCTTGTATTGGCCATTGAACGTGGACTCACTTTTAGTTGGTTTACCTCTAAACTATAGTTTAGAAAAGAGGTTTTAAGCAAAAAAAAATTAAATAAATAATTTTTAAATATCTATACGAATTTATAGACTAAATTATAATTTCAGATAAATTAACGAGAATAATTTATAAGTGGAGAAAATAATTTATAGGCTGTTCAATAATCATTTTATCAATATTTTTTCTGACACACTTTCTCTTCTCCCTCATCTTCTTCACCAGCCTCAATCATCATCGTCGCTGTCGCTCCCTACTTGTTGCTGATGTCTACTCGTCGTCATCGTCTCCTTCGTCGTCACTAGAGGAGGAAGAGGTGTCATCATCGCTATTTTAGTTCAAATCTCGTCGTCGTCGTGTTAGTTCAGATCTCGTCGCTGTGCTGTTGTCGTCTCTTCTTTAGATGGCGGAGGAAGGATGATGAAGATGACAAGTGAGATGAACAGTTATCTCATTTATTTATTCACATCGTAACATTTCTGATAATTTACCAATCACAAAAATTATTTTAGTAATAATTATCTAAATATTCATTTTATTAATAATCATTTTTTTCTATAAATTCTTCTCCAGAAGCTAAACTAAACAAGCATATCATAGGAGATGAGCACTATTGGTGTTATGACATCTACACTATTAAATACAATTTCAAATAGTCTAGATTTAAATTTTTTAATTAATAATTTTTAAATAAAAAACATCTTTTTTTAAACAAAACGACAATTAAAAGATTATTTATATTTTAAATTTTTATTTATTAAACTATTTTTTAAAATATAAAACTGGATTGTTCATATTTAATCCAAACCGTTTAGACATGATGCTTAATTGAACGTGGGGATGGAAGGTGTTTTTTTTTTAACTTGAAACGCGGAGAGCGATTCTTTTTCTTTTTCTTTTATCCTTTTTCAAACAAGATCTAACGGTTAAAGAAAGTTTGTACCTAATTGAATTGAGAGTTTAAGTTAGGTTTTAATTTATTGACATCCCATTTTTGTTCATCTTTTTATTTATTTTATTTTGACAAAATCTTATGCACATGGAGTATATTTTTGTTGTTGGGAGTGCACTAGAAATACTTATATATTTTTAAAATATCACCTCATCTATAGACGTATCAATTAAGATACACAATTTTTTGTTATTTGCTGTCAACAATTTATCTATATTTATTATTATTTTAATTGTTAGGATTTTTTCTTTTTTTTTCAAAAAAAGAAGGTGCCAATTAGAATTCAAATAAGATAAATTATTATATTTTAATTTATCAAAATACAAATGAAAGTGGCAATCTAGGAGCATGTAAATAAAAAAATTACTTATATACCCTCAGTGTCACATCATTTATATTTTAATTAATTAAAATACAACAGTTCGTATGATTTCAATTCTAGTTGACATCTTTTATTTTTTTCAGAAAAAAAATCTATAACAATAAATATAAATAAATTATCAATAATAAATAACAATAAATAATATATTTTGATTTATTAGAGTAGATAGATAATGCATCATTAGAAGAGTAGAAGATTATATAAGTACTTCTGGTTAAAATTTACATTTCTTAATTCCGTTATATTTTCTTCACTTGTTTTAATCTATGTGGCTCGCAGACACTCCTTCAGTCCTCCTCCTTCGTTGTGTTTTTTTTTTTTATTGTCTACCCGGTTCACCTAAATTTTATCTGACTACATCCGGATCTGACCCGCGTCGCGCACATGACTATAGTGATTAAATCTCATAACAGAGATTTTTTACATACGTTAAAACTTAAACTTAAGATCTCGTTTAAACGATACCAAGCCGTATATCACTCAGATTAACTTTAATTGGCGTGGTGTTTTTGCTCCTAGCTGCAAAAACAGGATGCTCAGTGTTCACGGGCGGTCCATTTTCTGTTGGACCGACTGGGAATGAGTAATAAATATAATATTTAATTTAAAAATTATTTTTATCATAAACATAGAATTTTTCTTTCTTTTTTTCTCTCCTTCATTTAATATACTTTTGAAATTATTATCAATTTCACAGTTTCTCTTTCTCTCCTCACAGTTAATTTTCTATATGTGGAGGTATTTTAAAAACACGACGCATTTTATGTACAATAATATTATACAACTAATTTAATTAATTTAATATTTATAAATTAGTTCTTTAGACATTATATTTGAGATATCAGGAAAAATACATTTATGGGTTTTAAAAATTAGTTATAAATACTAAATAATGAATTGAACTGTGAATATTATAGGATAAGTCGTGATGAGTTTAGGAAAAAGAATTATATATGAAGTGAAATTCAAATTCCTTATTTTATTTGCGTGTAAAATTTAATTGAATACTCGTACATTACAAAGGACTAGGGCAAAGGTGGGGATGGAAAATTTAATGGGGCTATTTTCCTGTACAGAGATCATCATTATTTACCCTGGAAGCAATGTGGTTTCAGTATAGGGTTTAGACTATAGAGCTTGCAAATAACTAATCCACACGTTTTTACACACAAATAAACAAAACTCGCATAAAAACTAAATAAATGAATGGTCCAATAATTAATTAATTAATTAATTAATCAGTTCATTCAGTTGTATATTTGATCCATTACCTCTTCAAAAGCTGCCCTTGAGAGAGGATCTCCAGCACTTCTTGAAGTTTGACATACTCTCTTGATTGCTACGTTGTTGTTTTTTTAATTTTTATATTCCTCTCATTTTTAATATATAACATATTTAATTAATTTTAAAAAATTAATTAAATTAATTAATATATTTTATTTTTTTAAAATATTATAATTATTTTTTTAATTCTCTATCTCACTCTCTTACTTAATTATTATTAAGATAATATCAATACAGATAATTTAAAAAATAATAAATATAAAAAATAAATTGTATATTTATAATTAATATCAACTCATTAATTATGTCTTATATTAAATATCAGATAAATATTCAGTTGGTGTACCGAATCTTACAATTTAAAAAAATATGTTAAACCAGTCTAATCAGTAATCAGGATGGGAATGTGTAGGTTAATAACGGCAAAAGCCAATAATTTCGCTCCACTAATACGTGTGCAAACGTGAATGACATGGGAACTGGTTTCGATTTAGTGCTTATCACAGTGATCACTATTATGGTTACTCATGGAGACGATGAGATTTCCATAGTTTAAATACAGTTTTAATGGTTTATATTTAATATATTTTAATTAATACTCTTCTGATTTTTAAAACAAGATAAAATTTATATTGTAAATTACATTATAAATTATATTTTATATTTAAGATCAAAAAAATAATTTTTAAATGAAAATGACAATAACAAAATTATTTATACTTTAATTAGATTCTGTACACATTGAATTAACTCTTTTGAAAAGATAAAATGTTGGAAAATTAATCTAAACCTCCAAATTAGATTTAGACAATGCGTGGTGGTGATAAGCTTTTAGTGTTGATCAGTCTGTTTATTATTAGAAACTCATTACCATGACATTATGATTTTTTAAATCTAGTTATGAATCACATTATTCAATTGTTCATATAAATGTAAAATTTTATTCTCGAATTTTCCCCTATGATGAGACATTGAAACACCTTGCTTTCAAATAAATCCACCAAGCACGTGAGAATACTCTTTGCCTCACAATAATCCCCTAGTACACACTAGTAAGGAAACTAAAATGTGTTAAACGAGGAAAAGAGTTCCCTAATTTAAGGCCAATTTCCTTAACCTCCGTGCGTTAATCATGATGATATGCTAAAGGAAGAGTCAATATAATAATTAAATAATTGCAGGCAAAAGGACACATTATTCTTTGGCCTATGACACTGATCTTACCACCAATGAAATTAACTCAGAAAAGCGACTTGTAAGATTTTTGTCGAGCATCATTTCCACTCTCAATATTGTAACGCATGAGTCCGTAAATTTCACTACTAGTGAAAGGTAAAAATATATAATTATTTAGAGTATGATCGATTTTTAAAAAATATTATTTTATTATGGTTTTAGTCATGATGTTTGGAGATACATCCTAATTCTTAAATACTTATGTTTAAGTCTGAGGCTCGCTATATATGCCATTGAATTGTGGGTGAATCTAAACCCTTTACAAAAAGTCTTGTACTAAAAAAAATATATTGTAACGCATCATGTGGCTATAATCTCCTTTATTCTTCATGTTATAATTAATCGGCTAATATAAAAAAAAATAAGACAAAATTTAAAGAGGTTCCATAAACTTTGTTTCACGTGGGGTTTTGCTAAGGGATACAAATATATAATTCAATATTTTCATCTGGCCAGACGACTTTTAGAGTGGCCAAGTCAAGGATTCCTAATATATGTTTCTATTTTAAATAATTTTTTTGTGCAGTAATTAAAAATTAATTCCTTTTCGAGACATAAACATTATATAAGTAGGTTCTGTTGCTCCTATTAAGATATTTTCCTATAAATGATCATGGATCAAACTCCGAACAATATGTGTATGTGTGTGTATATATATATATATATATATTAAAATAGAACACATTAGCATATAATCTAATTTAAATAGAACACAATATATTTTTTCCTTTTTAATTATGGGGTTGCAATCAGTGATTAGAAAAAGATCTTCAGATGGAGGATGGTATGAACTATGAACTCATACTTATCACCCATGTTAATTAGCTGGCTTACATGAATATCATATGTATGTGCCTGCATATATACTTCTTCTAGCACTTAAAATAAAAAGTTTATTGAAAGTTTATAATTCGGTTATAAATATAAAATTTTAATTTATTCTATCTTTTATGTTTATTATTTTTTTAAAAAATTGAATTACTTAACTTATAAATAGATATAGTATAATTTAATATTATATATAAATATTTTAAAAAGATCATGTCATATTTATTATAATTAATTAATTTATTTAATTTTTTATTTTATTTAAATTAATTAAATAACTTTTATGTTACTGATGCGAGATAGTAATTTTTTTTGTGATAGAAGTTTAGATGAGTTAGGTTCCGATAATTTATCAATTATAAAAATATTTATAAATTATCTACTAATAAAATTATTATCATATCGATAATATGATTTAAATTTATAACAATTATAAGTAAGTTTTTTATGAATAGAGTTAATTTTTAATACAGTAATATTTATATACGGATGTGACATTGAATTGAAATCTGGTGAAGAAGAGATAAAGGATAGGTACGTAGCTAGGTGGAGTCCATCTCATCAGATCTCACATTTTAAACGTTGTAAAGTGGGTAGCATATGAGTACGGAGAGGCCAATATCATGTTGTCAAGTACACAGACCCCTCTCATCGACGTTCCACATACATATTGCATACGCCATCTCAATCTCAAGCTCAGGGGCTGCAGAAAGATTGTTAATGTAGGGACCAACCCCATTCATTATTTCTCCTATTAAATAAGTCAACACAGTCAATCTCCTATTTAATTAAGAACCGTAAGGTTAACTAACTTTATATTATTATTAAAAATTTAAATAAATTAATAAATTATAATTAATATCATAATTAATTAACTAATTTAAATAAACTAATAAATATAATATAAATTTATTTATTTATTTTAATCTAAAAAAAGAAGTTAACTAACTCTCCTTTATATTAAGAAACATATATAGTAAGTTTAAAAGGAAATATAAACTATTATATATATTTAAGAAGAATTATTGTTAATCCCACATAAATAATTTAATTATTAAAAAATTGATGTAACATATATACAATGATAATATTTAGTGTAAGAAATAATAATAAACTACATATTAGTTGTTACTTATTTCTTATAAGTTTTTTAATAATTAAATTATTTATGTCAGTTTATACAATAACTCTCCCTTATATTTATCAGCAAAGCAGTATCCAGGGTGAATTTTACGTAGGCATTAATGCCGGCGAGGTCTTATTCTCCCCCGGCATTTCGTAATAATAAAAAGATAAAATAGATAGGTACACAGATAAGACTGTGACGACAGATTTGCTTTTCCCCTGATGAATTTTAGCCCTAAAGATATAACATGCTCTTAGTCTCTTAGATTTGGACACGACATGCTGTATCAAAGTTCAATATAAGCACGTACCTACCCCCCAAGTCCCAACAATAAATTAACCTTACAACCCTGCACGCACACACACACACACACACACACAGAATTAAACAGATGTTATATTTAAAATTATAGGGTGTATCATAGTGTATTATCGAAGAATTTAAATTTAAACACTGTTAAGTTTGAAAAAATAGCTTTCCCGCCGTTACAATTTTTCACTATCCAATCACACACATGTGTGTGTATATATAGTGTAAAGGTACATTTAACACTTTAAACTATTTTGGATGAATAATTAATATTTTAAAATATTTAAAGGTATAATTAGTATCCTAAACTAATTTTAGAGGAAGTATTAAACTAATTTTAGAAGTATAATCATCACTCTAAAGTATTTAAATTAATACAGTTTTATCATTTCACTGACAGAAATACAAATTTCTATCCGATCAATATCACGTGAACTTTTTATTAATTTGGATAAATTAAAGAGTATGCACTATGAATTGGTATTAAGGAGTTAAATTTTTTTATAATTAATTAATTTATTTAATTCTTTTAATTTACTAAAAATTATCAACTAATTTTTATATTAAGGACTGAAGGTAATATGCTTTTTTATCCCAATAAAAGGTAATAGAGATGTTTGCTTTAATATTAAATGTAAAGTCTTAATTTATTTTATCTCTAAAATTTATATATTTTTTTTAAAAAGATTCTCTATTAGTTGTACATACTAAAAAGTGTTTTCTTTCGGGAGAGTAATTTTCAAAATTTATATCAACTTCCTTATATATTTTTCATCAAAATTTTCAATATCACTTTATCATTTGTTTTATTTTTTTTAATATTTTTATTTAATTTAAATCTACATAAAAAATAGTATATATGATAAAGTGTAATTAGAAAATTTGATATAATAAACATGAGGAACTTGACGTAGGTATTGCTCTTTACAAATAATTAATTAAATTAATTTTTTTATTATTTATAAATTAATTATCCAATTTTTATGTTTAAGGAAAAAAGGTAAAGTACAACTACGAGATATTATGAAATTGAGTGCCAGCTAATTACGTAATAGAACCATACTCTATCCTAACGAAGCTTCAATTCTGTTTGTCTAATCACATAGACATGAGGCATGAATTCATTTACCTGTCTTACAGCTGACAAAAACGATCGACAGCCGAAACCTGTCAGATGTTTTTATCCAAAACCAAATCATTACCAGTTAGCGACATTTTTCATTCGACTTACAAACAAACGTGAAGTTTGATGTTGTGACGATGATTGACAATTCTGCACAATTTGCTCCGTAAAATCTGTCACACACATGAACGATCACACGCAAAAGCCAAATCCAACACAAGTTGACGAAGACAACACCTTACCAACAACATGTATATATACGCCGCAATCCATCCCAATGAAAAGATGTATGTAATTAGAGATAAACACAAAACATCACTAACCATATTAATAAAAACAAAAGGACGTAGTACATATCTTGTGGCTGTCCCAAACTTCTTTTTCTCTAAAACGGTAAAGGCTAGATCTGCTAGGGCTTCTTTCTACCATAGATTATCATTCAAGTCACTGTTTTTGTTATCTTTATTGCACTCCCAACATCAAAATTGCTTCCCGTATGTACGAATGCTGCATCATTTTTTGTCTTAGTAATCTCGTAGATCCTTTTTTTTTCTCTTAATTGAGATATTTTATTCGTTTATTAATATAAAAGTTAATTAATTAATTTTAATTAGATTAAAAAATATATAATATAAATTCATCTTGAAGGTTTAGATTTAGCCATAATTAACTTATTCATTTAATTGTTTTAATCTGTTTAAAAAAATTAATTAACTCTTATATTAAGAAATAGAGATAGTACTTAATTAATTTGGATAGATTGAGGAATTGAAATAAATCTGTTAATTATAAAGATAACTCGATCTCTCTAAAATACCTTATGTGACACCAGATCGTATATTAGTTTATAAGTTAGGTAAATTAGTTTAAGAAAAAAAATAATAAATATATGAAATACTCCTCCGGCCTTAAATATATGATTTAATTTAAAAATTGATTTTAGTCATAAATATAAGATTTATTTCTTATAACATTGATCAATTTTTTCTCAAATTACCTCTATCGACACTCTCTCAATACTAATATAATCAAATAAAGGAGGGATAGAGAGAGTTAAGGAAGATAGTTATGGTATTTTTGAAAAAATATATCATCTTAACAACTTAATTAACTACATTAATCTAATCAAATTAGTTAAATAGATCGTATATTAAATATAAGATAAATAAAATAGATTAAAATATTATATTTATGACTAAATATACTCCTCAAATAATTTTTATATTGAGGACTAATGGGAGTGTATGTTTATGAGGCATTGAAGACAAGTATAGTACTGTTATGGTCCGTACACACAACCTATGGATCAAGGAATATTTCTGCTTGGTCTCATGCAAACTGGCCATTGGTTTTGGCCCCCAACTTCAAAGCGTTACTGTGTTTTGTGTGCGATGCTCTATCTACTACAGCTAGCATCCATTCAGTGTTGGTTTGATGAATAAGACAGGGTTGGCTTGTTATAGAAGTTGAATCCCATTTGGTAGGATATTTTGAAATCCCTCAGGAAAGAAAAGAAAAGGAACCATTCTTCCAAGAAAAAGCATACAAAAAAGTAGAGACCCACCTTAATTGGAAAGAAATTTCGATTTTCCCAATTTAAAATTCCATTTCATTTGTCTGATGGTCAGTTCAAAAAGTTATTGTTCATCTTGAACGTATAACTTATTTATAAAGTTAAAAAAATTAATTAAGTTAATTTTTATAAAAAATGTATTTTTTTTAAATAATCTATTTAATCATTTACATTGGGAATACCTATCAATAGAGACATCTTAATATATGCAATCAATACGGTAAATTAAAAAAAATATTATAAATTTAGAAAATAAAATAAATTGAAGTATTATATTTAAAATTAAAATAATTTTTTTAATTAACTCCTATATTTAAAGTAGTGGGTGTATTTTATTTTCAAACTTAGCTTAGTTCTTTTAACTTTTTTTCCCCCATTAGTCATAGATGTTATTGCTGACTTGTTTTACATTTTCTCCGCAACCTCTATCAAACAGTGAGTAGAATGGAATATAATACCTGGATTTTACTGGCGGATTCATTTTTGACAACCCCTATAGTAATTTTCTTTTTCGGTGGAATGGTCCAAAAGGGTCTTGTCTTTACTTTATTTTATGAATTTTCCAAGGAAATAATATAACTTTACACGGTAGCTACACTAATGAGAGCGATAGGGGTGAAAACGTAAGGAGACTTAATTTTACTACGAGAGTTTGTTTCTAACCGGAAATAGATATTGATCTTGTTTTAATGTATTAATGTTGTCGTGCGTATTTGAACCCTAGTGCTTAAGATTAGTTTTACCCTCTTCTTATTAGTAATGATGATGTAATTAAAGATAATCTGCCTTACCTGCTTCTCTGATATTTAATACTCCCTCCCTCCAATTCTAAATATATATGGCAACTTTCCTTACTCAAGTTAATAGAGTACTGGGCAGACTTCAGGATCTAAACATTAAAGAGTAATAATTCAATTCAAAATATTACTAAAGAACATTTTTTCTTTGTATATTAAGAATTGTCTTCCAATCCAATCGAATAGAGAAAACTAATATTTTCAAAATATTTGATTGAAGACAGTCATATTCTGAATAGTATTAGATATTAAATATGAATATATTTCTTATTTATTTATTACGTTGTGAAGAACTAAGTCCTTAACTTAAACACAATTTGTTGGGAAAATATATATATTTTTTTGTATAAAATTTTTTGAAAATAGGTTGGACTCACCCACGATACAAGGTTAGGGTGAAATCTCTTTTGCTCATAAGCGATACCAATATTGGGTAGAGCGAATTGTCTATTACCATTAAACGTAAACTTAGATAACAAAAAATTAGGAGGTATCTAGAAAAAAAGAAAAGAAATAAAGATGTACTAAAAAGATGGAAGTGGACGGCCCATTAGAAGCTGGGGCCACTGAGACATACCTTAGTTGGGCTTAGGCTATGGAACGTTCCACAGAATTGGGCCAAAATAATAACAAGAGGGCCCGGCTGATCTATTGTGGGCTTTTGTATTGTGCTTAAGAGAAGCAGAGTATGGTGGGTTCAAGCATATTAATCCTGGAGTTTGTATCAAAAAAAAAAAAATCCTGGAGTCTGGCTCCGTTGAGGTCTCTGTATTGTTATCGCCTTGTTGGATTTAAAATGTATGGAATTGTGAATAGGTAAGGGAGTGGCTGTTAAAATATTAGAAATTTATTACTCTGTTTTTTAATAAATGACTTATTTTATTAATTTAATTATATTAAATAAATAAAGTAATATAATATATATTTTTAAAAATATCCTAATTATCTTTTTTAACTCTTTATTTTCTCTCTTATTTAATTATTATTAAAGGAGTATTAATATGAGTAATTTAAAAAAAATTGATAAATATAAAAAATATATCTTATATTTAAAATAATATTAATTTTTTAATTAAATCTTATATTATATTATGAATAAATAAGTAACATTCAACCCAAACGGAGTTAAGGGAGATGAAAAAGTCAATGCCGGAAGCAAACAGAATCCAAAATCAAGGAAGGAGTAATCTTCTAATTGATTCATTGTATAAGGCGCTAACATAAAAAGATCGTGTATATAGGGATTGATTTTTAAAAATTGGGAGAAACTGAGTGTCAAAGGGATAGTTTTCCCTTGATATTTTTATTTTCGGCAAAACCTTAAATTTAAAATTTATGCTTAAACCCTAAACCTTCCTCTGCTAGCTACGATGGGTGGAAGCCCTGTTTGGTAGCTAAGCTTATCCACGAATGTGCGACCTTGGTTGTGTCCATGGCGATTGCTGGCTTAAAATTTGTGTGCAAACCCAATATACAACTTCGTCCCACTCCATTTCAATGCATTCGCAAGGTATATGCTGAGCTTTTGTGTCCCCTGAATACTTCTTCCTTCTCACATTTACTCTTCCACTGGTTCATTCCTTTCTTTTCAAGGTTGTGCCGAGATATGCAGCTTCCATCGAGGTAGAGAAAGTGATAAAAGAAGAAACAAATGTTTCGGTCCTTGAAGAAGGCAAGTAGTGGACTGAATTGTTGGTGAATGATTTTGTTTTATTTTTTTTTTCCAAATGGCGGGTTGGAATTTTGTGTAGTTTTGTCGACTTTGATAATTGTGAATGCGGAATCATTTCTCTTGGTTGTATTAAATCGATGAAGGAAATAAGAAGGGCCCAAAGTGGAAGAAATTGGATTCCAAAGAGCTTGGCATAAAGACTTCAATGATCGCAAACCCTACAAAAAAGGTTCTTAATAGGCTGAAGAAAAAGGGTACATACTGCCTCTTACTCATTCACTTTTGCTTTAGCTCGGTTTGTATAAGAAATGGGGAAAAATTGATAAATGGTTTAGTTTGTCTAATTTTATTTAATCTCTATCTCGTTGTTATAGATATTAGAAAGAGTTTCTTGTACTTCTGTCATAGATAGAGTTGCTTTTGATTTTGCATCGAGTAAAAATCTGTCTGTTACTGTTCATTTTTCAATTGCAGTAGTGGGCGATTTAAATGAAGAATTGGTTTCAAACATTTCTTTCCAAACCTTTGCCAAGTATTTGCACATAGATTGCCGTATAATCAGGAAATGCCTAATTGTAGTAGTTGACATTACAGCTGATTCTGCGGAATGTATTTTCTATTGTCTGATAAAATTTTATCATTACTGTATTAAGAACTAGACATCTAACTACCTTCTTTGTAACTGATAATTTCCCTGGTTAAATTCATCTTATACATTGTGATCTAAGTCTTAGTGGTTCTATGCTCATGAGAGATGGACTTCTAGGGGTAGATCAGCAATGCTTATTAGTGATCTTCAAATGTTAATTAAAGTATTAAACTGTAGTAAATTAAGGCTAATGTTTTGATTTTATTGAGATGAAATATGGCCTACTGATTAAGTGTCGATACTTATGCTTGCATTATTATGTGGATAAAATTTCACTTCTATTTTTGGCTGATAATGTTTTATTTTATTTTTTATGGTGAATGTTCTGCTTCTGCAAAGTCTAGAAACCCCCTTTTCTTCTGCGTGTAGGATATGATGTATACCTAGTAGGAGGCTGTGTGCGGGATCTTATTCTAAAGCGGACACCAAAGGACTTTGATATTATAACTTCAGCTGAGCTTAGAGAGGTTGCCTTCTCATATTTTCTTCTTGTCTTCAAATTCATTATCAACTTCATAGTTTATTGGGAGGCTCTTTTAACAGATAGCTAAGTTGAATTAAGAGCAGTCATAAGTACGAGCATAAGTGTTTTTGTTGCCTGTAACATAGACCATACATAGAAGATAATTTATGCTATTTCATTTTGAAAGTTCAAACTGCTAGATGTTTCTAGGTCTTAATATCTCTTGGTGAATCTTGATTCAATTTGTAGGTGATGAGAACATTTTCATGGTGTGAGATAATTGGCAAACGGTTCCCTATATGTCATGTTCATATGGATGGTACCATTGTTGAGGTTGGTATTTGTGTTATTTTGAAATTTTAACTTTGGATAGAACGATTAATGTGATTGCTTGAATTTACCCTATTAAGGAGGGCTTTTGTAGCAATTATATCAAGCGTGATTCCATCTCTGTTTTTTGGTGAATTATGAGAATTTCATTATCCCTTTTAACTAGGTTTCAAGTTTTAATACTGCTAGGCGCAAGTTGGGTGTGGATTCCTATCATGACATTAAAGGACCCACTGGCTGTGATAAGAAGGACTATCTTCGATGGAGAAATTGTTTGCATCGAGATTTTACAATTAATGGGTTTGTACTCATTGCTTGCATTTTAAAAATGGGAAATCTAATTTCTTTTGCACTGCAATTGTCTACTTCTTTTATCTCTATCTAGAATTTGCTATTTATAGTTTGTGCTGCTTCTTATACTGGTAATTAACTTCATGCTCTTCCAGGTTGATGTTTGATCCTTACGCAAAAATTGTATATGATTACCTGGGAGGAATGGAAGATATTAAGAAAGCTAAAGTGTGCATGTATCTCTTATCAGCAGCGTTTTCTTATATTTTTGCTTATTTTCTATCTGGAACTTCCTAACATAACTTTCTGTATGAATAGATGCGAACTGTAATTCCTGCAAGGACTTCTTTTCAGGAGGATTGTGGTGAGTTTTCATTTATCAGTTTCCGATGCAATAAAAATATAATTCACTCCCCCCTTCCCCTTTTGCATAAGAATTGCCTTAGTTACAAGGAATGTCTAACTTCATTTTCTGCAGCTCGCATTCTACGAGGAATTAGAATTGCGGCCCGCTTAGGCTTTGGTCTTTCCAAGGAAACAGCTCATTTTGTAAAAAATCTTTCTTACTCAATTTTAAGACTTGATAAGGTATATGAAGTACTTTTCTCCCCTTTTATTGCCATGCATGTGAATATTTTGCCTGAGTTGTACATATTTTACATTGTTTAGGGTAGGCTTTTGATGGAAGTAAATTACATGTTGGCTTATGGTTCTGCTGAAGCTTCTTTAAGGTTACTATGGAAATTTGGACTTCTCGATATTCTTCTTCCCTTTCAGGTAGATGCACTTCCAATATGCTTCATTTTTAATTTTATATGTCAGTCTTAGTCTGTTTAATTTAGGTTCCCCATTGCAGGCTGCTTATTTTGTTCGTCATCGATTTCGTAGACGGGGCAAGGGAACGAATATGCTATTGGTATACCTCTCTTAAGTTTGGACTTTATAGACTGGCATGTTTTCTTAGGTGGCATCCAAGAATCAGCAACAACCAAAAACAAAAAAAAAAAACAAAAGGAAAAGAAAAGAGAAAAAAGGAAAAGAACACCAAAAGAAAATTGTTACTTGTTGGTATCATTTCCTCCAAGTTGTGCATTGAGTATAAATTTTAAGGTTTGAAATCTATAAAATGCATTTCTTCCGCCTTTTGCATTCTTGAATATGCTGCTAATATGAACTGCAATATGATGAGACCCTTGGTTCTATTGCCTAAGGATTAGTAAATAATTATATCTTAATGTAACTAGCATGTAATGTAATTTCATAATTTTTATTGCATCTCTTCGAATTTTATCTGCAGTCATTCCTGTCCAATTTGGATACACTCTTCGCGCCTGATCGTCCTTGTCACAGTAGCTTATGGTGAGATATATGCCTACAACATTCCCCTTTTCTTGTTCTACTTTCTTAGCCATATGCTTTGGAAAGTGTCTAATTTTCCAGAAGAGATTGAGACTAAATTCATCATTTGTTTGCATCATAAGTGCAGTCAAATATCATCATTCTATAGGACAGCATATGTTTGAAGGCATAAATTAAATTTATAAGGCCCTTCTCCCTGGGTCAGTGGTAGGGCATAGTTTCTGAACATTATTTTGCTTCTATTTTGATTTTCTGGGTCCCATGGGATTATTATGTAAGTTGGGTACAATGAGCAAGATGCATCATGGATCTTTGCTTTCAGGGTCTGTATCCTAGCTTTACATAAAGCACTGAGTGATAAACCAAGGCACGCCTTAGTGGTTGCTGCATTTAGTCTTGTGGTTCATAACGGTGGAGACATGTCAGAAGCAATAAGCATAGCAAGGAGGATCAATAAATCACATGATGCGAGGTTTCCGGAATTGTTAGATCCATTAAATCTGGATGACGAGGAATTAGCAGAAGAGATTATGGATCTTGCAGAGTCTGTTAAAGGTTCTTTGTTGAAGATGACAGATGAGCGATTCGTGTCTCAGGCTATGGCTGACTATCCTCAAGCCCCTTATTCAGATCTGGTGAGTAACTTTTCCCTTAAAACGACTGCTAACGGATAGTGTTATCAAGTAGATGGAATGCCCTAGTATATTTTAGGACCTGGACTTACTCAACATTTCAATACTAAAATGAATTGTAACCTGCTCCTGCCGAGATTGCACACACTACCATGCACAGACGTGAAAGGAGTAAATGTAAACCAGTATATTGGAGCGAATGCAACATCTGGATTTTTATTCATTCAAATGACGTGTGGCCTGCAAAAGAGCAAAACTCTTGTGCATATTTGACTTAGGGACAAAAGAAAGTC
Source organism: Leucaena leucocephala (assembly GCA_037074615.1). Classification (NCBI taxonomy): domain Eukaryota; kingdom Viridiplantae; phylum Streptophyta; class Magnoliopsida; order Fabales; family Fabaceae; genus Leucaena; species Leucaena leucocephala. The sequence goes on from CM073537.1 coordinate 2,610,033, forward strand.
ACTCTGTATACCCAAAAAAAAAAAAAAAACAGAGAAAGTCACTCTAGGCTTGCTAGTTCAGTTGATACACGACTTGGTATAGTGAATTCAATTAATGGTAATTGTATTTTTAGAAGAGTAAGAACAAGTGAAAGTGAACTTGGCTGGTAGGGATTTTGTGTTAAATGCTTTGAGTATCAATTCATGTTTTAACTTTTTGTTTGATGATGTTGGTGAGCACCACAAGTTTCCCAATCAACTGGATATTTAATTATAATAAGCTAATTATTCAGGGTTTAAATTGTTAATATTATTTTGAATGACACTTGGTTTGTACTCTTATTTGTGTAAATTTCTCAGGTGTTCATCCCATTAGGAGTTTACCTAAAAGCTCGCAGCATCTTTGACTGTGTGACAGTAAGTGATGCTGCAAAGAAATTTGTGTCAAAGCGTGGCAGAAAAATTAATTACGAGTCCTTAGCTGCTGGCGACCTGCGGGAAATACGGTATGTTTTTGCAAGGATTGTATTTGATGCTGTATACCCATTACGCATTGTTCAGCAACAGTCATAAATTAGCACATCAAGGCTAGTCAGAAGTTTTCTTATAAATTTTGTGAGAAGAATGATGCAGGATGCAATTCTATTAAGCAAATCAGATCAATCTGGAATAGAATTATGGGGAAAGGTTTCATTTTACCATTGAAGAGCTATTGGATTCCTGCAGAAATTACCATCACAGTGGTCTAATTCCTGCGTTTTAAGCGTTTTTACTTTTTATCACGCAACCAGTGATGAAGCAAGGGGACTACCCTGCTATGTGCAGTGTAGCTGCAACGTAAGCTAGCAAGGAAGTGTTTTCTTTTTCTTTTCTTTTCTTTTTTGGTGTTTTTGTGTGTGTGTGTGTGGTGTGGGGGGGGGGGGGGGGGAGGACCAATCAAGCATTCATTAACATCAACTTCTATTTTATGTCCCATAATGCATTCATGCATTTTATTGTAAATCGTCCTTAGAAAAATAATAAAATTTTAGGTGACTTGGATTTGGGGCTCACCTTAGGGTAGGTTTCAATGTTTAAAAAAAATGTTTAGCGATATACTATTACTACTTATTACCTCGTACCTACCAACAAAGTATGAATAGAGTGCTTTTGTAAATTGTAATTTGCCAAGTAAAAATAGAAAGTTCAATATTCAATCTTGCAGTTGCAGGAATGGCAAATTCAAATAGGTATAGTCATTCTATTATCAAGAAAGTTTTAAAGATATATTCTTCAATTACTAAAAGTGAACAATATGCATAATCTTTTGTAAAATAAGCTATTTAAAAATTATAAGCAATGGGAGGATCATTCAGATTTTTGCAATTATGAAAGAAAAAAACCATGTCTAGTTTAAATGGATTTGCAAATGAAAAATATAGGGACTCAATGTATAAGACTCTTATTAAATGAGGTTTTGAAAGAGAAAACAAGCTTATCGCCGCACCAAACTCATCCTCTAGATTTACAAATGAATTGGAAGAACAATAGTTTATATCCTCTCTTGTTATATCAAAAATAAAAAGTTTCCCTATATCTATGATAACTAATATTATGCTTCAGATTCATGCATTAGCAACCAACGGGGCAGCGGGAGTGGGAGCTCCACCAGATGTAGGCCTGAAAGAACCAACAGCAAACTCATATCAGCAAAACTATTGAATTCACAGAATTAACAAAATAAAAATAAAAATAATATTTATAAGCATAAAAAACCGATATTATAAAAAGAAATTAATAGAGTGCCCATTGCACTTACAGTCCCACAGACACTTTGAAAGAATCATAGATTCCCCATTGTGCTCCTGTCAGCGTTCCAATCATAGCTATACGAAGGGGAAGGCCTCGTGTGAAAAGACCCCACAGCCCCAAATTCCTCACAGCCTGCAAATAATCCACCAATCAGAGTTCTCAGTTTTGCCCTGTTTTTCTTCTATGAACTCCCTAATAAATCAAATTTTGGACTTACATCACCAACAGTGGCTCCCTTGGCATTGTTGATAAAAGAAACAAGGTTATCAGCAGGGTGAGAAACCAGTGCACAGATTATGCCAGCCATATATCCTCCTGCAAAACTCACTCCAAGCTGCACACCTTTGCTGCACTGCTCTCTAGGGGTAGGGATTATATGTTTGTACATCATCTCCACAATATTCTCAAAAGAAGAAAATTTCATCATCGTATCTGAAAAGCAATCAACGAAAAGCTTTAGTCCAAGCATCAGGGAGGCAAAAAGACAAGAGTTTAATAGAGATTTGGTAATATGAGATAGTAAATTTCACATTGACTACTATGAGATGTTCAATAGAATATTTAAGTAAGTTAATCCTCCTATTTTAATAGCTAACTTTTGGAGGAGGGCTCTCTATCCCACCTAAGCACCCATTAGAACCATGACAGAGATAGAAGAAACCAAACTTACATGGAATCTGACGCCCCCATAGAGGAACAAGTCCCTTGCACAACCTACATGTTGAAAATTAGATTAGACTGGAGATTCAAATATGATGGAGACTTGGTAATAAATCTTATGTTGAGTAGTATGAAACCCTTAATAAGAATATTTAAGTTGGTTAGTTTTCCCAATTCTATAACTAGCTTTTTAATATAAGGTTCCTCATCCTACTTAGGTACCTATCAAAATACTTTTCCGGTCCTTAATATATGACATATTTAACTAATTTGATTAGATTAAGGAAGTTAGTTTAGTTAATATAATATTTTTTCTAAAACACCCTAATCATCTCCCTTAACTCCTCATCCCTCTCTTACTTTATTATTGTTGAAGGAGTATAAATAGAGATAATTTAAGAAAAAATTGATAAATATAAAAAATAAATCTTATATTTAGAATCAAAATTAATTCTTTATTTAAATGGGGAGGAGTATCTACTAAATGATAAGTGAAACTGTGAAAGAGGAAAATGATGAGATGGAATATCTGCATACCCACGAGCACCTTCAGCTCTAACAATGTTGGGGAGACCATCTGCTAAGCCACGAGCAAAGGCAGGCTGAGTTTGTAAGCGAACTTTGACGGCTTCCATGGGGAAGAGGGCAACATCAGCAATCACCTCTGCAGAAGCTGAACCAGCAAGATATATCAATGTCTTGTACTTGGCTGCATACTCAGGCCCAGCAATGTCTGAGTAATACTTCTTGAAGAACTCATAAAATCCATACTTGCAAGCTCCTTGAGCACTGTAACCCACCAAAGTTGGCGCCCATCCCTTGAAAAGACCCTTCACACCCTGCTCCCTCACAATAACTCCAAATCCTGACATGGTGCTCTTATACTTCGCTGGATCGATCTAAAAATAACAAGGCTTGTCAATATATATAAGGTTTAATTTGCTTAATGAGTAAAGGAAGTTACGAAAAGATGCAAACAACATATTTCCCGGTAAGGGAAAGCATGAATATAAGCCTATCAACCAACACAGAGTTGACTTAAACAGATGTGATGCTTCTTAAATTGTATCTAGTATGATACAGTGCGGGCATTATTTCATAAATTGGATATGCAAGATCGAAGCAGAGGAATCAGAGCATACCTGCATGTTACACTTGACAACGTCGAGAGGAGTGACGGCCATGTGGGTAGGACCGGTACACAACGCCCCTCCGACTCCACATGCGGCGAAGTAGGCCGGAGAAAACAACTCAATCTTCTCGTTGGGCGATGGGATGACAAAACTTCTTACCGGCGGTGATGAATTTGACACAACAGAGGATGTTGGCGTTGGTGACAAGCCGTGATTCCTGTTCATCAACGTATCTAGATGGAAGAGCCTCTTCGATGATGACGGTGATGAGTAAAGAAATTCAGGGACGAGAGAGAGAGGAGACTCGTTGGACAGAGCCATTGACGAGTGCTTCAGAGCGTGAATTGAATTGGGAGAAAAATCTGAAGGTTTGTGATTACGAAATGGAGTTACGTTTAGAGATTGAAGATGAAGGGCTCTTTCAAAGAAGGATGTTGGCGTGTTTTTATAAAGATGTTAGTTGATCGTTGATCGTCGACCGTGGACCATTGACCATTCCATTCCATTCCATATACATTATTTCATATTGAAATTTCGCCGATAATTATTGTTTAAACTATACTAACTTTATAGTAGTTATTGATATTGTGCATGCATTTATATGAATTCAATTTGTGGGTAAAGTTTTTTTTTAGATAATTCAAACTTCAAAGTGTTGCCTGCAAAACAACGATTATTATACATAATGCGTCAAAGCGTTTGACTGAGATTGAGGAGGCGTGGAGTTGAAGGCTAATAATCTCATTAAATACGTAAACGAGCACGTCAAAGTTCACTCCAACTTAACTATCTTATCCAATTTCAAAATTTATAATTGTCCCTCTCAACATAGGTGTCTCTCCTAAAAATTAAACTCAGAACTTACAGAGATCTAACGGAATCTTATACCGCTATATTAATTTTATGTTGGTATCTAGAATCACTTAATAGTCATGAGACAATAGATGACAATCAAAATCATATAAACTGGATGTTACCAATATGAGGCAGCTGGCCTGATGAAAAATGTTGAAGGTCATCTAGAGAGATCATGACATTAATTTCGTTTGAGAATAAAATAAATTTCTAAATTTACACATCTAAAATCATGAATTGTACATCTCAATGTGCCAAAAAAGAAAATCATATCAAATTTTATTTTTATGATATAAAACAGGTTAGACTTTGTTTTTGAGCAAAACATAAGACAGACTAGACTTATAAATTTTTATGCATTTAGAAAATTTTAAATTAAAATACAATAAAATGCATAATTTTTAATGATAATTTGGCAAATAAAATACACGGTTTGATTAAAAGGACATACTAATTGTAGATAAAGCCATACACTCGGCGTAATGGAAACTAGTATGTTTGGTTTCTGGGCATACATTACTGTAACATTTTTGAAGTGGGGAAGGCAAAATGTTTTAGTGCTTCAGTTGACTTTAGAGATTGAAGATGATGGGCTCTTCCAAACATACTGTTCATTGGCCAAAAAAAGACCGTCTATTATTGGCAAAATATATCCATATACTTTTTGTTACTAGTTATTAATGTTAAATTTCTTTCTTTCTTTGTTTCAAATAGAAAAGCTATGATTTTCCATACAATCGCTAGAAAAATATAAGTATAGGACCGAGTATATCATAATTTCTGTTTATCTAGCTGAATTAATCCCTTACATTTTAAAGGGGTTCGGTAATGGGAAAAAAATCAATATTAACTTTATAGTTATTGATATTTTGCATGCATTTTTTTTATAAGAATTCAATATATGGGTCGAGTTTTTTATCATTCTATATTTAATATTTTGTACAGTAGATACATAATTTGTCTAGAGAAAAATAATAAAGATATAGTGAAATTTGATATTTATTATTGATTGGCCCAAAAATAAGACATTTATTGGTGGTCAATTCAAAGTGTTGCCAACAAAACAGAGATAATTACATATGATTCAAATTGTTAGACTGAAATTGATGAGGTGCTTAATTAACAACTATTGATCCAGATAATAAGGAATCAACTTATATAACTTATAATGTTAAAAAAATTAAATTTTACTATAAGTATAAAGTTCTTGATAATAGATAATTTGTAAATATTTTTGTAGACACTTTTAAACATAGAAAGTGTGTCTATCTCTCATGACAAAAAGAAATTGATGCCGCTTTGCGTAGAGTTCAAGGCTATGTCACTTACTATAGGAGTTGGTTCGAGTGGTAAACGGTTCGGTATCGTTTAAACAAAGTCTCGAGTTCGAGTCTTGGCGTATGCAGAAAATCCCCGTTGGGAGACTCACCCACTATAGCCAGGTACGTGATACGAGTCGAATCCAAATATAGTCAGAGTAAAATTATGGTGAATTGATAGACAACTTAAAAAAAGGCTAATGTCACTTTAATAAATACGTACCCTAGCAAGTCGAAATTGAAAATTCACCACAAATAGACTACGTCAATTACCACGAGAACACCCTTGCCTGGTTAAAATAGGAGATCCAATTCAGAGTTATAGTTCCATCTATCCAGGGCTATGGTAAGTAGCAGAAATGTGACATAAACCCTAATGAACAGTCCTTCTAGTGGTCGAAAATTGAATCTGATGATCAATCTTCAACGGCAGAATGTGGGGGCCGGTCGGTGGTTATGGGAGCCACCGGCACCGGAAAGTCCAGGCTCTCCATCGACCTCGGCACCTTTTTTCCGGCACAAATCATCAACACCGACAAAATGCAACCCTACCAGGGCTTAACATAGCCGCCGACATGATCACCAATGAAGACCGATGAGGGGTGACTCACCATTTGTTAGGGATAAAGAACCCTAACTCAGAGTTCACAGCCTGCCACTTCCGTCACGTGGCTTTACTCATCATCGAGTCAAGTACGTCTTGGCGATAGCTTCTGATGATCCTCGTGGGAGGATCGAACTCGTATATTGAGGTACTAATTGCCGACGGCGACTATAAATTCTCATCGAGATATGATTTCTGTTGTCTCTGGGTATACGTGTCAATGCCCGTGCACGACCAATACCTGGCCAAACGGGTTGATCAAACGGTGGAGAGGGGAAGATCATACGTCGATCGGAATTTATAGTCGGCGTCGTGGATTAGTGCATCAATATAGGACTTGGATCCTCCCACCACGGTGATCGGAAGCTGTCCGCCAGACATAATGGACTCGATGGCGAGTAAAGCCGTGTCACGGAAATGGGAGGCTGTGAACTCTGATTTAGGGTTCTTTGACATGGTGAGCCACCCCTCGTCTTTCTTCGTTGGTGACCTTGTTGGAGGCTACGTGAGCCTTGGTTGAGTTGCATTTTGTGGGAGTCGATGATTTGTACCGGAAAAGGGTGGCGAGGTCAATGGACAGCCTGGACTTTCCGGTGGCGGCGGCGGCGGCGGCGCTCAAGACCACCCCTTCTCTTTCTATTGATTAGGGGTTGTGTGATAGAGAATGGTATAAGAATGAGATAAATGGTGGGGTACGTATTTATAGAAAGGGAATCGGAAGAGGTTAAAATAATAAACTCTGATGGAGGTCGGTTGGCAGATCTGGTCGGCGTTGTTGTAAATAAAAGCAGAAAAAGCCGGCGGGTGGTGTAGGGCAATATATGTAATATTCTGATAATATTATGAATGAGGACGTTTAAGCGGGTTTTGTTCAAGGGACAAAGGTAGCGAAGGTCGGTTGATGACCACTGAACGGTCCAGATTTCAGCTTCTTCAATTCGTATGAGGGGAGGGTATACCGAAAAGAAGTCCTAAAGGTTAAGATATTAGAGTGGGTGCAGGTGTGAAAGTATGGTAATTATTAGTCTTTTGACTCTATATGGGAATCTCTTCAATATTATGACAAAAGCGCGCGCGAGAAGGAATTAATCAAATCAAATTTAATTAAAAATTCAGATAAGCAAACCATTCAGAATGTTTTGCTTTTTCTTCTTCTTTTTTTCATTTGAGCCACATTAATTGTATTTAAAAAGATTATTATGTTTTATTAAAAAAAGACTCGAATTGACAAAATATAAATAACAAATTTGTTGACCACTTTATAAGGAAACAAACACACGATTATCTCAATATATTAAAGGTTCAGAAATTGCTCATATGATTAGTTTCTAGTCATTTTAAGGTAAATACACCTTAGAACGAGTTGGGTGTTTCATGGAGTTTTTGGAATCATCTTAAGGAAACAAAGTTAATTACCCTTCGACTGATAACTTTTATGATTGATGACCCAGTGCAACATGTTTTAAGGATACAAGGTTGATTAAGCTGACTCTAGTTTAGCAGTCAATTTTATTAGGCATGTTACTCTACGTTTTCAATTAATTTGGTTGCATGCTTATTCTCCTGTTTGATAAAAGCATTAAAATCGGAGTCCTCTGCCACCTGAGGGTCAAATGCGTTGAAGGGCTAGTTCTTCCCTCCATCACGTGATTTGTTTATTCTCTCATGTGATCTTATCTGCTAAAAGAATTGTTTCACTTTTTATATTTCTTTTCCATTTTATTAATCTAACCACGTGTCCTTCATGTTGTTATTTCCTACCCTATGAGGGATATGCTGAGCGTACAATTGTAAACGATTCTTATCCGTAGATTCGTTGGTGAAAGGGGGAAAATATATGATTTTATTCGTGATATTTAGAGAGACATCCTAATTTTTAGGTGTCTAAATTTATGTTTAAAGGTAATTGACAATTCATCCTATCTTAACATTAGTATTACCTAGAAGGAAGAGAGATTTTATTTTACTTTTAGATCCTAGGTGAGTCTAATTTTTTTTTTAAATTTTTGTAAGAAAAAAATGTAAATGATTCTGTAAGGAAAAATGAAATATGCGAGATGATTCGGTGAATTACTCCGTTTTTACCTTAAAAAAAATTCAATCTACATAGAGACGGTGCTTTCTAAATTGGCATGAAAAAATGTATGGTTTGCGAAATAATACAAGTTTTATTTTACAGTTGGTTATATGGATAGTATGATATCATATTTTATCAATAATAATTTTTTTAATATATTTTTAATTAAAAAATCTGTTCTATAATTTTATTAAATATTCTCTCTAATCTTACTCCATTCATTTTCAGACAACTCCACACTATTTAGTGATCTATCATCCTTATCGATGGCTCTAATAATCTTTATATATATATCTAAACTATTTTAAATAATTTTCTATTATTTTATTTCTACTATGCATCAAGTGATGTCAACTTTTCTCTATATACATTCCCTATGAATTTCTAACTCCCAAAAAATGAAGATTACTCAATTTTGAAGAAAGCTCACAATTTGTGAGCTTTCGATTTGGTGATTAATCTGATGTACTGTCCCTATTACGCTACTCTCACTTCTAATTATAAGAATTAATTAATTTTTTAAATAAATCTATTGAATCAAATAAATCAAGTAATTATAATTAATATAAAAGTTAGTTGATTAATTTAAATAAATTAAAGAATATATAATATAAAATTATTTTAAAGAGTTAGATATGATCATAGTTAACTAATTTATTTAGTTTTTTTAATTTTTTTAAAAATTAATTAACTTTTATAATTAAAATTAGTGGGAGGGAGTAAATTGTAAATTGTAACACTGTTTATTTCTCATATAATAACATTGGTGGATTCAATCCTTATCCTTTCATAAGTGGAAGCAAAATGTTTTGTGGGTTTCTAATATTTGATTAAAAAGTTTTGAAAATTCATATTTTAAATAAAAATTTTCAATTCAAGATTATTTTTACTGAAATTATTAATAATATATTTATGTATCTATTTATAAATTAGGTATAATTACTGAACAATGATCCCTCTTCCGAAAAAAAACAAACAAAAAGCCCGTGAAAGTAAAGATAGGGTGGTCCTGGTGCTAAAGAGTGTGGTAATTGTTAGAGTCTATAGCCCTATATGGGAATCTCTTCAAAATGTACACCAAACAGCAAGCATCCACCATTTCCGCAAAGCCATGAACAGGACATGCAGAAATTTTAGGCAAGTTTGGTGGACTCCGAGTCCAACAATGGCAAGTGGCATAGAGCAGTGGGAATCCTTAAAAGAGCATGAAAAGCAAGAGCCTTCGTATTATAATAGTAAAAGTGGACGAGCTTTCTCTCCACTTGTGTGTATTTATTATTCCCATGGCTACTCACTGAATAGTTGGAGTTAGAAGTTAGAACAAGAAAAGAAGACTCCATAAAGAATTAAGAAAAGAAAAGAAAACTTCCTTCTTGTTGCAAAAAGCAGACATCCTTCACACTCTCAACACATTCCACACAAAACATTCTTAAAATATTCACCCACACACACTCTTACATGCTCTTGTCTGTCCCTGCCATTCACCAAATTCCACACCCCCCACCAAACCCAAGTATGAGCCAAGTCACCTACCCTACCCTTCTTTCTTTCTTCCTTTTTCACTTTTTGGGTGGTGGGTGGGGGTGGGAGTAAAATTTGGTGCACACAGTAATTTTGAATATCTCTTTTGGCAATAAAGTTAAAAGGGGTTCATGCCAAAAATATCAGTGCCCTAGTGCTCCTCATCATGCTATATCTCCTGCCTTTTCTTAAAAGTTATTTTATGTAGGGACTCTTTTCTTCTTTGCCTTCCTATTTTTATTTTACATATAATAATAATAATAATAATAATAATACCCTCTCTAAATTTGTCTTTTCCCTCATCTGTGTTTACTCCTCTTGTAATATCTTTGCAAACGTATTCATTTTTCTGTTGTAGAAAATAATGTGTACAACGTTTATTATATATTTCTGTTTTCACTATTTAATAATATATATTGTCTTTATTTTGTTTTATTCGGAGACACAGAATATTCTTAAATTATTCTGTTGTGCATCCCAAAATGTCTTTTACCTTCTTTTTTCTTTTTTTAACTTGAAGAGAATGTAAAAAATGAAAGAAAGATGAATGAATTATATATGTTTAAGATGAATGAAAGTGATATCAAACTATGGAGATGGCGTGAAGAGTTAAAGCATTTGAAGCTTCGTTTGGCGGATGCCTTTTTTATTCACATGGAGATTAGTTTATTAATGGCTATTATGATATGACTCAAATTGGTTAAAGTCAATCCTGAGGTTAATAATCCTCTAAAGGGATCTCCCAAATGGGTTACATGGTAGGATTATTACGACGCCTTCCATTTTTTTACTGCCTTTTTCACCTTTTATTTTATTTTTCTTCTTCTTGTTTTTTTTTTTAAAATTACATAGGAGTAGCCAGTAGCCAGCTAAGGAAGGTAAGATGGAGAGGCCCTCCTGGGTTATATAAGGAATCACTTGGAATATATATGTACACCAAACCGCAAACATCCACAAAGGCACAAATCCCGCAAAAGGCCGACTAATAAGTAACACTGTGCTTTTCTTTCTTAAAAAAAGCAAATAAGGTAATTACCAGTAACACAGAGTTAAGAATAAAAAAGTTATATATATATTGATCTTTAATATAAAATTTATTTTATAATATAAAAAAGTTATATATATATTGATCTTTAATATAAAATTTATTTTATAATATAAATTAAATATTATATGAAGATTTTGAGGATTATATAATTTGGAGCAGGTGAATGGTAATGGAGGAGAGGCCGCATGTAAAGATAGCGCGTGAAGTTCCTGAGGGCCTCATGGGGCACTTCGCACTTGTGCCTCCTTCTACCAAAATAAAAACAATATTATAATTAATGATAATTGATACAGATAATAAAAAATAAAATTATATTTTATAAAAATATGAGTTCAATTTCTGTTATTGTTATGAGAGTTTATTTAATAGGCGATCTCGTAAGTCTTATGTAAGTACTCTCTAAACCTTAGAGTTATGTCCTGACTTTAATAAGGGATCGGTGCTAAATTTATCTAAATTTTTTAATATAAAAAAATATTATATAAAAATGAGGATGCGAGGTCTAGACAAAAATATGATTACCAGACAAATATCATAATAATAAATGGGCAGTATACTGTTGTAAATGCTATTCATATTTTATAAATTTTTTAATAATTATATATTTCTTTCTTAAGAGCACATAAAGGAATTTAATTAACACGGAGGATATTACTAGGAAATTCACTTTTCCACAAATTTAGGCTTGTAAATTTGAAAGTTTGACTTATAAATAAAAATATTTTAAAATATTTCTGTAGTTAGTTTTTTTATCTGAAATTCAAGAGTGATTTCTTCTTCTTCTAATTCATTACTTAAGGTGGGGGCTACTTATTTTTGGCATATAATCATTCATAATCATCGCAACTAAAGGGGCCTCACAAGAACAATTAAATTACCAAGTCATTACACTCTCTTTAATCTATGGCCATGGAGACAACGCCCACCTGCTTCAACTTTTGACTCAATATATTAGTATTTTCTCAATCTCCTCCCCCCTCTTGCTTTCATTAGGAATCCATGTTTCTCATCCTAATTAATTTAATTAGGTCCCAACGGGGCATTATTAATTCACCGTTCCGTACGTGGATAATGCAACTATCGCCCATTTTTAATATTAAATAAATACTCATTCTGTGTTTAAGATAAATATGTTTTGCTTTTAAGATGCATGTTGTGCTTAAGAATATATAATAATAATAATAATAATACCAAAATTAGTAATAAAATTTAAAAAATAATATAGAAAATACAGTCGTATTGAAAGTTTTCAATTATTGATGATAGATTAATTATCACTTTAATTTCTATATATAAATCACTTACGAATATCAGTCTGGCCCCCAAAGACAGAAAAGTGGAAAACAAGCAAACTTTTTTAATTAGTTTAATGTTTTTAGTAGTACACTTTAGAAGTAGTACGAAGATTTTCTCTCCGAATCTTAAGAAAATCACTGTGCTTAAAGCATCCAAAATTGTTGAGGAAACAAAGTTAAATGCTCCAAAATATATATTACCAAAAAAAGGAATAAATAATATGTAACAATTTCTCTAAAAGAGAAAAAAAGTAATTGAATCGAACAACTCGTCAAAGACAACAGGTTGAGAACTCAAATCTCAACCACCAACAGCAGCATGTAAAAAGTCCGAATCTTAGGCTTAAGAATAGCAAAAAAAGAAGAATCAAAAGTAGAATCCACCCAAATATTCTCCCCACAATTTTCTAATAGATCAGCGTTGTGTTTGAATTATCTTTCCATATTGTGCCAGCTTCTCTGAAAAAAGGATCGAATCTATTTATTTAATTTAATAAATAATACAAATAGATTACTCCATCTTCCCTGGAATCTAGCTCCGTCATGAAAACCATGCATCTCATCCATATGAGTAGTACGTACTTACAGAGAGATATATAAATATATTAATAATTCTGGGAATAAGAATTTTCATATCAAGCCTACATTAATTTTAACACACTTTCTGTGAGTGTATCTCTCTGAAAAGCTAGTTTCCATGGAAAAAGAGACTGTCCCGTGATGAAGCATGGTCAAAAAGACTCATGGAATTTCGTAGATGCAGAAATAACAACGGAGGAGAGATAGAGAATATTATCATACAAATTGTACCGAGTACTACAAAACAAATAAACTGTATCCTTTTGAGAATATTGTGATTATTTTTATATAAATTATTATTATCCTATCTCATCATGATAAATTAAAATTTAAATTTTTATTAAAAAGAGATATTTAAATTTAATGTTTGATAGTATCTTATATATAATTATTTTTAATAAAATAATATATATGTTTCAAAAAAACAAAAACAAAAAGAAATGAACGCGGGTGTCTACTAGTAGGAATGACTTTAGATGAGATTTGTTACATATAGTAAAAAATATATTTATATTTTATAAGGACATAAATTCGATTCTCGCTACTGTTATGAAGATTCATTTGGTAGACGATATTATAAATTCCATATAAAAACTCTAAGCCTTAAAGTTATACTTTAATTTTAGTGGAAGACTGATACTAAATTTACCTAATAATTTTTTTGTGAAAAAGAAAAAAACTCATCACTTGGTATATGTCATTTCATTTTCATATGATATTGAAATTCAAATTCATACACTATAACTTTAACGTCCATCACACTCCTGGTTTCCTTTATTCAGAGTAGCTTGCTTGCAAGCCTGATTATTTTGAATTAATTAATTATTAAACTCTGTTGAATAGTATCTACTTTCTGCACAACTTTATTCCATTGTTTCGTTATGATGATTAAAATCGCAATATGAATCACACGTTCCTAGCTATATGTATATAATTAACTCAATTTAAAGTGATTAATAAAAAGTTTTACTTCATCCTCTACTCTGTGTGTTCAGTTAGTTACTAAATATAGATTTTAAAAATATTTTTTATTTAAATTTTAATTTTAAAATAATTTAAAACAAATAATCATATTAGTTTAAAATAGTTTAAAAATTAAACTATAATTTTAAATAAATTTATAAAAATAGTTTTTAAAATAATAAAAAAAATTTAGACTGTTTAATTATTATTTTATTTCTATTTTTTTTCCTATACTATCTCCCAACTCTTCTGTTGTCGTTATTGCCTACCTTCTTCTTCCGCAATTCATTAAAACCACCGTTAACCACCACCCCTAGTTCACTTTCACTGTGAGTCTCGTGAAGGTAGTCGTCATTAGTCAGTGCTTGTCATTAGTTGGAGATCTAGTCTTATTAGCTTCTATCATAGTCGAGGGTGCTAAAGATCTTCGCTCATCAATGCTCGTTGTTGTGGAGGAGGAGAAAGTATAAAAAAATAAAAAGAAAAAAAAATAAACAATAGTAACAGACAGCGGTGTCAACAGTATATAAAAAATAATTATTTTTTTATATCTCATATTTTTTTTAATAATTTATCAATAATAATTTTTTAATAATAATTATCTAAATATTTATTTATTTAAAATTATTTTTTTTATAAATTCTGATCATTTATTTAAAAAATTGTTTAAATTTATTTTTTTAATAATTTTATTTTTAAAATTCTATCCAAACGGCCTCTGTCATTTTTTGTAAACCTTGTATGACGCTGAATCTGCTTCCTGTATCTGAATTTCCTTTTTGATGCAGAACCAGCTCAGTGTGGGGTGATCACCTCTCTCGCATCTCTTTCATCGCCATTTCCAGTCCCTGAAACCGAAAAGCTAAAACAGCAATGATGATCAGATTCAGGATAGAGAGAGAAACTCTGCCCCACCATGTGGCCCCCACCTTCAACACCCCCTCTCTTCTGTTGTCGTTATTGCCTACCTTCTTCTTCCGCAATTCATTAAAACCACCGTTATCCACCACCCCTAGTTCACTTTCACTGTGAGTCTCGTGAAGGTAGTCGTCATTAGTCAGTGCTTGTCATTAGTTGGAGATCTAGTCTTATTAGCTTCTATCATAGTCGAGGGTGCTAAAGATCTTCGCTCATCAATGCTCGTTGTTGTGGAGGAGGAGAAAGTATAAAAAAATAAAAAAAAAAAAAATAAACAATAGTAACAGACAGCGGTGTCAACAGTATATAAAAAATAATTATTTTTTTATATCTCATATTTTTTTTAATAATTTATCAATAATAATTTTTTAATAATAATTATCTAAATATTTATTTATTTAAAATTATTTTTTTTATAAATTCTGATCATTTATTTAAAAAATTGTTTAAATTTATTTTTTTAATAATTTTATTTTTAAAATTCTATCCAAACGGCCTCTGTCATTTTTGGTAAACCTTGTATGACGCTGAATCTGCTTCCTGTATCTGAATTTCCTTTTTGATGCAGAACCAGCTCAGTGTGGGGTGATCACCTCTCTCGCATCTCTTTCATCGCCATTTCCAGTCCCTGAAACCGAAAAGCTAAAACAGCAATGATGATCAGATTCAGGATAGAGAGAGAAACTCTGCCCCACCATGTGGCCCCCACCTTCAACACCCCCTCTCTACTCTCTTACTTCTCTCTCTTCTGTTTCAGACATTTTTGTTTGAATTCACCATCCACCTTTCTCTAGTTTTTTCCTACTCAACAACGCTGCTTTGCCCTCTTCTCCATTTGTGAGCTCATGAACTGGCCGATATGGCGGAAATGGAAGGCCTTGGCCTTGGCCATGGCTATAACGGTGTCGTTTCAGACTTGCTTGGACGCTCATTATCTTTCCTCGCTTGGAGATGCCATTCTCAGGCTTCCTGGCCAGCCCCAAGTTCGCTTTCAGCAGTTCTCAGGATACGTTGAAGTCGACGATAAGAATGAGAAGGCTCTGTTCTACTATTTTGTTGAATCGGACGCTGATCCTGCTTCCAAGCCTCTGGTTCTCTGGCTCAATGGAGGTCAGAAATCTCTCTCTCTTTCTTTCTCTCTTCGATGATCTCTCTGCAATGCTTGAAAATTTCGGGTTCATCATTTTTATTCGGAGATTCTGCAAACTTATGGTTTTTATGCAGGGCCTGGCTGTTCTTCATTGGGTGTAGGTGCATTCTCTGAAAATGGGCCTTTCAGACCAAATGGGGAAGTTCTAATTGAAAACAAGTATAGTTGGAACAAAGGTATTTTGATAAATCCATATTACTCGTTCCAATCTACAAGTCTGTCCCGAATCAAATTGGTTTGTTAGCAAATAACAATTGAGTTTCTTGATTTTGCAGAAGCAAACGTGCTGTATTTGGAGACACCAGTTGGAGTGGGGTTCTCTTATGCCAAAGGAAGTTCCTCCCATTTCACAGTAAACGACGAGGCAACAGGTATCTTCAACTAGTATCAATGACTTTGGAAAGCTCCTTTAAACCCTATTTACTGTGGATAAAGTCACGTACAAGATGTCTGCTTCTTGGGCTTTAGGTAAAAAACGTTGAGACAAAGCAGTGGTATTTGCTGAAATGCCACACTCAACTTTTTTCTTTTTTGTACGGTTCTTTTTCATGATTTATTTTTCATCTTTCACTAGGCATTAGAATCAAATGGTACGTGTGCTATTATGCTTTTGATTTTGGCATGTTATGGCTAATATGGCTGTCATTGAATGCTCAAAAATAGTCATTATCTTGTCTTCTGAATCTGAAGTAGTATTCTTGTATTTCTTAAGCCAGGGATAACGTTGTATTCCTGATACGCTGGTTTAGCAAATTCCCTCAGTACAGGCACAGAGGCTTATTTCTGACAGGGGAAAGCTATGCAGGTACCTGTTGAGTTGAGTCACCCCTAACAATCATTTCTTCATTTTCTTGGATTCAAACAATTAAAGCAGATTACTATGATCATTATTATTTTTTCTTACATTTTTTCCCACTCATTCATACCAGGGCATTATGTTCCTCAACTTGCAAAGCTCATGATTGAGATGAACAAAAAGGAGAAGATATTCAATCTTAAAGGCGTAGCTGTGAGTAGTCTTAGTTGTTTTTGAGTGAAGTGAAGCTAATTGATACTCTCTTGGATATTACCTAAGGCCTTAATGGTGTCTTTTCTTGTATTGCAGTTGGGTAATCCACTTCTAGAATATGCAACGGATTTCAATTCAAGGGCTGAGTTCTTCTGGTCTCATGGATTGATATCAGATTCAACGTACAAAATGTTCACTAAAGCGTGTAATTATTCTCGGTACGTTAGTGAATACTATAGAGACTCAGTTTCGCCTCTTTGTTCGAAGGTTATGCACCAAGTAGGGAGAGAAACCAGTAAATTTGTGGACAAGTACGATGTTACCCTTGATGTTTGCATTTCATCAGTGCTTTCACAGTCCAAGGTTATTTGTCCTCAAACTGAAGTAAGTTCCCTCTGTCTAAACATAAATGTATTTGTGGGTTCAGTTCTGTTTCTGTTAATTATTCATCAAACTTGCAACTTTTTTTCTGTTATATCGCAGCAAGCAAATGAGATGGTAGATGTATGCGTAGATGACAAAGTTACAAATTACTTAAACCAAAAAGATGTACGGGAGGCTCTCCATGCTAGGCTTGTTGGAGTTCGCAAGTGGGATGTCTGCAGCAAGTAATCTCTTCGTTACTTGACAACAAATTCTAGTGGTTTTTCATTTTACTAATTGGCTTTAAGATGCTTGCATAGACGTTTTCTATGAAAGATGCATAGACTAGTCCAATTATAAAGAGATAAGCAAGCATGTTAGAAGTGAATTTTACTAAAAAAATCATTCCTCTCTTTATGATTGGCTGCGTCTAATTGTTTTTCTGCAAGTGACCTGCTATCCTAAGAGCATTGCATGATTGAACTTTGAAGAAAACAGTAATCAGAATAAGCTTAGCTTGCTTAAGCTGAATATAATTTCAGGAAACCCGGTAATAATTAATCTGCATTGTGTTAGCAACAGCATTCTGGACTACGATATGCTCAACCTGGAAGTGCCTACCCTCCCTCTCGTTGGATCGCTGATAAAAGCTGGAGTTCAGGTCTTAATTTACAGGTAGTTAGAACAAAAAAAAGTCTCCTTGGTGATATCTTAATTGCTTAGCTTAAGGCTCATATCTCTGAATTGCTAAATGGAATCTCATACTTTTCTCACTAAAGTGGAGATCAAGATTCTGTTCTTCCTCTGACTGGTAGCCGCACCTTGGTTAAAAAACTGGCAAGGAAATTAGAACTAAATACAACAGTACCTTACAGAGTATGGTTTGCAGGCCAGCAGGTATAAACTAAATATCTTGTTTTTTTTTTTTTTTTTTGCCAACGATAAATATCTTGTTAGTTTGAATTAGTGAGAAACCAGATATTACTATCTTCCCTAGAAGGTTAACTTTGAACCTAGAGACTTAGAATCTTCTCAACACTGACAGTAGGGTTGGTTAAACGCATGGCCTGAGATTAATTTTCCTCAATTTTCAGAAATATATGGATCTTGGCACTATTATGAGTCAATGAGCCTACAAACTTTTCAGACTTCACTCTCTTAATATGATACAACTTATACACACACACACACACACACACATACACAATCAGGAACTAATTTATTTATGCAAATCTGCATGCATATAGGTCGGTGGGTGGACTCAAGTTTATGGAAATATCCTCTCATTTGCCACAGTGAGAGGAGCCTCCCATGAAGTTCCATTCTCACAGCCTGAGAGATCCCTTGTGCTCTTCAAGTCATTCTTGGAAGGCGGGCCTCTACCTGATAGAATCTTGACACAAAGTTGAGTCTTTTTGATTACTTAGTTGAAATTGTAAGTAACCATGCCGTTAATTTATGCGATATAATTACGAAATGAGTGTATTAACTAATTGTGCATGATGTCATAGTGAGGTTTCTTTTCCCTTCTTTTCCCCTCTAATGCGTGTTGTGTGCCATCAAATGTAATTGATTCAAGGGTTCGAGAAATTATTGTATAAATGTTGTGAAAGCAAGGTGGTTTTTTTTTTCCTTGTCTAAGACCAATCTGACTTGACTTCTGCCTTCCATGTATCTTTAGAAGGAAACTGTCGCTGGGGATCAATGATGAAATCAGTCGATAGCTGAAATCGTTGAACAAATAACTGAACCCAATTGATCGATATCATACAAAACAGGATTGTAATGTTTATGGGGTGATTCGTGAATATGGAATCCGAATGTTTTTTTTTTATACAAAAGTTTAGGTGGGTTGCACAGCGATTCCTAACTAAGGTCAAGGTACAAGTATTAAGGCTCAGAGAGCGCTTACAAGGGACTTATGAGATTGCCTACTAAAAGAGTTCTTACAACGGCAGCGAAAATTGAACACACGTCTTTATAGGATACGAGCATATTTTTTATTATCTATGTCAATTCTTTTATTGCCAAATCCGAACGTTGTAAAGGCATTTCTCGTTGATGACCTGTACAGTATAAGAGGATTATATTGGTGAGCTGCACATGTGAGAAATTTATAAGATATTTTTTTTTTGTGGGAGTGATTTCATGTTTCATAACAGAAAATGTTTTGGTGAAAAAACATTCATTCATAGCTTTATTTCAAAAATACCCTTAAT
The DNA here is from genome assembly GCA_037074615.1 of Leucaena leucocephala. NCBI lineage: Eukaryota > Viridiplantae > Streptophyta > Magnoliopsida > Fabales > Fabaceae > Leucaena > Leucaena leucocephala. Next base: position 2,629,516 of record CM073537.1, read on the forward strand.
TAATAAATGTAAATTAATTAGGGGTTAGGGTTAAATAAAGGACATTTTTGAAAACTTATACTTTCTTTCTGAAAAATTTAAGGTTCTTAACTGTATTTAGTGAGACTTATTGGTCTTTACAATTTGCTCTAAAACCATCTTATAAATTGAAACTGAAGGGGCATGATTATTTTTTTATAGAAAAATAATAAACTTATAAAACTATTTCATTACCTTATTGGTCTTTACACTTTTCTCTAAAACCAACTTATCCTTTTTTTGTATCGTCTTATTGAAAATAATATTAGTAGACATTAAATATAGATATTTTTTTTAATAGAAATTTAGTTTTTTAATTTATTACGTTATGAGATATTGGCTATTTTTACTAAACTAAAACCTGTCGATTGGGGGGGGGGGTTATGATGGCTCCAGAATCCTTGCGACTATCTGCATCAAATGCAGGAGAATTGCACTTCCATTATCACAAATGCTTGAAGATGAAGCCCAGGGCAATTTCTTTGAGTATTATTGTAGCCCAGGCAATCTGTTTCACTCTATTTTTTTTAGAAACCTTGCGGTATTATTTAACCGATAATTTATAAACTAATTCTCTTGAGACGAAAATATCACTGAAATATGTTTTACCTCTCTCAACAAAAGATTTTTCTATGTATAGGGTTTATTTCGAACCTAATACATCATATTTAATAGACTTAATCATTTACTAGTTGTGCTAAATTTTGTTAGTGTTTCACTCTATTTTTTTGTTCAAAAAAATGTAAGTTGGTTCGTTATTAGTCTCCAACTAAGATTAGAGCACAGCCCTAAGGCTCAAAGAGCGCTTATAAGAGACTTATAAGATCGTCTATTAAAGAAATCTTCATAACGACAGTAGAAATTGAATTTATATTTTTATAAGATATAAACACCTTTACGAACTATTTTTTTTTAGTTGCCCACCCGGTTCACCGGAGCTTTGCCCCGACTACATCCGGATCCGACCCGCGTCGCGTACATGGCTATGGTGGGTGAGTCTCCCAATGGGGATTTTCTGCATTCACCAAAGCTCGAACTCGAGACCTCACTTAAGCGATACCAAACCGCTTACCACTCGGACCAACCCCGTTGATTTCTTTACGAACTATTTTGTTACCTCTCAAGGGTCTTCTTGCAAGTTCTTTCATTATGTTGGGCCTTGCTATGAATGTTTTCTGTTCAAAATACAAGTCTTGTTTTGTCCAAAGAGGAAGATTGAGGGTGGGTCCACACTACATCTTTTAAGTTGCCATTTTCTCAAATATTTTTTATAATACATACAGCACTACAATTTTTGTAATTGTCACTCCTGAAAAAACACATTTGTTTCCATTCTATCAGTTTAAAATTTCAAGTTTCAACACGTGTTAAATATAGAAGTAAGAACACATAACATAACAAATAAACTAATAGGTATTAATCTTAATAGGAGGAGTTTTAGCTGATTAAATACAAAAATTTGAGTTCATATAAATATAAAAATTATTTTTAAAAGAGTTACTCTAAATTAAATCTGATAATGCTTGAATCTAATCAAGTTAGATAGTCATGTAAAAAAAGAACATGACAAATAAAAAAAATACATATTTTATCTTTTATTAACTGTATTTGTTTTAGTTAACCCTAATTGGGTATTTGATACTCGAATATGATCCAGTCAAATAATCATATAAAAAATAATTTTTTTTCATATTCTACTTTTTTTCTTGTGTTTTTCAAAAATTCTAAATCCAATTTCTTAAATATTCTTTCCATCAAGTCTTTACTGGCAATTTACCCTCTTTTATTCCCCATATAACTTTATGTGAAAGCATAAAAGGGTAAAATTTGCAGCATGTTTGGCCAGTAAAATACTAAGGTACAAAAAAAATGAAACTAATTTTCATATAATTGTTTACTAATAAATAACTGTATTTATATATTTTTATTTAATAATTTAATTTCTCCTATTTTTTATGCTTGTTCAGTATAGGAAAAGAGGGAACAATGAGATAATTTTTTATGCAATATTTTATTTGTATGCTTTATATTATTATATAATAATGTCCCTATTCAACGGTATTTTTCTTTGCCAGATAAAATAGTCTTAATATTACCGATAAATGTTAATCCAATTAATAGAATTAATTTATAACCTATAAATTTAAATTCTATTATTAATATAAAAATTTTATTGGTAATGATAGATAATATATAAATAATTCTGTAAATGATTTTTAAATTTTAAAAATATATCTTAATCCTAAAGTTTTAAAACTCACCCACACCTAAACATTTTCAAATAGTCTAATTAATAAAAATAGTTGAAAACTTTACATGTCATGTACCGTTGGTATCATAATGATTTAGGCCAACTCATAGTAGTAGTATATTTCACATTAACATATTCAAATATTAAATGAGCAAAGATGTAAAGTTCTGTGTATTCAAGGATTCATGAACGTGACAGCCGTCATTTGCTGAAATCAAAACTTCGTTTTCCAAAGCCCTGGCTGAGACTGACCCACCACCATGGCTTCCACTACCGTTTACAAAAGCACGTCAATTATCTACTCTGCTAAAGTTGACACTAGTAGTTACTAGCTTTGCTTCTCTTTCTCTCTGTTTTTATTTGGCTCCAAAACCCCTGAAATTCCTCTCAAATCCCATGAAAAAAGCAAACCACTTTGGCTGCCACTCCGTCCGATTTTGACTTCAAATTCTCACAAAACCCCGCTCTTTTTTCGTTTTTCTTTTCTTATTTCCATATGGCAAAATGGCAAAATAACGACCCTCCCATCATCAACCCTCTTCGACATCAGGTTTGCATTTTTTTCCGTTCTATCCTTCTCTTCCCCTTTTTTGCCAATCTAATTTCAGAAGGGGGAAAAACAGAATGATCACACCCATCATGCTATCTTTTACATGCCATTATTTTAGATCTTTTCTTGTACCAAGTGTAATCTTGGAGATGATATAATATTTCGATCTCACTGCACTAGCCTGCTGTGGCATGATTCGTTGCATTTATAATTACATTTGGGGATTGCAGGGCAAAGACGAAGATAGGGAATTTGAACTTGGATCGGACGAGCCTGAGGCCCCATTGCCTCTCACTGCTACTTCCCGGGTCTGCTTCTTACTCACTTACTCCACTGACTTATTATTTTCCGATTTCACCCGTTTGTTAGGGCTTTTGCACTGTGCTATGCGGCAATTGCAAAGATCGACGAATGTGTATACTGTTTGAAACTTGAATATTTACTTTTTCTTTGGCAAATCTGCAATGCACGCAGGTCTTGTATATGTTGGGAGATATCGCGGCAGGGCCTGCGTTTAGGTTTACGCAATGGCTCGAATCGGTTCGTAAACGCACTGCCAGAAATCGCCACTCCGGCTTCCCCAACCGCCTTACGAGGCTTCCCGATGCTATGCCTTCTAGGTTACTCTTCCCATTCATTCTTTTCCATTTGAGTCATTTTCAGCCCAAATTCTGCCAGGTTTTGTTTATCTTCAATTCCTGTCATCGAGTCAATCTGTCACACTTATGTACAATGCATTTATTGGATGCTAAAGGATTTGCCTTATAAAGCGGATGTTAAAGGGGCATATCGTGAGCAGCTTGTACATTAGAAGTTCTCTTTCTTCTTTCACTTTGTCTGATACCCGTAATCAGGCATGACTAATCAATGATTCAGAATAAGTTAATAATTGTAATATTGTCTTTTTCTTTTCCTTAACAAACGAACCAACTAATATTCTATAAGCATCGAAGCCTTAGTTTGTGGTAGTATAAAAGGGAATTTATACTTGTGTGTTTTATTGTTTTTCACAAATCAGAACTGCGTTGTCTCCTCTGAAAATAGTGATTTTTTTTTTCTTTTTTGGTTTCCAGTCCAGAAGGATCAATGGACTATCCAAAATGTGATTCACCTCCTGTGCAAACAACAGAACTTAGTTTGTGGGACAGGCTTGGTAATGCTGCTATGTTGGACATAGAATCTAGCTCTTTTTCTTGGGAAAGGCTATCTTCACTGCATCACACTGAACACAGTAGCAGCACCGAACATTCTGAGGATGAAATGAACAAAGCTCTTGAGGTTTGAATCTTCTATGCTTGCGTACAAGCAAAAATATATTAATATAACACTTATGTTTTATGTAAAGTCCCTCCAGGTTGAGGAGTAATATGTGCACTGACTCTGTAACTTGCTCCTATAATTTTTTTAACTTACCCTGAGAGACAGTTATAGGGGGACACATGATTTAAAGCATGTCAATGCATGTAAGTAACTTAGGATTTGCAACATATTTGGAGTGAAATATTGAATTTGGGATAGATATAGAACTTAAAGGACAATAATGTTTATCAATAATTCAAATTGATATTCCCTCCCTTTACTCCTTAATCTGGTAGGGAATAAAAAAATAGTATTGTGGATGGAAAAGGGATGGAAACTGTTTCCTCATTTTCGATTCCTCTCCTTTAGTTTTAAAATTTCCAAACAAGGAAGAAAGTTTCCTTTCCATTCTTTCGATTATCATGCACATAAACACGCTAAGGCATCAGCACCTGTCTCTTTAATTTCTATACTGCTTGTCAATGTATGTGGGTACTTTTCCATTTTATACACATTATATTAATCATTAATCATATATTGTATTTTCTGTTTGTAAGAGTTTTTTTTTTTTGAAAAAGAAAGATTGGGTATAAACTATTTATTTTATTACCCTTTTGCCTGAATTTCCACTCAGTTGTGTGCACATAGGTAACTGTAAATTCTGGGGGAGTTGTCTTCTTTGCCTTCTTTAATCGCCTTGGGAGAGATGATACTTCTCCAAAGGAGGAAGCTGCTGTAATAAAAATATCATCATCAAGAATGGCAACACAATCTGAACGCCTTGGATATGAATTTGCCAAGTGGTTGGGAGTCCAAACTCCTCAGGTGTTGCCTTTACTTTGATTTATGATAACTGTCACATCTGCAAGCTTGGGTTATCAGGCCGTAGTTCCACCAAATTCATTTTATTCTATTACTGGGAAAATGCAGGCTAGAGTTATTCACAATACCAGTCCAGAGTGGCTCCAAATAAAGGAAGCTGCAGAAAAAGCTAGAAATAGAGCATTTTCTGAAGGAGATGAAACTGGTGAAATGACTTGTTTAGAACTTTTGGAAGCACTCGAGCTTAGTAGGTGCCTCTTTTTTATGAGGTATGATCCTAATATTGGTTTAATATGATAAAGTGCCACAAGATAGCTGTGTGGAATATCTTTTCTTGCTTCATCACTTTCCCTTTTTCTGGCGTAATTGGTATGGATATGGCTGATATGCGCATGTACAAGATTGTCTATTGAGCATCAGCATGCCTTCTATAAATCTTCAGAATTGATTGTTGTATTCTTCTCATAGGAAAAGTTCCATTGCCTTGTCTCTGCCAAGAACGTGTCTCACGGAACTCATGTTTATTCTTTTTTTTCTTTTTATTTAGATATTGCTTGAATAATCTATATAATTTTGTCTGTTTCTTTAGGATGATAAATAGTTGTTTCTTTTAGATTTCTAATGTTTTTAGGAAGATCAAAGGAATGATTCTTGGATAATTGTGATTGTTTTATTTGAATTGTTTGAATTGAATTATGAGCTCTCATCTTTGGACAAGGAAGGCCTTTATGAAGTTTTACATGAGTTATTAGTTTTGTTAGTTATATAATGCAGGAGTTCCATATAAGCAGGATCAGTTTCCCCGTTTCTCAGTTAGAAGTCACAAAACTATATCTTGCCAGGTGTTGGCATCGAGGGGATGTGCATGTTTAAATGGATGATTCTTGTATGTCCTTTGGCTTGTGGGAAGGTGTAAATCAAAGTTGGTATTGTAAGAAATGAGACTATACCATTGCTAGGGCATTTATGTGCTGACATTGAGTGGCTAGTAAACTAAACCAATTCCACTGTGGCCATTTCCTAGGAAAGACAACAGCAATTAACACTATACCCCTTGTTTCACAAGTTTTTGGCTTTCTATTTTTCTGCATGTTCTTTATGACATTACTTTTGATTGGTTAAAGTAAAGATTCAACATCTTGCAGTTATATACATGGGTCTCCTTTACTAGAAAGTTCAAGTGCCTTTGAATCTCTGGAATCTGCTGAAAGAACAGCAGCAGCTCTTGGCAGGGTATTGATGCTAGACCTTGTCATCAGAAATGAAGATAGGCTCCCCTGCCGTCAGCTTAGATGGCGTGGGAATTCTGCAAATTTGTTGTTGGCGGAAAAGATGATGTCCGTAACTACTAACTCACTTGAAAAAGCCTTAGATTCTGCCATGAATCAATATAGACCAAGGATGATAAGGGCACTTCAAAAAGAAAGAAGATCAACTTCAGTAGGTATCAGAATGAGTTCTAATAATCCTGGATTGCTTTCACAGGCCTCTGATACCTCAGACATCTCAGAATCACCAAGTTGTAGTGACATGAGCCTTGAAAGTCAAACTAATGGTGAACCCCAATATACTGACATTGTGGCTATTGATTCTGGTGTTCCTCGCCGGCCCCCTGCTGGAAAACGTGCAGATGATCAGGCTAATTATCCTAAGTTGGTTGAATTGCTAATCAATAGTTCTGGCTTTTGCTCTAACCTGTTACATGATATCACTGGAGGAAAATTAGGATCTCCTCCGCTAGAAGAAATTAATACAACTATTGATGTATATGCAAGTGAGATAGCATCAGTAGTTCATGAGTTCCGTAGTGGTTTCCGTGCTGCTCTTAGAGATCTTCAGGGATTTCATATATTGCTACTTACTCTACACCAAAAGCTTGATAGCTTATTACGGTCATTTATGAACATTATGAGCAAAATATCACCAGGGGAATCTGACAAAGATGATTCAATGGTTCCCGATTCACCTTCACTAAATGCTGGAGATGGTACCTGTCCATCTCCAGCAAACAAGGATAGGACTGTTGTTGAAAGCCATCCAGATTATAGTGATTCAGAATCACAAAGAACTGCTCCAAGGGCATCATGGTCAGGGAATAAAGAAAACTCTGATACTGCTTCTCCTATGTCAAGGGAAGGTTGGCATGGAAAGTTCTATAAAGGAGGTGGAGATCCACTACATAGTAGTCTTCGCTTGACAGCAAAGCTACGCGACTTCCATAAATATGCTAAGGTCCGTCTCATAGGAAACATAACTTTGTTTACTGGTTTGATGGTTTTGGTCCTGCTGGTCGAATCATCTAAATTGTTAGTTTGGTGCAATTTTTTCTATTTGACTTCACTAGATCTTAAGTAAACAATCTATGCCATATTGCTCTATCGTTCAAAACCAGACTAGATTATTTGTCTCAAAATAATCTTCTGCTTCTGACTTATTCTACAAAGGAGAAACACCTCCTCGGAATGAAAAACCAAAAAAAACAAAGAAAGCTTCTGGCTATTACTTTAGAGTAGGTTTATAAATTTAGCCTTCTCCTCCAAAGCTGAATATGAATACTTCTCTGAAAAATAAGCAGCTTATTTTTTGTTTCATGTAATGCCATACACTCACACTCCCCCTCTATGTGATTGGCAAATGAAAATTGTGAAACGTTTTAAACTAGTTTGCCTTTGCTGTGTAACAATATTTTTTTATATTTATATTGTGTTTCCTCTCTTACCATGTATACAGGTTGATGCAGAAACTAATAAAGAATTAGAACAGTGGAATGAAACACTTAAAAGTGATGCCATCAAGCTATGCCAGGACAACAATTTCAATACTGGATTTTTTGAGTGCAGTGATAACAATAGTGTTGTTGATGCATATGAACTGAAGGTATCTTCGACTTTAATCCTTTGCAGAATGTAAACTGCAAAGACTTTGTCTAATTGCGTGGAATGTGCCTATTCACAAAGGATATACCTTCTAAATTTCAGGTCAGACTTGAGCACATTCTTGAAAGGATTGCACTAATCTCTGAGGCTGCAAATACAGAGAAGCCATCTGCTGTTACAAATAGTCTAGTCATTGGTGGAGCACTGGCTGCAAGATCTATCTGCACACTGCAACACTTGGGCATCACGCATATTCTGTGTTTGTGCACCAATGAAATTGGACAGTCAGATTCTCAGTTTCCTGATCTATTTGAGTATAAAAATTTCTATGTAAGTCAAAGTTTCTTTTTGTTTTATCCAACTATTTTGGTCAATTATCTGCAGAAGTTTAGTTTTTGCCTTGTCTGTACTCCTGACTGGTGTTAAGAACAAGGTTTTCTTGTACATTCACCACTTTTGTAATTACTTGGGGTTTTTCAATGATTCTATATATGGTTATTCTGAAACCTAAAACATTTATATGGGATTCAGATGAGAGGTTTGGGAAATGGCAAGGGTGAGACTGATGCAAGTCTTGATAGATCCTCTACAATTTTTAATGGCTCCCTTTCCGTAGCTTTACTTCAGTTCTAAAAGATTTGATCTCTTTTGGCTGATGGAGAATAGTGATACAGCAATACGCCTGAGCATTGTACCCAATTGGACATATGGTATTGAAGACCTAAAACTGAAGTAGAATAAGGGATTTGGGCCGATGCAAGTAAAAAACCATTAGATGAGGTCAATACACCTATTCAGAAGAGCCAAGAAAGGGAGTTGTGTAAATAATATCCTAATGGGGAGGGGGCGAGCTTGCGCAGACAGACAGAATGTTAGAAGGGATATGTTGCGAGGGGTCTGTGAAGTAGGGCAGGGAAGAATTGGCTATTGTGGTGAGAGTCCCTTGAAAGCTAGAGGTTTTTTGTTTATTTCTTTCTGCATTTTCTTTTCATCCGGTAAACCTCTGTCAATTCCTATCTCTTTGTGCAATTCGGAAAGGCATTGCAGCTTCTTTATGATAATAATATTAGAATCCAATACTGAGCTAACTATGAGAAGTCAAATTATCTACTAGGGGGCGAGCTTCAACATGTTATTGTTTATGCTTGTGATCAGTATGCTGCTTTATTTTATTCTTTTTTTTTTCATTGGAACAGGTTTGTGACGACGTAGATTGTAACATCAGCAGCATATTTGAAGAAGCCTGTGATTTTATAGATCATGTTGAACAGAAAGGCCAGAGAATTTTAGTTCATTGCTTTGAAGGGAGAAGCAGAAGCGTCACGTTGGTCCTTGCTTACTTAATGCTCAGGAAGTAAGTGAAATATAAGAGAGAAAAATTGTGTAATCATATGTACAGTAGAGAATGATACCTACTAATATACATCGACAACCAATCTGCCTTTTTTCCTTTTATCTTATTTTTTTATTTCACTTGGTAGATGGAAATTTAAAATTAATTGACTTGTGAGATGCCATAAAACTATCTAATTATAATTGAGCATGTAGCAAACGTAAATTTCATCTTCCATAGTTAAGAGTCACTACTAAATGTATCTTGGTCATTGGCAACCATAAGCTTTTGTGAATTGTGGCGCAGGAAGTTCACTTTATTAAAAGCATGGAATACTCTGAAACGAGCTCATCGTCGAGCTCAACCCAACGATGGCTTTGCAAAGATCTTGCAGGAACTGGATAAGAAACTCCATGGAAAGGTCTCCATGGAGTGGCAGCAAAGGAAACCAATGATGAAGGTTTGTCCAATATGTGGAAAAAATGCAGGACTAAGCAGCAGCTCGCTTAAGCTTCATCTGCAGAAATCCCATAAAAAGCTATCATCAGGGAGTGTGGACAGTGCCATGACAATGGAAATCCAGAAGGCTTTAACAGCTTTGAAAATTAGTCGTGGTGGGAGTGTTAGCCCCACGTAAAGGCAGCCTAGTTCAATAGTGGATGAGGGAATGCAAATTGCAAGTTCATTTTGATGCATAAAGGTCATCAAGGTTTGTTCATGTCTTCTTACAGATTTGATTTGTTCCTTTTTCGCCCTCTCTCTTTTGGGATGTAAGTAGATAGGGGATGGAAAGTGGTTACGGCATCTCCCAATACGATTTTATACATACGTCACCAAGTACATGCATATTCATAAGCAGATGTAACAGAGTTTATATTTTATATAATGAAGCCATGGTTTGCACTTGTTCTGGATTCCTTTATTTTTCTCCATATTTTTACTCTGAATAATTATATTTAAACAATATGATGTTATTATAAAGTGCCCCCTCCTGCCTTTATTATAAAAGCAACATGTTTTATAATATAAAATGTCTTGTTTAAAATATTAATTTTTACTTACTATCATTAACTTACTATAAAATTTTCTAACTGGTAAACCAAATTCCTATAACTAATTACTTTTATTAAGAATAATTTTGATATTTTACAGAAATAATTAATTTTAACTAATTTCGTTAATTTAAGTAAAATTATTATTATATGTTTAATAAGAACCGGAGGAAGTAATAGGGAGAGGAATGTCTCTGTCGACCTCTTCTCTTACTCTCTACTTAGTATTTCTACCATTAGATTAGCTTTTGATGTTTAATATTATATAAAAATATTATTACAATATTAAGTATTAAATGATAAAAAATAGATAAATTTCATCTGAGTAGTAGATTTTTATTAAAATATTATTATTTAATATTAAATAATAATATTTTTATAGGATATTAAATCTCAATCATTAAAAGTAATATTAAATAATAATATTTTTATAGGATATTAAATCTCAATCATTAAAAGTAAACCCTATGGTGGAGATATTACGTGGAGAGTAAGTGAAGGGGGAGGTTAGTGGAGACACTCTTCTCCCGAAGTAATATACATAGGAAACTTTTATTTAATGTTTGCAAATTTAATTACACATTTAACCTCTACAGATTAATGGGTCCAATCAATATATCCAAAAGGTGAGCATGAACACAGGTTTAATTTTCTCCATAAGGATTAATTAACTACTCTAAATCAAGAAATGTAGATAAAAATAATTGAAACTTCTAAAATTATTCTCAATAAAATGTATTAATTAAAAAGATTGTTTAACTAGTCCATAGTTTGTTTGGTTGGCAAAGGGATAGTCTATTTTTTTTTTTTTCAAAAATTTTTAGAAAGAGCTTGAACTTACCCATGATTTAAAGATAGGGTGAAATCTCTTTTCTTTTTAGAAGAAGAGATAATCTGCTTAATGAGTTGGGAAGTATAAAAACAGATGTTTAGGGTGGCCAAAAAAAAAAAAACCATACACAGATGTTTAGGTTAAAAAACACGTAGAAAGGGTGAAACAAAACAAATTTAATACTTTAGGGTGGAAAACCTTAATATAAGGGAAACGTTTTATCACAAGGACAGAAGGAGCAGTGTTTAAAACTTCATCCATTTGAGAAGTTATTGCTTACATGCATTCATCTCAAATTTCGAAGCCTAAAAGGAGCCTGTGAAAGCAAAATGAAAATCATGACCAAGCCTATCTATCAATGAGCGATGTTACCACTTTCTTATTATCTCTGTTGAGAATTTTTCCGTGTCATACAAGTATATTTGGGTTTACAACCATTCTTGCCATCTCAACCCATGATACGGTAAAGCTGGGATAATTTATATCACTGAACGTATATCTGCAAGTTCAAATTATCCCAGCTACCACAAACACGGCCTTTTCCTGTTCACTTCATCTGCTCGGCCATAGGCAAACACGGCTTAAACAGCCAGTAATGGTAAAAATATTTGGTCCACTTACAATTAAAACAGACCGACCATGTGTATTGAATAAAAGACCATGAATAGGGTTTAAAATAGGAAATAAACACAAGTATCATCTCTACATAGGCAGCCCAGTTAAGATCACCATTTTATATAGGGATAGCCTCCGGCAAGGTCTCTGGAGCACCGCTGCTTCCATTCAGCACAATCACATTCCCGTCAGAATCGACGTCCACTATAACAGAATCACCCTCTTTGATCTCTCTAGCAAGCATCTTCTCTGCCATGCTGTCCTCCAAAAGTCGCATTATGGCTCTTCTTAAAGGCCTGGCTCCATAACTTGGATTATAACCTTCCTCCACCACTCTATCCCTGAATCTTTCTGTGACTTGAAGTTCAATTTCTTTGGCTTTTAATCTGTCAAAGACTTCCTTCAGCATTATATCAGCAATCTCCTTCACCTCCAGCTTTGTGAGTTGCCTGAAAACAATCATTTCATCTAACCTATTCAAAAACTCTGGCCTAAAGTATTGTTTCAATTCCTCAGTCACCAAACTCTTGATACGGTTATAGCTGCTGTCCTTCTCATCATAGTCAAGGTCGAATTCTATTCGACGGCCACCTTTCTCAATCACACTGCTTCCTACATTTGAAGTCATTATAAGAAGCGTGTTCTTGAAGTCTACAGTTCTACCCTTACTATCTGTTAGCCTTCCGTCTTCAAGTATTTGGAGCATCATGTTGAATACATCAGGATGAGCCTTTTCAATTTCATCAAAGAGGATAACAGTATAGGGCCGCCGCCGAACTGCCTCAGTCAATTGACCACCTTCAGTGTAACCAACATATCCAGGTGGGGAACCAATAAGCTTGGAGACTGTGTGCCTTTCCATAAATTCACTCATGTCAAGCCGAATCATGGCTTCCTCAGAGCCAAAATAGTATGCAGCCAATGCTTTTGCCAACTCAGACTTCCCTACACCAGTTGGACCAGAAAATATGAAGCTGGCAATTGGACGACTAGGGTTCTTCAACCCAACCCGGGCTCGACGTATAGCCCGACTAATGGCTTTTACTGCTTCATCCTGACCAATGACCCTCATGTGTAGGGTCTCTTCCATCTTAAGGAGGCGATCAGATTCATCCGTTGAGACTTTCTCAACAGGAATACCAGTCCAAGAAGACACAATGTGTTGGATGTCAACTTCAGTAACAACTGGACCTTCATCTCCTGCCTCACTCTCAGCCTTGCTCATCTCCTTGCCTTTCTCAACAAGCGCTGAGATTTGTGCCTTAAGATCCATTTCTCTATCTCGTAGCTCTCCTGCCTACTCAGAAATTTGTGTCATCAATCCATTAATTATTGACCAAACAAGATTCCAAATTATTAGAAGATGAGATCACTTGTTTAAAACTAGGAAAAGGTCAATAATGTAGTGTAAGTTATTACGAAACTGGATAAGTTGCTTCAAAATTTTAAAGAAAACTGTTCACTTCTGAAACAAAGCCAAGCACTCCCTGAAAACATTAGTTGCCCCCAATCCATACAAGTAGTCTTTAAAATAAAAGACAGAACCTTTTCAAAGTCTTGGTTGCGGACAGCTTCTTCTTTCTCCTTGACAATTTGCCTGACCTCCTTGTCCAGCTCTCTAGCTTCTTCAGGCAACTGGAATGACATAAACTCAGCTCAAGTAGCACAAAACTAATCAATAGACGAACTACTAGCGAAGGTAAAAATACACAAGATACCTGTGCATGTTGAAGTCGAACCCGAGATCCAGCCTCATCAACCAAATCTATAGCTTTGTCTGGCAGAAATCGATCACTGCAGGGAACATAATTATTTAGAAACCAGGAATCACTTAGTTAAAATACGCTGCAAGAAGAAAATAACAAGCTTCAAAGAACATCTAATTAATCTAATGATACTGCACAATTACACTAGAGAAAAAATTTTAAAATAGGAAAAAGGACTAAACGTTTTACCACCAACATCAGTCCAGCTTTAACATGCAACTTTATATGCTCCATCGAAAAATGAAAGAAAACAAAAAACAAAAAAAATAAATTACAACAAACCTGATATACTGGTATGACAGCTGAGCAGCAGCTACAAGAGCTTGATCAGTGTACCGGAGTTTGTGGTGAATCTCATAACGTTCTCTGAGTCCTTTCAAAATTTGTATCGTCTCATCCACAGTAGGTTCTGGTACTTTAACGGGCTGGAATCGCCTCTCTAATGCTGGATCTTTTTCAATGTGTTTCCTGTATTCATCCAGAGTTGTGGCTCCTATACACTATACAAATCATTAAGCATATACTTCTTTAGTCTAATTTCAATATAAGCAGCAATAGCTATATTTAAATACTTATTAATGGTCAATTGAGTAAAGGCTTGCCAAGAATTCCATTACAGTTGGTCTAACACGATCATTTGGATTTAAGATCAGAAGTGTCTTTGAATATTCCAAACCTCAATGTTGTTAGTAATTATTATTTTATTAATTCTCACTCCATGCCAGCACTATCCATGAGAATTGGCAATTGATAGCTGACCTAAAGAAGCCTTTTCTTATGTTCAATAATGGTTTCACTTTAAGCGCATTAATATCGCACAACCACAAAAAAAGATTAAGCATTCCATTTGTAAATTATGAACTTACTAGGGTAGTGAAAACATATACCCAGTGATGCATAAAAGAGCAAAACTACCCACATTTTCAGATTAGCACGTTTGGATAAAAGTCACCCAAAAATAAAAAAGCAAAAAGCAAAAAACGAAGCAAAAATAACTGTTCATTCCCATACATTTAACATTAGATCCATTTTGTGCTACCCAATAACAAATATTACCTGTAATTCACCTCTTGCAAGAGCTGGTTTTAATATATTTGCAGCATCAATTGCTCCTTCAGCTGCTCCAGCTCCAATTAGAGTGTGCACTTCATCAATGAAAAGTATTATCTCATCACTTTGTTTGATTTCCTCCATTAGTTTCTTTAATCTCTCCTCAAATTCTCCACGATATTTAGTTCCAGCAACAAGTAGACCCATATCAAGCGTTATAACCTAAATTATTTAGACGAAAGTAACCTATTAGAAAACAATGGGAAAGCCACCAAAATATAACAAGTTATTAAACAAAGTGACATAATAGATCACTATTCAACCATGCATATTTTACAGCGACAAGATTGACAAAATAACAAGGACAGAGAAACTGCCTTGGCCTTCTGTTGATCTAATAAAGACGTCTAGAGGCTGCATGTCTAAATCAGATAGTCATATGCCAAATACAATTGGGAAGCAAAATCTTTCACATGATTCAGGTTTCAAACTCTTCAAAAATGTGTTTAAAGAGTTTTATGAACGCAAAAGTAAAATTTATATCAGAATCAGTTTACTGCAAAAAAATATAAAGAAAATCGGCCCAAATGCACGCTTAACAACCTTGGTCTTTTGGAGCAATACATTCCTTGTTCCCAACATGAAATTCACAATCAGAAAAGTAAAAGGAAATGGGACAATATTTCAAATAAGTTAGCAGTCAATCAATAAGTTGATTGTATTCAACAGTACCAATAAAAAGCAAGGAATGCTACTTTAAATTTACACTGCTCTTAAGAACTATAAATAATTCTTAACATAGATGAAAGTATTTCCAACCTTCTTCCCCTCTATGGTTTCAGGTACATCACCATTTGCAATCCGCTGAGCAAGACCCTCAGCAATAGCTGTCTTCCCAACACCAGGTTCTCCAATTAGACAAGGATTATTTTTCGTACGACGACCTAAAATTTGAGTCACACGTTCAATTTGTTGCTGCCTTCCAACAACAGGATCCAATTTTCCCTACAAAGGAAGGAAGAATAGAAATAATAAGCTTGTGCACTCATTGACGCATCATATCTCAGTCATCAATAGATACAAACTTCCAATTACCTCTTCTGCTAGCTTGGTCAAATTAGTACCATATTCCTCCAAAGTTGGCATTTTATTGCCACTGCCTCCTGGGCCAACTGTAGCAGTGACATTGTCAGCACTCGCACCAACCATGCGAGTAACCTGTGCCCATAAACTAAAATTTAATAGCTAACATGGAGGTTAAGATTATCAATAGAAAACACAAAGGATGCAAGGAAACTAGCCTGTGTGCGAATAGTAGTGGGATCAGCACCCAAGTTTTCAAGAACACGAGCTGCAACACCTTCACCCTCACGAAGGAGACCCAAAAGCAAATGGTCGGATCCGATATAGTTATGTCCTGAAATTCTCATCAAGTAAAAATTAAATGTTACGGGCGAGCTAAGACAACATATAGAAACAGCAAATAGAATAGGATGGCTACCGTTGAATACCTATAGTTTTTTTTGTTCATGGTTTCTCACTTTCTATCCATTTCAGTCTTGCATGCACTAATAAGATATCTCATCCTCTAATAGTAAGCACTTAGCTGACCTCCTAAAGTTGTCAAAAATAACTAAACATGCAAGATCTAATATAATCCAAATGCAGGTACCCTATGTGGACAAGCTTTCATTTAAAAAATAGGTAAAGAATAGGAAGACAAGCAGAAGAAAGAAAAACTGATGAAGATATTATGAGCTTAATAATTTGATCAGATAAAAAATAGATGAAGATATCCACAACTTACCAAGGTGGCGGGCTTCTTCAAGTGAGAGTTCCAATACACGCTTTGCTCGAGGTGTGAATGGAATTTCAACAGCAACAAAACCACTACCCCTTCCAATTATCTTCTCCACTTCCACACGTGCAACTTTAAGGTTAATTCCCGTAGACTTCAAAACCTTGGCAGCAATACCAGTGCCTTCGCCAATGAGACCCAATAGAATCTGCTCCGTTCCAACAAAGTTGTGACCAAGACGTCTTGCTTCCTCTTGTGCAAGCATAATTACTTTGATTGCTTTCTCGGTGAAACGCTCAAACATGGCTTTAGGTACACATCTGCTGGCCCTTCCTCGTCTAGAAGAAGTTGCTATTGTCACCTTGGAATAAAGATCTTGTAGAGGTCTCTGCATTCTGTTTGTGTCCAAAGGATTAACAGTTCGGAGTCCTGAGAAACCTGACATTCTTAAACCAGATGCTCGTAAAGTACAACACATCATTGTCATTGATCTAGGTGATTTTCTAGATCCCTTATGCTGATGACCATTCCTTTGCGAGGCCACTAAACCAGGGACATCAATTGATTGAGCCAAAAGCCTAGACATCATTACTGAATAGTTGGCTGCAATGATAAATGCTAATGGGATGCGTTAGCCAGCAAGTAACACTCGAGTTCAAATATCATAATGCATTGAGATAACTAAAATGGCAAGTTTCACCACCATGATATTTGAGGGAAAAGACATAATGACCTTAGGAAAAACTAAAATGAAATTAGAATGTCATACTAGGAGACTAAAACAAATAAAATACTTCCTTCCAATATTTATAGACATCTATTCCTCCTAACTACAGCAGTAATATAAAGAAATAGAAGCTTTTCCTTGATCCTAATAACTTGTAAATATAAGGAAATCAAATTTATATCAATAATAGTAATAAGGAAATAGAAAACTCTAAAATAAGCGACATCTCTTCTTAGATATAGTAAGACCGCCACTATCTATTATTTAACAACTTATAGTGATTAATAACAGCATAATTTCCATCATTCCCTAAGCAGATCAAAGTACATAAATAACTATCTTGACCAAAGATTCTTCCTTAAAAGAAATTACTTGTAGAAGAGGCACATAACTGCACCTACTTTCTACCCTCAGTTCTAATTTCGAAGCAATAAAGAAAACAACGCAGACCACTAGAAAACAACGGTGAATTCAAAAGAAACAAACTCACCAGAAGCCTTGGCAATCTCTGATATCTAATTCACAGATTCAGCAAAAAAGAAAAAGAATTTTTTTTCTAGATGAAGAAAGGAAAAGAGTTTATATGGTGGGCAACGGCATGTGAGATAAATATGGTCGCCGATGGACGCTAATCATGCAATCTATCGCCATTCTCTTCGTCGACTAGCGTGCGGTACGGCACTAAATTTTTTTAATATTTTTTGCGAAGACTATCCCAATTTCCACCTTCAAATAAGTCAAAGCCTCAAATTTACTGTTTTTTTAAAAAAATATTAAATCTCAATTCGCCCCAAGAAGTGGCGACATCCATGAATGGCGTAGTAAAGCTTATAGCTCGCAGGTTAGATGTCATTTATATGATTCTCTTCACTACTCTCTCCACTTTCTATCTTAACACCTCAACTCTTTGTATCAAACTTTTGAATAGGTAGAATTTAACATTCTACAAAATTATTATTAAAATATAAAATTATGAAAATAAATAAATTTAAATTGTGAAAACTTAATTTAAATAGTCTAAAACTATAGTTAAAAGAAAAGAAATAATTTTTTTTTATGAAAGTAAATAAATTTAAATTGTCCAAACTTAATCTAAATAATCTAGAATTATGATTAAGAGAGAAAAATAAAAAATATATTTTGTGAAATGTTAAATCCTACCCATCTAAAATTTTGATTCAAGGGTTGAGTTGTTTAGACGGGAAGTGGAGAGAAGCTAAATCCTATCTATATAACTTCAAATTGTATGTTAAATTATTTTTTAGATAAACTTAGAGTATCTATCGTGGAAGGAATAACTAATTCCTCGTACCGTAGATTTTTTGAAAAGATTTTAGTGTTGGTTATGAGGTCATCTTTGTATACAGTGCCAAGAATCAAATCTCTAATTAAATATTTAAAAAATTTAACTAAATATCAAATATATTAAATTTCATAATTTATGTTAAACTATATATTTCTCTCGAGTGATAAAATTTACCATAGTAATGATTATTACTAAAATTTAATAATCCCCATTCATACTCTCCATATTACTCAATACTTTTTATTGGATGTTTAAAAAAGTTACATTAATCTTTCAATCATATTATTTTTTGTTTTGATTGTCTCCTTTCACTTGCTATTGCCACTACTACCATCATTACTATTGCCACCACGCTCTACCAACACTCCGATAAATCTTGGAAGTAAAATTGTTCTTTTTGGATTAAGAGATATTATAGCTTTTATTTATTATTTTTGTATGATTAAATATAAAAAATATTTTGTTGCTCAATTTTCTTAATAACATTATATTGCATTGTATTACCGTCTCTAAAGTCTAAAGACATGAAAAATCTATTTAGTAACAATTAGCTAAAATATAAAATTAGTAATTTTTTAGAAAGTATTGATTTAGATTTATGTACATAAAATTGTCTAGAACCCAGATGAAGTTGAAAAACCATAAAAAAATATTTCTTTAATATATTTATAATTATTATGAATTATTATTATAGTTAAAAATATTATAGAATCAGTTAGTGGGATTACTAATTAATTAATAATTATTATAATGAGCTCAAAATCTTTTAAATATCAAGGTAGTTTATGATTATTATGGTTAAAAATTTAAAATATCATATAATCAGTTAATGATATTAGTAATTACTATCATAGGCTTAAAATTTTTCAAAAATTAAAGTGATATTTAATTAAAATTATTGATTACAACTTATAGATAAAAGAATTAAAAGTATTAAAACGAATTGATCTAAACTCATTTTTAACTGAATTTGGTATTATAAGATTTTAAGAGTATAATTGATTAATGGATTGATAATTGTTAATACTTAATACATGCTTCTCTAATTAAAAAAGTTGCCATTCTTTTTGTAATAAAATGAGAAAAAATAGCCCTTATACTCCGACGGCAAAGCCCCTCTCTCTAATTCTATTATTAAAATTATTATTATTATTATTAAAGAGTTTGTGGATATTCATCCCCTCGGCCTCTTCTGCCAAGTGACTTTTACTATAACTCTAATATTTCACTAATCTTGTAGCTCACCTCCCCCTCATATTAATCTATCTATCTATTATATATTCATAAAGCTTGTAACGACGGAATTGATTCTTTTTAATACTGCTTATTGAAGACTTGATTTTTTTATTATAGAAAACCTATAATGACAAAATTGGTTATTTTTAACGTGGTTTGTTAAAGATTTGATTTTTTTAAAAGTTTGTAACGATGGAATTTGTTTTCTTTTACAAAACGTTGATATTTAAAACAGTCATTATCTTATAATTATAAATGTGATAATTATAAATGGTTTGGAAAAGAAAAGCTACTTGAATATTATTTATATAACAAAATGTTATCTAGTCACCTTATTTTTATATTTTTCATTCCTATATTATTTATATTTTTAAATATAATAAAGAAAAGTATTCTTAAACAGTAAACAAGTTTTTAAACAATATTCCCCATTTGTATTTATAAATCATTTTTAACTAATTTTATATAATTAAAAAAATAAGTTACTCATGATTGATTGATGCTTTTGAAATTAGCCAATCTTTCTTTATTTAATTAAGTAATACCTTTTGAAATTTAGAGTATAATTTTTTTTATATTTTTTAATAAATATACTTCCTAAAATTTAAATTTATATTTTTTTTACAATGTAAGACTACTTATGACCTCAACCAATAATTTGTCGATATTATTCAATTTTTTTAACAGTGCACTTAGTTAAATATAATAAATTCTAACCAAATTTTACTGATTTCTCAAGATCCTTATATTTACCATAATTACTCAATAGTATGATCACACCAAGAACAATGTTAAAGAAATTATTAATTGCTTCATAAATTTTGCAAAAAAAGATTGAATCGTTGGTCCATCCCAAGTTCAAAACTACTTGGAAGAATAATAAAACTGCAAAACCAAGTATAGAAAAAATAATAGTAGTATTCAGTCCAAAGAAATAATAGTTGGGACACAAATCTTAGCACCTTGCTTGCAACCTATATTACAAAAAATAAAAATAAAATCAAATAAATAACCAGAATTAATCATTATCAAAATTATACATGGAAGAGACCGAAAATTTTAGTTTACCTTAATAACAATAGTTTACGATATATCAAGGGTCAACCTGAAATAATTCTTTAAGCATCTACAGAAACATAAAAACTTTTGTCAAATAAAAAGCAGTTTTGAAATCAGGAAACCAGGCAGGTTTTTAAGATTAAAGAATTCGTTTAAACATGCAACAAAAGGAATTAATGTAGAAAACTAACCCGGGAGCGAATTTCTGTTGGATCAGCACCCAGATTTTTAAGAACACGTGCCCCAGTAGCGTCATACTCATAAAGGAGACTCCAAAGCAAATGTTCAGATTTAACATAGTAGTCTCCTGAAATCCTCAACAAGTTAAAGATAAAAGGAAAAATTCTAAAAAATATATCACTTAAATTTTAAAATTTTAAATCAAAAATTACTATAAAAATATGTTGTTATTTATTTTATAAAAGTAGTCAATATCTTATAAAATATAGTAAATAAATTAATTTAAATTTTTAAAATTCAAGTTGTATTATTTTAAAATTTTTCTAAGATAAAATCTTCACCAAGCTAATACAAAAAATATATATACTCCTTCAATCCTTCCTTAGTATAAGATCTATTTAATTCATTTGATTAAATTAAGAGAGTTAGTTAAATTAGTTAATATGATATTTTTTTTAAATGCTCTAATCATCTTCCTTAACTCCTCCCTCCCTCTCATCCTTAATTATTGTTAAGGGATTATTAATAGGGATAATTCAGGAATAAATTGATAAACATAAGACATATGTTATATATTTATAACCAAAATCAATTATTTAATTATATCTTATATTAAGAAGCGAAATAATATATAGAAACTCTACCTTCATCGTCAGAAATTGTCATTCATGTTAATACCAAAGCTCTAATTTCCAACTCACCTTAAATTTTAGAATGAAAAGGGAACCATATATAAGTTATCCACAAGCAATGTAGAAAAACTTGTTAGCTTGGTGTAATTTGAAGTACGAGTTTAAGTTCATGTACGTGAAAGTAAAAGACACCAAACCGACAATACTAAAATTTGATGAATATGGTATTTAGATTAATTACCACGGTCGCGGGCTTCTCGGAGTGAGAGATTCAAGACATCCTCTGCATCAGGTGAGAGTGCATATTTAGATTGGTAATATCCATAAAGATGGCCCCTTCCAGAGAGCTTGTCAACTTGCACACGTGCCTCTTCAAGCTCGATCCCCATGGACTTAAGAACCTTAGAAGCAATACCAGTGCCCTCACCAAGGAGACCCAATAGAATCTGCCCCGTTCCAACATAAGCCATAAAAGCACGTTTTGATTCTTCCTGTGCAAGCATCATCACTTTGGATGCTTCCCCTGTAAATTTATCACACATCATGGCTTCAGCTACGTATAAACATCTGATAGGCCTTCTTCTTCTTCTTGCTTGTAGAGGTGATCTCTGCATTATCCTTGTGTTTGCCGTGTCCAAATAAGGATTCATAGTTTCAAGTCTTAAGAAACCTGATGACATTCTTAAACCGGATGCTCGTAAAGTACGATGATTACACATCGTTTTCACCGACCTTGGTGATTTTCCAGATCCCTTATTATTCCTTTGCCAGGCCACTTCTAAACGAGGCACATCAATTGACTGGGCCAAATGCGAAGTCATGATTTCTGAATAACAGCTGCCTGCAATGATTTGTTAATGGCATGTGTTAGCCTGCAAGTGTCATAATATGCATTCAGATATTTAGGGCAAAAGACTTTGTAAGCCTTAGCAAAAGTTTAGAACGTAGGAAACTAAAACAAATCAACTACTTCTCCTCCTTACCTATTTTCCATATTTATTAATTATTACTTCCTCAACAATAATTAAATAAAAATTAAAAAATTAAAAAAAATAATTAGGATATTTTAGAAAAAATATACTATCCACATTTCTTAATATAAGAGCTAGTTAACTTTTTTAGTATAGATTAAGGAAGCCAAATAAATCAGTTAATTATAACTAATATATAAGTTACTTGACTAATTATAATAGATTAAAGAGTATTTATAATATAAATTATTCTTCTTGAGAGTTTAAATTTAGACATAATTAATTTATTTATTTAGCTTTCTTACTCTATAAAAAAAGTCAATTAATTAGCTCTTGTATATTAAGAAATGGAGGAAGTATCACAATAACTAATTTTTTTAATTTAATCAAAATAGTTAAATATATGATTGAATTATTTATAGATCTATTGACATTAAATATATATATAGTGATTAATAACTGTATAATTTCCATCATTTCCTAAGCAGATCAAAGTGCGTAAATAATAGAAACCATTTTAAGTCTTAACCAAAGATTCATCCTTAAAAGGAATTACACGTAGAAGAAGCAAGACAATAGAAAGGAAAGAAAGAAAGAAAGAAAAAGGGAGGAGTACCTGTGCGTGTGACCCAAGGAGCGATGGTGCGGCGAGTGTGTGTGTGGAGTTGTGGGCAGGAGAATGGTATAGGTTTCTCCTTTTTCTCTTTAATAACTACACTATTATATAAAAGATATATATTTATTTTAATTATTTTATAAAGATAAAATATAAGTACTACCTTCGTTTCTTAATGGTTGGGAATGGAAATAATTTCAGATTTATGGAGCAGTCAAAGGTTACCAGTTGCATTAGCCGTAGCCCGTATAGTTAGCTAAGGGTACTTGTGGAAGAGGCTTAGTCAGAGATCTAAAGTGTCCTATATTATTTATATTTTTTTAATATAACAAAAAGAAATATGCTTAAATAGTAAATAAGTTTTTAGACAATGCTCCCTCCATGTAAATAAATTAAAATTAAATTAAAGTTACTTAAAATTAATTGACGCTTTTAAATTTGTTCATTCTTTTTAAACAATACCCTTAATTATTAAATATAAGTAAATGCTTAATAATATGATCACAGCAAGAGCAATGTAAAGAAATTATTAATTGCTCCATAAATTTTGTAACAAAACGTTGAATCCATAGTCCACCACAAGTTCATAACTAATTGGAAGAATAAGAAATATAATAATATTTAATGGTCGATAATGTATTGAATAAGATTTATTTTTAATAAAAAGATATACATATATATATATATTTAACAAAAATAAACTACAACAAAGCGTATAAATAATAGTTGGGTGACAAATCTTTTTGCACCTTGCTTGCAACCTATATTACACAAAAGAAAAATTAAATAAAAATAACCATAATTAACCATTATCAAAATTATACATGGAAGAGAAAGAAAATTAGTTTACCTCAATAACAATGGGTTTAAGGCATATCAACAATCAATTCTGAAATATAACTCCCCTCTCTTATTTAATATAACCCACCAACAAAAATAAACTACAACAAAGCGTATAAATAATAGTTGGGTGACAAATCTTTTTGCACCTTGCTTGCAACCTATATTACACAAAAGAAAAATTAAATAAAAATAACCATAATTAACCATTATCAAAATTATACATGGAAGAGAAAGAAAATTAGTTTACCTCAATAACAATGGGTTTAAGGCATATCAACAATCAATTCTGAAATATAACTCCCCTCTCTTATTTAATATAACCCACCAAAATTAGTTACCCATGAAGGGCTTTCTTGATACACATATTTCGTGACTGTTTGGTCCTTCTTTAGCCTCACCTCTCTCTCTCTCTCTTGGTCCAATCATGTTTTGGGCTCAAGTAACAAGAAGGGATTCCACTGAAAATGAAAATTTAGTTTAACAACGGGTTGATTCGAGTAGTAAGTGACTCGGTATCGCTTAAGTGAGGTCTCGAGTTTGAGCCTTGGCGTATGCAGAAAATCCCCGTTGGGAGACTCACCCACCATAGCCAGGTGCGCGACGCGGGTCGGATCCGAATGTAGTCGGGGCAAAGCTCCGTTTAATCGAGTGGGCAACAAAAAAAATTAATTTAACAGCCAATGAGAGTTGTCACGTATGGTAAAAAATATACTTATTTCTTATAAGAATTTGAGTTCAATTTCTGCTACTATTGTTATGACTATTTTAGTAGACGATCTCGTAAGTCCTCTATAAGCACTCTCTGAACATTAAGACTGTGCCATGACTTTAGTATGAGACCGGTGTAAAACTCACCTAAATTTTTTTATAAAAAAAAAGAAAGAAAAATTAGTTTAACAATAGGCTATTCAATATGTGTAAACACAAATTATGAGGCTTAACACAATTGACATTTAGTGGGTGTTTAGATATCACCTAAATCATAGTTTTAAAAGAATTTTTAGCCCAAACCATAGTTTAGGAAAACTAAACAAATATTTTTATTTGTCCAAAATGGCTTATGGACCAAACTATGATTTTGGATAAACTTCTATAAATAGTTTCTAAGTGAGAAAAAGAGCTTATGAGCTGCCTAATTACTATTTTGCCTATACTTTTTTCCCACTCTCTCTCCTCCCTCTACCGACACCCCTCTTTTCCTCCCTCTTTGTCGCCATTGTAGATCTCCTCCCTTGCCGTCCTCTCTCTGCAGTTGTCGTCCAGATCTGGACCCCAGAGATACTGACAATGGAGGAAGAGGAAGGAGGTTTTGTCGTCCCTTACGTCAGCGTTGGCGTCGGCATCGTGGGAGAACAAGAGGAAGACAAAGGAGGTTTGCATTTGATGAATGTTCACTGTTGATGAACAGCGAACAATATTTATTTATTCATTTGGTTTTTTTTACCTTATACCCTTTCTAGTAATTTACAGATCAGAAAAATTATTCTGGTAATAACCATCAAAACACGTATTTATTCATAATATCTTCTTTTCTATAATCTCTTTTCCATAAGAGCTTATCTAAAATCACTTTTTTTTATAAGAAGAGCTTATCCAAAATCACTTTTAAATCATTTTTTTTATAGGAAGAGCTTATCTAAAATTACTTTTAAATTATTTTTTTTTCTATAAGCTCTCCTCTAAAAATTAATTTAAAAAATATCTTAACTAGATTCCTTAGATATCTAGTTGAGGTTTGACAAACAATGTAAGTATGTTGCGCAAATTCATGGAATTGTTGATTAACCTCTGTCCGAGCCCTCAATAATATTTCAATTAAAGCTAGACGCAAGAAGACCCTGAGGTCAAGTTTTGGTTTCCCTTGCCATTCATTCACTGGATGCATAATTATACGGATTAAAGAATGCATGTTGATTTTAATAATGATCAAATAACTTACTGTGTTCATTACAAAATGGTTTACTTTTATTAATTCATCGAGATATTTCACCAAATGCAAACCCAAGATAATTTGTATATATTACGTGATACAAGTCCTCTGGGCCAAATCTAAACTGTTTGCACTGCCAAATTATAAAGCATGCCATTAAAAGAAAAAGGTAAGAACATGTTACATATAGTAATAAACGGATACGTATTCTATAAGGATATAAATTCAATTCCTATTATTATTATAAGAGCTCTTTTAATAGATAATCTTATAAATCTTCTGTAAGTACTTTCTAAGCTTTGAGACTATATCCTAACTTTAGTGGAGCACCCGTGTCAAATCTACCTAAATTTTTTTATAAAACCAAAAAGGGGTAAGACTATCTTATCAAAAAAAAAAAAAGAGTAAGACCAAAGGCAAAATAAAAACAAGCTCACCCACTATCAAAAAAGAAAAAACTCACCAAAAACTCTGACAATTCCCAATGACTGATTCAAAAATTCACAAAGTTAGAATTGACAGGATATAAAATAACCATAGAGGTTAAATTGTGCCATGTATTTTTTAATTATCATTCCAGGATGGGAGAGTACCTAAACATAAATCTTTTTCTTATAATAGAACCTAGCTATTATAATTTTAAATTTTAGAATAAAAAGAATATTGGTATAATTTATTTTAATTCTCAGAGAATGTTTATTACTTTCTCCAAAAGCTTTTTAACATGAAAAGATAAAATACCTAATTATCTAGTAATCACTTAAATATATTTTTATTATACATAAATTATTGTTAATATCTAATTTTTATTATTGAAAGGGAAGATAGCCAAGTAGCCGAAGTGATCAAGATGTTAGAACTACAGAGATTTTCAAAATCACCTCTAATTTTTAATGCATTCCCTTTCATGTCAAAATGCGATGGATTTATATATAGGAATAAAAGTCATGTTTGATATTACGGGTATTCACGGGTCGGGACAAGCGGAATGTATTTTACGTCCTGTGTTCTGTCCCATCTCGTTTAGAATTGGGATAAGTTCAGGACGAGGCGGCACATTCTAATTTTATTTAAAAAAAATTAGACTACTAAATATTTTATATACAATATGTCTATTAGTGACATATAATTAGAACGTAAAAAATAATAGACAAAATTAAATTCTCTTTATTATGATTACCAACTTAAAACAATAAATACTATTAATTATACTATAAATATCATTATTTTTTTAATTTTTTCATTTCACCAACCAACTGAAGTTACTGTTTCATCTGTAAAGAAACAAATATATGTAAAGAAGAGAAAACTAAAATTATCTAATAAATAATATGATATAACAAATACCATTTTCTATTTTTATTTTTTACAAAAAATATAAATAAAATAAAAATATTTTTTATTTTTTTAAATATTTGGGATGGGACGGGAGTCCCGAGGGTCAGACCGAGACCTGTCCGGTCCTAATTTATCCCATCTCAAATTATCCAGAATCGAGTCAGGACAACCCGAGACAGAAAAATTTGAACACCCCTATTTGATACACACTACTTAATTTAGATGGATTGTAATTGAGGGTGAGGATAGGGCTTTAAAATTATATTTGGTACAAGGTAATATTTAGTGAAAATATTTGTATTAATTATATTTTATAATTAATTATAAATTATAAAAAGATGATAATAGCTTTATAATAAAAAAATATATTATATTCCTAATTTTCTCTCCCTTCGTCAGGCTCACTCCCACCGCCCCCCATGACCACAACATTATATCATTTCTTTTTCTCTGCAACTTGCGCTGTAAATACTCCATCATTCCACTACTAATTGGCAAACTGTTACTCCTATTAACATTTGAAGATCAAAAAGTTAAAGCCAAAAGCAGACTTATTAACTAAGATGAAATAAACCAAGAGCCACGATCATTGTTATGTCTGTCATTGATGTTCATTGCTTCTAGTTCTTCTCAACAACTTCTTCCCTCCTACTTCATCGTTAAAAAAGAAGAAAGGCTTGGCCTTCTATCCGTTCCTGGCCACCTTCCGATTATATCAAAATCAACGTTTACAACCAAAAAAATTAAATCGGGAAGCGAAAATAGTGGGCAAGGATTGTTTATAGAATAGCATCAGATCTAACCCTCAGCCATATCGTTGCCTTTGAACCAGATCTGTCGATGTACCGAACCATCCCTTACCTTCGAACCAGATGATGAAATCGACCCCACCGCGGAGGAGACGGAAATATCAGAGGGGGGAGTCGCCGTCGACGGCTTCAAAATACGACGCCGACGAATCGGATATGGAAACACTGTCAATGGAGGGAGAAGACCAGCTTGCCATCGACCTCAACATCTCTTGCTGTTGATCGAGGGATACGATTGGACGAGAGGACGACAAACTTGATGTCGGACGGCCAAGGAAGATAGAGAGAGGTTGGAGGACCAAGTACCAGATTGGAGACGGAGGAGACAGCGACCGCCACCGGAGACGGTGGAGCAGGTGACCTGAGATGGAAGAGGTGTAAGCGACTGGAGAAAGAAGGGAGACGACTGAAATGGAGAAAGGAGGGTATTTTGGTCTAAAAAATTCCAGTCCCAGTCCCACCCACGAGTTTGGCCAATACCAAGTAATAAGCAATGCTTTGTACTAAACGCTCTTTTATTAGTAGGCTCTCCCAACCTCAATGTCAGTCCCTAACTCTGAATGCTTCGTACCAAATTAGGCCGAAGCAGTATAACGAGAAGGAGGTAGGCATATATTTGTATCCTTATCCAACCTTGCAAGTGATGTTGACCCTCAGAGCATAACAGGGCAATTTTGAAGAAACTTAAATGCACTTGAATAATTGTAGGGAACAACACTGGACCATGCCTAGGAACTCTGAGAAATGAATTTGAGAGACAGGTGACGAAATTAAAAATGGTGGAGGGGTGGTATGTCCTACAAGAGATGGAGAGAATTAAGGCGAGTCAGCGAGGTCACGAGGTTATTGAAGAAGCAATAAAGGAGGGTGTGTTCCTTCCTTTCTTTCCCTATGGCCACTGAGCCTCCTCACTGCGAAAATAACTTAAGATGCTTTGTTGTATATGTTGCCCACCCATTCATTTCTATCCATCTATTGCATTCAATTGTGGTCCTCAATCACAAATGGATGGCCTGTATAAATTTAGAGTTAGTAAAATTGGCGGTTTTATCTCAAAAGAGGACGTGCTCAGACTAGCATTTAGGGCAGGTTGATTCCGCCAGCCTACCTTTTTTTTTTAATTATTAATATTATTATTTATTTTACTCAAATATTATTTTGAATATTCTTATTATTGATGTTATTAGTAAATATAATTATTTATTTATTGATATATATTGATATATTATAGTTGATTAATATAATGTTAATATTTATTTATATTTATAGTTATAAAATTTAAGATTTTTTTTTATAAAAGTTAGGAATTTTTAAGAGTATAACATTAGCAATTTTTTTATCATACTAATATAACATTAGAAAATTTTTTATTAAAATTTTAAAAATATTTTTTTTAAATATTAAAAAAAATCTACCCCTAAAAGGGTGAGGTCAAGCTAACATTTTATTAGCCCGTTAGCTTACCTCTCTCAACTCGTAGGTTATGACAAGCTAACTTACTTTATCGGTACTACATAAACTACATTTAGTTGATCCCACTTCTTTTTTTTTAAAAAAAATTAAGATAGACACTAATAATTTAAAGTATAATAAATTTGTGACGTCTTATTTATACAAAAACTTTCATGTTATTAATCGATAAAGCTAATAACATCATTTCTTATTCATTCATATATGTTTCCTATATAGGGCCTATTTAGAAAACTCTTAAATTTATGTTTTAAAAGGGTTTTTGGCCTAAATTTCGGTTTAAACAAATTTTAAAACAAACGGCCATATTTATCCAAACTTCGGTTTGGACCAAATCATGGTTTTAGATAAGCTGGTTAGAGTAGCTTTTGGAACAGTAAAATAACTTATGAACTATTCAATTACTATTTTACCCTTACTTTTTCTTACACCCTCTCTCCTCTATTTTTTCCACTATCTCTCCTCTCTCCTCTATCTTCTTCACACTCTCTCCTCTATCTTTTTTACCCTCTTTCATCTCTCATACATATTTTTTTAGTAATTTTTCAATTACAAAATCCCTTTTAGTAATAACTATCCAAACACTCATTTATCCAGAACCACTTTTTTTCCCATGAACTATTATCTAAAAGACTTTTTTCATAAGCTGTCTAAAAGTCCGTTTTTTTTATAAGCTATTTTTAAAAATTTTATTCAAACAAACACATAGTAATTATCCGGGCCATAATATAAATATAGTTTAACTATATTGCGTGAACAAAATATATTAAGTTAAAAAGTAGTTATAACATTAAATATATGAAGGATTTGTAAATCTCTCCAAATACGCTATTTGACAAAAGATCATTGCATTAATCATGATGAATTAATTGCTTATAGAATTCAATTGTATGAGAGACAAAATAGGAAAATAAATATTAAATGCTATAGATATTAGTCTATTAAAGTAGATATATATATATTTTTTTTTTTTGAACCAAGGTAAATTGGGAGAAAAGAGCTTATATTATTGGTGGGCGTAGGAGTAAACTTCTATTCAAATTGAAATACTATAAATACAGGGTGTTTTGTACTATGAGATACATTAATGTAAGTGTCTTTAAAAAATATACATTATTTTTCTTTCATATAGCAAAAGCAGTTATATTTAAAACTAAGAATCCCATATTTATAACGTGTAAATTGATATATACAACTTATATTTTAATAATCTTTTATAAAACATAATTATAATTACATTAAATTCATTTAGATCTAAATGTCATTTCCCCTTCACTCAAAGTTAAGCGGTTAACTTGTACCAATGCCTTGTTTAGCTGTTTGGTATATGTGAAGAATCAGTTGCCAAAAGATTCCATGGACATGGTAAGGCTATTTGCAACATTTTGCATTTTCGAAATTTACTCATGATTAATGTCTAACATGTTTGGTATAAGGGAAGTAGAAATGTAATGTTCGACTTCTCTTATTTAGCATAATAGAAATTATTTTTATTTTTATTTTTAATATTTTGAATCATTTTAGTTTTATAAAAAAAGTTAGAAAATAAGATGATAGAAGTGGAAGTAAAATATTTTAGACTATTTTATCTCAAGTTATAAAATTTTTAGATAACTTTAATCCTTCATAAGTTATAAAAAAAATATTTTAGACCATTTTATCCTAAGTTATAAAAATATATACATAAATTATATACCTATTTTTATCCTACCAAATAAATTTTAAATATTTATTTACAGACTCATTCTATTTTTACTTTTATTTTAATTTTAAAAAAATTCTCCTACCAAATGTACTGTAGTAATAAAAAAGGAGTAATAATAATAAACAATGAAACAGTGTACGAGGTTTATTTTATTTGCTTCTTTCAATATATATATACTTTATCTATAAAATTAAAAAAAATCAAATTTTATCATATCATTTGATTTATTTCCATTTTCCACATATCATTTCATAAGCTCTGGACTTATATTTAGTTATTTAGTGAGAGAGTAACAAGAAAATATAAATATAAGTATCTAACGTTAAAATTTGTTTTTGTCCTAAATGAAGGGATGAATATATGGATAGATATGGGGGATTTTTTTTGGTTGGTGCTAGAATTTGTAGGAGGGGTTAGGTCACCCACTGTAAGATGAATTTTTTTTCCCTATATTATATTAATATTAAATAGAATGAACTATCAATTATTTTAAGGCTTAAATTTAAAAATTTAAAAGTTAAGATATCTTCTTAAATATTATAATTATAATTATAATAAAATAATATTTATTAAAAATTGAGCCCTACCCTCATATATGGAGGATTTTTTTTGTTGATATAAAAAAATTTAAGAAAATTAAATACCGATCTCTTATTAAAGTTAGAATATAATTCTAAAATTTAAAAAATATTTATAAAAAATTTATAAGATTATTTATCAAAAAACTATCACAATAATAATAAAAATTAAATTTACCTCCTATTCTTTATCATTTATCTCAATTTTCATCTAGATACGGAGGATCTGAACACATTGGAAAACAACTGGGGGATACGTGGTGCAGTAACTGCGGTGACCCAAAAGCCAAAGCATTCACTAGATACTTCTGACTTTATTACTATTACACAAAATCAGCCTTTTTATTTTAAAAAAAATAATTTTAATAAAGAAAATGAAAAAAAAATAAAAATAAAATTTTCTACTTTTTTTTTATTTAGTATAATATAAACTACTCCATTTATACTTCTACTTATAATATTTGATGTCATTTTAATTATATAAAAAATTTGAAAAATAAAATAATAAAAATAGAAGTAAAATATCTTAAACTATTTTATTCAAAATTATAAAATTTTTGAATAACTTTAATCTTTCTTAAATTATAAAAAATATTTTAAATTATTTTATTTAAATTATAAAAAAATTTAAATTTTGTATTTATTTTTATTTTACGAAATAAATTTTTAAAATTTATTTCTATTAAAAACTTCTCTCGTGAGTAAAAACCATGCACTCTCACCACAAAGAGAACTAATATAATAAAACATTGATTTTCCCAATGATGAGATCATTTCGCCGTAGCAATTGAAAGAGGCAGATGAATTCGCTTTTTTTTTAATCCTCATATTATAATATTTCAATTAAATTATAACAATATTAAACTTATTATAAAATAATAACTTTATAAATCTAGCATCACTTAATTAAAAATATGAGCTTTTTTATTTTTATTTTATATTTATAATTCTCTTTCACATATAACTAAGGATAAAATTTAAAAAAAAAATCTTTTAAGCTCTTATAATATAGACTAAATTTTTTTTAGAAGGATTCATATAATACAGAATATAAAAAATATTAATTATCTAAGTAATAGACTAATACAGCTCCATTCAACTATTAAGAAGTCGCCATTTATTCCCACTTATAATTTTATATTATTATGGTTTGCCTCTTAAAAAATATATAGTAATTTTAAGTAATCCAAATATTACTCTAAACATAATACAAGTCACTGCTTGAGGTTAACTTACATTGGAAAAACGTGGTAAGATATTATTTGAGATTAAAAATTCACATACTCATGACATAACAATTAAAAAATGCATGCCTCTACATCAAAATTACCTCTTCATTTATAACTAAATTTAAATTCAATTTATCTCTTTTTACGATTTAATTTAAAATCAAAATTAGAATATACTACTCCTATATAATAAAAGTATATTCAGTTCAATATACAAAAAAAAAAAAACATGTTTAATTAATGTTAACAAATACCGGTAAAAGGGTATTTGTAGAAAGAAGACGGCAAATGGATCCACCATGTTCATCATGTTGGACCACGAGAGGAGTATACTATGCAGCACCATAAATGCTTCTATTTTTTTTATCAATACACCATAAATGCTACTCTTTTGCATTGGAAGAAAACGACCTAACAGTACTCATTCTCTATAAATGTTTTGAGTTTTAAATTCATTTCAACGTTATGTTAATTTTTTTTTTATTTTTTAGTATACCTAAAAAATTAAAGGGTTAATATCTAATTTTATTCTATAAATTTTTTGTATAGAAATTGTAGGTATCTAAATTTTGTTCAGATCAATATTATCTTAGAATTATTAAGAACTAATAAAATTATTTTAATTGTTAAAAAATTAATATTAACGGTTAATATTTTTGTCGACAAATAATAATATTAGTCATCTTTTTAACACATTGATTAAAGAAAAGTTTATGAATACCCATGTTGCACAAAATTGGATGTAGTTCCAATAAAATCAATGTTCCTAAGATAGGATGAAATTGACTTTGCCTTGCTTGGCTATTTCCTTATAGGCATTGAGAGGGACAGATGAAATGAAAGTGCAAATAATGTAAATAAGAGTCCAAATATGTACAAAGTTATAAGTAGAGAAGAAGGAAAAAGCCAATGGTTTTGCCCAAAATGAAATAAAGCCGAAAGGAGCTTACTGAAAACAAGCCCTTTTGTATGCCTTAAACAACAAAATTTGCTGTTTCCAAGGTGAGCGTTCATTCTCAAAGTTTCTTTAGATTTTTTGCAGAGAAACTGCAAATTCAGTTTGAAGCCAAAAACATCTACCCTGTCTTGCTTGTTTTAGATGCTAACCTCTTACTATTATCTCATTTTCTATTTCTTCAATCTGTCCAATTCATCATTACAAGCCGCCAACTTCTTTTTTTATTATTATTTAATGCTTATCTTACTATCTTTAATTTGTAATGTTAAAATTTTATTCCGTAGAAATAATAATATGATTTAAAACGGGTTTAGAAACATAATTTCTCAGAAGATATGAAGGAAACCTCTTGTTAGATCCTATTGTTTTTAAGACGTTCATTTAAACATTTATTTATTTTTTTAATTATATATAGTATTGAAATGATTTCATTTTATCTTACAATAAAAAGTAATATTATCTCATTATTTTTAAGACGCCACCTTATTCAGAAGGCATTAATAATTTATGCATAATGCTAATTGCCGAATTAAAATCTAAAGGTTCAAAATTTAAGTAAATCAAAGTTTACCCTCTGCAATAATACGGGTCTTTTAGATTTTCTCATTCAAATCCCCATTCAAAGTTAAATAAGAATATATAATAAATAGCAAGGCAACCCAATCCTGAGTCATATCTTCTTATCTTAATAAATATAAATAATGTGATAACGATAATTCTATTTGCAAAATAAAAGAACTTTTTGCAGGGAAATTTGTAGCTGGATGTGAGAAGCGGCAGTGTACTCTGGAAACGTTCGCAGACAATGCTTTGCTTGTCGCAATCGTTTGATAATTAAGTTATACGAAAAGCCGATGCCCTTTTCCTTCTGCAACGTCCTCTTCCATTAAACTCTCTCTCTCTCACCTTCAGCTACTCAACCCATTTTGCTTCATCTTCTTCTCCCCGAACAAAAAGCCAGAAACTTCAGTCACTGCCGAATTTTTCACAATGATTTCTGGAGCAAGCGGCGTCGCTTGGATGGACGAAAACAGGGAAGGAGACGACTCTGCTGCTCCTTCTTCATGGGCCAACGTGAACGCCAACATCAGCATCAACAAAAACCAAAACCAGAGCCATTCTGGTTTTGTTCAGAACAAGAACGAGATGGGTTCTCTGTGTGCTCTCAAACCCATGCTTGAAATCGATGACGATTGGTACATCGCGAACAATGGTATCCAAAATCAATCAGATATTATCAGAGGCATCACTTTCTCTCATAGCTTCGGTGACCAAGATGTTTTATTGCTGAACCCAGTAGATTCGTCCCATTCATGTTCCCCATCTACCACCGTCTTCAACAATCTCGACCCATCTCAGGTTTCGTACTTTCTTCCTCCGAAACCCACCTTATCGTCTCTTCTTAATGTCGTCCCCAGTAACAATCCTTTAGACCATGGTTTTGATGTGGGTTGCGATGTCGGGTTTCTTGAGGCTCAAGCTTCCGGCTCTAGCCCTCTGCGAGGCTTCAACGATTTCAGCTCAAATAACAACCAGATAAACCTTCCTAATTTATGCTCCAACCCACAACTCCCAACGTCAGGTGTACCCCAGGCAACCGAAAGCAGTTTTTCGGGTTTTCGGGGTTTCGAGGAAGGTCCTGGAAAACCGCTATTCCTAAATAGACCGATCTTGAGACCCCTCGATTCATTACCTCCATCGGGAGCTCAACCCACTCTATTTCAGAAGAGAGTGGCTTTCAGAAAGAAGCTGGCCAGTAACGATACTCAGAAAGATGGAGGAAAGAGTGAGATCGGAGGGGGCAACGAGAAGAAGAGGAAGATGGGTAATTGGGAAGAGGTGAAAGACGCTAGCTTTGATGGGTCGGGGTTGAACTACGATTCCGATGAGTTGACGGAGAATACGAGGACCGAGGAGAACGGCAAGAACGGAGGAAACAGCTCGAATGTGAACAGTGCGGTGACTGGTGGTGGTGATGCCGGCGATAAGAAGGGGAAGAAGAAGGGATTGCCGGCGAAGAATTTGATGGCTGAACGACGTCGTCGGAAGAAGCTCAATGATAGACTCTATATGTTGAGGTCCGTTGTTCCAAAGATTAGCAAGGTAAGAAATTTTTACCCCACTTCTTCCTCTTAATAGATGATTTGATTCTTTTAGAGATTATCTAAATGTGTGCTTTTTACTCTGCTCTTTGATCTGACTTTCATATTTTTGGTTGTTTTTAATTCCAAGTTTATCAAGGCAACTTTGAAGTTGATAAGCTGCTTACTTGTCTCCTTTTTCTTCAAGTTCTCATTTGCATATCGAAGGGTTTTTTTTTCCCCAAATAAGTTGAATATGATACTACCCAACTTGATCTGGGAACAACCTGGGTAAAGATTATGTCACCACTTAGAGGAAGCTAATATAACATTTACTGTTTAATTGTCCTTATTCTATTGCAGATCGGCATCGCTATTTGTCGATTGTTTTGTACTTCTCTTTGATCTTGGTTTGCAGGACTACTGCTAATGAAGCTGATGATTTATCTAACTTCATTTTCTTCAGACTGGATCTGATTTAAGTTTTTCCCTCTGTTGTTTCTTTTATGAAATATCTTTTGCCCAATGTATATATTGACATGAGATCCTAAGTTCAATGCTATGTAACGTGCCTTTGAAACTTTGATTGTTTTTACATGCCTTTGTTTGAATAGATGGACAGGGCTTCAATCCTTGGGGATGCAATTGAGTACCTTAAAGAACTCATACAAAAGATCAATGACCTCAATGTTGAATTGGAGTCAACACCTCCTGGCTCTTCACTGAGTACTCCTTCCCCGAGCTTTCATCCTCTGACACCGACTCCGCCAACATTGCCCAGCCATATGAAGGATGAACTTTGCCCTAGCTCATTGCCAAGCCCTAATGGCCAGCCTGCGAGGGTAAAGTATCGTCTATTCTGATATTATCGTGGACGTATCATTGACATGCATGTTTTTCCCCCTGTCTATTGCTGTGAGATAATATATTGTAGGTGTAATTATGGTTGTGTTGGATATATCGATCACGACATCTTGCTTCCCTTGTCGTCTTGGATGCCTAGATTTGATGCTGATATTTAGTAAGTCGCCATATGATTATATGGCGATACCTAGATACCACCACCATGGTATCATATCCGAACAAAAATTAATATTTGATGACGTCTAAAAGGGGATATATAATCATTTGCTACAAATTACCAACTTTACCCTTGCCTTGAAGGCAAAAGGTGTCCTTAATGCATTGAATCTTAAACACCTGAGGCAAGAGGTGCTAGAAAGGTGCCATGCAAGTAAAGCGGTGTGCCGATTGATATGATGTGGTTGTGGTCCATTCTAATCATTGATATCTTCTTTGTTTTGTTGATCATTTGCGTTATTGTGTGGTTGAAGTCCATGATGTCTTCATTGTTTTGTGTTTATTTATGAAACCCTAAAAATCTAATAGCCTAAATAATCTTTTAAAATAATTATCTTATTTTAAAATAATTAGGCGTGGAAGATGCAACCCAAGAACAATAGAAAAACTTTATGATACTTGATTGAATGCACCACCTATCATAATGTGAGTGGTGCTAGTCATGTATTGTGCCTCGACGTGCACCTTTCACATTAGGGTATCATTGAAAATTCAAGAAAATGGTGGGGATTAATATCTTAGATTTTACAATGAGATAATGGATTATAGGTGTAATTGAGTAATTTGGGTGCTGGATGAATTGGGATCTTGATCTTGACATCTTGCTTCCCTTCTCGTCTCGAATACCCAAATTTGATACCTATATTTGGTTAGTTCTCATGTGACTTTATGGTGATAATTAGGTACCACCATGGTATGATATGCGAACAAAAATCGATATTCAACACCTAAAGGTGATAGAAACCTTTGCTACAAATGACCACTTTTGCCCTTGCCTTGCAAGTAGTCAAAGGCAAAAGGCACCCTTAACCCTTAACGTGCTGAATCTCTAAAACACCTTAGGCAAGAGGTTTTAGAAAGACCAATGTGCAAGTGAAGCAAGATGCTAATATATTATGGTTGCAGCCCACTGTAATCATCAATATATATTTTCTTTTTTTCTGTTTCTTTAATGCAATATTTTCTCTGTTTTGTTGACTATGTGTTATAGTGTGGCTGAAGTCCATGATGGCTTTGCGCTATTGTGTTTGTTTACAAAATCCTGAAAACCTAATATTCTAGATAATGTTTTAGAATAACAATCACTATTATACTCTATTCTCTTAAATCTAAAAGATCCGGTTGTGCTCTTGAGGTTGGGTTTTGTTAGTTTCCTATTTTGTCCCGGTACCATTTTTATATTTTTGGTTGGGCCAATAAACTTTCCTTATTGTTTTCAAACACAAAGGCCCTTAAGACGTGCCGAAAAGGCCACATCAAAACCCATCGTCCGGGGATTCAACTGGCGAAAGGGTGAGACATGCAACTATTTGGAGTGTGTTCGATCTTGGGGAGTATCACTTTATTGTGGTTTCAGTCGCGGCATTTGGGGAGGCATCCTAGCTCCTCGGTATCTAGGTTTACGCTTGAGGGTAATAGACGACTCACTCTGCCTGATATTGGTATCGTCTAGGAAGAAAGGAGACTTCGCCCTGCCTTTAGATCATGGGTGAACCTAATCTCTTTTCAAAAATTTATTTATAAAAAAAAACAGGAAGAAAAGGCCACATCAAATTTCATCAAAGGCAACCAACGTCTCGCATGATATGAGAAGCGCTAGCCATGAATAACACCTCATGTCAGTCTCTTCGGTGCAACGGTGACTGCCTTTATAACGTCAGGTTATATTTGAAAACTGAAATAAATGACTGATGAATGTCATAGATAGATTTTTACCGATCTTACATTTCTCATAATGGTATATTTCAAGGGACATGTGATATGATTGATATGGTTTAGTTAACCAAAGGCCTTCTGTAGTTCTATGTGTTTGTTCATGAGATGATCTTGTTATCCTACTATCAAATTTAGAAATTTTAATTTGTTTACTAGCAGGGTCTAATGGTACAACTAGCGTACCTGTTTCTTAATACAGTCATGTAACTTGTATTTTTTTCACTCCTTACATAGATTGAGGTTCGGATGCGCGAAGGAAAAGCAGTGAATATCCACATGTTTTGTGGTCGCAAGCCCGGTCTCTTGCTTTCAGCAATGAAGGCTTTGGACAACCTCGGGTTAGAGATCCATCAAGCTGTTATTAGCTGTTTTAATGGATTTGCCATGGATGTCTTTCGAGCTGAGGTATGACTCCTTTTGTTACCAATTCCTACAAATCAGTTTTAACTTGTTTAACCGCTAGTGAATTTTATATCCCATCTATCTGGAGAATCATGTAACCTTGTACGAGCAACCTGGTATGATGATCATCATGTAACGTTGTAATTTGCCCCTGATATTCTTCTTATGACTTATAAGAAGATGCCGTTTATGTAGCTTCAGCAATGGAAGGAAGGTCAAGATGTTCCTCGTCCGGAGCAAATCAAAGCAGTACTGTTGGAGTCAGCTGGCTACCATGTCTCGAACTAGGTCTTTTGGACGAGATACAGAGACTTTTAGTTAAACATATCTTTTTCTTTTTCTTTTCCTCTTTTTTTTTTTTTTACTTTTTCTTCTTCTAGCCATCAAGTTACAATTTCGACTCTTTTAGATCGGATACTAGGAGTGTTTTTCTCGCTTTAGAATTCAAATAAACTATGAATGGTATGTAGTTGCATCAGTTTTAAGTGGAGAGATTTTCATGTTAGTGAACCAAATTGAGCGCGCAGAGCAGTAGTTGTGTTTGAATTATTGGACCAACTCAATCCTTAGCGGATTTTCTCTTTAATTGGCCCAAGTTTGCCCGTATGGCCATATGCTTCTTTTTTGTTTGTTTAGTTAGAAGCAGTTACACCAACGGGGGTTGGTCCGAGTGGTAAGCGGCTCGGTATCGCTTAAGCGAGGTCTCGAGTTCGAGCCTTGGCGTACGCAGAAAATCCCCGTTGGGAGACTCACCCACCATAGCCAGGTGCGCGACGCGGGTCGGATCCGGATGTAGTCGGGGCAAAGCTCCGGTGAACCGGGTGGGCAACCAAAAAAAAAAAAAAAAGTTAGAAGCAGTTACTAATAGTTTGAGATTATAATTGGGATCTAACTTGCGGCTTTCTATCCGATGAGCCTCTTTAAACTGTTGCTTTTAAGATTACTCTAATCTTATGGGGCCATATAAGGAGCCTAATTCCGGATCACTTTGATTGTCTCATTATTAATATTGCTATAAATATCAGATATAAAATTTATAATAAGTTCCGCTGTTTATAATTTATAAATAATATATTTTTTTAGTTTTAAATGTAATATTTAGTTTATAATGTAATTTATATTAAAAAATATATTTTATATTTAAAATTAGAAAGATTTTTTTTCAAATTTTGTGTAAAGTAAGAATTTTAACGTAGTTAAATAAAAAGATACAGTTTTGAGGCGTATGATTCAAAATTCCTAGGTACAGCGAATTTTTTTATTCTTGAAAAATGTAACTTATGTTTTGAATCAAAGAAGTGTATTTAACCTAATTGTCCGTAGGTTCAACTGGCGAAATAGTGAAACATACGATTATTTAGAGTGTGTTCGATCTCTGAAAAATATTATTTTATTGTGGTTCTAGTTCGTAGCATTTGGGGAGATATCTTAACTCTTAGATACTTAAATTTACATCTGAGGGTAATAGATAGTTTACCCTACTTGATATTAGTATCGTCTAAGAGGAAGGGATACTTCGCCCTACTTTTAGATTATAGGTAAGTCTAACTCCTTCTCAAAAATTTGTTGTCCAAAAAAGAAAAGAAAAGAAAAGTGTACTTAATTTAAAGAAAGAAAAAGGCGCGATATTGACTATCTAATTAACTCCATTTTTTTTTTTCAAAAAAACGGGCCACTTATCACTACTTAAACATGTCAACTCATTTAGGGCCTGTTTGGTTCCTTTTCAAATCATAGTTTGAAAAGGACTTATGGCCCAAACTTTGGTTTGGGGAAATTTTAAAATAAACAGCCATATTTATCCATAAGTGCTTTTGGGCAAAACGATAGTTTAAAATCATGGTTTTAAATAAGCTATTAAAACTAACTTTTTCAACAGTAAAAGAGCTTATGGACTATCCAATTACTATCTTACCCCTACTTTTTTTTACACCCTCTCTCCTACTTTTTCTTA
Organism: Leucaena leucocephala; assembly: GCA_037074615.1. Taxonomy (NCBI): domain Eukaryota; kingdom Viridiplantae; phylum Streptophyta; class Magnoliopsida; order Fabales; family Fabaceae; genus Leucaena; species Leucaena leucocephala. Next base: position 2,670,598 of record CM073537.1, read on the forward strand.
CACACTCTCTCCTTTCTCCTCTCTACCCTCTCTCCTCTCTCTTCTCTTTTCTATACCTCTCTCCTCTCTCTTACTTTAAATCAAATCATACCCTTTTTGGTAATTTACCAATATAAAAAGTCATTCTAAAAATAACTATCCAAACACTTATTTATTCAAAACCACTTTTTTTTCATAAACTCTTCTCTAAAAGCCCTTTTCTATAAGCTGTCCATAAGCCCTTTTTTTTCATAAGTCCTTTTTTAAAATCCTATCCAAACATGCCCTTAACCTACACTAGTTGGGTTAAAAACAATATTAGCCAAAAAATATGAAAAAAACATGGGGAAATTGGGATAAATTCCCATTTGATAAATTAATTAAGGAATAGGACCCAAAAAAACGTGAAGTCATGAAGTCCTCTGAAGTAAATTAGTAACAACATAAAATGACAATTTTGCCCTCTTGACCCTACATCTCTCTCTTTATGATTCATAGCCTCCATCTCCCTCTCTTTAGGCGACGGCGAGCCACAACTACAGAGAGGAAGACAACAATTGAGTGGATACACGTTTATAACTTGATGGGGTTTTGTTAGATTCAAAGGCTGAGACAAAAGAAAGTGAAAAATGGCAAGATTATAGAAAGAATGAAGGTCAATGGTTTTCTTGTAATTAACTTGGCCACAGCTCGTGTGTGCTTTCTTCAACGATGATTGCCTTTCCCAACTTGGGCGGGACATGACCTAGGTCGTGAGCTAGTTTTGTTGCTTAAGTCTAAATAATTTGAGTTTTGTATGGATATTTTGTTGAGAAAGAGAGTCAGCAGCAACATCGGTTTTGCCGGCTTGTTGTTCTCATGATTTGAGTCATGTAATTTCATCCTGTCGTGTCGTTCTTGGAGCATCATCACCCAACCATTTTTTAGAACCGACTTAGATGAATCGCGTCCTTCTTGAATGATTTTATGATGATTGATTTTTGTTTCTTGTTTCTTGTCATTGGAGTTTGAAAGGTGAAGGAGAAGATGTCATTAGAAAAGATCTGGAGTTTTCCGTCACTGCTATCCTTTGTCGTCGTTATGGCTCACCGTCACCAGAAGAGAGTCCCTAAATGGAGGATGTGAATCAGAGTGAAGAGAGATGTAGGGTCAGGAGGGCAAAGTTATCCTTTTACGCGGATACTTATTTACCCCAAAGGACCTCATGCTTTATATTTTTCAAGATCCTATTCTCCAATTAACTGCTCAAAAAGGAATTTATCCTCAATTTTTTCAAAAAATATCCCTAAGTTTCAAATAAAAAAATTAAAGATAAATAGGTCTTTTGAATTTCATTTAATCCTAATATATATATGTCAAACTTATAAATTTACAAGTTGAATTGCGTTATTTATATGCCAAATTTACAAATTAATATTTATAAGTTAAATTTTTTATAAGTTGAGTTACATTGTTATCACAGAGACAAGGTGCTGTTTAAAACTTCATCTATTTCAAGGCTAAAAAGGAGACTGTGAAAGCAAACTGGAAATCATAGCCAAGTCTAACGAGGACGTTACCACTTTCTTATTGCAAGTGGATAATCAATTCTATAAACGTTGGTTTTGGCAAAAATCAAATAAACATCCCAGTCATCCTCAAATCAATTAGTCAGCTAAAACCATGGTTTATAGATAAAATATGTTATAATAAAATCTATTTTACTCAAAATCATAGTTTCTAATCAATTTTAACCAAAATCTATTCTCCTATCACAAATCTAAACACAAATATTTGGTCTCACTTGCAAGTAAAGTAGGCCAACCATGTGTAAAAAAAACAAAGAAAAGAAAACATGATTGGGGCTTAAAATAAGACATAAACACAAGAATGCTCTCTATGTAGGATGTATATGCTTCATCCTCATCAATGACCCTCTGGGGTAGGGTCTCTTCTATCTTCAGGAGGCGATCTGACTCATCCATTGAGACTTTCTCAACAGGAATACCAGTCCAAGAAGAAACCGTGTGTTGGATGTCAGCTTCAGTAACAACTTTGCTCATCTCATTGCCTTTCTCTACAAGCAGTAAGACTTGTGCCCTAAGATACATTTTTCTATCTTGTAGCTCTCTCGCCTACGAGGAAATTCATGTGCCATCAGTCCATTAATTATTGGCTAAACAAGATTTTGAATTATTAGCAGATAAAATCACTTGATTAAAACAAGGAAAATGTTGATACTATACTCTAAGTGACTGTTTGGAAAACTCTCGGACTAAAATTTAAAAAAAAAATTTGACCTAAATTTTAATTTGAAAAAAAATTTAAAATAAATAACTATATTTATCCAAAAGGGCTTTTGGACCAAACCATGATTTAAAATTAAGGTTTTAGATAAACTATTGAGACTAGCTTCTGAAATAGTAAAAGAGCTCATGGACTATTCAATTACTATTTTACCTTTATTTTTTCTTACACCCTCTCTTCTCTCTCTTTTCCATCCTCTCTCCTATCTTTTCTCCACCTTCACTCCTCTCTCCTCTCTCTCTTCTCTACTCCCTCTCCTCTCTCCTTTTTTTAAGAAAATTATATCTGATAATTTTCCAATTACAAAAGTCCTTCTGGTAATAACTATCTAAACACTTATTTATTCAGAATCACTTTTTTTCCATATGCCTTTCTCCAAAAGCCATTTTCTAAAAGCTGTTCAAAATCCATTTTTTTAATAAGTCTTTTTGTAAATTCTTATCCAAATAGACCCTAAGTTATTCCTCTAGTTCTTAATATAATAGCTAGTTAACTTTTTAAAAAAAAATTAAGGAAACCAAATAAATAAGTTACTTATAACTAATTTGGGTAGATTAAGGAATGTATAATAGGAATTTATTTTGAGGGGTTAAATTTAGTCATAATTAACTGATTTATTTAGTTTTTTTAATTTACCTAAAAAAATCAACTAGCTCTTGTATTATGGAGTATTATAAAATTAAAGAAAACCGCCGTTCTTTTCTGTAATAAAGCCAAAGATTGTCTCCTTGTAAACATACAACAAAACCAAACAAGTAGTCTTAAAGTAAAAGGCATTACCTTTTCAAAGTCTCGGTTCCGGACGGCTTCTACTATCTCCTTCCCAATCTGCATGACCTCTTTGTTGAGCTCTCTAGGTAACTAGAATGACATAAACCCAGCTTAAGTAAACACAAAACTAATCAATAAAAGAACTGCTAGCTAAGGTTAAAAAAAATACACAAGAGACCTGTGCTTGTTCAAGTCGAACCCGGGATCCAGCCTCATCAAGCAAATCTATAGCTTTATCTGGTAGAAATCGATCGCTGCAGTGAACATAATTATTTAGAAACTAGAAATTACTTGGTTAAAATACACTGCAAGAAGAAGATAACAAGCTTCAAGGAGCATCTAATTAATCTAAAGATACTGCACAGGCTAAATTAGAGATGAAATTTAAAAAGAGGAAAGAAGACTATTAACAATGTACCACACCAGCTTCATTCATGCAACCTTGTATGCTCCATCTAAAGAAGAAAATATAAGGTAAGAAAGAAAGCAAAAGTAAATTGCAACAAACCTGATATATTTGTATGACAGCTGAGCAGCAGCTACAAGAGCTTCATCAGTGTACCGGAGTTTGTGGTGAATCTCATAACGTTCTCTAATTCCTTTCAGAATTTGTATCGTCTCATCCACAGTAGGTTCTGGTAATTTAACGGGCTGGAATCTCCTCTCCAATGCTGGATCTTTTTCAATGTGTTTCTTGTATTCATCCAGAGTTGTGGTTCCTATGCACTGCTGTACAAATCATTAAGCATATACTTATTTAGTCTAATTTCAAAATAAGCAGCAATAACTATAACTACTTATTAATGGTCAATTCAGTAAAGGCTTGCCAAGGACTCCATTAACAGTTGGTCTAACTTGATCATTTGGAATTCTAAGATTAGAATTGCTTAGGAATTTCACATTCCAAACCTCTGTGAGTTATTACTTACTACCTATATCCTTAATATAAGATCTATTTAACTAATTTTAGTAGATTAAAGAAATTAGTTAAACTAACTATTTATAATAATTGTATGTTAGTTTTCCTAAAATACCCATTTTAATAATGTGCATTTGAACTACTCCTTAAAAAAAAATTCTTAATATGTGTAATCATATAGGGATCCTTTGGGGGGAAATTATAATTTTAGAAGACAAAATAAATTGGAGTTATATATTTAAGACCAAAGTAGACTTCTCATCTAGCTCTTATATTTAGGACTGGAGGGAGTATTATTTTATTAATTCTATCTTTATGCCAACAATAATTGTAATTATCCATGAGAATTGGCAATTGATAGCTGACCTAAAGCAGCCTTTTCTTATGTTCAACAATGGTTTCACTTCAAAGCACATTAATATCGCACGACCACAGAATAAGATTAAGCATTCCTTTTGTAAATTATGAACACACCAGGGTAGTGAGTGGAATGAGCGTCAGATAAAAAATTTCTTCGTGCACGCGCGCACACCCACATACATATATGTGTCACTTCTCAGCTTATAGATAAATAGGGAGAAGACGAGAAAGGAAGAAGAGGAAAAGAGAGGAGTACCTGCGTGTGACTAAGGGCGTTGGTGAGGCGAATGCGTGTGGAGCAAGGAAAAAGGAAATTCGAACGAGTTGGAGAATGATCTAGGTTTCTCCTCTCTCTGTTTTTCTTTTAATAATCCAATTATTAAAAGATATATTTTATTTTAATTATTATTTTGTTATTTTATAAAGATGAAATTTAAATATACTTATTTTAAAAGTTATCCACATATTAAAATTTAATTAAATATAGATAATATCTAAATCGTTCAATCTTTTAAGTTATTATTTACGTCCTATAGTATTACTTAGAGATATTTCATCTGTCCGTGTACCATTTTTTATACTTTATTAATGTGTAGAATGAATTTTAAAAAATAGCATTTCTCATAAAGTATTTTTTTTATACAAATTTTTTAAAAAGAGATTGAACTCACCCACAATCCAAAAGTCATAAAATATTTTTTTTGTTGCCTACCCGGTTCATTAGAGCTTTGCATATAGATTGAACGCACCTGGCTATGGTGGGTGAATCTCCTAACAGAGATTTTCTACATACGTTAAAGCTCAAACTCGAGACCCCACTTAAACGATACCGAGTCACTTACCACTCGGACCAATTCCCGTTGGTAAGTCATAAAACGTTATATATTCATTAAATATATACCCTAGGACCAACGGGGGTTGGTCCGAGTGGTAAGCGGCTCGGTATCGCTTAAGCGAGGTCTCGAGTTCGAGCCTTGGCGTACGCAGAAAATTTCCGTTGGGAGACTCACCCACCATAGCCAGGTGCGTGACGCGGGTCGGATCCGGATGTAGTCGGGGCAAAACTTCGGTGAACCGGGTGGGCAACCAAAAATATATATATATATATATATATACCCTAGGCCACAAGCCCACAACTGACTTTGGGGTAGTGTTCGTTTTTTTTTTAACCCTCGGTACTCCACCCCACCCCCACACAATAAAAAGGGAAAATAAATAGCCTTTTTGTTTCTATTCTCTATTTTTTTTCTCTAAATAATTTTATAAAACTATTTTTAAAAATAAGTTCTGGAAATAAAAAAATAAAAAAAATATGTTCGGATAATTGTTTTAAAAAATGCATTTAAAAACAAAAATATAAAAACTTATTGAAATAATTGTTCTTAAAACCAACTTTAAGAATTAAAAAAATATGACGTAGTCGTCGTCAACCATGGGGTGGCGACAATTAAAAATGATAGTAGTCATTGTTGGTCATCGCTGACAGTGGTTGTCCCCAGTCGACGACTGGCAACCATGGTGGGAGTTGTCATAGGCCAACGATAGTGGTGGCCATCAGTCGGCAACCATCGTGGTGGCCCTTCTTGTTTGACAATGATGACGATCATCCTCAATCGATCACAGTGGTTGTCACCTTCGTCGAGTGACAACGAACAACCATAGTGGTCAGCGGCGACAGCGGTGGTTGTCGTCTGTTGTTAAGTGACGGTAAATGGCTGTGTTGGTTGCCCACAGTGATGCGGCGACGGTGGCATTGTGTCGTCATTGGTCGTCGAAACGACGGTGGTGATTGACGATGGCGACAACCGTGGTCGACGTCATTGGTGGTGGTTGTAGTGAGTCGTTGTCGGGTGATGATGAACAGCAATAGTAATGGATGGTGCTTATTATTTTATTCATATCTATAAATAAATACATTAAATTGAAACTCATTGAGGCCCAAAAGTAATATATTTTTTTTTCATTGAGGCTCAATTCAAAAGATTAAATTGAAAAGATTATTTAGGAGAATGCAAGTATTACTCAAAGATTAGCAAATGGTGAAATAAATTTTGAAGTTGTTGTTCAATCAGTTATGTGGATATATATCCCACGAATACATTTGGGAGGGTTCGAGAAAGTACACTCGACATCGCCTGCCCATTCAAAACCCAACCTTAGCAGCAATACTAGTGCCTTGGCGAATGCATGAGACCCAATAGAATCTGCTCCAGTCCAATAAAATTGTCACCAATATAAATGGTTTTAGGTACAAATTAATCTTTTGGCCCTTCCTCGTATAGAAGAAGTTGAGGTTGACACCTAGGAATAAAAATCTTGTATAGGTCTCAGCATTGTGTTTTTGATGTCCGAAGGAGTAACAGCTCGGAGTGCTGAAAGAGCTGACATTGTCAAACCAGCTGATGATATGATGAATGAATGTGAAGTAGAAATCATATTCGCTGATGTTGGTGATCTCTTATGCTCATGACCATCCATTCCTTTCCCATGCCGCTTCTGAACGAGGGACATGAATTGGCAGGAAGGACACAACGTCTTGACTAAGAGACTCACTTGGAAGGATGTTGCCCCGAAGAACAATTCGCAAGGATAGGACAGGAAAAATAGTACTCACCGCACACAAAGATAAGAAACCACGCAGGTGTGGCCTAACTAGTGGTTACCTTACTTCTCTTAACCAAGTGGTAGGGGTTCAAAACCCACCTTTAAACTTAGAAAATATATCGTGGCCACCCGTTTATCTTCAAGTGAAGGCTCCATCGCAAAGGAATTAGTCACTGCTATTAGGTGATACTCTTATATCTACCAAAAAGATAAGATTAAATTGAGGTAGAAAAAGAGGAAGAAGGCAAGAAGAGTGTAAGATGCAAGAGACAAAAGAATGAGGGAAGGAAGTCGAGAGAAAGAGGAGTACGTAACGTGCATGACTGCATGACTGAAGGGCGTTGGTGCGGCGAGAATGCGTGTGCAGCAAGGAACAAGGAAGTCCTATTTTGTCCGCACCCCACAAATCAATACTCCCCCTTCATTTTTTTAATATAAAATCCAATTATTTTTTTTTATAAATTAAAAAAACTAAATAGATCAATTATAATTAGTCAACTAACTCTTATATTAATTATAATTAACAAATTAATTTAATTTTTTAATCTATCCAAAAATATCAACTAGCTCTTATATCAAAGAACGAGATAGTAATAATAATCATACTTAAAAAAAATTCTTCTTATTCTTTCTTACAATTTAAATTTGGGAAAGTTTTAATAATAATAAAGGGAATTCAAATTTTTTGTAAAAAAATATGGCATTGATAGTGATTGGATTCCAAATTAAGAATTGTTATCTTGAGTCATTATTTGGGAAAAATAAGAAGCAAAAATTTAAGGAAAAAATCTCTCATGCAGGATGATTTGGTGCCAGATCCAGAAATGTTATTTGAGGGAAAAAAAATGAAAAATCATTAACAGTGTGTTGAACCCAACATATAGGCAAGTTGTTTACGTTTCATTTCGTTAAACTCTCAAATATTACTGATAAAGTGAGATTAGAGAACTTTATAAAATAGACGTAATAAAATTGATATAAGCATATTATATTTTAATATTATTTCATTTGAATTAAATAGAGAAGAGGGGAGGGGAGGGGAGGGGGAAATATACTGTAATTATCGATACTGTAAAGCAAGTGGATAACCAATTCTATATACTACTATATGGTAATCAAGATCATGATTTTTATTAATAAGCTTCAACCAAAATCCATTCTCCCACCACAAATGCGCAGACAACCAGTAACAGCAAAAATATTTGGTCTATTAGAAAAAAAGAAACCACCATGACTAGAGTTTAAATAAGAAATAAAGACAAGTCTCTACACATTTTATACAGGGATAGCCATCCCCAAGGTCTCTGGAGTACCACTGCTTCCATTCAACACAATCACATTTCCGTTAGAATCAACGTCCACTATAACAGAATCATCCTCTTTGATCTCCCTTAATTGCAAGCATCTTCTCCGCCATGTTGTCTTCCAAAAGTCTCATTATGGCTCTTCTTAAAGGCCTCGCTCCATAACTGGGATTATAACCTTCCTCCACCACTCTATCCTTAAATCTTTCTGTCAGTTTAAGTCCAATTTCTTTGTCTTTTAATCTGTCAAAGACTTCCTTCAGCTTTCAAAAACTCTGGCTTAAAGTATTGTTTCCATTCCTCAGTCACCAAACTCTTGATACGGTTATAACTGTTGTCCTTCTCATCATAGTGAAGGTCGAATCCTATTCGACGGCCACCTTTCTCAATCACACTGCTTCCTACGTTTGAAGTCATTATAAGAAGCGTGTTCTTGAAGTTCACAGTTCTGCCCTTACTGTCTGTCAACCTTCCATCTTCAAGGATCTGAAGCATCATGTTGAATACATCAGGATGAGCTTTCTCAATTTCATCAAAGAGGACAACACTATAAGGCCGCCGCAGAACCGCATCGGTCAACTGCCCGCCTTCGGTGAACCCGACATATCCAGGAGGTGAACCAATAACCTTGGCTATAGTGTGCCTTTCCATAAATTCACTCATGTCAAACCGAATCATGGCTTCCTCAGAGCCAAAGTAATATGCAGACAGTGCTTTTGCCAACTCGGACTTCCCTACACCAGTTGGACCAGAAAATATGAGGCTAGCGATTGGACGGTTCGGGTTCTTCAACCCGACCCAAGCTCGGCGTACAGCCCGACTAATGGCTTTTACTGCTTCATCTCTACCATCTTAAGGAGGCGATCAGATTCATCCGTTGAGACTTTTTCAACAAGAATACCAGTCCAACAAGAGACTATATGTTGTATGTCAACTTCAGTAACAACTGGACCTCCATCTCCTGCCTCACTCTCAGCCATGCTCATCTCCTTGCCTTTCTCTATAGCTGCTGAGATCTGTGCCTTAAGATCAATTTCTCTATCTCGTAGCTCTCCCGCTTACTCACAAATTCATGTGCCATAAATCCATTAATTCTTGACCCAAACTTGATTAAAACGAGAAAAATATTGATACTATACTCTTAAGTTATTATCAAATGCATCACCTTTTCAAAGTCTTGGTTGCGGATAGCTTTCCTTTCTCCTTCACAATCTGCTTTACCTCCAAGTCCAGCTCTCTAGTTTCTTCAGATAACTGGAATCACATAAAACCAGCTCAAGTAACACAAATCTAACCCACCTCTAGTTTCTTCATACAACAACTGCTAGTTCAGGTAATACGTACCCAAGATACCTGTTCCCGCCTCATCAACCAAATATATAGCTTTGTCCGGCAGAAATCCATCACTGCAGGGAAAATAATTATTTAGAAACCAGGAATCACTTGGTTAAAATACACTGCAAGAAGAATATAACAAGCTTGAAGGAAAGAAACCTAATTTACTGGTATGACAGTCGAGCAGCAGCCACAAGAGCTTCATCAGTGTATCGGATTTTGTGGTAAATCTCGTAACGTTCTCTAAGTCCTTTCAAAATTTGTATCGTCTCATCCACATTAGGCTCTGGTACTTTAACGGGCTGGAGTCGCCTCTCCAATGCTGGACCTTTTTCAATGTGTTTCCTGTATTCATCCAGAGTTGTGGCTCATATGCACTGTACAAATCATTAAGCATATACTTATTTACTCTGATTTCAATATAAGCAGCAATATAGCTATATTTAACAACTTGTTAATGGTCAATTCAATAAAGGCTTGCCAAGAACTCCATTAAGTGTTGGTCTAACTCGATCATTCGAAATAGAATTCTAATATTAGAACTGTCTAGAAATTAGAAATTTTACGTTTTAAACCTCAATGTTAGTTATTACTTATACTATCTCCTCTCCCGATCCTTAATATAAAATCTATTTAATTAATTTAAATAGATTAAAAAAGTTAGTTAAACTAGTTATTTATAATAATTGTATATTGATTTTCTTAGAAGTCACTTAAAAATAAAAAAGCAAAAAATGAAGGAAAAATAACTGTTCATTCCCATAAATTTAACATTATATCCATTTTGTACTACCAAATAACAAATATTACCTGTAATTCACCTCTTGCAAGAGCTGGTTTTAATATATTTGCAGCATCAATTGCTCCTTCAGCTGCTTCAGCTCCAATTAGAGTGTGCACTTCATCAATGAAAAGTATTATCTCATCACTTTGTTTGATTTCCTCCATTAGTTTCTTAATCTCTCCTCAAACTCTCCACGATATTTAGTTCCAGCAACAAGTCGACTCATATCAAGGCTTATAACCTAAATAGGAAAAAAAGTAAACTATTAGAAAACAATGGGAAAGGCACCAAAATATAACTAACTAGTTATTGGGAAAAAAATATACATTATATTATAGATCACTATTATCCAGCAACCAGGACAGATCTTCTCAATCCATACATGTTTTTTTAATAGTGAGTACGTCTATAGGTGGCCTGTCTAAATCAGATAATCATATGCCAAATACAATTGGGAAGAAGAATCTTGTACATGATTCAGGTTTCAACCTCCTCAAAATCTGGCAAACTATAATTAATTCTTAACATAGATGAAAGTATTTCTAACCTTCTTCTTCCCCTCTTTAGTTTCAGGTATATAACCAATTACAATCCGATGAGCAAGACCCTCAGCAATAGCTGTCTTCCCAACACCAGGTTCTCCAATTAGACAAGGATTATTTTTCGTACGACGACCTAAAATTTGAATGACACCTTCAATTTGCTGCTACCTTCCAACAGTTGGATCCAATTTTCCCTACAGAGGTTGAAAGAATAGAAATAATAAGCCTATGTACACATTGATACATCATATCATCACTCATCAATTAATACAAACTTTCAATTACCTCTTCAGCTAGCTTTGTCAAATTGGTAACATAGTCCTCCAAAGTTGGCATTTTATTGCCGCTGCTTCCTAGACGCACAGTAGCAGTGACATTGTCAGCACTCACACCAATCATGCGAATAACCTGTGCCCATAAACTAAAATTTTACAACTAGCATGGAAGTTAAGATTATCAACACAGCACAAAGGAGGTAAGGAAACTAGCCCGTCTGCGAATAATAGTTGGTTTAGCACCCAGGCTTTCAAGAACACATGCTGCAACACAATCACCCTCACGAAGGAGTAGACCTAAATGCAAATGCTCAGATCCAATATGATAGCGTCCTGAAATTCTCATCAAATAAAGATTAAATGTTACGACAAGTTAAAACAAAATATAGAAACACCGAATAGAATATTTATCAGCAAAATGGTTACTCATAGGAAAACAAAAGCTCCAACTCAATTAAATGCCTTTGGAATGAAAATGGAACCATATAGAAAGAAAAACTGATGAAGATATTATGAGCTTAATAATTTGATCACATAAAAAATAGATGAAAGTATCAACAAGTTACCAAGTTGGCGGGCTTCTCCAAGTGAGAGTTCCAATACACGCTTTGCTCGGGGTGTGAATGGAATTTCAACAGCAACAAAACCACTACCCCTTCCAATTATCTTCTCCACTTCCACACGTGCATCTTTAAGGTTAATTCCCATAGACTTCAAAACCTTGGAAGCAATACCAGTGTCTTCGCCAATGAGACCCAATAGAATCTGCTCCGTTCCAACAAAATTTTGACCAAGACGTCTTGTATCCTCCTGTGAAAGCATAATTACTTTGATTGCTTTCTCTGTGTAACGCTCAAACATGGCTTTAGGTACAAATCTGTTGGCCCTTGCTCGTCTAGAAGAAGTTGCAAGTTACACCTTTGAATAAAGATCTTGTTGAGGTCTTAGCATTGTGTTTGTGTCCAAAGGATTAACGGCTCGGAGTCCTGAGAAACCTGACATTCTTAAACCAGACTCTCGTAATGTACAACACATCATTTTCACTGATCTTGGTGATTTTCCAAATCCGTTATGCTTATCAACATTCCTGTGGCAGGCCACTAAACCAGGGACATCGATGGACAGGGCCGAAAGCCTAGACATGATTTCTGAATAGCTGGCTGCAATGATTTGTTAATGGCGTGAATTAGCCAGTAAGTAACACTCTTGAGTTCAAATATCATAATGCATTGAGATGACTAAAATGGCTAGTTTCAGCACCATGATATTTAGGGCAAAAGACATTGTTAGTCTTAGCAATAAGTAAAATGAAACTAGAATGTCATATTAAGATACTATCACAAATAAACTAGCTATATACTTTCTTCCAAGATTTATTCCTCAACTACAGTAGTAATATAAAGAAATAAAAACTTTACCTTGATCCTAATAACCTGCAAATGCTCAATTAAGGAAATCAAATTCATATCAACAAAAGTAATAAGAAAATAGAAAACTTGAAAATAAGCGACATGTCGTAGATATAGTAAGACCCTCTCTGTCTATTCTTTAAAAACAACGTACATAAATAACTATCCTGACCGAAGATTCTTCCTTAAAAAGGAATTGCATATAGAAGAGGCAAGTTCTAATTTCAAACCAATAACGAACAGTTACGATAAGCGGAATGAGCGTCAAGAGAAAAAAAATTCTATAGATGTGTGTGTGTGTGTGTGTGTGTTATACCTCAAAATGGATAATTATAAAAAAGTTGTGCAAATATGCAAAACTCTTAATAAGAGTTTATAATATCATAAACATAAATATCTATATATTACTCAAAAACTTCTCTAGAGTTACTCTAAGGCTAAGATGTTATCTCCTTTAAAAAATATTTTATATTAGCTCCTAGAAACACGACTCACAGAGATAATATTTTATTGACGTAGAAAAAGATGAAGAAGACAAGAAGACTGAGACGCAGGAAGATAAAAGTAGTAAAGGAAGGAAGACAAGAGAAAGGAATGGGAGAATAAATATCTATATATTACTTGTTATTACTTTCTCAACAAACTTAATTTTAACTTGAAAAAAATTAAAATACCTAACAATTTGATAACCACTTATTATTACATTATCTAATAATTGTAATCATCTAATAATGATATTATTTTTTTATAAACATAATTATCCTTCTATTAGAGGTGCTGTTGGACACTAAAATAGACACATCATAGGAAAATGGACTTCTATGCTGCGGCCCATAAAAGATTACAGGACCTGATTCGGTTCTGACCTTACCACCAAGAAAGGTCTATGCTGATTCGGTTCTAACCTTACCACCAAGAAAGGTCATGGGGAGTCCCGGTTATGGACTCAAAACAGTCTGCTAATTGTGCCTTTTTAGTTATTGAGTTTTAACTACTTTTTTTTTTTTTAAATATTGAAGAAACAACAAACAGCACCCATAAAGATGCGTGATTTTGTTAGTTATCACCCTTTATTAAGCAGAAATTTGATGTATTGGATATTTATTCCTGACCCTGAATGAACTTAGATACTTGAGGAAATACCGAAGGTGTGAGAAATTTACCAATGAAAACATTTATAAAAATATTTACCATTTGAATAATACCATTTATTATTACTTTCAATAAGTTTTACATTTGAGGAAATTCAACTAATTGGGTTAGTGTGGGAAATTTACTATATAACATTTGAATAATGTCATTTAAAAGTGGAGTAAACAATTAAACGTTGGCAAAAGCACTTGCAAAACGAACATACAATGAGTCGCATCTAAACATACTAAGTTATTACGCGACAACCACGAGCAAAGTCATAAAATAAATATCATGGCAGCATAAAATATACACCTTGTAAATAGTAATCCATAATACTTCTATTCTATCCCAATCCTCAATCTGGCATCACTTACTAGTCATGAGACAATCGAAGACAGATAAACTGACGTTACCAATATGAAGCACCTACCACATAAATGAACTTACATTATGGGATGGGATGGGGATCGAGGGCGGGGAGGGAGGAGGGTTGTGAAACAACTATGTACAAGGTTGGGTTGTTGAAAAATTCAAGGTCAAGATCAACTCGCTCAACGCATAACATATACTAATACTTAATACTATACTAATTCCAAGATAGGTACAAAAATCGGATGGATAATATTAATTCATGCTATTCTGGTTCAACTAGTCCCTTGTGGGTTCACAATACGCGAATTCAGTCTTCAGATCCTATTTCCAACTAGATGGCTTTTTAGTAGATCCCACTTTTTGCAGCCCTGAATAAAAGGATCAAAATAAATGACATTACAAATTAGGCTCAATTCGAAATCCCCAATTGTCAACAAAGTAAAATGGACAAGTTGCAGAAATGTTGGAGGTCATGTAGAGAGACCATGACATTGAATCCAGTGATAACTGGAACAAAGGAGCAAAGTTACCTGGAAGCTATGGAAAACAAATCTATAAATTATCAGGCAGCAAAGCTGGATGATGCAACTGACATTCAACTTTGGCGTCCACACCTTCACTAGCTGACTGATTCTCTCCATTCCTTGAGCTTAGTGTACCTGGGCTCATTTTTTGAATCTCCTCTTTGGGATAGACATAAATTTTGCGAACCATGGCACAGAACTCCCTGCATTGAGTTGTAAAATCATGCGAATGAGACCCCTTAAAAGATAAAATAAGCCAATACAATCAGTTAAAACATCAATGGATGTATAGTTTAAAGGTACTTACTGCCATGGATCATCCCCAACAAGCATCATGTCACCCTCATCATCAGTATAGACAATAAGCCAATCCTTTTTAGGAGACATCAATTCACCACCAAATTCAAACAACTGATCTAGTTCAACAACTAATTCTTCATAGTTGCTGAATTTTGTGAGGTCCACTGACCTACCAAGTGCAATTCCCTTCTTGTGTACCTAGAATTGAGAATTAATGATTAATTTTCTAAATTCCAACTTCTTTTTTTTTTTTCAATTACCAAATAGGAGGGAAAAGGAGAAGAAAAGAAAAGATTTTACTTTAGTGCAACTCCTAGCAGAACCACTTGGTGGTTTGGCTTGAGCCTCCTTCAGATGCGTCTGAGATGCTTGCAATGACTTCTCTGGGTCATCAACAGCAGCTACATCAGCTGGTTTTGAGCCCCCCAATTGTTCTGCTTTACGATCACTTTCATGAGGTTTGCAAGATGCAGGTTGCATGTGACCTGGTGACTCGCTAGTCACATTTCTTTGGGATACAGATGGCTCTGGTGTAACGGAGCCACTGATAAGTGAGAAGCCAAAGAGCTTATAATCACCATCTTTTGACTTGACAGGCTCACTTGTTTGGGTTGATACTGGTTTTGACATCAACTCTCTTGAACGAGAACTCTCATATTGGGGTGTAGATGGTGGTGGCATCAACGAATTCCCATGTAACTGCTGGATTTTATGACCATGGAGAACAGGGTAGTCACCAAATGCACCATACCTCACATTCCCTGGGGTTTGATATGTTAAATCACCACCATTCACAGAACCCTTGACATTTGAGTCAAGGAGGTTTAGTGATAGACCCGAGGGCCCTACAGGCCATGAATTGGCCATCGCATTAAACCTCCCTTCCTGGTCCAACGAATGCTTTTTAGCCGGACTAGCCAGAGGGCCAGTCTGATCAGCCAAGGGTGGACGAAAAGAATCTCCACTGGCTCCAAAGCCTGATAGTAGATCTGAGTATTTTGGTTCATGCCTCCCCATTGACATCCAGCTCTCTGACTCGTACCTTCTTGAGGTGGAAACCATATCGATCTTTTCATCATCTACTGCAGGTGGCCACACAACAGACTTCTCTGCACTAACAGACTCGTTGCTTTCTGCAAAATTGCCTCTCAAGGTCGGGTATTCTTGACCTTGCAAGACCCTTGGAAACCCACTTGCCAGTGAAGGGTCTTTACTTACTTTAGATGAGGCTGTATATTAAAACCACCACCAAAACCAAAATTCAGACTTCACCAGACTGCAAACGCATAATACTCTGGAGAAGATTGTGCACTGAGAGTAAGTCAATCATACCTTCTCGAGTAAGAACAGAGGAGTCAGGGGATAATGGAACCACATTAGTACGAGGCCTTTTAGGCCTGGGCATCTGAAGAGGATTCAAAGCTGGAGGAGCAACAGCAGGCTCTATTTTCCAAGGGGAAACTCTTTCAGGGCGAGGTATATTAGATGTTTCATCCCATCTCACCTGGAAGACACAAAGGGGAACTCTATTATGCCTTACAACACATTGACAGTGATATATAGTTGCAAGATCAAACTAAAAATACAACCTTGAGGCATCTCCATTTGGAATTTTGCCACCTGTTGGGATCCTCATCTTCAATTCCAACAATGGTACCAGTAAACCTACAATTTAAGAGGTTATGTCAAAAAAGTTCTTCCATTTTTAAATTAATTCTAGTAATAAAACTCTTCATGGATTACATTATAGGCAAAAGGAAAGGAAGATGCTACCAGAGGAAACTTTCTTCTTTTAGATTAGAATTAGACGCTACAAAGTGAAAAAAGAAAACGTTAAATGTTCATACCTTTGCTCTGGAGCCTCCTCACCTTCAAACCTCATTTTGAATCGCATCCCTATTGTGTAGTTATTTTTTAGAGACTCCATATATTGTTCATATGGAACAATAAACTCCGCTGGACTTGTCCTACGGCAAATTATTGAAAGAAGTACTATAAATTTTACTATGGAAAATTGAAAGATATGCCCTAATATCAGTAACACAATCATGAACAGTAACATTCATAACACCAGAACATGGTGCAGTTCAAACTGAAACTGCCAAAGAAATTTGAGCTACAAACCTAGGCTTGTAATAAACAGTGAACATTGTGCCAGTTGAGATGGCATGCCAAGCAGTTGCGAGGACACCGAGATGCATGCTATGACAGGAGATCACTGAAGATGGAACATTACCCTGATGTCTCATAGCCCGCCTAACACCAACACGAAGCTCCCCATTCTCCCCCCTGAACGTTCTTAATTAGTCCCCTCGTAAAAAGGAAGCAAAGTAATAAACCAGCGCAATCTAAAACCCCATTCAAAGGATACAAACCTAAGAAAGATAAAGGCGTCCCCAGCAACGAGCCTCTTGGAGCTGACAAAAACACTCCAACCACTCTGGAGCAAGTGTCTACGTGGTTGACCTGAAGATTTTGTCACCAGTCACAATCAACAGAAAAAATAACAGCAGATACAAGTGATTATATATCTAGCAGATTAATCAGCAAAAAATATTAATTAAATTGAAGATTGTGTCTCAATCCTCTGGACACCAAGTTAACTCTCAGCAGCATGTACTCTAGAGTAGGCATTGACTCAATATTCAGCAAGCATATCCTACAATTACGAGATGAATTATCAGTCACGAGCAATCACCACGAAAGATATGTCTGAATCGCCACTCATTTCCATGCAGATCCTTTGCCACTAACTCCTGGGTAGGTGGCTGCTTAGACATATCCTGTCAGCAGAGAAGCAGAGAGAATCCCAGTTTAGTTTTGACCCAACATATTTTAGTGTAGAATGAAAAAAAAAACAAAAGAAAAGAAAAACGCACCAAAGGAGGTAGGCATTCATCAGCATGTCGTCTCAGAACCGAAAAGCCACCATGAGTACTTGTATCCGAGGCGGTCAGAGTTTTACAGAAAGAATGCACGTGAAATCGAGGTGGTGGTGGTGGTGGAGGCTCTTTCTCCACGGCGTTTTCATCTTGCTGGCATTTACATCAAAATTAAAATTAAAAAATAAAAATATGAGAACCATATTTCTTTGATAATTTCTTCAGATCCTAGGGGCTTGAACGAGTCCAGAACTTACCTTGGTCTCAGGAACCAATGTGACCTGGGCAAACACCTCGTCAGTGTCTGGCTCGGCCTGAAATTTCACGAAAGAAATTAAAATAAAGTTAGTCGTCATGTGAAACATTTGGGAATTAACAGTCACAACTCCATAAAAGTCGCTAGCTTGCTTTAAAGCTTCCGAATAAATAATTCGGCATAGATCAAGCATCATTACCTTCAGTAACACGTGGATCACCCGACACAGGATTTTGGAAGGGAGATCGTACACGGGCATATGCTGGTCCGCCACCTGATTGGTGGACGCCTCAACCTAATGTGGCAGGAAAACAAACGCAACACAGATGCTCAGCAGCTTGAACAAAATTCTTGTAAAT
This sequence comes from Leucaena leucocephala, assembly GCA_037074615.1. Lineage (NCBI taxonomy): Eukaryota > Viridiplantae > Streptophyta > Magnoliopsida > Fabales > Fabaceae > Leucaena > Leucaena leucocephala. Next base: position 2,688,993 of record CM073537.1, read on the forward strand.
TAGCTGATAAAAAATGCCTTGAAGCTATATCAGACTCGAACTCATCATTCAAGGCGCAAATACAGCGCTAAGTAGCAAAGATATAACAAAAAATCAGAGCCAGATGTCCGACTCTTGCGAGTTGTGACCCGTCTGAGCTCTGATGATAATAAACAGAGAAAATTTTATCAAGGCAGCTAGAAATTCGGATAATAATAACGACTCACAAACGAAATTATACGAGGCTCGAAAATCGTTAGGGAATCACCTGCTCGATATGTCCCTGAGGAAAATAGAAGACTCTATCTCCTTCCCGGGGGACTGTAACAAGAGGACCAGCACAAGCATGCCATAGCTCTCTGTAAAGCGCCGCTTCTGCTTCTGTGAGGCATAGGAAAAATGTTAATAGGCAGTCATCGATTCCAAATATTTCAGGAACCACAAATTTCTGAGGGGAAATAATACTAGTTCGCTAGAATTACCTTTGCCGGTCAATGAATGAGCATTTTGACCCTCTGTACCGTTCCTAGCATCGTCGTGATTGTTATAACCAGAAGAAAAGCCTTCTCCCTTCCCGTTCAAACCATTTCCCTTTATCGATACCTCTGATGATGCCATTTTTCTGAAATCTCAGAACAGATCTGTCATCTGAGAAACTTGCTAGACAATTCCCAGGTGATATCACATCCCAGGACTCAGACCTATACCTTCAAAGATTCCCTCAAAAACCCACAGCTAAACAACCCGGCAGGAAATACAGGGAGCAGTGACCAGATAACCAAACCAAAATACCAAAACTCTCGAAATCGGCAAAGCACTAGTTCTCTTGCTTCCTCGTCTAACGTCCTTCTCCGCAACCTACACACAGATCCGCCACCTTCAATAAGAAACGGAACCTCAACGCTCAGAACAGAGCTTCTTCAGCGAAAACACCACACAATTCCGACCTCTCTTTCACAATTCTCAACCTATTGCTCCAATCGACCCCTAAATTGGACCAGGCGATCACAGGAACACGATATGGACCCTGTCGCTCTTCCTCTCTCAGAAGATAAACGCTATCTCAACCAGAAACGCCTCACAGTATCTCTCTCTGTGTAGTCTGAAGGGAGACTAAACCAGAGTGGTCAAACTGTGTCCCAGCAATTCAACCGTGGTCAATCCTTATGGAGTCTCTGCCACCGGCATTAACCAGTCGGACACACCGGCCACAGCCGGTAATAGCATTGAAAACCTCTCTTTCAGTGAGAAAATATTTAAGAAAGAATAAAAAGGAAAAGGCGAGAGACGATGAGGATCATAAATAAAGGCGGCTCTGACGGAGAAGGTACAAACGACGCTAACGTTACCGTGAGAGTTGTCGAGGAGGCATTGGACAGGGAAAGTAACGGCGTGTGTCTTGACGGTCGCGGAAAGTTGCTGTGTTTTTATTGGGAAGTGGCATTGTCGTGGTATGGACGGGCAGGGCTTGACGGAAGGCACGGGGTAAGAAGTGCGCACCCCCACGGCGCAAGTTAGCGATGGGTTTCTTTTCTTGATAATAAAGGGGGCTCATGGAGAGTTAAATATAACTTTGATTTTGCTTTTCTTTTTACGGAGGTACGATAAGAACTTTCGTGCCCCTGGGCGCAAGAGTACCACACCCTCTAAAGCGTGGGCAGCACTTGTCCCCCCCGTCCCCCCATTCGCCTTTTTCTTCTCTTTCATCCTCTTATCGTACCGTATCACGATCTATTTCCCTCCGCCCTATTTTTTATCCCTTGAAAAAATGCCATTGAAATATTTATTACTCAAATATACCTCAAATTCATTATTTAAGGATATAACTTGGTCAATGAAGTGTTTTTTTATGAAGAGTGTATATATTATGTATATTATCGTCAGCAAAAGCTTGAAACCTTAAAAACATCACTTCGCTTTGTTAATACGAAACTCCTTACATGTCAAGGAAAATCCACAGTCTATAATTTATTTAGCTAACTCATAATTACTTTATGGCCGGAAATTAAGGCTCAGTTCCCATTAATATATTAATAATAACTGTAGCATATTTTAAGATAAAATTTGGGGCAGTCAATAATGCTCGTAAATCATGAATTTTAGAGCGTTTGATTAAGTCCCATTTTCCTAAACCAACTAATTATAAACGTTAAACTTCTCCCCCTCCTTCTTTAAACCAGCCAAGAATAATAGTATATACATTAAAATGCTATCATGATAATTACAAAAATGCATTTTCTATTATGATTCATCTCAAATACTCTCAAAGTCTTGTTTCAATACTTACAACTGAAGGGAGCAAATGTGTAACACACATGCCATTAAAATCTAACTTAAACTAAGTTAATCAATCCTCTAGTTAATATGGTCAAAAAGTTTTAAACTAGTTAGTTGAGTTAGATTTTATATTTTTTCTTATTTTGTTAAGTGTAAAATAGAATCATTTTGAGTTTAAAAAAAAAGTTATTCATCATAAATATTCTAGTAACTTTATTTTTTTTATTATGCCGGTTTAGATAAAGATATTATATTTATCTATGAATTAATATATTTTTATTTAAATATTATTTTTTTAAAAATTATATATAAATATTTTTATATATTTTAATTAAAATATATTATTTTAATTATGATTAGATTTATCCAATTTATTTATTATCGGGCCACTTATCCTTAAAATATTATGTCTTAACTGATTTAATGATTGGTATATTTTTCATATCCCGATGACACGCTTTAAAACTACCAATTTAAGAAATAATTAATGTTAAGTGAAATTAATATTTTTACAAGATTGCATCCTATATACTAATAAATAAACTATTCACGATATATTGGTAGGGTTAGATATTCTCTCCTATGGATAAATCATGTGTGAACAAAGATTACTGGCAAGTGGGTATTCTATGAATTTCTCTCTATACATAATCATATTTGCCTACAAATAGAATGTTATGATAATAATACTTAACTTATAATTAATAATATTTAATATATTATTAGTAACTGCTATATTAATATTTTCTCTTTTTTTTTTAAACTCTATTGAACACGTCGAGAAAGTTTTTCATTAAAGAAATAATTTACAATACAAATTATTAAAAATAGTATTTTTTTATTTTAGAAAAAATAATTTAGATTTTTTATAAATAATTAATTAAGTTATTTTTCTTAATTTCTATAAAAATAATTATCTAACTCTTATATTTAATATGAGAAAAATATTTGATTAGACAGTGGGGTAGAAATTCAATGGAATTTGGAAAAAAAATATGTCAAGCAGCCACAAAACAAATTTATCGGTTGTTGATTATTCTAAAACTGTTTCGTCAGTCAAGCTTGCCAAAATACTATTTGCATTTTTGTTACATGATTTGAATGGAAGGAATTGTATTCAATTAACATTGGTTTAATTAAAAAAGCATGGAAGTAGTCGCTAAAACGACCCTTGAGAGACCTTGAAAACTTCTAATTGTATCCATTTAAATTGACATAACCGTGCACGTAACTCCTTTTCGAAATTACCCCATTAAAGCACAAAAGGAATATTTTTATATGTAAAAGGTATTTCGGAATTATTCAAATTGGGTGGATTTGCGGAATATATGGAAGCTAAATGTGGTCAAATTGAACCCTATGTTATATCAATTATATTAAATTATTTAATACTCCCTCCACCTTTATTATTTTATAGAGAAAATTACTATGCAATGTCTATAATTTCCCTCGCTATTAATTATGCTATTATATATATATATATTTTTTTTTTACTAAATCTCTATAATTTTTTTAATACTAGTATCTATATTTATAATTTATAAGAGAAATGGCGTTAATGATTAATGACGCACTACCAATGATTATTCAATATATATCTAAATTAATTTTCTTACATGAGTCTAAATAAAAGTAAAATCAACTAGATTATATATTACAAGTTATATATAGACATAAAGAAACGGTTATGAATATGTATATTATTTTTTTATATTGATAGTAAATATATTTTATTTTATTATTTTGTTTAAAAAAATTATTTTTTATTTTGTGACAACTTATCTATCACTTAATCTATATTTATGTCTTCCCTAATTAACATATTATATATAGAGAGAATAATGTTTATACTTGAAAGGAATTGCGAGTAGCTAAGAAAAAGAAAGAAAACTAGATAAGATGAAATTATAAATACTCAGGAATTAAGTTTTTGCGTATTTATAGCATGAATTTCTCAGAGGGACGGAAGAGATGAGAAAAGAGAAAATGATGCAATACGAGATGAGGAGAAATTGGTATAGTGTCAGAATGGGACCCACGTGTATGGTCTCATGGAACATCAAATGCAGGAATCTTCGTCCCCTACGCTTCCAAAATATCATAGCCTCGCTTTGTATTTTGTTTTTTCTTCTTCTTTTAAAAATAAAGTATAAAATTCATAATAGAGGAAATAACACCTTGAGAGCAAATAATAATAATAATAATAATACTTTAAAATCCCAAAGGATTGATTAGAGATCTTGGTCTTTTGCTTACCATTGAAAAAAGGTCAATTAACAAAAATGCCCCATATCACATTCAAGTTGAAAACGTTGGAAATAATGTATATAAGTTGAAAATGCCCCTAGGACGAATATGAAAAACTTGCTCAAACTAAAATGACTCCAACTAAGATTTTCAGGATTTACTGGACTAACTTTCTCTAACAAATTATGCACTTATTTAATTTAATCAGATTAAAAGGTCCAAATAAATTGATTTCCTTCTTTTGGGGGGATATCATATTCTTCTTTTGTGATGCATGATTCTCCCTTTTTATTTTCTAAGGAATCTCTGACTAATGTCTAATGATTTTTTTTTAAATAGCTATATATTTATTACGAATTAAAAAAAATTGATCCATATTTAATCTCATATTGTCACGATGACGTCGCTTTCATAATAAACCAAATCAAAGCCTTGCCCTCCATGACACCAAAGAAGACAAGCCTTAAGATTCCATCCCACGTGGTTCAACATTTTTTATTTTGCAAGTCATTTTTGCCTTCTCACTAAAATAAAAAACACACGTTAATCCAATCTGAGACTTGATTCCATTTAAGATTTCAGACGACTCTTTGTTTTTATCTATCTATCTATCTATTTTAATGATTCAACAATATTTTATAGAATATTAAAATCGTAATGTTGATACTTAAATTTGGTAAAAATAAAGGGAGAGATACGTGAAGGGAGAGGTTAGGCACATGTGTTGAAGGGGCGTGAGGGTAAATGGAAACAAGGGGTGATTCGTCGGATGATGCTTGAATCTAAAGACGCACGCACCATTCAATCCATTTTATGGCCAACAACATAACAAGTGCCTTATTCCCAAATCACTCCTTTATTTTAACTCTTTGCCTTGTTAGAAGTTGAATTAATTAGGTGATTAGTGTTAATCGCTTGGTTACTAGATGACTCTAATTCTATATAAAGGGTCCCAGCCTATAGGTTAAAGGTGTGAGATTATGTAATCTTTACCATAGTGAAGGAGAGGGTAACTTGGGTCTCTCCTCAAAATTCCCAAGTGGGGTTAGTTCATCTCCCTCAAGTAAGGGTAGATTAGTGTGTAACCCAAGTGGGTTACTATAATTGTAATGAGCATGTTGCTCAATAGTTAATGAAGATGAAGCTGTTCTTTTCTGATTGATCTTGTTAACATGGTATCAAAGCTGTCATCCTTGGATCGGAAATGTTGAAGCCTTGAGTCTGATTCTGGCCTCATAATCGGAAGCCCATAATTTCTTTCTTGAATCTCCGATAATCAAGTTCTTGAATGATGGATTTATCAGCAGATCTTTCACTCTCTTCTGCTCCATCCATCTGATCAGTCTTCACTTTCTTTCTTCCATGGCTATGAAGATCATCAGCTTATTCAACCCTTAGCTTCTTGATGAGAGATAAACATCATTGAGAAAAAGAGAAATATACATGAATAAAGCAAGATTTGAAAGAAGAGAGTACTTCTGGTTTGCTTCTTATTACAAAGAATAATTAAGAAGATGCCACCAAGAAGAGAGGAAATCGATGAAGAAATGAAGACCAACAAGAAGAGAAATAGGCCGCCGGAGATTCAAGAAGGAGAAAATAAAGTCTTCAGTTTCCATCAAAGAACTCGGTTCAAAGTCATTGTTGAATACGCTCCTTCACAACGCGTTCCAAAACAGGTTTCAAAAACGGATGGACGAGAAGGAACCATATACAAAGATTCTGAGTATCTGGATTTTCTTGAAGTTCTTGCAAAGCCCATTGAGAATCTTCCTAGTGCTGAGATACAGTTGGAGAGAAGGGAAGCAGAACGATCTGGAAGTGCTACAAAAGACATTCCTATAGTTACACCATTGATGGACTTTGTGCGTCAGAAAAGAGCTGCCAAGGGATCACGGACATCAGCGTCTAATGGAAAAGTGAGGGTGCATCATCAAATGGAAGTCAGAAGAAGGGAGCATCACTCCGATTCATCCATCGTTACTTGGATCACCAGACCGAAATGGGAAGGAAGAAAGGAATGATAAGAAGAAGAAGGGGAAACATGGAAGCAAGAGAGGAACTAGTTTTACTATTCCTGATTATGTTCATGTCCCTGAAACTGTGTTCTCTTTCACTGATAAACCTTATTGCTCTTTCCATGGCCATACCGGTGACGTTCTGGACCTGTCTTGGTCTAGATCTCAGTTACTGCTATCATCGTCAATGGATAAAACAGTGAGATTATGGGACATGGAAAGCAGGTCATGCTTGAAGGTGTTCACACACAGTGACTATGTAACGTGCGTGCAGTTCAACCCAATGGACGAAGACTATTTCATAAGTGGGTGTCTGGATGCTAAGGTGAGGATATGGAACGTATCTCAATGCTCTGTGGTGGATTGGATCGATATCCACGAAATGGTCACTGCTATTTCTTACACACCTGAGCAGCATGGCCCATCCCTTGGCAACCCTCTGCCGGACAATCATAAACCAGCTTGAAATTCTGACATCTTGGACACATCTTAATATCTATGGCACAGTCATCATCATTGGACAAATATAGGTTTCTCCTATGATAAAAATGTGGTTTGCGAGACCGCTGCAACATCTGGCTGTCAGTGCCCAACAAAAGCATCAATTCTTCAAAATGTTTTTCTGTGACACCATAAAGGCCACCTATGCGCAAGTGCTCCACTCCACGGGTACTAGTAGACTTGAAATCCTTAAGGGTATTTACAATAACCTCAACATTGAGTCTTGTACATGCAGGAACACTCAACTTGGTTAAATTGGGATTGCTTTCAAGAACCTGCTTCAGACCGTTATCTATAATCCTTGTACACTCCACCAGGCTTAGGCACTGTAGATTACCTTGCGCCCTTTTTAGTTAGTTGCAAAAGAAGATCATCAGTAATCTTCTCATTGAGTGTGAAAGACAAATCAACTTACGTTCTTGTTCCAAAGCAAGGTGATCAGCATCTATCTGATAGAATTACAGTGACAGCTTCTGCTGATGGAAATCAAGCATTGGAAGATGAAAACGGAGTTGCAGGAGATCCACTTGGTGAAGCCCGCAGCAAGGTGCAAGAAGAGATTGGCATAGAGTTTCAAGCGATAATGGCAAATGGTTCATATGCAAGGGTTTAAGAGGCCAATATCTCAAGTTTATGGCTCTGACAGATCAAAGAGTGTAATGGGATTCAGTTATCAAGAAAGTTGCTGCTTAAGTATTAATTGAGGAGAATTTTGAAGAAATTTTCATTCTGTATTTTGTAAAATGAGAGTAGTTTGGTTTAATTCACCTTACTCCCTTGTGTGTTGTGTTGGCAAGTTGAACACCTAAAGTTAAGGAATGTCAACTTGAGCGGGGATGTTAGAAGGTTGAATTAATTAGGTGATTAGTGTTAATCACTTGGTTACTAGATGACTCTAATTCTATATAAAGGGTCCCAGCCTATAGGTTAAAGGTGTGAGATTATGTAATCTTTACCATAGTGAAGGAGATGGTAACTTGGGTCTCTCCTCAAAATTTTCAAGTGGGATTGGTTCATCTCCCTCAAGTGAGGGTAGATTAGTGTGTAACCTAAGTGGGTTACTATAATTGTAATGAGCATGTTACTCAATAGTTAATGAAGATGAAACTGTTCTTTTCTAATTGATCTTGTTAACGTGCCTTACGTTCTTTTTAGAGAAAATCCGTAAAAAAATAAATTTTGCTTAAAAATTTTATTGGTTAATTAAAAAGATCTTAATCTGAATACTGATATTTTTTATATATACAATTTTTAAAATATCAATAATAATAAAAAGATTCCGATATAAAACTCCCAACTTATCACTTGCAATAGGGTTTTCGTACAAATAAGTGACAATCTCAAGTATGAGACTAAACACGCAAAAGGACGATCTAATGGAGAGAGGTTGGTGGGTGGGAGCCATGCAACGTGATAAGCATGGGGCCGCAGAATGGACGGGAAGTGGTACCGCCAATAATAGCATCGATCGACTCCCTCTCGAGCCCTACCCGATGAGGTTTTCCCACAAAGAAAATAATCAAATTTCACAAATCCCAGTTGCTTTTTGAATTTTAATCATAAATATATTTAATTAAATCTACATATATATAATCATATAAAGTTTTTAATAATTATATTTATAAATTATAGATAATGTGATTTATTTCCAGCTCTGTAAAATATGAACCAGTCTATATCCTACCACTAATAAAGAACTTGAATTTATTTTAATATTTCATAAGTTGGTAGTTTGATTTTTAAACCGTTTTTGTAGCCAATTTTTTTAAGGAACAATTGGTGTAAATGCTACTACTCTATTTTTATATATAAATTACTTGTAAAAAAATTGTTATTATATGTAAATTATTTTTAAGATAGTTAATGATATTTTTTAATGTTATCATTTATTTAAATAAAGAGAAAGATAGTGAAAGAGAATGTACAATATTTTTTAATATTCTTTTTTAACATGGATAAATACAAAAGAATTATCAATTTAATAGATCTTTTAGTATGTGGGAATAAAATATAAGTGACTTATATATAAAAATATAATTATATATTAAAAATTTTATTAATAAATAATTTAATATATTTTTATACACATAAATCACTGCACTCTAAATATTTTATATACATAATATCAATACTTAAATTTAAATTTAGATTATTCTATTCAATAAAATTTGTAAAATACGTATTTTTCATTAATTTTTTATTTTTAAAATGTGTAGGGAGTTTGTCTTAATACAAATTTTGTCAGTTTTTGTATCAAAAGACTGTTGGGACAAGATCTTTTTATTATTTTTTAGGCACATTTTTTGTTATGGTGGAGAATAGATATTGAAGGCAAATAATGGACTATTTCGATTTGTTTGGACCAAAAATGGAGTATTTCTAATTAAGCTGTTATAAATATAAGGATTCAAATGTACACTAATTATTTGCTTAAGGTATGGTTTGGCACAAAGGATTTGGGGAAGAGGAGAGGAAGTAAAAGTTTTTTTCTCCCTCCCTTTGTTTGTGTATGTAAATTTTTAGGAAGGGGAAAATTTTTTAAATTTTTTTCTCCCCTCTTCAACTTTACCTCCCCTCTAAAACTGAGAAAATTTAGAAGAGAGAGATAATATTTATATTTTATAATATTAATATACTCATAATTTTTTTAATATCATAATATTGCCCCTATATTATATTTTATTAAAATAATGTATAGATAAATTTGTCTATATAAAAATATTTTTTCTCCCCTCCCTTTTTGAACCAAATAAGATAATATAAAAATCCCTCTCCTCCCCTCTTTTAATGTTAATCCAAATAAAGTAATAACAAAATCTTTTCTCTTCCCTTTTTTCTCTTTTCTTTTTCATCTATTAAAATCTTTCCCCTTTTCTCTCTTCTTTTATTTATTGAGCCAAATACACCTAAATGATGAAGCTCCTTGTTACTTGTATCAATTATGAGATGACCATATTTATCATATTTTAAATAGCTTATATTATTGGAACCAAGACAGGTCTAGTAACTTGTAATATTTACAAATTATTCACTGGAAGGGCATTCGTCATACTCGGCTTTAAAAGATAATTTTGTTTCTAAACAAGTACCTAATTTAAAATGAAATACGTTGTTTCATAGAAAATGAAAAGGAGAGTAACGTCTTTAAGACATAAATAAAACTATTTACTAAGTAAAGAGATAATAAGTTTTTTAAAAAAATTATATATAAAGCACATAATTTTAAATTATGAATAATACTCCTTCAACTCTAAACATTTGAGCTTGGTTGGAGATTTTGATTAATAATACTTTAATTTAATTTTATTTTTTACATTTATAATTTTTAAGCTATTTTATTATACTTATAAATTAATATATATAATATGATATTATATTTAGTTTAATTAGATAATTTATATAATTTTTTTAGTCTATCTATTTGTTTGAGTAGGTTTTATATTATGGAATGGATTAATTTATTCTTAATTATGCCTAAATGTATGGATCCCATCATATTATTAAAAAAAACTCTTAATATCTTAATTTTATTTTTTATATACAATTAGTATCTTAATATTATTTATGATATAATTTTACCTATAATATTTTTAATTTGATATAATTTTACCTATAATATTTTTAATTTAGTATAATTTTATTTTTTTAAGTATTAAGAATTATACCAAATTAAAAAGATTATGGATATAATTATATCAAATTAAAAATATTAAAAATAAAATTATATTATAAATAAAATTAAGATATTAATTATATATAAAAAATAAAATTAAAATATTAGATATTATTTTATAATTTGAAGTTTTGTCCAAATATACGAGAATAATTAAATTAAAAATTAAAAGTGAGGTAAAGAGAAAGAAAAAACAAAGGTAGAAGAGGAAAAGGAGACTAAATTAATAGCGCCTAGGGTGAAGGCTAGAGTGGGTCCCTATACGATGTCCCCTGTCATTGGGAGTTGTGGGCCCACCTTCTGCCTCTCGTCGCCTCGGCAGTTCCCACAGTCCACCTTCTTTTAATCTATTTTTTATTTTTCTTAACTCATCATTTTTAATTAGGTTTTTTCAAAACAAAAAGGCATTATTTTAATATATATTTCCACGTCATCCCCTACTTTTCTTGCACTTGTCTCTGGTCCGTTGCACGAGCTTACCCGCCAACTGGCGGAAACGTCGGTTGCGGATTTGAAACGGGATTTAATTGTAGTTTATTTTTATTTATTAATTATAATAAATTGGAAAAACGGAGCCAATAATGCGGACTATGGTCCTTGTTGTTTGTTGGCGGGGTAAAGCCCAAAGGTAACCGTCACGTGGCGGTAGAATCAGTTTGGAGTTTGGAGGGGAACAAATGAGTAGGACGTGGTTAACCAATCACTCAGGTAGCGTGAGGGATGTTAGATCATAGATGGGGATTGAAACGGAACAGCGTTACGGATGACGACGTCACCCCACACCCAGGATATGCTCACGGAATTTTGGTAGAAAACAATTTTGCCCTGACATATATTTCCCCCTAATTTTTAATCTAGTATCCATATTTTTTATTAAATTATTTAAATATATTCTTTTAGTATCATTAGCTCCTATATAATAATATAGAGAGTGTTGAGTGAGTAAAATTATAGGATTAATAACACTAATATAATAAAATTAAAGAGAGAATTACACAAAAATTCTAAAGGAAATAAATTATTATAAAAATGTACTATAAAATAATCAAACAATTAAATAGTGTTAAGAAATTTGAGGGTAATAAATTTAATATGTACAATTTTTAAGTTATCTTTATATATAAATCATAATTTTTTGAGCACACGATAACAATTTAAAGTGATATAAATGATGAATAGGATTATAATTGATGAAAATTTAAAATGGCATAAATGACAATTAAGATTATTATCTTATACTCCTAATTATTATTTATGTTATTTTAAGTTGTTATCGCATGCTATCTAATTATTATTTATACTACTTTAAATTGTTATAGTATTTTCAATAACTTATCATCTGTGTATAAACATAATTTGATAATTATAAAAATTAAATTTATTACCCCAAATCTTATTTTGAGACTATTTAATTATTTGATAATTTTATATAATTTTTTTATAATAATTTTTTTCATGGGACCTTTGTATAATTATTTCAAAATTAAATAATATAATAAAGAGTTGAGAACAATATAAATATCAAATTAAAATTTTAAAAAAAGTTGATAATTACAAAATGGTTTTTACTTTTTTTTTGGCCTTGTTATTCCCTTCCCGCCTTTTTACCCACGGTTAATCTCTTACCTAGGAAAGAACGGCGTGGTGAATAGTGAAAAAATGGAATGGACTTCTTTGCATAATAATACAAGTTACGTCTCGTTTGCAAATGATAATAATAATTGTGCTATTTATATTTTATAAATAATATTTTTTATTCTAAATATATGAGTTAATTAATAATTAATTTTATTATTAAATATAAGATCTTAAACATATAAAAGGAACTATTGGCTAGCGTCAACAAAAAATAACAGCAGAGCACTTATGCTGACGACAATGGAAAGATTTGTTAGGCATATAGAATAAAAGTTACTTATATATTTAAAAAATAATTTGGTACGATAAAGGATTGAACCTTTTTATAATCATAACTAAATGCGACCAGTCAATAACTATACAAATTAAATTTCCTCTTAACACAAAAATCAGTGGTCACATATATTCATTCATTTATTTATTTTGGAGATTTTATTGTCTGATTTTAAAATATCGATATAATGTGATTATTATAGATTGTAATTTATATGTAGATATATTGATTTAATTTAGGGGCCCACCTTTGTACGTAGCGGTAGGGGGTAACATGGATGCCCACGTGCTCCCATGGCCCCCGCGGGAATGGCATTTCCTTTTCCGCAGCCAGTTATGCTTATTTATTTATTATTTTGTTTTTTCATATTCCCCCAGCAAAAAAGGAATCAACTTAAAAATTAAAATAAAATCTAAGATATGGTGGGCAAAATCGAAACAGGAACAGAGGAAACTCGGATGTATGATCGTTCTTTATGAATCTTTACTTTCTGATTCATCTCCGGTTTCATGTCTGTGAGCAAATTATATCACGTGACAATTTTGTCGACTTTAAATTATTACGTGTAATTATTTTAATCTTATACGCATAGCGAATCAATCCTTCTATACGTTATATGCACGTCTCCTGATCTTTTTATTAACGCTTAAAAAAATGATTTTTTTTTGTTGCAAAAATTAATGGAGATCCATTAAAAAACTACATTTCATTTAACCTCTTATTAATCATAACCTTTTACAACTAATTCTCTCTATAAACATAATCTTCTCAGTAAATACACCAATATTTATTAGCACATGCTCAATAAAATTTAATCACAAAAAGACTCAAATATTCGACTAAAATAAATTTATAAATTACACTTCATTTATAACACTCCATGATATAATATGCATACAAGTCTCTCAAACAATAATATTATTATTTAAAAATTATTAGTTACAATTTTTAAATTTAATTATTAGTATTATATTTAAACGGTGCAGATCTCAAGATAATGATCCCCGAAACTATATTCGAGGTAGATGTAAGAGGCATGATGAACGTCATCCAGAAAATAATAATAACAATAACAATAACAGGAGATAATTATTATTTTGAAAGTCTCATATACAAACAATTAACATTTTAATTTTGAAACGGTGTTGGGGCCACTGAGTCAATTTCAGAACACTATCTAATCCAATTTACTTACTCCAACCCTATCACCTCCCAACTAATCATACTAATCCAATTTAGGACTTTCAGAACACTATCTGTTGTCCATAGACACATCAATGCTAATTATCAACATCATTGATATTCATATCCCTCAATCAATCAATCCATAAAGTGTGCAAAAAATTCGGTTAAGAATAAAAACTAAAATTATCATACAACTATTAACGTAATTAAATCTAATAGAATATATTAATTATTTATAATATAATAAATTAAAAATTAAATTTTTATTAATAGATATGTCTAAATTTAATATTCGATAATATCTGAGTAGGATTATTGCTTCCAACAAAAGGGTAAATATGAGAGGTTAGATAAATTGGTCTATTTTGATGTCTCTTTACGTTAGTAATCTATGTTCTTATGCATGAAAAATTCAAAACACCATGATTCTCGGTATTACCAACAAAGAATGAGTATCATTGACAGAGACTTAGATATTATTGTTCTTTTAATAAATTAAAATATTAGGATATTCATACGTGATAAATAATATGACTTATTTGGAACTTTATATCAAGGATATCTCCACAGTCGAATTATCTGTAATTAATATTAAATTTTAGTCTGAGTATAGTTAATTTTAGTTTTTATTAAATTTAAAAAATAAATGTTGGTATTTAAAAAAATTAGTAAATTATCAAATCTAAATAAGCAAAACAGTCTCCCACCGGCCACTACAATGAACTATTCACTCATGTCACTTTTGTTATGCGAGAAAGAGCTTTGAGAGGGATGAGGAAGATCTTAATTTTGTATATTTAACAACTAAATGAATTATATACTTTTTTTTAATAAAATAAATGAGAAAATGGATTCGATTGGCATTGTGAGGCTGCAATCATAACACGATTTTTTCGTGCATTGGAATCGGTCTTCTTACCCTTTTCCCCACTTTAAATGTAAACAAATAAACCCATGGGGTAGTTATGGTTTACTCTTTATAAAACACAAATTTCAAACTTGTTTTTAGACTGGTCGAAATGCTTTAGCTGAAAATAATTAGACTAAGCTATATAAAATTTTTTAAATTTTATGTCAATTATATATATTTTTTTTAATATTTAAAATTTAAAATTAATAATTAAAATATTTTATGTTTTGATTATCAATACACACGGCTAATAGTTTTTATTATATCGTAAATTTTATATTTTTTATTAAATATTATTTTATTTAAAAAATAATATTTAAAAATTCATATATAAATTTGATGTTTTTTAAAATATTTAAAATAAGATATTTAAATAATATTTACACTTGACATCGTGTCAAGTATTTTTTAAATATTTAAAATATTTATTTAATTATAATTAAATAAAAAATATAAAATTATATATGTAAATTTTTAAGTATTATTTTTTAAATGATATAATATTTAATAAAAAATATAAATATTATGATATAATAAAAATTACTAACTTTAGTGGTAATTTTAATAGCAATGACTTATTAATCAAAATATGAAATATTAAGATTTTTAATTTAAACTTTTAAAGTTTAATAAAGTTATGTACAAATGACATGAAGTTTATGAATAATTAAAATATTTTATGTTTTCATTATCAATACACTGACAATAGTTTTTATTATATCATAATTTTTATATTTTTTTATTATATATCATTTTATTTAAAAATAATATTTAATACTTCACGTATAATTTTAATTTTTTTAAAAATATTTAAAATAAAATATTTAAATAATACTTTATACTTGGCATTGTGTCAAGTATTTTTTAAATATTTAAAAGAATATTTAAAATATTTATTTGATCATAATTAAATAAAAAATATACACTACTTAAAATTATATATGTAAATTTTTAAGTGTTATTTTTTAAATGATATAGTATATAATAAAAAAAATATAAATATTATGATATAATAAAAATTATTATTTTTAGCAGTAATTTTAACGGCAATGACTTATTAATTAAAATATGAAACATTAAGATTTTTAATTTAACTTTTAAAGGTTAATAAAGTTATGTACAAATGACGTGAAGTTTATGGGGAATTTTGTGTATTTAAACCAAATAAGTATCATACAAGTTTAAAAAGTTTTCATTCAGTCATTTATATATAATTTAATTAAATAATTGATATTAATCATAAATATAAAACATATTTTTTATATTTATTAACTTTTCTGTAAATTATCTTAAATTATCTTTATTGATATTCTATCAATAACAACTAAGTAAGAGAAGGGATATGGAATTAAGAAAGATGATTATAGTGTTTAAAAAAAATATCATATTAACCAATTTAATTAACTTTATTAATTTAATTAAATTAGTTAAATAAGTTATATATTAAGGATAGGAGAAGTAGTAACTATCAAACTATTCATAGTTGGATCAAGTAAAAAAAAATGATATATTTTTATATAAAGTCTCAACTTTTTTTTTCTTCTAATAAGCTCGTGTTCTATTATAAGAAATAATTATATTTAAAATATTCTCAATCACTAAATAAGATATTTTTTTTATAAAATTTAAATATTAATTTATCATGTTGTGAGAGATTTATACCTTTTGCTAAACTCTCACTGTGTATAAGGTGTTAACTCCAAATATATAAATGACAAATATATATTAAGAATCGAATCAAAGCCCATGTGTAAATTATTAAAAAAAATATATAAGTTATCCTGATGTTATTTGGGAATATTTTAATAGAAAAATGATAAAAAAAATTGAAAATAATAAATATTAAAATAATATAATTATTAATAATAGATTAAATATTATTAATTATAGATTAAGTATTTCTAATATTTAATATTATATTTTATATTTATTATTTTTATAGTTTTTTTCTGTCATTTTCTTTATTTTAATATTTTATGCATTTTTTATATCCATTATTTTTTAACAATAACAATTAATTGTCTATAAGCTAATTTTAATAATTTATTCAGAAATTACGGTTTCATTTCAATAATTGATTTTAGTACGATTTTTGTTGAAATCGAGATTTTCATATAGGATTGATCATTCACGTGCTTCCCAAACATGCTGAAGTCTAATGATAGGATTGGTTAGAGAAGAGTGGGGTGGAGAGCTGGGAGTGAAGATAAAACTTTTTATTTTTTTCATTTAATATGAAATAAGTTATTTTTATTTTTATTTTTATCTTTTTAGGCTATTTTAATTTTATAAAAAAATTGAGAATTGAGACGATGGAAGTAAAGGTAAATTTTTTTAGACTATTTTACTTTAGTTATAAAATTTATAGATAAATTTAACTCTTCATAAGTTATAAAAAAATATTCTAGATTATTTTACCCTAAGTTATAAAAAAAAATATTAATTATATATTTACTTTTATCCTATTAAATAAATTTTTAAAATTTATTTTTAATATAATTTTATTTCTACTCTCATTTTCACTTCATAAAAAAAAATTACTTATACCCTATCAAACTTACCCTAAATTCATAATCATCCCCATCAGAATCTTTGATTTTCAGACTGAATATAAGCCCATGCAATCCCCCATATATCTAATAATAATACATTAGATTTAAGAATTGCAAGGTGAGACATATGCTTATTTTAAACGTGTTTAATATTTAAAAAATACTATTTTATCATAATTCAAGTCATAATATTTAAGGATATATTATAATTTTTGGGTGCCTAAATTTATACTTGAGGGTAATAGACGACTCTCCCTACTCGATATTAATATCGCCTAAAAAGAGTAAACACTTTATTTTATCTTTAGATCATGGATGAGCTTGATTTTTTTTTTTAAAAAATTGCAGATAAAAAAAAATCTTAAAATAGAATTTGATAGGAAACATCAAAGCCATCATAGATGATTTTTGGTTGTCGTAGTCATCCCTATTCTTTTTTCCTTTTCCAAGAGCACTATTTTTTTCTGAGTCATGACTTATTATAAGAACGGTTTAAATTAACAATTTTAGTGAACATAAATAGTGACTTTAAAAATTACTAACGATAACTTTATAATAAAAAAAATGATATATTAGATCCAATAATTAAATCAGCTTAAAAATTGAAATTTCTCTGCGTAATCAATTTTCATTGATATTCTCTACGATCATCATTATTTCTTCTTAAAAGTCATCATTTCATACAATTGAATTATAACAATATATTAGATTAATAATTTCAGATGGCATAAATAATGTCTTTCAAGATTACTAATAAGTAATAATAATTTTTAAAAACACAAATCAAAATTACTATTGGCCTAATTATGTAAAATTTCACTAAATCTTTTCGAATTTTAAATCCAATTTTTAAAGAAGATATATGTGTTAAGAGGGATAATTGCGAATTTAAAAACTAAATTAATTGATTACTCAAATATCTAATAATAAAATATATAAAAAGTACTGATTGATAGTATAAAAAAATATAAATCAAAATTTTAATCTCTCACGCGAAAAATTAATGCTTAAGGTTAATCACTTATATTATTAAATTTTAGTAATTTTTTAAACTGCTATATAATCTTAATTACTAATTAGATTAAATTTAAGTATTATTATTTTACTAAAAATTAAATTCCAGCACTACCAGCTACAAATAAAAATTTTCTAGTCTTATCTTGAAGGAGTATACTTGTCACCGTACCAACCACCATTGGTAAATTTTAAATGAATTTTTTATTTTATTTATTTATTCTTTGTAAGGGACTTTGACATTTTCAATTAGAACACGGCACATACGAGGCCATACTTCCTTGCATAGAGAGAGGACCACACCACAATTCAGTATAGGCTGTACCATTTTTTTATTTTTGATATTTTATTGGAAGAGGATAAGCTTCAACAAAGTGAAACGAGACAAAATATGTCATTCTCCTGTTTCTTTCCCCCCTCTGCTTTTCATGCATTTTCCCAACTTAAAACAGAGGAATCACCCTCCACATGTTTGCCGCCCTTGTGTGATCATTGATCGATTATCGACCAAAAAAATACCATAATTTATTTTCCAATAGTTTTTTTTGTCAGTTTAATTTTTTTCTCCTTTATATAAATAAATTGAATCTACGCGATGATCTTTTCAATTGTTTAACTCTATCGAGTTGTAGAATAGAGGTAAAAATGTCTAAATGTTGATTTATAGAAGTATAGAGATATCTATATGTTGATTTAAGAAAGCTTGAATTCGAATTATACAGTTAAAATTATGCAATGAGAATTACCTGATTTATTATAATATATTATGATTATGAGTATATTGAATTATTTAATTCTACCAACCATACCCCTGGATGAACAAAATACATCAAGATTAATCTTAATACATAAAATCAAATCAAACATGCCATAAGTATTGCTTATTAGTGTCTTAGGTGTACCGACACAGAAGTAATCAATTGGTAATGTAAGAAGTACTTTAATGAATCTATAAAAGGAAAAAAAATAATTGCTTTAATGAATTTATAAAAGAAAAAAAAAAAAGAACTGCTTTAATGAAAAAGAAAAAGTGATACAAAATTATCTCGCCTATGCCTCATTCAACTTTATTAAAAATACCCTTTTAAATTATTCAACTTCATTCACTTTCTTAAAACTCTTCAGAAGGACCCAATTACTTGATTTCGTAGGCAGGACATTTTTATGTAACGGCTAAAGAATCTTAATTTATACTTGACAAGCAAAAGGCAAACATTTCAAAGCAATTAGCTCATTTGTAAGCAAAAGATACAACAGAGCCGTGTTTGGCTGTTCCAACAAACGTCACAAGATTTTTCTTTTTTAATTAAAACTAATTAAACACACAGCGCCATTTGCCGCATTTCACATTATTAAAATTTCATTTGGGAGCGTGCAGTCCTCAATCTATTTATTTCGTGTAAATAAATTGAGAGAGCCTCATAAATTATTATTTTATAGCAATCAATTATTACATAACTTGGGCCGGGCAACGGTTGAGTAGATGAACAAAACTCGTATGTTTCTTTGGTCTAATTGGTCCTCACAATTCATATTTTCAGAATGGTCCCCATCACTACTCTGCTATAAACTAGAAAATGCTAAAAATGGAACCCCTCTTATATCACATGACTCTAGCTAATCCATTTGGCTTTTGTTACCTGAATTGGTCAACATTCATTACCTTTGTTCTTCCCTCTGCTTCTGCTCAGAGAGAGAGAGAGAGAAGGGAAGGTCAAAGAGGTCGGCCAACTTCTGCTACCTCTTCAAAGAAAAAGCTTCACCATCTTCTGCAAAACTGCTAAAACTTGTTACAAAGCCCATACTGGATAACAACGTATCATTAATAATCAATGAAACAGAATAAGCTTGCTCGTGAACTGAACACTGTTTAAATTTGACCTGGTACATGTGGCGCCTATTATATATTTGACTGTACTGTGAGCGGGTGGGTTAAATTTCTGAGGTCAATACATGATGTTGAAGTCATGGTGCCATTTAAATAACAAGTGGAAGGATGCATCTTTGGAAAATGAATAGGCACATTGTGAACAAGTTTGAACACGCTTGGGAGTTTGAGAAAGAAACAAATGGCCAGTAAGATAAACGTGTTCAGACCCAGAAAGGGTTTCTATTGTTTAAATATTGCAAATAGCTTTTTCTGCATAACTAAAGTTTATTCACTCATCTTGGTCCCAAAGAAATGGTTGTTTGAACAGAACTTCCTTATGCTTGCCAACAACTGAAGGAGTACATAATTTCTTTGCCCCTCCAAAAAAAAATGGTACACAATTGAATAATTCATCACTAGTTCACCCCACCTTTATGCACCATGGAGGCCAGCTGGGGCTCTCTGCTATCATCCACTTACTTGTGTACGTCATCCACTCACATTTATCAGTTTCGAGAGAATATTGACTATATGAAAAAGTTCTATTCATGTATAAATGCATAAAGAAATGCATCTATATGATAAATTATTATTTCTTGCTCGAATGTCAGGCATGCAATGCAGTTTTGATGGAAGCCAAATCAAAGAGATTTTAAGGCTACTGAGCATATCTTCAGAGGTTAACAATTCGATAACGATGATACTAATTTACATTGGGATGACAAATAGAACGAATAAGATATATTCAGGGTAGCAAATTTACTTGGAGCTATATGTCTATCATACTCTTCAAGCACGTCAGTTGTCCAATCCTCCAAGTCCTCCTCTAAAAATTTTGGAAGGAAAATGAGCTAGCAGCATACAAAACTCTCACTCTAACAACACAAGAACAGTACTATTCACTGCATTAATTAAGGTGGACA
The DNA here is from genome assembly GCA_037074615.1 of Leucaena leucocephala. Taxonomy (NCBI): domain Eukaryota; kingdom Viridiplantae; phylum Streptophyta; class Magnoliopsida; order Fabales; family Fabaceae; genus Leucaena; species Leucaena leucocephala. The sequence goes on from CM073537.1 coordinate 2,710,054, forward strand.
TTTTTCTTGTTATAGTCCTCAATATAACATATATATATATTAAATCCACTGATCCCCTCTTTAGGTTTATTTATAAACATCGGCGTGTCACTGTGATAAGGTATTATTTTTCTTAACCAGCAAGTAATTTCACAACCTGATGTCAGTTTTTCAAAACAAAAGAAAACTACCCAGTTAACAATAGAATGGGACCTAATTGTCCGTACGTATTTATGCTAAACAGTCACATGTATAAGAAGCATCACAAGGCAAGGCTTACCAAACGCAATGGTTCTCCAGTTCTTATTCTAGCATTAGATTCAAAAGGAGTCCTAGGCCTCAATTCTCGAAACTCCTCCCACTCCTCACGTGTAAGCATTCTTACCGTGCCTTGACCTTCAGGTGCATGCTTTATATCTTGCGCTCAAGTAACTCTTGGGACTTGGACTCATCATACCGTGATGCCAAGACAGACATAGATCAGATTATAGTTCCATATACCAATGATCTATGCAAAGCAAAAGGCTGTGGACAAACACAATGCAGGTTACAACAAAACTACCTAAATGCACACTTTTCCTCTAATTTGATAATCCACATTTCGATTGTTCAGTTAGTACTTTCATCAAACAAATAAAATGCTATTAGAACATGACCCGGGAAAAAGAGAGCATCTCAATTTGAGTATCTACCATCTATGGCTATAAATGATTCGGGGAAAAAAAGAGAGAATGTGGTTCGGAGGTCAAGTACAAGAGAGGAATACCATCATGAGGAGCTTGGTGAAGAGCGCGATTCTGGCAGCAGCGAGAATCATTGGCATTGTGGCAGTATTGAGATATGATTTGGATTCGTCAAGCTCCACAAAGGAATGGTCCTTCTTTCTTGAGGTCCTCATCTTTCTTGTTTTCTCACGGAGGGGCCATCGGACCTCCCTCCCAACCACGAACAATGTCTGCATAATTCTGTTCACTGTTCGTAAATCCAGCTCAATCGCTCTTTCTTTCTTTCAACTCAAAAATGTTGTCTGATGGAATCCAAATGCCAAGTTACTATCAAAATCGTAGCAACATCCAATATGTTGCAGATCATCCACGCTAGACTGTAAAGCAGGATTTAAAATTAGTTAAAAGTTAAAAGTTCAAAATAAAACATATCAGAGGAAATTTGCCCGGGAAAAGTCGCCTCAACAAAAATAAACCAAAAATGTTATAAAAAAATAAATGACTATATACAAAAATATTTGATGACTCAAGATTTTAAAATTAGTCAATATAATGTACTCTATATTAATGTATTTTTTTTTATTGCAAAATATTATTTTTTTAATTTTTTTATGAATATTCATTATTCTCTAAAATAAAAAAGAGGTTCTTTTAATTAAAGACAAAATAACAGTAGGAGATGGAGATCCAAGTATGTTTTACTCAAAATCAAAAGTTAAAAAATACATTTTGGGTGTTTAGTGTTTATGAATTTATATTTTAGCTCTGTTGTAGTTTTTCTAGGAGATGAGTTTTAGGTTAAGGTCGGTGATTTTGTTTTCTATGGATTCAAATCCAAGTTTTATGATTCTAAGAGAAATTTATTTATTAATAAATAATAAAAAAGTAAATAATTAGTAGTTTAATTTTTCAAGTCATAAATAATTTATATTAAAAATATTATACATACTCTTGAAAAACTGCTCAAGATTGATTTATTGGTTCTTATGTTATTTGTTAAGTCAACACTATTACATTTATTGGTTTTAAGAAAAAAAACGCTTTTGCTCAATTCATTTCAAGCAGTAGAAAGAAAGAACCTCTTGAAGAAAATTCTCAAGATAACAATAAAATAATTCATATTTATAAAATTTTATGAAAGTATACTCGTTAATCAAAATCTTAATTCTTCCTTTTCAGTCTACATTCAACTCTGAATAAAGAAGGCATTCGGGAAGTCAAAGCGTGATCCTGGGATAGCACATCGCATCATCTGATTTGGGATTCCAATTCGTGCCATTCAAACATGACAAATATTAGAAGGGTCTAAAATCATTGAACGTGGAAAAATTGTGTTTAAAAAGCGACCCTACTAAAAATGACACTTTTAAAGTTTTAACCTTATCTGACATGACGCGGTTACAATGGTCAAGAGTGGAGCAGATTCAATTACGTTTAACTATAACTCACCATCTTAGTATACATTGAACCTACCTATTCCCTCATAATAATAACAATAATAAAAAAATAACTTGGCTACGATCCACGTTTCAGGGACAACGACTTTGTCCCCACATGAGAAGTCTCCGGCTTTTGCTAATCTCCTACATTGTCTTGTTTTCTAGTGTCGTCACGTGTCTAAATTGAGACAGTTAAGTTAAACCTCCTACAATGAATGATGATCATAATCATTCAAGAAGCTTGTTTTCTTTTTGTATGCATACCTTGGAACATACGATACGATGCTCCTATTTCTCCATATATTTGAATAAGGTGGTGGTGGAGCCATGGGTGAAGATTTGGACACGTGTGGAGCCCACAGCAAGATGGCCATTACCTACTTCAATCCTGACCATAATCTTAGGGCACCATTATACACACACACACACAAATATGATATACGCCCATTAACTACACTTCAGTCCAAAAATTTAAGAAAAAATCACTTTTTTGCCCCTTTCCCTCAATAAAAGTAATTTTCTCTCTCTCCAGCAGTATGGCCCAATACAACGACTCCTGCAATTTTCGGCCGGTAATAATAGTTGGCTTTGTGGGCTTGCTATTTGCTGGTTAAGAGAGAGAAAACATCTCTTCCGATAGAATCGGATCTCGAAGCAAGCTCAATAGGTGTATTGCCTTCTTTATCTGCAGCGTGAGGATTGGCCCCTCTACAAAAAAAAAAAAAAAAAGAGTCCATGGCAAAGTTAATTGCAGTAACACTGGGTTCATGTGACGGGTCCCCTTTAGACTGTACGTATGAAAGACATGATAGAATGGAATAATCATATGATTACTCGAATTAGAGTTCAATTTAACTTAAAGTCAGGTAAATTTCAAGTTTCCCCTGCACTTTTGCTCCATGGTTCTGTATTAGAACATAATAAAAGTGCATGGAATTGGAAAACTATTAATATGAGAATTCAGTGAATCACGAGAGAAGAGAGCGTACGTTTTAGTTGGCTTAATTCTTGCAGGGTTTTGGATGAACTCAAAAGTTTAGCAATAATCTCGAGTACTGTTCCAGGAACAGGAGGACAGGCAAAACTAGCAATGCAATGACCAATGGGGAGGATTCACTTCCAGAAAAAGGGGAGGGTAAGTAAGACCAGCTGATGAAGAGGCTTCTCCAAGCACCGCCCAGGTGACTGAAGAGTGAAGAATTGCTGGTGCATTATACTAATAACTTGGACGGGAAGCTTCGCCCTATGTTTGGATGGAGGAAAAATGGGAAGAAAAATAGAAAAATAGGAGGGAGAGAATATTATTTTTTAGGAGTTTTCTCTCCTATTATTCTTTCTTCTCTAATTTTCTTCCCATCTAAGCTTAGGGTTAAGGACAATATTTTAATTTTAACTATGATTAGGGGTTGATGGAGATGGAGGCTACTACGGAGATCGATGGGACACAGTAACAGCTTAGTTAATTGCCATGGACACATTATTATTACCACAGGTTTCAGGTTGTTTTCCCAAGGATTTCGTCATGGCCCTGAGGGAGGCAACTTACACGGTAAGCTGATGGAGAAACAAAGGGAAAAGAATATCTACCACTTCATGTGACAAATAATTGAAAATGCTAAATGAGTAGAAACACAAGGAACCAAGGAGGGGCCAGCCAGCTGGATCTTAAGTTCATAGGCATGGATGAGAGAGATAATGAGATAATACATTTATTACCTTATTACAAGCAGTTTTGCAGCTGCCCTCTTGCCATTGATTATACAACAATGCAGTGGTGTCTGACCTCTTGAATCTGGAGCATTTATATCTGCACCATACTGGAGAAGGAGCTCCACCATGCTGGAATCGGCAGTTAGACATGCCTGATGAAGCACACTAGAACTAGAACAATCTTGTCTATCCTCTACCTGCTCATTTTCTGCTTTTCTGGGTCGCAACTCGGTCGGCTGAATTTCCTTTTTTGATGACGAGTCTGTATTTTTTCTTGATGAGTTGTCTATATTACTTGAAGACGGCACCGCCTCAGAATTACCTGTTAATGGAGTTGAGAGACAAGAAGTAGGCACACCATATGATAATCCCTCAGAGATGGTATTGAGATCCACATCTGACTTGACTATATGTCGGTACACTCCTCTCTTGTCGTTGGCACAGATGCTTTCCCACACCTGGTGAGCCAGTGATCGGATACGTTCGGTTTTCTTCTTCCGATTAACAAAGACCTTCTCCAAATACTGCAATAATAGAAAGCATCAAGTTCTACCACCCAGACATAAACTCCTGTCAAGTAACACTGGAACAAAATTCCTACCAACTACCGAAGGTAACATTGGGAATATGACTGTTGCTACTTTGTTTCACCGTAGAGAGAAAAAAGAAGCAACCAGAAACCCACCCTCCTAGAATATTTTAATGGTCTACTCTCAAGGAATTAAGGAAACTTTAAAACTCATTAAGTCTATCTAAAAATAAAAAAATTTCCCACTTTACTCATATTAAATACATCCATAAAACCAGTTTCATATTTTACTATAAAAAGAAAAAATCTTAATAAATAATCTTGGGTCCTTAATTATAAAATGGACCATAAAACCCCTACTCCAAGTACCGTATAAATGGGACCGAAGGAAGTAATCTATAATTATATTAGAACAAATATTACATACATATTTGGCAATACAAGATGATCACTTTTTTCTTGAGAAAAAAAAGGAATGGACAAAATTTATGAATTTTAATAAAAAATAAATAACGTTAAAATATAAGTTTAAGAGATATATTTCCTTAGAAGTTGCATTTTAATGAAAGAAACAGATATTTTGAAGATATTGTTGTAATGTTTTGGTTTCAAATCAATTGGCACGTAAAGATTTTCATAATAGATGAGAGGGATGTATAATTTAAAAATCTTTGGTAGAAAAATAGAGTGTAATTTGCCTTGTATCAAAATCATAGAATATGTTTGCCAAAAGGGAAAATGACAATTAGATCCCAAAATTTTAATTTAATGACGGTTAGGTTTCCAAAAAGTTTTGTTAAAAGATAAATTGAAAATATCGATTCAGAGCAATTTATGAATCAATGATAGTTAAGTCTTATAATTTGTTAACCAACGAACTCTAACCTCGTAAGCAGGACATTATGGGTCACAAAATAGGCTGCCTAAGAAACATATGGGATGCGAGAATCAATATAAAGAGAGCACTAACTTCCTGGCAAATCTCCTTGGGGAATCTTTAACTATGCCAAACTTGTTAAGCTAAAATGGAAAGAGCGTGTTTGCTGTTTTCCTAAGGTGGAAAATATAAGCTCAGAATGTGTGAAATGCGATAAGGCCATAGAAAGCAGAAAGTTAAGATTACCTTTGCGTGAATGAACCTCTCCTTCAATGAAATAGGATCATCTTGTTCTGGTTTCTTTGCATGAAATAATTTAGTTTTGACCTTAAATGAACTACATTGCAGGAACGCTTATCAGCATAAATTCAAACATCTAATGCTATAATTGGCCACAAATCAATAAATAAATAGATAAATTTTGGCTACTTACGAAACAGGCATATCATCTGATTGAGAATTACTTGGTGAATGCAACAGCTCTTCCCATATTGAGTTTGCAAAGAGATTACCCAGCGACTGAAACATGCCCAAAACAAAAGCGTCCCAGACTTTCACATCTAGTGTCAACGATCTTACCTGCGAAAAATATTGCATGAATTCTAGTTCTGTATGATAACAATAGTAGCCCTCTAACAAAGTAAACGACTGCCATTATCTTTCACCATATATATCATATATGTATAAAGCAAAACTTAAACAAACAAATGCTTTTCCATGACAAGCAGTTACAGCTAGACATAGTGAAAAGCTTTCAAGCCAGAAAGTACAAGGCTCTTGTGCCCTATTTCTAGCTTTTATTCAGAAAAGAATGATGAGACATGAGCCATATACAGCGCAAAACGATAAGCTTAAATGCGAAACCTCAACAACTTACTTTAGATATATGTACACCAAGATTACGATGCACACCAGAACATTCTATGCATATAAGAATACCCAGGTTTAAGGATGCCCAGTCCGGATCAGGTTTACCACAATCAGCGCACTTGTCATTGCCGCACACCTTTCTAAGAACGTCAATTGGCTTTTCACTTTTTACAACCTGTTGATGCGATTGCAAAGTTTTAGCTAAAGAAAAGTAAGCATTTTAGGTGAAGTTCTTAAGATGCACATGCTTTAGACACTACCTGATCATCAACTGGGAGATTGTCCGACGTATTAGTCTTACTGGCAGGGTTACCATCATTGCATTCAGAGTTAACTGAGGGAGGCTGCCATATCATTATTTTAATAATTATCGCCATCACTAATCACGATTAACTCTGGTACCCAAGAGTACACTTAAAAAGAAAAATCTACAATGTACCATTTCTATTGTTTGGGCATTCAACAAGGAGGCAATTACTCCTGTTATCTTTTCAACCCAATCCATTTGGTCCGGCGTATTTTCTGCCTGCAATGCTTTACCTTAGTATCGTCAGCAGTAAGTAATAAAATTCAAATTAAGTGTAAAAATAATTTTGGGATACGAACTTGCAGTGTGAAGTTCTTTGTTGGTGAAATAATTCTGAAGCAAAATCTTAAATCCGTCTGCTCAGCATCAATCTTGATTGTTGATGTTAGCAAGTTCACCGCACGACGTGCTGCGGTTTTTTCATCGACAACAGCATGGTGATAAGCAAGACGGCTCAAAAGCCCAGTACCAGGTTCAGTGGGATTATTCTTTGCTGCAGATGGTTGGCCGCCGCCCTGAAATGGTATGATCAACATTTGTTAAACGAAGAAACTGACATGAGCATTATCAGGCATAGAGTATTACGGTTTAACAACTTAGTTGGTAACTTACGTGCGCTTGCAACCAGTTCCCTGGTTTGCGATGGTAGTATAACATTCCTCGACTATCAAGAACAAAATACCTTCTCTTCCATGCCCCTCTCAGATTGGAAGATCGCTTTGACAGATATCCTTGTCTAAGTATTTGAACCTAAAATTGTGTGCATATTTTGAAAAATATATGCTTAAATAAAGGACTCAAAATGTCGAATGCACATTCTCGAAGAAAGAGGGAAAAATCAAATCAGAAAATACTTTTCCATTTGCAGCAGATTCCATTACAGCATCGGCCACATCATTCGGTATCCTAGCAAAAGCCTGCATGTCTCTATTAGGAGAAGGACCATTCGAGTTGAGCTTACTATCTTGATGAACTTGTTTTTTGTAATCTTGAATTCTTTCAAGAAGGGAAATCTGCTCCGTATTGTAATTTTCTCTCGACTTTTGTGCAATACTCAGAACCTGCAACCTAGCAGAATTAAATATATAGAAGTGTTCCTAAACCCTCTTAAGCATTAAGCTGGCAAAAAAAGCATACACATCTCAAACGATTGCTGGCAATGACAATCTTTGAAACAATACCATGCATCTCAAGAAGGACTAGATTGTAATTTTAGCCACTGAATTGTTGGTAAATTATTTCTGCGCCCTTGGTGCGCGCGTGCGATAAGGAAACTTGGACACAGTAAAGGAAATCATTCAATCAGCCAATATACTAATGTTTAACAAAATTTACAACTAGCATTTTCTTTGGGTGTCATTGCTGGCTTTCACATCTAGGATCATTCGGTGGTCAGAGTTATGATGAAGTAATAATGTTTCCTAACATTTCATTCTAATCAAATTGTCATATATTCAATAGCTGTCTGTTAGCTGCTTGACCCCCGAGGCTTATAGCTTTTTAGGAAAATTGAAAGAAAACTACATCTACTTTTCCAAGGAAAAATCTATATGCACCATCAGAAGTCAAAAGCAAAGAACTAGGAGCCAACCTCGCTGATGAAAGGTTCCATCTGTTGGAATAGTTGATATCCCTGCAAGAGATAATTTTCAGAGGCAGCAATTTGCAACACTATTAATGGAAATGGACCGTGCATGTGATTGAGTCATATACCTGTTGAAAATATCGAAGATGAGCATCCATAATTCCAGGAACAGCCTCCAAAAACTCAAATCTCTTCTTGGCCTCAATATGGTTGAGAGCACCAACCTGGATGATTCGTTATGCTTTGTAGTTAAGTCCCAAACAAATATATATATATATATATATATATTATAATCTTACGTATCTTCTGGAGCTAATATTACCAGGTTGAAACGGGCTTCCTCAAATGAGTCCCTTGCATTGTGCATTTCCTGGAATCTCTCTCTACCAATTAGATTTTAAAGGATCATGGCAATCCATGACAAGAAATAGGGTTATCTATAAGACAATATTACGAACTGATGTCATAAAATAAACTCCTCCACGTACCTCTTCTACGGCAGCGACGGTATCCAACTTGGCGCTTTTCCTCAAAGACGTAAATTTATCACGTGCCTGTACCACAAAACCCAGTGCATGGCTACTATGATCAGGAGATAAGAATTGCTTGTGCTTACAATAGCACTGTCCTTTCTTAAGACCCATCAAGAATCAATTTACTTAGAACAGTAATCGCATTTTTTAATTGAAATTTCAGACACAATAGCCTTAGATCTCACCCTCACTTGCAAACCGAAAATCAAATACTTAAATAATTTGAAGATTAAGCTCAACTCAAGGGAGGTCTGGCATATTGGAAAATCTTGAAACTTCAACCAGACCACTGAAATATTCTTTTCATCACCTCACACTTTAAATACATCCACTAAAAGTGAAGTAACTTCCCATTTTCTCAAGAATTGAGCTAGGAGCATTAATAAACAAAATTGAACTACTGACTTGGAGTCGTTGAAATGAAAATCAAAACGCAGCCTATGCAGGTCATTCTTGGATCCATATAATTCCTTTCATGCCCCGTTCAAATCCAGTTTAATGAAACATGTTGAACTCTTGATACATAAATTGACAGAACAGATTGAAAAGGGAATAAATTGAAAATATAATCCTGATATTATTGTCAAGGAACAAAAACCATGGATGCATATTTTATAATACTGTCCAAACTTCAAAGGCAATTAGGAAGCACCTGTTCATACTGAACGGAGGCTTTGTCAAAACGTTTTCGAGCTTCCTGTAGGAATCACTTGAAGCATTAAAGTCTTGCTTCATTAGAAGAGCTGCGCACAAACAGCTTAAGAAAGGCAGACCAGCGTCATATTTATATGGGCTTGGCAGGGAAAATACTGTAGCCAAGCTCACAAGATATGATGCCTTAATATCGCAAGAATATTACATATAAACAACTTATATTATTCAAATATACCTTGGCATCAAGGATGTCAACATTGAGAACGTGTAGTAATCGGTCATTCAGCATGTGCTCCACCTAAGAAGACACTAGATGGAGTAAAAATGACAATAATAACAACAAGAACAAATAATCAATCTGTGAGTGGGGAAAGAAGAGGCAATGGAGAATATACATAAAAGGAACTTCTAATTTGATCACCACCAACCAATAACTAGCAAATTATTCTTATGCTTGCGAGTGATATGACACAAATGAAAATAGATATTACCTTCAGAAACAAGTAAACACCTAAGATATGTTGGCCCCGAGTCAGTTGGGCCTGGGGTTATAAAGGTCTATAGCAGGAAAAAAATAAAGAAAAGAAAATATATAGATGAAAGGAGAACAGCGTGAATTTTGATGATATGTCCCCTGCTGAGGTGCCTTTAACTCAATTAATCTCAGCACGGGCTACATGAAGAGTGGGTGGAGAGACAAAGTCGTTGGTCGGGGATTTGAGGTTTAGAACTATTGGAGTAGGCGAGCAGAAAATTAATCAGACTCTAGCTTCTCGAAAGTTAGAGGACCATTTTCATTTTTGTTTCAATTTTTTTCGTCTGTTTCCCACTGTATTTCGTCAACTCCATCTTCTTCTGGTTATTTTGCGTCAGGATATAAGTAATCAACGCAGCTAGTAATCTTGAAGTTGTCTTCTAAACAGGCATCCATGAAATATACATGTAAATAGTAAAACTTAAAAGAAATTAACGATTCTAGTACAAGAAGATAATGGGATAAGTAAAAGAACTGAACATCCAAAAATTTTATTGTGTGCATTTCTTATAATCATTGGTCAAGCTGCTAGGTACAAGCTACAAACAAAACTGCGCCAGGACTTGAGCATGAAAAGACACTACTTGCTTTATACATACTATAGCCTGTTTAAAAGTTAATTGCAAATACACTTTAGTATGATAAATATAAAGTTATGTTCTTCAACCAAGAATAACTGCAGGGACATGTTATAACCTGTATAACTGAAGGTATACCGAAGGGAATTCATTTACTAGAAGAAGCAGGAGATTAAAATAAACCAAGTTACAACCGTAATTAAAATAATTTCTGGAAAAGATAGAATAATGAAAAAATGACAGTGATAACATTATGCAAACCTTTACCTGTGACCGGAGCAGTTCCTTGTATGTACTGATTTCTCTCAAAGCAATAGTGAATTTCGTCATTACAGATCCTAAGAATGATATATCAAAATGAATAACCACAAAGAAAAAAAAGAATTATAATTTATTGGAACTCAATACGGTATGTTCAATAGAAAAACTCTTTTCTAGAAAACCTAAAAAAAGGCAAGTATTCTATGGCATGCTTTAATTTAGATTGAGTTAAGCAACTTGGACCATGCACCAATTCTTGTTATGTTCAACCAATAATCCATGTCAGTTCAGGGAAATTATATAACCCTGGGTTAACCACCAATTAAGCATATATTCAATTATTACCTTTACAGAAAATGCAGATGGAGGAAGGAGACCAATAAGGCTTACCTCCCACAACATCAAAAAAAGGATCACTAGGCCCTCCTCCAAATGTTTCAAGGGCATTTGCAAATGCGTTGTCCCCATCATATTCCCCTTCAAGCCCCTCCCTAAAACAGGATCTAAAATAAATAAGAAATAAGAATTTTAAAAACTTGAGGAGCATGACAAAATTTCCAATTATTTTCATGTTTCCAAGGCAGCCTGCATAGAAGGCCTCCCTCGCTTGCAAATTTAAGCCGTGGCCCAACTTCTAACATTATCAAAGAAGATGCATATAAATCCGTATTATAACGACCGTTCAATAACACTAGAATTCCTTGAGCTGCTTTAAAATGAAGTAATCCACATTTGTCAGTAATTTTAATTGGTCAATATGTAGCAGTGGCCTCTCTCGCTTATTCAAGATATGGATATAAAGCCATGTCTTAAATGAAAGACAAACATTACTTGTTGACTCATTATTGTTCAGTAGGCTGGTTTTCTAGAACTTCTATTCCTTCACTGTTTAGTAGCTGGGAGAGGGAGTTAAGAGCCTGGAGTAACAGAGAATAGGTACCGTCTTTGAGCAGAAATAAGTACTCTCAGTTTCAACCTCTTGCCCTAAAACGAATTGGAGAAACAAAGTTTGAGAATGGCTGGAAATTTTAATATTTTCTTACTTATTTTTCTTTACACTTTTTTTAATTTTCTAAATTTCTTTCAACTTAGGAGGATATTGAAAGTCTAGATTAGGTCATATATACTTCACGTGCTTCTGACTTTCACTCTCTTCCAACAGTTTATAATAAAATAGTCTTACACAATCATCATTCCCGCATCAGAACTCACAACACATGTAAGAGTGTGAAAACCGACTCCAATGGTCACAGAACAAGTTTATTTAACAATTCCATGGAAATGAGCAAAACTCACGTGTACTTTCGGCATCCTTTGTAGAACTTCCAGCATCTGGATCTTAATAACTCAGCACCTTCTTCCAAGTTTTGGATCTGCATCCATAGCCATTCATGAATTAGGATCCCACAGTGTTCAATAAAACCATAAAAGGCATGCCCGATAATTTTTACATTTAATTCATTCACATCCCTTGGAAAGAAGACCGGTGACGGATGAGAAGCACGATCTCCATAAAAAGCAGCATTTCTCGCTCGTAACAAACAATGTGATATACAAAAAGGAACAAAGGTCGAACAGATTGACGTCTCTGAATATTACTCAATATTTATATTAAATCATTCGAATTTAGAATCAGAGCATCATTCCGATGATGGCAACAGATTTAAGATGGATAGATAGAACTGTAGAAACACACCACACAAAAATTGACAAGAAATCGAAGAAAAGAGAACCTGTTGGCGGAACAACGGCGAATCATCAAGATTATCAATTTGCATTGTCCAGAATAAAAGATGGAGAATAATCAATCCTCTTCGTGTTGATCGTGGTACTTTGGAAGGGGAAGGAATCGCTGTCTATCTGCGAAAGAAAGAGCGAGAGCTTGTGATTTTGTTAAAATAGATATTGTTTATTTAGCGCGCATTTGGAGGTGGAAGGAAGGGGATATTCAGAAGTCGAATACCTGTAGCGATTTTTCATGGCTGTCCCTCGAAATACGAAACCTCTCACCCGCCATTTTTCTTTCTCTAATCTCTCTCTCTCTCTGCCGATATTATTCAATCATTTTTGGACCGACGGATTACTTGTGATTATACTAAACACATTACATAACACAACGAATCACAAATATATATATTTATTTATTGTAAATGTCATCGAATATGAGTGTTTATAAGCTAACGCGCTTGTAGTCAGTTCTTCAAATCAATCTAATTGCAATGGATTAATTAGTACTCGTACGAATTTTTATTTTAATACCCTATCTAAATATTTTCATCAATAAAAAGTGAAGTAATATAAAAAGAATTAATACTTTATTAAAATTCTAAAACAAGAATTTAACATTTTAAAAAATGGCTACAGCTCCAAAGTGATTATGATTTTAAAATTAAAATATAACATATCTGGTATTAAGTTTCTGACTAATTAAAATATAAAAATTTAACTAATGACTCATTTTAAAAAATTATAATTAATTATAAATATATAATTAATATAGATTTAAATTAAATAAAAATACTAAAAAATAGAACATATGACTAAATAAGAATAGAGAATTTAATGCAAGTAATTTGATTTAATTTTTTTAATTAAAAATTGTCACATCAATTGACATTTAAGATAAAAATAATTGACACGACATGTTTTTAGTGATAGAACATAATTGTGAATATTGGGAGTAAAGTTGGTAAAATAAGTTGAGCCCATCTTACCTGAAAACAAGCTAGAAATGAGTTAGCAGTTTGCTAGTCTGTTTTGGGGCAGGTTGTACAGCCCATCCCTCTTAGTCTGTCAGCCTATTTTTTTTAAATTATTAATATTATTATTTATTTTATTTAAATATTATTTTGAATACTTCTATTATCGAATACTAATAAAGATGATTACTTATTTGTTGATATGTGTTGATATATAATAATTGATTAATATTTTGTTAATATTTATTTATATTTATAATTATAAAATTTGAGATTTTTTTATAAAAAATATAAATTTTTAATAGTATAATATTAACAATTTTTTTATTATGCTAACATGACATTATAAATTTTTTATTAGTATTTTAAAAGTATAAAAATAATTTTTTAAAAATATTTTTAAAAAACAAAGCAGCAAGCCGCGGGCATAGTGGATGAGCTGCCCGCCAGCCCATAGGCTACTGGCAGACTAGCCCGTTTTTGACAGGTCACCCATATTACCATCTCTAACTCCGAGTACCTAAGAATTTGTCTCTTTTCGTAATTTTTTATCAACATGATTTTGTAAATTGTTAATTGTATTTTGTAAAAAGGAGGTGGTATTTTTAATAGGTTGAGATAATTATTAGGTAATTTAAGATCATGTTATCTAATATCTATACTATAACTAACCTAAATTAAATGATTTTTTTTATCATTTCTACGTGCATGTATTTTTTTTCACTTAAGCAGTCTTGAAAAGTGTGTGTAAAAATAATAATCAAGTATCATTCTTTCTTTTCTTTTTTAGTTTTTACGTGCTCATATATTATTTTTTAATCTTTAATATAAAATATATTTAATTAATTTATTAATATGACATAATTTTTTACAATATATTAATCTTTTTTTAATTTTTTCTTTCCCTCTCTTACTATAAAAATGATAACTTAAAAGAAAAAATAGATAAGGACCAGAAGAGCACCATATTACCGCAAACGCACGCACCCCATTGGTAAAGAGCCACAGAATCACGTAACCCCACGGCCTTGTTTATTTGTTGGGTGAAGTGAGACATTATTCAGTGGAATAATAACCGCTTCTGGATTTAGCGGCGGTTGTTCTGTTTGTCGCTAAAAAGCGATAGTGAAGGTTCTTATTTCCATCGGAGCAAGTTCTACAACTAGCTTTTCCGGATCTACGGCTCCTCCTCTTGACACGTGGCCTTCCTCACGTGCTTCTCCTCCTCCTTCTACCTTCCACATCAATCTCTTCTTCTCCATTGCTGCTCTTTCTTGGTTTGCAGATAGGCTTGTCGCTGTTATTTTCTTTATCTGAACACAATGCAATGGAAATGGATGCTCAAGCTGCTTCTTGTTTTATTTTTTAATTTATGCATTCTTTGTTAAAGAATAGCTATGACGTATGGTCTTTTACCTGTTTACCCGGGAACAACTTTTTCAGTTCAACACTTGCCTTCACTGAAAGATCCTTGTCCTCGTCCATCTTGCATTCACCAAAACCAGACAAGAATGTCATTGATTAGTATTTGTTAAGTCTAAGGTAACTATTTTATATCAAAATTCATCTTTTAAGTTGTAGGTTCAAAAAACAAGTGTGTGTTCAAATGTTTACCTCGTATAAGTGAGCCAGCCGAAGGAGAACTTGTCCATGGTCCAGCTCCTGCAGAATTCAAGATGCAATATTTACATGTTTAGTTGACCAGAAATCTCCCAAATCAATAGTAGTAATTGTTTCCAAGGAAACATGCATTCACCTCAAGTGTTAATATTGCGAAGTTATCTGGTATCTCGTAAGAGGAATCAATCCCTGAAAATGTTTTCTGGTGAGAATTTCTCCAATTATCTACAACAAGGAGAGAAAAAAAAAGTTTCCATCAGTAACTTAGAAATTAACCATAGAAAGCAATTCAAACGTATCATTCTACATTCTCTACACATCTTAATCTAACCTCTTCTGTGAAGGCTAAAAGGAACGGAGAAAATATCTACTGCATTTGGATTTCCATATGGGCCTATTGTACATAAATTTTGAAAGCCCAATAAGAAGCCCAATATTCTGCTTTAATAGTTTTGTGTGTTTGTGTGGTTCCAGCCCATGAAATGAAGGTTTACATTTATTAATATTATCTCCTCCGGAGAGGTGCTTATATTCCAAAAAAAAAGTATCCCATCCTGCCATATAAATAAGAGTTAACATAAATAGTAAAAAATAAGTTTATATTTTATAAAAAATATAAGTTCGATTCTCGTTATCGTTGTGAGAACTCTTTCAGTAGGCGATCTCATAAGTCTACTGTAAACGTTCTTTAAGTCTTAAGGCTATGTCCTGACCTCAATGTGAGAGAGATATTAAGTCTACCTAAACTTTGTACTAAAAAATAAAAGAAGTATCCCCTCCAACAATTCAAAAACCAAACTATATCACCAATAAAAGTTAAATCTAACAGGGGAAACTAATACTTTATAATATCATGAACTAAAATTCACTTCTAATAGGATATTTGTCTTAAAAAAAGTCAAACTATGTCATTAACTATTAATTAAGCAAATTTTGTACTCCCTCGGGTGCTATATTTTTCGCCTGCTGGCATGGGACCTCTTTAACCATTTCACAAAAGTTAGAGCAGAGTGACTGACTGACCAATTCGGTACAAATATATATATATATATATATATATATATATATATTTATATATATTATTTGGTCTTTTGTTCCTTCAACAAGTTTATTTGAAACCATTAATTCTAATTCAATTTAATTTATATCAAATTAATCCTGATTCAGAATATTATGATCTTACAAGTATTAAATTGATGTTAGTAAAAAATTTCAATATCAAAAGGATGAAAGTTATTAATACCTGAGTTGCTCGTTTAGAATATGAAGATATCCACAAAAATTGCCATTCGTCCAACGGAGAAAGAGCGGGAAGAAAATAATGAGGGTAGTTTTGGTAATTGGAAAAAGTGAGGTCCTTGAAATTCAAGGGAAAAGCTTGAATTGAAATTTGAAAACCTCTAGGGAAAAGCATGTTGAAGGGAAAAGGGTAAAAAAGGAGGATGACGAAACTGTGTACTTTTTTCTTGGCAGTTCCTCAGCCTCTTCAAACTGTCACCAACCTTGGTCTCTCTTGGTCACACCAACTCACCCTTCTCTAAAGAATACTTACTTTGATTTTTTGAATTTATTTATATATTATATCTCCCATGATTCTATAAAAATATTAAAAATCAATATCTGACATTATTAATAATTGATTAGTTTATTTAGTAGGAATATAGACTTACAATAAAAAAATATTTATTTTTAAATAATGATTGTAACTATATACTCTCGAACATCAAATTATTGAAAAAGCTAAAATAATTTAACAGTAGATGATAAATATTGACTATTTCATTAATGTCTTTGCATATACTTTTGTAATATGGTTATATTATATTTAAAATTATTATGTAAAATCTAAATGTCGTCAAGTTTAAGCAAAGATAACTCTCACCTTTTGACTTTATTGAAGGGAATTTAGTCCCTTTTTCTTAACTCAATTACCATCCGTTTGTTTGTTTTTTTAAATAAAATTTAGTCCCCACAAAGCAAACGCATCATCAAATTGAGTTTCGCGCATAGTTATCTCTAAGATTTGCTGAGTCCTTTAGGTTCACCTCTCTCGATCATTGTTCTGTGGCCCCCTTCATCGTCATTTTGCTTTGAACCCTTTGACATGGAACCGCTTGGCTGCTGTGGAGGTTGAAGCCAGAACTTGGTTATTGGTGATTTTCTTATGGATGGATTTTTCTTTCGTCTTCATTCTAGGCCATTGCTTGCATTTTTCTATTTCCCCTTCTTTCCCACTTTACGTTTATTGTTTTATTGGTTCTCGTTTCTTCCTACATGGCCAAGCTCGCCGAGCAAGCTTAGACACGCATGTAAGAAAATGGTTGATTTAGCTAATAATTTTATGAACTAGTGGTGCAAAACCTTTTTATAAGTAAAAAGTTACGGGTTTAATTTGAATTTAAGTCTTTAATACTTGTTTCTTTAACTCAAAATAAATAATAGATTACTTCATGGAGAAAGCAACATAGCTTATCGACATTTCAGGGATAATACGAGAAGGACGTGGAGCTGGTAGTATTCTTATTAGTAATTTGAATGGTGGACCCACATAAAAGCTTATATTCATCTTCTCTCAGCTCCCGTTCGCCTATGCCATAGTATTCTTATAAGCGTATGTACGTACGTGCGTACAAGGTGGCATTTATATATACTCAATGAAAGCATGTACGCTAATTGATATCGGTTGGTTTACGATATCATGTATGTTAATTGGTTAAGATCATATATATATATATATATATAAATTAGTTAGTGACCCTGATCTACATAAAGATCCCATTGTCAACGTGTTGCGTGTATTTACATTACTCCCTTGTCTTCTCACCCCATAGGTTTGTCTGTTTAAGTGTGTTTATTGGGAGTTTAAATTGTTACGTACCCGCCTTTAGGTGAGCAAAGAGCTCGCCAATCTTTAACATAGAGATTTACTAACTGCATATAGATAGAATAAGGTAGGATAGACCCATTATTTATTGTCTAGTGTCTATCTTAAAAATATATCAGATTATATTTTATAACTGGATACTCAATTTTATTTATTAAATATTTTAAAAATTTTAAAGTTGGGCAAGGACCAGCATCCCTACCCAAATGTAATAGAATAAATTTACAAAACAAACAAATAAATATTATATATTTATTGAGCCCTGTATTATATATATATATATATAATATTTGTTTACTCATCTTACCTAATATCTATATAGAACCTATAAATTTATATAATTATTATATACATATATAAGATAGATAAGTTTTTATAATATATGATATATTATGTATAACACATATAATATTTGTTCTTATCTATATTATATATAATAATTATATAAATTTGTAGGCTTCTATATATAAGATGAGTACGTGGGTAAATATTATATATATGTATATATATAGTGTCGAGCTAAAATGAATAGAATGACGTATCTTACCCGAAATCATGCACATCCGTAAAACTAATCCCAAATGTGGCATTCTTCTCTTCTTCAATAGATGCCAAGGAAAAGATCCCCAACCAAAAATGAAGAGCCTAGCCTGACTCTCTAGGAGGATGACCAAGGCATGTTTCAATTAAGAAGACCGAGAAATCGTTATCCCCGGTGCATTGACATGTATGATTAGAGTGAGGATATGATGTTTCAAAGAAATAATAGTTAGATTTACTTGGATTAGGCTTAAATCCAGATCCAAATACTCCTTAATCCAAAGCATAACATTAAATTATTGAGATATTGCATATGCAAGTAAATAACATTATATACAAAAAGTTCCACTGTACACACCCACGAAACTCATAATTTTAACTTTATCAGAGGAGAGTTATGAGTAATTAAGAGGCATGGTCGGGTTTCCCCTACTGAAAGGGACACCGCATAGAAAATGAGCCACTTATGTATGACACGTACGCCATCGTTGAGTTGAGGTCCACGAGTGGCTCCAAAATTTGATAAATTTTTTATTTTTAAATAATTAATAATATGGACAGTGGATGATTTTTGTTAGGCTACACAAGTAGGATTTCATTTCTACCACTCTAGTATGTAAGATAAAATTGATCTCTGGTATTTCTTGGTCCCAAAAGAAATTCAATATTATTACCGCTCCGTCCTTAATCATAAATCTCAATTTTCCTAAACACAAATACCAAAATAATACTAAAACCTATAGTTAATATATATACACACACATAATTTTTTTAGTTTTTCTTTCAATTAAATGCCACCATTTTTAGATTCTTTATAAGAGGCATGTTAAGAAAATGTACGTTATATATATAGATGTTTCAAAAAGTTTAATAGCTGGGAATCTTAAATTAAACTCACTCACTAGCCATGCGAATTCAGCTAAAGCTTCATATATTGAAAAGAGAGTGATTTGAGAACTTTAGAATTACTTGACGAAAAAATAATTTATAATAAATATCATATTCATGAAATACGATAGATGCCTTCATGATGAAATGGTGGACACAAGAAACTCAAAATCTCATTCTGAAGGATGTGGAGGTTCAAGTCCTATTTAGGGTGTGTTTGGATTAGCTTTTAGAGAATAGATTCAAGGAAAAATAGATTTTGGAGAATAGATTTTGGGTAGAATAGATTTTGGAAAGAATAGATTTTGGGAATAAAGATGTTTGGATGATTAGTAGTAGAATCACTTTTTATATTGGTAAATTACTAAAAAGGGTATGATATGATTAAAAGTAAGAGAGATAAAAGATGATAGAGAAGAAAGAGGAGAGAGAAGAGAGAGGAGAGAGGAAAGAGGAGAGAGAAAAAGAAAGATAAGAGAAGAGAGAGGAAAGAGAAAAAGAGAGATAAGAGAAGAGAGATGAGAGATGATAGAGAAAAAAGAGGAGAGATGAGAGAGGGTGTAAGAAAAAGTAAGGGTATAATAGTAATTGGATAATCCAAAACCTAGGTTTCAAACCAAAAGCTATTTTCAGTGGCTTATTCAAAACCGCGGTTTCAAACCAAGGTTTTGCCCAGAATCAATTCTCAACAAAAATAGCTGTTTATGTAAAAAAATTTCAAACCGCGATTTTGGCCCATAATTGATTTTGAAACGGGCTCCCAAACACGCACTTAAGGTATAATGTTAATATCTCTTATTGAACTGAAATAAATTTAACAACGAATCATAAAATCTTTATGATATTTTCTATCTAACGAATGGGGAGTCTGTTTTAAAATTGTTCGCCTTGCACCCAACTTCTTATATGTTTCAACAAGAATCATACAAGGAGTAGATTAATATAATAAATATTTTTAGTAAAATACTCACCTGTAACCCTAAAGATAAAATATATTATATACTTCGTTTTAGAGATTAGTGACTTATCCATTTTATGACTTTGGCATCACACATTTCTAAAATAGGTATCCATTCCAAGACTTTTTGGCATCACATATTTCTAAAATAGGTAGTGTACTCTCAAGTTGAGTTAATTCAATAATAAACACTTGTTAGTATTCTAGTATTTATTCTCCTTTAAAGCTTATTCGAAAGGAAAAAGAATTCAGTAGTTCTTAATTTATTGTGTATTGGATAAAAAATATTGAGTAATAATATACACATATACATATAAATCATATTCAAGCTTATTTTTATGCAATAAAAAATAATATTATTTAGTCTTCGAAAGCCAAAAAAAAATTACCCACATGTATTGGTTATAAGGGAAGGAGATAATGATATGGTTGGTTTAAGTACAAAATATTAAATATAAATATATAAATCTAAAAAATATTTTTTTTAGAGGAGTTGCTCAATTGCTCAAAAATTTAAAGAAACATAACGATAATTCTCATAAATGTCATGTTTTATCAATAACAAATGTCCTCCCTCATAAATGGAAATAAATTTCTTTATATAGAAATAATTAAATAGTACGCTTATTATTTCCCTATAACCCAAATAAATGGATTCCAGGCAACGTGTCGTTGATAGGGGGAAGGAAGCGATGCGAAATCAGAATGGATCGCAGTGTGGTTAATATCAGAATAAAAAATAAAATAAAGAGGAAAAAGGAGAACATTGGAGTGCGTGAAAGGTACATATAAATATAGGGAAGAGTGCAAATGATGATCAAATAAGGCCAACAATAAAACGCCAAGAATCATCATATGTTTGCAGCGAAAGAAAGGGCTTCTCTTGCCACCAAATAAAAACAAAAAACAGAAGCTGAGTTGAAAGATAAATGAATTTATTTAATTGTATTATTATTTGTACGAATAGAATAAAAAATAATTAAAGAAAAAGAAAGAGAGAATAAATGATTGGGCATGTGGGTGGGAACGGATATAAAGTCAGAGGCTAATAAGATATGTAATTGTAAGGTAACGTTGCTTCCCATTTGTGGCATTTTGTTTGGTACAAATAACAGTTGCTTTATCCACTCTTTCACACTATCCAAAGGAATACCCCCCACGCAATAACTTCCCATTTCCCATCCTATTCATTAAATCCTGTAAATTCATTTCATCATTATTAATCATCAATATATCTATAATAGTATGAAATTTAGAGTAATTATGTATCTAAATATTTAAAAATATATGGTGAATTTGATAAAACTCTCGATTCTATTTATACAAATAAATTTCTTAATTTAGTCATGTGCCTATTTAATTTTTCTAAAACTATAATTTAAAAAATATTTTTAAGTTAAACTATAGTTTAGATAAAAAAATTAAATAAGCAGTCATGTCTAAAATAATTTATAGACTAATCTATAGTTTTAGGAGTCTAAAAATATATTTTATGATAAGCTTGTGGTACGAGCTTTTGAATAGGAAAAAATATTTTTAGACTGTATAATGATTATTTTATTCTTATATTTTTTCTCTATCATTTTATCCTATATACTTTCTGATAATTTACCTATAAAAAATAATTTTAATAATAATTATATAAATATTTATTTTTTTATAATTATTTTTTTAAAAAGTTGTTCTATATAAGTTAAAGCAAATGGGTCTCATAATAATTTATCTTAAAAATTAAGTTTTATATTTAGAATCGGATAAATAATTAATAAATAATAGGTTGGAAAGTTTTTCAAAGCTTTGAGTCATGTATATGTAAAAAGTTTTTACAGCCTTTTTAAACTTCATGAGAAACACTCCTAGATTTCTAAATTTTGTATAGAATATTGATCCCTCTCAGTATACAGGTTGTTCCTACACGTTATTAATCATACACTTAGGGGTATTTTATTAAAACCGCTAACCTGCTACCCCCATCTAAATGGGTTAAATTGGGGGACATTTGACCTTCTAAAAATGACTCAAAAGTAAGATGAGCAAACTCAAATCGGGATTTTTTTTTGGAGTGAAAGATCGAGATTTTTCTTAAAATGATAAAAAGGAGCTCGTTTAAATGGAAACAAATAGGATCATATTTACTTCAAGTTTATTGGATCTATTTCGCTAAATTCTCCAATTGTATTTAGACATTTATATTATTTTTTTCATGTGAATTTAAATTAAATTAAAATATTAAAAATAATAAGATATATGATGAAGTGTGATTAGATAATTTGACAAAATTAATGCAAGAAATTTGTTCTATTTTTTTTTTAAACAATACTAGTTCACTAGACTTGATTAGTTCAACCCGTGCTGATTCAATCTAGCCCCATGTTATGGCTACGCTAGATCTGATGGTAAGTTCAAAACCTAAACCCATACTTCAGTTAGGGTGGATTTTCTGTTGATAATAAGTCGGTTCAACGATACCCTTTACCCTCTTTATTTGTGTAAAGAACTCCATTAAATTTGTCAAATTTTATTGGTAAAATGGGTTGTTTACGCATAATATAGCGTTCGGGGGTTATACACACAAAATATATGATATGGATAAATAGGTTTATACACAACCAATATATATTTTTTGATGCAAGACAAAATGATATTAAAAAACAAATCAAGTTTATAAGTTACAAATAAGAAGAGGACTAACATTTTAAATTTGAAATCCTAAAAAATAATGGTAAAGATATAATATCACATTAACGGAGGGTAAGTGGCAATAGTGGGTTGCTAGTCGTTTGTGTTCCGTGGAGGACAATACCCCAGTACCAATTATTCGAGAACCCATAAATCTAAATTTTAAAAAGATTTTTTGTTTAAATTTAAATTTAATTTTTTTTTAAAACAAACAGTTATATTTATTCATAAATATTTTTAGGATAAACAATAATTTTAAATTATAATTTTGAATAAACTATTAAAACTAGCTTTTAGAATAATAAAATAGCTTATAGACTATCAAATTACTATATTATTTCTACTTTTTTTTTATACCCTCTCTCCTCTTTATCTTCTCTCATCTTTTTTCTCTCTCCTCTCTCCTATTTCTAATCAAATCATATATTTTTTAATAATTTATTAATATAAAAAATTATTATAAAAATAATTATTTAAATACTTGTTTATTTAAAACTATTTTTTTATAAGTTTTTATATAAAAATTCTTTTTTATAAGTTGTTTATTTATTTTTTTAAATTTTATCTAAACCTGTCGAAAAAAGAAAATTAATCAAACGGGATTGCTTCTAAGCTGTAGTTGCGATTTGGAGGGCTAAGGATGTGACATTTGATAAATCCTTGACCTCTTGCAAGATATCGGAAGGAACAACATGCTCCCCGTGGGGCCAAGCCATGTTTCGATTAGCGAACCAATGAAATCAATCCCTTGTCAAATAACCAATACATGGGCCTATCAAATTATTGGTTCGGCGAATATTCAACAAGTTGAGATTTTAAGATGTATGATTATATAAGAAAATATAATATTTAAAATGACCAAATAACATGAAGAATTGCTGTGATTTCAATTAGAAAGAAAATAATAGAAATTTATTTTTAACATGTACAAAAAAAAAATTATTAGAGGCATCTTGGAGAAGTATGAATCAATCAATATAGAGTCATATGAAAAAAGTATAAAAAAATGAAAAAAATTCTCAATAAAATTATTAAGTAAGATATTTTAATTAATATTTATTTAAACATTAGTTGTTGATAAATCGTAATAATATTATGCGATCTATATAATTAACTCCATTTATGAGATAAAATTTTTTATTGTTGTATATTACCTATTTAAGAGCCCCTAACCCATATTTATGCAGTACCTCTAGTTTTTAATATAAAATATAAATAATTAATTTATAAATATTTAAAAAATAATTAAATTAATTATTTATAATAAATTTATTTTGATTTTCTTAAAATATTTTTTTAATTATGTGTAATGGAATTACACATTCATTGGGAGCTATATTAATATGGGTAATAATATAGATATTTTAGATAAAAAATATACAAAATAAATTATAATTTTATATTTAAAATTAAAATAAATATCTTATTTAATTTTTATATGTAAGAAATGGGAGGGAGTAAGATTAGGAACCCCTTGCCATGATATTATTTATTTTAAAAGTTCTCCATTTTTGCTAGTCATGTCATGATTCATGTCTCGTGAAAAATCATGCCCTGTCAAATTATAAATATTGGCTTATTTTAATTAGATATTTTTTGACGAAGTGGCAGGGGATTTAAAATAGGGGTAAAGAAATTGGTCGGTGAGACTGGATTAAATAAAGACAGTTAGACAGAGAAATAAATTAAAAAAAATGAAATGAATTTATTCCTGGAGTGGGACAGAGGCAGGATCTTATCCCAAGAAATAATTATACTTAACTGAATTAAGTACGGCAACCAATTTGGTTTCTCTCTCCCCAAACATGTTCTTGTTCCACACTTTCCTTCTTCTCACCTCACCAAGCAACATTCCATTTTTATATATTAAACCAGAAAAAAAAAGTAATTTTACGGTGATTTTATTTATTTTTTATTAATAGGATATTTAATCATGATCATTTTTATTTATATATACCTAACATTGTCCATTAAGCATAACCTGAATCTATGGTAGATAAACCAGAGTGAGGCTCCATTGCTTTGATGACACAGCATGTGGGGCCGGAAGCGACTTCTTTCATGGTTTTCAACACGTGGATGATTTGGGTTTCATGGTTCAAAATTTCCTGATATAATCCAAATTTATTTATAGGTTATATATAGTATATAATATTTTAATTTTATTTTTTTATATATTTAATATCTTAATATTATTTATAATATAATTTTATCCATAATTTTTTTAATTTGATATAATTTTACCTATAATTTTTTTAATTTAGTACAATTCTTAATATTTAAGAAATAATATTATGTATAAAATTATACTAAATTAAAAATATTATAAATAAAATTATATTATAAATAAATTAAAATACTAGACGTATATAAAAAATAATATTAAAATAAAATATTAAATGATATATAATTTTTTATTTAGTTTTACTATCTAGTAAATTTATAAAGTCAATTTCTTCCTCAATTTATGCTTGTTTTTCAATTTTCACTTTTTCAAGGATTCATTTTCCCCCGTTCAATATGTTAATTATATTTTTCTAATTTTGATAACGTATTTCTGTTCATTTTTTAGATATTACTTAATAGTTTAAAAAGTATAGTTTTTATCAACGGACTTATTTTTTATAGCCATTTTCTCACCAATGTTTTATGTAAGTTCTAACACCTAATAATTAATAAGAACTTAAAATCTAAAAATGCATAAAATATGAAAAATGTATTTTTGTTGGCTTGAATGAAAAAGATTAAAAAAAAAATACCAATTCATAAGGGAATTGATAGAAAAACCAACCCAATCAAGTTAGAATTTATTTGATATAAAAAGTTGGTAAACTACGAAATATAATATAATAATGATATAAAAATTGAACCAAGATAAATGATCCTTAGACAAAGAGTTAACAATACCCATGTAATATAGAAATATTTTTTTAAATAAAAATGCTAGTCAAATATAAAAATAAAATTGATCTTACATCCCACTTTTATGCATTTGAAAAGAAATTAGCAATAAAAAGTATAGTAATTAATAAAGATTATATTTATTATTATACCCATTATCTTTTGGACTCCTGATATTGAAAGGTTTTGATGTTTATTTGAAAACGTTACTTGAATTTAATTACACAGAAAACCCAACATACACGCATACTCACACACCGCGCTCCTATTTATGCTCGCATTCTTTTTTTTCGGTTGTTATGTTATTACAGGTATTTTAAAGCCAACTAACACGCTCTTTTACTTTCTCCCTCTTCCTCTGCTTTGTCTCATTATCTCTCTCCAAAACCAGAGGGTCTCCGGCGAGTCTAATCTCGCCGGGAACTCACTCCAAGGTCGCCTGAATCTCCAGTTTTTTTTTTTTCACTTTTGAGCTCCCAATTCTCACTTCTTCCTTGTTGGTATATTTAATGTTTGCCGGAGCGATATTTTGGTCGATTGTTAGAATCAACTGAGGAAGAAATTTTGTATATCTCAGACATTTCTGTCTGTTTTCTTCGTAGTAAGAGATAGCCGGCAGCACAATGCAGTGTGGGAGTATATGGAGTTTGTTGCAGCGAAGTGCCTAAAAATGCTGAGATCCCCTATTTATGATTTGCTTGTACTCTGAACCGACGCCAAGATTTGTGTTATTTTTCTTTGTTCTCATCCCTTCGGAGGATTAGTTTGTTGAATTTTGCGAAGCAACAGAGGAAGAAACAGTTTTGGTGTTTGTGTGCCAACGAGCCGGTTTTTGAAAATTTGTAGGTAAGAATTTTTTAAATTGACAAATTATGATTTGTGTATGCATGGTTTTAGTGGTCTTATCTTGTTTAATTATTTCGTTTTGGTGTTCCTGATTTTGATTTTATTATAAAATTTAGAACCTCTTCTATGCATATAATCACTATTTCCTCCATCTGAAAATATGGGCTTTTGCCTCTGATCCGTCAACGTTTGAGGCTCTTCTTGCAAAATTCTCTTTTTATCTGCTTCCGTTGCTGCCAAAACCGGGGCGGATTAGCGTAAACTTGAGAAAGATGCGGGTTTGTTTGTTATTAAAGAAAAAGAGAGCTGTCCGGAAGAGGGTTCTTTGCGTCCAGCTGATTAGGAATTTACTCCTTTTTGTTGATGATTCTATATTATTTTCCTACATTTTCTTCGCTAACAATTCGCTCAGCCAAGTTAGGTTGTTGTTAGGTAAGCAGCGAGTTTTCTTATTTCCTCGGTATCATCCTCCTCCTTTTTTCTTTCTGGTGGTATTTAGTTGAAGTCTTGAAGATTTCACAATTTTTTTGCCAGTTTTATTGCAATCTCGCCTAATTATACCGTAAAACTTATACTTCAGGAAGGAGCTTTTGCAGAATTTTATTAAGTCTCATTTTTTTTGGTGGTTTGGAGGATGTTGGAAATGATCAATCACGTCTTAGGTCTTAATAGTTAAGATAGATGAAACTTTCTGGGTCTGGATGGCGCTAATAGCAGTTTTGTGATGCGTTACAATGTTTAATCTCATCTGTCCTTTTTTTATACAGCCGACTTCAAATTTTCAGCAGATGAGAAGGATAAATGGTGAATAAAGCCGGCAAGTCAAGTGCTTTTCAGTGATTTTTCCTCTTTCCCCACTCTCAAGACTCTGAACCACAGGATGCCTTTTGAAATAATGGATCAGAGG
Organism: Leucaena leucocephala; assembly: GCA_037074615.1. NCBI lineage: Eukaryota > Viridiplantae > Streptophyta > Magnoliopsida > Fabales > Fabaceae > Leucaena > Leucaena leucocephala. The sequence continues at coordinate 2,737,558 of CM073537.1, forward strand.
GCTGTATCTGCCTCATCACACTTTTTTGATGACATTTCCTTTTGCTCTGAGGTATTTATCATCCTATATAATTTTAGTTTGGTCAAGTTATTTCATATATCCTCAATGTCTTAGCCTTCCGGACCTGTTGGTTTTTAAACCCTCTTGAACTTCTATTGGCCAGAAGAATGCCGGATTGCAGAGGCCAAGATCTATTCATGATCACTACCATCAAGGTGAGGATCAACAGGCTTATATTTTGCAAAGTCTTACACTGGTTTGTTCATATCAAACTTTCAGTCTAGAATCTGTCAAATCACTGGTGTTGTGATTCCACAATATTGAATAACGTTTCTCTGGACTCTTTTTGCGTGCCTCATCAGATAGGGGTCTGGTCTCAATGTTCAATTACAATAAAGCATGTTTTTTCTGGGACTTTTTTCTTGTCAATATGTCTCATTGTCTGTTTTGAACTCCATATAAATGTTTAGTTGCATCCAAGATAGTGCTTATTGGTGCACTTAGTATGCTTAATATAAGGAATTGTCCTAAACTCTCAAACCGATGTATTTATTTCAGTTTATGTTGAAGATTTCATTGCCTCATCCTTACTGCAATACTGCTTTACGATGCACGGATAATCCTTATCCTTGCTGTTTTACTCGTTAGTTTTTGGTATGGCATCATTTGAAGAGTCATGAGTTTTGATGGTGTACTCTGCTGGATTGAGGATCAGATATGTGTTTTGGGGATAACTGTTATCCAGACTTTGTTGCTTTTATCATGTTAGGTTTTAAATATCATGTTCCCCACTCCCCTTCTATATGTCTGTATCCTAGTATCCTTATTCATGTGTAAACATAAATTTGGCAGTAATTAGTGCATATGGAGAATGTTTAATAATTCACTGAATATAGCGTGTTCTGCAATTTTATTTTTTTAGGAAAGAATGGAATGGCAGCACCACCTAGCAGCATTTTGAATGCTTTGTCACCTCGGGAAATTGGTGCAAAGACTGGCTGGTCAAAGTCACCAACAGGTCTGTCTGGAGTAACCGTAGAAAAGCTACATGCTGGTGATGAAGGCAATGTTGATATGTTTAAAGCCTCCAAGGAAGCATTGAATCATCATCCCAGATCTCAGTCTAATGTGCGTACTCAGCCAGTGTCTAAACCATATGGTTTGATTGGCAACAAGATCATCACTAATGCTGCCTCACGTGAAAGTAGTTTATTCTCAAGCTCACTATCCGAGATATTTACCCGGAAACGTAAGATCTTGTTCTAACTTCTAATGCATGCTAAGTTCTGGAACTGCATGGTAGGATTACAGCATAGTCAATCAATCATCTCTGAAGCTTTTCTAGAAAGAAGTACCTGCTATTTGTTTGCTTGCGTATTAGTAGTAATTGAGAATATTAGGTGCTGATTATTTTTCCTAATGGAGCAGAATAAAGAAGGGCACTACCCTTGACCCTTGAAACAATAAAAATGAAATCGTTTTCTTTTTTGGTTGTTCCTTTTTCAAATTTCTGATTTTTCCAAGAGTTCTATCATCTTATGTGATTGATACGCATATCTTGGTGCAGTGAGGTTAGCGGAAAATGATGTTCTGCCTCAACAGCCTGTTACTGTTGGTTCCCTTGAGGAGGAACCATACAAATCTCTTGAAGAAATTGAGGCTGACACTATTGGAAATCTCCTTCCTGATGAAGATGATCTATTTTCTGGTGTCATTGATGACTTAGGATTCAATACTCTTGCCGTAACTGGTGATGACGTGGAAGATTTTGATCTGTTTAGCAGTGGTGGAGGCATGGAGCTAGAAGGTGATGGGCATCTAACTTCAGGAAAAAGGACCAGCAGTCCAGATGGAGATCCTGGTTTCTTTGGAGGCTTCAAAGGGAAACTTCCTTTTGGTGAACACCCTTCTAGAACTCTTTTTGTTAGAAACATCAACAGCAATGTTGAAGATTCTGAGCTAAAGGCTCTCTTTGAGGTGCATCTTTATTGTTTTATGTTGGTAGATGTTATGTGAGAATTCTTAGGAAGCATTTTAGTCCTTGAATCATATAAAGAGTTAATGCAATTTTTTGTTTGTTGTGACAGCAATATGGTGATGTCCGAACCACTTATACTGCTTGCAAGCATCGTGGATTTGTTATGATTTCTTATTATGATATAAGAGCTGCACAAAATGCAATGAAAGCTCTTCAAAACAGGTCATTGAGGTCTAGGAAACTCGACATACATTATTCAATACCAAAGGTAAGATTGTTGGCCATCCATATTTAGCTAGTTAGTATTATTCTTATCATAATCTCTTAGTAGTCCTATCATAATGCCGTGTGGTTGCTTCTTATTCTTATATTTGATGCTTTGCTTATGAATGCACACTTGCTGATGTGTTAGGTAAATGCTCCAGAGAAGGATATTAGCCATGGCACATTGCTTCTATCTGGTCTTGATTCTTCTGTTTCACATGATGAACTTATACACTTTTTTGGATTTTATGGAGAAATCAAAGAAGTAAGTCGGTCACTGTTGTTTTGGCCATGTTTTGTTGTTTCTTTATTAAGATTGCATGAGCATACTAAATATTAATTTTGCTTGCAGATTTATGAATCTCCAGAAATGAATTACGACAAATTTATAGAGTTCTATGATGTGAGAGCTGCAGAAGCTGCTCTTCGTGCTTTGAACAAGAGTGAAATTGCTGGGAAGCAGATCAAGCTTGAACCCAGCCATCCTAAGAGTTCAAGTGCAACATGGTGGCTATTCTTTCTTCTTCTTCTTTTTATTTAAGTCTATTTTCTTTTCTTGTTTAGCTCATGTTACGATTCTTTGCTTTGAAGCGCACAGCTCTTAATTGATGTTTTGTAGATTATGGGTTCTCCTTTTTTAACATTCTTTCATACCACCTTTGATAAAATAACATCTTCTGGTTAATGGACTGCAACATTCTTTTTTATGCCTTTATTTGCAATTAGTAAATAGTACTAATTAAATTTCATTTTGGAAATTCTTTCCTTTGGAGTGTAAATAACATTGGAAAGTCTGTATTTGTAGTTTGATGCCGCAGTCTCAGAAGGGAGAGAAGGAGTCTGATCTTAGTCAGACTATGGGTGACAACTTATCATTAAGCCAGAATGGTATGGTTTTGGTTCTTCTATTTGTTTCAAGCTGTTCATGCTGTTCTTTCCTAAGAAAACAATTGGTTTTCTTTGTCTCACTATACATCATTTACAGCAATAACGTCTTCTGGAGTAATTGCATCTGGCTGCTTGGACAATGGATCTGATCATGGATTTCCAGCAGCTATACGACAAACTGTGGATGCCTTGTCCATGAATGTATTGTCACATGTGAATTCTGGCATTCACAACACAGTGAGAGGGCCATCAATTCCTGGATTCCATCCTCATTCCCTCCCCGAGTATCATGATGGTTTAACTTGTGGCAGTCCTTACAACTTTTCAAGAACCTTTAGCAATGTATCTGGTAATATGGGTCCAAGAGTGACAGATAGCTCTGACAGCAGGCACACTCTGGGATTTGGTTCAACTGGGAAATTGATGGACTTTAATGGAGGAGGTATGTACATTGGATGCTTCTTATATAGGAGGGGCAATATCTTGAGAGTAAGGATTTATTGAGAGTGTGGATTTATGTTTTCTTTACATAATTTTTTTATTAACTCCAGAAACTAAAGCTACTATTTAAATATACTGACTGTCTCAGATAATGCTTGACTTGTTGAAATCAATATCTCTAGAAGTAATTTTGGGTTGAAAAAACTCATGTTTGTGCTACAGTTCGAATTTGAATCCTGGTCTGAAAACTTTTTTTGTAATACAGGAAATGGGAGCCGTCCTAATCCTGTTGGGCTTTATCACATGTGGAGTGGATCGAATTTGCACCAGCAAACTCCACCAGGTCCAATGGTTTGGCAGAAAACACCATCATTTGTTAATGGTGCTTGCTCTCCTTGTCTTCAACCGATGCCTGGCTTTCCCAGATCATCATCTCATATGCTGAGAGCATCACATATAGACCACCATGTTGGATCAGCACCAGTTGTTACAGCCTCCCCATGGGACAGACAACATTCTTATTTGGCAGAGTCCCCTGACTCCTCTGGTTTTCACATGGGTTCTCTTGGTAGTACAGGTTTTCCTGGTACATGGCAATTGCATCCTCCAGAATTTTCTTCTCACAAAATGTTTCCTCATGTTGGTGGGAATGGCATGGATTTGTCTCCCAATGCTGGGCAGAGCTCCCCAAGTCAGTTTTCACATGTTTTCCCTGGGAGACATCCCATGACTTCAATGTCTAAATTTGATTCTACCAATGACAGAATGAGAAACCTCTATCACCGTAGAAGTGATGCTAATACTAACAATGCTGACAAAAAGCAATTTGAACTTGACTTAAGTCGCTTATTGAATGGAGAAGACACACGAACAACACTTATGATTAAGAATATTCCCAACAAGTATGTATATTGCTCTCCACATTAGTACTCTGTCATCTTTTAATTTACAGCAGAAAAATTGCGTTGTTAAAATTTGTCTATTACCCTTTTAGCATTCTTAAATCCTGAAATTATTTTATTAAGATATGGCAAATACTAACTTAAACGCATGAGTTTGAGTCAATGATTTTACTCAGGTTGTTTGTTTATTTTTTGGTTGTTTACTTACCTTAAATAATTTGAAGTATTATTAGCCAAACAAATTCAAAAACTTTTTTCTCCCCTACATTATCATGTTCATGCCCTTACACATGTCCATGGCTGTGGTTATTGACATATATTTATATTGGACAATCAGTTTATTGTAGAGGATGATTTCTTAAGTGTTCCGTTGTTATTTTTTGCGTGGATTAGGTATACTTCAAAAATGCTTCTTGCTGCCATAGATGAGCAATGTCGGGGAACTTATGATTTCTTGTATTTGCCAATTGATTTCAAGGCAAGTATTTATGTCATTAATTGGTTGTTTTCTTTATAGAAGAAATCCTACTTGTGGTCACATTTGATTATACAAATAATTGCAGAACAAATGTAATGTTGGCTATGCTTTCATCAACATGACTGATCCTAGTCAGATTATTCCCTTCCACAAGGTGATTCAAGAACTTTTATGTAGCTGGAATTTGAGTTGTATATCTATGTAATATTATTATTATTTTTGGCCAAAATTGATGAAGCTGATAAATTAGAAAAACCTTATGCAGGCTTTTAATGGGAAAAAATGGGAGAAGTTCAACAGTGAAAAGGTGGCTTCACTTGCCTATGCTCGAATTCAGGGAAAAATTGCTCTTATTGCACATTTCCAGAATTCGAGCCTGATGAATGAAGATAAACGTTGCCGCCCTATTCTCTTCCATACAGAGGGCCCAAATGCTGGTGATCCGGTATGATCAAATATTTTTCCTTGTTGACTCTTGTTTTAATAATAGCTTATATATTACATGAACGCTTCCTAGTTTCCACCAGTCATTTCTTCTTACATTTGGTTCTACCTGATTTTCATGAGAATGATAGGCTGATAGAAGTGAACTGCAAGCCTCATTACCTGATTCCTCATTTAGTTCCACTTTCCTTTCACCTTCAAACCAACTACTGATATCCGCAGTATACACCTTAGTTGCTTATTGCTTTTGGATACATTGATATTAACCAATAGGAAAGGCTTTATATGCTATTGACTGGATGAAACTGATGTATAAAATATATTGGTGATTGCATCTATGAAAAACATTTTCCTTCAGAAATTCTCCAGATGATTTTGGCGTACGCCTGAAAAGCCGAGAAAATGCATAATAATTTAGGGAATCTCTTCTGGTGATCTGCTCCACGGTACAATATTGACTTCATTTTTCTGTACAGGAGCCTTTCCCTATGGGTACCAATATTAGATTGAGGCCTGGAAAATCACGTGCTAGGAGCCCATCGGCTTCGACTAGTGGGGAGGAGTCTTCCAATGGATAAGTTCTTCAATGGGCTTTTCAAAAAACTCAGACTGACTTAACTTCGGGCACTAACCTTTCAATCTTGCAGCACCATATAATATCAGTGATTTCACTCCAATATCTGTATATTGGCTTTTTTTGTTGGAGGAGTTGGAGCCAGGAGGAAATGGGGCTCCCAATTTTTGCTTATAGAGAAACACAAACCCAAGTATTTCAGAGGCTGAGTTACATAACCAGAATGAAGTGACTCTAAATCCAGTTCTTTTTCTTCATTTCCTTTTTGAATCTTTGCATGGAGTCTTGCTAAATCCTACGAGTAGAGGGAAGGAACGGCTTAACTCAAGTTCAATTTTGGCTAGCTCTGTGGTTGGGCCATATATATCACAAGTTTGCGCAAGTTTCTTTGTGGGGTTCAAGGGGACTTTGCTGTTTTTGTTTCCACCGTCTGTCTTAATGTTCATAACGAATGTAATTTTGTATTTTCAACACACTGGCGGCAGCTTCCTCAAGGATTTATTTGTCTATAGGAATTTGTGGCCACATATATTTGTATGGTACTATATTTATTCTGACTTTCTTGGTCTTTTTGGTTCATGTACTTGTGTCTCTTTTTCCCTCTAGTGTTTTTCTTGCCGTTATCTTGTTTTCATCTCTTCTTTAAATATTAAATTTAGAAATGGAAGGTTATATAAGATACTAGTACTTGTATAATTAACCTTAGTGAATAAGAAACTTATTGTAGTTTTTGATTTGGATTTAAACACATGGCAATCTCGGTGTGTTTAGTTTTTCAGGAGATGACTCAACCTGAAAAGATGAGATGATTTTTTGAAATTTGACTGGCAGTTTAAAAGGATCCAAATGAAGAAAAGAGAGAAAAACCATCTAATATTAAATAAGTTTCAATTTACATATTTTTATATTAAAGATTAATAGTCATTTAAACTTGATGATGAGTTAACATTAACTGTGAATGAGATCAATGATGTTAAAATTAAGTACATTTTATAAACTTACGATACTAAATTGATTTTTTTTAATATAAAATTTTTTAAAAAAATGTTGGGCTCATATACGATATAAGGGTAGGGTAAAGTTTTACTTCCTCTTAAGCGATACCAATGTCGGGTAGAGTGGACTGACTATTACTTTTAAATATAAACTTAGACACTTAAAAATTAAGATGCCTTTCAAAGAGATTAAACTTGAGCCATCTTGTTCAAATGGTTAAAAGCCTATTTTATTAAGACTAACACCAAGACTAATGCTAGTCTGTTGCTTCAACAGTTTTATAAAGGTAAAAGTTTGAATCTCTTACCATTAATAAATAAATATATTTTTAATTATTTATTTTTCACAAATATTACTTTAATATAATATTTAAAATTTAATGAAGTTATATTTTTTAATTTTGAAAATAAAAATACATCCATATAAATTAACAAGGTGGATTAGCGGAATATTAACCCAAAATAAAATGGCGCCCATTAATGAAAATTCGTAATGCCCTTTAGAGCGCGCGCCTCCTGCGATTCTTCTGGAAAATCCCAAGGTCGAATTTGATAACTGCAAGTAGTTTTCGAGAGAGAAGCAAATGGTACCTAGTATGGAAGATCAAGAAGAGGCATTGGTAGCTTTGATCAATCACCGCACTCACGAAGTCCAACATCTCCGTCATCGCATTTCCTATTATACATCCAAGGTCTCCTTTTTACCATTTCCTCAGTTTCCTTTCCTGCATTTTTGCCCTCTTTGTGCCGAATAAACTACCCTGTAAGGTTTTCCCTCTGTTTCTTGTTCTTATTAGCATGCGACAGTGTATGTTTTGTCTGACGTACTGCCTTTTGTTTTGCTCAATTAGAACACACTGCACTGATGAAATTTGTAAGGTGTCTTTCAAATTTTATTGTATGTTGGAACTTTCATGGATATGCATAGCACTAATAAGAGATATAATCTAATTGCATTGTATATCGTAGGCATATGCTGTGTTTTTTTGTTTAATTTACTTGGCAACTTGGCTATGAGAATTATCAGCTGATGAAGCTTTTGGGAAAGCTATGCAGCTAGAGAAAGCGGAAAAAAGGTTGCAAGACTCTGAATCTCAATTGGCTCGCCTTCGAGGACAAGCTAATGTGCCACCATCTAGAAGTTGCGTGGTTGATATGACAAAAACTGTGAAGCTGCAGTGCGAATCAAACAGCCCCATCCATATAAATGAAGGTCCTCCGATAGTGCAGAATAATTCTAAACGAAAACTTCTTATTCCTGATGTAATCCCACCATCTTCCCAAAATATACAATTGCAAAGGACTTCGGAGAAAGCTTCAATAAGTACTGATTCTCAATCAAGTCCACCACTCTCCAATCATGCAATTAGTGGTGTTAAAGTAAAAGAGGAAAAGTCTCAAGAAGTGTCTACTGATGAGGAAGTCAACGAAATCAAGTATAGAGGCACAAAAAGGAAGTTAGGTAAAAAATTCATTTCTGAGTTTCTATTGCTACTTTTGATATATATTGAGCCTATTTGTGCTTTTATCTAGACTTTATGCAAACTATTTTTTAACTCATCATTTCAAGATTGTTGTTGGTTGACATTTGAGTTTCACGAGAAATTTCTTTGCTTTTCAGAGCATGAAGAACACAATGAATTGATTCCTCTAATAGGTAGTAGTACATCACCACGCTCATTACACTGTAAATCAAGCACTCTTATACCAAGTCAACACAAGAGGAAGTTGCGTAGTCTTGCTTTGTGTCCTGTGAATGATCATCTTTTTGCAACCAGGTAATGAAATTCTTTGATTTATAATTTATAATTTTCCATGACAATTATGTACCAGCAATTTATTGAAACTTGTAAGTTGACTCATCAGATGTTTCCAAGTTGATTTTCTTCTGAATTTTTTCCATAATCCTACATTTGATTGCAGCAGGTTTTAGCTCTTAGGTTTATAGTTATCAACTGGTATGATGGGTTCTAACTAGGCTTTTAGTTTTAAAGTGAGAAAGCCAATTTGAAATATGGGTCTTCAGAGTATATTTACTAAAGGTGATCAGGGACAAATCTGAAGCACACCATAAGCTCTGTTATTTTACCCTTGTTCCTTTGCAATCCTTATTCTTCCATTGCAATGAGGATAGAACATACTCTTGGCTGCAAAAGTGATGCTTCTGGGGTCACTACAATAACTTTAACTCTATTTACAAGCTATTTACATTCACGTAGAAGCAATAGCTAGGTAAGCTTTTGTGACATAGGAATCATTGAACTTTATATGAAAGTATGCTTGTTTTTATGTGGTAGCTCTTTTTATCCTCAGTTCTAATGTAAAAAAAACTAAAGTTTAAGGCTCCCTCCCTCCCCAAACACCAAAAAAAAAAAAAACACCATGGTGTCTGATTCTTGCTACTTTTGGGAATGCTTGCAGTTCTTTGGATGGAGTGGTTAAGTTGTGGCGCATTCAGTCTAAAGGCTATGGCTTATCATTTATTTGTCTTTCATTTTGTAGCTCTCTTAGTGTCCTGCATTTTATTTGAATCTTAGCTTTATAACGTCAATTAATATATGATCGTAAGTTGTATTAATGCATCTAATTAGGGAATCTGCAACCTACGAGGATCTTTGCATATATAATTTCATTAAGTCCAATGAATTGTAAGGTTTGATAATCTTTTCATATCTGCTTCCTTTTACCATGTCATTATATCCTTTAAAAGAGACTCCATTGAAAATTAGACATGATTAGTTATTTTTTCACTAGTCAATAGAGCCACAAAATTTGATTCCCTCCTCAAGATACAAAATTTGGTGAAAATTTCATCTTGAAGTGTACACTGGGTAGCGCTGACAATTGGTTGTTTGAATAGTTCTCAAATAGGAAACATCTAGGGATCTAGCGAATTGCTTACCTTATAAATATGTAATTATATTTGATTTTGATCAAATGATATTTATTGCGTGCTTAAATAATTAATTCTTCAATGTGATGAACTGGTGTCTTTCATTCATGCTTTATTGATTTAATAAAATTAGTGACGTCTAGACTACACTCTTACTATGTTGTTATTAAAATGTTTTTATGGACCCATTTTGTAGAAGTTGGACTTTGTTACCTGGTTTATGATACGTAATTGTCCAGAAATATAGCAGAAATAAAGAAAGAAGGTAAAACAGAAGGAAAGAAGAGCAGAACAGAGAGATTTCAGAAAGAGAAAGAGGAACAGAGGGTAACGATAGGTAGCAGAGGGAGAATGAGAACTGAATCACTACATTGTCATATCCATTACAAATCCATATCTCCCATACAAAGACTTCCCGGTTTTATTTATAGTCCAATATCTTTACTTAACCCCTAATGGTTAGTTTCAATAACTAACTAACAAACCGTAACTAACTTCCTATTTATAATATTTTTCATAACAATACCCCCCTCCCAAAGAGATCCTTGCCCCCAAGGATCAAGTAAGATCAAAATTACAAAATATAGACTCTAATATCCTGGAAAGAATTTTCTGCTTATTATTGAATAAATCTGTGTATTTTGAACCCAGGAGCTGATTCCTTTAAAAATGACTTCACCCTGCCACACTACATACTTCACTTCCTCCTTTTCCGTCATACTTAAACAGTAACCCCTTTCCAAACAACATTGCAATTAATTCCCCTTTAAACCATTCTAATACCATAATTCTTGTTGGAGTAAAGTTCAGGAACAAAGCCCACTTCTGAAATAACCCATCATTATTAACACCCAAAGGAATTGTGGAACAGGATTGCAATGATATTGGGCTTTCCTCTTTGCTATTCCAGCCAAATCCAGAAGCCCATTGGGTGCGGCAAGTTCCAGTGAAGCCTTGAAAACACTGCTGAAGCTTAAAAGAAATGCTAGCCAGCTGTAAGTTTGACCTTTCAAATTGAGATTTCTGCAGCCACGTGAACTTCCAAGCACCTTCCGCAGGCTGTACAACATTTTTTGAAGGTTGCGCAGTATCTTCACTTTGCAAAGCCCGCTGCTCGAGTAACTGGAACAGAGATAGCAGTGAGGAGAAAGAACTCAGCGGCACAAGTGGTATTGTGATCACCAGCGTTGACGTCGGCACGCACCCCTGAGATTTGTCAACTGCACTTCTTGAATTCTGCTCCAACTGCGCCGTTGTAGCCATCGCACAAACACCCTCACAGTGCTCTGCTTCTTCCCCCGCCATCAGCATCTTGATGGGTTTAACAAACCTTGCCGCATTATTGGGCCCAAAACCCGGTTCATTCACCACCGATGGCGTCTCACTCGCCCGTAGAGAGGACCCACCCTTCAGTAATGCGTTCTTGTAAGGCGTCAATGAGGTTACGGCCGTTGGGGGTCCTGACATCTGTTTCCCCGTTCTTTTATTGATTGCCTTAGCATTCCGATGATTTACGGCAATTTCTTGAACCCGGGCTAGTCGTCGCGCCTCAACCAAAGTCTGGGGGTCAAACATACGTACCGAATCTGCTATTTCGTCCTTTAGAGCCCCCACATACACCTCCACTAGGTACTCCTCCGCTAGGTCCAGTTTAGCAGCGATCGTGTCAAACTACACATTGAACTCTGCCAACGTCGCCGTCTGTCGGAGATGCGTTAGTTCTGTCATGACCTTCTCGTGTCTTGGGAATTCCATTCTGGGTAGTTGGGTCCCACGCCGGTCATCAGCATTCTCATTGTTCCTCTGGTGTCCGTTACGGTGGGGAGCACCTTCGGCGATGTCACGCAATTCTTGCGCCATGGTCTGTAGCTCTTGACGAATTGAGCACTCCATCGTCTGCATTTCCTCTCGAAGGCCAAACACGGTTTCTTGCAGATCATCAACCTTTAATAATTGCTGCTCCACATTGTGCAACCTGTCTTCCATCTTTCTTGTGTTTTCTTGCCGACGGGTTTGTACCATTCAGAGCACACCGAGCGGAGTCCAAAGAAAGAAGTGGCTCTGATACCACTGATGCGTAATTGTCCAGAAATATAGCAGAAATAAAGAAAGAAGGAAAAACAGAAGGAAAGAAGAGCAGAACAGAGAGATTTCAGAAAGAGAAAGAGGAACAAAGGGTAACGATAGGTAGCAGAGGGAGAATGAGAACTGAATCACTACATTGTCATATCCATTACAAATCCATATCTCCCATACAAAGACTTCCCGGTTTTATTTATAGTCCAATATCTTTACTTAACCCCTAATGGTTAGTTTCAATAATTAACTAACAAACCGTAACTAACTTCCTATTTATAATATTTTTCATAACAGTTTATCAAAAAAAATTTTAGCCGTATACAAATGGGCATTGAGCTATTTATTTTCATATTCTCTCTGGAGGCATTATAGGGAGTTTTGATCTCATGTTTAGTTCTGAGTGACAGTTTTTTCGTCAGAATAAATGAAGTTTTGCATAAGCAATTGATTTAATACTTCTAAATTTCTTAAAAATCTTACATATCTTTCATGTTTTTTCTCCATCTTAAACTGTAGATCAGGAGTGTCTTTGCTTAGCTCTACTGATTGTGTATCCCTAAAACAGAGGAGATGGCCAGAAGATATAGGTTGGCATCCGGATGGAAATAGCCTGTATTCAGTTTACACTGCTGATGCTGGAGAATCTCAAATATAAGTTATGGATCTGAAAACAAAGCAGGGGGTAAGGCTTATTATCAACATTTAATACTGACAGAAGCAAGATGGACTGAAAATTGTACTTTGGAATCGGTTTAACTTGATTGAAATCTATCATATTATTGTTTTCTTTTTGTCAGAGAGAATGTGTGAATTTCTTAGAGGACAAGCCTCATTCTAAAGGTATCATAAATAGCATTGTTTTTATGCCCTGGGGAGATACCTGTTTTGCGACTGGGGGATCTGATCATGCTGTCATACTTTGGAGTGAGGATAGTGAGAAAATATGGAAGCCGAAAACATTGCACAAGAATTTCCATTCATCTGCTGTCATGGGAGTCGCCGGCATGCAGCAGAAACAGATTGTATTGTCTGCTGGTGCAGACTAAAGAATTTTTGGGTTTGACACTCATGTAGGAAGAGAATATTTCAAGCATCAGATCGATAATAAATGCATGAGCGTGCTGCCAAATCCATGTGACTTCAATTTATTCATGGTTCAAACAGGGTAAGAATCATTATTCTGCCACTTCCTTTGGAGTCTGCTTTGTTTTTTTCCCACATGCTCTGCTATCTTATAGCCAAATTCTCCAAGTTCATGTTCATTTTGAATGCTTGTCCAATCCATTATAGAATCTATATGTATGCTAATTTGAAGATCACCAAGACGATATTTAGGCAAGAACTTTAAACAGGGGAAATATTTGCACTATTGATTGTGGACCGATTGGGCCTATTTGGGAGATCCCCAAAATCATAGTTTCAGAAGCATTTTTACGCTAAACTTTTCTTACATCCTTATTTAAAATCACTTCCAAAAAGCTATAATTACATAGGTTGACGTTGTATTGTGATAGATATTACTATCCATGTTTTCTTCCCCCTCAGGACTCCAGAGAAGCAGCTTCGTTTATTTGATATGAGATCAGGAACGTCAGAGCTACATGGTTTTGGATGGAAGCAAGAAAGCAGTGAATCTCAATCAGCTCTGATAAATCAGGCATGGTCCCCAGATGGGCTGTATATAACATCTGGTTCAGCAGATCCAGTGATTCATATTTTTGATATAAGGTATAATGCTCACAAGCCATCACACTCATTAACAGCTCATCAAAAACGAGTCTTTAAAGCTGTGTGGCTCAAGTCTCCTCCAGTTCTCATCTCCATATCATCTGATTTGAATATCGGATTACACAAGATTAAGTGATCGTGGCCCCTCATGAATGAGATTAAGATAGGGGGCTAGGACTGGAAAACGGTAGACTTGAGAGAGAATACAGGAATTCTTTTTTGGGAAAAGTCTCAAATTTAAATTGGGCGAACAATCAGATTTTGTTGTTTTGACTAGTTTTGATATAACAGCAATTATACAGAGTAGCTCCATAAGTTAGAAAAAAGATCCAAAGATCGATGAAGATGTATGTGATCGGGGTTTTGGCGAAGGACGCATGGATAATGCCTGTGACGAGGAAAAGACATGACAAGATGAATATATATATATATATATATATATATATATATATATATATATATATATTCATATGTATTCTTCTATTAAGAATCTTGGTTCAAGCATTGTTAGATGTCCCTTCTAACGAAAATTTTAACTTTTTGTTTATCAAGTGAATATATAATTACAAATACTGACAGCATAAAGTAGGCAAAAGACATTAATTTATCTTATATATTAGCCTCTATGTCAATATTCATTATCAATTATCAATATCAATATCCAATCCAATATCAAATATAAAAATATAGAGCTCATTCCTCATGATTTAACCATTAAAGGGGGCTCACTTATTAATAATTAAAAATGTTTTTTTTAAAAAAAAAATAAAAGGCAAAATCATACTTTAATCCTATAATCTTATACAAAGTTATATTTTCAGTTTTTCAAACTTTAACACCATTAGAATGATAATTTTCTGTCACAATCATTGTTATATTTAAAAACATTATATTTAATATATCAATATTTAAGAATTTTTTGTTAACTTCCAAATTTTAAGATGGGCATTTTTTTCTAATGAAACTAACAATATTATTAGAATTAGAAGACTAAGACCCCTATACCTTTCGCGACCTTCTGGCGACAAGAAGACTAAGACACTTTGTAATATAACATATAAATCGGGGAACAAAAAAGTAGGGTGATTAAAAATACCTGACGTGGAGGACTGTAATTTTCTGTGACGTGATTGTGGGGGACTTGCGAAGCAACCAAGAAGAATTATTGTTGGAAAAAAAAGTAGTCACGCAGTTGAAAGGGTCGAAGCAAAATCGCAGTTCACTGAGTCGGAGTAAATTACGCAGTGAACAGCTTCCAGATTTCGCGGGTAGTATTTCTATCCCTTCTAAACTACCATTTTCGTTTCATTATGGATTATTATGGTATACGTTTTTGACTATTATTCTTTGTATATGCCTCCCTGAAACCCTTGATCACCTGCCGTCATTTTCTTTTCTTTGGTGACTGATTATTTCAACAACGCGAAATGACTACGTCACTTTGTGCATGTTTTAGGAAAGTCACATTTCATGGGTTTTTCTTTTCTCTCCTATTTTGAAATTTATGTTTGGGTTGTTCCATTGGAGCATCATACGATTCATGGATTTTCACATTGTTCAGTCCGTTGTTAACTCAGTTTGACTTTCTTGGGAGTCAAGATAGAGTAAATCAAAAGGTAAACATGCATGAGAGTTGCACATGAACATGAAATGAAGGTATTTGTTGCAAGAAACATGCTTTCATGGGTAAGGTACTCGTAAGTTTGTGTTAGATAATATGATTGTATACCATATTTAATTTCAGAACATTTGTCCTTGTTTATGTGGATTTCATATTGCATCACGTTAGGAAATATTAAAAAACCTTGGTTTTGGATTTCATTCTTGATATCTAATCTCTTGATATTCAATTGCTCCCATTATTTCCCCCCTTATTGACAGTATATTCTTTCTCTTATTTCTTCTCACCCTGTTTGTGATCCTGTTGCTAACGCATGCAGAGATTCAATGCCTGAAAAGGAAAAGGCCTTGAACAACCAGAAAGAACTTTCTGGCTTTATATTCATGTGTAATCATGTAACAAAGCCAGAATGCTACCGGTTCCGAGTTTTTGGGCTCCCTGGATGGAGAAAGGAAGTTGTAGAGAAAATACAGCCTGGCACATACCTTTTCTTGTTTGATTATGATTTAAAGCTTCTCTATGGTATATATATGGCAACCTCTAGCGGAAAGCTAAGGATAGAAGAATCGGCTTTTGGGGGAAAATTCCCAGCTCAGGTGAAGCTATTAACCATCGCTTCACACCACGCATACAGACACCCATGTATATATGGGTCTACCTAATTGAACTTGTCCTCAATTTTTTCAAGGGGAAAATGCCTAACCACCTATTGAAAAATGGTATTTCCTGGTGTAGTAGATAATTGAAATAATTCTGGTAGCATCAGTCAGATGGTCAGATGTTTGCAGCATAAATTGTCTCTTCTGTGAGAGGCCAACATAATTGTCTAATCCTATGCTTCTCCTAATTGCAAAGTTTGGATTATGACATCATAACATAGCATCATGACATCTGATAACAATTTCCCCCTTTCTCCATCTGCCTCCTTCCTCCCATTGAATTTTGTGCAGGTAAGATTTAAGATTCATCAGGACTGTTTACCCTTGCCAGAGAGCTGCTTTAAACACACGATTCAAGATAATTACCAGAAAGACGGCCACAAATTTAATACCGAACTCAATCTTGGACAAGTAAGCTTCATCATAATCTCATGTAAATCAATTTAACTACAATTATGCCATTTTTATTTCCTCATCTTCTCTAATATTAAATAAAAACTTGTGTTTACGGTATTTACAGAGTCGAAGTTTGTTTTGGTGGTGCAGGTAAAAAGTCTACTATCGCTGTTTCGTCCGATAGTGATCAACAAGCAAATTATTATGCCAACTTCGGCCCCAGCGCTGTCCATGCAGTACCAAACTTCAAAGAACCAGCTTCATTCCCCAGCATGGCCTCTTGCTGTGCAGAATACTTATTCAGTTGGGAATAGCGGTAGTTTTGGTGAATCAGTGCCAGAACCTCAAGTTACATATCAGAATATGCCATACCAATACTATCAATCTGAATGTCACTCCTTGATGAATATGGGCACCATTCATGGTCACTTTTCTTCCTCCGTGGTAAGTATGGGCGGCAGCTATGCTCAATCACTGCTAGATCCTCAACATACCTATATCCTGAATCCACAGTCAAATATTAATTCATCAACGGTGAGTATGGGCAGCAGGCAAGTTCAATCAATATCAGATCCCCAGTATGTGCATCAGAATGTTCTAAATCCACAACCAAATTTTTATCCCTACTTGAATGCGGGCTATGTCAATCCTATTATGCAGTCACATGCTTCGTCATTGTCAAATGTTCCATATCATTCTGGTCAAATTGGGGACAAATACATTCCTGAAGCTGTCACCTCCGCCTCTTATCCATATGAAGGGTAAATCTCAACTTTTGTTTTAGAACCTTTGTTTAGACCCTTGATGCTGAGGACATAGTTCTGATTATTTACCATAGAATGAAGCAGCTGGCATTTGGGAAGTACTTTTGAACCAGAACAATGGCATTTTTTCAAGTGGGGGGCTGCCTTAAATTACTAGCTTTATTTTTTATCTTTGCAATTTGTATTTTTTCTTTTGGGAAACAGAGATGCTTTGCATTAGCTGAAGCTGGGTTGTTTAAAACTCTTTGGTGGGCAAATTGAATTGTCCATCCTACATTCCTAAAAAAGTGTGAATTTGATGTAAAAATTTAAATCTAAATTCGTTTGCTGAGTCAGAAATGTTCTAATTTTCTGTTGACTAGTCTCTACTGTAATAAAACTGTGGTGACTAAATTGTCAGTTCTGGTGTAGTTGCTGTTACGAGGTCTGAAGCGGTAGAAGGAATAATGCATGATGATCAACAGACTGGAATAGGAAATGAGTGCTCTGAGCCATCCTTGCAGACGGGGTTAAATATTACTCATCAACAATATTATGCTGTTGAACACAACCTGTTCTCAGGTTGCTTCTCAATCACATACCAAATACTGACGGATTCTTGGTCTGGGGAGTTCTGGATGCTTTATGTACATATGCAGGGGTTGCTTTTCAGCAAGTGATGGAAACACAAGTAGGATTAGTGTGTCTTCAAACTACAGGCCTTATATAGAGTTGCTTTTGTTGAAGACTGTAAACTTGCAACTCAAAAAATGTTATGCTTAAGATTTCATGTGAATCCTTGCTTACAGCTATGGTGTATTGTAACAAGAACTGTAGTGGCAAGGAGGTAGACTTATGTGCCTGAAACTGTGGAGAATTTCTTAGTTCGCCTGCCACTCACTATCATGCGTCTCTAGCATACACGCATATTTTGTAATATCACTCCCTTGAAATCTATATAATTACGTCATTATAGAAGTTTAATTTATATGATGCACTCAATGAAGGTGGACGATTGAGTTGAATCTTCAGTGAAGTTATGGACAGGGATCAAAATCCCATTGGTTCATCACATGGGTTCATCAGGATGCATCCAATTATGTGTCTCCACCTTGAATTTTTCCAAGGACTGTGAAGAATGGAGCAAGCAGATGTCCCACAATTCACGTGGTCTCTAGCTATAATTATAAATAGTACAAGGCAGGGTGGGGTTAAAGTAATGTGAAAGAGCTAGTTTTTGCAACTATGGCTATGGGTACAAAACAGAGGAGACACTGCTTTTCACTTTCGGTCTGCATGGATCCATCATGACCATGGAAAGGAAATAGGAGATTAGGTGATCATGTTGCCCTTTTAGGTGGTCACCGCCAAGCACGTCCCAACATTACTCCCTAATCTCTGATTGGATTTTTTGTTGTTCTTCTAATTCTATTCATATTTGAATTTTAGTTTCATGTCTCTAATGCGCTTTTTAGTGACTCCATCTAAAAGAAAGTTGAAAGAAGAAAGAAAATTGGAGACAGTAAATTGTCAAACGTTGCCTCCACCGCCTACTTCTTCCATCTTAACTGGATGATGTTTTCTACTCTTAAATTAGTTAAGAAAAATGGTAGAAAATTGTTTGAGTGGATTAATATGTACAAAAAAAAAAGTCATTAGAAATGATAATGATAGATTAGAGAGTATGAAAACTTTTACAAAACAGAGGAAAAATACAAAAAAAAATACTCATATTATTAAACAAAACTTCTTACTTAATTATATATTTAAAAATTTAGTAATGGAGCAATATATTGCCGATCTAGATCTAGGACAAGCCTTGTCTCAATATTTATCACTCCACAATTTTAAGAAATCATAATTTATTTTCTCATCATTTTACTTTTTGTTAATATCTCAATATATTCTAACAGCGTCTTTAAGAGAGTATTTAGATGTGCTCAGAATAAATTGTTTTTCAAATATACAGAAAAAATATTTTAGTAAGATATTATTACAGTTCAATTTATTCTAAATTATTTAATAATTTCTCTATAAAAAAAAATTAAAATGACAATTGCTTTGAATTACGTTGATACTTGAATCTCCAACAAAAGAATTTTTAAATCAAGTATCCATGTGAGCATGAAAGTAGTTAATTTCCCCGTGCACGGTCGCACTCCTGCTGAAGTCAGTCAACACCTAAGCTGAAATCCAATGGGCAACTGC
Source organism: Leucaena leucocephala (assembly GCA_037074615.1). Lineage (NCBI taxonomy): Eukaryota > Viridiplantae > Streptophyta > Magnoliopsida > Fabales > Fabaceae > Leucaena > Leucaena leucocephala. Next base: position 2,756,849 of record CM073537.1, read on the forward strand.
TTCTCCGACGTTGCCGGTGGGCGTATGGCGATCGGCGGCTCCACCGGCTCTCTCCTTAATCCTGCCGATGCTCCAAATGATGCTGTGGATAACTTCCTAAAGTATCGTGGCTATCATGGTCTCTACTCTCAGATCGAGGTTCTTTTTCTGCTTTGGAACAAGTTTCTCAGGACATTTCTCTCTCTTCCTGAGTTAGAATTTCAATTCGAGACTAGTTTTTATGGAAGAACCTTTTCGAAGCATAACAGTGGCTTCTTTTCTGCTGCAGTTATCTTTTTCTGCTTCAGGCTTGCGTGACCGGGATGTGCTCTCCAAGGTTTATTTGTTAAGCATTTCATGATTCTGAAGCTCTTTTAGTATAACCTATTTCCATTTAGCCTTTATCTAATCATAATTGTTGATGCTCGAAACGTAGTTTTGTTTCATTCAGCTCAAATTGAGCTTGGCTCTGGTTCTATAGTTTAAATGTCTGCTCAATAAATTCTTCTTATTTTTCTAACGTAATTTTCAGTTTTATAGCAGCATAATTAGCTAATGCTTGGTCTGTTCTTTTGGTGTACATATAGCCATGCACATCCAGGAAAATATGTTAAACCACGAACTACTAAGAACTTAAAGGTCATATATTTGCTGCACAAGAATTTTGGACTTTGGAGCTACTGTATATTGTTTTTCATTGTTCCATTTATTTTCTAGAAAATAATATCATGGTTCATATTTTTGATACGATCAATATTCACGTGAAAGAAAAGTGAGCATGTTTCATACTTAACTCTTGTTTGCCGTAGAGTGATCCAATGATGGTTCTTTATGCAAAAGGAAAAAGTGGAGCACTTGAGGAACTGGTCCGCACAGAAGTAGTCTTAAATTCTTTGAATCCCTCATGGATCACTAAGCACGCTCTCTTTTTTCATTTCGAGGTTGTTCAGGTTTTAGTGTAAGTTTAAATGTAAAGGATGATATTTCTATTACTAACAAAATAGATAAGCATTTGTGGTTTTTCCATGAGTTAATAAGTAAATTTTCTTTCATCACAGGTTTCGTATATATGATATTGACACCCAGTTTCACAATGTAGACGTAAAGGTATAGTTTTTGTGATGGAATGCTTACATAATGTTATTCCGTTGACTAAGATATGGTTCTAATATTAGTTTTATCGTGTAAAAGTGAGAAGTAAAAATGTGTTCAAACAATTGTTGATAAACATATATATCCCTGTAGGAGATTGTCTACATACTTCTATCCATGGTGACATACTATTTTACTAAGTGGACATTCCTTGCTAGTTCATTAGGTGTGATAACATGTTTGTTTGACTCATGCAGATGCTTAAGCTAGAAGAGCAGCAATATCTTGGTGAAGCAACCTGTGCGTTATCTGAGGTAACATAGAGACCATCTACAAATATACTTTTTGTTTATTAATATGTAACAACTAAAAGAAAACTCATTATATCATGAACAATTTGAAATATGAATGTGAGAGGTAGGGAGAGAAATCTCAGCAATGAAGTCATTTTGATCTTTTACAATCACTATCTGACATTAATTGTTCCTTTGATCTTTCCCAATAAATAACGCATTAGAATGGTTAAATTTTCTGGCCTTCAGGGTTAAAGTGTATTTGATGACTACGGTGTTTTATAGAAGTTTTCTTGAAAATAAGGTGCTCTTGTATATATAGTGCCGCACTTTACATCACAAAGTCTTCCTGTGGAAATATTCTAATATTTGAATTATTAATGTTAGGATATTATAGTTAGAGATATTATTGTTATTAATTAGAAACAAATCAGATTTGATTTAGAATTAGTTATTAGAGATCAGATTTGATCTAGGAGTAGTTATTGGAGATTTGATTTTATCTTAGTGTATCTCATCGGATCCCCAAGAATTGTGTATATATTTGATGCATATGCCAAAAGAATGATTCATTGGACTATTTCAAATCATATAATTCAGCATGGTATCAGAGCCAGGTTGCCTAGTGGCAGTCCTCTGTTAGTCCGATCTATATCCAGCCAGCGCCGTCGCTTGCTGTGTTCAACAGTACCGAGTCGCTACAGTACTCCGAGTCGCTACAGTACCAGGTCGCTACAGTACCGCCTCGCTACAACTAAATTGCTGCTATGGACCGTAAAGTCTCTACCCCAGCCATGTCATCTATAGATTCTGACCAGAGGAAGAAGTTTGGCAGTCACCACGGATTGAGTGCAGGCTTCGATGGGGCGTCTAGTGTTCCTGTTTCCATTGTATCCGATAAGCTCACCTTGACAAATTATCAAGACTGGGCTCAAGCAATAAAACACGCAGTCGGTGGGCGCGGAAAACTTGCTTATTTGACCGGTGGTGCAAAAAAACCAGAGAATGAAGCTTCTCCTGAGATGCAACAATGGACAATCGATAACCATTTGGTCTCTTCCTGGCTTATCAACTCCATGTCTCCAAATGTCAAAAGAAGCTTCATGTATCTACCCACAGCACGAGATATTTGGGTAGCTGTTCGTGACTCATATTCAGTCACCAAAGACCATTCACGTCTATTCAATCTGCAACGTAGTACATGGCGTTGCATTCAGGGGACTCGTGGGGTGCATGAATACTGGCTTGATCTCGTTGCATTCTGGCAAGAGTTGGATCTTCTTGACGATGATGAGTGGGATACTCCTGCAGATGTCGTCCGCAATCAGAAAAGGATTGAAAAGGGAAGGATACTTCTTTTTCTTGCAGGTCTCAATGCTGAATTTGATGCTGTAAGGGCCAGAATTCTCAGCAATACCACACTACCATCACTTCTGGAGACTTATGCAGAGGTACGTAGGGAAGAATCCAGGAGGGAGACTATGCCTGTTGAATCTAAACAACCACTTCCTGAGTCTCCTGCCTTTGTTAGCAAGCATGACAACCCCGATACCTCTAGTAAGACTCGACCCACCTGTGAACACTGCAAGAAGGTGGGACATACTCGTGAAAAATGCTGGGATATCTATGGCAAGCCAGTTGATTGGAAGCCTCATAAAAATAAGCCACTAGCTCACCAGGCCTCAAATGAATCGACGTGTGCACCGTCCCCATCTGAGCCATCCACATCTTTCAGTCAAGAGCAACTCAATCAGATTGCACATATGTTCAGAACTCTTCAAGCTGAACAAAACCCCCACGGTTCTACATCTATGGCCAATAAAGGTACAGTTCCCATTGCTTTACAAACATCTCTCATTCCATCAAAGTGGATTGTGGATACAGGGGCCTCTGATCATATGACCTCAAATGCAAAGATGTTTGTCCGCTACCATCCCTTAGCAGGAAATAAGAAAATTACTACTGCTACAGGCATTCCTTCACCCATAGCAGGCATTGGTTCTGTAACTATCTCAGACTCTTTGCATCTTGAATCAGTACTTCATGTTCCTCATTTAGCCTGTAACCTACTGTCTATTAGTAAATTGACTAAACAAGCCAACTGTTCGGCTCATTTCTACTCTACCTATTGTGTTTTTCAGGATCTCACATCGGGGAAGATGATTGGTTCTGCTAAGGAGTATGATGGCCTTTACTGTCTCGACACATCTACTGTGAGTGCATTATGGTCTAAGATCACCACCTCTACGCCCAACCCTACCTCTGATGAGGAGTCTTTTCTTTTATGGCACAAAAGACTAGGTCATCCTAGTGTTACCTATTTGCAAAAGTTGTTTCCCCAGCTATCTATTAATAAAAGTTCTTTTTTTTGCGATACTTGTACTCTTGCTAAACATCACCGTGTTTCATTTACTCCGGTTCCATACAAACCGTCTTCTCCTTTCTCTATTATTCATAGTATGTTTGGGGTCCCTCTAAGATTCCTAATCGAACTCGGTCCAAATACTTTGTCACCTTTATTGATGATCATACCCGTATGTGTTGGGCTTTTCTCTTAAAAGATAAATCTGAGGTTCCCAATGTCTTCATCAGATTCTATAATTTTGTCCAAAACCAATTCAATACATCCATCAAAGTCCTTTACACCGATAATGGCACTGAATACTTCAATCATTCTCTTAACTCTTTCTTGTCTGCTAAAGGAATTGCTCATCACAGCAGTTGTCCCCATAGTCCTCAACAAAACGGGGTCGCAGAACGTAAAAATAAACACATTCTTGAGGTTGCAAGAGCTCTCTTATTTCAGTGTCATGTTCCTTTGTTTTATTGGGGGGATGCCATCCAAACCGCTGTCCAGCTCATTAACCGTCTTGCTAGTCGCATTCTTTCCTTCGTCTCTCCCATTGAGGAGTTACAAAAAACTCACGTTGTCTCTCACTTACAGTCTTCTCTTCCGCTACGTGTCTTTGGCTGCACTGTTCTTGTCCATCTTCACCATCCTCCCTCCAAGTTCAATCCCCGTGCCACAAAATACGTCTTCTTGGGTTACTCCACCTCTCAAAAAGGTTACAAATGTTTTGACCCCATCTCCAAACACCTGTTTGTTACCCGAGATGTAATCTTCAATGAGCACCAGTCCTATTATCCCAAGTCTTCGATTCAGGGGGAGTGTTGGCATGAATCTCAACCTGTGGAACCCATTGTACCCACTTCACCTACCCCACATAAACCACCTCCAGACAGACCTGAACAACACAGATGGGGAAAAATGTACTCACGTCGACTCCATAAAGACCACCAACATCATATCTCTGAGGCAGAGTCAGTTCCTGAACCGATTGTAGATCCTGAACAAGGTGAGGCTATTGACACTGATCTAGATCTTCCCATTGCATTGAGAAAACCACCCCGGACATGTACAAAGCATCCTATCGAAAAGTTTGTTTCCTATGCATCCCTTGCACCTAGTTATCATGCTTTTGTGACTAACCTTGACAGCATCAAGATCCCTAATAATGTACATGAAGCATTGGCTGTCCCGGAGTGGAAACAAGCAGTGTTGGAAGAAATGCAAGCCTTGGAGAAAAATGGGACGTGGGAGATAGTGCAGACACCCTCAGGAATAAAACCTGTGAGCTGCAAGTGGGTGTTCACTCCAAAATATAATGCTGATAGTACTCTAAACAAGTTGAAAGCTAGACTAGTTGCTCGTGGGTTCACTCAAACGCAGGGCATTGACTACAACGAAACCTTTGCACCGGTTGCTAAACTCAATACCATACGGGTTCTTCTCTCGGTAGCAGCAAATCTTGATTGGCCCCTAGAACAACTGGATATTAAGAATGCTTTCCTCAATGGAGATTTGAAAGAGGAAGTATACATGACACTCCCACCGGGTTTTGAAGAAGGAAGAAAGAACCAGGTGTGTAAACTAAGAAAATCCATCTATGGGCTGAAACAATCACCACGTGCCTGGTTTGATAGATTTTCAAGTGTTCTCAAGGTTGAAGGGTATAAGCAAAGTTTATCTGATCACACTATGTATCTCGACGTAATAACCTCATCACTATTATCATTGTCTATGTGGATGATATTATTGTTACAGGAAATGATACTAATGAGATTGATCGAATCAAGGTGGCATTGAATCGTGAATTTGAGGTCAAAGATCTTGGAAAATTGAAATACTTCCTCGGTATGGAAGTAGCAAGATCGAAGGATGGTATTTATGTATCTCAGAGAAAGTATGTTCTTAATCTGCTCAAAGAAACAGGAATGCTTGGGTGTAAACCGAGTAAAGTACCTATCAACACAGTGAAACACAAGAACAGGAAATCTGAGGCAGAAACTGATAGAGATGTTAAAAAACAGAAGAAACAAGAGAGGGATGAAATGAGAACAGACAAAGAAAGATACCAACGGCTAGTTGGGAAACTCATTTATCTCTCCCACACACGACCTGATATCGCCTTTGCGGTAAGTGTGGCCAGTCAACATATGCATGATCCAAGGAAGAAACATATGGACTCAGCCTACAAGATACTGCAATACCTAAAAGGTACTCCTGGCCGTGGTCTATTCTTCAAAAAGAGCAACAATAGATCAGTAGAAATCTACACAGATGCTGATTGGGCAGGATCACAAGAAGATAGTCGATCTACTTCAGGCTATTGCACATTTGTATGGGGAAATCTTGTCACTTGGCAGAGTCAGAAACAGAAAGTAGTGGCTAAAAGTAGTGCAGAATCAGAATTGCGAGCTCTTGCTCAAGGAATCATGGAGGGTTTGTGGTTAACAAGAGTTGCAAAAGAAGTTCATTTGAAGATAGATGCTCCATTGAAGTTATTTTGTGACAACACGGCCGCCATAAACATGGCCTTAAATCCTATCCAACATAGTAGAACAAAACATGTGGAAATAGACAGACACTTCATTCGTGAGAAAGTAGAAGATGGGATTATGTGTCTCACCTACATACCCACAAGGCTACAAACTGCAGATATCCTTACCAAGGGACTATCAGAAGAAATATTTGAGCGACTTGTAGGCAAGTTGGATATGATCAATATCTATGATCCAACTTGAGGGGGAGTGTGGAAATATTCTAATATTTGAATTATTAATGTTAGGATATTATAGTTAGAGATATTATTGTTATTAATTAGAAACAAATCAGATTTGATTTAGAATTAGTTATTAGAGATCAGATTTGATCTAGGAGTAGTTATTGGAGATTTGATTTTATCTTAGTGTATCTCATCGGATCCCCAAGAATTGTGTATATATTTGATGCATATGCCAAAAGAATGATTCATTGGACTATTTCAAATCATATAATTCAGCGATTAACAATTTCACCTGTGCAGATAATTACAAAACCTGATCGGTCATTGACCTTGGATCTATTCATAGAAGATTCTACTAGATTAAACTACTCTCAGAACTGTGGGAAACTCATGGTGAATGCTGAGGAATGTATCAGTTCGAAGACTACAATAGAGATTATATTCAGGTGTTCAGATTTGGAATATAGGAATCTGTTCTCAAAAAGTGTATGTGCTTATTTTCATTTTTTGGGTAGGCTTTATGAGGAATGGAAGTTATGGTATAACACGTATATTTGCTTATCTTGTAGGATCCCTTTTTAATGATATCAAAAGTTGTGGAAGGCGGCACCCAAATTCCTATATGCAAAACAGAAGTTAAGAAAAATGACCACAACCCTATATGGAAGTCAGTATTCTTGAATATTCAACAAGTACGAAGCAAGGTATAGATTGGCTTCAAAATTGTCACTTTGCATTGCCAGCATACTTTAATGTGGACGTCTTTAGTTTTCTTTGCCTTTGAAGCACAGAGCCATGTCATATTCTGTGTTTTCAGATATTATTTCAAATGGATGGCCATTTGTTCAAGCTGCGCTTTTTCAACACATGGATCCTATATGTAATATGAACATTGCAGCTTATTTCTCAAACTCCGAACAACACATAGGACCTATATTAGTTCATTACGAAAAAGGCCATTAGAGAAAAAATAGTATAGAAATATCCTTCTGTCATAATTTTGTATAGAATATCAATATATCAATGCCTGTGATCAATAAATATTTTTCTTACTAGTGTTGATTTGGAGTTAGTGCATATTGTTTTGTCAGTGATATTTTTTTTTTTTTGGCCACCAGTGATATTATTTTTTTTACATATTTTATTGTTAACAATTCAGTGAGGCTTGCATCGATTTTTAATATAAATATGGCATCCGTCTTGTACCACTTTTTTTATTTTTTTCCCTTTTTTTTATTGAAACATTGGCTTTACTGTATAGATATTTTGGAAGCTTTCTCATTTTCCATTCTTATTTTATACAGGACAGCCCATTAATTATAGAATGCTACGACTTCAATAGCAATGGCAAACATGAATTGATGGGGTAATCGAGTGTCTTTTAACCAATCTCTCCTTTTTGTCCCTTGTCTGAAATGCATATTGGGGTTATTTTTTCATGTTTTCAAGGAAAGTGCGTAAATCCTTGATAGAGTTGGAAAAGCTTCATTCAGGTGGTCAAGGAGAAAGTTTATTTTTGTCCGCTGCTGATGGAAAAGATAATCATGATGAGGTAATTTTGTTAATCAAGTACACTTCAATTATGAATTTCTCGACCAATCTAAACCATATTAGCTATAACACAGGTCTTAAAGAGCCAAATATATGTGGACAAGTATACTGAAAGTGTCCAACATACTTTTCTTGATTACTTGGCTGGGGGATTCGAGTTGAACTTCATGGTGGCCATTGATTTCACAGGTATACTACATGCCAATATCCTTAATGCTTGTGCAAAATTCTTTTTGTAAACGTTGATTTTGTTCTCTTCACCCTTCATCTAATCGCTATTGATTTTCCTACAACGTTACTGATTACAGCATAGAACTGCACTTTCACAAAGTCAGTCTTCTGGCAGAATGAGAATTACCAATTCAATATAAGTTCATTAGTCATCTTTTCTAGCTTATTTACCTTTTGGTCTCTTCAACCAATTTACCTCCAAGCCAGTGGCTTGATAGTTCAGCACTCATCCTCCTAACTCAATGCTTAGGTCCAGTCTTCACTAGTGCGCTTGATAGGGTGGAGGGTTCAGACTGTATCCAGCCTGCTTTGAGGAAGCATTTGTGGTTTCCACAAATGCTAGCCCTTTGAGGCCCCTGTTGTCTTGCGCCATTGTTGGTATGAGATTGACCTTCCGCCTCCATATAGTCTCTCTTTTTCCTTTCCCCCCGTCACCTTTTTGTTGGGAGACTAAAAGAAAATTCTTGCTGGGTTTAATAATATTTACTTAGTTGCTTATTTTACTCTCTTATGTAGATACATTTTTTCTGAAAAATGCTGGTTAAATATTGGATTTCAGGGGTCTTATGTATAACTTTGGGCTAACTCTTCTTTCTTGCTTACCAGCTTCAAATGGAAACCCACGCCTTCCTGATTCTTTACATTATATGGATCCTTCAGGGCGGCTAAATGCATACCAGAGAGTGAGAAGTGATTTTCAATTTCAAAATGTTTTACTTTTACTTTATTTGGATGCTGAACCATGTCCATAAATGACTGGTCCAGGCTATCTTAGAGGTTGGGGAGGTGTTACAGTTCTATGATTCAGACAAACGATTTCCAACATGGGGCTTTGGCGCTCGACCAATTGATGGTCCTGTCTCCCATTGTTTCAATTTGAATGGAAGCAATCATTACTGTGAGGTAGAACTGTGAAGCCTGGTCTTGCTTTTAATTGCTAGTTTGCCACTATGAAGTAGTTCTTTAATAACCATGCAAGTTTATATCCCACAGGTGGATGGGATCCAAGGAATTATGATGGCATATACAAGTGCCCTGCTTAATGTTTCTCTTGCAGGGCCAACTCTTTTTGGGCCTATCATAAACAATGCCGCGCTCATTGCCAGTGAATCTGTAGCAAATGGAAAACGGAAGTACTTTGTTTTATTGATAATCACAGTAAGAGTTAGAATACGCCATCAGTCTTCATTTCATCTAATGTTTTGCATCAGAAGGTTACTGTTGTTATGCCTTATTGCAAAGTCTTCTTTGGTTGTTTGTTTTATACATGTTTCTCTGATATCATCTTAGGATGGAGTGGTAACAGATCTCCAAGAAACAAAAGATGCTCTTATTAAAGCATCTGATCTACCGTTGTCGCTCCTTATTGTTGGAGTAGGAGGTGCCGACTTCAAAGACATGGAGGTATTCTGCCTAGCATTACTTCTTTTTTATTCAAATGCTTGAAATTATAGGTAGAATCGAACCCACAACCTCCCACTTGTAAGGGAGTCTGCATGTCACTAGACAACAAGGCTATTGGCTTCTGTCCAACATTACTACTTCTTACATTATGTTGTTTTTGTTTGAGGCACTCTTGTTTATTTGATGCCACGCTGCTACTTGACTTTGTACTCCTAGTATATAACTTCTTTTGGTGCAGGTTTTGGATGCTGACAAGGGAGAGAGGCTTGAAAGCTTTTCGGGTCGGGTTGCTTCACGGGATATAGTCCAGTTTGTTCCATTTCGGGATGTTCAAAGTAGGTATTAGCATCCAAATTAGGGAAAACTATTCTTGAGGTACTTGTAGTTTTTTTCAATTTTTAATTTGGTACTTATGTAGTTTTCTCTCTTTATTAAATCCTTTAATTTTACTCTATTAGTACAATTAGCTTCTGTAAAAAAACTAATAAAGCAAAGTTACAGGGCCTAATGGCACTAACAGAATAAAATTAAAAGATTTAATTAGGAGAGAAAAATAGTTAAATACTAAATTAAAAATTGAAGAAAACTACAAATTACTCAAGAATAGTTTTCCCTCCAACTTATTGGCGAATGAGGAAATCAGCTTTCACTTATCCTTCTCTCTTTTGCAGATGGACAGGTTTCAGTAGTTCAAGCACTTTTAGCAGAACTGCCTACTCAATTTTTATCTTACATGCGGACCAGAAATATTCAACCAAATCTCTAGCCATAATTGATGTTTAACATAAACATTGTGCAATTTCCAGTAACTTAGATGATTAAATTCAGTTGAATGGCTGATAATGATAACTCTTATTGGATGGTTCGCCAAAAAGGCGCGCTTCACAAGTCCAGCTTCCAGGACCCCCTATTGCAATTTTGCATGCACGGGGTTTTCCTTTCTTTAATGGAGCATGTAAGAATTATACCACTCATGGGAAAATCTGAGAGTCCTAAATATTTTAGAACTACAAAACTTCTTTCTTTTAAAAAAATGAGATGTGTATGTTTGTTTGTTTTAATCAAAGCCAACAACCAATTAAAGTCAATGGGTAGATTTATAACTTTTTTTTTTGTTAAGTATGTGTATTTTTATATTAGAGATAATATTATTTGAGATATTATCGGTACTAAATGTGATCATATTTTTTTATAGGAATTAGTCTTTTCTATTAAACTTAATTTCTGTAAGTTGTATCGTTCAGTTTGGTGAACAGGAGTGACAATTGAGTCTTGTTCCATGTTATTGGTATGAGAGTCAATGGGTAGAAATTTGGCGATGGGGGAATATCATAGGCAGGCCGATAGCCCAATGTGTTGATCAAGATTCAAGATTTTGACCCATGAATTTATGTGACTAAAATACTATCAGTTATCCAATTTTCTAACATTCTTTTATTAACTTCAACATCTAGCATTTTCCTCGTCTGATGAAGTAGTAGGTATCGTCAGAATTTATCTAATCAACATTAATTCTCTCTCCTATAAAGAGTAGTAGTTTAAAAGTTTTCAAGGGAAAAAGTCTTCAAGAAAGAATGTTAGGTTTGATTAATTTTGGTTTTTCCCTTGGCACTGTTTTGTGTAACTGTTGCATAAAGGATATCATTTAACCCGTTTAATTTAGCTTTTAAAGAAGAGTTTATGGGGAATAATTTCTAGAAAAAAAATAATTATAAAAAAATAAGTATTTTGATAGTTATTATTAAAATAACTTTTTTAATAAGTAAATTACTAGAAAATGCATGGGATAAAATGATAGAGAAAAAAGATAGAGACAAAATGATCATTACATAGCCTTAAAGTCTTTTTCTTTACCCAGAAGTTAGTCGTATAAGTTTATCTGAAACTATAGTTTTATATCCCCAAAATTATAGTCTACTCTATAAATTCTTCTATATATTTTATGACTGTTTATTTAATTTTTAGCCCAACTAAAACACTTTTTAAACTATAATTTTAAATTAAACCAAACACGTCTTAGTGTGTTCATAGCTTCATTTTATGTTCAATGATTTAGAAAATAATGTTGATTCTGTAATCATATCAGCACAAGAAGTTCATAGTTTATTCAATTGTTCCATAATTATATGATTTCAAATTCCAACATTTCGCTCATGGGTTGAATGCCAATGCCATGTGAATAACGTGCATGCTATATAAGTATATATAATAAAATTTGTTGATTTTTTCAGATTATGTTAGCACGGAAAAATATAAGGAGAATGACACGTATGCCTCCAAATTATGCGTGAGACAGACAAGAATCCTGAAATGATATAATTACTCTGAAGTCTTCAAGGACTTTTCTAACATAATTTTTATTGGCAAATGACTATGTTGCCTATAATTTGAAAAACAAATCCCACCAGCCGGAGCTCCGGCAACCATAGAAAGAGGGTAACTTAAAGATAAATTATTGTTTCACTTAGAAAAATATCAACTCCAATTATGTAAAATGATAACGATCACGAACACTCATTGATCTCTTTTAGATTTTTTTTTTTGGTTATAATTTTTTTTAGAAAAACGATAAGCTCACTCACAATTTAAGGGCAGGGTGAAATCTCTTTTCCTCTTAGACGATACTAATGTCAGACAGGGCGAGCCGTTTATTACTCTCATGCATAAACTTCGGCACCCAAGAGTTACAATGTCTTCTCAAGTACCGTAACTGGAACCACAATAAAGTAGTACTCCTTAAGGATCAAACAATCTCCAAATAGTCGTATGTCTCACTTTTTCGCCAGTTAAACTAAGGTACTATGGGTGTATCTTTTAGATTTTTTTTTTGTTACTAATATCTTTTAGATTTTTTGTTTGTTTGTTTGTTTTTCTACACTCATTCTCACCACATCAAGTTTAGCCGTCCGGCTATTGCATAGCTCTTCTGGATCACGGCCCAAAAGCAGGTTTTGATAAAAAAGAAGAAAAAAATTTCTCCAGTCCAAAATAGCCTAACGTAAAAAATGGCTCTGACGATAAAAACGAGCCGTTGACAAGTCCGGTCGGATAGTCCGATTCGGCTAAACTTCTAAAGCCTTCCTTGACACCTAAAGACTCCACTGGTGGCTAGTAGGTGATAAGAATGGAGATTAATTTAGTTTTTAATGTTAGGGAACTAACATTTTATTCCCTTTAAATATATGGTCATTTTTTTATAACAACACGGTCATTTTGTCTAATGAAAAAATTTAATCACCTAAAAATCTAATAACAAAACATACAATGATAACTTTTAGTACAAAAAATGACTATAGACTTATATTGCTCATTTGTTATTGAAATATTTTAATAATTAAATAATTTTTTAGAACCTTATAATAATTTCCTACTCCCTTTTTTAATACAAAGGAGACACACAACGAATAGACTAGTATATCCCAGGATTGTATGCCTATTGTACAAATCTCAATAAGATTTTTGCAATTTAAATAAGGTTCTAAGAGTAACTAAGAGGGTTATAAATTTCATATCTGTTTCATAAGATTTGAGTCAATTAGTTAATATATATAACGTAATTGCTAGCTTCTCTAAAAATATGAACATAATTGGCTCATTAATCACGCATGATAATCCTCTTAATTATATCTTCTATAGTGTTGGTCGCATGGTGTTTTCAATCTTAGAGTCTTAAAATATGGTTTAGAGCTTTTAGGGTTGATAAACATTATAATGCGACTATTAATTTCTTTCATTTTAAAATATTTTTTCCGCCATCCTCACACAAGGGCAGGAATTTGATGCTACTTTAAAGATATATATTTCATAACATTTTTGTATCAAGTGAATAAAAACTAATATGATCATTATTATTACGTAATTATTTCTCCCCTCCTCTCCTTAATAAAAACTAGAAGAAGAAGGTGTGATATTAAAAACATATATAACATCACATACATCACATATCTGAATTGTGTTTGCATTCAACTATATATTTTTTATATAATAATATAGGATTTGGTGTTATTGAGTCAGATTCAAATGTTAATGAATTCATTGGAAGGTAAATCTATCATCAAGATGTTTTTTTCCCCTTATTCTCAATGTTCAAATTCTTTATTTTATTTAAAAATAGTTATTGATTTCATTCTCAATATTCAAAATTACAGTTTCAGATAAATTTATAAAAATAGTTTCCAAAAAAAATAACTTTTGGGCATCAAATATTACTTTTTTTAACATACTCTCTCTTCTCCCTCGTGATACACATCTCTCTCTCTCTTTTGCTTCGCCCATTTGTTCACGCATCCAAACTTTTTGACCTATCTTCTTCCGGTCGTGCTGAACGCTCTTCTTCGTTGGAAACAGCCTTCGCCGAGAACAAGATCTTCATTGATAGTGCTTGTCCTTCTTCTTCCGTTGATTGGAGCTTCGTCAAAATGGTGGAAGCTTTTGGATTTACTGTGGCGGAGCACCAACGATGGGAAAATTGGGGAGGTCGGTGAAACTGAAGTGATCAAGACGCTGCTCGAAATACTGGGTTCATATTAAGTGTGTGTTTGGGAACACGATGGAGAATCAATTTTGGGTCAAAATCGCGGTTTGAAAATTTTTTACACAAACAGTCATTTTTGTTAAAAATTAATTTTGGGCAAAACCTCGGTTTAAAACCTAAGTTTTGAATAAGCTACTGAAAATAGCTTTTAGTTTGAAACCTAGGTTATAGATTATCCAATTACTATTCTACCCCTACTTTTTCTTCCACCCTCTCTCCTATCTCCTCTCTTTTTCTCTTTCCTCTCTCTTCTCTTATCTCTCTTTTTCTCTCTCCTCTCTCCTCTCTACACTCTCTCCTCTCTTCTCTTTCTTCTCTATCATATTTTCTCTCTCTTACTTTTAATCAAATCGTACTCTTTTTGGTAATTTATCAATATAAAAAGTGATTCTTTACTAATCATCCAAACATTTCTATTTTCAAAATCTATTCTTCCCAAAATATATTCTTTTCAAAATCTATTCTCCAAAATCTATTCTTTCTATAATCTATTCTCCAAAAGCTAATCCAAACACACCCTAAGGTTGAATCTAAGGGTGGGATTTTGTTTGACCTGCAAAATTTCCAAGGAATCACTAGAAGCTATGGGTTGGTGATGCGAGTGATTGTGAAGAACGCAAGACGATGATGATGACAACAAAAGAAATGAGAAGAGAACAAAGCCTGTGTGTACCATTGTTACCAAAAATAAATTATTTATTATTAATTACCCAATAAAACAAATATATATGTATTTATATTATTTATTATTTTAATAGCAAACAAAAAATGTAAATTTAAAATTATACTTTATGTAATTATCATTTGACCTCGTATCTTTTTTGATAATCTATCAATCACAAAAGTCATTATGGTAATAATCATCAAAATACTTATTTTTTTCTTAATATTTTTTCTTATAAAAACTCTTCTCTAAAAATTATTTTTTAAAATTACTTTTTTTCTATATACCTTTCTCTAAAAACTAAACCAAATGGACCGAAGTCCCTTCAGTCTAAACCCAATCACTCTTGGTTTTTCCAACGTACTTATGTTGTTAACTGTTGTGCATATGTTGTACTAAGTAAGATTACGTTATTATGAAGCATATGGCATATGACAGAAGACAAATTAAATCAAAAACTCATGAACTATGAATGCCAAATAATCTACTCTAACTAAGTGAGAGTTCACTACAAAATGGACTCAGAGTGAGGAATGAAGATATTTTAACCAACAGATGTTGGATTTAGTGGAATAAACTTTCATTATATTTTTATCTCTCATTCTTTGTATTATTTTCTACCTCCGATGATATATATAATGGGACTTAGGGGGCGATTTATCATTTGCTCTGTAATTTCTCCATATTTAGCTTATCTTGCTATACATGTTTAATTTTCATTTACCTGTGCTGATGTGAAAGTACTTGTATATATACTAGAGTCTAGAAGAACCAAAAATTTGAAAACGATTGAAACCCTTTTTTTTCTTGCATGCGTATCTGAAACCTTAGGTCTTATTTCAATTTATTAATACCACTACTTTCAGTGCACTATACTACATTAATCCCAAAAGTCATCCAATAGGCCCGAGCTTAAGTCCCACACATACTCACACGCGTGAAAAAAAAAAAAAAAGCAAAAGAAAAAGAAAAAGAAAACGACCAAAAAAAAAAAGACAGTTATATGTCTCTCTTCTTTCTTCATGTTCTCACAGGAAGACATATAAATCGACGAAGCCAAACTAGGGTTTCCTTCTCTCCCTTCTTTCTTTATTCTCTTCTCTGCTTCTTCTTTATTTCCCTTTTCCTTCTTTCCCTCTCTGCTTTTAGCTTTTTTGTTCGATCCAAGGATATATCACACTTCTGGTAATTAATTATCGCTTTTGCTTGCTAGATTTTCTCTGCTCATCATAACCTTGAACTTTACACACATATATAATTAAGGGTAAGTTTATGCATATGTGATCTGTGTAGATCATATATAAGAATCAGCTAAAGTGGATCGAAATCATGGAAAGAGATCAGGTTCTTGCGAAGAAGCGCAAGAGAAAGAAGAAGAAGAACACTTAATGTTCCCAATCTACTCTGATCGTTCTCAGCAAGATATGTCCGCCATGGTTTCTGCTCTTGCTCAGGTCATTGGGGCTTCCCCTAATGTTTATGATCAGAACCATTTATCTGATCATTTGTCTCAGTCCTCTTCTGGAACTAACTCTGAGCAATGTGTTCAAGCACTTCAACATCATCAAGGTATATATATGTGTTCACATTTACCAGTACTTAATTCTAACTATTTCACATGTATATCACATGTGATTGCTTCTTTCTTGTCTTGTTATATGATAATTGCCTTCGTGTTCACTGATTTTCAGTATGAAACCATGAAGAATTATGGCGGCTAGGGTTGTCTATTTATGACTTTATGAATATGTTTCTTCTCTTCATATTTGCATCTCCTCATTAAACATCTTATGCTGTCTCTGTTAAGTTTCCGAAATGTTCTCTTCCCCTCTGGCTTCAATGTGTTCAAATCAGATATATCTTCATCTCATTTCATGAAATTTCTTCAGTAGTCCCCGAATATTTGGTGATGTTTATTCTTTTCCAATCGTGTTCTTTTTCTCTCTCAAGTTAAGAATTTCTCTACCAATTAACATCGTCTTACTGTGTCTCTTCCTCTACAATACAGAGATCGATCAATTAGTTCACCAGTGATTCAACCAGTGAATCCAAAAAAAGGGTCAAACTTATTAGGTCAAGTTCTCTATATATATATAAATTCCCATTAAGCTTACTCGTTCAAATCACTCAAGCATATATTCTAATTCAATAGTTGGAGAAAATTAAATTTTTTTTACTAGTCTCTTTTTTTTAATTCTGTATTTGGTTGTGAATATGTTATATACAATATTTACTTTTGTGATTGTAGATGAAATGAATTATTATATAAAAAATCTATAAATGGCCATATATGTATGTACATATTAGTGTAATAAACTGTAAACCATATAGCTCTAGAGTTCATAGAGCCATGTGAAGGGTGCAATTTGTAGTGTAAATTGTAAATCATATAGTTGTAATGTTGATGGAGATTATTGTATTGAAGGGAGCACAGGGAAGAGACACTACAGAGGAGTAAGGCAAAGGCCATGGGGGAAATGGGCGGCTGAGATTCGTGATCCCAAGAAAGCCGCCAGAGTTTGGCTCGGAACCTTCGACACGGCGGAGGCGGCCGCCCTTGCTTATGACGAAGCCGCTCTCAAATTCAAAGGGAGCAAAGCTAAGCTCAACTTCCCTGAAAGAGTTCAACTTCAACCACCACCTTCCATGATGACGACGAACACGACGTCGTTTCCTTCTTCTTCAGGTGAATTTTCTTTCCTCACAAACCCTCATCATCAACAACCACAACCGCCACTTGTTCTTGCTCCTGCGACGACACCATTCTCTTCACAACAACCTTATCATTATAATAATTACCAATATAATCCACATCTTCTGGGAAGTGATGGTGGCGGCGGTCACAATTTGTTTAATTATTCTCCTCAACAACCACCACCACCTTATACGTCTGTGTCTTCGTCCTCGTCTTCCTCGTATGTAATGTCTCACCAGCAACATGAACAAGAACAACTTCTACAGTTTTCCATGCAGTTTGGAGCTCCCTCGTCTTCTTCTCATCCTCCTCCTTCCAATTGGCCATTTCATGAATTTGATGGTCAACGACGTTGACCAATTGGATCGATGCTTGTAAATTTAGGTAACATTTTTTAAATATTTACAATCAGGTTTTGTAATACATCATGACAGAGTCCTGATCTCTGTCATAATTTTATCAAAAAATCCTGATGGTAAATATTTAAAAATATTACCTAAATTCAATCTCTACAATAAATATACAATGTTGTCCTTCACATATGTTTTTGTTATTATTTTGTGTGTTAAGAAGTCATTTGGTTTAATTTGATGTTATGGTTATTTCTGTTTGATGATTACATGTCAAGTTGATTATCAATATAATATATTTCCTTTCCAATGAATTGTCTGTCCGTTATAACAAGCATCCCACGAAGTTGCACTAATTATCAATGGACAAAGATAATTAGTGCAACTAATTCAATCTTTAACCTTAATCTTACTTATAAGGATTTAGTTAGTATATATAAATTCAATCAAAGGCAATCATATTCAAGCATTAGCATCATTAATCAAGCAGCTCGATCATCAACACTTTTCACTTATCGAGTTTTAAGAATTTACTAGAGTTAAGGCAAATTTCATAAGTCAAAGAGCAAATAGAAGGGCATAATATTATTATCTACCGCTCATCTAGTCTTTAATATAATATTTATTTTATAGTATAAATTATATTATAAAATATGTTTTATATTAAAGATAAGTGGAATATAATAAAATCATCATGTATTAAGAGAAACACTAATTATAAATAATCACTAAGCATAAATATAGAAAGCTCAAAAGAGCATTATGAAACGTACGCGAGAGAGATTAAAAGAGTGATGTTGGGTTTGATATATGTAATATTGCATGCATGTAAATAATGTATATAAAGAATCACACCTCACAACACACAACAAAACATTGGTCTTATCTCATTAGGTGAAATAGGCTACTGAAAGATCTGCAAAGTTCTACATTAGCTGCCAAAAACCTAACACAATACCCTCTTACTTTATCCGAACTTAAGACCTGCTATAAAATATAGGTAGAGTTAAAGAAATAAAGATGCTGGAAATCATACCTCGTGTCCTGAAAATAAGTATGGGGTGGAAAAAGTAAGGGTAATTAAGGAAAAGAACTGAATACATCACGTATATGCATTTACTGTGATATACATACTCATCACACACACACACACGTGAGTGTGTGTGTGTGTGTGTGTCTATATATATATATATATATATATATATATATAAATGAGAAAAGAGATGGATTGTTAAGGAAGGGGATAGAGATAGAGATACACATGAACAAGGGGATAATAGAAGGAGGTATGAACACGCAGTTGTGGTCTAAAGATATATGAAAAGGATCGAACCGCAGAGTTTAAAGAGAAAACGCGTCTTCTTCATATATATGTCGGCCTTCTCCATTCTTCATTCATTCCTCTATCCACTATACCTCTCTAGAAACTCCATATATTTTTTATTTTATATATGCCGGCAATCTCACAATTAATTAAATATCTTCACCCCATATTTTATTTTTATTTTTTATTATTGCCTCTTACTCCTACAGCCTTAATTAGCACCTTACAACATCGAAACTTAATTAAATATGACATACATATATATATAAATATATAGTTATTCTCTTGAACCAAGCATGTTGAATCAAACAAAGCCATGCGCGCCCGTGATATATATATATATATATATATATATATATATATATATATATATATATATATATCATATACGCATGCTTTCTTTATTGAAATAAATAAATGATGAAAATTTATAATTCATTAAAAAAGGTATATGTACATATTCTCTTCATAGATAAGGAGGCACTCAAAATTTAGTGCATGTTAATTAAGTTGATTGGGAGACTTTATACTGCGTGGCGTAACAAAAACAAATGCACGTATAAAGAAAAAGGTTGAGAATCCTGGCCTTTTGGGAATTAGTGGCAATATGAACAGAAAAAAGGGAGAGATGTCGTGCCCCCAACACGTGTAACACTTACCATAAAAGCACCCTTCAATCGTTATTTTAGTAATTAGTAGTATAAGGGAAAAAGCATACTTCAATATCATCCGTATGATATCGCCTAAAAATTCCTACTATATATGTAAAAAAAAATTAATTATACTGCATATATCAATTATGGGGGGAAAATAACGTGTGAACTAAGTTGATTTTAATTAAAAGGAAAATAATGAAACGAAAATGATTGATTTGTCTCTAAAGTAAAACCTAGCTCATCTTCAAATTTTGTGAGTGAGGTAGAAATATGTTAAGAAGTGTTTTTCTCATTTGAAACTCGACATGGCCGACCAAAAAAAACGAGCTCGACATGGATTGAATAAGAAATAAATTTAATTTAATTAATTTACATGCCCAATTAACTTGCAAAATAATCAATAGACCCGGAAGATATGCATTTATATTTACGTAATTGAATTGAAATGATTAAATTAATGGATTATATTGGACAACAAACGAATAAATTCAATCCAAGTATAACCAATTCAGATTAAAACTGCGGGTGAATTACGTTGTTTACTCTAAAACAAGGGAAAAGATAACAGCTTTATCGTTAGCAATTGGTTTTCACTTCGCATTAGCTTATATGAAATCAAACCCCAAAAAAAAAGACATGTACCTTAGCTTAGGACCGTTTATCTAATTAATCGAATCGATTCTATTAATTAATTGACAAAAGAAATAATTGATTGATTATAAATGAGTAACATGACTAAAAACCAACACACTTTGTCTTGTTTTGACGTACGTATGGCTTTAAATTGTATAATACTCCCCCTACTCTACTCTACCTATCGTGGAGTTATATAACTCATTTATAAATATTATAAAAATTAATTAAATTAATTATAAAAAAATTATATTTTTTTTTAAAATATCATTTTTAATAATTTGTATTCAAATCATATCCCTTGATAAAAATCTCTTAATATATACAATTAATAAAAATAATTTAAAAAAATTATAAATTTAGGAGATAGAAAATAATTAAAATATTATATTTAACATTAATTTTTTTAACTAATTTATATATTTAAAATTATAGAGAGAGTGATATATAAATACACATAGTACTTGCAATTATTTGGAAACGTGCAATAGAGAAATGGCGTCAATCAAACATTGTTAAATGAGACATTTAAGAAGAAAAAAATACAATTATGAGTTGTGTTCGTGTATTAAAATTATTAACGAAAAGGATTTCTTACACAAGTCAATGAAAAATATGTTGAAAAAACTTCGTTAAAGCAAAACATGGATTTTGAAGGAATTGATTAGGGAAGCATGAAAATACAGAGGAATATTTGGAGCGTAGCAGATTGGTCTCCGAAATCGGCCTTGGAATCATATTATCAAAGTCTACTCTAGAGACAGGGATTTTGATTTTTTTTGTTTTGTCTTGGGTTTTATGTAAGTTCTATTATTTAGACTTTTTATATTAAATAGAGTATTAATAATTAGATTATTCGAAACTAAGTTTGTGTAAAATATATATAAAATTAGTCAAAATGAAACGATAATCATAATAATAACGAGACTATATAAAGAATTTATTTAAAAAAAATTATTCACAAATTTTTTACTTAAATTTAAATTACTAAAACTTGAATCATTTGATAAATCAGTTAAGATGGTAATTTAAAGATTGGTAACTGAAACTAGAGCTAACAAAATGACAGTCTACCAACCAAGCCTTAAGTGGTAGGCTCAAATTGGCAAAATGTGAGTCTGCCCTATTTAACCTTATGTTGGCCTAGTTTATCACCTCTAATTCTAATTGGTGTCAAACCAATTATATATGATTGAAATGATATATTTAATTAAAATATAAAAAAAGTTATGAGTAATATTTAAACATAAAAGGTATAATCCATGAGTATAAATAGAATATTAACAATATAGTTTTATGTTTAGGAAGGGGAAAAAATCAACCTTCTTAACCTCATCCAAAACTCTTAATTGGATTAAAGTCTAGATAATAGATTTATAGATTCTAAAAAATAGATTTTGAGTTAAAATATATTTGAGTAGAATATATTTTGGTGAATTTATTCTTAAAAAAGTTGTATTCTTAGCTTATACAAAAATTATTATTTTGATAGAAAAATAAATTTTAGATAAAAATAAGTATTTGGATGACTTATTATAAAATTATGGTTTTAGTAAAAAACAAATTCATCGTAGAAAAATCTTGGGATATTTTGAGATTGGGCTGGTAAAGGGTGGTTATTTGTGAATTGAAATCCCTATTTTTTGTAACAAAAGGAAATCCCTATTTTGGGTCAGACCCTTGACTGGAGACCGAGTCCACTACTGGAGAAGCGGAAGGCAATCCTCTCGCTTCTAATTTCAACACGCCGAATTATGTCCCACTTTCGATAGTTCCACGTACACGCATTTATTTACATAATAAATAAAATAATAGGAATTTCATTAATCACACAATCAGCTCATATGTCATATCCACTGAAAGGGACCCATTCATGCCGTGTCATGCTCCAGCACCGTTCCGCTCATATTAACATAAATTCCTTAAAAATATTAAGTCTCTCCCCCTACTTGACTCAGCCAATAGTAATGCCCACCGTTCTCTCCCGTACCACAAAGCAATATTGTTTCACTGTATGAGATTGACATTTCATTTTAATATTCTTCTTCTTATTAGATATTTAGTTTTGGAGTTCTCAAGAATATCTAATATTAGTTAAATATTACATACTCTCATACCAATTATTAATAATCTGAAGTTATTTTTAATTATTTACCAACTATAACGCTTCTTTGGACAAACTCTCTTTTTCTTTTTTCAACTAAGTTCACTTCTTTAGCATTTTTTAGTGTGTGTTTGGATTACAATTTAAAAATCAATTATAACACAAAATTATGGTTTCAATTTTTTTTTGCCAAACACTAAATTTAAATGCAAAATCGATTATGAAAGGAAACCATGGTTTTGTAATACAAAACCATGGTTTCCAAGAATCCACGCATCAGGCATTTTTTTTGGCAGGAGAAGAAACGCGCAGGGAAAAAGAAAAGAAATGAGCCAGGAGGGAGAGAAGGAATATACATTTTATAATGATATGGATCTCACACCATTATAATATATATTTTTATTTTTATTTTCTTCTCTTTTATCTTTTTCGTCTTTCATTTTCTTTTCTTTTTTTACCCTTTCTTAAACACACACTCTTCTTCTTTTTCTTTTTCTTTTTTTATTTTTATTTTTTTCCTTCTCTCTCTCTTTTAATTCTTTCTTCTCCTTTTTTTTTCTCTATATATATATTATTTTTTAAATTCTAAATTAGAAAGTATTATTTCAGTACCAGGAAAAAATTAAAAATAAAATGAATAGGGTTAATTTTTAATTGTACTCAAACGCAAATGGGTTGTAAGTGTTATTTTTTAATCAATAAAATAAAAATATATACTTTACGTAATTATCAATTTTGTTTATGTCATTTTTGGTAAATTGTCAATTTAAAATCAATTCTGCTACTAATCATTCAAATATCTCCAATTTTTAAAATCACTTTTTTCCCAAAATCTATTCTTTTAAAATTTATTCTCCACAATCTATTCTGCCTAAAATCTATTCTCTAAAAGCTAATCTAACCACACCCTTAAAGGAGGGTTATTAGATGCATGCTATTAAAGTCAGTGATTGCAGTAATGTTAATAGGTTTAGAAGAGTCCATAGCAAACACCACGCTATGAAATTGAATTGAACCGTCGATCTTCCCAACAAATCATGTGGCCAAAGGTTCTTTTGTTTTTGTTTTTGTTTTTTTAATATTAGATTAAAAAACTTAAGTGTAGAAGTAAAATAGCGCGTGAAATGATGAGGGAACAGAAAAGAATGGTGTGATCCGAAAATAATGGAGAAGGAAGCAAATTGAAAGTGAGAGTTCTAGGAATGGCTTTTCGGCCACCGAAACTTTAGAAATTAGAGGGCCTCCCCTTTCATAAGCCACTCAACAAGGAGACACACATGGAAGCAAGCTCTCTCATCTCCTATCAAGATATCCGTTTAAACTTTAAATCTCTCCCACTCTCTTCTTCTTAAGTATAATTATATTCTTATTTGAAATATTATCAAGTCTTAAATATAAATACATTGATGATTTATTTAAATATGCTATTTAATTAGATTAGATCTGAAGATTATCAAGCTCAATTAAAAATAACTCTAAACATATTTTTTATATTCATACGAATTTAAATTTTAAACATTATGTTTATGCTCGTTTCACTAGAGTTAATACATGTTGGTATTGATATAAAAATTTTATTAGTGAAAAATATACGAATACATCAAATCAAACGTTGATCTATGTCTTAACCTTAATGAATCTCTACCCCAAGACCCAACTTATTTTTTTTATATAAAAAAATAATAAGTTATAGTATTTATGATTGTTTTAATAGTTTAACTTGTTATAAATTTTATATTCTATAGAAAATAAATATTATTATATTAAAATATAAATTGAGCTCAGATTTAAATAGTTTACATATAATATAAAATAAATACAAAGTTTTACAATATTTATAATTCATAAATAATACATAACGTATCTTAAACTATATATAAAATATATTCCCGTATAGTCTAGTTACTCACGAACGATAAAATCATTTTTATCGAGCAATCCACATCACAACCCCTTTTGGATCTATCATATACCTGACGCCAAAGAGACAGGGGAGATCAATTTGAGCATAACCGACCAACCACTGATATGAGAGTTTGAAAGAATATAAACTCTAAATTTGGTCACTTCCCATGAAAAGATGCACAAATAAACGTGTATTATATTCATAATTAAACAGTTGCTGAATTAATTAATTAATTAATTAATTAATTACCACTAGACATTATATTCTTGCATAAAGAATATATTCATAATTAATTCTTGAAATTTATTATTATTGAAATTTAATATGCATGTTAGGCAGGAAAATGAGCAGGCTATTTAATTTGGCTGCTTTAATTAATTCTGTGTTCTTCAAACGTTGAGTCAATACAATGGAAAACACACATTCTAATTCTATGCCTACCAAACTTCCATATGTTAGCTGAAGTCTGATTCAGTGTTCCCCTTTTAATTTTCAACGATAAAGTTCATATTTTAACTGTGATTCAAGAATAATAATTTAAATTTAAGTTGTATAAATAAAAAAATAACATTTTTTAAAATCATCCAATTTATATTTCAATAATACATGTTAATGAGACTTCATTAATTAATAATAAATTTCTCAATTTAGAAAATATAATATTTATTTTGTAAATAACAGAATTTGATCTTACAATAGGAAAATCCATAAATATAATAAGGAATGATGGTTGTTGAGTTGGCCGGAAGATTTTTTTTTTTTTCACAAATAAGGTCAAGGTTCAAACATTGTGGATGAAAAGAATCACATTTGAGGGAATACATTATTTTCAATTAGACCTTTAATATTTGAATATAACATAACAATATTGGTTATTAGATAATTATATAAGAAATTAATTAAGGTTTTGAAATTTGAAGAAAATGTTCACATTCTAAAAAATTGATTGGAAAAATACATTCCTTTACATTTATTTTATATATAAGCAATGCATGTTATTAATAAGAATTTTTAATTAAAGCCGCCTTAAGACTAGCTTATACTGTCAATGTGAAGCAAAGTGTAGATATAACTTATAAGTAGTGGCTTTTTTTACTAACAAAATTTTTTTAGAAGGGGTTGAACTCACCCACGATCTAAATGTAGGGCGAAATCTCCCTTCCTCCTAGGTGATACTAATGTTTGGCAGAGTGAGTCGTCAATTATCCTCATACGTAAATTTAGGCACCCAACAGTTAAGATACCTCTCAAAACATCGCGATTAGAATCACAATAAAGCGGTACTCCCTGGAGATCGAACGCGCTCTAAATGATAATATGTTTCACATTTTACCAGTTTAGCCTACGAATGATGGATGTAAGTAGGGGCTTTTAGTTAATCATTTTCATGTTGGATGGATATTTACACACAAAAACTTCATAAATTAATATTAAGAATAATAATAGATTAAATTTAATGTTTCTGAAAGAAAATGATAGCTACTAATCACATATAGTTTGATGTATTCAAGCATTTAAGAAATTAAAATTTTGGAATATCAATATTTGTATTATGCAGAGCCATTGAAGTCAATATGACTATTAATTTTATAGGGAAAAATAAACAGAGCAATTGGGTAGAAGAAAATCGAGAGAATATATATATATGGGAGTTTGATATAGACATGGAATAATTAAATTTGATTTCTTTGGGACAAAGAATAATTAAATTAGTGAGGGAGCAATTATAGTTCAAATTTCAAATAGAAAGACAAAAAGTCGACGAGGTTGGTCAATATGGTTGACTTGGGAGATAGTTGCAGGGGGGCTTCATACCGGGGAATGATGCCGTTTCGTTGTTCATAAGTCACACTTTTCGGCCCTTTCATTCCAATTTCTCCCCTTCGCTTTCCAAGTTTCAACTCTCTCATCATCACTTTCCTTACTTTACACGTCCTTTTTATCATATGTTTCAATCCCCGGTTTTTTAGTTCAAGGGTTACTTTCTTCTTTAATTTTATTTTACTTCAATTTCTTTCATTTTCATTTTGGTACAATCTCATATACGAAATTACATTGAAAAAATTACTAAAAAATCTTTTATTACAAATTTTATTATCTAAAGATAACTAAAAACTTAAGTCATTGAATGACAATAACTCACCTTAAGTTGTGTATAAATATTTTTTATTTATATATAATTAAAAATAAATTATATATAACTAAAGAGAATTATACTAGTTAAAAATAGATTGCACATAATTACTTAAATAAATTTTATATATCTTTGGCTAAAAATTTTGTAATGTAAAATCTTTCAGCAATTTTCTCAATTACAAATATAATTAATTAATATGTTTCTTTCTCCTAAATTCTATTAAATTGTTTAGTAATAAAGTTTATGTTGTTGGAGCTAAGTCAGCCATAAATATCTCGATTTGATGGCACTCCATCCATCCTATTTATAAACTTTAAATTTATAAATCGGCATATTCCTTTTTATTATTATAAGTTTTATTTTAAATTTATCTGAATATTTATTATATTTTTTTAATTTTATTCTTAATTAATTATATATCTCTTATTGTTTTTTTTACTAATTCTCTCTCTTCTCTTTTTACACCAATTTTTCCTCTTACTTATTCTCTTTATAAAAAAAGGCATTGTTAAGAAAAATAATGCATTCCTTAATTATTTATTATTTTTAACTAATTTATTGATTAATGTAAATCGGTTATTTAAAACTTATAATTATGACAGCAATGAATATTAAAGATTGTTTAAATAATTTGAAAATTAAAAAAAATAAAAAAAAAATCACGATACAGAATACAATTGAGAGTGAATTTAATAAATTAAATTAAATTTATTATGATAAAATAAAAATTAAATAAAACTAAGAATGAATAAATTTGGGCCAAAGCCGTTGGTTGGTTCATGCATCCTACATTTTTTTTCCTTTTTAGATAATTTTGACAATTTTTGTAGACTGGCAGCTGTATTTGCCTTCCTTTTCTTTCATTAGAACTTAAAATTAGAAAGTGCACATATGAGCAGGTCATCTATTGATAACCTCTTTTTTTTTTTTTATAAAACAAAGTTTAGGTGATTCGGCACTAGTTATTCAATAAAGTCAGTACACAGTTCTAGAGCTCAAAAAATATTTATAGAAAATTTACGAGATCGCCTATCAAAATAACCTTCAACACGGCAATAGAAATTAAACTCGTGTTCTTATGAGATACGAGCTCGTTTCTTACCATTTATGCTAACTCTTATTGTCTGTTGATAACCTCTTGAGTAGAATGAGAAAAACACATTCTGGTCCATGCGTCAAATGAAAAGGCCCAATGGGCTCTATCTAGGCCCGTGTCAAATGTGGGTTTGTCAGGCCCAGTCTTTCATAAAAATCCAGTAGTAATACCAATTGGAGAACAATATATTAGCCTGAACTTCGAATTTATATGATGATCATGGGCCCTATTCTCAGGTATTGTAATCTTTAATCTCATCTGGTCGTGTTGTTCTTGTTTGTGTTTTCCTCGGCGCTCAAGTAGTAACAAAAGATACAAGTTCACACGTAATTTTCTGTGCACGAACTAATCACTACTTTGTCAAAATCTATGGACGGCTGAGATTATCTCATAAATCGGATATGGGCCTGTTTGATAAGGCATAAAATCCTGATTTTAAAAGAATTTTTAGCCAAAACCTTAGTCTAAATTTTTTTTAAATAAAAAATAATATTTATCCAAAATTAGTTTTAGACCAAATCATAGTTTAAAATTAAAATTTTGAATAAACTATTGAGACTAATTTTTAAAATAGTAAAAAAACTTATGAACTATCCAATTACTATTTTACTTTTATTTTTTTTTACACTATCTCTCTTCTCTCCTCTCTTTCTACTACTCTCATTTCTCTTTTCTCTTTTTTACCTACTCTCCTCTCTTCTCTTTTCTTTACTTTTTTTTTCTCTATTTTCGCCCTTTCTTTTTTCTTCTCTCTCCTTTCTTTTTCCATCTCTCATACTTTTAATAAAATTATATTTTTTTAATAATTTTTTAATTATAAAACTTATTTTAAACAATCGTATGTCTAAAACAGAAAACAAATAGACAATGTTTTCGACTGCGGCGGGGAAAACGTTTGTTGCGCATACGAAGCTTTCAGACCAGCCCCTCAAATAACCAATTCTGTTCTATAACTAGAATTACAGAATTCGACCAACAATAGTTAGTCTAAATAATAAACGATTTAATATCATTTAAATGAGATTTTAAGTTTAAATTTTAGTGTATATAAAAATTTTTATTGGAAAACTCACCTACTATATCTAAGTGCGCAATACGGGTTACATTCGAATATAGTCGAGGTAAAACTCTAATGAATTGAGCTGATAAAAAAAAGAATTATAGAATACGTGAACGGTGCTTCGAATAGATTTAATACTGATTGTTCGTTGCCATACTAGCGAAACATATTTAACACTAGCGTAAGGTCCGAACCAGGTATAGAGAGAGAGAGAGAGCAAATTAAAATCTTCATAGCAGTAGAAGAGAAAAGTGCAAGAGATTTGAGGTACTAAACTAGAGAGCAAAAGAACTAAGCGGCGACTACTTTGATCAGAAGGCGAGGTGAGCGCTTCCGACAGAGACAGAACTGGAAGCTCCGGCGGCATTCCTCTCGCCGTGACAAAGTTGACGGAGCTTGGTGGGTACATACCAGATGGAGAGACGAAGATGCGCGTTGAATATAGCATCAATGTCCCAACCCTGACGCGCGGCGATGGCCATAAGGGGCTTATAACAGGCTTGCCTCCACGCGCCCACGTTCTCGCCTCTTTCCTTATACCTCATCCTCAGTTCATTCGACACCTCCTCGTCTAAACAGTGCAACGCATAGCAGTGCACGTAATGTCGCATCTTGGGCTTGTTTATGTAACTAGCTCCTGCCTTCTTCGCGTACCTAAACACCTGATTTGTCACCTGCACCTTCCACGTGTCAGCTCAAAAATCCCCTCTCTCCCTACCTATCTCTATATAACACATACATGCGAGTCATGTTCGGATCCATCAAGTGCATCGTCTTAACTCCCCGGTTCATTGTGCTAAAAAAAGAGGCGTTACATGACCCCACAACCAGAAGCCCGGTCTTTGTCACGTGTTTCTTGGAACAATCTCGTAGTTGTGGCAATGTGACAAGCTAATCGACAAAACTAATTGTGTCCAAAACCATGGATTTTAATAGAATAATATATTTAAAAGAAGAATTAACATCTAAAATATTTAAAGGAGTAATTAGTACTTAAATTAATTTTAGATATAAAATCAACACCATAAAGTATTTAAGGTATAATTAATACTCTGAATTAATTTTAAAAATACGATTAACACCTTAAAATATTTAAATTGGTACAATTCTATCCTTTTACTAATACAAACACAAATTTCTGCAACTTTTTATTTTGATATATTATTATTTAAAAGGTCACATCATATTATTCAAATAAAAATACTGAATAAACCCTAAAATTGATATTGTAAAAAAATTATATATAAAGATTGATAAGTTTCATAGTTTATTTAGTATAATTTATTAAAATAATATTATACATGTGGCCTTATAAATAATAATATGTCAAAATAAAAAATTTATGACATACATCAAAATGAAAGTTAATATTTTGATTAATGATGAGGCAAAATTGTATCTTTAAATACTTTAAAGTACTAATCGTACTTCTAAAATTAGTTTAGAATACTAATTATATATTTAAATATTTTAACATACTACTTATTTTTTTAAAATTATTTTAAAATACTATATGCACTGTTACCCAATAATCTACGCACCCGACAAAACTTATTGTGTCCAAAACTATGAATTTTAATAAAATAATCTACACATGTCACGTTAAATTTTACATCAAAACTAATAAATTATCTAAACATTAATTTTTTTTAAATATTATATAGCATTTTATATCTTAATTTTATTTTTTATGTACGTCTAATATCCTAATTTTATTTGTAATATAATTTTACCTATAATTTTTTTAATTTAATACAATTTTATACATAATCTTATTTCTTAAATTTCAAGAACTATACATAATTAAAAAGATTATGAATAAAATTATACCACAAATAATATTATGATATTAGACATATATAAAAAAATAATATCAAAATATGAAGTGATATATAACCCTTTTTTCTGCAATAATTTTTTCACAAAAATTAATAAACTTTTGAAAAAAAATTATAATTAATTTTTTACAAAAACTAATAAATTATTTAAATACTAATTTTTTTACACAATCAATTTTTTTACTAAAACTAATAAACTATATAAATACTAATTATTATCCACAATTTATTCTTTTTATTAAAACTATTAGTTTTAATATAAGTTAAGGAAATAACTTCTAACTTAATGTGTTTAAATTAGTTTTTAAAGAAAAAAATTGAAAAAATAATAGATTTTAAGTACAATATATTTTATAAAAAAATTATTTTTTATTGACATATTTAGTTTAATTTTTAAAGAATATATTTTAAAAAAATTAATTGTTACAAATAGTTTCCTAGCTTTTTTAAAATTGTAGTTTTAGGTAAAAAATTGATTGTGAGAAAAAAATTAATTCAAAAATAATTTATTAATTTTGATAAAAAAATTAGAATTTAAATAATTTATTAATTTTTATGAAAAAATAATTATAAATAAATTATTATTTAGATAATTGATTAATTTTTATAAAAAAATTATTATGAAAAATATGGAGTATTTAGATTATTTAATTTAAAATTATAATTTAGATTAAAAAATAATTTTTTTTCTCAAAAAACTATTCTCTTCATCGTCTATTCTACTAAAAATCTACTCTATATTATACCCAAAATTTCTTCTCAGCAAGATCTATTCTCGATAGTCTAATCCAAACCCACCTAATAATAAAGATTGGAGTTGAGTTTATATGGGGTAGGGTTTCGTAGAATCTGACCTTGGTGGGGCATTTCTCGCCGCGTTCTTTGGCCATTTTCTGGACTTGGATTAAGAACTCACGGCATTGTTCGTAGAGGTGGAAGAGATAATCTAGGCCGTTCTTCTTGCCACGTGCCACTTCCCCAGGCTCCGTCACGATGAATGGGTGCTCTCTCTGTCTCTCGCATCCTCCATTGTGGTTCATTCCTTCGTTCAAGTCTTCTCCTTCGCCGTCGTCTTCTGGATCGTCGTTCTCGTCATCGTGGTGGTGCTGGGTCTTCTTCATCCTCGCCGTCTTCCTCCTCCTCCGCTGTTGCTGCTGCTTCCTCCTCTCCGTCGCCGCAATCACCTCCCACGTTCTCCCTCCCGCCTCTTTCTCTTGTTGCACCACTGGTTCCTCCGACAATCCTATATATTATAAGGATACACAGTTACACACTCGTTCTCATCATCACGGTCAACAGAAACACCAGGAATTTAATAGTTTAAAACAATAATTATTTAGTACATAATCTACAGTATTGCTCATAAAATATTAAATTAAATAGTGCTATTCGTAAGCCCACTTCAACAACAGTAGTTTAATATAATATCAAAGAAAAAACAACAGTGGTTTAATATAACAGTAGTATGAAGTCAGTTCAATTTTTTCTAATTTTCTTGTAGCGCTCTCTTTCCTTCTGTTTCTGTTTATAATAACTGGGAATGAGAATTAGTCAAAGCCTTATTTCATTACATTAAGTATATAAAGTTGACTTCCCACACAATATTTGACTAATTTCTCCATAAAATGTTTAGAAGGCTAACGATCTTTCACAGGAAAAGCAAAGTGTATATAAATAATGACGATAAATGAGTGGATAAGTAAGAGGGTTCACCTTCTTGGGAGAGAGCGTCGAGTGCGTTGGTGGTGGTGGTGTCCGGCGAGAGAAGATTACGACGCCGCAAATCCTCTTCGTCGATACGTCGTCGTTCTGCTCTCACGGCGGCTTTGATACCGTATCGTTCCCCTACGAGGAGATCCCAGCGAAAAATCTGAGAGAGGCTGTTCATCATCTCGTCAAGCTCATCGTCCTTCATGTTAACGAGAGTGCTCACCGTGAACCCAAACTCCGCTATCTTAGCCGCCGTGTAGTAGCGAATCCCATAAGCCTGGAACAACTCATCCAGCCCTCCCACCTCCCTGCTCGAACCCCTCGCAACGGTGGCGGCCGATGGCAGCGCCGGCGGGCCCATGGTGTACTCGAGAAGCGGGGGGCGGTTAAGCGCTGAAGTTGAGAGGATGGTGCGTGGGTCCCACTTGAAGATGCTGGCGGTGAATATTTCGGGATCCATGGAAAGACAAAACGATAACCGGAAAATGGAAAGGAAGGGAGCGAGAGAAGTACTGTTTGTGGTGGAAGTTCCTGTGTAAACACTTAAAAGGGCAGAGACATGGGAGGAAGAGGAGGTGTTGGGTAAATAGTGGAAGCACGAAAATGCCCTTGTGCATGAGTTTGATTTCCCGATACTAGTTGAGCGGAATTGTGTGGGGTCGTTATTGGAAGTTCAGAGATAGTTAACCACATGAAACCGGGCAGTCACGAATGAACCGAACTAGCTGTTGGTTGTTGTTTTGTCTCTAAGGGTCTGAACCGTAGAGAACTAGAGACGCTGCTGGCTGCTGCTACGGCCTGGGGTGCATGCCATTGCGATCTACAAGATTTGCCACGTAAGCGTGGATCTGGGATTTGGGCTAGGTTTGACAGCTGATTTGACTGTTAATTATTTATATTATTACATTATTTGCTTTCTCCCTTCCAGTGTGTGCGTGTTATTCCATAATTAGCATCGTTTATTCCGCCATTCAGCACGACAATAATCTACACTTTCAAACAGGTCAACTGTTGCTTAAATAAATCCAACACTATCTATATTCTAAAGATTAAATTAAATGTCTTAATTCAGAAGGACCTAACAAAAGAGTGTGAGTTTGACTCGTTGATATTAACTTGGGGGAATTATTTTTGAGGTATATCTATTTATAAATTAAAAAATGTATCGTGACTGAAATACCTGTGAAATAATAATTTATTTTGTTTTGGTAGCGTGCAAAATTTAATAGGCATCACATAAAAAATTTGGAACCACAACAAAAGGAATTTAATAGTCACATTAAAATTCTTACATATGACTATTAAATTCCTTCAATCTAAGTGCTGAATTTTTTGCCTATGAGGCAAATTGTTTGTCTTTTGAATATTTTAGGTAGGGTTAATAATTTAATATAAATTTTTATCCCTTATATTTATTTTTATTTTTATTTTAATCCCTCAAATTTTAAATTATATATTTTAATTTTTTTTTATTTTTTTTATAAAATATTATTTCATATAATTTAATAAAAATTTTAATCATTTTACGTGACTAAAATTAAAATAAAAATAAATTTATGGACTAAAATTTATATTAATTTTTTTAATAATTCAGGATTCTTATTCATAGAGGATGACTTTGGTCTTACAGAAGATTTAATTTCAGAGATTTAAGATTTTATCTGTAAATTATTTGTTATATGTTTCTTAAGCATGATTCTCCTTACTAGTTAATCACACATCCTAGTGTGTGCATAAATACGATATTGAAACTTTAACAAACTTTAATGTAATATATAAGACTCACAAAAATTATGCATAATTATATGCACAGACATGCATATATACATACTTCACTCTCATTTATAAGTCAACCCTAAATTTTTTTAACTATAATCAAGAAAATTCTCAAAATTCATTAACTACATTTATAATTAAACATTTTTTTTTATTTGTATCCATATTAGATGCATACTTACAAAAGTTTCATACTTTTTTCATCAACATGAATTAGGATTAAAAAATTGTAATAAATAATTAATTTAATAGCGAAGGGAGTATATAGTTATATACCCAATTGTCTATTCATTCGATTGATCGAAAATTTTAGGAATCGAGCGACGAATAAGGATGGTTAGTCTATGGACCTAATGCTGAGACGTTATTTGAGATAAGACCATTTTAAAAATTATAAAAATAATATACTTTTTTCAATAACTTTTTATATTATAGATATGTTAGATTTATATATGCCAAAATTACTTTGAATTCATATAAAAAAATAATGTATCATCTTAAAATTTAATGACAATTGAAGAGTTATAATTTTTTACCATATAAATTATCATTATATGTTGATCAATTGTCATTAAATTTTAAAATAATTAGTTATCTCATATAAAACTTTTAAATAATTCTCCCTTCATACATTACCTAAAATTTGGAAATTAAGACGTATAATTCCAGTTTATTAATTGTAAGGTATACTGATATGCTATGAGTTTTTTATTTTATTATGCGAAACATATAACTCTTACTTTCTGATTTTAATGTTAATAATAATACTGACGATGTTGAAATAATGAAAGAATTACCAACAAAGTCCAGCTAACTTGATTATGGGTCATTTAAACATGATTTATTAAATTAAAATAAGGATGTATGTATAGAAAAAAAATTATTTAAAGAGATAAAATTTATTTTAATAATTTTTATACCTTATAAGAATTAGGTATTATTTGTTTGGGGGGGGGTTTGAGTACAAGGTAGGAGAGGAGAGGTATAAGTGTATTTGATTAAAAAAAATAAAAGAAAATATAAGTTTAAAATTTTACCATTTTATACTTCCTTCCTCTTCTGCTCTCTTTAAAATTGGGGGTTACTGGAGGTATAATTTTTTTTATTTTAATATTAACAAAAATATTTATAATATTTTTTTATTATTCTAGTGTTACTTCTCTTAATTTAAAATTATTTTTTTGCCGCACATCACTCTCAACACTACTTTTTGTTTGTATTTTTTAGCTACTTTCAAGTAAAATAGTAATGTTGATATATATTTAGGATTATTTATCTAGATTATAAATATTTTTTTCTGTATAAACTTGTATAGAATTAATAAAAAATATATATTTTAAAATAAGTATATTGACAAAAAATAATATATATTTTTTATAAATATATTTATATGCCTTATAATTATAAAACTAATGACATAATATTAATATTTTTTCATATTTTTTAATTTATTAATTTTATAAGATATTAAAATCATATTAAAATTAATAGGATAATATATTAAAATTAATGAAATCATAATTTAAAGTGTATATAAAAATATTTTTACCATATATAAATGATATAATAAATTTTTTAATATTTATATTTTTAAAAAATAATAATTCTGATATAAATATTATAAAAAAAATTAAAAAATCTAAATAAAAAATAAAAATATATTTATTAACTTTTAATTAATTTTCTTCTTCTTTCCTTAGTCAAACAAAACATCTCACATCTCCTAATTTACCTTTTAATTAAATAAAATTTATAATCTCACCTACCCTCTATCTTTCTCCCTCTATATTTGAACCAAACAAAGCTTTGCTCCCTTCGGAAGATTATAAAAGAGGTGGGAGAGAGAGAGAAGCAATGATAGTATGAAGAGAGGTGGGGTAGGGTGGCAGACGACTGAAAAGGATCAGAGCAAATCTCACTGAGGCGTTAAAGCATGAGCAATGCGACCAGCCAGGGCCGCAGCAGCGACGCAGAAATATTCATTCATATTTATAGTTAACTAATTTAATTAAAATGGAACGAAGTAAAGTAAGTGATGTCAGAAATGGCAGAGGCAAGTACAGCGTTTCAGTTGGCCCCTCCTGTCTCTGCTCTAAAGCCTGTTCCCCTTCTGTACTTCCCCCACTACTCTCCCCCCTACTTTCCTTCCTTCCCACTCTTCCTTCCATCCTTGCATTCGTTCGTTCATTCCTCCCTTTCTTTCTGCCTTTCTTTCTTTTATTTTATTTAATACCGTATTCTGACCTATTATATTTACATTAGACTCAAATTTAAAATACTGTATTTATTTATAGTATGAAACCTAACCCAATTCAACATAAACCAATGAATTAATCCCTTAATCAAAGCGGTATTGATCGACTTGAATCTATTTTTTTCATTCTTCCTAAGCATGAAACTCTGTTATGTTGAGTTAAAAAGAAGAAAAGAGAAATAGCAATATGCTATAACACATGAATATTTTATTTAATTATAAACTGATATTTTTTATATTTAAGCATTATATTTTTCAAAATCATATATAAATATTTGTACTTATTTTAATTAAATATATCATTTTAATCATACCTGGCTCTTGTTAACTTTTTATAAAGATAAAAATGAATAGATGATTTGTTTTAATTTTAAATATAAAATTTAATTGATTTTATTTTCAAATTTATTATGCTCCTAAATCACCCAATTAAATGCATATATTAAGAGATTTTTTATCAAGGGGTTCATTTGCTTATGCAAATGATTAATGATTATAAATGTTATTTTTGAGAGACCAAATCATATGTTTTTTATAAATAATTAACTTAATTTATTTTTTTAATTTCTATGGGTTAATTATCCTATGTGAAGGAGTATAATAGAGTCATGATCCTTTACAAATTATTTGGACGTTTAATTATGAGGGGCACATAAATCATATTAATTATTTGCAAATTGAAAGGGAAAATGAAATAAAGAAGAGGAATATTCCTATCAATGTCCCCATGTACTGAATTCGCTTACCAAAATGACGTTATCTTATCTCACTCTGTTGTGTGACAGCCAAATTGTTCAAGACAATTATTCCATTGAATCAATTCCATAGTATTTTAATGGAAAAAACAATAAAATAAAAAATTCCATAGTATCTTAGTAATAACATGATTCGTCTATATTTTTTTTGTAGACTTAGTTTTCAATTCCTTAATTAAACTTCATACGTATATTCAGATTTAAGAAAAGAAGGTCCTTCAATTCCCAGCTTTTATGTAAAGCCAAGGCCGGAATGCTACTGGTGAGGTCACTCCTAAGTCCAATTAAAAAGCAAGATGAGTAATTTATAGCGTCGTAGTGTAAAATATAGATTTCCTAATGATTGTATTTAGAATTTCCATCTTAATTATATCTTGAATGATTGAAATTAATCGTGTTATATGTGAGCCCAACTACTTGTTTTTAATCTGATAGATCATCTACAAATCAAAAGAATAAGCTTTAAATTTAAATTGACAACAAGCTACCCCTTTTTTTAAAAAAACAAACTAAGAATATGTTAACAATTTTAATAGATTAAAATATATAATTTCAATAAACATTAATAAGTACATATTAAAATTTAGAGAAGATGTTATAAAAAAATTATTTTAAATAAATAAGTATTTAGATAGTTATTATTAGAATGACTTTTGTTATTGATAAATTATTAAAAATATATGATTTTATTAAAAAAATATTTGTTTTCTTTTTCCTCCTCTCTCATGTTCTCTCCACCGTTGGCACCCCGTTTTTGTCTCCTCTCCTCTCTTCTGTTCTTTCCAGTGACGAGGGAGTATTTTCTTTTATTCTTTCTGGAGACAACCTGACGATGGAGCTTCGCAGTGACGAACAACTAGCGAAGGCAGCAACGACACTCCACTCAGTGACGACCTAGCGATAGAGCTCCGCGGTGAAAGAAGAAGACGACCTGGAGACAGAGCTTTATGGTGGCTGAAGACAGCATAATAGCTTGAATCGATGTGACCTTCCTCCCCATAGCAATGCTACGGCAATGGCAGTTTCCAGCGACAAAAAGGGAGAGAAAATAAGAAAATAGTAAGTGGGTAGTTTATAAGTTATTTTATTATTCTAAAAGTTATTCATATAAATTTATTCAAAATTATAATTTTAAATTATAGTTTAGCCCAGAAATTTTTTTAAACAAATATGACTATTTATTTTAAAAAAAAATTAAACTAAAATTCGAGTTAGAAACTCTTTTAAATTATAAGATGTAAAAGATCATGAAAGTTGCCATGTATTAACTAGTTTTAAGTGCATCAAATATAGATCCACAACAAAAAATAATATGACAACAATTAAAAGATGCTTTAAATCAAGTTACCAATGTGAGTTAATATAGTGTATTATCTCTTATGGCCGATAAGGTTAGCTCCCACAAGGTTTGAATCATGATTATTTATATTTAGTATCTAATCATATCGTTTTTAATAAAAAATGAAGAGAGATATGAAGAAAGTGACAGATCTCCCCTCTCTAGATGCCAATACCGCCAAAGTAGGGCTAACTACTCTCCTCTCACAGTTTTCCCCCTTACCCAAAGGCAGCCAGTGCCGAAAAAGAAGCAATGGCTAGAGACCATTAACTTGGCAAATAAAAGTGGGCCTTTGGGAATGGTCCAAATTAGAATACTAAGCACATGAACAGCAACAACAGTTTCTTTTTTTTTTTTACCAAAAGAGTTAGTCTAAATAATAAGCGGCTCGTTATCGTTTAAACGAAATCTCGAGTTTGAGCCTTAGCATATACAGAAAATCCCTATTGGGAGACTCACCCACTATAACTAGGTGCGAGACGCGGGTCAGATCCGAATATAGTCGGGGCAAAATTCCGATGAACCGGGTAAATAAAAAAAAATTATTGATTTTTTATTTTTTATATTACTTTTAGAAAGTTTAGAGTAAAAAATGAGTTTTTAGTATAAAAAAAATAAAAAAAATAAAGAATGAGTTTTAACAATCCTTTTTTAAAA
The DNA here is from genome assembly GCA_037074615.1 of Leucaena leucocephala. Lineage (NCBI taxonomy): Eukaryota > Viridiplantae > Streptophyta > Magnoliopsida > Fabales > Fabaceae > Leucaena > Leucaena leucocephala. Next base: position 2,795,953 of record CM073537.1, read on the forward strand.
ATTTTTATAAAAAAAAATGAGGAGCTTTATGACACGACTTCTCAATACTCGTGATTTTTCATCAAACAAATTGTTTTAATATTTAATTCTTCATCCATTTCATTTCTGATATATTTTCCAGCCTAGTCTCTCTTTATATTGGAAAAAAAAACTAGTTTTGAGACTTGTTCATCAAGTGCTTTATATATTTCAAAATGAGTCTTATTTACCCGTTTAATATACACATCTTCTTAAGAATAATTAAAAAAGAAATTAAACCACCTGGATATAGTCTAGTAGTTATCTCAGTTAATCCTTTAATTAAGTAGAGGGGATTTGAGTCTTATTATTAGGCATATAAAACATCTTATCGCTTGACTTTACTTTAAATGGATGCTCCGTGGTGAGGGGATTTTTTTTATATATTATTAATCGGATTCTCTTATCATGTATCCTAATTTTAAAGTTCGTAGTTACTTTTTATAATATATATATATTTTCTCTAATAATCAAACTTAAAACCTATATTAATTTAGTGAGACCTTATACTATTATATTAACTATATATTAGATCATGATGAGAAAATTAATCACTGCTACGATCAAACGTTTGAATAATTTATCTAAATTTTTATTTAAGAAAAAATATCCACAGTATATAAGTTTGATATGTTTGTTGATAATATGTAAATTTAATATAACTCTACTATAACTTATAATATTTTAGAATAACAATGGAGAAGAATATAAATTTAATATTTTTTTAATAAATAATTTATTTTAATTTAAATATAAGATCTCAATATATTTTATCCCTTAAACTTATAATTTTTTTATAAAATATTTTTATATAATTATATATATCAATAGAGTTTTTATTAAAATAGTTTAAATGTTAATAATTAAATAATTTTTTTTTATAAAAATTAACACATTGATTATAAATAAATAATTTAGTTTCCTTACTTTTATATTGAGAGGGTACTGATATATAAATTTGATATAAATTCGCTGTAACTTGTAATATTTGAGTCTAACAATGCAGAAGAACAGGAATGATCAGTGATGAAAACTACGGCGACATTGTGCAGGGCAGGATATAGAGTCAAGAGGTTTGCTTCTTCTTCCGAGTCACATAGGCTATATACCAATGGTTCATTGCAAAAGCTCTTATTCCCTTCTGACTCTCACGATTTTCTCACTGGTATTTTCCCTCGCCCATTTTACTTCCTGAAATGTTTGTGTTTTGTCCCTGCCTATCAATTTCTGAAAGAAAATCTTCTTCTTGTTTTGAACATATCTCAGCTGATCACAAGGGTCTCTCCCGTGTTCTTGAAGCTTGTAGAATTTCGAAGGATTTTAGTACTGCGGCTAAAACTCACGCAAGAGTTATCTTACTTGGATATGGAATCTACCCATCTCTTGTGGCGACCCTAATTTCGACTTATGCGCATCTTCGTCACAATCATATTACCCAGCAAGTCGTAGATTGGGTTTTATGTTCGGATCCCGATCTGTTCACCTTGAATTTAATAATCCAAAGCATAATGAAAACAGGGGAATGCGATATTGCCAAGAAGGTGTTCGACAAAATGCCTGTGCGAAATGTGGTCTCCTGGAACTCCATGATTGGAGGCTATGTGAAAAACTCACGCTTCGATGGTGCCATAAGGCTTTTCAAGGAGATGCTAAACTCATTAGAGGTTGAACCTGATGGGTTCACATTTGCTTCCATGATCAACGGATGTGCACGCCTAGGTGCTCTCAGTTATGCTGAATGGGTTCACAATTTGGTGATAGAGAAACGAATAGAACTAAACTATATATTGAGTTCGGCATTGATTGACATGTATGCAAACTGTGGCAGAATCAATGTGGCCAGAGAACTTTTTGAAAGCGCCAAGCGTGACGACGTTTCTGTTTGGAACGCAATGATCAATGGGTTGGCAACTCATGGACTTGCTTTGGATGCATTTACAGTATTTTCAAGGATGAAGATGGAAAACATCTTCCCTGATTCAATTACCTACATTGGGATCCTCACAGCTTGTAGCCATTGTGGTTTGGTTGAAGAAGGTCGCAGATACTTTAATTTGATGCAGACCTCTTTCTCGATTCAGCCACAATTAGAGCATTATGGAGCCATGGTTGATCTCTTGGGGAGATCAGGGCTCTTAGAAGAGGCTTATGATATTGTTAAGGAGATGCCAATGAAGCCTGATGTTATAATTTGGAGGGCACTTCTTAGCGCTTGTAGAACACACAGAAAGAAGGAACTAGCTGAAATTGCCATTTCAAATATAAACCTTATAGAGAGTGGGGATTATGTGTTGCTGTCAAATATGTATTGTTCTTTAAACAAGTGGGATAGTTCTGAGAGAGTGAGACACATGATGAGAATGGGAGGAGTTCGGAAAATCCGAGGTAAGAGTTGGATTGAGTTAGGAGGCACCGTTCATCAATTCAAGGCTGCTGATAAGTCACATGCTGAGATGAAAGCAATTTATAGGGTGCTGGAAGGTTTAATTCAAAGGGCTAAGTTGGAAGGTTTCATTCCATTGACTGAACTGGTTTTGATGGATGTTTCTGAAGAGGAAAAGGAGGAAAATTTAAGTTTTCACAGTGAGAAGTTGGCATTGGCCTATGGGATCCTGAAAAGTAGCCCAGGAACAGAGATTAGGATTTGGAAAAACCTTCGGATCTGTCAAGACTGTCATAGTTTGATAAAAATTGTGTCAAGGATGTTGAACAGAGTAATAATTATGAGAGATCGTATCCGTTTTCACCACTTTGAAGGTGGCTTGTGCTCTTGTGGAGACTACTGGTAGCTAAAGAGCGTTGATTTCACAGAATTACCTACAAAGTTACATAATGGTGTTCTGTTCAGTGAATGAAGACAAAATCCTCGTACATTTAATGAATGATAAATTGTCAGAACCTATACACAAGCAGCAAAATCTTATTTATATGACAATGATGAGGCAGTGAGGCCTAGTTAGTGGGATTTTCCATGCCCTGAGGCTCCATCAAGAATATCTATCCACTAGCCCTAGTGGGACAGGGCGGCAACGAAAACCCATTAAATTAACTGTTACAATTAAATAATTCATGGACACTTAGATTGAGTCACGAGGGTGGTGAAATCCACTAAATAGTAGCCCCTACCATTTGATCGTACAAAAGGGTACAAAAGAAAATCATATTAATGTTTGACCAGGCAACTGAGCTGTGATAAAGACCAGAGAAAGAGTGCATTCCGTTAGATGACAAACCCAAGGGTATCACAAGGCTTGCAATTCATGTTTAATAAAGGTTAAGGTACTATCCCATCTCCTAAACTTATACGTAGGGAAGGTTTTTGATACTGATCAATACAGTTTTATTATTAGAATGTGAAAGATGATAGGCAGTAGAAATTGAATATATATAGATATATATATATATAACCTGATTATCAGGTGGGATTCCAATTCTATATAACATTTGATACAACATTGGGAGCTATTGAATGCAAAAGAAAATAATACAAATCATAAAATGAAACATATGGTGGTGAAGTAAATTAGCTATCCTGGATCGGAACTAAGGGAAGTTGGCCTCCATATATCTCTGGGATTTGACTTTCGTCTATTACTTCCATCAGTGTTGATTTCATCTTACTCTTCTCCACAAAGATTATCTGCACGCATATTCATCGTCATCACATGCTCGTTAATATAATATTTGTCACACACGTAAATTATTCAACCAGTTACAGATTTCAAATGCTACCTTCTTCTTGGTTTTGTTATCTATGAAGGGGTATATCATCTTCCAAACTGTCATAAATATTGTGGACGCATGCACTATAAACAACTTCCCCAATCTTTCTGGGTAGTAATCCTGAAAAGAAAAAAAGAAAGAAATTCAGACAATGATCGGGAGATCCTGCTCATAAAGAAAATCTCTGTTCATTCCATGAATTTGGGACCTCAGCTTGTACGGATGTTTTGACAATATTACTACTTACTATATTTGAGCTATCGTTAATAATTAATTATCAATACTAATAAAAACTAATTATAGCCCTTTTGGGATGGTGGTGGGCACTGGGCAATATCTATCATGTTTTTATAATTATTATTTAATATTTAATAATATTTAGCCTTTAAGTTACTTTATTCTTGAAATTATTTTATTCATTCAATTTTTTAGTTTGTGTGTGCAAGACAACCCCAATTACCTGCAAAATAGAAAGAGCAGCTATGTATCCGCGAACGTCACTGTTTGCATATCTCCAACCTTTAAGATCTCCTACTGCTACAAACTTTTCTTGTCCCTGTGGTATCCTAATACATTAAAAAAGGAAAAAACATGCATTATTTCCCAATATTCAAGCAAGCTTATGCTAATTAAATTCAAAATTTATAATGCAAATTCACAAGATACAAGATAAAGGGTTACCTTGAACACACTTTATCAAGAATATAGGTCACTAGTCCTGCATCCACAAAAAGTTGCTCGTCACTGAGAAATTTGCAGGTGAGCTTGAAACAGTGAAATTATATAAAGAGGTGGCTCAATGCATAATGTTTTAACGGGTGGAGGTTGGGGACAAACATGTGTATAGAGTATTATCTCACAAGTAGAGAGACTATTTTGAATATTCCAATCTATAACTTTCATGTCACAATACAGGAAGCTTACTAATTACTATTACTATTGCTGAGGCTCACTATTTAAACAATGAAATTTTATAATGTTGCGGGAAAAAAGACCAAAGAAACATACGTTTGAATTCATCGAGGCCGTCTGGGTTTTGATAATGTTTTACACCAAAGGCAACTACTATAGGTCGTCCTATCTTATCGACTCCTTGCATATAGACCTTCTCGTGGGCTAACTCATTGGGAATCTCTGATTCAGATATGAAACCATTTGGAACAAGTGATCGTCTCCATTTCAAGTACTTGATAAACATTGTTGAAGCCTTCTCTATATCTAAATCACGAGCACGCAAGAATCTCCTTATCATCAAATCATCTGCTTCCTGAAATATTATTCTGCCCATAAGGTTCCTAGCTAAATGTTTAAAGCATGTAAATTCTCAATTTCTCGCAAAACATATAAGCGCCAGACTAATTAATTAATTAATTAATCAAATTTCTAGATATAACTCCCCATCTTATTCAAAGGGCCAATTAATTAATACTGAAAAAGACTACTCGTGGAAGACTCTGAAACAGAATTAGACGTATCAGTGTCGCCATCGTCCTCCATGCGTCTGCTCTTCGAAGAAATTATTTGGTTAGATTTCACATGAAATTTGAATCAGATGATTCTCTCCAACCTCAGTGGAAACCTCGAGAAAACTTTAGCGTGGTCCGATAAAATTGGAATGGAAAATTATTGAAAACTGAGTCAAATCAATGGAACTGGCTGTATAAGCTACGAAGGCGGTGAAAGAACACGATGAGAAGCCTAAGAAATGTCTGATACTAATATGTAGTTTTAACTTTGAATTAAATGGGAAGCACGAGTTCTGAATGAAGTAATCGTGCCAATTTCAGATAGCTCAAACCCTATACATATGTGTATATGAGAATTCATACTATGACGATGGTAATCGAGTCAGAATTTCGTAATGATCTTGAAAATTAGTAGCCTAAAACAGAAAGGAGAGAAGAAATGGTACCTTAGCGGAAGGATCCTTGGCTTCAACGACAGCTCTCATGAGAGGGATCTTGGTGAGCTCTGCTTGAGTGCTGTTTCCGGCACCGTCTCCGTCTAAAACCTCCGGTTTTGCTTCTACTTCCTCATTTGTGGTTGTATAGGTCGAATCTTCTTCCGACTCAGATGTGGGTGGTTTCTTCGGACTTCTGTTCACTTTCTCTGCCTCCATTGCCGAATCTCTACCTCCACAGGTTCTTTTTGCCTGAATCGCGGAGGAGGGAGAGGGGCAAATCTGGAACTTGCAGATATCAAAGCTGGCTTTAAATAAAACGGATTTGATGGTACTTGGTTGTTTGGTACAAATTTTTTTTAAGAATTTGGTGATATAAAAATAAAGCAAAGTCTTCTTTTTTTTTTTGTTAAACAATAAGATCAACTGTTAATTATTTTTTAATATAAATTTAAATTATTAAAAATTAAAATATTTTTTTAAATATTAAGATTAAGATTATAATAAAATAATAGTATAAATATATTTTAAATAGTTATATATATGTTATCTATTCATCAGCTTGGATCCACCACACACGAGAGGTTATAAACTTACAATTACTACAAAACATAGACTTTCTAGGTTCCCATTGACTATGGATTGTCACCGTTCTAATTTTGTTGAAGGGGCTGATTTTGAAGCGTATAATTATACAAGTATTCGTAAGATTTTTAGAGCTTTTGTTCGACTTTCCACTTTCAAATTCAACGGTTGAATTATTGTGTTTTACTCATTCAATTACATGAAATTATGTACCACACTTTACTCATATATATATATATAAATCTATGTTAACTAATTTTAACAAAAGATATATTAATTAAATTATTTAATATCTCTTTTATCAAAAGTTAAATAAGAATAAGAGCAGTACATTTCAACTTGAATTAATTAACTTCTATTATATAGTATAGGGATAAATTTAGAAAACACTTATTAATACAATTTTAAGTGGACTTAAATTAAGAATAAAAAAATTCTTTTAAAATATATTTATATATAAAATAAAAGTGATTTATTTTTAAATGTCAAGTTTTGCACCAATAATTTATTTAAACATTCCACTTATAAAAGAGTTTACATATATTATTATGCTTCAAGATCATTGGCCATTCATGGCACTGTTTTAATTTATAACCTCGCTAATGTGAAAAAATTTACATATAAATCTGGAGTGTACTAGTTGAGCTGTAGTTTTTTAAGGGGGAATAGTCATTCTCCCTGTTGAATAATTTTTTTTTATAACGCTCAACGAGGTCATTGAGCGGGATCTCCTGGTCAATAATTTATTCAAGAATTTAGTTTTTGACAGAGCACAATAACGTCGTATGATCCATGTAGCCGACCCCATTTAATGAAAAAAGTCTTTGTTGTTGTTGTTATATCATTCTCCCAATTTAGAGCCAAACTCAATTCATGATACTCGCATTTATTAGAAGAAAAATCCACGATGGCTCTGATGTGACAATTTTGGCCATCAGAAACCAAACGCCATAAATAGTTAAATACTTAAAATACAATGTCGAACTGTGTCTTCATTTCTGTACCAAAATCCTGGCCGAAAGGGGAACAAATCTCTATCTGGAATTTAATGCCAAGAAGGCAATATCTCTTCAAACTTTTGTTTTGGTCAATATTTTTTTTAACAAACTGGACCAATAAACTAAATGAACCGAAAGAATTATAATATGCAAGGAATTATTCCCTTTTTTTTTTATTTCAAGGTGTTGCACTCGCACTTAATGTTGTCGATTACTATTTTTATTTTTATTTTTTAAGTAAAAACAATTGATTTTTATTAAATTAGATTTTCCTCACTAACTTTTAAACCAGAATTTTTTGTACTAACTTGTCCCCTAAAATTTTATATAGGCTGTTTAAATAAGAGTTTAACAAAGAACTTACGAAGAAAAAAAAATGTTATTTGACAACTTTTAGAAAATAAATTTTTAGAGAAGAATTTATAGAAAAAAATGGTTCTAAATAAATGAGTGTTTGGATAGTTATTATTAGAAAAAAAAATTTAATTGAAGAATTATTAGAAATGATATGATTTTATTAAAAATAGGAGAGAGAACAGAGGGTGAAAAAGAGATAAGAGAAGATAGAGAGAGTAAAGAAGAGAGAGAGGAGAGGAGAGATAAAAGAAAATATAAAAAAAAAAATAAAATAGTAATTAGGCAATCTATAAATGTTTTACAAATTAGTCAGTCTATCTAAAATATTAATTTTAAACTAATTTTTTTTTAATAAATATGATAATTTATTTTAATTTTTTAAACTAAAATTTGGATAAAAAATCTTTTAAAATTTAAAATCACGAATAGAGAATAGTTTGGTATTTTAATAATAACTAATAATTTCTGCCATATTAATTGCAACCAAACCTAAATAGAGAGGTGGGCGAATAGTTATTGCCGAGCTCGTAAGCATTCCCCAGGTTTGGTGGCAACTGGCAAAGAGTTAACGAAACAAAAATGGACTAATATCCTCTCGCTTTCTAAATACAATTCCCAGGACATTGACTTAATATTCAGTAAATTGCTTATTTATCATTATTATATACTTCTATGGGTTTGTAATAAACATGTCTCACTTCCCTAAAGGATTGTTTTAATGAAAGTATTCCACGTGAGCGACAAATAAAATCATAAAAATCATGAAATTAACGAGAGTATTGTGAAAAAATAAATCAACAGAATAAAATTATCAACTAGATTTTATTCTTTAAGGTGATTTTTTATAAACAACTTGCTATTTTCTGAAACCTACATTAGACTGGATTAGCTTCACAGCACAATATCATCAAACAATAATATAAAAACTAAATTATAGGTTGAATTTGGCAGAATGAGTTATTTCTTCACAAAATTATAAATTAATATTCGAATTTACTTTAAAAAAAAGTATTTATATTTAGTGTTATGAATATGATTATCTTCAATAATAAAATTAGAGGAGTATATTATTATATTTTTTATTAGTCTGTATAAAATAATTAAAAATGACTTGTAAATAAAACTAGAAGAATATATTATTAATTTTTTATATGAATATACAATTTATTTTTTATTTATTATGAAGTAAATTTTATTTTTATGAAATATAGTGTATATTAAATATAAGTAAAAATGAGAGGTTGCTAACTTTTAAGGTAGAATTAATAATATTTAAAGTTTTTTAATTTTAATAAAATATATTAAAAATATTTGAATATGAGGTTTATATGATATGGGAAAATGAATATTAGTGAGGATACTGATTAATATGTGGAGAAATTCTTGTGTGCACCCAATACACCATCTAATTTTTTGTGCACTGGCCAATAAAAGTTCACCAACTGGATAAAAAAAAGTCCAGCCATCAGTTTACGTGGCTCTTCTTAAATTTAAAATATTTTATGAAAATAATTATATCACAATCAAATTCTCTCTCCTATTTTTTTCCATAAATCTCTCATAAATTTACTCTCTCCGCATGCCTCTTCTTCATCTTCATTTTTATCCTCCTTCCTCCTTTTTCTTTATTCTCTTTTTCTAGATTTATTTTCTCTCTCTTCATTCTTTCTTCCCATAAGATATTTCCTACTCAGATAATGGAGATTGTGAGAACTCCAACACCTTCATATTCATCCTACTGTTGATCTTTGCATCTATCATCAAGTTGGTGCTAAAGAAACTACATGAGGGCAATATCAACAGAGAACCTTTGAGCTTCCATGTCTGGGAAAACTACAAAAAGAAAAGAATAATGGCGGAAGGAAGAATGAGGAGAGAGAGAATAAATCAAAAAAATGATAATGAGAGAAAAGGAAGTAGAAGGGAAGAAGTAGAATTTGAAGAAAAATAAAAAAGAGACTAATGATATAAAGTGGAGAGAGAAAATTTGCAGAGATTTATGGAAAAAATAGGAGAGAAAATGTGACTGTGACATAATTATTTTGATAAAATATTTTAAATTTAAGAAAAGCCCTATAAACGGTCAATTAGACTTATTTTTATTAAGTTGGTGCATCTTTATTGGCCAGTACATGAATTGGGTGGTGGGCACAAGAATTTCTCTTAACATCTGTGTGCAAAGAATATACCGAGAATATGTGATTGTGTTGTGGTGGGCACAGGAGTTGTTATTCGCTTATTTGTTAATTAATTAAATCGGCGGCGGCGGTTGGGATGTGAGACATTAAAGCTTTGTTTGGTTGGGGGGTTTTGGAGGGGAGGATAGGGTAGGGGAGATATAAGTGTGTTTGGTTGGGAAAAATGGAGAGGAGGGGAGGAATTTTTTTTTGTCTTTTTCTGCTCCCCTACCCCTCTCTCTCACCCCTCTAAATTTGGGGTTTTTTGGAGGGGTGAGAAACATTGTGTATAATCCTGACTAAATTACCTCTGCTCATTTTTCAATTTGCCAGAATTGCCCCCACGTGTAAAAAACCCTTTCTTCCTTCAGTTTTCCGCCATTCCATTCCTCAACAGACTGCCGCCCTCCCTTTCTTCTGTTCTCAAAGTTTCATATCCTGCTTCGAGATCTCTCAAGTTCTCTCTTTCTGCTTGATCTTTTCTACGTATTCAATGAGACGACTTTTCTACTCCAGGAACCACTATTTTATATTTCTTTGAGCTTCTAGTTTGACTTAGCTTATTTGCTCGTTATTGAGCCAACGTTACAGAAAATTGGCGGTAACAGAGACTTGTGATATTTCGTGGAGAATATATTTATGGGCATTTCGTTTTGTTCTGCCATGATTCACAACTTACCTGCTAATTCATCCCTGTTCTAGGTCAGTTGTCAGAATTCAAACACCAATTTGCTCTCCCTTCAAACAATATATCCCGCTCGAGCAGCGAACCCCTTCATGGTAAACTTACCATGACATGCTGAAGGAATTAGCTTGATATTTTCTCTTCAATATATGCTTTTTCTTAGGCACTATTGTATAATTTTTAAATCTTTGCTGCCATGGACAGCACAGTTCCTTACTGAACCTAAGACATGCATGATTGCATTCTCCTTGGTATAGAGATATGATTCCATCCCAGTCATGTATTACTTTACTGGTCTGAACGTATTATTTGCCCCCATATTCTATTGCAGCAAATTGATAATGGATAATCATATATTTCATGGAATTCTTATTTTCCTAGGCATTCCAACTACGATTTCTAATTACCTGGTTTTACCCCAGGCCAAAATTAAGGAAGCAATGCTTATTAAAAGACTCAAGCGATGTGAAATTTCCAGAGCTCAGGGCCCCATGGCAAAACCTGATGCTTGACTGGGGAAGAACGATTTTATTTGAAGAAAATGGCGCAGAAAAGCACTAATTATCTACAAGTTGGAAGGAGAGGATTATTTGGAGGTGTTATTCTTAATATGCACATGCATTGGAAGAGACACGAGACTGTTAAAGTCATATGCAAGCCTTGTAAACCTGGACAAGTTCATGAGTATGCACAGAAAATTGCCAGATTGAGCGGTGGTATTCCCATTCATATAATTGGAGATGACACTATCATATTTTATCGAAGGAGGAACCATGTACAGCCTGAGGAACTATGTACAGCCTGAGGTTATGTCGCCAGTAGATACATTATCTAAGGACTGTGACATTACCCCAACTCATGTTATCAAGATTTATAGAGTTCTTATGGGGGATGTGGACCAATTAAGGACATTTGTTGAATGTCCCATTGTGGCACGCAAGAATTTACTTATGGATATTATGTCTGACCTAGGAATTATGTGATACTTGCTAATTGTGTTTGATTTTTTATAGTCTACCATAGCCATCATTTTTTTTTGACATAGGCATTACCATTTGGTGACTTTTGATTTTTTTTATGTACAGATGACTTTCAATGTTATCTGTGTATAAAACAAAAAATTGACCTATGTGATTATGTAATTATGTAATTGTGTAATGATATGTAATTTTGTTTTGTTAGTCTGCTTTATGTCTTTAGTTCTATGAGCTTAACTTTTTTTTAAAGATTTTGTAATAAAAAAAAAGTTATAGCATGATTAAGTTCTATGAGTATAAATTAAGTTTTTTTAAAATTTATAAATAAAAAATAAAAATACTAATATAAATATTATAAATAAAAAATTAATAAATGTAAATAAAGGTCTGAGGGTATATCTGTCATTTTTTCAGTACCTCCCTTCCTGAACCAAACAAGAAATATCATCTCTCCTCCCCCATCTTCTCACTTATAACCTCCCCTACCTTGACCTACCCTCCCTTAAGTTAACTTAACCTACCCTCCCCTCCGTTGAACCAAACATAGCCTAATGCTTAAGCAAGGGACGGTTGATACCTGATATTCATACCCAAAAAGCATCGAGATATTGGAACTAATTATTTTTCATATGGATTATCCATTATATTCGCTAGGAATTAGGACTTATTAGTATTAAATGAAATTCAAATGACCTATTTATATTTAATTTTCTTACTCAGCACCTATGAGTATCTTTCTAAAATTGAAATAAATTATTTTAAATTAAAGTTATAAATTATAAATTTAATTTTCAACGAATAAAAAATAAAAGAAATCAAATTATGTAATTAACATAAAAAAAATCTTCTACAACCTCATGTACTTAACTAATTTAAATAGATCAAAAAAATTAGTTAGTTATTTGAAATGATTGTGTATTAGTTTTCTTAAAATATCTCATTTAATTATATGTATTTTAAACTATCATTAATAGAAACCCTTTAATATGTATAATTATATAGGGATACTTTGAAAGAAATTATAATTTTAAAAGATAATGTGGATTAAGGCTTTATAATTATGATTAAATCAAACTCACATCTAACTCTTATAATTAGGGTCAGAGGGAGTATTTCTTTTTCTAAATACAAGTATCTTCTTGTTGGGTACAAAATATGTGCACATCTCCCTACAGATATTCAAATATTAGTTTATCACGTTGTGAGAGGCTAGCCCCTTCTATTAAATTCAACCCTCAGTGGTCCCTCTAATTTTTCCCACTAAGAATATATGTCTTTCTATTAAATACTATTCAATTAGAAATACTATCAATTATTAAATATAAACTCTTATCCAACGGGAATTCAAATGATATCCCTCATATTTAATTGACGCAAAATGTTCAATTATTCTCAAGCGTAAATTTAAGCACTTAAAAGTTATGATATCTCTATAAGCACTACGACTAGAATCATAAAAAAATAGTAGTTCTCAGAGATCGAACAAGCTCTAAATAGTCACATATTTTATCATTTCACCAGCTGAGCCCACAGACGTTAGGTGACATCTCTCAAATATTGTTTTTAGTATATAAAAATTTAGGTAGGTTCGGCGCTACTCTTAAATTTTTTTTTTGGTACAAAAATTTTTAAAAAGAGGTTGAGCTCACCCACGATCTACGAGTAGAGCAAAGTCTCATTTCCTCTTAGACGATACCAATATTAAATAGGACGAGCCATCTACTACCCTTAAATTTTAATTTCGGATAAAACAAAACGTTCTTGACTTCTTGTAGCCCGCGGATGAATCACTAGCTCTATAAAGAAGTCCAAATGTTCTGGGCCCAAAATGAAGCCCAAATCTAAAGATAGCCGGCGAAGCCAGCAGCGGGCCCATCGTTAAAATACATTCATCATCTGAACAATTACTTTTAGTAATCATCTACTAATGAGGTTAGTCCGAGTAGTAAGCGGCTCGATATCGTTTAAGCGAGGCCTCGAGTTTGAGCCTTGGCGTACGTAAAAAATCTCCGTTGGGAGACTCACCCACCATAGCCAGGTGCGCGACGCAGGTCGGATTCAGATGTAGTTGGGGCAAAGCTCCGGTGAACCGGGTGGGCAGAAAAAAAAAACTTTTAGTAATCATCTTCTTCAGTTACTCGTTAATTGAAATTAAAAAATGTAAAAAGAAATGTAAAGTTCAAAATCTGAAAGAGCACGCCGTTGTTCTTACAATCCTAGGACCTAAAGTCAAGTCAAAACTAAAGAGTTTAAAAAGTATTAAGTCAAAATTTAAAAAGTGAGATTTAATTGAGTTAAAATTATATAATGAATTAAATAATTAATTTTTTTAACAAATTTACTAATAAAAAATTAACAAAATGACAATTTTAATATATATTTTTCATGATTAAAATTAGAAAACCTTTACGTTTAAAATAAATCTCAATGATGACGGCTAAATCAATAATTTATTCTTTTGGTACAATATAATTTTTAAGTATTTATTACGATAGTTATGAAAAAAGACGTCACATTGGACTTTTTTTTAACAAACTATCACATTAATGATTATTAAAAAAAACTGTTCTTCTGTCACAGCACAGCTGTACATTCATATATTATTGCTTTCTTTTTTGCCATACAAAAAATGTGATAATTTAATATCGCCAGATTTTTGGTCAATAAGTTTTCAATAGTAAATGAAAACGAATTGAGCACAAGAGCGTACCATGGTTGGCGTGTTGCGTGTTTATGCCTATATGGTATTCTGAGACTGACTTCTCATCAAACGAGAAATTTTGCAAATTCTTACTGCTCCAGCGATTTCCTCCTCCTTCTATAATCAATCATCAATCATTTCCGCTATTTATTTATTTTTCCACGAATCGTTGAGCTCGTTTTTCCTGTTTCTTCAAAGCAAATCCATATTTATTTTTGCGGGTTTGTCTAATCTGTCTCTCTCGTGGCTGCTAGGAAGAACCCATATCCCTTTCTTCTAGCTGAGCCTCACAAGCTCAAATCCTAAGAAATCTCCCACAACTACTTTCTCTTGCGACTTCTTAACTGTCATCTTCTTCTGCTGATTAAGCTTAGACATGCTTTCATTCTTCGTCTCCTCTTTTGAGACCATGTTTGTATAAACCTTTCGTTCTTCTTGCGTGTCTGTGAGTGAGAGAAATCCGACTATTAGGTTGTGAGGATTCAAAAATGGATGCTTGGAATCGGGTTTTTCTTTGCCTCCTTTTTGCTGCTATTCTCTGTACAAGTGGTGCTGTGCAGCGTGGTGGGAATCAACCTACTGAGAGAATTTCAGGTGGGATTTCTTTGATTTGTCCCTTTTTTTTTCAATTTGTCCCATCTGTAACTTTTGATTTGAGTTGACTGTATACAATCTATTTCGATTTAACTAGCTTTGTCTTTTTGCAATGCATTGATTAGAGGTTTTGGTTCTGGTCATTTTTGTGTACTAGCAGTTTCAGCCATTTCAATTTGTTTTTTTTCCAGCGGCTTTCTGTTTTTTTTTTGGGTGCATTTGAACTCAGTTAAGATCTAATTCAGATTGAGGTTGATTAGGATGTTTGGGTTTAAGTTGCTGACTTGTTTTGTTCAGTAGATGAATTTTATGTCCTCCTTCGTCCACTGGCTTACTCATAAAGCATCATTTCTCAAGCCTTGTGTGTGACAGCTTATGCCTTAAATCCAAATTTTGTAGCAGCTATATCAGTATAGGGACATTGAACATACCAGATTTTCTTGATAAAGTTTGTTTTGAAATCCTGTAGCCAGACTCGCGCAAATGGTAATCTGGAATGAAATATCAGATTCTGTTTTGTGTAAGAAAGGGATGTCAAGGAGTATAGTCCATAAATTTGTTCATATTGTTTCCTCTAAGATGATTCATTTTTCACTGTTTCATTGAGGGGGACCTTAGGAATTAGATTGTGATTTTGGAAGAGGCATATAATGCCTATGAAATGGAGCTATAAGCTTTTACTTGCTCCCTGATTTCCCACTAGCGTTAACAATCCTGGATTATTTAGATTATTTTGGAAGTCTGGTTGCACTGAGTCACAGAAGAACATAAAGCATATTTTTTTGGGGTCTCTCCTGGCCCTGGCTTTATTTTTTTATTCGACATATCCTGAGGTGATTCTCTTGTATAGGTATAGGTGTAAAATATATTTGCAGGATTTTATTATCATTTTGAACTTGGGTAAAGGGTGTAAAAATACCTATGAGGTTTTATCCCCGGGGTTCCCAACACCATATGTTTTTTTAGGTTCCAAAATAACTACAACATTATAAAATGGGTGCAAAAATGCTAAATTCCGTTAGTTGACCGTTAGAGAGAAAACTTTTGACTAAAAATATTGACATGGATGCATATGTGTTATAATTATGACTTAGCTGGTATCATCCATCATTTGCCTACTAGTATTAATTTATTATTTTTAAAAAATATTTTTTGTTAAGAATGAACATAAGACCTCAATCCAGTTTGTTCCCCTGAATTTATAATTTTCTCCTCAAAGTATCTATATTTTTTAATAAAATTTTAAAAATAATAAATTAATATTAGTTGGCAGATGATGTCATCTGAATCCCATATATTAATTCTCCCCCCAAAAAAAATATTTTTGCACCTTTGAACTTTGAGGTTCCCTGAATCCCACAAAAGGATATACTGCAGACTTGAGTTTCAGTTTTCAAGTTCAAGTGGAAATTACAGATCAGTAAATCCATCGTTTTCCTCTCCTTTTTCCCACTTTGTTTCCTGCATCTTAATTTTCCATGCGGCTCTACTTAAGCTTAGATTCTAGGAAGTCAAGTTGGTAGGTTTGTATTAGAAATCTTGAGGACCTTTTATTCGGTAAAAGTTATGTCACTACGGTGATATGGTTTGCATCTGCAGGTTCTTGGTATTTTGTCAAACAATATTTTTTGGTTTCAATTAGAGGGCCATGATTACCATTGATTAATATTAATGCAACATCAAGTTTTCATTCTTTACTATATTTTTAGTGTCATTTTTGCTCATGCAGGAAAATTCCGTTGACTCTATAAAGAGAAACCTTACATAAATTAATATTTGGATCTCAAATACCTTTCTGGTTGATGAGATTTATATGCCAACTTCTCTCTTGCTTTGCAAACCTTAGCAAGTGAAAAAGAGGAAAAAAGGGACCAATCTGAGATTGGTTGTGTTGTCTACTCTACCTGCATTTGCTATGACTAAATATTGCATTGCTCTTTAATCCCTAAAAAAAATATCGGACGCTGCTTGATAAATTTGTGTTTTGTGTTTAAAATGTCTTTAAGACACCAAAATTAAATCACCCTAACGAAGTAAAGGTTGAGGTTGTAGCATTTGTTTGGACTTCAAAGCACCAGGGAAACAGCCGTGGTTTGGGTAGAGTAAAAGAAGAGAACTATCTGATAATATTAACACACAAAAACACACTTGCACATGCCAGGTTGCTTGAAACTTTAGGTTCTAGCAACTAGCAAGCAGCCTTCTCTACTATTTCTCAAACACCTGATCGAACAATCTCATTGAAGAGATAAACAAGTACTAATTTCATATCTCTTACTATTCTTTATGATTATTATTTTACAATCAGAATACATATTTCTTCTAAAAATGAGACTGTTAAACTTGTTATGATTGGACCAATTGTAGGTAGTGCTGGTGATGTACTTGAAGACAATCCAGTGGGGAGGCTGAAGGTCTTTGTTTATGAACTTCCAAGCAAATACAATAAGAAAATTCTGCAAAAGGACCCAAGATGCCTCAACCATATGTTTGCGGCCGAGATCTTTATGCACAGGTTTCTTTTATTTAGCCCTGTTCGGACCCTTAATCCTGAAGAAGCTGATTGGTTTTATACCCCAGTATACACCACCTGTGACTTGACCCCAAATGGCCTTCCCTTACCTTTCAAGTCACCGCGAATGATGAGAAGTGCCATCCAGCTTATTTCTTCAAACTGGCCTTATTGGAACCGGACCGAAGGCGCGGATCATTTCTTTTTGGTTCCTCATGACTTTGGAGCATGCTTCCATTATCAAGTAAGAATTTTAGAATATCATGATTATTTCTATCTGTATCACTGTTAAATGCCTCTGAAGTTTCTGAACAGTTTGTGGTGTCTTGTAGATGTCACTACCACTGCTTTAGATGATGCATCTACTAATGTGCCTTTTGATTTTGCTATTTTGTTCCAGGAAGAGAAGGCTATTGAAAGAGGAATTCTTCCCTTGCTACAGCGTGCAACCTTGGTTCAAACATTTGGGCAAAAGAATCATGTGTGCTTGAAGGAGGGCTCAATCACCATTCCTCCCTATGCTCCTCCGCAGAAAATGCAAACCCATCTAATTTCCGAAAAGATCCCTCGGTCCATTTTTGTTTACTTTCGAGGACTGTTCTATGATGTTGGAAATGACCCTGAAGGGGGCTACTATGCAAGGTAGGTCTCATCACAACTTTCAGTATGAAAAGAGTGTTAGGTTTTGTGCCGTTTTCCATTTATTTTCCTAGTATATATCTTCATTAGAAGGGTGTCTTGCATTTATTCACTGAATTTACATGAATCTGAGTCAACTTCTGTAGATTTATTTGGTTGGATTATTGAAACCGGTCAAGCATATTGACTCTGACCGCTTTCATGATCTAAACTTGCGTTCTTTTTCATATTCTGATTGAGAATCAAGGAAAAATATGCATGAAGTTCACTGCCATGAATGGATGCTTTCATGATATAGAACATAACTGTACGCAAATTTTCTTGGGAGACAGTTCCACATAAACAATCTGATCACTAAAAAATTCCATAACAAATCAGCAGCATACAACTTCTTGTTACTTTCTATACGAGATCTTTGTCATTACATGCTCTGCTCATTTGTGGGATTTTTTAGTAATTAAATTGTTTATGACAGCACAGTAATTCTTCAATTTTCTTCACTTGTCAAACTAATTGTTTATTGAAAATATACAGAGGCGCACGAGCAGCAGTTTGGGAGAACTTCAAGGACAATCCACTTTTTGACATTTCCACCGAGCATCCAACGACATACTACGAGGACATGCAGCGAGCCGTATTTTGTTTGTGCCCACTTGGGTGGGCCCCATGGAGTCCGAGACTGGTTGAAGCTGTCATATTCGGTTGCATCCCTGTCATCATTGCAGATGACATTGTTCTACCATTTGCTGATGCAATCCCATGGGAAGAGATTGGTGTGTTTGTTGACGAGGAAGATGTTCCCAAGTTGGATACCATACTCACATCTATTCCCCCAGAAGTAATACTGAGAAAGCAGAGATTGCTTGCTAATCCTTCCATGAAACAAGCCATGTTATTCCCTCAACCTGCTCAACCAGGCGATGCATTCCATCAAGTTCTGAATGGGCTTGCTCGTAAGCTGCCACATAACAAGAGTGTATATTTGAAACCTGGCGAGAAGATCTTGAATTGGACTGCTGGTCCTGCGGGTGACTTGAAGCCTTGGTAACAAATTATAACAGTTTTCTTCTTCAGAGCCATTTGTGATTCTTATTCACGTCTTTGGTCAATACTTCAAATGTTCATAGGGTTGGGTTGTAATTGAGAAGCCAGTTTTTCTTTGATACTGTAAATTTTGACATTTTCTCGGACAGAATATGAAATCATAAAATCTTTTATTTTGGAGCTCTGTTTCTCCGTATTTGTTTGTCACATGAGCTGATGATCTACATATTGCTGCAAGTTGGATTTTTTGTTTTACACCTACCTATATTTTTTCTCAATTTTTTAATTTATTACTTATGATTTTTTCTAATTTAATTAAATCTTTTAATTTATTCTATTACATTTTTTTGCCATAATTTTATTCTATCATCACCGTTAGTCTTGGAATTAAATCTTATATTGGCTCTTTATAGTGCTTCTAAAAGTACAAAGATTAATAGTATTAATAAAATAAAATTAAATAATTTAATTAAGTTAAAAAAATATATGTATCAAGTTAAAAATGGAGGAAAAATATAAGTTTATGCAAAATGGTTTTCTATAGAAAATATTTAGAGCCCGTGATGTTTCCTTTATGAGGTATTATTTTCAATACTTTTTTATTTTTTTTCCAGAGGATTTCACGTTGTTTGGGGCCTGTTTGTTTTGATATGAAACTATAGTTTAAAAAGGGCTTATAGTCCAAACCTTAGTTTGAGAAAATTTTAAAACAAACAGTCATATTTGTCCATAAGTGCTTTTGGACAAAACTATGGTTTTGAATAAGCTATTAAAACTAGCTTTAGAATAGTAAAAGAGCTTATGGATTATCTAATTACTATTTTACCCCTACTTTTTCTTATACCCTCTCTCTTCTCTCCTACTTTTTCTTACACTCTCTCTCCTCTCTCCTCTTTCCTCTCTCCTCTCTCCTCTCTTTTCTCTACCTCTTTCATCTCTCTTACTTTTAATCAAATCATACCCTTTTTAGTAATTTATCAATATAAAAAGTTATTCTAAAAATAACTATCCAAACACTTATTTATTCAAAACCACTTTTTTTCTATAAACTCTTCTCTAAAAGCCCTTCTTTATAAGCTGTCCGTAAGCCTTTTTTTCTTAAGTCCTTTTTTAAAATCCTATCCAAACAGGCCCTTGATCTACATTCTTTACCACACAACCAGTGATCTTCTTTATATAAGTTTAAATTACCTCAAACGATTTTTAACAATTTTTTATATAATAGAAGTCCCTCTTATTCTTTCTCATATACATATACATTGTTTAAAAGGAATATAATGTGAAAGAAAAATATTGTTCAGCAACAAATTTAGATAAAAAACAATATACAAAAATATGAATTATTTTTAAACCTCTAGTAATCCCAGTATCAATCAACTCATTAACCCTAAAGGCTACCATCACCAACATGGAATAATTCAATTTTGAACTTGCAGAGACATTCAAATTTGAAGGAAACATCCATCTCAATAAAATAACAACATATTCAAAAAGGACATTTGTTTATAGAAATATTGTGGAAATGATTTTGTGCTAGTGCAATGAAACATGTGTTATATGTATTTAAATTTTAATTAATTTGATGGAAGGAAGGTCTGATATATTATTTTGATGAAGACTAACTAGCTAATTCCACGCAACCAGATGCAATTTCACAAACCAAACCAAACTGAATATTAAAACAGGCAAATTATTGAGTTTTCTTTTTTTTTTATTATTAAATTTAATTTTTTTTTGATACAATACAATTTTTAGAAAAGAGTTGGGTTCACCCACGATTCAAGGGCAAGGTGAAATCTTCCTTCTTCCTAGATGATATCAATGTCGGGAAGGGCGAATCGTCTATTACCCTCAGGCATAAATTTAGATACCTGGAAGTTATGATGTCTCCCAAACACCGCGACTAGAATCACAATAAATATGTAATTTTTAAAATTTAAGCACGCTCTAAATGGTCATATGTCTTACATTTTCGCCAGTTGAACCCACGGACGATGGGTATTATTAAATTTAAATTGTTTACATGTAATTAAATTCAATTAACAAGCAAGGTATCTTCAAAATAAGCTCACAACGCACCGTTTAGCACAACACAATGACGCCAATTTGGAGCAAGTCTCTGTATAAATATGATTCCAATTCTTGCTTTCACATATGGGACGTAATTGTTGAAGAAGTAAATTAATTAAGGTACTTAAATTAATTCAGTTTCTTATGGAAATTGAGCAACCTAGCTTATCTCAATCCATACGTTACGTTTACACATGGTATGGCTCAGCCATCCTTGATTGTTATTTGCTTTAACGAATTTAATTCTCATTTGGTTGTTTGATTATTACATCGTTTTTTAAAATGTTTATTATATTTTTATGATTATTATTCAACATGTATAATATAATGTCAGAAATAAAAAAGTATGGATATTATTTTTTTTCTTTTTGTGTTATATACTATTTATTTTTTTCTTAAATATATATGGTTATATCTCATGCATAGTTAAAAGCATACTTACATTACTAACAAATATTCTTTTTAGTGAAAGGGGTTTTGTCGGTAACTAACTTTGAATGGAGTCCGATAATATTTAAATAATAAAGAGAATAAGTTAAATTATTTATATTGTTTTTTTAAAAGAAATTTCTCAATTTTCTCATATTAAATGTATTATTTTTAAAACAATAATCTCTTTTATATGCAACCTCTAAACCTACTTATAAATAACTGAAAAGTGATAGATGTGGGTAATGGATAGTTGAAGAATGAACGTGACAATTTTTTTTAAAGAAAAATAAACTACTAGTAGCATTTTTAAGAAATTAAAATATTAGGTTAAAATATTATTATTTAACATTTTTGTGTTAGCTATTTAAAATTGTTTTCGTAACAATTTCTATTAATTGATTCAATAATGTTAGGGTTAGGAATTTTCTTATTATAAAAAACTAAAAAATTATTCCTTCCGTTCCTATTTATAAGAGCTAAATGGGGGCTAGATTTATTCTTAAATATAAGACCCCAATCCATTTTGTCTCTCAAAATTATAATGTTCTCCAATGTATCCTATATGATCGCACGTATTAAGGGGTATGTATCAATGATAGTTCAAATGCATATGATTAAAGGGGATATTTTTTAAAAATCAACACATAATTAACTAATTTACTTAATTTTTTTAATCTACATAAATTAGTTAAGTAGATATTATACTTAGAAATAGAGATAGTACTTAATAAAAATTAAAGAATACTAGTATAAAGTTGGTCTAACGGTGTAAGGTTCTGCTAAATTTTAGAGGAGATACTTGTATTCGGAGTGATAGCGATTAACTCTAAAATTAGATTAATTGATTGTCTAGGGACATGATAAAAAATGTAGTTGATATCATAATTTTTTTTAACATGGGTCTAAATCCTATCATGTGAGTGTATGTATATATATGGTTTCACATTTAGAATAACAAGAACCAGGAATCGATGATGTAAAACCAGATACTTCATATGATAAAATGTCCGTTTTCTTTTACACCTAATGACGTGAAATGAACGATGAACATGCATTCCAGACGCAGCAAACTTATTATAGTTGTTTTTGATAGACCAATCTTATTCTATTTTGAGACGTGATGTTTAAAAAAGCTTGGCTCATACCTTGAGAAGCTACCGTGTTATCGTTGATTAAAGTTTGTTAATTTAATGGAATCCAAAATATATAATTCCTCTCATCGATTCTCTGCTCTCCGGGTACGATGGCATTGGCCGAAAAGGCCCGCTTATTATTTGTTTATTTATTTTATTTCCTCACAATGATGAGCCTCAATCTCGTTGGATTGGGGTAATAACATCGTATATTTGTCTGTTCTACGCTCTCATCTCATGCGTTGCTGATATAAAGAGAACCTTCCTTGCGAGATTTCTCCAGAAACTTCGCGCTTGTAAGAAGAAACTTTCACCATTAATACAATGGCTTTCACTGTTCGATCAAACGTCTTTCCACAGCCAAGTTGTGAGAACACTAGACCCTTCAAGTTACTTCTTTGATTTTCTTCGCCTCGCTGATCCATATCTTTCTGGAAATTCGCGTTTTCAAAAATTTCTCTCTCTCTCTCTCTCTCTGTGCATTTCTCTTTCGTGTACGTGCGCCATTTCACAGTCACAGTTTTAAGTGTTGGGGGATAAAAATGGATATTGGTAATGGGGCCAACGCGAAGAGAACGATTTTGCATGATCTCTACGAGAACCAAAAGCAGAGCCCCTATTATGACAATCTGTTACGTCCCGTTACGGATTTGCTTCCATGGATTGCAAGAGGAATCAGAGGTGTCACCAGCAATCCTGCGGTAATTAGTGTTGACACTTCACTCATTCAGTGCCATCTTGAACTGAGATTGTATTGTTTTTATCCAATTTCTGCATGACAACGTAGGATTTTGATGATAGTTTGATGCTCTAATATGCAGATTTTGGACAAAGCCCTATCATCATCCAATGCTTACAACGATCAGTCGAGGTAATTTCTTTTGTGCTTGTACCATTGCAAGATTTTACTATCAGGGTAAAGCAGAATTGCATGTGCAAGGTGCTAAAAGGTACCAAAATAGAAAAAAAAGGTAGTGATCAAAATTCAGGTTGAAATTGCTAAAAGGTACCAACATAAAGTTGATTTAATAGTATAAGATTTTGTCAGATCCCTCTAGAGCTCAAGTTTAACTCTTAGAAGAGACTGAGAGGACAGCCACAAACTCAGTTTTATCAGTTGTTCGGATGCTTAGTAATTAGAGTGAGAGATACAAAACTATAACAATAGATTTTGATTTTAGGATAATGTAAAAGATGTTTAGAACTTTGAATAAGGGACTGATTTGTTTGAATACTATTTCTCTTGCTCCTACATCAATTAAGAGATTGAGAACATCACTCGGCAAAGTGCATAGCCATTTGAACAGCACAGTCTGTAAGATCTTAACTAGGAAAAACAAGGAGTGCAATTTTTCCCCCCAGATCCATAGAAGGCATGATGCATGACTTTCTGGCTACTAGTATTATTTATTTGATTTGTGATCAAGCAGGGAATTAGTTAAGTCAGGGAAAGACATAGAAAATGCCTACTGGGAATTGGTTGTGAAGGACATACAAGATACGTGCAGGCTCTTGGGGCCTATCTACAATGAAAAAGATGGGGAAGATGGGTACGTGTCTGTTGAAGTATCGCCCAAGCTTGCAGATGATACAAGAGGAACAATTGAGCAAGCGAAATGGCTCCATAAAAAGGTTGGATGTCCTAATGTATATATAAAGATTCCAGCAACTGAAGAATCACTTCCTTCTATAAAGGAGGTCATTTCTCAGGGGATAAGTGTAAATGTCACTGTAAGTGTTTCATTCATGTGCATTCAGCTGTAATAAAACTTTAATTTGATCCTCTCTAGCTGCAAAAGTATGACTGTTGTTTCTCTGTGTGTGTGTGAACAGCTCATATTCTGTCTCTCTAGATATGAAGCAGTCATCGATGCTTACTTAGATGGGCTTGAAGCTTCTTCCATGACTGATCTTTCCATGGTTCAAAGTGCTGCAGCTTTCTACATCAGTAGAGTAGATACCGTAATCGACAAGAAACTTACAGAGACTGGTACTGCTGAGGCTCTAGGTCTGAGAGGAAAGGTATTAGCGGAAGGAAACACAAGTATTTGTCATCTTTTGTATTGGCGGCTTCTTGTTTTTTTTTTACTGACATTGTTTTTACAAATTGTTTAGGCTCCAGTAGCTCAAGCAGTTTTAGCTTACCAGATTTATCAGAAGAAGTTTTCTGGTCGAAGATGGGAGCGTCTGGAGAAGAGAGGTGCCAAGAAGCAGAGGCTGATGTGGGCATCGTTAAATGTGAAAAATCCTACTTATCCTGACACCTTATATGTTGCTTCTCTTATTGGACCAGATACGGTGAGCTATCTCTCTTGCTATTAATGTGGGGAAGGTTTTGAGAAATTCTAAAGTAGACTAAGTTTAGAGAACAAGTAAACTATAAATGCGTGTATCCAAATTAAATCTTTTACAGTCATATATGATAATGTATTTGTAGAGTAACACAATGGAATTGATTGTGCGACTTGCAATTTTTCAATGTAACAAATGCAGTTACTCTTGTAATTGCAGATAATCTAAATTGAAATATAAAAATTAGATCCTCTATAATCATACAATCATGCTTTTGAAAAAAAAAAGTGACACACACAAAAGTATGACCTTGTATTGAATTCACTTACGTTTACATTCATCTTCTTTAATCTTCCTCTTTCGATCTCTCTAAATATGACGAGTACTTAAGTATATTATAAAACCCTCATCTTAAAACTTAACTATTGATACCAATAAAAGTTAGTCTTATTCGTAAGAATACGACTCATACTTCATAATAGTGGGGGTTTGAATTCTATTGTTAATCTGATTTTTTTTTTTGTTAAAAAAATTTTTAGAAAGGGGTAAAAAAAATTTTATTGATAGGTAATATATAAGTACTTCAATGAGTGTTTTGAATCTTGAGGTTTATCTTAGCCTTAGTGAGCTCTAAAAATTCAATTCATCTAAAATTTTGTTTACAATTTTTTTTTAAGGCTAGCTATTGAGATGGGAAAGCTAACCTATCCAAATGCTTAAATGGAGAGGGCTTAAACATGTTTACATGCTTTTGTATTTGTAAACTACAAAAGATCCAGATTATAGTATGCAAATGGGATCCTCTATGGATGAACTTTTCAGCCGAATTTCGACATGTTTACATGTTTTCTTAGCTGACATTTTTACAGAACTTTTTTAAATTAATCATCTCTGCCTAAGAAATTTTCTGGATTTTCAATGAAAGCATGCAAGAATCATAACTAATTTGGATTGATTGTAAGAAAAAGTTGACCTTTCATGGGAAAGTTGACTGAACTATGACTGTGTTGCCATTGTTTGGTGTGTCTGCAGATTTCAACCATACCAGAGCAAGCTCTGAAAGCATTTATGGACCATGGTATTGTTTCAAGAACCCTAGACGCAGAAGTATCAGAGGCACAGCGCATATACAACGCAATTGAGAAGTTGGGAATTGATTGGAGTGGTGTTGGATCACAATTACAAACTGAGGTGCTGGATTCTTTCGCAAAATGTTTTGACAATGCTCTTCAATGCCTGCACAAGAAGGCTACGTCTATTGAATTCATCACTGTTTAGCCTGCTCTTGCTTCCTCTATGATCACCATATAGCATATTTAGATTCTATGTCAAATAATGGGAGAATAATTCTTTAATGATTTGTTATTTCGCTACAATGACTTATATTCAACAACTTTTATCCCATAGATGGGTCGGTTAGACTTGGTATATTATTAAATTATTTTTTGCGCTTCATATGATGTCTAAAAAAAGCAATGGCAATACTCTTCGCTAAATAAAAAAAAATGTTTCTTCTTGGAAAAGAAAAAAAAAATTACGTACAAGGATTGTCATTCAACGACAAAGGGGCCAAAGAAAGAAAGAGATAGAAAGTGGGGGGAAAAGGGCTAGTGTGTGTGTGGGAGTGTGAATGCCACGCTTTCCACGTATGCTTCAGAACCATTCTCTTATCTTCTTCTTCCTCCTCTTCCCTCAGTTCTGTATCTGTGATACAGTCCTAACCCCAACCAAAAATGGCCATGCACTTGCAGGTTCCCACATCCACCTTTCACACTCCCAAATCCCTTTCTTCATCATTAGCCCCTCCTTCCAACGCTGGTCTTCGATCGCCCTCCGATCCTTTTGCTCTGAAATCATCCTTCTTCTGTGGCACTGTTAATCTATTGCTTCTTCCCAATCATCGCAACCTTACTTCTGCAACTCCCAGGATTTCCATGCGCGTCGCTTCTAAGGAGGCCTACATCTGTCGTGATTGCGGGTTCCCTCTCATCTTTTCCCTCATTTTCACCATCGCATTATCACTATGATCAGTGGAATTGTTGTTTGTATGCGGTAATTTTATGGTTCTCCGTTTTATTGATGCAGCTATATTTACAACGAGAGAACTCCTTTTGAGAAATTGCCTGATAATTACTTCTGCCCCGGTAATTAATCACTTCACTCTCGCTCCTCATATAAAGATTCTTTTCCCTTTTAATTTTGGTTAATTGTCGACCAAGAGCATGTAATTTTATCACGTTGGTAAACAATCTCGGTTTGTTCCTCATTCTGAAGGGGAAACAGTAAAATAGCCCCATCCACAGATTTGTATGTCTATCCTGAGGGAAATGGTCGACATGTTTTAGGCGATAGACCAGATCAATGCATATCATGTTTACATCTAAATACTCTAGGAGATAGATGTTGAAAATTCAGGTTAAAATGGGTAGGTGTTAGAAATGAAGGGATTATTATGCCCATGTAATTGAGAGATCACGAGTTCAATCCTCCTTACACGTTTTCCCTTTAATCGGACAAACAACGAAGGGAATGAAATTGAGTTGTTGAATTGAAATGTGCAGTGTGCGGTGCTCCAAAGCGAAGGTTTAAGCCATATGTACCAGCAGTAACAAGGGATGCAAATAATACAGATGTGAGAAAGGCAAGGAAAGCTGAGCTTCAGAGAGATGAAGTTGTTGGGTAAGAATACAACTAATAACAAGTCTGATATATATTTGATTGATGTTCATGATGACTAGCATTAAAGATTGATAGGCGGTAACAATAATGTAAAATCTGTGTGCACAGGAAGGCACTCCCTATTGCGGTGGTGGTGGGAATTGTAGCCCTTGCTGGCTTATACTTCTATTTGAACACCCAGTTTTAATATATTTTTGCTTCGTATTTCCCCACTTTTTTATTTTTCTAGTTCAACTTCCCTTTGGTTCCTTTTCTTCACTTTCCAATGTTGTAAGCATAAGAATTGATGCAATAACACTATATCTTCTCTAAAATATAACCCTATGTGGAATATTCATTTTTTGAAAAGTTAATCAATATGTCCTTGTAGTTTCCCTCAATTTTAAATCAGATTCTTATACTTTATCTTGTTTGAATCGAATCCTTATTGTTTGATTCAATAATTTAAATTTATAAACTTTATAAAATTTGAATGTGGAATGGTGTTAAATCAAACGAAGAAAATTTTATAAATTCCATAAGAATTTATTAATTAAAATTAACGGGTTCTATACCCAAACATAAGTTGTCTACAGCTGGTCAAACTACAAAAGCCTAATTCAAATAAAATAAAATATATTTGAGAACCTGTGAGTCAATAATATATCTTCTCCCAAATTTTCCTCTAGCCAAAATAAAATATAGGACAAGCTTCATCAGTAATTGACATAATAGTTACATAACTACATGGCATCAACAGCATTATTAGATGTTGCCCTCGTCAACTTGCCAAGAGAAGCACCATGTTCAGAAGCTTCTAACAGGCGGCCATCACTTCCTTCAGCAGCCTCAGTAAAGCAGTATAGAGGAGCCTGCCACTTCTCATCCTCAAGCACTGCTCCCACCTCAAATGTCATCACATGAGCAATCATTCCTGCATTCCAAATTCAACCCTTCTTCACAAATATGCCAATCACGCGGTTTATTCAACAGATCAGCATTGTATTTTTTTTTTTGTCTGAATGGATTTGATCTTCAAGTTAATCAATCATGTGAAGGATAAATTTGGAGGTCATAACTTCAAGTGCTGTTTTGTAGATTCACATTTATACTATTAATTAATACATAGGGCGGATTCTTACAAGCTTAATTTCAATTTCAAATGTATGATTGATTGTGGAATAAACGCTACAGTACCTGTGTAGAAGATCCACTTGACAGGCCTGCGTGTGAGGACGTCTTCGTAGTACCAGATGAAGTCGACTTTCTGCCAAAGATTGCAGAGGAAGTTATCGACGTAATGTTGGCCCAGGTAGGTGGCGCCGTCGAGCCAATTAGGGCGGAGAATTCCGACGGGGAAATGTAAAACCCTACATTTCTCATTGGCAGGGTCGAGAGTATAGATGTAGGATGTACCGTTGTCCCATTCGAGGTCGTATAACAGCTCTCCCAGCTGATTCTGGATGATGTTGAAGTTGCGACCGTTGGGCCAGTCGTACCAGAGATCCACTTTCTGCAGTTTTCCGGCGGTGTTGTTCATGAACAGAATCGAGTGGAATTGAAGAGGCCAAGCGGTCGGAGTCGGATCCTCCGTCGGGTTCGTCGTCGCTGCCATTGAAGGGAAGTGGAATGAGGAGGAGAGAAGGAGGAGTAACGCTGAGAAAGAAATAGCTTCTACTGTAAACGCCATTCTCTCATTCAAAGAATTTGAAGCTCCCATGGCCAAAAGAGAACGAAATTTACAGAAGAGAAATGTGAAAATCGGAGAAGATAAGAAAGAAGAGGTCGATTTCTTTCAATTCGGCAAGATCCTTTCCTCGAACAGTGAGAAGGATGAAAAACAGAAACGTCGCTAACGAACTTCGACTATGTATACGTGTAAGGAGGAATCAATTATTAATTATTATTATTATTTAATGTCTTAATATGAGATTTGGATAATCTTTTTTTTTTCCTTTTTCTCTTATCATTTTATCCTACCATAACATTAAAAAATAAATAGTTAAAATTTAGTCTTTTATAAAATTATTCTTTTTCTATTTTAAGATAGTCTACAATTAAAAACTGTTAGATCAAATTTTTATAGTTTATTTTTATATTTTTAATGTAATATTATAATATAATTTTATAAGATAATAAATTTCAACCATTTAATTTTTATAAAAGAGAAAAATAAAAAAGCATTAAAATTTGATCCTTGCTTACTATAGTATAATATTTTAAAATATAAAAATAATAATTTTATAAAAGATTACAACTCAATAATTTATTTTTTAATCCTATGATAAGAATATGAAGGTGAGAAAAAATGATGATGAGATCATCTGTTTCCATTCAGTATAAGATGTTTGTCATTTTCCCCCCTAATTATCTCTCTCATTCATCTCTTTCTATTGATAGATTAAATATTTAAACTTTAAAGATACTACTCCAGTAAATTAGTGAGAAAGTATTTAAGGGTATTTTAATAGAGTATATATATATCAAACACGATTATTTTTCAGTAAATATTGTATTCAAATATATAAGGGGATGGCATTAAAGTCTCAAAAGGTTGAAATGATGATATTAGGTGCCCAAAATGTTTTTTTTTTAAAATCAAATACAAATATCGATCCAGAGAGTTGTAAATAAAAATGTCAATTGTAAATTGATAGTTTTATTTAAAATTTAAATGTTTTATTTCCAATTGAAACTCTTAAATTTATATTTGTTTGAATAAATATTTGCAACTCATTTTTTTTTTAAAATGTTGGAACTTAACTGTTATTATTATTATTTACTCTTTTAAAACCTA
This sequence comes from Leucaena leucocephala, assembly GCA_037074615.1. Taxonomy (NCBI): domain Eukaryota; kingdom Viridiplantae; phylum Streptophyta; class Magnoliopsida; order Fabales; family Fabaceae; genus Leucaena; species Leucaena leucocephala. The sequence goes on from CM073537.1 coordinate 2,826,245, forward strand.
ACAATCATTCTGCCAAATTCTAATATATAGCTCGTAACTAAAAAGATTACGAAGTATAAAAAGATAAAATACTACAAAAGATTGACCTATGGTCTCTAAACATCATTATTATTATCCCAAAAGGTAGAGGATGATCCCAGTTATCTAGTTCAAAAATTCATTTAATCATAAATCATAGTATCATCTTTCACATTATATCACACAAGATATATATTAAGAACACGTTATTCATAAAAATATGTAATGAAACACATTTATAAATATATCTATCCTTTCTTTAAGCTTTAGTGAAACGTCACAAATCCAAAAGAAGGAATAATTTACCTGTGGAAAACAAAATAAGTACATAAATAAATAAAAGTGTTAAACATTATGCAGAAAGCCGGAAAACAAGTTGAAAGCGCTGGCCAACTTATGCTTAAAATGTCATAAAACTGTGTACCCCACAATCATTGAAGTGATTGAAATCACCTTTTCAGATATCATATCAATGCATTCATATCATTTTCATCTCCAATACAAAAACATGAACAAATATCGCATCCCATTGACACAAACCAGATAGATTTCTTAGCTTGTCTCTGGCAGCAACTTATAATTGAAGCATATGCTTCTCTCAGAACTTGATCTCCCTTCTCTCTGCAAAGAACTTTCCAGTAATGGCTTGATCAGGAAGAAGGGCAAGCCATACTCCAGTATCAGCACCTTCTTCTACTGTGACAGTTCCTGCATAACCTGTGAGAGCAGTTTTCACCCAACCTGGACAATAACAGTTCACGTATATCTTCTCTCCATCTTCTCTCTCTGAAAGCTTCTTCGCCATGAACCTCGTGTACGCGTTCACCGCGATCTTTGACAGCGTGTAGTCTGTTTGTGATTGAGGCCACCCTCCTTCCTTCCATGTTCCATCCTCTACTTGTTGCAGAAATTTGTTTACTATCTCATCTACCAATTCCTCTGTCAGGTTGTCCACATCGCTTAGTTGTGCCCTCACTTCTTCATTCTCCAGTTTCTACCACTCACTCAATCCTTAATCATCAGTTTTCACAGCCAGATATGACAACATATTTATTTATCTAATAATAGTCTTGATAGGAGGTGATAAATAGTGATAGACTAAATTAGAGCAGTATCCCAAAAAAAACTAATTCACTGCTTTCTTTGAGGTTTCCTTGGTTGGTAATGGCTATTTCCTAGTTTCCATCAATCATTGTGCCTACATGCCAGTCAGAAGACTTCCTGATATATTTTTTTTCTGACGGTGTTCTTTGCTTACAGTTCCTCCTATTTTTAGGTCGTGAGCTGCTCCCAATCATATGATTGTGATGAGAGGTATTTGTATTTAAACCTTTCGTTGCTACTCTGTATTGTGGGATCCTATATAGATGTTTGGTTTTGTTATAATTTCATATGGTTTGTCCTATGAAAAGATCATAGAATCACATGAGAGGGCAGTCTAGTAATCATACGCTCCTTCATATATTATCTGAAGAGTTGACGTTAGTTTTAAATATAACACCTATTTCTTATATTTATTAATTATTTTTTAAATTATCTTTATCGATACTCCTTCAATAATAATCAAACAAGAGAATGAGGGAGAGAGTTAAAAAAGATGATTAAGGCATTTGAACAAAAATATGTCATATTAACTAATTTAATTAATTTTTTTAATTTAATCATATTAGTTAAATATTAAGGATGGGAGGAGTATAATTTTAAATAGGGAATTCATTGCTCATATATATATATATATATATATGTGTGTGCGCGCGCGCGTGTGGCGCTAATAAAGCAGTGTTTTCAGGAAACAGGATAGAGAGTGATCGAGTTACTTACATTTCGCTTGCTACTTAGTCGACTGAGACGAGTGCTGACATTTACAATGCGAGCACAGTGAGAAGAAGCCTTCATCAATGGCATCATAGCTTCAATCATCCTCTTGGTTCCGAAATAATTCGTTTCAATCACCATTTTGGCATTCTCAACAGAGTTATCAGATCCGAAGTTGAAGTTAACCCCAGCATTATTTATCTGCACATATAATAATCATATATATATATATATATATATATATCAAGGCCGTTCTTTTCTTGATGATTTGAAATGTAGTTAAGCAGATTAGAAGAAGAACTTCTTGAAACTGACCAGAATATCTATACCGCCATATTTCTCTTTCAACCACTCAGAAAAATTGCTGATTGATTCAGAATCTAATATATCAAGCTGGTGACAGTCTATGTCAAGCCCACCTTCTTGCAACACCTTTGTGGATTCAACGCCAACACTTGCGTCTCTCGATGTGAGAATTACAGTTAATCCATGGCCTGCAAGTTGTCTCGAGATCTCAAACCCTATTCCTCTGTTTCCTCCGGTAACCACCGCAACAGTTTCCTTCGACCACCACCTACGTACGGACGAATCCTCTCTCGTTTGTTAAAACTATAATAACTACAATAACCGTTGAGAAACGGATCTGAGAAAGAAAAAGAGACGAACCTCTGGTGATCAGAATAAGGGATGGTTCGGAGAAGGGAAATCTCTTGGCGTCGCTTGTCCTTTTTGTCTTTGGATTTCTCTTTCTCTTTGTGCCCCATTTCTCTGTGTGTTACGTAGTTGAAGTTTGATTCATTCCTTCAACTAATTCATTTCATTGTGGCTTTGGGGAAGAAAGAGAAGGAAGCAGCTTCTACCAATCACAAGAAAAGCGTGGTCAACGCATGCCACGTGGCTGGTTCATGCCCCTCGGTCAACGTCGTAGAACTATACTTCAGGTCTTCCTCTCCCTCCACAACCATTAATCCCCCTCTTTTATATATTTAATTTAAATATATGTTAATTATCCTTTTACATATCTAATACCACCACCGTCTCTAATATAAAAACTAATTAAAAAATTAAATTAAATTTTAAATATAAAATTTTAATCTATTTTATATATAATATTTATTATTTTTTTAAACTAATTTATATAATTTATAATTAATATATAATTTAATATTATATATAAATATTTTAGAGAGATTATAATATATTTATTATAATTAACTGATTTATTTAATTTTTAATTTATTTAAATTAATTAATTAATTATGTCTTATATTAAAAATTAAGAGAGAGTAGTATTGTAAATACACTTACACTAATAGTTTAATAAACTTTACCAACGGTTAAGCAAGACGGAGGGTCACAAATTGATGGACGTTAAACAAAAAGTACTCATGTTATTTAAAAAATAATATATTTTTATTGACAAAATTTGTCTATAAATAAGCTATCGGGGATTCAACCTAACATTTTGTGCGTGCTATGACTAAAGAGTAAAATACTTTAGTGTGTGTGATGACATAATTCCACCTAACATTTTGGAAAACAAATCATTTAGTGGGTAGCATGTTTTGAAATTTACAACTTTGTATTCAAGTTTTTATAATTAAATATATTTTTTCATCCTAGTTGAATTTTAAATTTAAATTGTATGATAATTTATAAGTCTTTATCCAAAATTTTTAGGTTCTTCTTAAGAAATTTATAAGTATTTGTAAAAAAAAAAAATCACTTATGAATCACATATAAATTGTAAATTTTTTAAGGATTTTAAATTTAAAAAATTAACTTGGTAAATTGTGTGTGCATATTTGTAAATAACAATTATATTTGAAGAGACTATAAAATTATAGAAGCTTTATCTAAATCTAAAGTACTCTCTAGAATAAACTGGCCATGAAAAAGTAATATAAAACTTCAAGTTTTTTTCTTTCATCAAATATAATATATTTTCTTAGAATAACACTAAACTAAAAAAAAAAAATCCACCTCATGGGCGTTATATCTAAAATATGGGATATTTCAAATGTAATATATTTAAAAAATTTAATTTTATTTAAATGTTTCATACGCTTATCTTTGCTTTAATAGTCTTTTTATATTTTATGAATTTTAAAGATTGATATTTTATCACTTTAAATTATTAAATAAATAATTTATAACAGGTATTTTCATTATCTCATACAAAATTATTTCATCCAATCCTATTAGCAACAACTAAACTGACATTTTTAATTCTAATAAAAATAAATATATTAATTAATATTCAGTCAACCAATGGATAACTCAATTATTTTTTAATCATATTGATTTAATTATTTACAAGCTTTAATTATTTCAGTTAGTAAAATACATACCATATCCAAATAAAATAAGAAAGTAAATCAAAAGCTGATCTTGCATTACCCATACACTGAGAATTTCCTTTTTTATTTTGACCAAGATATAGTGAGGATTTTGAAACTATCACATTCCTAATTTGAAAATTAATATACCAATCACCAAATTTTGACTCATGCTTTTACTGTTTTTTTTTTCACCCGGTTCACCGAACCTTTTCCCCTACTACATCTAGATCTGACCCTGATCATACACCTCTCTCAACAAAAATTTTCTACAATTACCTAACTATGATAGGTGACAAATGTTTTTACTCGGGACAAGCTTAAATTTCTAATTCGGGGAAGCTATATATAAAGGTGTCCAAGGCTCCAAGCCCATTCAACCCAACCCACATCTCACATTTGATATAATATTATGATAATATTGTGATAGTTCGGTAAATCCATCGTTGTGGAACACAGGAAGAGGCAAAACCATCAACAGTCATCTGTACGGATGCAACGAGTTCAAGGTCTCAGATTGTTGCATTTGTGTGGAAGAATATCCTATAAGATCCTCTCTTCTGTCTTCCACACCCTTCACCTTTTCTCTTTTACCTGTCTTTCTTGTGGAAAAAACCCCCATCAAATTCAAGACTCTGCTTGACCATTTGCGTTAAGATGGGTCTTTGATTCTGGACGAAATGTAAAACTTTCTTCCCTGTGCTTCCATAATTCTCGAGGAAGAAGAGGGGGCTAGTTTAATTGTCTCATTGTGGATCAGTACACATAACGCTGTTCTTCAACTTACTGATAATTATTGAAGCGGAAGTTAAAACTGTCCCCAATTGCAAGTTTCAATTTCAGGTAACTTCTTCGTCGTAACGAGATTTTCGCCTTCAATTCAATCGCTGTCACCAGCGGGATTTTTCTATTGATATTTCTAGAACACGAAGGTGTAGTTACTAGTCAGGTGTCTATCGGAGGTCTTGTTTTTTTTACCTGTACATTTTTGACCCTATTGAGTTCGGATAGCTGCATTCGAAATTGAGTTTGAGTTCAGAATCCATTGGGAGTTTCTTTCTACAAAACTGAAGGTATATAAGGATGTCTGGGGCTGGCCAGGCTATGGATGTCGATCGTGTGCGTTATTCCAATGTGGACCCGAAAGCGAAATCCAAGGCTTTAGGGAATTCCACCGTCTCCCAAGCTAGCGATCATGGCGGCGTAGGCGGTGGTCGTAGCAATTCCGTGAGGAAAAAGGGATCGGTTTCGATTGATCATGTCCTCCTTGCTTTACGTGAAACCAAAGACGAGAGAGATCTTCGAATTCGTAGCCTCTTCAATTTCTTCGATGCTGCCAATAATGGGTATCTGGATTATGCTCAGATTGAGGCTGGCCTGTCTGCCCTGCAGATTCCGTCTGAGTATAAGTACGCTAAGGAGCTCTTTAAGGTCTGCGATGCCAACAGAGATGGCAGAATTGATTACCATGAATTCCGACGATACATGGACGATAAGGAATTAGAACTTTACCGCATCTTTCAAGCTATTGATGTCGAACACAATGGCTGCATTCTTCCTGAAGAGCTTTGGGATGCCCTTGTTAAGGCTGGTAATCTTCTAGCTGACCCTCTTTCTCTGCGTGTGCGTGTGCGTGTGCGTGTGCGTTTGTTTTCCCCCTCTCATTGTATTCAGTTTTGTTTTTGTCATTGACTGCTATGATATTGCCTTTCTTCTGTTACGCTACGTTTTTGCTTTTACTTGCACCAGGATCTTACTTATTCTAATGGCTTTCTTTTGTTCTGTATGCTTCTATGCCTTGAAGCTTTTGGGTGATGCAGTTTTTTTCCCGAGGCTTTGTATCATTGTCCTTTTGCTTTAGTGAGTCAAGACATATTTACATAACTTTATCTCTCCCTAAACTTTCATTGCCTGTGGCTTTAACATCACGTTTGAGAAACTTACACAATGGGAAGTTGAAACCGTAGTAGAAGTGTTTGAAAGTATAGTGATGCTTGTTTGGTAGTGCACACTTTACAGTCATTTCAAACAGGTGTGGATACTGTAATTAAGATAGGAAGCTTTTCTCTTATTATGAGAAACCTTTTGGTTTTTTATTTTAAATTTGAAAATTAATCTTTTGATCTGCATGGGGAGGCCTGGTTCCATCTTTTATGGTGTATTCTATTGTGTATTCAGCGACTTCTTTCCTTGATTAAAGTTTTTTACATGGAAAAATATGTCTTGTTGCTTTAATACATTTTAGAGATTCCATTCTTGTTTGCTTTTTGTAGATGATTTTTCCACTGTTATTTCAATTCTTTCTGTAGTATATTATTCATGAAGCATGGTTGCTTCTATACTGCAGGGATTCAGATGGATGATGAGGAACTTGCTCGCTTTGTGGAGCATGTTGATAAAGATAATAATGGAATTATCACTTTTGAAGAATGGAGAGATTTTCTTCTACTATATCCTCATGAAGCAACTATTGAAAATATATATCAGCATTGGGAGAGGGTATACCTTGTAGACATTGGAGAACAGGCTGTCATTCCAGAAGGTATCAGCAAGCATGTGAACCCAAGCAGATACTTCATTGCAGGGGGAATAGCCGGAGCTGCTTCTCGTACTGCAACTGCTCCTCTCGATCGCCTGAAGGTTCTCTTACAAGTTCAGACAACAAATGCTTCAGTTATGCCAGCAATAAAGAAGATCTGGCAGCAGGATGGTTTACTAGGGTTTTTCCGAGGTAATGGATTAAATGTTGTGAAGGTAGCACCGGAAAGTGCCATCAAATTTTATGCATATGAAATTTTGAAAAATGTAATCAGAGATGCTCAAGGGGATGCAGATATTGGTACCACCGGAAGGTTGTTTTCTGGTGGTATGGCCGGGGCAGTTGCACAGACTGCTGTCTATCCAATGGATCTTGTTAAAACTAGGTTACAGACTTGTGCTTCTGAAGGTGGAAGGTCTCCTAAACTTGGTACATTGGCAAAGGAGATATGGGTTCAAGAGGGGCCTCGGGCTTTTTACAGAGGGCTTGTTCCATCTCTTCTTGGTATAATTCCTTATGCGGGCATCGATCTCACTGCATATGAGACCTTGAAAGACATATCTAGGAGATATATTCTTCCAGATAGTGGTAATGATAAACACTGTATCCTTATGAATTGGCTTTATCTGTTAAATTATTAATTTTCCCCCTTCAGATTCATTTGATGGACTCAAACTTCTCTTTTATCTTTTTTACTGCGACAGAACCTGGTCCTTTAGTACAACTGGGATGTGGAACAATTTCCGGAGCTCTTGGAGCTACGTGTGTATACCCTCTACAGGTTATCCGTACCAGGTATTGAATTATGTCAATGTTATAGTTATTGTTCACCTTCCCAAACCCCAAAACAAATAAAAAACAAAAAAGAAAGTACTGGGAGTGGAGGATGGTATCAATGGATTCTTGTAAGCTAGAACTGTTCTTGTTATTTTAGTTGGATCGGCTCTGATATTACATTGTCGCGATTTTCAGATTGCAGGCGCAACGGGCCAATACGTCTGCTGCTTACAAGGGAATGTCCGATGCATTTTGGAGAACTTTTCAGAATGAAGGGTTAAGAGGCTTCTATAAGGGACTCCTTCCTAATCTTCTCAAAGTTGTGCCAGCTGCAAGCATTACTTACTTGGTCTATGAAAGCATGAAGAAGAGACTAGATCTGGATTAGATATGTTATGGCTATGGCCTGAGGCCACCGAGAAAATTTCAATGTTAGGAAGATTTAGAATCGTTGGTAAATTTCCCCATAGATATCTTAAATCACAATTTTGTAGCCAGAAAATTTTGCCCCATATGTACCTGAGCTAGAAGTTGAGTGAGAAATTAGGGTTATACTTATATCATGCCTCGATGTTTGATATATGATTTTGTTTCCTTTCTTTGGTTATGCCATTAAAAAGGAGGTAAAAGAAAAAAGTCAGAAATTGTGCTTCTTCTCTCCTTACCTCCTGTTATTGACATGAATATATTTACGAGTAAATGAGATTGATAGATGTCATTCTCTGTCTTTTTCTCTGTTCTTTTTTTGTTTGGTAAGAGAATAAATGAATATTGAGATTGTTTCTGTGACATTACTGCACCTCTGTATTTCTTCTAAGTGAAAAAACCTCATTAAGATTATTATTGTTCTCTACAAGGAGATGATATAAGAAGGTATAAAATTAAAAATACAAGCTTTTACCCAAAAAACAGAAAAATCTAAGCTGTTTGAGAACAGCCAACAGTAATACAGTTTATTCATTGCTTCCAACAAAACAGGTAGTGGAAGCTTACAAGCCCTAATTTCAGTTTCTGCAGCCTGGTCATCTTAAGTAATAGTACAGAAAGGTTTCTGTGTGAAACACTGAGAATGACTTGTGTATTATGAAGAAACACTCAGAGTGGGTGAAGAAACAGATGGGAAAACTAAATGATGAGCACCATGACCTTCAAGATTCAACAAAACAAACACTGATTTTGGATGGAAACTGCAAATACTGTCTGATATATACCAACCAGTACAGAGAGATGCAGCTTGATGAATGGAGGAAACCTGGAAGAAAGGCTTTGCCTTCCCTTTGCCTTTTATGACTTGCCTTCTCTCCACTTCTCTCTCCTTACCAATCACAGAGAGAAGAGAGTTAGATTATAAGCACAGCATGCGAGTTCTGAATTCAACCATCATCTTCTTCTTCATCATCTTCTTCTTTCTCCATAGCCTACTTGTTACTGGGTTGAGATCAGGTTTCTGTACTGGGAAGGAAATAAACACAATGGGATTCTGACCTGTTCTTCCAACTATCCTCTCTAAAGGCTTTTATATACTTGGAGTTGGGAATTTTTTTTTAATTGGATCTGTTCTATTCCTAAAAATGAATATATTTATATATATAGTGCATTCAAAGAGACATAAAAAATGGCAAGTATAAAGATAAAATGTGAATTCTACACATACTATAACTTTTATTGGTTCCAAATATGAATGTAAGGGATCACTCTAAAGTTTTTTATCAGTAGGGTTCAAGAATATGAGGGGGGAAAATATAATAAGAAAAGCAGACAAAATAGAACAGATCAGCCAAATCAGAAAAGATTTTATAAAGGAAATTATTCCCAGAATGGATTCTATCATGTCCATTACCCCATTTATGAATATATTTATTCTTATTGCATTAGACAAAAACAAACACAGGATCCCTATTTTTGGTAATAATGATATATATCAACGTTAAATTACTGTCGGCATACACATCCCTCACTAATGATATACACTTTGAAGAGGCATGCCAAAAGTACAAAACCACTTGCCCTAAAATGTTAATTTTTTTTTATAGCACTTTATGATATAGTTTTTTCAACTAATTGAACAAGCGAGATCCTATCTATCAATAAATACAACAATAATAAATTTTATCTGCGAGATAAAGTTAACTATATAGATCATATAATTTTATTATATATTATTAATAACTAAATTTTTAGATATATTATTATAGAGATAAAGATAAACTAGACAATAAATAAAAAAATATAGAGTAAAATATATATTATAATAATAACAAGAAAGCTTTAATCAAAAGGAGAGAAAAAGCTTTAATCAAAAGGAGAGAATTCATATCATATAATAAATATAATAATAATATTTTTTTATTTTGGCCAAAAGCATGATAATTACCATAGTATTAATAATAATAAAAGGTACTTAAAGATGTCAAAAGAAGCCGAGTGTAAAGAGAGATTAAGGATATGGACAAGCACTTCCAATTTTTTTAGGGCAAAATAAGTTGGCACGTGGCACCGTCCATACCCTTTATAGACGCACTAAATCATGAAGGTCACAACATAAGATAAATGGATAGGATTTCGTGCATCGCAAACATCTCGCCTGGTGGCATGGACCAATCTCAGCCGTTTATTTTCAGTCACGATGCATTATTTGTTTAAATGAACAGCTAAGATTGTTGCACGCACACCAGGTATGTAAGTCTTCAACGCACCAAATCTCCAAATAAGACAAGCAAAGAACAGCAATATTCAACTTTTTTTGGTTCATTTTTTAGTCAAAGAACAAGCTTCTTCATGGAATAGCTTGGGGGTTATGCACAAATATAGTATTAATTAGATCTGTCTGGGAATCTCACTCATTTCCTATATGAGAAGGGAACCATTATTTAAACCTTTTGACAATAATAATAATAAAAAATTGATCTCTAAACAGTAACCTCTCATTTCCTGGTATAGCCCATGTAGGTAGGGTGGGTTAATGTCTGGTTTAGAGGTGTGTGGGAATCTCAGATTGGAGTTGACTTTGGTTTGGTGCCACAAGATTAGGAACAGTAAATTTGGAATTTGAAACTTTAATATTGCGCTAAAATAAAAGATAAAAGACCCGGTGCTTATAGTCTCTCTCGCCTATGTGAGGGCTTTCCCTCTCCCTCTCTACATTCTTCTTGAGTGGTGAGAGTTCTCTTTCTCTTATTTTTATGCGAGTGGATGTCATGGCGTCTCCCTTCCTGGTGCTTTCTTTCTATCCTTTATTTCCCCTTTTTGTGTTGTTGAACTTCTAGATGTTGTGTTTTGTTTCTCTACAATAAACAAAATATGGGGATTTGATTATGGTACCTATTGAAAGTTGATAGATCAAATATTGATATGACGACTTAAATTTATATTTTTGTTAGGATTTATACTTTTTTTGTCAATAAATAAAATACTTTAGAATGCTAGAGATATTTAAAAAAATAAATAAGAATTAATTGAACCCAAATACAGGAAAAGGTAAGAAATGAGTTGAAACTTGAGAGAGTTTTTGTAACAGAATGCATTATTAGATCCTTGCATAATACTCTAAGAACCTGTATCATCTAAGTGGACGTGCCGGAGTGGTTATCGGGCATGACTAGAAATCATGTGGGCTCTGCCCGCGCAGGTTCGAATCCTGCCGTTCACGGTTTTTAATTATTAATGCAGGGGGCATTGAATCTCTGAGACGACGTGCTTCTATTCGTTGAACTATAAACGCGATTCCTTTCTTCCCTTTATTTTCAAACCTACCAACTTTCCGTTGAAAGAAAAGACTATATGCTTTCACATGGGGTGTTTTGAATTTATATTTTACTTCAATCTATTTAATTAAGAAGAAAAATGATATCTCTACCATCCAGTAAGACATAATTCCAGCAAGTTGAGGGGTGGTGTTTCCGTTAATTGAGTAGAGTCATCGTGTAGGGGAGAGACATTTACTTGATGTGAGCTGTTCTTACTAAGCTTGCTATAAGTAGAAGACAGAGCTAAGCTAGCTAGTTAATTTAGATGATTTTGTTATTAAGAGGAATAGATTAGTTGAGTTATAACAATTTGGTTTTGTTAAAAATTGATTTGACTTCTTCACTACCAAGAGACACCATTTTGGTGGCAGCAACAAAACTCCTTAGCTGATAGGTGTTCATAATGTCCTGTGGGCTGTGGCAGTTGACTCATTGAGGCAAAATATTCACTTAGCCAAAGGTTCATTACAAGTTTCATAAATGATCAATGCCCATCCTCATTTTCTTTAAAAACAATCCTTTGTTTTTTTAATAAAATTGTCAAATATATTATATTTTTTTTTAATAAAAATATTTTTTTTTTGCTAATCACATATATTCTCTTATTAAAGGTAATCATATTCGAGATATTATCATGTACTAAATATGAATATTTTTTTTAGTGAGATTCAAATTTTAGTTTACTATACTTCCGCTATACCCCAACCCCATGTTGGTAAAGATAATTTTATTAGAACAAAGATAAAAAGATACAAATATGATGGGCTTCTTTACACCATTAAAATACACATGAAGCACCTATAAACTCAGACAAGTGTAAAGGTACAACCAACAGGGGTTAGTTCGAGTGGTAAGCGGCTCGGTATCGCTTAAGCGAGGTCTCGAGTTCGAACCTTGGCGAATATAGAAAATCTCCGTTGGGAGACTCACCCACCATAGCCAGGTGCGCGACGCGGGTCAGATCCGGATGTAATCGGGTAAAACTCCGGTGAACCGGGTGGGCAACAAAAAAAATGTAAAGGTACAAACAGACTTAAACAGAAAACATATAAAACAGAAGACCAAACAAACAATCAACCAAAAGAAATGAAAAGAAGAACAAAGGAACAAAAGCTAGTATACAACTCAAGCCGTAGCACTGCAAGAAAGGAAAACAACACTAGCACTGAGTAAGGCGATTACGTGCATCACAAGCACTATAACAAGTGCAGAATGCAAACTACCTTAAAAGGCTACTAAGGGCTGAAATATATCCTGTAGTATAAAGAAATTGTGACTAAGAAAATGACTCAAAGTTAAGAGAAAACTAGTGTTGTGCTTAGGGATAAAAATAAGCCATACCAAACTAGATGTTGGCTATATAAGCTAAACTTATAACAAGAGTTTAAAGTCTGGATTTGCATACGGGTTTTTCTTTAGGTTTAAGTTTGAACTTTTAAAAAACCTGTCAGACCTAAAATTTTTTTAGAGGCTTACTTTCTATTTTAAGTCTTAAAAATTATAAATAGGATTTGAGCCTATTAAAGTCTATATTTATTAGCCATTTAGTAGTCTATTTAAAACATAGATATAATTAAATAGGTTAGGTCTTATTTGGCTCTAATCAAACTAGCCCCGTAAGCCCCCTATTAATGGTATGTCATATTTCTATATAATTGTGCTCCAAATTGCAACATGACCCACAAGAACATATTATATAAAAAAGGATTAGTATATTAACCCTATCACACATGACTCTATGATCACATATAGATACGTAAATAAGTTAACGTAACAGAACGTGGATATACCAACTGTAAAATAGCTAGCTACGGTGACCAAACTATACATATAAATAAACTAGAATCTGAATCAGATTGAGGACAAAGATGAGACAACAAGCAACTTCCAGTTTTTTTTTTTATACAAATTTTTAGAAAGAAATTGGGCTTACCCACGATCTAAAGATAAGATAAAGTCTCATTTTCTTTTAAACAATACTAATGTCGAGCAAAACGAGCCGTCAATTACCTTCAAATGTAAACTTAGACATCTAGGAGTTAAAATATCTTCCCAAACGCCGCGATTAGAACTACTATAAAGTAGTACTCCTCAAAAATCAAGCACGCTCTAAATAGATATATATCTTATCCCTTCACTAATTGAACTACGTTTTTTTTTTAAGTAGAAGCAATCGTTAAGTGTTGTGAAATTGTGGTTGAAGTAAGCGAGCCTTCATATATTGACCTATGAGTCTTTGTATTATGGCCTTGCGCCTTCCACACTCCTACCAGTGCTCCTATAAAAAAGGAGGCTTTGTCCGCCTTTGAGCACGAAGATATTTTCAAAATATATTTCTTTTAATTATAAAAATCTCCATTATGAGCTTGCATTTATGCTGACTGGTCGAGGAAATACGTCAAACTTTTTTATATTCGATTTTATAATTAATAAAAATGACAATCTTGGGAGATCAGCCATCCCTGTATCCATACAACCCTCTGCCCCCCGCGCCCCGGACCCCTTTTATATGAACGAAAAAGAATAAATCATTCACAAGAACGATTATAAGATACGCTAAAGAAACATTTTTAATTCTTCAGATGTTATAATTAAAAGAATTCTTTTAAGATGAAAGAAAAATCTTCAAATGACGCAGTTGGCAATTTTTAATCTCGAAGACGAGCTGCCACAGGAAATAATGCCATAATGGCCACCGTGCATATGTGGGGCTCCGAAAACAAACACTCAGGGTGTGTTTGGATTAGCTTTTGAAGAATAGATTATGGGAAGAATAGATTATGGAGAATAGATTTTGGGTAGAATAGATTTTGGGAAGAATAGATTTTGGGAATAAAGATGTTTGGATGATTAATAGTAGAATCACTTTTTATATTGGTAAATTACTAAAAAGGGTATGATATGATTAAAAGTAAGAGAGATGAAAGATGATAGATAAGAAAGAGGAGAGAGAAGAGAGTGTAGAGAGGAGAGAGGAGAGAGAAAAAGAGAGATAAGAGAGGAGAGAGGAGAGAGGGTGTAAAAAAAGTAAGGGTATAATAGTAATTGGATAATCCAAAACCTAGGTTTCAAAGAAAAAGCTATTTTCAGTAGCTTATTCAAAACCTAGGTTTCAAACCGAGGTTTTGTCCAAAATCAATTCTCAACAAAAATTGTTGTTTGTGTGAAAATTTTCCAAACCGAGGTTTTGCCCCATAATTGATTATCAAACCAAGGTGCCAAACAGGCACTCAGTAGGATTTCGCATGCCTATGCGAATGGTGCTAAATATTCCATTCTAACCTTGAAACATTAAAGAAAATAAATTGTACAGCGCCAAGTATCTCAAATACTCAATTCTTCCCAAGAAAAAACAAATCAGAGAGAGAGAGAGAGAGAAAGAAAAAGAGCAGCTCAGCCTAAATAGAATGTCTGATTTTCTCTCGCTGTGCATAATCACGAAATGTCTACTGATTTCGCTCAAAATTTATGTGTTTTGATGATATGGGATCTCCCTGATTGATTCCATGATTTCAATCATCTCGCTTTGTTCTCCTGCGTGGAGCTGCAGATGTTTCCTCCTCTTCTTTATTTTCTTCCTTCGCTTCACTGCTTTGCTCATCGGAAGCCTCAGCAGGCTCTGCATTCGTCTTCTTTGCCTTTGCCTGCATTTCAAAGGAAAAGCCATCAGGAATTTCCTCCTTTTTAAACTACTACGCCTACATCAAAGAGAAACAAACTAGTTCCCCAACTTACAGGCTGCTTCTTCCCGCCAAATATGAGCTTGAAGAAAATTGTCAAGAAGACAGCAACGATGGCCACAAGAATTCCAATAGTCACATTTGGTTGCTTCTCTCCCTTTTCAATGATTTCCTGCAGAGAAGAATTGAGTTAAGACAAATTTTCATCCGAGAAAACAGAAAGACAATAGTTTTTCTTTTTACTTACTTCAATCTTAGACTTGTAAGCGCTTAGGAAAGGAATGTCTGCGATCTTGTACAAAACATCGAATATCTTCTTCTGCAAATTCAAAATTTAATTCAACGCATGAGAAGGAAAGCAAAAGAGGGTACAAAACTAGAGATGCGAGGAGAAGGGTAGAAAAAGTTAAAGAACAGAGAGAAACCAAGTAAAGATTGTCAAACGCTGTTATTACCTGGAAGCCTGAACTTTCACTGGCAGTCAACTCTTCAGCCTTCAGCTTCTCCTTTTCGGCGTTAAACTTAGGCTTCCATGTCGTTTCCCGATATGATTCTGCAACCTTATCATCGTCTGCTATCAAAATGTTGTCGAACAGAATGCCATCTTGCATAGTCCAGATTTCAATGCCAATTGCGGCAATAGGCTCAAAGTCAGGTTTCTCAAGTTCAAAGTAATCAGGATTTGGAATATCCCTAGGCTTCCAAATACCCTTATAATTGGGGTTATCAATAAGTGGGGCGTGCCATTTTCCTTTATAAGCTGGGTTCCTCTTCATTGGTCTCTTCCACTCACCACATCCGGGAGCCTCTTCACACTTAGGGTTATCAATCTTTGGAGCCTCCCATTCACCATCCTCATCATCATCCCAATCTTCTGGTTTAGTGGCTTCAGGATCATCTATCTCTTCAGGCTCATCATCCAACCATCCTTCAGGCTTCTCAGCTTCTTCATCTTCAATTTCCATGGGTGCATCCTCATCCCAGTCATCTGGCTTAACTGCATTTGGGTCAGGAATTTTAGCTCTCTCATCCCAGTCCTCAGGTTTTTTGTCTTCAGGATCAGGGATAGTTTTTGGAGGGATCAGTGCAGGCTCAAAGTCCTCAGAAGACAAGAAATTAGCCGTTTTCTTTTCCTCGCCATCAACCAGAATTTGTATCTGATTGTCAGGCTTCAATACAGCTGTGTAGACATGAGTTTGTTTGTCAGATGGGACAGAAGGAGGGAACTTGAGATGGTGTTCCACGTATTCTCCACTTTTGGGGTTCTTATGCTTTACAATGAAGTGAACCTTGTTTGTGGCCCCACACCTATCAGGACCAAACATAATAGAATACGGAGATTCATTGTCAAATCCCTTCGGAGTCCATCCATCCTCCTGTGGTCGAAGATACTTGAGATATGCACCACCACATTCAAGGCCATTCTGTAGGCGAACCTCGAACTGGAGAACAACTGTTCCGTCCTTAAGACTCACGGCCTTGTCAAGCTCTTTTATGATAGCATATTTCCTTGCTGGCTCACTGACAAGAAGACCATGATCATCGTGTCCCTCACTCACAGCATGCTTCCAGACACCTAAACCAAAATACAAACCAAGATCAATTTCAAACTTGGGTGAATCAGACAGGGAAGGAGTTCATCAGATGAATCTCTGTTCATACGAGCATTTAACCAAGCCAAAGAAATATCCGTATACATGTACTTAAAAGCGCATTCTATCATAACAGAACTCAATTTAAAAATAGATAATAAACAAATAGCTGCCCCACTAATTTCTGAGATATAACACCCATTCCAATATAAAATGGCCGGTCTGACTTTTAGAACACGCGTCAACTCTGAAGATAATTATTAAGAGATTTCTCAAGTTTATCATAACATCTAAAATACTTCCAAAGGGCTAATGCCAGTTGCACAATGCTTGAACACAGACCATCTCAATTATTGAGCTTGTAGTAATAATTGAAGAAGCAGTCTAACCAGAAACATTCATCCTTCGATATAGGATCACAACAAATCCTCAACATTAGCTAACTATTTTTTCTCCATTTACACTGATCTAAATTAAACACTCAACTTTTCCAAATCCCAGATTTAGAAATCTTCCACTCGTTTCCGTTTTATACATATTTCCAAGAAAAAAAAAATGGCTTTCGATCTGTTGCCCTGTTAAACATTTTCTAAGCAAACAATTATGTGTAGCCGCAAACTTCCTCAGTTTTGAGGATTCAGACTTAGAAGTGGCACGAGACTAAGTTGGACTATAAATTATTTTAAACCACTAATAATTCAGACTTAGTTATTCGATAAACAGTGATTTGAAGTGCGTACATAGCTTGTTTCAACTTCGATAATATAAGTTATCAATACCAAAGAAACATGTCAGAATAATATTTTGAAAACAATAATTACAAACCGTATGAACTGGAAATAATTTTTTTTTTTGCATGAGATAACATTGACAAAAATCCTCGAACGACCACAAAAGAAACCAAAAAACAAGTAAGAGATTGAAGATACGCACCATTGTAGTCCTCCTTCCCGGACACAATCCAACGGCCTTCAAAATTCTCGTCAAATGACTCGTAGAAGATCTAAACCACAATAAACGCCAACAGTTCGCCAATTAGACTTTTATAGAATCACAGATCAAGTTCAACAGAACAAAAGAGAATAAAATAAAGAAACTACAAATTGAGCTCCCCTTACCGCATCATCGTTATCATCGGAAGCAGAAAGCAACTGAATCGAAGAGCAAGCAAATAGCAGGAGCATCAAAGAGCACCCCATAAGGATCCGTTTCCGTTCTCCCATCGCTCTCAATACCTCCTTCTACCTCCCTGGTGAATTCACAGTGAAACCCTAAAACTACGTGCAAAAAGGGAAGAGATCTGTAAGATCTCAGAATGCAAACTCCGACGATGAAGTTATTACCGGTTTGTTCTACTTTATAGATCTCCGTGAGACTCAGTTCGAGCTGTCTCAGCCAATGGTTTTACATGCCACGTGACATCGCCCAATAGAAACCTGACACGTAATCATTATGCATCATAAGCCTTTGCATAGGAAACCTGGGATATTATTCATTTTTTTCTTATTTACCAAACTTAGGCTTTGAATGGGCTCCATGCTGTAAGCCCCAAGGGCCCGTATATTCTTTCATTAAGGTTGGAGGAGCAAGAAGGGGTTAGTTAAGACTTGGACTCGTTGTTTGGGCCAGGAAGAGTTGGACTTAATCCCCACCCTATCTATTTTGCTCAATCCTAGGAGCTTTTAAATCTTCGTTAGAAGACTCACTCACCATAACTAGGTACGTGACACAGGTCAGATTTAGATATAGTCAGGGTAAAACTCTGATAAATCGGGTAGATAACAAAAAAAAGAAAAAAGTGAGTTTTAAAAGATCCGGGTGGGCAACTAAAAAAAATAAAAAGTGTGTTTTTCCCCAGCGGGGGTTGGCCCGTATATATATATATATATTTTTTTTATCAACGGGGATTAGTCCGAGTGATAAGCGGCTCGGTATCGTTTAAGCGAGGTCTCGAGTTCGAGCCTTGGTGTATGTAGAAAATCCCCGTTAGGAGACTCACCCGCCATAGCCAAGTGCGTAACACGGGTTGGATCCGGATATAGTCGGGATAAAATTCCGGTGAACCGGGTGGGCAATAAAAAAAGTGTGTTTTTTTACCAACGGAGGTTAGTCCGAGTGGTAAACGGCTCGATACCACTTAAGCAAGGTCTCGAGTTTGAGCTTTGGCGTATGCAGAAAATTCACGTTGGGAGACTCACCCACCATAGTCAGGTGCGCGACGCGGGTCAAATTTGAATATAATCGGGGCAAAGCTCTGAAGAACGGGATGGGCAACAAAAAAAAAGTGTGTTTTTGCCGCCAAGAAGAGTTGACCCATAAATATACGAGTTCGATTCTTATTATTATTATAAGGGTTATTTTGGTAAGCGATCTCATAAGTCCCCTATAAGTACTCTCTGAGTCCTGAGGCTATGTTTTGACCTTAGTGTGAGACCGATACTAAACCCACCTAAACTTTTTTTATATAAAAAAAAGTGTGCTTTTGCCGACAAATATTTGTTCAGTTAGTAAGGAGTTAGTTTATATCTATAAGATTATGAGTTCAAATTTTGTTATCAATATAAAAATTTTAATTTTATTAGTATACGATTTATAAATGTATCTATAAGCATTTTGAGCTTAGAGATATGTCATAGCTCTTATGAGCTCTCAAAACTTAGCTCATTTAAATATTTTTTTAATAAAAAAAAAAGTGTTTTTCTACTGATGGGATGTTTGAATCTCTATTAAAAAAGATGATTATATTAATCATATGATAATGTCATATACTTTTTTTTATTATATAAATTTTTAGAAAGGGGTTGGACTCATCTATAATCTAAAGGCATGGTAAAATTTTTATTCTTCTTAAACGATACTAATGTCGAGCAGAGCGAGCCTTCTATTACCCTCAGGCATAAACCTAAACACCCAAGAGTTATGATATTTTCCCAAACGCTGCGACTGAAATCACAACAAAATGATGCTCCCTATAGATCAAACACGTTCCAAATTCAATATATACATTATTTTTTTTATAATATTTTTAGAAAAAAATTAAATTTACTTACTATCTAAAAATAAGATAAAATTTTATTTTATTTTAAATAATATTAATATCAAATAAAATAAGTCGTATATTATGCGTAAACTCAATATAATATATACATTAATAAATCCACTAACAAGTCATATAGTCACAGAACAGGCCCAGCTAACTCATTATAGGAAGCCCACTGTTATACAGAATTTATTGGCTTTAGGCTATAGAACCGACCATAACTCCTAACACTAAGACCTACTCCTAACAAGTCAGAACTCAGAACCAGAGAAGTAATCGGTAGCTTGTTGCGGGGACCACTGAATATTCTAAGAAGTCAGTAATGGTATACAAATGAAGGGGAAGCATTTGAAGAGGGGGGAGTAGAGAAAGTTCTGGAGGCATGTAGCAGTATGGAGAAAGCGGAGGGACACTTGCCGTAAATATATCGGCCCGCGATAATCTCCAAAGCCTCTGGAAGTGCCACGTATATATGATGGCAATAAAATAATATAATGATGTGAGGGGAGAGATATTTACCAGAGAGAATCATAAAGAATTTGTAATTATTTAGAATAATTAAAAATTAAAATATAAATAAAAATACATATTTAAGGACATTTTTTTTATTCCCTTGATTTTATAAGGAACATTTTCTATCCTCTAACTCTAACGTTGTTGACAAAATATACTGAGGTTGAAACTTTAAATGTTGACGTTACTTTTACTCCAAAATATAAATGTATAAATATTAAATTGTCTCCACCCAAACCAACTGCATTACCTATAATCGAATCACAAGTAATATTTTGGGGACTTTTAAGGACAAAAACCAACATAAGGTCTATTTCAAAAAAAATAATTTTCAGTTATTTTTATGAAAAAATACTTTTTATAATATTTATGAAAAAGAATTTAAAGGGTAAAAATATATATAACACCCTAAAATAATTTTAGAAGAGTAATTAACACTTTAAAATATTTAAGGGTTCAATTAGTACTCTAAACTAATTTTAGATCGAACAGAAATTTATATTTTTGTCAGTAAAATGATAAAATTATATCAATTTAAATATTTTAGGGTGCTAATTATATTTTTAAAATTAGTTTAGGGTACAATATTTTAGGGTTCTAGTTGTACCTCTAAATTTAATTTAGAATACTAATTGTACCCTTAAATATTTTAGGGTATTAATTGCTCATCTAAAATTAATTTAAAATACTATATGGACCTTTATTCTAATTTAAATAACCAAACATGTAAATGCCCCAAATGCTCTTCCAACAATTATTGGCAAAAATACTATAAACCCGGCATAGGTAACTATAAAAAACAAAAAATTACTAAATCACTATTTTAGTATTTTACAACAAAGTCATGCTAGAGCCAGAACTAATGTAATAAAGCCACGCATCTTAATTAGCAGCGTTAATGCCACAGGCAAGATATATCCCATCATACGTGAGGTAAAATCAATACGCCGGTTATGAAGGTTTTTTCCCTTTAATTTTAATAAAACCATTTCAATTTTTATTTTTATAATTAATTTGATACGGTTTTATTGAATTATTTTCCATTAATGTGATTTTTTATTTAGTAATTAAAAGAAAAGATAATTCCTACTCTACCATAGTCTCTCTTCTTCAAGTAAATCTCAAGATTTCACTTCCACGTTTAAAAGAAATATTATCCCAATTATTTAATAAAGTTGGTTCACTTTTACACATTTTGTATATAATATAAATTTATTTTTGTTAAACAAGATTAATTCAATTTTCCTTGCATTAATGATAAAACCGTTCTATGCTATATTTCAATTCTCATACATATTCTGAGCAAAATCTTCCATATGCAAAACCTAATTAAAAGAAGTTCCTCCTCATTCCTCAAATAAACTCCTTTTGAAATTTTTATAGGACAAGCCTTCGCGGAAAAGTATTGGATCAATTAATTTTCTAAATTGACATTTTACTAAAACAGTGTATTGAGAATAATTAGGTGTCATAATGTTCAAGATCTATCATGACTTCCCCTGGCCCAGAAAGTGACGGAGGACATTTTTGCCATTTTGAGAATTTTATGAAGGGGTTTCAATCAGACCATGAATCCAAATATTTGACTCGTACTGCAATTGTCGTTAGATAGCATCGTCAGAAACAAAAGGTATAGAGACAATAGATATGCCTTGGATACGCGCACTGCAGACTCGGAATTTGGAAGGCTGAAATACTATTCACCAATATTTTATTCTGCTATTTGCCCAAAAAAGAAAAATCTTTCCTTACTACCTCCTCAAGGTGGGACCCATGCTTGTTGAACAAGACAACAAATTCTTCCTTTTTTTTTTTTCTGTCCACCCGGTTAACCGGAGTTTTACCCTGACTACACCCGGATCCGACCCGCGTCGCGCACCTGGCTATAGTGAGTGAATCTCCCAACAGGAATTTTCTGCATACGCCAAGGCTCGAACTCGAGACCTCACTTAAGTGATATTGAGCCACTTATCACTCGTACCAACTCCCGTTGGTACAAATTCTTCCTTTTGAATAACCCTTTTGGACCACTTAGACAGCTAAAACATTTTTTCATAGATCATATCACCCGAAAGATCAAAACTTTATGGCCACAATACCTTTGCCTGGGTCCTTTTTAGGATGAAAATCAAAACTCAATTCTCCCACTTTATGAAAAAATCAACAAAACCCATAATAGGAGGATCCACAATATATTCGGATACTTTTTAAAATCATAATTTTAAAGACAACCATAATTTTTATAAAACCACATAAAATCAAATAATAAAATTTAATAATTGATTGTATATGCCAAAACTATAATTGTAAAGCTAAAACTACAATTTTTTATTAAACTAATTTTCTTCAATTTTTTTTACAAGTTATCATTTTTTCCTGGAAACTATTATTCAAAAATTAATCTAAACACACCCCAAGAAACACAAGCATGCACGAGTTTTAGCTGAAACATGGTCTCTAAAATTCCCCATGGTAACAATGAACTTTGCCGCATGTACCTTATTATGGCATTATAGAAAAAATTGTCCGCTCAACCTAACAGACAAAATTTTAAAAAATAAAATAAAAACAAAAACAAAGGCAAAACAAAACTAAGGTTCACGCACCGCATTTCCTTTACCCTCGCTAACTCATCAAAAGCATCATGTTCATATGCCCTATACCTTCACTCAATTTCTCTCAAACATGCCTATCTTATAAATTACTCCCATCATTACGTTACATTCATTTTCGACCACCGGCCTTTCTTGTCGGAGGAAGACTGTCTTCATCATCTGACTGGATATCTCCGTACTGCCATATTCCGCGCCTACCAGTTTTCGCTTCTTCCTGGAACATCTCCAAATTATCAAGAGCAGCTTTTCTTTCTGTTCTGTCCCACCTATTTCTTTTCTCAGTCCTAGCAAGTCCTTCCTGGAATTCCCACAGAAAGAAAGCAAAGTTCAGAAGATTGCATTTTGTAGTTTGTGCATGTTTAGGGTATGCCACCCTAAACACTTACAAACAGCACCTAAAAGCCACCTAGACTAGCTCAGGCTAGAAGAGTGAAATGACGTGGGGTAATATCACAGGTTTAAACCTTCTTGATATAATGGCATTAATAAAAAACAAATGGCTCTAAAAGCTAAAGAATTAGCTTCAAGAAAAAACCTGAAGCATGGAAGCATTGATGCTGATCTCAGCATCCGCGGCAACAAGAGTTACACTGAGAATTGTGCCAGTTCCCTGTCCTTTCACTTTACCTCCTGAGGTATCTTTTTCCTCAACCTTGGCCATGAACTCTTTTCCACTGTAAGTCATCTCACTCAGATATTCAGCAGCTTCTTGACCAAAATCATCCTCCACGCTTGGAACCTTTATGTATGCAAGATTGCACAACTGAGCAAGACCAGGTGCAGCAGACACAGAGGGATCAACTGGACGTAATTGACTATAAGTTACTTCTTCTTGATTTCCATAATCAATGTAGAATACTTCAAACTTGTCCTTAGGGGATTCAACCGGTCCTCGAGGAGTATTGACAACCTACAATACTCAAATGTAAATACGCAGGATGATGAAACAAAGGATTACAAGTTTGAATTGTAAATAAAATGTATTTAAGAAAGGAAAAGAAAGAAAAAGGTAAGTGGCATATAGAATTTCACAAGCAAAAGACAGTTTAGTGAGCAGTGATCACAAAAAGGAGATAAAGCAATGCACAAAATATTAGCCATCTCGTGGCATTACTCTAGGCAATTAAATTGCACAAGGTTCTCTAAAGAGAGATTGTGTTTAAAGAGTTGGCCTTGTGATGTAATCTACTACCCTAATTAATCCAGGAATCATTATACTAAGGCAGGAAGGAAAAAACGCTACAGGATCAAATCAAAATTCAAAATCAGAATTACATTAACTAGCAGCTTACTAGGGAAAATAAAATAAAATAAGATATAGGGTCAAGAGTATGTTTTATGAAGGAACTGGAATACAATAACTCAACCATCAGGAGATTTTCCCCCTAATACAATCCCTATTTAATTGTCAAAATGTTTTCAGCATGAGCTTGCATACACAGCTAAGGTTTAAGGCTAGAACTCACCATTGCCCTGTACCAAGAATTGTCTGCCTGAAAATGACAAAGGACAATGTCACCCTTCTTTGGATTGAAAGTACCAATCACAGGAGGTTCACGAAGGTTTAAAGAAGCAAGTTGTTGCTGAATCAATGCTATCTTTTGATCACCAACTGTCTGTACATAGAATTTACCACCTCCCAAGATTTCGGAAACCACAACCTGACAGTTAATAGAAATAAGATAAGTAATTCATGTTTTTAAACACAAGGATCACTTATGCAAAGTGTATCCAAAGCACCTTAAGCACTTCTTGCTGCTTGTTTTCAACAGCTGCACCATTGGACACTTCCTCCCCTTCAACATAGTTCTCCCAAATCTGCAAAACAATTCATCTTAGAATATTTGAAAGGGGGGGAACAGAAATAAGACCATAATAGTTCCTTTCTTACTTTCAGCTTTTGCCTCCTAGCAGATTGTTCAGCTTGCTCAAGAAGGTGAAAATCAGGAATTCTGTCACTGCCAAAGGAGGTTTGAAGTCTTGCAAGGCCAGCTTCAAGAAGTACAGCTCCCATATTGGTCCTTGACTCCCATAATGATCCCAAGAAAGTTCCAGTTCTATCAACAGTTTCCACTTCAATCTGCACAGAATATATATTGTATAAAGAAAGTAAAAACGAAGTAATATTACATTCACAGAGAACTTGGACAACCTCAACATCTCTCTGCATAATCTTTCGCCTCATCAGTGCAATTGCTTCATCAGAATGCGGCTCATCACGACCAGGACATCTGACACCAGAAAATGAAAAGGCAATGCTGCAAGTTTCTTTAGGAATCAACAGCTTGAATCGATGTCCACTAAGGACATATTCCACAACAGCAGGAATTTTTCTACTTCGGTGCAGGAAAGGTAAGAAATCTCTGGCTCTCTTGGCCGATGCCTAATGGGGGTAAAAGTTTAAAGTTACATTTTATAACATTGAAAGTAGAAAGAAATTTAACATAACCATCACTATGCTCACTATGGTCAAGTCAGTTATATGCATGACTGGAGGATCCTTGGCAGAATGGATTCCTTTCTTTCCAGAAATGGCACGTGATTCAGCAGCAAGTAGAGCATCATAGTAGTTTGATCTCTCCTCAAAGTCACGATGTCTAATGACAGTCCCAAAACCACGAACAACCACCAACTCCGCAACATTTACCCCAGTTTGCTGACCTCCAGCAGGAGGAGCTGATGATGGGGCATCATCACCCTCCACCTTCACAGAAGACACTAGGAAGACAGATCCAAAATCCATTACTCTGGAATCTGCGGGCCCTGATGGAGCTGTAGGTCCATCTACTGCGCCAAGCTTCCTAGAATACTCCATTTGAACATTCACCTGGAAACAAGAGTAATCAATATAAATGAAATTTCCGAATAACATCATAATAAAACATCATAACTTATTTTCATACTTGATGACCAATGAGGCGTGTTCTTAAAAACTCCTTTGCTTCACGAGCATAAGGAGCTGGCTTTTCATCCCGACGAGGATTGCCTATCTTTGGACACCTGATACTTGACAGGTTGACTCGCCGCTCTGCTAGCGGACTGCCATATGGGATGGAATCATCAGCAACAATTACGCAATCCCCACTTACAACCTCTACCACCTGGAAAAGTCAACTTAAAGCATTATAAAAAGACATCAACACTGGTTATTTGTCATAAGGATATGCTGGGACAAAAGTTTACCTTTCCAGTAAAATTCTGGTCATGAATTGCTTTTGAATTTGTAGCTGGTGGTACATAATTTGTCCAAATCCTTAACCTGCTCTTCTTTGCCTGAAGCTCTGCATTCTTCAGCCTCCGCTTTGCTTCTTCTTCCATCATATTTGCACTCCATTCAACATATTTAGCAAAACCCTGTATTGTAGAAGAAAATCAAGTGAGGTATTCTCAAAATATATTTTATTCACTGTAAAATTATCCCAGAAATATTTACAAATGATATTTCAGTCAAGCAGAATACATCAATCCAGAGTGTATATAAATCATAGAGGCTTAAAGAACTCTTTAATAAATCCCTCAGAGAGAACGGAAACCCAGTAGGAACAGCAAGCATAATGTGTCCCTTTTAAATCCAATGTTCAGCACATGCTTAGAAACCAATAAACATAAGATTCCTTAAGTAATCTATCGTGCCCATCATTCAGAGTTTAAGCACTGCCATGTCCCTTCTAAGGACCCTACCAAAATTAAGTACATATTCAAGTAGCTGCTAGCATGATAGAGTTTCCATAAACCAACCAAAAACATGCGCTGTAGAAGAAGCATATTATATAAAATCTCAAGTAAAATAAGAATTGACTAAACAAAATAAATTATCGTAATATCATTACTCAAACGAAGCACATACATTTTCCACAAGCTCCAATGCTAGATCCTTAGCTGATTCACCATCAGGATAATACACTGAACCAATCAAATTGCTAAACTTATCAACACCTTCCAGGACAATGCGAACCTACATATGCCCACGTAAAGTTCAGAAAAATTGCAGAAATTCAAAATGCAATATATTTATATATCTTGTAGAAGCAGGCCACTCACATCTCGGTTCAACACACGCATCTCGGTGAAAAATTTGGCATCTGGCGCAAAAGGATCGGCAGCAGTTTCAGTGGACGTTGAAACTGCAAGTCTTTGGGCAGATGTAAGTGGAGCTTGAGATTCTCCCGTAACATCTCCATTAGTCCCATCAGCTGCCAACTCTGTTTCAACAACTGTTTCTGTTGCAGCTCTCCTTCCCATTTGTGGAGCCTAATTCAAATTGAAAACAAAAATATATATGATTAACATGCACAAAAGATTTGTAGTAATAACCAAAGCATTGTACAAAACTTGCCTGAATACCGGCCATGAAAACTTGGACAAACTGAAACCCTGGAAGTAAATACACCCGAAGGGTACTGCCATCACGAACTTGCTCAACAATTCCTTCCATGGGACGGCCCTTGTTCTCAGCTAACAAGCCCATTGCATCCAAGTTGCTAGGGTCACCAATGGCAGAAGGGGGCAGATTTCTGATAGATGCCTCAGCAGCACCTGGAACCTGCAAGCAGCCACATCATCAAATATAGCATATGCATAGCATATTGCTCTAAATTCAGCAAATAATGGTGCTATAAATTCTCTATTTTCTATCCCATCCAAGAACCATCCTATGGTCATATAAAATGTGTAATGAATCAGGGTTTTTATGAAATAGGGTGGATGACAAATCAAAAGGTAATTCATAATCAGATCTTACAAGATTGGAAACATGCAATTACTGATTTTCACAATTTGTAAGTGAAATGATGAACACAACATCTAACGGAACAACATTTGCTCTGCACCAGTAAAGAATCTTAACATTGTCCAGGGAAATTATAAGCAAACAAATTTGCCAAGAAAGCAAGGGGAAGGCGTCTAAAGATGATACGCTAAACAATTAGTTTTGAAAGTAGTAAAAATTCAGGGGTAAAAATAACCTCTACAGAATTCAATAGCCCAAAATAATGTCATTTATACTAGTCAAATATCTGATGAACAAATCCAGAAAGGGAAGTTCAGAAACAAACCTTGCTCCACCGACCAAGGCCTTCTTGTTTAGCCTGTTCCTCCAGCCGCAATAATTCTGCTAGGTAAGGACTCATTTCTGCTTTCTGGTGCCCCTTCTCTCTTACCTGCATCAACAGGACAACAATTATACAATTCAGAAAGGCATGAATAATTTAAACATAAAAAATCTAGACGGAAGCTCATAGTTTTTAAACCTTGGCCCAGCCTTCCCCAACAACCAGCATTGCAACATTTTTGTCACCGAGAAAAACAGTGCCAAAGTCACGATTAATAGATGGCACATTGTAGTCAACTCTAAAGGTCACTTCCTGGTCAAAGAATACATCAAGTCAGACTTAATATGCATTATTCAAGGAAATACCACCAAAGCAGCCAATCAAGACAGCAATCTTTATACGGCGCACCTTCCCTCTGCATAGTTTCCTTAGAAACTCTCTACTTTCCCATGCAAATGGCTCATCTACACCACCTCTACGTGCCTACCAAAGAATAATATAAATCAGTACTCAGTCTTGCCCGGTTATAAGTTTTAGGGTACAAGTTCACACAAAACATACATCAAAAGTAATTGCTGGCAACATTACATACACAGAATTCAAGAGAATGTCAGCTTGAAAAACATACCAGTCGAGGAGCAATCAGGGATGACAAAGTGATGCTCTTTTCAGGCAGAGGACCAGGCTTGCTGCTGGCCATGGCCATAATGACCAAGCAGTCCCCTGAAGGAACAGCTTTCACTCTTCCCCTGTACCATCCCGTTGCTGCTGCCATTTCAACAGCTACCGAGTGATCTACAACCAAGCGAGAGAGAAAAAAAAAGATTCGGAACGTTATCTCTAAAATTAAAAAGACGAAACTTTCAAGACATAACATAATATATATGCATATACAGACGTTTATATTCCTATACAAGCACAGACATAGATAAAGGCAGTCACCCCTTAAGAAAATCGAAGAAACCAACCTGGACGATGCAATACACTAAGCATATGTTAATTCTACATTTTGCTACCAAAGGAACACTTAGATCCACAACAATAGAACCGGAAACATCACAAATCACCACAGGCATTCATAAGCCTCAGTGATTGAATGCGGCAGACTGGTGCATGACACTATCGGGATCGGATCATCACTCTTCACAAAAACCCACAGAGATGCCAAATCATGAATGTTTGTTATGAAACAGAGTAAGCATATGAAATTTAAATCCGTTAATTCTTCACAACAAAATACAATTCAAAGCCCAAAAACGACTAAGATAGTGAACTGGAGCGCATGCAAAGGTATAGATTGAACATCAAACCAGAGATCTACAACAATGGATTGCTAGAAGAGGAGCTATACCTTAAAACAGAGAGGTACAGAGGAATTTGGCTCAGACTGGTCACTTCGGATCTATCGAAGCAACGTGAACCGGACCGAATACCAAGTACAATTCGAATCACAATCTGTGGTTTTCAACAAATGATGAACAGAAAAGAGATCCCAAGCTCGATACGGCCAAACCCGGGCGGCGGATGAGTCAGAGAACCAGGAGAATGAGGAGAGACTGAAATCAGTTCGGAGAAGGAGGTTAAATATAAAAAGGACCAGAGCTAAATTGTAAGCCGGCAGTGAGATTACCCTCGCTTCCGTTGCAAAATTACGCCAAGTACCATTTAAATAAAATTCCACCCCCCTAGTGTCCTAGTAAAGTGAGGAATACTGAGGATACGGAGATTTAGAAAAATAATTTATTTTATTTTATTTTTATCCGCCTTCTGATTTAGAAGAGTAGCCGAAAATGTAAATAAAATATACAAAACTGAAAAAAAATATACCTTTGATTTTTTTTAAAAAAATTAAAATAGTTTATCATAAATATGAATACTCAATAAAATAATATATGAAATATCTATTATGTTTCCTTATTATTTTGCGATGTTTATCTTTTATCATTATTATCATCTAAATTTAAATTTAGATATATATAATAATCATAACTTTTTTTAATTAACGTTGTCTATCCCTCCGCCACTTTTTTCATTTATGTTTTTTCTCTTAAAATTATATTTGAAATTCGTCACTTCATGATCTAAACATATTATTATAACCTTCATATTAAATATGTGAAACATCTTGGATTTTCATCCGATGAAAACAAAAATCATAAATTATTCTTTCCAATAAAATAACAAAATTAACATATGAATGGTTGACATGTTCTTCTACCTAAAAAGAAGAACCTCAAATCTCAATAAGAGACTTATTGCAATTTGGACACAATTTCATAAGTTTTGCATTGGGTTAAGATAAAAAAAAATTACATGTTACTGAATTTGAATAAAAAATATTCCAAATTTCAATAAAACATGTTTTATGATTTACACATATTTCATTTTTTATATTGAACAAATTGAGCATTTTAGGATTTCTACCTAACAAAAATAAAAATCATAAATTGGGAAACCAAAATATTAGCAATTGTATTTAACAAAACGAATCACGTAGAGATAATGGTCATTATGATCATTCCCGATAATGGTCTCATCCAATCACTAATCGTTAGTTCATTAATATATCAATGGTTGTCATGTTTTTCTATGTAATTAGCAAAAACCTCAAACCTAGTTAAATATGCATTGCAATGGGAACATAGTAAGCACCCCAAAGATGTTAAGGTATGAAAAATTGACATGTTCCTCGATCTAAATAGTAGATGTTTCAAATGCAATAGAACATTTATTGCAACATATATATATATATGGGAATCATCTTGGGATTTTCACCTAATAAAAATAAAAATCATAAATTAGGATAACAGAATATAGTTAATACGGATAACAAAATCTGTCTATATATCTTAACTTATCTTTATAGTAATAAACAAACTATATATTAGTAACGGCAAATCTTATTCTCTCCACTTAAAATGCTACATTTGTATGCTGACGGTTGGATTAATCAAACAATTTTAACATGTGGTTAATTAGTTTGCTATATTTCTCAAAGCCATTCTTCTATGGACAAAATCTCTCTCCCTATATCCTCATGACATTTTCCATGGGTACTTCTGTTTTTAGGTTTGACTCACAATTTGGGTATATATCGATAGAAGCTGCATTTTAACAATGCTAGCAAATTAAAATGGATGTTTTGGTTACACACGTAAAAAGTTTTCATATGAACGATTATTTAATTAAGAAAATAAAGATATGATTATCCACTCAAAATTGTAGAGTTCTCAAATTTCAATACAATGGTCACTGGTCTATATAAGAGATCTTACAGTTCAAAAAGTGTTTGTAAAAATATTTGCAATAAAATTTGAGCCCATACTTTTAATATGAATTGTATTCATACCAATAACCAATTTGACCAGATTTTATTAATAGTAACTGCCAATTAGTAATCATCAATTCAAAATATAAAAATTTGGTAAGTTATATTTCTATTTTAAGTTATAAATAATACTCCTCGAGTTTTTAATATATGACATAATTAGAGAATTGATATTAGTTTTAAATGTTAGACATATTTTCTATATTTATTTTTTTCTCAAATTACCCTTATTGATATTCGTTCAACAACAACTAAGTAAGAGGAGGAGGGGATGGAGTTAAGAAAAATAATTAAGTATTTTAATAAAAATACGACATGTTAACTAACTTAATTAACTTTATTGATAAAATTAAGTTAGTTAAATATATCTTATATTAAGGAGAGAAAGAATATAATTTATACTTAGTTCCATGCCTTTCATCCCTACATTATTTTTGTGTTAGTTGTTACTATCTTTTCTAGCAATTTTTTATTACTATGTGTGAATTTTAATTTTAAATTTTTTGTGAATCAAATATTTGTTTAACCTAAACCATCAAGTCAAATTAAACCATTAGTATCAACTATCAACAGATATATCCTACAATTGCTTTCGGATTTATGAGTTGCAGTTTGCACTTGAGGGTGTGTTTGAATTAGATTTTAGATAAAATAAATTTTAAAAAATAGATTTTGAGTATAATATATTATGGAGAATATATTTTAAAAAATATATTATAGAGAATCGATTATAGGTAGATTATATTTTGAGTAGAATAAATTTTTATAAAAAAATATTTTTTTAATCCAAACTATAATTTTGGATCAAATAATATAAATATCCTAACTAAGAGAAAAAATTCGTAAAAAAATTATATTTGAATAATTTATTAGTTTCTGTGAAATTTCGTTAAGAAAGTGCTTTTGTTTCCTTAACTTAAGGTGTGTTTGGTTTATTTTTGGAAGAAATTTGATTATAAAGTGATTTTGTATGAAAAATTATTTTAAAAAAATAAGTATTTGGATGGTTGTTATTAGAATAATTTTTTTATAGGTAAATTACTAGAAAGAGTATAAGATAAAAAGAGAGAGGAGACAAAATTTTAAAATGATAAAATCATCATTTCATATTAAGAATTAAAAAAACTAGCTGGATTAGCTTTTGAGAAACCATGATTTGAATTAAAAAAACTATAATTTTATCCCATAATTAATTTTAGCATTTCTATAAATGTTTGAGTATTTTTGGACTTAAGCTATAGTTAGTTTAAGTCTAAAAATATTTTTTTTTTCTCAAGCTAAACATACAATTACTGCTTTTTTTGTTTTTATTTTAATTGTCTACCCTGTTTATCGGCGTTTTGTCCGACTACATCTAGATTCTACCCGTGTCGTATATCTAGCTATGATGGGTGAGTCTCCTAATAAAAATTTTCTGTATACGCCAACGCTTAAATTTAAAACCTCGTTTAAACGATATCGAACTACTTATCAATCAATTGGACTAATCTTTCGTTGATTACACTTACTGCTTTCTAATTATGTTTATTTCCTCTTTTTGGATGAGCATGAAAGTGCACGCATCCAAATCATTATTTGTTCAGAACCCAAATCAGAATTCTGTAGATCATATCATTTTCAATATCACACGTAATTTAATGCTGTTAATTTGCCAAAAATTGAAGAAAAATTAATGTTGACTGAGACGAGCGTCAAGATTAATTAAGAACAGCAACGCAAATCGATTGATTAAATTATGCCCTGATTCTCAATTGGACCTAAAGCACTGCCATATATTAAATGTACAGATAAAAATATAGTAAAACTTGTTGAAAATTCTCCATTAAAATATTTATTATCCCAAATTACTTCAAATTTATTTAAGGACTAAGGTTTGTACTTACAAAATAATTCTTCTTTAATTATATATAATTTATTTTTAATTGTATACAAATATTTAAAAAATGAGTTGAAGATATATTATATACAGTTAAAAAAGAGTTACATTTATTAAAGATAAATTATACACATCTTATATTATAGGTAAAATAAAAAATATTTATATATAGTTGACTTAAAGAAATATTGTCTCTAATAAAAAATAGGTTGTACCCGCTAAAAAATCTAGATACTTTTAAACAATAATATTTTTTTCAAAAAGGAAATTTTAAGCAATTTTCTCAAAAATACACCATAATCCTATTTATAGCACTGCTAGTAATGCTAAGAGAAAACACGGAAAAAATAAATAAAAAATAGTTTAATTAATAAAAAATTTATTTTTAATTCATAAAATAGTGAGTCTAAATTCTATTATTAATGTAAGAATTTTATTGATAAATAATCTATAAATATTTTTATAAAAAAAATTTAAATTTAGAAATATATCTTAACTCAAAAGAGTCTATAGAATTTAACTCATTTAAATTAAAAAAAAAGAAAGGAAAAAAAAACTAGGTTATGGGTGTGTTTGGAAAACACCCAAATCGCGGTTTTAAAAGGGCTTTTGGCTCAAACCTCGGTTTAGGGAAAT
Source organism: Leucaena leucocephala (assembly GCA_037074615.1). NCBI lineage: Eukaryota > Viridiplantae > Streptophyta > Magnoliopsida > Fabales > Fabaceae > Leucaena > Leucaena leucocephala. The sequence continues at coordinate 2,859,810 of CM073537.1, forward strand.
TTCAAAACAAACAGGTTTATTTGTCCATAAGTGCTTTTGGAAAAAACCATGGTTTTGAATAAGCTATTTAAAATAGCTTTTTCAACAGTAAAAGCATTTATGGACTATCCAATTACTATCTTACCCTTACTTTTTCTTACACCCTCTCTCATCTCTTCTACTTTTTCTTACACCCTCTCTCCTTTCTCCTCTCTTCCTTCTCTCCTCTCTCTTCTTTTTTCTCTAACTCCCTCCTCTCTCTTACTTTAAATCAAATCATACCCTTTTTGGTAATTTACCATCATAAAAGTTATTCTAAAAATAACTATCCAAACACCTATTTATTTAAAACCACTTTTTTTCCATAAACTCTTCTCCAAAAGTCCTTTTCCATAAGTTGTCCATAAGTCCTTTTTTTTCATAAGCCTTTTTTCAAAATCCTATCCAAACAGGCCTTATAATGGGTGTGGTTAGAACTTAGAATCTAGAACCTAGATGCACGACCCGCCTACAATATATCTCTGGGTTTCATGAATATAATTCTGCACTATATATGTGGACAAGATTAGCATTTAGCAGAAGCCACAATCTCTATGTAGCTTGTTCTCATACACCTCTCAGCTGGACATCACAATCTTTGAGTGCAAACTACCGTCCAATAGCCTTCTTCCTATTTGTCACTTTTTCCCCACTTCCATCCTAGGAATGTCAAGACATTTATCTCAAACTCCGTGAACACCCGCAAGAAAATATGTGATTGGCTATTATGGGATTTATAAATATTATATTCTCTCAGTGCCTACATATAATATAATATATATATTCTATGATGTTTTAATTTTTTTTAAAAAAATACCCATATTTAATAGTTTTACCTCAGCCCTTAAATAATATTTTCAAAAATACCCATATGAATATATTTAGAAAGAAAAAAATATTTAGACATAAAATGAATTTCTTTCTTGATCTACCTAATTTTGACAACTATATATTTAAAAATGGAGGCAGTACTACAGAGATTTCTAATGTCTACGCTTTCCAACTACACTGTCCAATACGCCACGCTGCGGATTTTGCTATCCTAGGCTCCAACTTGGATTTTATTTTCCTTTATTTTATTTTTTCAATCTCAATTGGCATTATCCTCTTAACAATCATTTTCCATTAATATAATTACTGATTCAAAAAGGACAAAAAAAAAGTTCTCAATTGGCATTTTCCCTCCACGTTCAATAAACAGTGCTCCGAGAGATACACGTTTATGCCATATTTTTCCACAAAAACGAATGAAAAGCAAATTCATGGTTGCTTATAATTCTAGGTGCTTATATATTAGTGGGTCACAATTATGACTCATTCAAATTTGAAACAATACCATTTCAAGTGTGGTTGTTTGCAAGTGTAGGTGCTTTATAAGCAAGTGCATACCAATCACAGGCATAACTATGGAATATTGGGAGAAATATCTCATTCTTTACTAATTTCAGGGCTTCTATTCCACTTTGGGGTCTTTGTGAAAATGATCGTGCCCCATTAATATTCATATTTCATTTTTGGCACTGTATCGTTCAAAGACGCAAGACCCTGGGAGGGGTAAAAACATGAGAAATAGCATCATTCGGACCAAGATCATTGATGGGTGGACGCTGCTTGTGGTGATTGGTCACTGATTGGTAAGCCATTGCCAGTGCCAAAGCCTGCAAAATTAGAAGAAGCACAAGAACATTGTTACATAAGAATTGAAGATATCAAACTCGTACCTAGATATATATAAATTACAGAAATATGCAATATGCATACAATGTGATCGTGGTCTGGGCGAGCGTAAATCCCGGTGGTGATGGTGGTTCTTCGCCTGCTGCCACCAGCGGGTGGTTTGGAGATGTTCTTGAAACCCGTTGGAACTACTATGACAGGTAAACCTACAAGATTTCCTAGGCAAACTTTCTCCCAGTCAGTCACATTGCCGATGAAGGCATCGACCGTGAAACTCTCTCTTATCTCTTTTATTAGCTTCCCCCTTGCTCTTTGTGCCTGCAAAGAGTAAAACGTGAAACTATGTAGCAAGTTATATATAGCATAAAAGGATTATAGCTGTTATGAAAGAAGGGCAAAGAGCATGAATTTGAAGAATCCATATTTTGATTCTTTCATAGTGCCATTAGACCAAATATTTCAGTTGATTCAAGATTCTGCGATGTTTCTTCACCACGGTCTTTAATATACAATATATTTAATTAATTTAATTAAATTAAAGAAGTTAATTAAGTTAGTTAATATGACATATTTTCTCTAAAACACCCTAATCATCTTCTTTAAATCCCTCCCTCCCTCCCTTTCTTATATGATTATTGTTGAGAGAATATCAATAGGAGTAGTTTAGAAAAAAGTTGATCAATATAAAAAATATGTCTTATATTTAAGACATATATTAAGTCCTATATTAAGAATAAAAAGAGTACATAAGAACAAACATTGGTTACAATGCAGAAAATCTAAAACTATTAAGCTCCTGTGGTAGGAAACTGAATCAGATAAAAAGAACAAACCTGTAGGTAATCCACGGCTGGGATTAACCGTGCCCGGTGCAGTTCAGTAGGCCACTGATCTTGGGCTTCATACGCATTATCTTGGCCTGATCGTTGCCACTCATCAAAGTGCGCCAGCATATCAACATCCATTGTGAAATTTAGTATACCTTGAACAGAGTCAACTGTGTAATTCAGTTGAAAAGGTACCATCTTCACACCCTTTGATGCAAGGACATTAACAACCTATAATTGTTATCCCAGAAGTATGCTCAGTTCACATTATACTGAAAATATATATATATATATAAATATCTGATACTAAACCTCATCTGTAATCATGAGACCTAGCCACAAATTAAGTGAAGCTGAACTAACCTCCATTTCAGCATCATCAAGATATCCAACTGTCAGGTTGGTAATGTCAACTAAGAAAGGATCATCAATGTGGCTCTCTCTTGAAGAGGTATCATCCGGATCCTTTCCCCGAATAGTATCTAGGACTATAGCACAATCGGTTGCACTTCTGCAGAAAGGGCCTAACTTATCCTACAAGAATTAAATATTACAAGTAAGGTCCAACATTTATTGCATCTAATTATACATGCACAGGACATTGTAGGTTAGTTGTACCAAGCTTTCTGATATGCTCATTACACCGGTTCGACCAACTGTACCAAAAGTTGGTCGCAATGCAGTCACCCCACAACGAGCAGCGGGATAAGTGATGGAGCCAGCTGTTTCCGAACCAATAGCAAATGGAACCATACCTGCAATACGAAAAACAAAGTCACCGCACTGGAAAACACAAGCAAAGGAAAAAAAAAAAGCTTCTTAACCAGTAATTGGTGGATCATATTCCGACGATTGAGTGAAATTTTTTAGGAAAATACCAGCTGAGGTGCTGGAAGCCGGTCCAGCAGATGAACCGGTAGAGAACTCTTCAATATTCCATGGATTTCTAGTTCTTCCACCGAACCAGATATCGTCATATGCCAAAGATCCAGAAACAAGCTTTGCAACAAGAACAGCTCCAGCAGCCTTTAGCCTAAATGAACAAAGTCAGCAACTTTTTGTTTTAAAGATGCAGTGGCTGCAGATTTACATTTTGGAATCGATACCTCTTGTAGACCCAAGCTTCCTCATCAATAACTTGATCTTTGAAAGTTTTTGAACCCCATGTAGTATTATAACTGGGAACCGATATTATATCCTTCAATCCATATGGAATTCCATGAAGAGGGCCTACCAGGAAACCCAACGTTAATTTAAAGAAAAAAACACTGAAAATCAGTACACAGAGAACAAAAATAATTCACATGCCAACTTTCTCGGCTTATAGGCTCAATTTTCTGCTATAGTCTTCCTCAAACAGAGCGAGGACTTTTTTTGAGGCCAACGAAATAGTTCATTCTTTTCTAACCCATGGCCTTAATTACTCAAATATTTTATCCTTTTTCAACTGATATTCTTTATCCAAAAAACATTATCAAACATCTTGTTCAAAATGTAAGAATTATAATTGGTTGAGATACAAGAGAGAATAGTTGAGTAATCATCACATTATGTTGCTAACCTTTATGGAGTTGCATATAGAAAAGAAAGAAAAGAAGAAAATCGAATCACTTGGAGAAATTCACTCGCTAGAAAAAGAGATGTGTACCAAGATAGACTCCTTTGGCAAGCAACTCATCAGCTTCTTTCGCTTGCTTGTGAGCCAATTCTTCAGTATAAGTGATCACAGATTCAAGAACAGGATTGAACCTGGTGTTATTTTCATATCACTTCGTTAAGTAAGAAAGCACAAACAAACCCACACCCACAAGAGAAACGCCAAGATGTCAGTGTTCTCAATACTCTACTCTTTCAGTCTCCGAAGGAAAATCTGTGTAAGCTCCTGAGAAGTGATTTGTTTTGTTCTAATGAGTTCAGCTAATTCAAGAACCTGGTTTAAAAACACAAAAAAAAGAAGAAGTAAGTCATTAATCAAAATAACACAATATGGATCAAATTCAAATCACTTACACTCATGAAGGCAATGTCTTCATCAGATTTTGGTATCCGAGTCCCAGAAACGTAAGGATAGTTAAATGTTTTATTCGTCGTCCATCGATAGCCCCAATCAGGATTGAAAACCAAAGCGGGTGGGTAATGAAGGCCTCCATTTTCAGAAGCCACAAGTTTCCTATTTGCTTGTATAATTGGGATATTGAGTTCATGCACACCTTCATTAATCTCTACAATCTAAAGTCAGCATGAATTATTCACACTTCATATTCAGTCTTCATCACCAGGTAATTAACACAGAAAGATCAAATGCACAAGTAAACGAAATGACCTGTTCATCATTGAAGAAGCTGGCATCGAGTAAACCTAATGAATGTCTGAGGCAGGAAACATCAATTTTCTTCCCTTTACTTTGGCATATGTTCTCATGATCCTGATTGATTACACCGGGAAAGAATATCAAAATCTATGTAACGCATACAAGTATTAGATTACAGCTCTGATTTTTTATTTCTAAGTTTACGGTACTATTTCTATGTTATACTTGGTTCGGAATATTACTAGTTAAAATCATCATTAAAGCTAATATTGAAACTAACCTGAACTATCTCACAGAACATTTTCCATATCCGTTTAAAGTTTCTCATTTGTTGCACATTTTTCCAGGACTACAAAGAAAAATAACTATTCTCCAAATAGAAATAGTTGCAGAGAAAGGAAAAGGAGACTAGTTCCAAGAATAAACACCATTTCAGGGCATTAAGCTTAGTCAACTATAACTAACTCCAATCTGACGTAGAGACAATCCACAATCCACAAATTTTATTTTTCCCATAAAGTCTCAAAATTTTTAACATTATCGAAGAAAAGGGAGAAAATAAAACAAATAAATCGGATTCGTTGAAAAAGAAGGAAACAGAAATAATAATACTACCATGGTTGTGGCGATTGCGTGGGTCGGTGGATGATGAGGTGGCAGGCGGATAGTGCAGGAGGAGGCATCGGAATACAGAGGAAGAACATGGCAGCATAGTAATGCAACAGCGAACTGGAAGGTGGGTGTGGCGGCTGCGCCACGTGTCAGGCGTGGAAGTTGGGGAGGAGGACACTTGTCTCGCGGCATGGCTTCTTCCTCGTTCGATCGGTTTCCGAGACGGAAGGCCTGAGGATTCGAAACCGGAAATTGCTTTAAACCCTCTTAGTCAACCATCCCGGTTTACTTCTTTGCTTCATGAGCTAGCTCACAGGTAAGACAACTCAATGCTTCAGGGACAACCAAAAATCTCGTTCATGGTCGCCAATTTTTGTAAATATATGCTTCCACTATTCCTAAATACACCACTTTAATTTAATTTTATCAAACGAGAAATATTTTACGAAAATTGATGCGCATAATTTTTATATAATACGAAGATTATCAAATAATTAACTTAATTAATTTTTTTATTTTTATAAATTAATTTATCAGATTGAAGTAACAATTTTACATAAATTTTTTTTATACAAAAATTTTTATAAAAGGGTTAAACTCGCTCACGATCCAAGAGTATGATGAAATCTCCATTTTCTATAGGCGATACTAATATCGGGAAGGGTAAGTTGTATATTACCCTCAGGTATAAATTTAGATAATTAGAAGTTATAATGTCTCCCCAAATATTACGACTGAAACTATAATAAAATAATACTCTTTATAAATAAAATATATTCTAAATAATCGGCATTTTTGTTTATTTTTCAGCCTGTCGCTTGGAAAGCCCATTGAGCTCTTTGTCCCCAAAAATAATGGTGTTAATTATCAAATCCTTTTTAAATCTATTCTTGAGGAAGTATTCTGTTATAGTTGAGAAATTGCCTGCATAGATCTGCTGTAAGTATGAAACCTTCTAAAGAACAATTCTGCTCTTCTAATAATAGGTTGTTATGTATATAAGTTGTCCCCATAATTTTTTTATATATATATTACTGATATATGTTGAAAATATTGTGAATATTATATTGTGTGTCAAAAAAGAAGTCTCTTCTTATATATCTCTTCGTCATTCTGGAAGGATGCCTTGTTCAGACGCATCACGTACCCCTTATACAGTCTATAGTTGAAATTAAATATTTTATTGTCATGTAGATTTCGCTAACAACACATACACACAATAGATACAGTACTTGATTATCAAAAGGCTAAGTGCTTAAAGAGGTCATAATCCATCCCACTAAATTCTACGTTAGTGAATTGGGGTGTGTGTATAAAAATACAAGAAAATACATGCAAAAAATTAATTCCACTTACTGTTGAATTTGAATAATAACATTGAGATATTTATTATTATAATATAATCTATTTAGATATTAATTAGAATAATTAATAAATATTTTTAGTGTGGCCTGTAGTCATTTGGACTCAGTCTAGAGTGGATATTTGACTCAGATTATTAAGGTTAATTTTTTGATAGTAAAAATTAACAATTCACAGTTTTATCTTGCGATAGTTTCTGAGTTTCTGAGTAATAACTTAATTTATCTACTTGCTCCTGAAGGTTCTCTACTTGTGACAGAAATATACAAGTTGTTATCACTATACCTAATCACAAGTTGGAAGAACCTGTTATTTATCCAACAGTATTTTCTAATTAATAGGTCTCTGAGTTGAGTTCCAGTTCTTTCTCAGATCAATTAAACTAATGGCGAGATGTAACTTTAAATTTTTTACTATATCTTATATAAATTTTATATTTATATATGTTATAATCTAAATATATTATGTTATATATGAGATATTTATATTTTAACAGCAAGTGCTTTGAAATAATCTTGTAAGATAAATTCTTACTGATATTCCTCACCTGCTCAGCACGTGGTTGAATGTTCTTCCCGGTCTTACTACTTGAACATCATGCAAGAAGGGGCAAAGTCCTAACTAATCTGATATCTGTTTAGTTAATTTTTATTTAATTAATAAAATAAACAGGCGATTAAGAACTTCCATCCATTAGAAGCCATTGATTGTTATATATAATCATTAATAATTAAATGCCTTTTCCCCGCCCACAGTGAAAGAGATTATTATAATATTATCATCTGTGGGGGTGCGTCGTGTTGATGCCGCCATTGAATATATAATCTATTCGGCACATGGTGTGTACATCCCAGCTCTAGCTTTAGGGGATGAGGCAGCTTCGTTTTGTTTGTTTCTAAGCTTATCTCTCCAGATCCTCAATTTGTCATCTGCACATCCATCCCTTCTAGATGACAACTTCCTAATCCTATTTTTCTTATTAGGTATTGAAATTTAATTCTTGCCGAAATAAAAAAATGGAAATGGAAAGAACCACGCAAATTATATACCAGCTTTAACAATTAAGTGAAAATGATGGGGTGGATTCTTAATTAATCTCTCCAGTCCACGCCGTCTGAGAGATTTAAGTGTTCGCTATTACGTCACCAAGTACGATTAACTCACTTATTTATATTATCTATTGCCAATAACTTCACTTTAATTATATGATTAATTATCAAAAAAATTATATTTAAGTCATATATAAAAAAATTAATTATACAAAAATCATAAAAAATTAAATTATTTTAAAGTCCAACTTGAGATTAAATGTTTTATATTATGAAATGACAGAGTTACTCTTATAAAAAATAACTCAGCAATAGAAATAATAATTCTATGAAAAAAAAATAATAACTTAAGTAAGAAAAAAAATAACTAAACAATTCGATGAGAAAAAATAATAATTTAAATAAAAAAAATAATAACTAAAGCAAAGAGAATAATAACTCTAAAAAAAATAAATAATTAGTAAGTAAAAAAATAATAATTAAAATATTTTGTTAATAATAATTCTGTCATTTTATAATTTAAAAAAAATAATTATAAGTTTTATAAGATTTTAAAATAATTTAATAATTTTTTTAAAAATTTTGTTATAAAATTTTTTATATAATATTTCAATATAATTTTTTTATTTTTATCCTCAATTATATTGTTCCTGGTTTTATCATGAAAATATAAGTGCGTGTTTGGCACCACGGTTTCAGAATGGATTCTGGGGCAAAACCTCGGTTTGGAAAATTTTTACACAAACAGCAATTTTTGTTGAGAATTGATTTTGGACAAAACCTCGATTTGAAACCTAGGTTTTGAATAAGCTACTGAAAATAGCTTTTTCTTTGAAACCTAAGTTTTGGATTATCCAATTACTATTATACCCTTACTTTTTCTTACACCCTCTCTCCTCTCTATTATCTCCTCTCTCTCTTCTCTTATCTCTCTTTTTCTCTCTCCTCTCTCCTCTCTTATCTCTCTTTTTCTCTCTCCTCTCTCCTCTCTACACTCTCTTATCTCTCCTCTTTCTTCTCTATCATCTTTCATCTCTTTTACTTTTAATCATATCATACCCTTTTTAGTAATTTACCAATATAAAAAGTGATTCTACTACTAATCATCCAAACATCTTTATTCCCAAAATCTATTTTTCCCAAAATCTATTCTACTCAAAATCTATTCTTCAAAATCTATTCTTTCCATAATCTATTCTCCAAAAATTAATCTAAACACACCCTAAGTAATAGAAATCCTGGGGTGCGTGGAAGGGTCAAAATTGTAGGAAGCATCTTGATCAGCATCATAGCCTCCTTGTCAGGAGGAGGTGGCAGGGTTGGTATATATTGGCGCGTGATCATTAGTTACAGTCTTGGCCGTCAAAGTCAACACACATTGCCGTGTAATATTCCAATTCCATCTCTTTCTTTCTTTGCGAATAAAAAAATGATAGGATAAACTTGGTTTTTTAACAAAAAAACTCCAAAATTTTAAAATGTTAAAAAATTTAAGAAACTTATTTTAATTTCACATAATTTATTTTTTAAATTATAAATTTAAATAGTATTATAATTTTTAAATTTTAAAAATGTTTTATTATATTTCTCAGATATTTTAAACCCAATTAAATTACGAGCTTATACTCACTGGTGTAAAAATTTGATTGTTGATGGTCTGTGTATTTATATTATAACCTTTTTTAATAAATTTTTCATTACATATGGATATATAATTTTTTTTTTAACTTAGATCGTTATCCAATTTTTTTTCTTAAGAAAATGAAAGGCCACCGAACCTAACCCTATAATAATCAGTATATAAGACATTGTTACATACTAACTCCATTCCCATCTTCCTCAGAATATTCTGATCTCATAAATTTCCGCGCTTGTATTACTCCATTAATTAATTCCTCAGCTCAGAAGGAGAAAGAAGGCAAAAGCAGTGATCATCGTCTCCTCGACACAAAAATGGAGGGTCTTCTGCCTTTAGTTTACAGAGCAGTGAAGAAAAGTCGAACTCGCCGGGAATACGAACGTCTCCGAACAGTTTCTTCTCCTCTCATAAACATGGCCGAGATCTATCCTCGCAGCTCTGCAGATAGTAATCTCTATCAGTATGAGATGCCAGGTTCAACCCAGATGGTGACCGAACTTTATGCAGACAGCAGCAACAAGGATCGTCATCACCGGCGGCACAAATCCATTGGAGATTTCACTTCCGGAGACCGGTTCTCGTCTTCTCAGCGGCAGGATACAACCAGCGCTGCTCCGAAGCCTCTCGTCCGGTTTAGAAGTCACAGAAGAATGTTCTCATGCATCACCGCCTAGTGTAAGGTCCTATGCCATGCTTAATTATTTCTGCTGGTTCAAGATAATTTACATATGATGGTCACGAATTGAAGATTCCATTGTATTCTTCCATTATGATGATGCTTGTAATTGTTCAAATATATATGTATATTAATTTGTTTTGTTTCTATTAAAAAGCTGAATTTGTCTGCGTGATATATAATAATATTAAAGAAAAGAGATAGCCTTTAATAATTTTATTGCCTTTTCTAAGTTTCTTCACCGATTTGTGAAGCTCTTTTCTGGCTAAGGCACGCATATGTTGGAATATTTTACTTGTTGTTTGGTTTGTAAATAGAATAATCAATTATGAAACTAGAAAGCAACTAAATATACAAATTATGAAAAAATAATCCTCATATTTAGAAAAAATATAGATAATATTTATATGAAAAATAGTATATTATTGTAATTTTTTAATCTGTTTAGTGTTTACAGCATCTTACTCTGATAAAGTTGTCTTAAAAGGGCGTATGTGAAAGTGGCTCAGCTGGTAAAATCGAATTGGCCGAGTAATTAAAATTCTGAATAACTGTAATTAAAAAACATGTAATTAACAGAGCCGAGCAATTATTGTAATTACTAATTAAGGAGATATAGTTCTCCCTAAATCCTCCCTCATGTGCAAACATAATTACACGCTTTAATATATTATCGTGTCGGCAAGGGCAAAAGCCAGAGAAATAGTTTAACGAGGGAGTCAAAATGGATAAATATTTTATATGTGATATATGTTGTCATGTTACTTTACTTTGAAAAAGGGGAACACCATTGTAGTAAAAAGTTATTGGATGATTATTTTGATTTGTTTCTACCATAGGCATGGGATTTTCCCCATCTGAAGGGACATTAAAAATGGGATTAATTTTCCACGACATTTTAACAAACTCGTCAAAAAAAGCAAGTAGGACAAGCAAGCAGGTTATTGGCGACATTCCACTAATATTTTCTTTGTTATTCTTTTAAAAAATAATAAAGAAATTAAATCATGTTAAATAATTGACTTCTTTTATGACTAAACCACAATGTTAATTAGCATGCCTTATGCTAATATTATTACATTAATTAAATAAAAACACACAGATATTCACTTTCAATACATACCTTGAATGGATTAATACATCTTTTTCTGATAAATATTAATACATTTTGAAAATTAGTTATTTAATTTGTCAACCATTGTCTATTTTAAAAGTGATAATATAGATCAACCTGCTAAAAATTAGTTGACTTGCGACGGGCACCAGGCGAGTTAATATTTAACCAACTCAAACCCTCTAATTTTTAAAATTTATTTTTTTAATTTAGCAAAGAAAATTATTTTTTAAGAGATGAGAAGCCAAGGGGGGAGAGAGGGGGTTAGATTTTAGCATGGGGAAATACTCAAATAATTAGATTCTACTTTTTTAGAAGTGAAAAGAAAGAAATAAATAAAATTTAAAAATACGTTAATTCACCGTAAATGCAGGTCAAAAGGACCCGTATTAAAATGGTTTACCAATTTCACATGGTGTATGTAATTCAAATGATAATGCAATTGACATTGAAATGGAATAATGAACTCCATTTAATGTTAAATAATTTTTTTTGGTACATCATTTAATGTTAAATATATGTGTGTGTTCTTGCGTTAGCACTCATGTAATCAGATGGTTTTATTATACCACGGTACCTTTTGGATTTTTGTTTCCTTTCCCAGGTTAATCTAACCTTTGGGTGGGTGGGAGTAAAAGAGCGTAACCTTGGATTTTTGGCATTCATATTTCATACATTCATAAAACGCCACGGAAGATATGATTTTTCTATTGCAGGTATGATATGAATATATTCAAGACAAATGGAATATGATTATATACTGGTTAATATATGATATATTTAATTAATTTAATTTAATTAAAAAATTAATTAAGTTAGTATGTTTATTATAATTTAGTTAAGTTAATATATTTATCCTAATTTTTTTTAAATTTTCTACCTCCTTAACTTAATTATTGTTAAAAAAATATCAATAAATAATTTAAAAAAATTAATATATATATAAAATATATTTTATATCTATAATTAAGATAAATTTTTAATTAGTTTATATATTAAGAATAAGAAGAAGAATATTTCGCCTCACCATAATAATAGCCATTGGGGATTCAAATAAAATCCCCATCTAATAATTTAAAGGGTTTTACATCCCTTTACATCCATACATGTAGTTTCATTACATGAATTTCACGTTTTTTTTTTAATTAAAGGGATATGTATCCCATTTATATAAACGTTTTTATATCAGTAAGTTATAAGTAGTTTGCTGAATTTCACAGTTCTTTTTTTTTTTACCGACAGTTGAACTCCTTGAGAAACTATAACATTACACCTCCAAAAGTCCTTACTCCTTATATTGTATATGCACTCGTTTTGACATGTGAGAAAATAAAGAACTAAGCATATACTTTATGTGATCCTAACTCCTAAGTCCTATTATGTTTGGAAATTTCTGTGAAGATTTTAAAGTGGTCCACTGGCGTCCTGGCACTAGTTTCCCCCGCCCCCCCCCCCCCAAGTTTTTGGTGAAAAATCTGACATGGGCGTGAATTTTTCTCACACTCTATTTGGTATGAAGAGAGACAAAAGAATTGTATCAAAAAAAAAAAGACAAAAGAATAAAGAAAATAAAAAATAAATAATTTATAATCTTAATTAAATTAATTAAACAGTAAGTATAAAGACATAATAAATATCACTATTAAAAATATCTTTTTTTTATATAATTTTTTAAAGAGATATTGGACTTACGAAATTTCTATTTTTTTTATACGATATCAATATCAAATATGATAAATTATTAATTATTTTTAAATATAAATTTAAATATTTATAAATTAAAATATTTCTCTAAATATTATAACTAAAATTATAATAAAATAATTTTTTAAAAATTAAATATACTTTAAATAATTATATATCTCATCCTAACGCATAACCTCCCCCTCTCTTATTTTATTTTGCGGAGTATATTTTTGAACGGAGGTCCACATCCAACAAGAGCGGGTTCCCGACTTGTGCGCCTTTAAAAGGGAGTGACGTATGAGTGACGATGACCTTTCCATTTGAACTTTCGTGCAAACAGTTGAGAAACTTTTTCGCGCCAAACCAGAGAGACGGAGATATCTCCGAAGAAAAGAAATGGTGCAGGTGTGCTTCATTCTGGACCTTCGGAGCTTGGCACCTCCGTTGCTTAGAGACCTAAAGCAGGTACTACAGAAGAAACTGCTCTCCCAGCCTCTGTATCTCTAAGTGATTTTCTGCTTCAGTGCTCAAGCATCTGATAATCGATTTTACGAACGAAATCAGTACGATTATCTCTAAGCGCATAAATTACAAACAATCTTATACTTTAATTGATTTCTTAAGATGAATTGAATTTCAATTCTCAGTCACTGCTTCAACTTGCTAACTTCTACGCCGTTTCAAATACTTCCTCATCGCCTTCTCGGAGATCGAACTCTCCCTCAGATAAGATCGGTCTGTGTTACGTCTTTAAAAATCGATTATCTTCTTCTGATGAGGTATTGGTTCCGTTGTACAAGTTATTGTTATTTTCTTTTATGAACATCCGATTTGAACGATTAATTCGAAGTACACAATACGTGGTTGCTGCGATCCGTATGAGCGAGAGAGTGAATCTGCTGTAATGCAGTTGAAGATCGCTTATAATCCCGGAGGAAACTTCAATCTACGCGATTTCCACCATGCTGTTGACAGCTTGCCCTCCGATGCCTTCCTGCCTGATAATGATAACAATTACGGTGCGTTCTCTCTCTTTATACCTCTCTTGTTTGAAGAAACGCAATGACTTCTTGGTTGATTATTTTCAGATGTAATGCTTTCAACTGTTTTGAGTGATCGAGTATTGTACTCCTGGCAAGGTAAAGATATTGAGAGAAAAGCTATAGTCATAACTTCATTCTTGCCTGAAGATGTAGACTCTATAATGCAAAAGTGCTTCATGGTAAGTCAGTGATTACATGAATTTGTTTAAATGGTAATGGAAATAGTTCCTTTTGTCTAGTAATCCAACGGCTGTTCTGTATTTTTCCAGGATGCTGCGGATAGATGTGTTTCGGTTGATTTTGCAGTATTTCAGCAGAAGTCAAGCCATCTAACTGATACGCGAGAAAACATTAACAACTTCCGTCGTTGCATTTCTCATCTTGACAATTGCTCATTCCAGACTTACATCCCTGGTTAAGTACTCTGTCAACATTTTAAATCTGCTATTGCTTTTTGGATTTTGAGAACTATTATTTGTATTTTTCGATACTAAAAGAGAAGATACAGGTCTCTTATTCAAGTGCTTACTAGTTCATATTTGAATCTGAAATTTCTGGAAACCTTATAAAGGATTGCAGATTTCAGAGTAATGCACAGTCTTGTTAAAAGATGGCTTCAGGTTTTACAAGATGACACGGAGGAGCCACTCCAAGCACGTCTCATTTTTAAAGAAAATCTACTAGATTCAGTAAACCACATCTTTTGCAACCTGTATGCAGCTGCCATTCCAATCAGCAATGGCTTTAGTCAATGTCAGGTAAAATGGTACTCACAATACTCATCTGCATCAACTAATCGCTCCAATTTTTGGCTAATGTATAAATTTATTCGTGTTCAAAAGTAGCGAGTTTGTGTTGGTTTTTTAGACTTAGACACACATAGTTACCTGAATAAATTTGGACATAATGTATAAATTTATTCAAGCGACTTCTTTCCCTGTCAGAAATTGCCTCAAGAGATTCCTTTAATGGATGGTAATTCTTACCCAGATTCTTGGGAATACTACCTTTTTTAATAACTCCTATTTCCTCAAATGGACAAATCCACGGATTTTTCTTGGAATTCACTTCTAGATTATTGATATTCTCCATTCGACATAAATTTAGTCTTAAGAATTTTTTTCATTAAGAGTGATTTTATATTTTAACAGATTTTTATACTTTCCAGTTTATTAAACATAATATGTTAAGGATTTACAATTGCTCTCAGGCTATAAAAGATGCAAGATCAGCATAATATTCAGTAAATATTTCTTTATCATATTTAGGCGATATATATTGCATTTAAGATCAGCATACTCGGAGCATTTTATTGCTCAATTTTGTATTTCCATCTATCCAGAGGAAAATCCATTCCGACAATTATATTTTGCTTTATTCTAGGCAGATTAAGGACATATTCTTGTCATATCTTCAATGAGATGAGCTCTAGTCATGGTACTAGACAGCTATAGCTAGAGCATAAGGGCAAAGATGTCTTTATAACCTCATAGAATATAGTTTGTGTACATTTTGCATTAGTTACTTTCATTGTTAGTCTGATTTTAAAATAACTATGCCATTTAATTGTTCTGCATCATCTATTACGAAATCGCATTGAATTCAGCTGCTATATCATTTGAGTTTTTAAAAGTAGAAAAGAGAAACATTAATTATGGGAACCTTATAGACATGCAGATGTCATGGCATTCTGCTAGGAGATGCTGGAACAACCAAGTTCAACAGATTTTCTTGTCCAGTCACAGGCTGCAATCTGGAAGCACATGATGTTATTGAAAATTCTGTCAGGGTTGGGGACAATACAGTTCTGTTTCTTCCATCATTCCATAGTTTCCTGGAGCTCCCGCAAATTAATTCACGAATTGACATGACAGTTGTAAAGAGGACAAGCTTGACTTCTGTTAATGAAGGTAAATATAGCTTTTGGCATTTCATATACATCTTTAGAATCAGAGCATTATTCTACATGTGCATGTGTTTTGTATTTTAAGCAAATTGCAATGTCAACTTGGAGCGCTTGATGAAGGTACTTAGTCTGATAGACTGATTGAACAAACACTTTGGCCATTCTAGCAATTAAAGTAATATAAATTACATAATACATTTCCTGTTTGAAGGAACTTCTGTCTGATTGACTGGAAAGGAAGAAAAGATCTTTCAATATGTGTTTTACACAAATTTATTCCTAGTATTTTTATTTCAAATCCCTTCGTGGTTTACCATCTTTTTACCCTCAAGAAATGCCAGTTTTGCACTTTAATGCAGGTCTGATAATGGGGGCTTCCTTTGTCGTGAATCCATCCCCTTGTCATGGGGTTGAATCTAGTTCCGACGATGCTGATCAATCGGACTTGAATGCTCTAGGTGTGTACTAATCCTCAATTCCCTCTTGAATTCCAACTTAACAATGTCGGCATCTCACCCTAGGCATAACTTAGTTGTCCGAATTGTCCTTCTCCAATATACATTTGTCAAAAGTTCTTCACAAGATATAAGTTTCCTCCATTGTTAATTTGACAGTTTTTCGAGGCCTTTCTAGTGTACTGCATTCAATGGACCAAGGTTTGATATGCTCTTCGAATAGCGATTTAGAAACAATGACAGAGGTTCCTTTCCGTTGCTATTATATTCTGCAGCCATCAGATAACGGGCCAATGCTGCTTAGGGTAATCACTAAGCCTCTCTGTTTTCTTTGGCCACTCACTAAGCCTCTGTTGTCCTTCTTGCTCTCAACAATTTTTTCATGATATCTTTGATAGCATGTATACTGTATGGCTCATATAGCTTTTCATGATGAAGTTTTATTGTCCCTTTTTAGATCCGTGTAACCAATGTCCATAAACATACAGCGTCTTGCAGGTGCAGAAGAAGTATTACGAGTTCCTGATAATCGATTAGTTAACTCGTCTGTCAATAAGGAAATTGAGAATTCTGTTGAAGCCTGTTTGTTGAAGGTTCGATTTAAACATTTCCAAGATGTCTGTGTCTGTCCCCGCACACGCACACTTTCTTTGCTTTCCTTTTCCAGTGAAAGTTCGATGCACACATACAATGTAATATTGACAATATTCCCCCAGGATCAATTCTACAGTGTCTGTCTCTAAGGCACGAAATTGTACTCGGCCTTTTCTCTTTTTCATGCTCTGCTGGGAGATTCACACGCACACACACACACACACGAACTTATCTAGAAGAATTTTTTTTGTTCTGCTAGTTTATGAATTTCACATAGCGGGACCAAGGTCTTTTTTAAATTTTAATTATCACAGTCCTGGAATAGTGCATTTATCACTTTGATGGAATTAACTAGCAAAACACGTATTGAATTTGAATTATATTTGATTATATTGCTGGAATTTTGTAACGATGACAAGAAAGTTATGCTTGCAGATTGATCTAGCGCATTACGATCCCTTGCTGCATGAAAGAGGCTTTCATCAAAAGCTAAACTTGCTTGTCAGAGAAAGCTTACAGTTTGGGTCAGTGAACTTCTCCATCCATCTTGACATGTGCCACGAATGAGCTTAAAAATGCACTTGAACATGAATGGCCTCCTAAGAAAATAATAATAATAGTGACTCAAAGGGAAGCACATCAAAGAGCAAATGCTGCCCGGTATAACAATAGACGATATCTTTTCTGTGGATGGACATTTACTGCATTATTAAAGATTTGAACTTGCCTTCTCAACTTTTCCGAAGAAAAAGATGGCCTTATACCGTTATGCGCAAATTCTTTCACACAAGTCTATTGATATTTATCATTATCAATCATTGTAGTCTGTACCAAAACCAGTTCCTCAATTAAATATTCTCAGTTACCTCTACATTCATTGATTGTGTTCTACATGTAGGTCAATATTTCCTAAAGAGGGAGATGCAGCCGTTGAGCCAAGCTCAGGTGAAAAGCCATCTTTAGAAGTGACTGGGAAAGCAGAAACAATCATACTTGTGGATGAAAAAAGCTCGGCATTGGATCTTACAACCCAAGAAGACAATGTCATTGCCTGTATTACTAAAGAATGGGAGCAATTGGTCGTAAACGAGGACCCTATGATGTATTCTCCATCTTGCATGCCCAAACCCAAGTTGGATAAAAAATGTGTTTCGCCACGTGATTGTAATAGGCAGCTAGACAGAGAAACTTCAAGGATTTTAGAGAGATTGGAGGTTCCAAGACCACTAAAAGCAAAGTCGGTGTCTCCTGTTTCAAATGCAAGTGTGCCGACAAAGAAACCTCTCATACCATTCCAGCCAATTCAAGCTACAGAACGAGTCTCTATTGGCAGCCTGCTAATGAAACCAAATTTCCAAAGGCTGAAAAGGAAACATAAATGAAAAGAAGGCTACCGCACATGCGTTGCTTGAATAAATGATTCAGAAGTCAATAAGGTTAGCATGCATTGCTCATTTTCTCTCTCTTTAATTTCATGCATCGAATTATTTTTTGGACAAACTTTGTGTCGGTCGCTTCACTTACGAATCTGCTTTAGTAAATATTAGAGGTGTGAAAATGCTTGATAATTTCAGTTCATTTGTTTATTAAAACATACTACAGTCTTAGTTTAAGAGTTGGATTCTTTCTTGAGATAGATTAAATATTAGATAGAGTGAAATGATAATGAAAACCTTATGATAAATTATTTGTAAATGACAATTATATCAATCTAATTATCATCATTTTAAATAAAAGTTAATTATAAAAAAAGTTGAATATTGTCATAAGTCTGGCCATAAAAAATAGATGGAAACAACAAAGATCCTTGATTATTATTACTATTTCTTTAGGGGTACCTTTAATTAGTGATAAGTTCGGTAGTATATTTGACTTTTTGCTTACGAGGGGCCATTTAGTTTTGGAAGGGAGTTGGAACGCATCATACGTGCAAAGCATTTATAGCAGTTGTTTGTGGATAGAATCGAGGGCGATGTCAACACGTTTCTTTAATTTCTTCCAACGGAAACGCGCCAACAGAAGAGGACAAGGAAAGGGATTTGCCAATTGAATCCACCCGAACAGTATGGGGCAGCTTTATAGTTTATATACATAAAGCTTACTTGTGATTATTTATATATAGTGTGTGTGTGTGTGTAAAGACCAAAAGTGTTTGGTTGGATGTCCTTGTGATTAGAAAATTTTAGGTTTTGGGGAGGACAGTGCATTTTAACTATTTCCTCTCCCATTCTCTACCAAACCAAACACAAATTATTACAATCCCTCTCATTCCTTTTAATCAAAATCCATTAAAATCCTTCTATTCCCCCCCCCCTTCTCCTTCATATCATTAAAATCCTCTACTCCTCTCTCATCTATTAAACCAAACAAGGAGTAAAGAACCCATTTACATTTCACACTACTAGGAGCCTCCAAGTCTTTAGTTTAACTAATAAGAGTTGATACAAATAATAAGAAACGTATTCGTATTCTATAAGGACGTAAGTTCAATTCTCATTATCTTTATGAGTGTTTATTTGGTAGGCGATTTCGTAAGTTTTTTATAAGCGCTCTTTGAACCCTTGGATTGGGCCTTACCCTTAGTAGGGAACTGATGTTAAACTTACCTAAATTTTTTTGTATAAAAAAAAGTCTTTCATTTCAGAATAAATCAATAAGTACATATGAAGTACTCCCTCTAGATCTAATATATAAGGAAAATTTAAGAGAATTTTATTGGTATTAATTAGAAGAAAAAACTACCATATTTACTATTAATGTACATTTAAGAAATTCTTCCAATTGTTCCCTCATTCAAAATGTATTGTGTTCAATAGAAAAAAGTTTAAACATTATATCATGGGTATATCAGGAAAAAATCAATTTGAAACTTCATTAAGAAGAATAGCTAGTTTTAATCATTTTTTTTAAAATCATGAGATAGTTGTTTTTTTGGAAAAATACCTCTCCAAATCCTTGTACCTTAATTGTGTTTTATTTTTAGTCTTATAGTTTATTTCCATGATTCCTTATCACTTTTATTTACTGTGTTAAACATTAGTCCTTTTGTTTTAAAAAATACTCAGAAGAACTATGAGTTGGCTTAAATGGTGTTAATTTTACTGAGATTGACTTCGCACCGTTAAACTCATCAAATGACTTAGAAAAAAAAAATTGGACAATTTTTAAGATATGACCATAATACAAAGAAATCCTGAATTTCTACGACACGTTATCAATGAAAATATAATAAAAAAACACAAATAAGTACTATATTGGATAATGGATATAATATTCTAGAAACACTCTACATCTAGATTCCCGGATTAATTTATTAATTAATTACTAATTGCTAATTACAAATAGTAGAGGATATGATTTAACAAACTTAGTCGGGTACATTCCAGTTGGTATATGCTCCGAATCCGCTTTCTTCCAATACCTTTACAGAGGCTCCAATAATGATCCAATCTCTTCGCAGAATAGCTATTTGGAATTGTTTCCGTTGCACGGTAGTAGTGACTGCACCCACGTACGCATCACGCTGACGCACCGATGCCATAGTCATCCAACCACACACCTTTTGATTTTGGGGGCCTACTCACACCTTAGTTTTTTATTCCCACATCTTCCATCGTTACGGATATTATGATCAAGGTTACAATGAAATATACATCATCACAAAAACTTCACAGAGGTAGTGGCCCATCATCATCATCGAGGAGAAGCACTAGAATCTAGATCATTCCCACAGCTTTCTTTAGAAATTTTCCTTATGGAAGTCGAATTTCGTGCTTGTCCTGTGAGAGAAATCCGAAGCTAATTGACGAAGCTCTACAGTGAGCGCCTGAATCCCACAGTAAAACACCCCTGCATGAAGTATGCTTTTTGTTAGTTCGCAGACAAAAAACCTTTTTGGATGTTACTTTCTGCACTATCTATCTTATCTTTCTAGCATTATGATAACTCTGTGGAGATAAAGATGCTTTGTTTAAACAAAAGGATCTTTGGGAAAAGGCGAAAAAAATATAAAATTATTGAAGTAACACTAATTAAAGACTTTGGAATTGCGAAAAGAAACTTTAGTTAAAGATGTGGGAACTCACCAACTCGGGCTTGTGGATGAGCAAGCGCAATGCGCTTGTACACACTTCGCCAATTGGGTTTGGCAAAGTGAGTCATGACACGAGTGCCTGAGACAATGTCGACGCCATTCTTTTGGTGGTTTAGAGACTGTAGCATAGCGATAAGAGCAGAGCGTGCGTCACCTTCTTCATAGACACTAGTGCAGTAATTGTGGAGCTCAATCGCTCCACGATGGTCTGCTTCAGCTGTCTCATTCATTACCCCTTTGAACCAGTCAAAAGAACCTTGTTCTCTAGTCACCCAATAGAAGTAGGCCTTTCTAGTTTTGAACTCACTGTGCCCAGATTTCCTGTGTGGGGATTTACCACTTGCTCCTTCCTCTAACGCCATCTCCTCTTCTTCTTCCATCGCCTTGTAGTTATTAACAATGTCCTTCACTATACTGATCATTGGGGTAGCTCCAATTCCTAATCCCACTAGTAAAACCACTTCATACTTCTGATAGTCTTGAGCTGGTGCCCCATATGGACCATCAATCAGAACTTTAGGAAGAGAGCTGCGTATTGTAGTCAGAAACATAAAATCTCGTTTAATTATTAAACAAACACTTGTTAAGTAAGTCTATGAAAATCTTCAATGCTTAGTAATCTAGTGTGGAAGCTCAGATATTAAATGGCTTCAGTATGTTTTTCACTGATAGAACTACTCAGGAACCTACTTTAAATTAGCATGCTTGGGTGGGATGACTACTTCGTGCTTTACCCTTTTATCATCGGGGTTGCGTAAATGACTGGGTTACAATGATATAGTTATAATTATTGTTTTGCCCACTAAGATCTATGCAACTTTAAAGGTGGCCCCGGTAATGTAGGCAATGATCAGTGTCACTCAAAAAGCACAACCAACCAAATTTGGATCTTTTAAGTGCAGAATATGCTTAATCGAGTATTCCAGTTCAAACTAGAAGTAGAAACGGATAGGAGCAATCCATCTACTGCTTCAATTATTGGGTTCATTATCCTGAGTGTGACTGTGAATTCGTTGTCGTGTGTTGATAAGTGAAAGCACAATACTTTCACCAGCAAGCCACATGTTCGTTATCCTAGTTTCAGTAGATCTTTTGTGAAATTCCAGACAATAGTTTTGCGTGTTAGTTGTAATGTAACTATCTAACAGTAATTAAGACTTTGGGGAAATAATTTCCCCTCTCGAGATAGGCCTTACCTTGGACTGCTATCTCCTAGCACGCGTTCAGCTCTTAGAAGCCCACTCTTCCCATCTGGGGGAGGTCGGCATGCCTGAAAGAAACCAAAGCAAGAACTTTGAGTAATTATAGAAATTTTATCTCAAGAAAAAAGCATTGAAACCAGATATCACCTCTGAGAATTTTGCTTTTAGGCTCCGGGTCCAGTCACCTGCTGTTCGAATATGAACACTAAGGTAGTCATCCCCAGGGGCTGAGGTTATGGAGAACGGATGCCTGAAATCCAATAGGACCTGAGGATTTAGATTCTGGGAAAACAAACAACGGAGATACTATGTTTTCTTCAATACATACCATTCAAACGGAGATACAGCAGCACAATTGACAAACATGTATTGTCCACTCCTGTATCTAAATCCATGAGGCTTTGACACGTGAATTGCTAACACATTTCCAGGATAAACAGCCACCTTCAAGTTTTGGCATTGAAATTGCAGTAAGACATATTTCTAAACCTTTATATTCCACTTATAGGCTTGGCCAAAAGAAAGGCCTTATTTGATAATTACCTTTAATATTCTCACTGGCTTGATGCTGGATCTGAGGGCTCTAATCAACCTTTCCAATACATAGATGATTACAGGAATAGCCAAATACATCCAGGTCTACAAAACACACGAAATGATTAAATTGTGTGTAAAAATCAGTTAAAGAAGGATAAAGGAGGAAGGGTTGAGTTTACTCAAGGTGCTGACCGTTTTCTTGTACCATTTCTTGGTCAAGTAAAGTTTCTCTCCATGCACTATCAACATGGCATACACAGCAATGAAGAAGTGATGGGAATACCAAAAGGCATTGAAACCCGTAAGCTTGTCGAGGGGTTTGGGTAGCTTCACCCTGCCTCTCCTGAACCAAGGGGTGGCCAGGGTGAATGCTATTGCCATTAGCACTATCATTATAATCCCTGTCACTCCTTCCCATGATTTGACAAAATGCCAATAACTAGTAGGTTTAGGGCCGAAATATTGCACCATAGACATGTACTTCTCATTACTTGCATCAAGAAGGCGAGGAAAATCACAAGTAAGATGATAAATAGCATGTATAGCAACGCCAAATGTTACTCCCACAGCTATCACCTGCAAAACACACCAATTTGTTAACTAGGAGAAGAATGCCTGCTGCCTATTGCCTTGTGAAATTGTGAAACATGCTAGTTATCTCTCTTCCTCTATTCTAGGCACACTGTTTTGTTGTCTGAAAGGAACAGTTAACAGTTCAAATTACCTTGTGGAAGTTGAGGTTGTCATCAAAAGGAACCACAACACCTAGCCTGGTCTTGTTCCTGATCCAGGTAATGGTGTTTCGGCAAACAGGTAACAAAATGAGAGCCATGTTCAATTTTAGTGTCTCAGCTGCACCTTTCGCCATGCATACACAATGGCCCATTACCTCATACACGTCGTCTCTTTCTCGATACTGCACGTACTTGTAGGCAAATAGACCTGCCATCACACCCATCCACAGTGCCAGTACCCAAGCTCTCTTCCAATTATCCTGTAAGAAGTATGAGGTGTCCCTGTACCACCGCCTAATAACATTTTTGTCATAGGTAGGCATGAGCTTTTGGCTTAGCATTTGGCTCAGGTACTTGCTATCTCCCCTCTTAGAATTTTCAGGTCCATACAACAATAACAACTCAAGGTTGTCTATCTGTTTTTCCCCGGTAAAAATCATCAAATGACACAAAAACATGTGGCTGAGATGAGAGTTATGTACTGTAAATACTTGTGCTCCATGCTTAAGATTAAAGGTTAAGTAGTTACCATGATAAATCCTGTTTCATCTGGGTCCAGTTCTTCCATAATCAAAGCTGCATATTCTTCTGCTTGTTTCTGGATATTCGTGAGTTTGTTGGTAGTGGCGCTAAGCAAGATAATCTGAAAAGTGAATACAGAATTGAGTGTCCCTGTGGAAGAAACATATTGTGAATCAAAAAATTCCTTACCTCTTTGATTTCTTCCTCAGTGATTCTGCCATCTGCATCTTTATCCACCCTGCATCACAAATTAACAGCATGGTGATTTATTGAAGCCTTTCGGAGCATTGAACAAATTCTGAATTTATATTAACACCAGCTAAGAATTACATGTCAAAGAATGTTCTAAGCCTAGAATCGAAGCTTTGGTCTGAAATCTGGTCCCAAAAATCCTTCAGATGTGCCTTGTTAACGGAATCCCCCTGAATTCCTCTCTTCCGAGCGAGAGCATCAAACAGCTCCAATGCAAAAGCCTCAGATTCCTTCCTCATTCCTACAAATACAAAACAAAATCCAAATCCAAAACCCAAAAAGTATATTCACAACTTAACAAAAGGGCGGTGAAGAAGAAGCTAGGTTTGTAATAATAATACCTATACATTTTCCAAAGAGAGCACGAGGAAGATAGCCATCTGTAGTAGCAGTAAGCTTATCAAATTGCTTCTCAACCTCATCCCATCCTGCACAACCATCAGTCTTACTGATAAACTTGAGTCCCTTAAGAGCATGAGCAGCTGCAGATTTAGACCTATCATAGTGTTTCACTGGTGCTTTTGGCTTTGAAAATGAAGCCAAACGCTTCAGTTCCTGAGACACATGCTTCACTTTAATAGAAGCATTACGAACAAGTGAGGCACCAAATGATGTTTTCTTCTCAAGGCCTTTAAGCAAACCAGATCTCTCATCTTCACGAACATCCCCACCTGCAACAGTTTTAACACTGTGTAAAGCAACAGAATCTCCTTGTATATCCATTGTGACCTCAACATAAGCTCCTTCTTCTCCATCCTCTGGTTTGTTTCCAGTACTGCTGCTAGCAACATTAATGGCGGTACTGGATTCAGGAACACTGAACTGAGGACTCTTCCTTCCGACCCTTTTGTTCAAAGGTCCACTTAATGGACCACTATGAGGTACCCTTTCACCTCCAATGAGTTCTATGTCTGATTCACGATTATGAAGATCTGATGAAGTTCCTATCACCTCGTTGTCTGCTCTCATTTTCTCAGATTCTGATGCAGATTCTTCTGTAATGATGATTACACAGTAATCACTTTCTGATTTCTGAATGATAAGCTACGATACTAGGCTGCATTCTATCTTGAAGGAAAGATAGGTGGACATATTTGTAGGAGGACACGGATCGGTGCTGTGAAAAGGATAAAAAAAATCAAAGATCCTTTTGTCGATTTGTAATTTTTGAGTGGAATGAAACTTTGACAAAAGGGGGCGGTGAGACGAGAGGACAGGAAGAGGAAAACTCCAATGTGGTATCAATCAATGATTTTTTTCTTGTATATCCCTTCTAAGTTTAAAAAATAAAACGAAAAGGTGAGGAAATTCCGTGATGGGAGGGACATATTATATTATTAAGTGACACTCTTCCCAGTGTGGATCTGGACGCATGTCATTAGCACATTAATTTTTTGTTTTTTAAAGAGAGAGCTTTAGGGCGACGTGCCGGTAACAAAGGCATTGAAATAAACCACGACCAGGCATCATAAAATTTCTCTTGACTTTACACTTCTATAAAAGAGAAAAAGTCTCCGGAAAATTAAACATAAGTATAGGTCGAATTGTGTATTTACGAATAATAAACTTTTACATTTGTAAAAAAGAAGAAATTTTTTGCAACCTCTATTTTTTATTTTGAATTAAATAAAAATTATCCCTAAATCTGGCTACTAATTAGTAAAATTCACGGGGGAAATGTACCTTGATGTGATCCGGCTCACATACCAAACATTTTTGTGATCCCATCCCTCAATTCAGAAAAACATAAAGTTGTCCCATCCCTAGGAGGTTATGGATGTGGGATGATAAAAATGGAAAAAAATTAATCAAGAAGACGTCTTGGAGATCTTATTTTATTTTATAAAAATAATTACAAGGCTTTAATAATTAATTTTTGTCATTATTAGTTTCTGTCTATTTTATTACCTTTTATTTAAATTCTAAAAATAAAAGGAGAAGAAAAAAACTTTTTATCTACACAATTAGTTTTTTATTTATTTTATGTTTTATTAAATTAAACTAATCATTGAAAAGAATATTATTTTTATTCCTTAGTAATGAAAATGCAATTTAATTAAGCTAATTTTTCAATTGCATTAAGATATGTAATTATATGAAGTTTATGCCTTCTTTAATTCTAAGGTAAGGACAATCGGCAATCCTAGAATAAGTACTATGAAATATGATGATTCAAAATGTCATGGAATTGTGTAATCTACGAATTCGTCACAAACTCTTGTTTGTATTGTTAATTTTCAGTTGTATTAATTTTACTGAAAATTAACAATACAAACAAGAGTTGTATTAATTTTTTTTGTTCAGTTGTATTAATTTTACAGATTCATCAACGGAGGTTGGTCCGAGTGGTAAGCGGCTCGGTATCGCTTAAGCGAGGTCTCGAGTTCGAGCCTTGGCGTACGCAGAAAATCCCCGTTGGGAGACTCACCCACCATAGCTAGGTGCGCGACGCGGGTCGGATCCGGATGTAGTCGAGGCAAAGCTCCGGTGAACCGGGTGGGCAACAAAAATTTTTTTTTTTTACAGATTCTCAAATTTAACCTACGCCTTTTATTATTTCAAATTAATTAATCCAAGAATCCACTTATTTTAAAATATTTAATGCTGATTACAATAACGTAGCGTAATTTTTTTTAATCAAAGAGTAATGCTTTGATCGGGTTAAAAGCATTATTAATTAGATTTAGATTGTTGTTGAGAAATCTATTAGTATTATAGGCTTGTTTAGATAAGAGTTTAAAAAAATTATAAAAAAAAATTTAGATATCTTTTAAAAAAAAATTTAGAGAAGAGTATAAAAAAATTAGTTCTAAATAAACGAGTATTTGGGTAGTTATTACTAAAAAAATTTTTATAATTGAAAAATTATTAGAAATTGTATGATTTTATTAAAAATATGATAGAGGAGAAAGTGGGGAGAGGAGAGAGGGTGTAAGAAAAAATAAAGGTAAAATAGTAATTGGGTAGTCCATAAACTCTTATTGTTCCAGAAGTTAGTCTCAGTAGTTTATCAAAAACCTTAGTTTTAAACTATAGTTTGTCTAAAAACTCTTTTGAATAAATATAGCTGTTTGTTTTAAAAAAATTTCAAACTAAAATTTGGACTAAATTTTTTTTTAAAACTTTAATTTTAAAAATTTTCAAACACACTATATATAACCAAGTAGATTTAAGTTTTTTTTATATAAAAAAATTTAGGTGGTTACCAGTTCTCTATTAAGGTTAAAGTACAATCTTAAGATTTAGAGAATATTTACAAGGAACTTACGAGATCGCTTATTAAAGGAGCTATCATAACGGTAGCAAAAATCGAATTTATGTCTTTATAAGATATAAGATTATTTTTTATCATTTATATTAACTCTTATTATTATCAATTAGATTTAAGTTAGCCTAGAGTGTCATCTAGTTAAGCTGTTAAAGGGTGCCAAACCACCTTTTCAGTTTTCTCTGAACATCTGTCCATAAAATAAAATAAATTTATTAAACTAAAATTAAAAGATAAAAATAAAAATCAAGATATGCTTTTGTCTTGATAATTAATAACCATATAAATTTCTAAATATACTTTCTTTAAAAAGGTAAAACTTATATACACTCCAAATTATATTTTGAAATTGAGTTATTTTTAGTTAAGTTATGTAATCAGGGACAGATGGATTCCAATAATTAATTATTCAATTAAAGTAAATTAACAAACCAGATTGAGGAAAGTGGGATGGTTTTTCCTTCGTCATTACTCTGGTTCACGTGCTCATTCCAATATTGTACAGTTTCAGTCTGCCTCCTTTGTAAATTACGATTGACTTTTCTTTTCCTCTCTACCAACCCATCCTTTTTCCTTTAATCAAATTATTAAAGTAATTTTTAATTAATACTCTATCTTCCTAAATATAAGACTAAGTTAAAAATTTATTTTCATTCAAAATTTTAATTTATTTTATCTTCTCTCATATAATATTTTTTCACGTTATGCTCTATAATTTTATTGATTTACTCTTTTTTTTTATCCTCTATATTTAATATCCTCTTTATAATAAGAATGCTTTAGAAAAAGTGACATAATTTTTTAATAATAATAATATTAATAGTAACAAATAATCAACTTAATTAATTTATATTTTTTAGTTTTTATAAATTACTCTATATCCTTAAGATATGACATAATTAGAGAGTTAATATTAATACTAAATATAAGATATATTTTTTATATTTATTATTTTTTTAAATTGTTCTTAATAATATTTTGTCAACAATAATCAAATAAGAGATAGAGATAAAAAAGATAATTAAAATATTTAAAAAATATATCATATTAACTAATTTAATTAATTATATATTAAGAATCGGCATAATAGCTAATTAAATTTTATATTTAGCCATATGAGAGGCGAGTAATATACCAAAACCAGTAAACCACTCATTGGAAAGGGCAGTTCGGTAGGTCTCAACTCTCAACTCTTAACAACCAACTCATGTTACTAGGTCCCCCTATCGTGGTTGCTGCCTTTTATTTTAAAATTTAGACTTTAAAATTAGTAATAGATTATTATGTCAAAAATATTTAAATTTGACATTATCTTTTCAAGACTCTGGAATTTAAAATATAAAATTATAACATTTTGCATGGATAGTATATTTTTTTAATTTAAAATAAAAGAGGCATACGACGTTGTCTTTAACTTGTGAGGTTAGTAATTGTTATATTATAGGGTTCAAAATTCAAGGGGAAACATGAAACGCATTGATAATGGAACTTGGGGGTATTTCTGGCACTCCACGTTCATGGATTGCTTTTATCTTTCTTTGTTTTTTCTTCCCGAATAGGAAATTGATTAATTCCTTAATTTTACATGTGATATTTTCTTTGGACAATAATCTGCCACATGGGGAACCAACGTTAACAACTCCCTCTTTAGATAATCTAAATGATTAAAAAAAATATGCTTTATTAAAGGGAAAAGTAATATATAATATTCTGATTTTATTTTTCATATGCGATTAATATTTTAATTTTATTTATAGTATAAGTTTACCTATAATTTTTTTAATTTAGTACAATTTTACTTATAATCTTTTTAATTTAATATAATTTTTGATATTTAATAAATAAAATTATGGATAAAATTATATCAAATTAAAAAAATTATAAATAAAATTGTATCATAAATAATATTAAAATATTAATTGCATAAGAAAAATAAAATAAAGATATTAAATACTATTTATCTTTTATTAAATTGTGACAACTAGGGGTTTTTTAAGCCTTTAATTGCAGGCATGGAACTTTCCATTGTTTTTTATATTATATTAAATATATTTTCTAATGCCCTCTATCATCTTGCATGATTTTTGACAGCTACGCAAGTTGTTTTTCTTTTGGGTCTATTCGCAAGTTGTTACTCCCTTCAATTTTAAATCTAAAAATTGTGTAACCAAAAAATAAATCTAAAAATTAGATAATTAATTTATAAATATTAAAAAAAATTAGTTGAATTAGTTATTTGTATAAGATATATGTTAATTTTTATAAGATATCTCATTTAATAATTTGTAATGTGCAATGAAAATTATCTCATATAAAAACTCTTTTTAATATGTATAATTTATAAAAATAATTTAAAAAAACTATAAATACGAATGACAGAATGACAAAGTGAGTATACGAAAAAAATATTTAAATTCTTTTTGAACTGAAAATAAATATTTTAGTAAGTTCTTACATTTAGGATATTACCGGTTCAATTGTTTTGGTTCCAAATCAACTATTCCTCATCTATTTTGATTATCACATTTATTTTTTTATTTTCATTTATATGCCATTTTAAAATTTAGAACAATTTTAATTAATTTTTAATTATGTCATTATCTATTTTAAATATATCAACTGCATTTGCTAAGTTTTTATTTTTTTAGTAACTTGATTAGTTTAGTACAGTTTTTAATCAATTTGATTCCATTTGTATACGTAATAGATCATACTAATTAATGAGTACTCCTGTGAAAAATATCTTCTTATTTTTAATAATTATATATAAAGAATATTTACTTTTTAAATAAAAACCAAAATTCTTATTATTTAAATCACTTTTTTCATAAATATGTTTTTTACTAGTTTAGTAGGTTCCTTATTTAAATTTTGCGGCCAAAATTTTGAAATGAAAACAAACCATTATAATTGAAATTAGTTTAAGACGGTTCTTTTTATCTGATTTGGTTCGGTTCAGTTTAATTGGTTCACTGTGTCAAAGTATGAAATTCACAATCTAATTTTATATTTAAAGAAAAAAATAACATTACATTAATTCGATGAACTTTTTCACAGCGTTCATTACTTATTATTTTTATAAATAATTCATATTGTTTGTTCTTTAAGTGTCCATCAACCCCGTAAAGCAAAAAAATATGGAATTTAATTTGAAAATGCCAATAATGAAACAGATTTATGATGTGCACTTTAATTTTGAATTGATTATGCCATTCGGGAGATTCTTTTGATTGCATCAGTGGAATGATGCCAACTATATCTTAATACACTTTGACTTAGGCTTGGCCTTACTAGTTCAACCATAAAACAAAGCATAACATAATGCAATTTGGTTTATTCAAATCAAAATATGATACTCCTCTTCTGCTACTTAATATAAAATATATTTAATTAATTTAATTAATTAAATTAAAAAAAATAGTTAAATTAATTAATATAGTATAATTTTTTAAAATATTTTAACTATCTCCCTCAATTTTCTTATTTTTTCACTTACTTAATTATTGTTGAAAGAATATCGAGGGAGATAATTTAAAATAAATAAATATAAGAAATATGTCTTATATTTAAGATTAAAAATAAATTTTTAATTATATTGTATATTAAAGATTAAAGGAATATATATGGGGGAAAAAAGTTTAGTTTATTTTACATTATTTTCCTCTGCCCACCCTCAGCTCCTTTCTGATGGAACTCATCACGAGAGAGCTTTTTCCGGATGATGCTTTAATGGTCTTATTTTATGTTTGGTTGTTATAACTTGACCTCAGATAAAATGATCTAAATCTTATTAAATTATAAGGACCAATAATTTTTCACCAAAAAAAACTTAAAGGAATAAAATCTATAATTTAAAATTATAGAGACTAGAGTCAAAATAAAACAAAATATAAAGACTATACATTATATTAACTCTTAGAAAAAGAAATAAATACTAATTTCCCTCTTAAATATGAAGAATCCTAAAATAAAATTTATCATTTTGCTTTTTAAATTTATATTTTTTTTATTAAATTATTCCTATTAAAGAAGTTATTCTAATGAAAATGATTTAAGGGATATTATAGAAAAATCAATACATATTTTTATAAATAATTAACTTAAATTAATTTTCTTAATTTTTTATAAATTAATCATCTATCTCTTTTTTAGGGTAAAGATGCATCTAACGCTCCGAACTAATTTTAAAGTATAATAAATACTCTAAACTAATTTTAGAAATATAATCAACATCTTAAAATATTTAAATTGGTCTAATTTTATCTTTTCACTAATAGAAATACAAAATCCCATCTAATTCATGAGGATAAACTTTATAGTTAGATACATCATTATTTGAAAGGCCATATGTGTAAATATTGTTTAAAAAAATACCAAATAAGCGCTTTGAAATTTCTCAATCTTTAAATATGAGTTATCTACGATATCAATTTTAGGGTTTATTCGATGCAATTTTTTTAAAAAATATAATACATGTGTCCTTATAAATAATGATGTATCGAAATAAAAAAATCTTATATGACATGTATCATATGGAAGTTTGTGTTTTGGTAGTGGATGTGCAAAATTGTATCAATTTAAATATTTTAGGATGCTAATTGTACCTCCAAAATTAATTCAGGGTATTGATTGTACCTTTAAATATTTTAGGATTCTTATTGTATTTCTAAAATTAGTTCAGAGTGTTGAATCCCCCTTTACCATTTTTTTTATAATATTAACATAATCCTATTACTAAGTATCATAGTTTTGAGGTTTATGACTGCCCATTCCAATATAGATATCTCTTCTAAGAATCAAATTTAAAATTTAAAGAGATCTAGCGGGGTTTTATACCGCTATAGATATCTCTTATATTTAAAATAAGAGAGACTAATTGTTTTTAGTCCACACATGTGTGTCCACGGTTCTTTTTGGGCTTGAAAGCAAATGTGGACACTGGCTTTTGGATGTCCACAGAGTCGAAACAAATCCATGCAATCATTGGGCTTTAACTTAAGCCCAATTTGGTAAAAGAAAAACAAAAGTTAAGCCCAACTAAGACAGTCTCTCAATGTATAATATTTAAATTAATATTGAATGGCGTATCTGAGGAAATCCAAGCGTATCTGAGAAATTAATATTGAATGATGTAAAAAAAAAAAATTGAATGAATATTTCTGTCACTTAACGTTCATGGATTCCTGTTGTCTTTCTTCCTTTTTTTACCAATAGGCAATTGACTAATCCCTTAATTTTCCATGTGATTTTCTGGGACAGTAATCTACCCCATGGGAAACCAACGTTAACAACCCCCTCATAGGTAATTGATATGATAAAAAAAACCATGCTATATTAAATTGTAACAACTAGGGATTGTTTTATGCTAGACATCATAGAATTTCTGTTGACTTTACACTTAACCCTGGTAAAGGATGAGAAACTGCTTTTTTTCCTTCCAATGTCTCCTGATGTATTTGATCTTTTCTTGAGTTGCGATGCCAATGTGTTTAGAATGCTTCCTTTGTCTTGTTTATAAAGTGTTAATTAGTTAGTCTCCCAAATCATCCTCAATAAATCTAACATTGTCAACACAATTAACTTCTGTAAATCTAAGCATTGAAATAATAATCTTGAAATGCTTCTTGATTTGTACCTGTTAGGATGTTTTGATAGCCACGATATAATTTTGAGTATGATTCAATATGGTTTATTATAGTTATATTGCAAGATGAATATTCTGCTCGGTGTAATTTTGTCACATTTGCAGGCTGACTTATTAACATAACTGTTGGAGCTGCTGCTTCGTGTACGCTTCTACAATGGAGAGAACCAGACATCCCTAATTAAGTGTGGAGAAGGAAGGACTTCTGCTTGTAGAGAAGATTCTTCATGCACAGAATTGTGTGAAGACTTTCGAACAGTCTCTCTGAACAATGTGTGAGAACCTAAAGAAGGCAATACTAGTCCCAACGGCATTGATCAAGTGCTGCAACAATGGGTTTGTTTCTATCTCTTTTCAAGAGCTTTAAATAAATTGTTTTAGTTTTGTTGCTTAGTTCTTTCTTTTAAATGAAGAGAGCTGCTCCCAATAAACTTAGAGGATTTTATTTCAAAACAACCACCAGAGATGGAAGGAGACAAGAGTTTATGGCTAGAAGTTCTGGAGAAAGTGCTAAATGCGATGGAACGTTAGCTCAAGATAAGATTGACAGAACTTTAAATTAGAGAATGGGAGCTAGAGATACGGGATAAAGAACCAAAGGCGAGGGAGGATTTATTGCCGCATGATTTAATGGAAGAAGAATGACACCTTGAAGATCAAATGAGGATGCTATAGAAACAGAGATGATAAGAAAGAACATGCTTACGCCAGAACTATAATATGCTTTCTGTCACCATTTTAAAGTGATATTGCCCCTAGCTATATTTGATTCTGTACCTTCTTCTATTTCAGTGATACTACCCCTTGGTTTTGGCAATCCCTCATGGGTATAAATTAAGATAATTTTGCATTAGAGTTCTAGACTTGTTCATCTCTCGCTATAACACAATATGTAAGACTGGCATCCCTCTAATACCCACTCAACTAGTAGTATTAGACATTGATTTTTTGTGTGTTCCGTTTAATTTGATTATCTTTTAGAATAATGTTTCATTTGGTTTTGATAAACTAGGGAATAATTTAAATCTTTAATTTGATTATATTTATATTTTGAATTAAGAAAAAAAGAAAAAGAAAAATGCACCTTTGTTAAATGGGCCCAAAGTTGGCGGACTGGGCCTTAAAATGATGCTAATTTGCTATGTGTGGTTTAAACGGGCCTTCTCATTTAGGCCCTGGGTCTTCAAGGGTCAGGCTGGCAAAATTTAATTGCATCCACAAATTTTAATTTAATTTTAATCTAAGGTGGTGCAGTAAAATTTCATAATCTTTTGGGGGCAAATAGAAGTTAATTTGCTATAGTGAGCTTGCAGTGAAATTTTTCCATAATTTATTGATCTTTTTTTAACCCAAAAAAAATATATGCCACTTGGCAGGTAAACGTGATAGAGATTAGAAAAGATGCTGTGCATAGGGTAGGGGTGTCAATGCGCATTCTCAGTCATTGTTTTTGAAACTTGATCTAACAGGGTGGAAGAGCTTCATTCAAGAATGCATTGACCTAATACTAATCTAAATCTGGATAATATGCAAGACAGAAAATTTGTTTCCTATATATTTATAGTGTAAGAGAATAATTCATATTTTATTATACCAGGAAAAAAGTCTGTGACTTGGAATCCTTTGGATACTGAGTCGATCCAAATGAGAAAATATAGGAAGAAACTCAGTCGAGTGATTATATTGGGAAAAAAACACTTACTGGGGCTGAGGATTTACCAGGAATATGAGGGCCCTACATTTGATTAAAGTAAAATTTAGAATGGACATGAAACACATGATCTACGTGCTAGTATATTACAAGAGTACTACCACAATTGTTCCATTTTTTGATTTAATTAAAGTGTCTCCAAGCCACTTTAGAATTATAACTAATCTACTTATCGTCTGTGAGTTCAACTAATGAAGGGGTGAGACATACGACTATTTATAGCGTATTAGAATCTTGGGGAGTACCACTTTGTTATGGTTTCAGTCGCGATACTTAGGAGTACATTTTAGTTTCTAAGTGCCTAGGTTTACACCTAAAGGTAATAGACGGCTCGCCCTGCCTGACATTGGTATCGCATATGAGGAAGAGAGATTTCACCCTGCCCTTGGATCATGAGTGAGCCCAATCCCTTTCCAAATTTTTTTTTATAAAAAGAAAGAATTGAAACTAATCTCTTTCAAAATTTAGTACTTAAAGGATTCTCACTTCTCTTAATAAATATATTTTTTAGTATTTAAATTTATATTTTTCTCCTTATATAAGTAACACGGTTTACCACTTCAAATATTATTCCATTTTAATTTTTAGGAACGCTCGTAGACTTAATATTCAATTGTAGTCATTTAACAATCTACCTCCTGATGGTTGGAGGTCAGCCAAATTTGGTAGACATGGTTCGTATATATATTCTTCCTCATATATTTATCTATGATTTGATCATCACCTTCTATTAAAAATAAGAAAAGGTAAAAATATACTCATACACGCTTTTCACAGCTTTTGCGAGTCCTAAATCTGGGAGAAAGAAGCATGACAAACAGTGGAAGGGACATCCAAGTAACAGTAAGTATAAGGAGTCTAAAACTTTGCAATTACACTACTACTTTGCGTAACAAAACTTGATTCTGTTTCCCCAACAAAACGAGGATGTTTCTCCCTGCAGCGTGATTATATATCTTCACAACGAGACAACCGCCCCATGAGCCTCATGCTGATGTGTTATCCTGTTAGGTTGGCTAAAGAAGAATTAGTGGGAAACACATTAAGGAGCCTGACGACAACATTATATTCTACGCATTAGTTGATGTTCGCTTTGAAGTCATCGTTGCTTAGTTTGATAAAAGTCATCATGCCATGTGACATAAAATAAAAGTTAGGCTTTTTGCTTTCAGTGAAGTCTCTTGTTTGTTTCGTTCACTTCATTGCACTCACAATTAATAGTAATACAAGCAGTCATCAGTACCAAAATACTCCAATTGAATACAAGCAGTCAGAATGAATACTTACACCTTTAATGAGTTCCTACCATATGAGAAACAATAAAAGCATAAATCTTTCTTTGTCAGGAAATGGTGTCCTTATGGTATATTAGAGTTCATTTAATGCTTCTAACTCTGACCAGATTGTAGACATCACCCAGATTTATAACCAAACTCATTTCAAAAGCATTAATTAATTTACCTTGGCAAAGTTGATAGCAATTTTTTCCATGGCTGGAGTAACCTTGTAGTAATGTCTCACATAGTCCTCCACAACCACCTTCCTGTAGGTTCCTTCCTCTGCAGCCAAAGGCTCAATTAGGGTTCTTGGTGGTGGGCTATAGAACAAAGCAATGGACCCTCGTTCTACATCCCTATGGGTAATAGCCCTATGCCAAGTGCTATGGACAATCCCATTGCTCATGATCTCAAGCAAGTCTCCAATGACCACTAGCAACTGGTCTTGTGGCCATGAGACAGTGAGCCAGGTCTGGTCCTTATTGAGGACTTGGAGGCCTTGGCTGGAGCCGAATTGAGTTAGGATTGTGAGGGCACTGAGGTCAGAGTGCTGGTTAAGACCAATGGCTAGGTCTGGTCTAGGGCATGGTGGATAGTAGTTCACTCTCACCTTGATCTCACTGTCTTTGGGATCAAAGTACTTGAGGAAAACATCATGGCTTTCAATAGACAAAGCCTCTGCCAAAGCCACAAGCAACAAGTCCATTACACTTCTTGCTTCTCTGACATATCTTTCCATTGCTTCCCTGTAATGAACAGAATACTGAAGACATTAGTGTATAGTCAAACAAGATTCCTTTTCATGGGCTAGCTGGGAGTAAATTAAATTGGGATTATACTTCACCGGTACTTAATATAAAATTTAATTAGAGTTAATTTTAGTGACCTATTCCTTATATTTATCAATTTTTATCTCAAATTACTTTTATTTTATTGATACTCTCTAAATAAATAATCAAGTAAGAGGGGGAAGTGGGGAAGTTAAAGAAGATGATTATTATATTTTAAAAAAATATGTCATATTAATTAATTTCTATAATCTAATCAAATTAGTTAAATATATCTTATATTAAATATAGGAAAAATAGTTCAATAGAACAAACAGCTATATCAAATTATCCCTTCTTTGGAAAGATTCATTTTCAGAGTCCAAACCATGAAATTAGAGGAGGTACCTGAAATTGGTTGGTTTAAGGGGCCAGACACGCAGTCCTCCATCATCCACAACAGGAGGAACTGCCCGAAAAGTCAATCGATCGATCCAATCCAAAGACTGATCTTCAGACCTAACAAAATTTCTTCCATATCCCATATTATCTATGTCACCATAAGTTCCTACACAAGCTTTCTTCTCTGGAAAAGGCAAGTCAAAGAAGCTCCTCACCACATCCCTAGCACCATCCAAAACTTCCAAGGGAACCCCATGATCCACAATCAAAAACACACCTAAACCCCTCGCAGCATCGGCTAACTTGGCTAGCTCCTCTGCTCGAACCATGGAATCAGACCCTTCCTTCAATGTGGCTAAGTTGACTGAGGGGATTTCCTCGAACACATGGTGGGCAAATGTGGTTGAGTCTGGCCTCTTGAACCTATCAGGCAAGTGTTTGAGTCCTTGGCGAGCTAGTTCTTGAACCACAGGGACCTTCACCGTTCTAAGCCTCCCTTTGTCATCTAAGAAACTGGTTTGGTGGTGGTAGCATGAGTTTTCGTTATCTGTCTCCATGTTCATAATCATTCAGCTTCAGATTCTTCTTAAAAATCGTGACGGTGAATTTGTGATCTAGACATGGAGCTAAATTCTCTCTGTTGTGTTTACTCTTCCTCTCTCACTGTTTAGCATCTAACTTGACCGGAAGCAACAAGCTTCCTAGCGATCTTAGAAGCTCAATCACCTTTCGAAACCAAAGCTTTCCAGAGTCTTAGTAATACTTAAAAAGGAGAATCCCTCACCCAACAAGCCTTGCCTCATTCGCACTTCCACGGACAAACATGAGTGGATAAGGTTTTTTATGATCGTGCCACGTCAGCTGTCGTTGGGCTTTGTCTGCGATTAATAATTTGCTTCAAGGGTGAAGGAAATTAATATATTTGGGAGTGTCACGTGTGTGAGGGAATTAATTGCGTAATTCGCTTATAATGGTGCTCTCTGTTTTAATCACACCCTGCCGAGTTCCGATCATGCTTATAAGGAGTGCCACGTGTGTGAGGAAATTAATAGTAATTAGCTTTAAGGGGGGAAGGAATTAATAAATTTAGCCATAGGCATACGTGGCAACCATATGATTGATTTCGAAAAACTAAGGACGCCAATACAAGCAATAATTTATGGGCTAATTTCACTGCCCTCCAATATAACAAATTAACTTCCCCTTGTCCTTACAAGTTCTAAAATTTCCCTGCACCTTGGATTAAAATTAAATTAAATTTTATAGGTAAAGATATATTGGTGATTTTATATGAATTTACAACAGTACATATAAATCTTCAGTAAACATAAGTAAATTTACAATTATAATTAGGGAATTAACAACAATATATAAACGAATTAATAACTCTCATTATCTATATTCCTAACACATATTCCCTTATATAATTGTAAATTTGTTTATTATAGTTATAAATTAAATTAAAAATATAAAAAATAGGAGTTATTAGTTTATTATAAATTTATTAATTGTAGTCGTAAATTAATAGATATCTTTCCATTGCTTTCCGGTAATGAACCGAATGGGGAAAGACGTTAGTATATAGTCAAACAAGATTCCTTTTCATGGCAGTAAATTGGGAATATAGTTCAGTAGAACACAAACAGCTATATCAAATTATCCCTTCTTTGGAAAATAGGAACATTTTTTGCACACTAATGTATAGACATTTTATGTATAATCATTTTTAATACTGTAAATTAAAAAAAAAATAACACTATTTTTTGCCTATTAGAGTATTAAATCTTTAAAAAAATAGTAAAAAATTAAAAACAACACTATTTTTTATATATAAGATATCAAAATTCAACTCATTTTATTAGAATCTAATAATAAAAAGAAATAAAAAAAAAACGTTTAGAAAGTTGGGAAAATTTTAGGGCCAGCAGACGTCCCTGATCCAATATTTAAAGGTTACCAAAAATGACAACAAAGGACCGCAAAAATAATTAGATGAGGATCTTCTTCGTTCAAGAAAAGATTTTAAATGGATGCAGAGAATACGCAGAAGCTATACGAATTAAAGAAATAACGATTATAACCAAGTTTGCCTTTAGACAATATATAATACACTATTCTTCTATCTTAACAGTAAAAATTAGTTAAAATTTTATTTTAATCATAAATATAATAATTTAATCTAATTTAGTTATCATATTTATCAAAAAATTTTAAAACCAATTTAGTTAATTATAAAATAATATATAATATAATATTACATATTAATATTTAAAAAAATCATGTCACTTATATTATGATTAAATAATTTGTTTAGTTTTATTAATTTTTTTAAATTAGATAAACAATTTTTACATCAAGGACTGGAGGAGTGTGAAATAACATCGAAATTATTCGATTTCCTTTACTCTGTATTTTTTTATATTATTTATTTGATATTATGACTCAAAAAAATATACCAGAATTTTATATTGCTAAATTAATTTAATGTTAATATCCTTTACTCTATATTAATATTTTTTTATAACACAGACTTTAAAAATCTTAGATGAGAAGGCAAGTTAATAAATCATAATTGAGGACTCTTGCGATATGTTTAGTATGATAGAAGAGTTTTTAATAGAAGTAAAAATAGAAATAGGAATGAAAGTAGAAATAGAATTAGACTAAAAATATGTTTTAAAAATTTATTTAGTATATTAAAAATAAGTATAAAATTGATATATATTTTTATAATTTAGGGTAAAATTATTTAAAATATTTTTTTATAACTTAAGAATAGTTAAAATTATCAAAAATTTAATAACTTAAAATAAAATAATCCAAAATATTTTACTTTCACTTCTCTTATTTCATTTCCTATGATTCTGAGCCATTGTTTGTGTCCGCTGCTCTTGTTAAGTGTACTTTTTGGCCTTTTTAGTAATATTATTAATACAAAAATCATAAAAAGCATATATTAATTAGAGTGAGGAAATATTTTTGAAGTTGCATAATTTTTGAAAATTTACTCTCATCCTAACAAATTTTATCTTTTTTTCACTCCACAATATGAATATAATCAAGGTGCTCGATATAGTGAAAATCAATGTTGTTGCTGAGAGTCTCTTTTTTTTTTTCAATGGATATTAATGCAATACCACAAATTTATGAGAGCAAATTAGTCAGAAAAATTAGGTCCCCGGAGAAAATCTCAATTTCGAGGGAACCAAGTCCCCTCCAAAATTTCTCAACTAAATGAAGGGAGGGGAATACTTTTCCTCCTCCGATCCCCACAATACCCTCCAACCAAATATAGAGAAAATGAGAGTTTAGTCAGGTTTTAAGTCATTTGTCATTATATTTTGGATGACACTAATTAAAGACTTATAAAGAATCGGAGGGACAGACCTCAACGTCAAAGAAAAAGCCTTAAAAAACTGAAAGAGATGGAAATTAAAGCAAGACATTTTGCTTCCTTATTGGAGGATGCCATCATTATTCTGGCTTTCCCTTTACTTTACGTTTTGTCTTCTGTAAAATTTTGCCTCTGAGCCCTTTACAATGCTCCGTAATTACGCTTGCGAAATTGCCGGCTTTGATTATCCTTTTTAAATTTAAAATATAAATAATTTTTATTTCTCTAAATATGCAAATAATTTATATTTTTTTGTAAGTGTAACATCGTTTATTACTTTAACTAATTTGATTGATGACTATCTATGCTTTTTTATATATTTATATTAATTATAGATTATTGTATTCTCATTTGTATTAAAAAAATCAAGATTTAAAAACAGGAAATTGGTACCGTATTGTTTGAACAGGAATTTCTCTACTTTGATATGGTATGTAATAGCCTGCATCATAAACAAATCCATCCACATTTAAAAGGAGTAATTAAAGAGGTTGATCCGAATAGTAAGCGGTTCGGTATTACTTAAACGAGGTCTCGAGTTCGAATCTTGGCGTATGTAAAAAATTCTTGTTAAGAGACTCACCTACCATAGCCAGGTATACGACGTGGGTCGGATCTGGATGTAGTCAGGGTAAAATTTCGGTGAACCAAGTGAGTAAAAATAAAAAATAAAAAGAAGAATTAGTGGATGAGTTAATGACAACAAAAGTAAGAATCTGAATAATAGACAAGACAAAACATAAGTTCCTTATAAGAAACCAAGTCACTATATTTGCATACAATATTATGAGTGGAATATTATTATAACGAAGACATCAGGAAAATGTTTGTGAGTCCGAATATTTATTTATTTATTTGGTGGGGTGAAATTTTCAATGTGTTATAGTAGATACTTATTTATTTATTTGTTTATCAGGAAAAGTTTCTGAATTAATGAATATAGAAAGCATGGCATTTTATTAATCCCTAACATGTGCATGTGTAGGAAGTTTCTGGTATGGTATAGCGAGTCCCTGAAATTATGGATATGGGGCATGTTCTCCATCTTTAATTGAGAAGGGGATGGGAGGGCCCCATATTTGGTTAAAACTTGAAACAAAATTGAGAAACGGTGCTCCCTGCTCCCATTCTTATAAGCAACAACTATAATTTTAATATGGTTTAAAATATTAGTTAAAATTTAAAAATAATAAATATATAAGATGTGTATTTATTTTTTTAATTATACTATTATTTATAAAAAAATGCATAGAAGATAATAATTAAGTTAAAATTTATTGTAAAGAGATAATTCGTGTGGAATTTTAATAAGGTAAAAATAGAAATATTAGTTTAAATTTTTAGATAAAATAATTTATTGCCTGTATTTAGGATCACTTTTATTTTATAAATTGTTTTTTATAAAAAAAAAAGAGATAGGAGGGAGTATAAGGTACTTATAACCCCTTGTAAAAAAAATTGAGAAGGAGGAGTTAAGTTATTAATTTAGTCGAATTTCAAATTGACTTGTCCTCCTTTGGTATCATCCATAAGGTACAAAGAGAAGATAAGTCATATCATCAATTTTTTTTTTTTTATGTGAATGTACGAGGACAATTTTATCATTCATGCATACTTCGTTCTCACAGGGTATGTCACTCTGTTCTTATATATAAATTATTTATACTTTATTATTAAATATTAAATAATATATTAAATTGATAAATTTATTATATTTTTCTTTATTAAAGAAAGAGTATTAAAAAAATATTATTAATTACCCTATAAATTTTTTAATTTCAATTCGAATGAAATTGAAAAAAAAATAGTAATTAATTACTCTACAAATAACTTATGTTTATGATCAAACTTTCTCTTATAGGTGTCTAACATATAAGAATATAATGGTAGTGTGTATTAAATAGAGAGAAAGTTAGAAAGTTATTATTCCTCTGATCTATTTATTAAGCATAGAGAGAAATTTTTTTTTAGTTTTATTTATAAATTACATCATTAAATTTTTTTTATGAATATACAATTTTACCTTTCTCTATTACTTATTTAATATTTAATATAAGACATATTTAACTAATTTGATTAGGTTAAGAAAGTTAGTTAAATTAGTTAATATAATATGATTTTTCTATAACACCTTAACTATCTTCTTAATTTTCTTATTTTCTCTCTTACTTGATTATTATTGAGGTAGTACCTATAGGGGTAATTTATAAAAAATAGATAAATATAAAAAAGTATATTATATTTATGATCATATTAATTCTCTAATTAAATCTTATATTAATTATTGGGAGGACTATTATGTATAATTAACCCCTTAGAACTTTTATTATTTTACTGAAGGTCTCTTGCCGTGTTAGCATCATCTCCGTTATCCCAATAAATTAAGAATCAACACATGGCATCTTACCTGAAATATATAATATTTATATTAAACAAAGTTGGGGCTCTTCCTAATAAATCCTCAAATAAGTTCCCTAACAATTCCACCATATTTTTTAAATGTGTTAGAACAAAATTTGGCCTTTTTTGGTTCGAAGAGATGGACAAATATTTATTAGAACGGTATTGCTTCAAAAGAAGAAGCTTTTGACTTTTGAGACCATCCAGGAGCGGTCAAAAAGTAAAAAATAGAACAATTTTATAACGACAAAGGAGCTAAAAGAAAAAGAAAAAGAATAAAACCACAGAGGTAACAAATAAAAAAGAATTAAAAAAAATCATGATGAAATCTTGAAAGCTGCATTCCCATTTTAAATAGATAAATAAAAAAAATTAAAACTAGAAAGATACGAGTAAAAACATTAGTAACATGAAGCAGGTTGACAATATTTTCTAAGACGGCATTTGACTTTTGCCTCGAGAATATCCGGGATTTGAATGGAAGTTCTATGGATGCCCCGCAATTGAAACTGATCTCTCACTTACCAAGAAACTGATCTCTTTGCCTGTCTGATTATTGATAATGAATTACTTGATAATAAATATAATTAACATTTTGCACATTACTATAAATGAATTCATCCCCACTTGCATTTTTTGTGATGCTGACAAATGTGTTTTCTTCCTATAGGGTGGTTTTTGGACCACAAAATAAGGAGTTACGTTTAAGAAAAATTTCTAATCACAACACAACTTTGCGTAAGAGAACTTAATTCTCTTTTCCCCAAAAACATGGATCTTCCGTAACCATTGCCACACAAGCCCCATATTTTATTTGAATTAGTGTATAAAAATATACATTAAATCCTAATCGTTAAAAACTAATATTTTTAAAAGTAGAGATAATTACTAAAACGGGTTTTATCTCTATAAAAAAGTATGTGTTTAGATAAAATTTAAAAAATAAATTATAAAAAAATAAATTTTTGGA
This sequence comes from Leucaena leucocephala, assembly GCA_037074615.1. Taxonomy (NCBI): domain Eukaryota; kingdom Viridiplantae; phylum Streptophyta; class Magnoliopsida; order Fabales; family Fabaceae; genus Leucaena; species Leucaena leucocephala. The sequence continues at coordinate 2,903,952 of CM073537.1, forward strand.
CAGCTTATGAAAAAAATAATTCTGAATAAATAAGTATTTGGATATTTATGTTTAGAATAATTTTTTATATTAGTAAATTATAAAAAAATGTATGATTTGATTAAAAGTAAGAGAGAGGGTAGAGAGGAGAGAGAAGAGAAAGGGTAAAGAAGAGAGATAAAAGATGGTAGAGAAGAGAGATGAGAGAGAGAGTAAAAAAGAGAGATGAGATAGGAGAGAGGGTATAAGAAAAAGTAGGAGTAATATAGTAATTAGATAGTCCATAAATTCTTTTACTGTTCCAAAAACTAATTTAAGTAGTTTATTCAAAATTATAGTTTTAAACTATGGATTAACCCAAAAATATTTATAGATAAATATAGCTGTTTGTTTTAAAAAAAATTTAAACTAAAATTTTATCTAAAAGAGTTTATAAAACTATGATTTTACCCCAAACTAAACATGCCCAAAATCTTTTCTATATATATTGTTGCCAACTGAAATATATTATATCATATTTAAAAAATTTAGTTATTATATTAAATTTTTTACCCCAAACTAAACATGCCCAAAATTTTTTCTATATATATTGTTGCCAACTGAAATATATTATATTATATTTAAAAAATTTAGTTATTATATTAAATTTTGATAATAATAATAATAATAATATTATCATATTCCTGAAACTAATTATTTTATGGATGGGGACACTAGGACAAGAGAGAGAATCTTCATATACAATGGAGAAACTTCTTACCAATCGAGAAAGGTCGTTAACGTTAATCGAGGTTCGGTTCGAACTCATCGTTTTATAACTTTGATAAGATGTTTATGTTGATGTGACATGAAACGAAACCCTCGTCGGTGTCTAAAAGCAGAAGAAAAAAGATGAGTGAGGTTTTTGCTCTCCGTAACGTGACTTGAATGCTTTGTTCACTTCATTTCTTGCTTGCTTCTTCTTCAATCTTTCTTCTTCCTTCCTTCCTTCTTCAAGTTTGTTTCTCTGATAGGAAAAGGTTAAATGTTGCTTTTCTTAGTTGTTGACGGATTCGAATCAAAATAAAATAGAAAATTCCTAAGCTCCCATGTGAGAGAGAGTCATCACAGAGAGACGCTGTTTTTTTTCTCCTCTGCTCTGCTTTTTCCGGTGAATATTTTTGGCGGCACAGTTCAAAGCTCAAGATGATACAAGTTTCTTCATCTTTAATTCACACTCGCTGCAGATTCTACCCACTTTCTATCGGATCATCTGCTTCGAATCGATCTGTTTATGCTCGTGTCCAACGCAAGGCGATCACTCTCAAGTTCAGTCCAATTCGCTCTCTGCGATCAGAGCCTTGTACCAATTCTACTCCAATTATTGCTTCTTCGAGCTCACCTTTCATAAACGGTTCGTTGTCTCATGGAAATTTTCTCGTTTTTCAAAGAAAAGGTCTCATATCACTTCGTAGCAACAGGAAGATGATGAAGAAGAAATCTCTCACTGTCTGCTCGGCGTTTGAGAAATTTACTGAAAGAGCCATAAAAGCTATTTTGTTTTCCCAAAGAGAAGCTCAAGCTCTTGGCAAAGAGGTGGTTCTGACACAGCATCTTTTACTGGGATTAATAGCAGAGGAAGAGAATTCTCCTGATGGGTTTCTTGCTTCTGGTGTCACCATTGATAAAGCTCGAGAAGCAGTTCAAAACACCTGGACTCTGAAAATTTCTAGCTCTGCTGCTACTACTACTACAGTGGCCAATGATGGGGAAGGTGATGATAAAAAAGATGTTCCTTACCACCATGTCCCCTTTTCCATTGGCGTGAAGCGAGTGTTTGAGGCAGCCACTGAATATTCCAAGCTTCTGGGTTATAATTTTATTGGCCCCGAGCACTTATTCCTTGCTCTGTTCAAACTTGATGATAAAAACGCTGCCCTAGTTCTCAAGAGGTACTTCATCATGTCTCTCTCTATATATTGTTTGGAATTTCATATATTCTTCTCTACTCACAAACAAATTGATTGCACATACTTGTATTCTTTGTCTAATTTTATTGTTAAAACGTGATCCAAATGTTTCTCAGTTATGCTTTTAGATTTCTGTTTGGTGTTCAAAAAATGATGCCTCTAGTTGGATCTGATAAGAGTTCTAAATTCTTTCCAAAAGCTAATTCTGGAATCGAATCAGAAAGATATCTCAACCAAAAAAAAAAAAAAAGGGCTAAGGTTTCCTACCTAAATCAATGTTTTTTTTTTGGTTCAATGTTACGGTAGATGTTAATTTTTTAACCGTTAAGGTGATTTTGATCATTTTTCAACGCTTTAGAACAATGTTGAACCCAAAACTTTTGGGGGGACGTAGGTATGTATGTTGGACCCACTAGCCCAAGACTGGATGGTATTTTGCTGAGTTGGCCAAAGATGAAGAAAGAGAAAGTAATACTTAGAGAGAGAGAGAGAGTCTCTGGTCTGTCACATGCCAGGGGTACATTAATCTTGTTTTCATTTTCCTGCCTACTGAAATAAATTATGCCATATGCTGTTCTCCTGTTTTCTATTTACTGTGGTGGACAGAGCCTCAGGGTTATAGTAGCAGCAGCGTTTTTTATAGGAGCGATCAGTTTTTATTTAGGGTTCTATCAGTGCATTCATTTCTTGCAGTGAAAAATGTCAACGTGGTAGTGCTTAAGATAATCTCAGGCTGTTATTTTGATCTTTTTTTTTTTTTTTTCAGTTTGGATGTAAATCCACACCACTTGGTATCTATAGCATTCTCCAGACTACAAAAGGAACTTGACAGAGATGGACGAGATCCTAATATGTTATCCAAAGGGATGCGTGATAAGTCTGTTTCAAGAAGGGGCACTGCCTCCTCAGGAATCCCTGACACATCCAAAGGTAAGAAACATTCTCTTTTAATTTTGCCAAATTTGGCTACTTTTTATACTTGAGGGCAGACAAGTAACCAAACGTTCAAACTCTGTTTGTCAGATCAAAGTCCTCTATCACAATTCTGTGTGGATCTCACTGCTGGTGCGAGTGAAGGACTGATTGATCCTGTTATTGGCCGGGAATTCGAGGTCCAGCGAATTGTGCAGATTTTAGCTAGAAAAACCAAAAGCAATCCCATTCTTCTCGGTGAAGCTGGTGTTGGAAAAACAGCTATTGCTGAGGGTTTGGCGATTCGAATTGCTCGCGCAGATGTTCCTTTTTTCCTTTTGGTGTGTTTCTCCACAAGTTCTTCATGTTCTTCTGTTTTGTGCCATTTGATGTGAGTTAATTAACAGATATGTTTCAAACTTGTGTTTCTACAGACGAAGCGTGTCATGTCCTTGGATGTTGCATTATTGATGTCTGGGTCAAAGGAGAGGGGAGAATTGGAGGAACGTGTTACAAAATTAATAAAAGAAATAATAGAAGCAGGTGAAAACATTTGAACAAAACAAAATTGGTTGAATAGAAAAAAAATTGCTTTGGTTCTCATTGGTTTTCTTCTAATACAGGTGATGTCATTCTTTTCATTGATGAAGTCCATACACTTGTTCAGTCAGGGGTAGCTGGATCAGGAAAACAAGGAGCCGGCCTTGACATTTCTAATTTACTGAAACCTGCACTTGGAAGGGGTCAATTTCAGGTAATTTGCATTTTGCTAATATCTGTTCTTCTTTAACTTCCAACTGTTTCTTCAAAATGGCCAGATTTTCGGGTTTGAAACCAGACCCATAATTTTGTTAAGCTATAACTATGAGAGTAAGACATGAAAGATTAACTTTCACTTTCTCTTTACAGTGCATTGCATCCACAACCTTAGACGAGTACCGGTTACATTTTGAGAAAGACAAGGCATTGGCAAGACGGTTTCAACCTGTTTGGGTTGATGAACCAAGCGAGGTAGTTATAAATATTCATGCCTTTTATTATTCCATGTATCTTGAACGGTTAGTGCTAATTTTCTATTTCTAATTTTGAGATCGTGTAATTATGTACAGAATGATGCAGTAAAGATACTCATGGGTCTACGCGAGAAATACGAGGCACACCACAAATGCAAATATACACCAGAAGCTATAGAGGCTGCAGTGCATCTATCAGCAAGATATATAGCTGATAGGCATCTTCCTGATAAAGCTATTGACCTCATTGATGAAGCAGGAAGCAGGGCTCATATTGAAGCCTTTAAGAGAAGAAAGGCACAAGAAATTAACATACTTTCCAAGAGCCCAGCTGATTACTGGAAAGAAATTAGAACTGTTCAGTCCATGATTGAAATGGTAATAATGGAACTTCTTATTTACGTTGTTAGTTTGTGTCTGATACATGTCATGTTACTTCAGGAAGGCAAACTTAAATGCTATGGCGCTTCCGATGATACCAATGAACTCGTTCTGGACTCCTATTTGCCTGACACAACCAATGATGAGGAGTATGCGATTTTAACCTAAGAATAGAAGGATTTCACTTGAGCTTTATTTTGATTTCAAAATTCTAAGTGGCAAACTTGTTCTGTTCTTTTAGACCTACCGTTGTTGGATCTGATGAGATAGCTGCAGTTGCTTCCCAGTGGTCAGGAATTCCTGTTCAGCAGCTCACGGCTGATCAAAGACTGCTTCTGGTAAATCTTGAACAACAACTTCACAAACGTGTGGTCGGCCAAGAAGAGGCCGTTTCTGCCATTTCTCGAGCTGTTAAGAGATCACAGGTTGGCCTTAAGGATCCTGATAGGCCAATAGCAGCAATGCTCTTCTGTGGCCCAACAGGGGTTGGCAAAACTGAACTCGTTAAATCTCTAGCAGAATGCTACTTTGGATCAGTAAGTCTTCTTCTTAGATGCATATAATATTCCGGAAGACTTATTATAAAGTCTCAAGGAAGGGATTTGATCACCAAAAAGTCACAATGACAAGCGAGCAACATAAACCTGCACTAAAACTTGTCATTGCACACTTCTTAGTTGTTATTAGACTTTTGAGTGATTAAATTATTTCCTTAGGACTTTATAATAATTCCCCCTATTCCTTTAAAACTTGTATAAGATTCCTCATTGGTGTGATCTGAACTCCATGCAAAGTTCTTCATGATTTGTTACCTAAGATTGAACTCATAAAAAGTTGAACATAACAAGGAGTTAAAAATATTTTATCTCAGGAGGAAGCCATGGTACGATTAGACATGAGTGAATACATGGAAAGACACACAGTAAGCAAATTGATAGGATCTCCTCCAGGTTATATTGGTTATGGAGAAGGAGGCACTTTAACAGAAGCTATCAGAAGAAAACCATTCACGGTGCTCTTGCTAGACGAAATAGAGAAAGCTCATCCAGATATATTCAATATCCTTCTTCAGCTGCTCGAAGATGGCCATCTTACTGATTCTCAGGTCTGTAAAATGCTGCTGTGAACCTAAATCAATCATCATTAACAGATTATGATGAGTTAATTTTGTTCTTGAAACTGGATCTAACAGGGTCGAAGAGTTTCCTTTAAGAATGCATTGGTGGTAATGACTTCAAATGTGGGGTCTAGTGCCATCGCAAAAGGTCGACACAACTCAATAGGTTTCTTGCTTCAAAATGACAAAGAAACTTCGTACAATGGTTTGAAATCAATGGTGATGGAAGAATTAAGGACATATTTTCGTCCAGAACTGCTCAACAGAATAGACGAGGTGGTAGTGTTTCAATCCCTTAACAAGACACAGGTTCGTTACCATCTGTTCATTGAAATAAAAGCGGTCTAACCTACTCCCTTCTAGTCCTAAATTTAGGAGCTAGATAACTACTAATTTATAGAGATTAAAAAAAATTAGTTAAGTTAGTTATGTACTATTTCTAATCATTTGTTTGGGAAACTATTTACTCAGGGAAAATCCCTTTGATATATGCAATCAATAAGGAGAGTTTAGGAAGAAAATGATAAATTTGAGGGGAAAAGTGAATTGGGTTTTATATTTGGAATCCAAACAAACTCCTCGAATAGCTTATGTTTAGGACGTGAGAGAGTATTATATTACTATTCTAAATGCTAACATATTACATCACTATTCTTGAAATATTGATGATTAAAGCAAACTTCTCGAATAACTCTTCTATTCAAGACGAGAGAGAGAGTACTATGTTACTCCTCTGGTTCTTATATAAGAGTCATTTAACTAATTTGAGTAGATTAAAAAATTTAAAAAAATTACTTAATTATAACAAATGCGATGTGATTTCTTTAAAATGATTTTGCATAGCATTATATTATATATATATATAAATTTATAAGTTTGATAAATTAGTGTAGGGAAAATGATAAATATGAGAAATAAAGTTGGATTAAAATCTTATATTTAGGATTAAAGTAAGTTTCTCTAATAGTTTTTACATTTAGAGTTGGAGAGAGTATTATGTTCCGATTCTAAATTCTAACATATTACATTACTATTTTTAAATGCAGCTTCTTAAAATATTGGATTTGATGCTTGGAGAGGTGAAGAAGAGAACAAAGTCTCTGGGAATTGATTTAGAGGTATCTGAATCTGTGATGGAGTTGGTGTGCCAGAAAGGATATGACCCTACGTATGGGGCAAGGCCTTTGAGGAGGGCAGTTACTTCACTCATTGAAGATCCTTTGAGTGAAGCAATCCTTGCTGGAGAGTGCAAGCATGGTGACACTGTCCTAATTGATTTGGATGCTCTTGGTAACCCATTTGTTATAAATCAGTTTAATCAAATTGTCAACTTATCTTAATACCCAACTCAACCCTGTAAATAACCATTCTACAAGGCCTATGTACACAATTATTCTGTTTTCTTTTTTTTTAAAAAAAAAAAAAAAACATTTCAAGCCCCTTATTTGTAGCTTGGGCAATTAATTCAATTCACTTCTGTCTATTTATTGAGGACACCAATCATTTTTTTTTACAAGGGAGTCATCAAAAGTAAATTTAAATTGAATTTATGATTTTTTTTCCTTTACTCAACTAAGATTTACTTGTTTGTTTTTAAGTTTCAATAAAATCATGAATCTCTACTTGACAAGTATGATGCTTTAGGGAGAGAATATAAAAAAGATTATGACGCTGGAATTACTAGAAAAATGACATCATGAAATAAGATTAGAGAGTGTTGTATGTGATTGGGAAAAACATCATGATGCTGGAAGCTATTTTATCTCTTAAAGAATTAACTTTCTTGCTTGAACCAAACTTGTGAAACAACTATTTCCTTTTTTTTTTATATATATATATATATATATATATATATATATATATATATCATGCCAGTAGATATTATTAGTATTGAGCTATGACGATAAATTAAGAGAATTTTTTAAAAGATGGAGAAACTTTTAAAAACATCAAGTACTTTTTAACTATTTTTTTAAATTATATGAATTAGTCAAATATCACTTATAAATATAAATAGGAAAAGATATACCTATACCTATGAAGGAGATTGGAACAATTTTTTTTTATAAAAAAAATTTAGGTGGATTAGGCGTATGTCTAATTTAGAGAGTATTTATAGGAGACTCATGAGATCGTTTACTAAAAGAGTTTTCATTATGACAGCGAAAATTGAATTTGTGTCTTTATAAGATATGAGTTCGTTTCTTATTATATATATATTTTTTATAAAATTTTTTAGAAAAGGGTTAGGCTCATCTATGATCTAAAAGTAAGGCAAAGTATTTCTTCCTCCTAAATAATACTAATATTGGGCAGGACGAGCTGTCTATTACTTTTGGGCGTAAATTTAGATATTTAAAAATTAAGATATTTTTTTAAATATTATAATTAAAATTATAATAAAATAATATTTTTTAAAGATCATTTAAACGGTAGTATGTATCACTGAAAGCTAAATCTGCCGTTACTGTATATGTTAACTTTCATTCGCTGGAACAAACTACTGTATCGTTTGATGTCATGACCCGAGTGATGAGCTGATGGCGATTCGGTGCTCCTTACCTTTCATGCCAAAGTTTCCATATCTTTTATGCTTTTTTTAATCATAATTATATATCTTGTATACTAATAAAACATAAATAACGCCAAATAATATATATATATAACATAACTTCAAAAATAATATTCAATATAGCTGAAAATGCTGGTTTTGATAATAAAGAAAGAAAAAAAAGCTGATTTATACTAATTGCAGAGAGTTTATATTTTGAATGGAAATTGGACTTATACAACATTCCATTTATATAATGTTTCTAGATTTTTTTAATATTGTTTAATTATATTAATAATTTGTATTAAAATATATGTTCTTAAAATAAAGGGGATATATATCTAATTAAGGTACAACAGAAGATTTGTTTTATCGTAAAAAAATATATTTCTCGAGAAAAGGGGTTCTCAAACAAATTTTTATAATTTATAGTAAGTGTGTATATTTGTTTTGAGTCTGATATGAGATATACGGTTAATAATATGTAAATATTGTTATTTTTACATTTTATATTGACATTAATGACTATATCATATTGGAATTAAATTAATTCCTTTATTATTTTTGCCTTAAAATTATCTATTCTTTTATTTCTAGGTGTGTTTTCCAAGGTAAAAATAACTCTTGGATGGTGTTAAGCGTCGTCGTCTTAACAAGCCGGGGAAGGTTTTTTGTTTTTTTGACCAATCTATCTCTCTAGATTGTTAATATTAATAACATTGTTAGGGTTCTTCCTCTATGGCGATTCCTTCAACTGTCATGGATTCTATTCCAACGGCTGGTAATGTACATGTCAAGGAGGAATATGAGCCAGTAGCGTCAACTTCACTGTCTCTGCGATCGATATCGTCTCATCAATTTCCCATGAAGCCTGTTAAAGGAGAGCAAGACAATCTTACAAACGGCCATCTTCCATTGGTGGGGTCGTTAGTTTCATCAGCGCAAGGAGATGATAACCGTGCGGCTGAAATTACGAAATGGGTGAATGAACTCGGGAATTTAGCTGTTGCTATAAATGCTTTCAACAGTAGGTATGATGAATTGCAAAAGCATCTCGATTTCATCGACAAAGCCATTGGCACGAGGTCCAAAGAGCTTTCTCTGCCCTCCAATACAATGCAGAATACGGCTACAGTGTCTTCTACTCCTTTGGCAGGAGGCAATGTTTATAGTACGGAGGAACCCGTGAGTGCCCAACCTACTCCTGTGAAAGAGAATGACTTGGGTACAAATCAGAAATTGAAAGAGAAGATTGAGAATGGCGACGGAGGTGGGCCCCTGAATGATGTTCTTTCACTTTGCCGAACGATGTGCAGCCGTGGCCTTCGTAAATATGTAGTCTCAAATCTATCACAACCAGAGAAACTCCGTGAGCAAGTTCCCGAGGCTCTCAAGAGTGCCCCGAAACCATCGAAACTTGTGTTAGAATGCATTGGGCGGTTTTTTCTCCAGGGAAGCAGAGCCTACAACAAAGACTCCCCCATGATTCCTGCTAGACAAGCTTCAGTTCTTGTTTTGGAATATTATCTCTTGTCCGGTTGCACTGGTAATGAGAAAGCCATTGATCATTCCTTGAAGGAAGAAGCTAGCTTGGCTGCATCTGCCTGGAAGAAAAGACTGATCGTCGAGGGTGGTGTTTCAAAGGCTTGTGAAATTGATGCAAGGGGTTTGATTCTTTTCGTTGGTTGCTTCGGTGTTCCAGCTAGCTTCCTACACGAAGATATACGGGATTTGATTCGTTTGAGCAATCCTAGGGAAATTATGCATGCCCTTCGCCAGTCTCGTGGCCTCCTTAAGAAGGTTTCAGGTACTGCTTTTTGTATTATTTCATTGGCGTTATTGTACACGAGGCTCACTGATTATCATGTTCAACAATTTCTATCAATTTTATTACTAAGCTATATAATTTTATAGCTTCCAACTTAGTTTGATTAGAAGGGGGATAAAAGAATAATAATGAGAAGAAAAGGAAAAATGTTCTTGGTTGAGACTAGAGTTCCAAGACAGTAGGATGGAATCTATAGGACTCGTCACTGGGCTAACAATTTTGTGAAGGTTTGTGCTACTCTATTAAGATATTAGTTGTAATGTTCCTCATTGTCAAGTCATGTATAATTATCGCTAATCAAATTTTCTGAAGAGGATACAGACAACTATGGTGTTATTGCCGCTCGAAATCAGAATTGTAGTTGCAGCGAAGGGTTGATTTTATTTTGTTGATATACCGAAATTGCTGTTTATGGTTTTTGAAGCCAAGTCCTCTCAGGTTATCCATTTCAACTGACCTTTAAAATATGAGTTACCTATCTTAGGTCCCATTCAGCTCTTGGGGATTATTCAATATAAGAAAATTCAATACCTTAGTCAGCTTCATTCGCAGATAGCTGACGTGATGAACAGTTATTGAATCTTGCCTGGAAACCAGGCCTTACCTGCAAGCAGCAGTGAAGACTGTTTAAGAACTAAATGAAAACCAAGGGATATGTCCATGATTTTTCTAACTATACGTGTATGATACTTTGAATAATTAATATTGATCATCGAGATTCATTGGGAGAGCCAGGAAGCTGCAATCGTTTTATCGGAATCTCAATGATTTGCCCCTACACAATCTTAACCTCTGATCATTGTAGGTTTTTTTTTTGGGGGGGGGGGGGGTGTGGTTTGGGGGCGGATAAAAACATTCTAGTTTTGTTCTGATAGTTTTGATGTAAACTAGTCTGGCATCACCCTGAATTTGTTACCTACCGGCCTAGATTAGAGTCCAGGGATTTACAGTTCTTGAGACAATTAGTTCTACTGGTTGCACTGGCGGAGGTGTTTTATCTTCTAAGTTATTATCTTTCTTTCTTTTTTTATGGTTTCTGTTACCTTCTTGCTCAGCATCCACTTGTTACAAAATAGGATTTTCTCCTATTCAATGTATTATATTAATTTTTGTTTTCCTTCTTGAAATATGGACACTATTCCCAATTATTTTGGATGCTACATTAGTCATTACAATTTGTATTTTGTGGCATTACTCTATGATTGATTAATTTATTCTTCTGGAACGATGATGAATGAGTAAGGTGTTGTTTTTTAATGTTCTGAAGCCTAAACCTTATATAACCTTGCTATTTATAACTGCCACAGATATTACTGATGGATTGATGAAGAAGGGAATGGTTGTTGAAGCTATTGACTTGGCATATATATTTGGATTTGAAGAAAAACTTTCCCCTCAGACAAATTTGGCTTCATATCTGAAGAAATCTGAAGATTCTTGGAAGAAAACTAAACAAGAAACTTGTGGTTCAGCTCCTGCATTGGTATGGGCTAAGTGCATTGACATTGTTTATCGGTTGTATTGTTCTGTTATGAATATTAACTATGATGATACATGTTGATCTTTCACAGAAGCTAGCTGATGAAAAATACTTAGCTGCTCTGAGGTCTATGGTAAATTGCTTGGAAGGTCACAAAATTGATCACACAAAATTTCTTCCCGGATCAAAACTAAAGGAGAAGATAAGCAACCTGGAAAAATATATTGATGATGCCAATAGAAAAATCCGAGATATGGTGGCGGCAAAGAGAAAAATGGATGATTCTTCAAACAAATTGAAGACTCCAGAGCCAAAGCGATCGAGGTTGAATTTGAGAGATCCATCTCTCGTATCATCTCCAGTCTCCTTCTTGCATGAGCAAAGGATTAGTAGTAATGTGGAGGGAAATAGCTTGTATGATGGTTCATTGACGGCACATATGCTGAGTAGTAGAGCTTCAAGCCATTTAAATAATTACTCTCCTGCATCATCTGTACAACTTGGATCTGCCGCAGGGCTTTTGCCAGATAGTGTCTTTGGAGGTACATTAGCAGCTGGAGGTGGTAAGCTTATAGATGCTGGAATTGGTGGTACAACTGGTTCATTTTCTGGATATCACGGAGATACAGTAGTAGACAATGTTGGGACACTGCTGAATACCAATGACCTTCTTTACAGACGGCTTGGAATAAGGGAATCTGTATTATCTCACGAGAGGTCAGTTGGACAACCCGCATCAGCACGAGTAAGCAGTCTGTATCGGGTGTCACCATCCATAGAGAGTTTTGCAGGTTTGCCAGAGCATCATTCGTTGGGTTCTATTAGTCGTATTGGTGGCGCTGATCTATATAGCTTCGCCGACACCATTTACGAACTGGACTCATTCCCGGCCAGCAGTTCTGCAATGGCCACCAACGTGCCACCTGTTCTTCCTACCCATGGTTCCTCATACATGTATTAGATATACTCCAGATGCATGTCTTGCTCAGGGTAATTGGAAGCCTGTGCCATTCACTAAACTTCTGTACTGGGAAAATTAGCCTTGGCAGCTGGCTGAGGTTGATCTTTGTCCACACGAACCCATTGACTAGAGGGTTGGTTATTTTAGTTCAACATACCAATGTTGAAAACTAAACTAGTCGCATATTTCTGTGGATATTGTGTTGAGCTGGTCTTCAGTTTTTTATTTTTACTTATGTATAACCTAAGGGAACAAAGCTGTAGATGAGTACAACGTTAATTATATTTCTCAAAAGTTATCCATTTTAGGGTATTTGGGTGTTACTGGGTACTTCAGGTTTTCTAACTTAATTATTATGTAAAATGAGATCTAAAGTCCCTATAGCAGCCAAACCTGGCTGTGGGTGCCTCCACTGGTCTGATTACTGCTCTGATTGGATTCTCAAATCGTTCGTGTGTTCAGTTGACCGAAGAGATGAGACATGTAATTATTTAGAGTGTGTTCGATTTCTAGGGAGTGTAATTTTGTTGTGGTTCTAATCGCGATGTTTGAGGAGGTATCATAGCTCCTGGGTATCTAGGTTTACGCTTGAAGGTAATTGACGGCTCGCCCTGCCTGACATTAGTATCACCTAAGAAGAAGGGAGATTTTATCCTGCCCTTAAATCGTGGGTGAGTCCAACCTTTTTCTAAAAAAATATTTACCAAAAAAAAATATTCCGGTAACAAAGGAATAAACCAAGAAAAGAGCCTTGACAATGGGTATGTTTGGATAAGTTTTTAGAAGAAGGTTTATGTAAAAATAGGGCTTTTAGATAGTTTTTAGAAAATGGTTCATGGAGAAGAGTTTATGGAAAAAAAAAGTGGTTCTGAATAAATGAGTGTTTGAATAGTTATTTCTAAAAGGATTTTTGTTATTAACAAATTATTAAAAAAATATGATTTTATTAAAAATAAGATAGAGGAGAGAGGGTGAAAAATATATAAGATAGAGGAGAGAGGAGAGAGAGTAGAAAAGAGAGAGGAGAGAGGAGAGAGAGTAGAAAAGAGAGAGGAGAGAGAGTGTGAAAAAAATAGGGGTAAAATAGTAATTGGATATTCTATAAGCTATTTTACTGTTCCAAAAGCTATTCTCAGTAGCTTATACAAAATCTTAGTTTTAAACCATAGTTTTGTTTAAAAGCCTTTTTGAATAAATATGTCTATTTGTTTTAAAAAAAATTAAATTAAAATTTGTTCTGAAAGCCTTTCTTTTAAAATTAAAATTTTGCCTTTATCCAAATAGGCACAATGATGAATCTTTTTAATGTCATCGTAGGGAAGATAGATTGAGTCATTTTGACTAGGTCATTTTCAACACCTCAAGTATTAGGGGTATGGTATTATATGTTTAGATATGTTGTTAATATAAAAATAAGGTTTCATATCATAAACTTCTAATTGGTTTGTTTTGATTAATTCAATTAATTTTATTTGGTTTGATTTAAGGGAGAATTATAAGGACCAAATTCACAAATTTATTATTAAGAAGGCCCTCAAACTTACTACTTACACAATGCACTTTATTTTTCTTCTTATGAAAACCTATTGCATAAAAATAGGTGTGGTTGGCATAAAATTCAAACTAATCAAAATTAGCAAAATATACATTTTTCTAAGGTAAATATTTTATCATTTTCCGTTATATATCTTTTCTTGCTCCTCAATGTAATCGAGGAAATCTCATATTAGGCACATAGTTATACCCATCAGATTAAGTTTTACAAATCAAACAAACTCAAACTCCTAAAGCTCATGTCACCCACGGATTTGTAAAGGTAGTTTCCTTAGAACTTCCTGTGTTACTTTTTAGGCGGTTATAATGAGTTTGAAATAACAATATAATTATTCAACAACTTCCACAGAAAAGCTCAAAAGAGAGTCTGAGGAGTTGCAAGATAGCATGACCAAACATGACATTTATTCAAGCAGTTTCTTGTTTTACAAGTAAAAAAAAAAGGCATTACATCTTTAATTGTTATTTCTTCCGTTATAGTTCCTCCTCCTCAGGATGAAAGAGAACTGCTTTCAACTTTGGAAAATATGAGGAGGAGGAGAAGAAGAAGAAGCAGACGTAGGAAATGGACATGGTGTTTTGGAGCCTTCTCTTGATATTCGTGAGTGGAAATGTTGTGGTGGGGGCTCCTCCTTCTGCTCCACTTTTCCCAGCAATGTTTGTGTTTGGAGATTCTCTTGCTGATAATGGCAATAACAACTTCCTCAGTTCTCTAGCAAAAGCCAACTACGTTCCTTATGGAATCGATTTCCCAAGTGGCCCAACTGGTAGATTTAGTAATGGCAAAACACTGATAGATCTTCTAGGTAAAACAAAAATCAAACAAACAAACCAAAAAAGAACTTGGCTTCTATTTCTTTCTTGTTTTTATTATCATTTTCTGGTTTATAGGTGAATTGCTGGGACTTCCTTATCTTCCGGCTTTTGCAAATACTCTCTCTGAAGGAAGCAATGTTTCTGCTGGTGTAAACTATGCATCAGCAGCTTCTGGGTTTCTTAATGAGACAGGATTCAATCTGGTAATCTCTGTGCTGAATTCTCACACAAATAGTTTTTACTCTTATATTATGGATATATTAAAGATCGAAGGTAGTATTAAAGAATAGTTTTGCAGGGAGATCGTGTTATCATTAGCCAGCAGGTCCGGGATTTTGAAACAACCTTGAAGCAGCTGAAAAACCAAATGGGTGACAGCAATCTGAGTCAGCATTTAGCAAAGTCATTGGTTGTTGTCCCTCTTGGAAGCAATGATTACATAAATAACTATCTCTTACCAGAATTATATGGAACAAGCTTGATCTATAATCCTCAAGACTATGCTGATCTCCTCATAGGCCTTTACAAGAAGTTACTTTTGGTAAGCAAGATGGTTCTTTTGATATTGACAATATGCAGATATAATGACTGGGTTTAGATGCAAATTTTTTCCAGAAGTTTTTGGTCAGGAGTAATGTTGCCCCGGAAGTTTTTTTAAATTCAATGTTACCCTAAAATTTTCAAAATATAACAATGTTGTTCTACTCTGTTAAAAAACTAATGTTGACCATTAAAAAATTAGTATCGACTGTTAATATTTTTAATAGTAAGAGGAAATATTGTTTAATTTTAACACTTTTGAGGGGCAACTTTGAACCCAAAAAAGCTTATGAAGTAACATTAGTCTTGAATGAAATCTTCCAAGAAAAATTTACACCTTAACCCTATAATGGTATCAAGTTATTACTATTAATTGATGATTCTTTTGTTTTTTAGGACTTACAGAGTTTGGGACTAAGAAAGTTCTTGTTGGGAGCTCTTGGGCCATTTGGTTGCTACTAGCCACAGGGCTTATACCACCAGGACAATGCAACTTTGTGGTGAATGAAATAGTTTCTATGTTCAATGATAGGTTGAAATCTTTGGTCAAACAGCTCAATTCAGATCACCCTGGCTCCATTTTTGTCTATGGCAACTCTTATGGAGCTTTCAGTGATATAATAAGTTACCCAAACACATATGGTAAAAAAATGTCCCTCATTGTTTTCTTGTATGTTAAAACTTCAAAGGAAAAAGTAATCTTTTGATCCTTATAGTTTTTGACTCGAATATAAATTAATCTCTAAATTTTAACTCGGTGTAACTCAATTCCCATAATTTTGACTCAGTTGTAACTCAATCCTTAAATTTTACTTAACGAAACTCAATCCTTATAGTTTAACCATTTAAAAAATTAGTACATATATTTCATAAAACTTGGGGACTATAGTATTATATGGTTAAAACTATAGGAATTGAGTTGCAATGAGTTAAAATTCAGAGACTAGTTACAGCTAAGTCAAAACTAAAGAGACTGAGTTGCATCAAGTTAAATTTTAAGAACTGAATTATAATTGAGTCAAAGATTAATTTTCACCAAAATTTAAAAGTAGTATACTTCATGACAAATGTGTTTCTCATGCTCATGTTTTCTTTACACTACAAAATAGGAACCATTGCATGCATAGCTTTAATTTTTGTTCTTGTAACCAAACAGAGCCTAAATGTGATGAGACTTGTTTGGATAGGGCTAAGTGTGGTAGAGCATGTTGTGGAGTTGGAATGAAACAAAGACAAATAACATGCTTGCCTCTGTCAGTTCTATATCCAAACAGACTAATTTATGTTTTAGTATGCCTTTCATCCTATTCAAACTGTTCATCAAGTTCTTGCTCATAGGGCCTTTTCTGAACCTCCCTCTGATTGCTTGCCTGTTAATGTTCAGCAAATGGCTTATATGTAGCTGCTTACCTTTACATCCCAACTAAGATTATATGTATGAGTTGGTATAATCAAAGAGACTAATTAATATGATTTGTCATGGTCCAAGTTTTGTGTTGTCTTACTTCTTCTTCTTCTTCTTTTTTTGAGTGAGGGTCAGATTTGTGCCATATATATACACATATAATTCATTAAAGAAACTTCAAAATTTATTTCACCATATGCTAATGTTTTACTGATATTTGCATTCTGGTATATATTTTTTATTTTATCAAATACAAATTATTATTGAAGATTTATATAAATTCTTAATAAATATTTAAATAAATCATTTAGATATATAAATAGAAAATTTTATTTTCAAAATATGCTTAATTAGTTTTAAAAATATTTAAAATTTATAATTTAAATTAAAGTATTACTTGTCTCAATTAAATTATAATACCAATAATAGTAATAGTATAATTATAATAATTAAAATAAATTAATAATAATTCAATTAAATTATAATACTAATTCAGTAATTATCCTTACTATCATTATTAATTATAGATTTAAAAGATCACAGGTTAATTATTTTTGGCAAAAAAAATAAAACAGTATGCTAATGACATCAAACTCCCCCATCTCTCACTTACAGTGAAAAAGCTTACGTGTCACTGTACCACCAATCCATTCGCTTATTGTTGTTATTATGATGATCATCGGGGCTTGCGTGGCTAGCCACTAATATAAAGGCTCACCGCTTCCCTGTTTTTCTTTACGATCCGTTTTTTTTTTATTCCCCAAAATATCTCTGCAAATTTCTCCTTTCCCTTCCGTTGGGCTAAGGCATATATTACTTCGATACTTCGACTCCATCACCCGCTACTCCCACTCTCTCTCTCTCTCTGTAACCTCGGGCATCGCAGCGGAGAGGGATAAACTCTCCAACGATGGCGCCGCCGCCGACCGCTACAGTGGAAGGAGGTCAAAGGCCCCAGGGAAGACAGCAGCAGCAGCAGGGTGGCTTCGGACAAACTCTCACAGGAATTATTCGGATGGCCGTCTTTTGGTATTTCGCTTCCAAATTCTTCTCTCCCAAGAGACCCACCGAACCTACTGCTCTCATGTCTAATCTCTTTCAGAAAGGCGAACCTTTGGTACACTCTCCTCTTCACTCCACATCTTTACGTATAACTTTTATGATCTGATAGGCTGATGCTGCTTCTAGATTTAGAATAATCAATACTCAGTAGCAATTAAATCGTGCGTTGTCTTCACTTTAGGTTATGTTATACTTTTTAATCATTGTCAAAGCAATTATTTTTCATTCCAATAGTTTTAAATTAGCGAACGGTTGACGTATGTATACAGCTTGCTGCAACTATGTGTCGCTTCGTTTGCTGATTCTTGTCCGCGAACTACAATCTCATATACAAAGTTTGTATAAGATTTTGCGACTTATACATAATTCGTTTCTTTCTTAGAGTTTAACCTCTCTTCTGTCTTCTTCTCTGGCTTCTTGAAAATCTTAGATTCTTTTGGTATCCTGCAACTCTTGGCTTCATAGCCATTGAATGAACTAAGATATTTGCTGCTGTCAAATAACCCCATAAAACTGTCATAAAGTGGCTACTTGTTTACCAACACCATCTGATTTAGATCTCTACTATCTAATATAGTGCACGCCTTAAACCAACATTTTACCATGTTTGAAAGTGCACCCTGTTCTTGCTGTTTTATTAAAAATATTCACATCCTATGCAACTTCATTTGGTTTCTTGTCATTTAAAT
Source organism: Leucaena leucocephala (assembly GCA_037074615.1). Taxonomy (NCBI): domain Eukaryota; kingdom Viridiplantae; phylum Streptophyta; class Magnoliopsida; order Fabales; family Fabaceae; genus Leucaena; species Leucaena leucocephala. The sequence continues at coordinate 2,922,189 of CM073537.1, forward strand.
TGAGCTTTTTGAACATATGCCATTTACAGGCTTGAGTCTTAAGTCTTAACTTGGCAGATACTTTTAATACTAAATTGTGGCTGAAGTTGCCTTGTCGCAAGCTATGCTGTGCATCCTTTTCTTCAAGATAAAACTCTTAATATAAAACATATGTAAATTTTTATAGGAAAATATGTTTCTTTACATCCAAAAGGACCATCGGATCTGATTTGTTTTTTGTCTTGCAACCTATTGTATGTTTGGTTCTTTCATAATGTAAATAAAAGGGTTTGCTTAATCATGTTGCTTTTTGTTCTCTTACTCGAGTTCTATTTAAATTCTACTTTGTTCAGGATATGTGGCTATATCTCTCAGAGCATGAGAAGTTCAATGACTTTGGCAGTGAAAGTGCTCTTGTGTGGCATGAAACCAATATACCATATGCTGTTTGGGGACCTGATAGTACCCGATCTCTTTCTTTGAAGTATCACCCATCTGAGGTATAACTGATTGGGAATGCTGCCTACTACATTAATCTTGGCTTATTTGCATAGCCATAAGTGTAGAAATTGATGAGTGTTCAAGTAACTTCCATGTCATAGCAGATTTTTTTGATTAGGCATTCATTTTTCAGGCTCTGAAGCACAATGGTAGTCTATATGCTCATGTTTTCTTTGCACATTCTGGATATTCACCTGACCCAAATGACCCAGAATACCAACCTGAAGCAACATTTGGAAGGACACATGGTAAGATCTTTGGCTCTCCGCCACTTGAAGTCACTTAATATATAAGTTTAAAATTGATATATAAAGGCTCTCTCATCTCATATCATGGATTTCAGCTGTTGTGATATACTTGCCCAAGTCAAGAGCAGATAAAAGAAGGAGTCTCTTGGGGAATTCAGAAGATTCTAGTGAGGGTCAAGTGGCATCTGAGGTTGATGACACCCAAGATGATTTAAAGGACAATGGCCCTGTGGAGTGGGTTTCTTATTGGAAACCAAATATTACAATAAACTTGGTTGATGACTTCACCCAGTAAGTTTCTTGCTGTTGTTTGACACTGCTTGTTTCACAATATACTAATGTGTGAAATTCTTACCAGTAATCACTATTCTGGAAGGAATTATTTAGCACCAGATGATCAACATAAGAGTCTTTCAGAAGAAAAGGCCTTCTTTAAATGAGAGTAGAAGTATTGAATACTTCTTTGGCCTTTGGTCTTGTATGACGCCATTATCTTAAAAGTTTGATTTATTTAGAAATATCACATTTGTTACATTCTGCCTATGCCTGGTTCCCATTTGTTAATATTTACCCAAATTAATTGAGCTCCAATTTGTTATTGGTCATAGAAAGTGTAATGTCAGTGAAGGCCATGTTTATGGATTCCTGCATCTGGGATACAATCTTTTGGTCTTAGAATGGGCATTCATTTAAGAGCATGAAGTTATCATTTTTCAATATTAAGTTGACACTTCTATCATTGAAATTATGCTCATTGTCATCGTAGTCTGTTTTTGTTGCTGGTCTGTTGATTCTATTTTCTTGATCTTCTACTCTGTTTGACTGGCCTGCAAAAGAATTGATTCAAATGATTCTATCCTGTGTTTTAACTTCGTTATAATTTTCCTTGTCCGCAGGTACCCAAAAAAGGCTGTCCCGCCAAATATTGCTCCACGTATCCTTTTGGCATTTCCATCTTTTTCTATGTTCCTATATTTCGTTAATTTTGGCCTTGATTTTTTCAGTATTTAAAAGAATGCTATTGGTATTATTTAAGATTAGTGTACTCAATGTTTATTAATAAAAAAATTTCAGATAGTGCATTTCTCTTTTTATTTTTCAATTTTAAGATCCCTTATTTGACAATTTCAACATGCTGAGATATTTTCATGTTTGTGCTAGTCTTTTGTTATGATATAATCTTTTGACCATGGACCATGGACTATGGACTGTAAGTTAGCCAATTTAGAATTGAATTTCCTTAATTATGCATGTCCAGACTTGAACATTGATCCTATCTCTGAAAACTACTATCCAACCGTTTCTTTCAATGAATTCTGGTTACTCAGGGATAAGTTGATACCTTTAAATGAGACGGTAACTGAGTTACCTCTTCATTTGGAGGTAGGCCCCATTAGCATGACAAAGTGGCAATTATTCCAGCAGATTGATCAGTCCTTCCAGATTCACCGTAGTTATGGAAGCATGCTTGAAGGCGAGGGTGATGAGCTGAAGGTAAGCGTTTTTAAAAAATTCCAGTGACGTCTAAAAATTCATACCCTAGATGTTCTTACTTCTTAGTCTTTTCATCTTGTTATTTTGTTTCAGGCCTTGCCTGCTGTCGCACATAGATTATTTTGGTTCAATATATATATCCCTTTGCTAAAAAGAAATAAAGTTCATACCCTAGGTTTCTGCCCTTTTATGTATTATGAACTTATTTTGACAGACCTTGCATGTTGAGTGTTGAATGACCTGACGTTTCTGCATATCCTTTAGCTTTTTTTTTTTGGCATTTAATAATTTTCAAACTGCATCTTTTGGTAAGTCGATATCATCACATTCAGTTTCTTTACTCTGTTTTTCATCTTTAGTTTCATCACTTACTTTGTTGTTCAGGCGCTTTACCTACAATTACAGTGCATTGTAGGTCTTCAAGGACATTTTGGTAAAAGAGATGGTGTCCGGTGTATATTAAAAAACTAGGAGGATAAATCCCCCATTTACCTTTTTTAAAATTTGAAATGAAAATTCTTTAATTTTTCAGGAGGATAGGTAATCCTCTCACCTTTTCCCCCCTTTTTATATTGATGTCTGTTTTTTTTTTTTATTGAAAGATAACTTCCACAGTATCCATTTTTTTTTGTGGTGGGGGCAAGTCTTCTTTTATAGAAAGATCTCTCCCATAGTATCCCTTGTATTTTGCATGGGGTAATGGTTACTCATATGTTCCATAGAACTTTAGCCTGCATATGCCTAGAGCTAGGTTTGATGCATGAAAATTAGCCCAAGGAATTTCATTAAATTAGTCTGAGAGTAGGTTTCAGATGTTAGGCGACATATGAAGATGCTATTTTTATCAAAAAATTTGTGCCAGATATTGTAGGCTCCTTCTTTTGGATTGATATTGAAGACAAGGTTTATTATTGCAACTACTTAAATGCTTTATAACCTGCCTTTTAAATCTTATTCATTGTTATCTACTATATTAATTCTTTTGCAGCCATACCTTTATTGAATCTTGATAAATTCTACCATTTATGACTGTCCTTGATCTCTGATTATCTTGTGGTTTTATTTTCATCGTTATTCTGCATAGTGGCATTTACATCTCAGTTTGTGATATTCCTGAAACCATCAAAGCATTACCTTAAATGCATATTGTCCTCATGGACATTTACCTTAAAATGTTTATCTCTGGCTTTACCTTGGTTGGTCCATTAGCAGCTCAGCACTCTATCATAAATCATTATTTTTGTAACAGATCATGGTTTTTAGATGGAGTTTCTGCTGGCTTAAAAGCAACTTCTCTGTTGGTTGTGTATCTGTCTTCTCTGCATTGATTAGTTTATTTCATCAATTACTGATTTTTTTTTAATCAGAGGGTATTCCTGGAAGGAAATCCTTATCTCCTGGGAGTTACCATGGTTGTTTCTCTACTTCATTCAGTTTTTGACTTTTTGGCTTTCAAGAATGGTAAGTTAATTCGTATGATAAATTAACTATCTTAATGAAAGCAGCACCAATGAGGAAACTCTGATAACATGGCTTACTTTTAATGACTTCTTGCCTTCTTCTACAGACATCCAATTTTGGAACAAAAATAAGTCTATGGAAGGACTCTCTGCAAAATCTGTTGTTGTTAGCTTTATTTCTCAGCTTATTGTCTTCCTTTATCTGCTCGACAATGACACTTCGTGGATGATACTTGCAAGTTCTGGCATTGGTTGCATAATTGAGTTCTGGAAAATTGGGAAAGCCATGCATATTGAGGTATCTCCTGTAATCTTCACATTGTATTTTCTATACGTGAGCGTATTTGATCAGTGTGTACTGGTAGAGAATATTAAAATGACACATGGTTGATGACATGTATACTGCATGTATCGTTTGTGGCATTATGATGTTCTTTACAGTATTTTTCTGGAACAACGGAAAACCTCTGATTGGCTCCTGCTTTTAGGGCTATTTTTTGACATTACTTTCTAGCTTGATCTAAATCTTGCAATGCTCAAGATCTGTTATTTTTCTATATTGGATGTCTGCAATCAGCAATATATATTTTTTTTGTCACCAGGTTGACAGGAGTGGGAGGATACCTATGTTGAAGTTCCGAGATCGGGAATCATATATACGGAATAAGACAAAGGAATATGATGATATTGCCATGAAGTATTTGTCCTATGTCTTGATTTTCCTTGCTGCATGCTTCTCTGTTTACTCATTGAAGTATGAACGCCACAAGAGCTGGTATTCTTGGATTCTGTCTTCACTCACAAGTTGTGTATACATGTTTGGTAAGTACTCTTTCATCTGTATTGATCTTTCATTCAGGAGTGGCAAAGGCAACTTGCAGCTGAGGAGGTTGGCCATAGGTCATTAACCCATTGAATGTGTTAAAAAATTTGAAAATAAAGAGCTCAAACGATCCATCACTCATTTACTTGGGTGTGTCCTAGCAAGTCAATCGACCCATTATTTGAGTCAAGAAAAAGTAGAAGCAAGTATAACTAAGGTTAATGATGAAGTTAGACCTAAGTTCTTTTGTTTCACTTTAATGCCTAAATGGATTCTACTTTAATCCGCAACTGTTGCATTTCATGCTTCCTAATTGGAAATGTCCTAAATTTGAGATGAATCATTTTGCCAAGGGAGCTCGTGATCTTTTCTTGTTTTTTATGATGAATTTATCTACTGCTAAGGACCATGTGCAAAATTTGTAATATATGCAATTTATGTTGAAAAAATTGCTCCAGGTTTTATCATGATGTGTCCTCAGTTGTTCATCAACTACAAGCTTAAATCTGTTGCTCATCTTCCTTGGAGGCAGATGACTTACAAGTTCCTCAACACAATCATTGACGATCTTTTTGCCTTTGTCATTAAAATGCCAACATTACATCGGCTGTCTGTTTTCCGTGATGGTAAGATTGGTTCCTTATCACTGCCATGAGTTCAGAATTTTGTTTTATCATATGCTAGGGTCTAGCCTGAAGAAACTGCTAATGTTAACGGGTCATCTCTAGTTTAATCGTTAAAATTTGATTTATTGTTTGGGATATCTGTGATTTGATTTTTCTATGTAGATTTTGCACTATGCAAGTGAGCTTGTTTTTCATATGGAGTGTATTAACTTCTATGTTGTATTAACTTCTTTTACTCTTTTTCTTGCAGATATTATCTTTCTCATATATTTATATCAAAGGTGGATTTATCCAGTGGACAAGAAGCGTATCAATGAATTTGGTTTTGGAGGTGAGGATGATCAGGCTGCAGATGCTGCAGCAATAGATGCTGCAAAGGAGGAGGAGAAGAAAACTAACTGAGAAAGTTTTCTATCAACTACGTTATAAAATTTCACAGTAAACGTTGTAGAATATAATGGGGAATTAACTAGTTTTTCACCTCCCTTTTTATTTGATTTTTGTTTACTGTTTTTTTTTCCTGCAAGGCTTTTTAGTTCGGCCTTGACTTCCAAGTGTTTGCTAGAACAGAAGGATAGAGTATATTGATTTGGGTCTTCATTTCAGGTTTTGATAGTAAACAACTCAGTTTTTTCAGTTTTCGTGTTAATTGTGTTATAATTAAAGGCCCTTATCAATTATCTGTATAATACTTAGTCAAATAAATCTTACATTGACCCATTGTCTATGGGTTCAGCTGACGAAGGGGTGAGACATGTGATTATTTAGAGTGTGTTTGATTTATGAGGAGTATTATTTTATTGTGGTTCTAGGCGCGACGTTTGGAAATGTATCTTGGTTTTTTTAGTATTTATATTTATACTTGAAGGTAATAGACGGCCCATCCTGTTCAATATTGATATTGCTTAGGAAGAAGGGAAATTTTACCCCGCTCTTGGAGTGGGTAAGCTCAACTTCTTTTAAAAAAAATTGTATTAAAAAAAATCTTACATTAAATAATAGAGTTAGTATTTTATAAAAAATAACTAATTTTAATTAACTTTGTTAATTTATATACAATTATTATTTGGTCTTTATAAGAACCGGAGGGAGTGTAACAGATTTTTTATGAAACAACCCAGCGACAAAGTGGTCAAGGTCAACTTCCACGTTGAACAATAACATCAATGGATGGGGAGTACTGAAACCATAAACACGCAGAACAGAATCGGAGCAGAAAATGAGTGAGGATTTGGAGCCTGCGAGGAAATACATAGAGAAAAGAAGCAAAACTAATCACATGCTGATGGATTGCCTACAAGATTCTGGGAACCCTTGATCATGAGCGGCATCAAGATCGATCTTATCGAACCTGGCCGATTCCTCTGCTCCATGAAGATACCCAAACGTTTAATTGTACTACGCACGCTTTCTCATCCTTGCATTCTTTGAATTATTATGTAATTTTGATCGCTTAATTTTTGTTCTTGTTCCATCCTTAGAATCCTGGTAATTCCTTGCACGGCGGTGTGACGGCAACGTTGGTAGATTTGGTTGGGACAGCTGCAATTCACAGTTCGGGCGCTTCGCAATTAGGAGTTTCGGTGGAGATCAATGTTTCATGCGTAGCTGCTGCCTATGCCGATGTGAGTGTATTTTCTATTCCATTTTGTTATTCAATTGTTTGGTAATAGTTGCTTTATTGCTTCTATTTTTTTTTATACAAATTTTTAGAAAGGGGTTAGATTTACCTACAATCTAAAGGCAGGACGAAATCTCTCTTTCTCTTAAGTGATACTAATATCGGATAAAGCGAGTCGTCTATTACCTTCAAGTATAAAATTAAATATTTAAAAATTAAGATACATTCTACTAGACTACGAATTTGAATGGGGATGTTCATTTGTGAGGCTTAAGTGGGACAATGATTTGGGATGTGGAATGGTTTGGGCTTGATACTTAAAAGCTCAAATCCGCTCTACTCTTAGAGTTTTGAAATCATTCCAAATTTGAGGGTTCGGGCCAGTCTGAATTGTTCCTAGTTTCTTCTTAATTAACTTCACTAATGGAAGTTTAGGGTTCGGGCCAGTCTGAAACGGGGGTTGATCCGAGTAGTAAGCAGTTCGGTATCATTTAAGCGATGTCTCGAGTTCGAATCTTGATGTGCGCAAAAAATTCCCGTTGGGAGACTCACCCACCATAGCCAGGTGCGCGACGCAGGTCGGATCCGGATATAGTCGGGGCAAAGCTCCGGTGAACCGGGTGGGCAACTAAAAAAAACTTCACCTTTTACCAACGGGGGTTAGTCCGAGTGATAAGCGACTCGGTATCGCTTAAGAGAGGTCTCGAGTTTGAGCCTTAGCGTATGCAGAAAATCTCCGTTGGGAGACTCACCCACCATAGCAAAATGCGCGACGCGGGTCGAATCCGGATGTAGTGGGGCAAAACTCCAGTGAACCGGGTGAGCAACTAAAAAGAAAAAAAAAACTCACCTTTTAAGCCCTGTCCCTTTGATATCGTAATATTTAGTTAGTGGTGATTGAAATGCCATCATTTTTTTTAATTAAACTTCCAATCAATGATTTAGTCCCCCAACGTATTCCACAATCCACCCCACTCCTTCTCATCCCATTATTCATACCTCACTCCACTCCCTTCAAAATTCCCACCAAGTTGTAAAGTAAGATAACCCTTTTCTTTGGTGTGAAGAAAAATGCTAAAGCCAAATTACAACCACTCGGGGGTTAAAGTCCCCAATGCATCATTGCGCACAATATAAAAGATAGGCCGCTAAATAGTTCTACGCTTACTTTACTGTCACATATTGGTAGTGTCTAATAGAAATGCTAATTTAAATACAGAATGCCAAGGTAAAAAATTCATTGGTTTCAGTGGGAATTCCCATCTTGACAAGCTCGTAACATGTTCCCTTTTTCTTAAGGAATCATTGGTACTGAGGTTTGGACAAGGTCTTGTGCTTCAACCTAGAATAAGTTGCCCTTGTTCCTTATATGGTATGTTTGGTTTAAAGGGAAGTGGGGTGAGGAAGTAGAACTCGTTTGGTAAGATGGAAGTCATTTCTAATTTTATTTTTCTAAATTATTTCAGTTACATCAGAAAAATTAGGATTGGGATGATGGAAGTAGAAGTGGAAGTGAAATTTTTTAAACTAGTTTGCCCTAGTTATAAAATTCTTGGACAATTTTAACCTTTATCAAATTATAAAAAAATATTTTAGACTATTTTACTCTAAGTTATAAAAAAATATACATTAATTCTATACTCATTTTCATCTTACCAAACAAACTTTTAAAACCTATTTCTAACAATTTCACTTTTACTTCTATTTCTACTTCCACTTCCATAAAAAACTCTTATTTTACCAAACGTACCCATAGGTTGTGAAGGTCATTATGGTCTTTCAAGCAGTAAGAAAAGTTCATATTACCTAGTTTCCATATTTCTTCTAATCCCTTCCAAGTGTTTTCGAACCGTTTATTAAAATAAACATATTACTATATCAAATTACTCAGGAAAGTGCATCTTCAGATTAGTTCATTGGGTTCTTCCAGCATGTTGAGTTTCTTCTCTGTTCTTGTCTCGACCTTGAAATCATAACTTTACTGACTCCAAGATTAACTACGCTAGATAAATAAGGAATCTTTCTGAGTGGGATATCTTCTAAACGTAAATTATTTCATGACAAATAAAAGAAACCATGAAACATATCTAGCATTTGGAGAAAGCAACCATGAAAGATGCAGATTTTGAATCTGAAACTGAACCGTACCAATTTCAAAACAAGTTTGTTGCTGAAGTTGGTTCCAAATACCATTTTCCATTTAATTATAGCCTAGGTTGACAACTGTTATGGACAAGCTTTTCAAACCTTCGTACCTAAAGGTGTATGTTTACCCAATCATTGAAAATCCTGATGGATAACATCTTCGACAAGACGTAGTATGTTCAGGATCAACGCAGTGTAATTTGAGGATTAGATTGTCTGAAATTCTTGGTTGTGTTGCATGCAATGCATTAACCTGTCAGTTTGGGATCCAATTCGGGATTAACATGATATTAATGTATGCTTTTCACTGAAGTGATATTAGGAGGAACTTGAGATTGAAGCCAGGACTCTACGACTCTACGCATTGGAAAAGCTGTCGGGGTTGTCAGCGTTGAGTTAAGGAAGAAGAAGACTGGTAAACTTTTTGCTCATGGGCGTCATACCATGTATCTTCTTGTTTCAAGTAAAATGTGAAATTCTGCAAACGCATATGAACAAATGTTTCATTGTTTCCATGGTTGCCTCCCGTGGGGTGCGTCCCCCGAACCTTACTTAATAAGTATGACCATGACCGAGAAATAGACTTGTATAGTATTCGGTTTGAAATCCTTCTAATGTAATATCATATTTCCTATATATATTACTTTTTTTCGTATACAATAATTTTTAAAAAAAAGTTAGACTCATCCACGATCTAAAGGTAGGGTGAAATCTCCCTTCCTCTTAAGCGATACCAATGTCAGACAAGGCGAGTTATCTATTACCCCAAACGTAAACCTAAGTATCCAGGAGCTAAGATACTTTCTCAAATACCACGATTAAAACTACAATAAAATAGTATTTTATACATGCTGAATGAGTCATAAATGCTAGATGATTTGTTTTACTGTTAATTAGGTATCGAAACAGTGATTTTTTCCCCGACCGGTCGGCCCATTCTTTTTCGTCACCTTCAAATGGCCCATTTCAGTAAGTTGACTTCCAAAGGGTTAAGAAAATGAAAGATTATTTGTATCAAAAAAAAAATGAGAGATTATTACCTCCAAAATTTCATACTATATCTAATAAGAATAATTTTTTTTAAAAAAATGACTTAACACAATGAGAGAATATTTGTGATTTAAGAGGAAAAATAAATTTATTTAAGTTCAACTTTTTATTACATGGCACAGGATAAAAGGATTTTGTATTGAAAAACGGTACATCAGAAATTCTCCAATATTGGATCATCTGTTTTTATACTGAAAAGCATAAACTACATGTTAAACGTCAGTCATAGCGATGCCCACTAGGCCACTATGAACTAATAAAGCATTTTCTCATTGCTCATTCATTAGCCTCCGAGTACCAAGAAATTGACTAAAGTATTTTTTATTTTTTTTTGTTACAATTTGACTAAAGTATTTAAGCTAAAGAAAGAAAGATCAAATGTGATGCCCGACGACTTTTTCAAGCCTGCTCATGTGGACCTCATCAAGGGGCGAAAAGTCAACAAATAATGAGTCAAATATATTAATTGACACAATTTGGTCAGAAAGCTACATCGTTGAGATTTAATGCCTTTTTATTTGTTACTTTTTTTCAAGTTGTTTGATTAAAATAACTACTAAAGCTGAGAATCATTGGAACCATTGCCTATCAATCCAAAAGCATCCCTGAAATTCAAAGTCTTCCTCATTGTTCTCCTTCCAACACCTCCATTCCCCTTTCTCATCATCGCTGCAAATTCCCCATAATCTATTTGCCCATCCTGTAACACAAAAAACCACCCCCTAATTAAATAATATTCCCAACCAACAACTTGTCTGCTAATGGATTTCTCATTTCTACCGGAAATTACATCTAAGCACCCAGATCATAGGAGGGCAATCCAGTGAATGAGGTTCCCAAAAGGTAGAGCCTAGGGAGAGACATAAGTACACAGTTTATCCCGCAAACAGAAAAGCTATTTCTTGAATCTGAACTCATAACTCCCAGACCACATAACAGCAATCTTTTCATTTCGTTGAAGCTCACAACAGTTATGACCGAGAGTATAGAAGATTTAAGCTACATTTTAAAAAATTTGGGTCCATAGATGTAATTTTGCCGGGTTCTAGTTCTACATTGGCAGGTATGTAGGCAGACGTATCATCTAAAAAGATCAATGGTAGTATAGAATACCAAGTCCATATTGAGTAGTATTTGATGCTTAATGGAGTATTTAAGTGGATTAGTTCTCCTACCTCAATGACTAGCTTTTTCATATAGAGTTCCCCATTTGACTTAAGTACCTATTAGATTATTAGTGGTAGTGAACAAGGAAACTTATGATAGCAAGGAATGAAAGTTACTTACATTGTCTTGATCGATTTCCTTGATCATTTCATCAATATGGAAATCATTAAGACCAAACTCTTTACAAGCCTGTTGAATCTCATCAACAGTTATGTAGCCACTTCCATCTTTGTCAAAGTAGGAGAAAGCTGATAACAGATTCTCTTCCCTCTCCAGCTTATTCAAGTGTATAGTAGCAGCAACGAATTCACCATAACTAATGGTCCCACTATTATCAATATCAGCCTATCATATCATATCATATGCAGAGTCACAAGATGCTGTCAAGCTCTTAAGAAAAATGGATTAAACTAAGAAAGAAATAAAGAACTATATCTTACTGCATCCATAAGATCCTTGATTTCTGACTCCATAAGGTAGGATCCTACTCGCTTTAAACCGTCTTTGAGCTCATCAAATGTTATGTTTCCGCTGTTATCGGTGTCAATCATTTTGAATAACTCCTTCAGGCCACCGATTTCTTCCTCAGAGAGCCTCTCAGCTATAACCTGGGATCAGTATGAACCATAATACACGTGTGAAGTATTTGAATTCATATTCTGATTTCATCTTTTCCTCACAACAACGCCAATTATCTATCTAAGTATACTACTAATATAAATTATAAGAATATCCATGCTTTATGATGCTCCCATTTTATTTAAAAAGTTGGGATCCAGAACTCCAGTGAATCAATATTATCAGCAGAAGTGCAATCAGAACACACAAGGGAATAGAGACAAAAATTAGTCACATTCCTTAAATTTAAGCATACGTGAAAACCATCGAAAGATGCCAGTTTATAAAATTAAGGAAATTTCTTAACCATGCAAGACAACTAGCTATGCCACATCCACCAAAGTCCATATTACAAAGTGATAACTGATAAGGGCTCCTAAAAGCATGAGCTCTTTTTCTGGCAAAAAACATCTTTGGCATATCCCTAAAGTTTGAGGTCACTATCCATTTCATCCCAAATGTTTATTCTGTGTCAATTTCATCCTGCATGCTTGCCAAAATTTCTCGATGTCATGCTAAAAGCTAATTCCTTCAATAAATTATACTCCCTCCGGTCCTTAATGTAAGAGCTAATTGACTAATTTAGGTAAATTAAGAAAGCTATATAAATTAATTATTACCAAATCCAATCCTCAAGACGAATTCATATTATATACTTCTTAATCTATCCAAATTAGTCAACTAGCTCTTATATTAAGGATTGAAGGGAGTAATATTTAAAACTGAGGCCACGTTGTTACACATTGAATGTCAATCATCACAGCATGCTGAAGTGGGTTATACATTCATGCATGGATTCTACACTATCTAATCTCTAGCCCCTAGATAAAAGACACTTCCTATTTTTCTATCCCTAACTCTAATATGGAACAAGAAATGGAAATATCACCATGTAAAGTACCTTGATTCAGTAACCCTTAGAATTAATTATTACAAAATGATGAATAACCCCACTACAACCAACATATTTCAGGGTCGAGAATAAACTTGAAGTACTCATGAAACCGCAGCACATAGAAATAAAATTTTCAAATTAAAAATATATAATGAAGCCTTACTCGCAAAGCCATCTTTTTGAGCTTATTCATTGCAGAGAATTGCTTCAAGCGTGACAAAACAGCAGAATCAAGAGGCTTATCTGGTGCAATGTTGTCATCAACAATCCATGGGTGACCTGACACAAAATCAAATTAGCACCACAGCCTTGTAAAAGTTTAGAAGTTTCCAATCCCACATTAAAAATCTTATATGGCTAAAAGCAGTAGTACTACAAAACACCCGCACATCACCATAAAGTGTAAAAGACTTACGAAGTACTTCATGGGCGGTAAGCCTTTTTTTGGGATTTTGATCAAGCATTTTTCGAATTAGATCCTTTGCACTGTCTGAAATGCTAGGCCATGGTTCAGACTGAAAATCAATTTTTCCTTCCAAAATCTGTCGGAAGATCCCTGTTTCAGATTCTGTAGGTGACAGAATTTAGGTAACCGTATTAGCAATGAGGAATACACGAAATTTAAGAAGCAAAACTCAAACTATAATTTAACATATCGAAGACAGAAACCTACCAGCCCAAAATGGTGGCACCCCACTAAGTAAAATGTACAAAATAACTCCTGCACTCCACACATCTGATTCAGGTCCATAATGTTTGCGCAACACCTCTGGCGCAACATAGTACGGGCTTCCAACAACATCAGAAAATGTTTCACCTGGAGATCATATCACTTTGTTAGGCGTACACAGCATGAAGGAGTTTCCAGTTGATTTAGCAATGGTTGAAATTAAGTACAGTAAGGAATATTCAAATTCAAATAGTAACTATAATAAATGCTGCTAAGTTCACATTTAACTTTTAATGGCTAAATACATTTTGCTGTAAACTGAATTGATAATTCATGCAATGATGATAATTTCAGTGCACCAGCTCCCAACACTCAATGAACTGTTGAAAAATATACCTTTTGCCAACCAAACACAAAGATGCAGCTTTATATATATTCATCTTTTTGAGAAATTTTGCATGAGAAAATAATTAAACATAGAACATGTTTCACATTATACTCACAGGGCACCTATATAGCCAGTCATCTTCAAGCGTCTAAAGCTCTAAGCTTCTAGCGGTTTGAAGTCCTTAGACACAAAAGAGAAGAGCATAGAAAAAGGTTTTTCTCTCCCCTAAATCAAATTAACCAGATTAGTAACATCTGCATTTGCTAACTTTGAAATAAACATGTAAATCGGGGCATGGAGGATTCAAGATCATTGGATAAATTTGCACATGAACGTCTTTCACACTACTAGAATGATAAATCTAACAAGGATATATCCACAATGATACAAACACAAAAAAGCCAAACCATTTCAGACAAAGAAATAAATCAAGAAGAAACCTGGCTTGTAAAAAACAGACAGCCCAAAATCAGTTGCCTTAAGTTTGGCATCTTCTTCGACGCTATCGAATAAGAAGTTCTCTGGTTTGAGGTCTCTGTGCATAACCCCAAGAGAATGACAAGCTTCAACAACCTCAACAATGGTCCGAATGATCTTGGCCGCTTGTCTCTCACTGTAATGCCCTTTCTGCACAATCCTATCGAACAACTCTCCACCTTCGCACAGCTCCATGACCAAGTGAACAGAAACATAGTCCTCGTAGGTACCATGAATTCTAACCACATGAAGGTGCTCAGACAAGTGGTGCATTATCTGAATCTCCCTCCAAACATCATCGTAGTCCTCTTTACAGATGAGCTTGCGCTTCGGAATTGACTTGCAGGCATATCTGCGACCCGTGGACTTCTCTGTACAAAGGAAAGTAGTACCAAATTGACCTTGACCCAATTTTCTGCCCAATGTGTAAAGCTCTGTGAGGATTTGGGTCCGATAAGGAAGAACCCAGGTAGATGTGCTCGATTTCTTCATTCTTGTGTTCTTGCGAAGTTGCAATCTTTGTCAAGGGAGAGACGAGAGGGGATGAACAGAAATGAAAGAAACCTAAAAACGCTGACCGAGTCTTCCTTATTGAGAGGTGGGGGGGGGACACACACACACAACGATCTTATTGCATCCTATATTCTCAGGCAGAGTGTATATGTCTGTGTTTTTCTTTCCTTCAGATATTTGTGCTGGTCTGCGTCTTCAAAAGATTTCGGCTTTCATAATCTGCTTTTGTTACGGCTTTTTCCTCTGGGCTCCAATCCAACTCTGCTGCACTGTTTGAAGTTTCTTTTCTTTTACCTTTCTTTTTCTGTCTCTTTTTTTATTCAACGAGAGGGATGACCACGCCCTCTCCTCTCATGGCCTCATGATTCACTTAAAAAAAAGAATTAGTTTGGTGTTGATTTTCTTTTTCGGCCTGACAGGGAACCAAGTTGTTTTTTTTCTTTAAACTAGGCATTGAAGTTATAAATGGAATGTTTGGAACTTTGTCTTGATTGAAGAAAACTTACCTTTAGATATTTTTTTACCGTAATATATCACTTCTAAGTTTTAAATTAGATCAGAAATAAAAATTTAACCGAACTAAAAAAGAAGTTACTAACTATGAAGCTTTAAAAAATGGATCATGAAATTTGAGAAATTTGATTTCTTTTCTAATATAAATTTGATTTTTTTTTAATATTCACAAAATATTGAGTCAATTTTGCGGAACGTAAAATTTAATTTAAACATTGAAAAATGCCGATTTCATCAATTTTAGGGGAAAATTAAATGACGCATTTATAAAATATGAGTCACATATTCACTAATTGGTCTAAAATTAAATTATAGATGCCTTTTCACATAGTAATTTCATGTTTCTACAATTCTCTTGCCAGAAAGATTTAATTTTTTTTTAATATCATAATAAAGGGTCAGACTTTGTGTTAAGTTAGATTTCATTTTCCATTTCTTGATATATATATCCAGGAATCAGGATAATATTCTTAAAGGCCAGATGGCTCTCCACTTGATGAACAATTTTATAACTCCAATGAATCATATAATAATAGAATGTCAATGTATTTATTAAAAATTACTTAGATCCAGTCTTTAATTTGGGAGAATTATCTGTTTCCCATGCATAATTACAGGTCATCATTACTCAGTTTTTTTTTTAAATTATATAAACTAAAATTTATTAAAATCATTTAGACTTAAGGAAATTATTTTAAAAATAAAATATTTTTACTACCCTTCCTCTAAGTATTCATATGTTAATACTAAAAAAGTTTTAATTGTTGCAGACAAATATACTGCTAAAAATTAATATAAAACTTTGCATTAAAATAAATTTTTTTATAAAAAAATTTATGTGGATTTGACACCGGTCCCTTACCAAAGTCAGGGCACAATCTCAAGGTTCAGAGAACTCTTACAAAAAATTTACGATATCGTCTACCAAAAGAAATTCTCAAAACAGTAGCAAGAATCAAAGTCTCATATTTGTAGAATATAAACTATTTTTTTATTATCTAGGTCAACTTTGCTGCATTGAAATAAATTAATATAGAAAAGGAAAGTAAATTAAAAATTTTGTAGCATGAGGACAAAATAATTTTGTGTAGGAAAATAAATATGAGATCAAGATTCAAGTTCCAATTTCATCAAGAGTCAAGTGTAATGAATTTTTGTCACTGTTGGGGAACAGTGTCATGTTTTGTCATCTTAACTAAAGAAGACGAAAGTTTGAGTTAGGCAATGCTTTTTAAAATTATTTGTTTCAGTTTTCCTAAAGGAATTATTGGCTTTCGCAGACTGTATCACATCACTTTTATTTTTTTTAATCATATTTTGAGCCCTCAAATTTCTTTAACATTATCGCCATTCAAAACTTTCTCCCAAAGTGACCATGGGAACACTATTATTATTCTACATTATTTTTTTTGCCCACTTGTATTAGTTAAGTACGTAAATTGATGTATATAGTAATATTTCCTGAATTCATTTTAAAAATAAAAAATTACAGGAGGTAATTCAGATTTTTTTAGAAATTAATTATATACATTTAAAATAATCAAAAAAATATAAATACATTTGAATAATAAATTTAAAACAAATAAGATATTCTGCTTAAATAATAAAAATTTACTTTACACGTGCCTATCTCTATTTTAATTGATTCTGAAACGCCAATACTCTTCTAGTGATTTTTTAAAAAGTTATATAGATAATAATTTGAATATAAATGTTTTGTTTTGGTATAAGGGATAAAATTTCTTAAGATTAATCTGTTTCTTAATATATGAAGGAAAATGGAGGAGACGGGGAATATTGAACTGATGGTATTAAATAAAGATTTATAGATTTTCCATATTAATATTTAGAAAATGATTTGAATATTCTCATATTTCAATGTCAAAATTTGAGAAGTAACCCTGAAATCCTTACGTCGGAACTTGTTGGCTACACAAGTTTTTTTTTTAATCTTCCAATGTTAAAAATTCAGAACATGAGTTTTAAAGACCAAAAGTCGTAAATTGCAATTTTACAATCTTCCTAAAATGAAATTACATATATCTTCTAGTCCCAAAATGTCTAACCCCATTATTTTATAGTTGCCAACCCAACGCCACCCCAAGAAATCCCATTTCCAATTTTCCCTCTTTATATCAAAAGTGAAGTTTTTTTCTCAACCAAACACTTCACCGACTATTTTGACTATATTAATCATCCGTATAATCTTCCAAATCCAAACGTTAAGATAATCTATTGGAGTTCTAAAACAACCTCAACATCGCATGAATCATGCAATAGTTGCACAAAATATTCCTGGCGCCAAGGCGAAGAAACAGAAAATTCATGCATGCATGCATGCATGCATCCATGCATGCATCCATGCATGCATGGATGCATGCATGGATGCATGCATGGATGCATGCATGCATGCATGCATGTATGTATGTATATATGTATGTATATCAAATAAAGCAAAACATGTGATTCTCTCTATTCAAATATGTCAACTTTGACTCCCAAAATAGGGCTAGATACAGAATTCAAAAGGTTACTCTTAACTAAAATGCGTTAAGGGTAAGCTTCCTAAAGACATGTCTCAAGGTACCAAAATCTTTCCAAACCCAAATCCTCCGGAATATCTCTACCTTAAACCAAACTTCCCTATAACAGAGGCCAGTAAAACTCAAAAACATATGAACAATTCGCAGCTCGTTACAAAGATCAGACTCAATTTCTATGAACAATCATTGGTCAGATTGTCAATTCTGTACACTAATCTAAAACCTAAGGGAATACCGGTAGTTAATAACCTATCCTACTTCCTACCTTTGATATGTCAGGCCGTAGTATACTTCGTCACCAGCATATGTACGGAATTTGATACCTCCAAAAGCTGCTGCTCGATTTTATCTTTCCATTGAAACAGCTCCATCAGCATACCCTGCAAATAGAATGTAGTAAGGATACTTTAGCTGTAAAAAATTAACTTGTAGTAAAAACAGTCATATACATGCATATACTGCTGTCAGTATCACCTGAATCAATATGAATTTGTTGTTGTGTAGATCTGATTTTGAACTGACAGTCATGGAAGAACAAGGAGTCACGTCAGGTTGATCTTCCTCTTGTCTCTTGGTAATGACCTCCAGCAAATTGCTAATATCATGAGGTAAAAAAAACACATAATAAGGCATGCTTAAAGAATCTAAGCGCCATTATTTCTCGGTGATTTATCTGTTCTACAATTTTTATTCCCTGAAGAAGAAAGCAGAGCCTAGGGGGAAGGGGGGGTGTTATGTTAAAAGAGTGACTTCAAATATATTACCTCCTTGCATCATTCGGTTCTTTATCGCGTGGTGGAGACGGTAAGGGTAAGATAGGATCATGGAGTATAACCTGTTGCTGAACATCTTGCAGTTCCGGACCACCTGACCAAGTTGCAAGTCCATCTCCCGGAGTATTGTCTAGGTTGATGTTTTCTAGCCAACCTTCCCATTCTTCTGAGGAAAAACCCGTGGTAGTTTGTTCCTGTGGTGACTGAAGATCTTTCAATTTATCGGCTATTTCTGCAAGCTGTTGATCAACTTTAGTTTTCCAAGTGACCAATTCACCATACATTCCCTGAGAATGTATAAAAGCATTAGAATAGAGTTATAATACATGAATAGACATAACAACTAGAAAAAACCTTATCTTCCTTCCTGCAATTAGCACAAAACCCATTAAACAAAACATGAATCCCATCAAATTCTCAAAAAGGTGAAGGAGTGGTTGTTGTGCATTGCTTAGCTACCTGCATACCCTTCAAAGAAGTAATAATCCCAGTCAAGCGCTCTTCAGTCATAGCTTGCAGCTTCACCAATTCCTTCTGGTTCCCCTGAAAATACGAATCGATATGAGATATCGTCAAGTGCTGGAGACAGGAACCCATTGATATTAAATAATATAGCACTCACTTCCATCAGATTATGTTCATTTTTCTCTTGCTTCTTCAACATCAGCTCCTGCATATCTCTGGCAATGCAAATGGAAATTATTAAAGAAGCATATATAATGGCAGCCAATACAAGATAAATTTTGAAAATCTAGTTTTGACATTCAATACCTCTTCATTGTGGCCATTTCTATTAGAAGCAACTTCAGTTCACAAGAAGAATCAGTATTCTGAGAGGAGGCATTGCCTGCACTAAAATTAGGTGGTAGCCAGAAAGGATCCTGCACCCCAGCCTCCCGACGGATTTTATCTAAGTGAGCACTCTCCAACCAGTACTCCATAATTCCTTTGGAATTGTGCCACCGTCGAAACCGTTCAGTCCCTCCAGGTGCTACTTTACCATCAATTTGCTTGAGTAAGTGGTCTAAAAGTCCAGTATCACCAATGTCCTGACGGGCTTGCTCTCTTAGAGCATGTCGTGAAATTGGGTTTGCAAAATTCGCATCTGCAGCCTTTAATATCTCCCACATTCTTTTCTCAGCCTGATGATACCTATATCACAAAATTGCCATAATTTACTATGTGGTGCTTACAAAGAAGACAGCAATAATAAAAGAAATATGATTTACATTCTTTACCTTTCAGCTGACCATCTATTTCTATTCTGACGCTTCTTTGTCTTAAGCTTGCTGATACCTTGCCCCAGATCTCCATCTAACAGTTCTTTCATCTCTCCAAGATGATCAGGGCTAAGCTGCTTTCTTCTCTTACATTTTGGCATGAACATAGTTTTAATTTTAAAATCTTCTTCATTTTCATCTTTCAAATCCTCCTCCTCTTCCTCATCTTTAGAAATTCTCGATGAGATTTGACTTTTGTATCCCTTGTGCTGATTAATGAACACACCTTGATTACAAGGACAACGCTCTTCCATACCAGCACCTCTTCTATGTCAAAACTCCTTGCCTTACATCAATATTTTGGATCATTAAAAGTCTTCTATTAAGCAATGAAGAAAGGAAGAGAACTATACAATGTGCAGCTAGTAACTATTTAAGATCTAATACACGTTGTCCTAGAAGAATATCAATTATTTTGCCCCCAGTCCGTATCTACTAGTTAAGAAACAGAAGATAACTAACAAGGTTTTCATTCAGGTGAAGAGAAAGTGGCAAAAAAGCATTAATTGGGCCATAATCAGAAGAAAAGATTGAAACACCCGTATTTGGACCAAAAACATGAATATTAAAAAAGTGTTCATCAGCATGCATTGCTTTATTGCAAGAGTAGATAATTTACATTAAAGAAAACTTGCTAGGCAGTGTTAATCAAGAAAGTCCATCAGATTCCAAGTGCATGCTAGTTTTTTTTTTTTTTAGCATAACAAATTTACTGATATATAAAACTACGGGTCTATGTCAAAAAATAAAATCATTTTCTTTCCAAGATATTTCTTGTGAAAGGTCCCCGACGAATGAGAAACATAATATTGATGATTTCTTGACAAGCATCATGGGTCATGGATAGAATATATCTATAATATACAAGATAAATCATACCAATACAGTGGCCCAGACATCATTAAATATAAGGAATAAGAAAGCCACTCGGTTTCTTGGCGCACACGGTGTGCCTGAAAAGCCTCTTGAACTATAAAGCAGAACAATCAAACTCTGGGTTTGTCGGGACACACTAGGTTATATGACATAGCTAAAAAGTAGAACAATTAAACACTAACTAAAATCCATCTCTGTCATCCTTCCGCAAGGATGGCTCAAACCCAAACTCAAACCAAAAAATAAATCAAACAAACAAATTCAAAGGAAAAAACTAGAGTTTTAGCATTGAGAGAGCAGTAAGCAAACTAGCATCGGCCCAAAACCTAAAACGGTACGAAACTCGAAGCAAAATCAGAAAGGGAAATTACTCCAGGGACAATGCCCTGACCTTAACAAACAATCAACATTGCTAAAACCCTTAACAAAAAAATAAAATAAAATAAGAATGACGGAACGAAAACCTAGGTAAGAAGTGTGAACTACGACGCTGAAAGGGAAAACAGTAAAAAGATGGTGGAAGAAGAAGAGACAAAGGTTTAACACACCAATGAGGGGATTAGCTGAAGGCTGCGCCGAGAAGGTTGTAGGAGAAAGTTGGAGGGTGGCCGACACGGTCGCAGGGAAACAGAGACACTGTTACCCAAAATCTGTGGAATATCGTTTCAAATTGACCCCATAAAGATATGGGCCCAAAGAAAAAGGACCCAAAAAATAACATCTAAATTGGAATTTTATTTATTTTTGGCCTGAATTTAAATTGGAGGTCTAAAGTAAAATTATTATCTAAGGACTATTTTATATAATAAATTAAAATTTTCAAAACACTAATAACTTCTAAGAATCATCGATTTATGTTGAGCTTGTCTCAACTACAATATAACTTGTGTTAGGAAAGGATCTTTGTGGGATTATTTCACAAGTTGTTGATTTCTTTTAACTAAGATTATTTTGATTTGAATTTACATAATGTAGCACCCTTACCACTAAATCAACCATTAAAGAAACGAGGCTCAATTAATTAGAAAATTAAAACCCATGTTTAATTAGAGACTAGCCAAAGAAAGGCACATTAGAGACATAGGGACTTAAATCTTGAGCCCTAACCTAAAACCAGAAGCCACCTTCAAGAGGATGAGGACTTAGCCCTCTGTGCTCTATGCCTGTGAAGAAGCAACCTTCAAGAGGGTTATTGGTCAGATTAAGTTTAACAATAATGGTGGTAAGTTCTGGCAAGTACGTTTCTGAGTTGCCATTCTTATTTAAGTTTAACAAGATGGTTATTGGCGTGGTCATTATGATTTATTCTGCATCAGTTTAGTTCCATTCTCCTTCTGAACAAGGTCGTGTTACCATTTCTATCTTTACGTATGTATTTTTGCCAATACAATCATCTAATCCTGGACCCCACTACCAAATTCAAATTTGAAATTGAGTCTGCAAGCAGAATTCTTATTTCTCATTTGGAATTGATTTCATACATAATAGGAGGGAAGCACATAATAATTAGATTTACCAGAGTTCTTGTTACGCTAATTCCCAGATTTTAGAGGGTGAAGGAATTGCTGTTTCATGTTAACCATTGAATGTCAAAGATAACAATGCAACTTCTGAATACTTCCATCGTACCTGCGGTGTAGTTTATCAGATATTGGAAAATAGAGGTCCTACTCCCCAAATATCAAAAAAGAAGGTACCGAAAAAAAAATCTCTCAACTTCTGATGAGAAGGGCTGGTGTCCTAAAATCCATGCCTCGCACCCAAGAATGATTTAACATTTTAACATTAGACAAAATTCTCTAATCTATAAAATGGGAAGAGAGAAACCTGAAACATAACTATAACAAAATTCATCATGATGTTTCCTCCTTCTGCTAGATAGGTTCCGCCAGTAAAACCTTTAATTTAGTCAACAATGCATTGCCTAAGGTAAATCTCTGTTCCTCATTTTTAAATGAACCTACTCAGACCTGCTTCTTCTTTTCAAAGCCAGATGCAGCCACACGTTGACGCTTCCTCCAAGCTGGAATTTTACCAGGGAAAGCCCACCTTAATAGTCTCTCCCATGAATAGCAGGCCAAAAACATAAGAGCAGCCCAAAGCAACAGTTTATTCCTTAATCCCTCTGGCAGTGGCACCAGCTTCAGCCAGTCATTCAAGTCTCTGAAGAGATCTGATGTGATCACTGTGAAGAATACGGCGGCGGCAAAGAGGGCATACCGGAATGGTTTGTTTTCGGAGATGCTCTGGTTGAAAGGATGGCCCATATAGTTCACAGCAAAAGTGGCAACCTGAAGCATCATGCTCACCATGTAGGAAACGGTATTCACCAGGTTGGGATGAAAATTAGAATCTACTTCGATGCATTCCTCGGGCATGTGTTTCTCGGCCTCATTAACCGAAGAAATCAGAAAAAACAGGTGAATTGCAAATTGTCCTAAGAGAGAGAGCAAGACATAAGCACAAAAGATATTGGGGTGAGGACGTTCAGCTGAGAGCGTGGGAAGAGGGCGGGCGTGTGAGATGAAAAGGAAGAAGGCAGCAGTAAACACCCCGCTAATCGTGGCTTGTATATCACCAAGCTTGACTCCATCCAGGTACATGACACTCAACACATATGCAGTAGCAAGGCAGTTGAGGCCAAGAATTTTGAACATCTGGAGGGTAGTCACAAGAGTACTGCGACCTTGACGAATTATGTCAGTGGTGGGAGCAACAGATGCATGCTTTGCAGTGAAAGGTGATGCCATTGAGGCATCACCGAGCTTTACTGTGGGAGCAGTACGACCATCTCCTTCCTCATTAAGCTCATCCATCATTTTCTTAAGCTTCTGTCTTTGCATTTCTGCAGCTGTCATATGACGGTTACTCGAGTGGCTAATGGAATCTGATCGTGAAGCACCTTTGGCCTTCGAAGTGCCTTCTCCGCTAGAGCCAACAGGTTTTCCAGATGAATCAAGTGCAGACTTAGATTTCTTTGGCTTGTTAGATTTTGTACCATCTTCCTTAGACGAGTCTGAAGAGGAGCTTCCAGTTTGAGTTGGAGGTATCGCATTCAGAAGAGCAACCCCTACATGGGCCTGAAACAAAGAAGTTAGCCTCTTGCTGGTTGCTGTTGCCTTGCCATGGTAAAAGATGCACAATGGCAAAAACCTTAACAACCATACCAATTGAAGATGCAAAACTAAACAAGGGCTAAAGGGCTAATACCAACAATAATATATCAGTAACAATTGAAGTTGCAAGACTAACCAAGGGCCTAAAAGGTTAATATTACCAACAACTGTTACGATTAGAAAATTGGAAGATCCAATTGGTCCTAGAAAAACATACTGCTTTTAAGCTGTTATAAATAGCCATCTATGTCACTGATAAAATGCATTCTCCTTCAGACTTCAGCAAATAAATGTACTAAAAACGTCCATCATATTGGTAAGTACGAAGGTTGTAATATGTCATAACAGATGGAGATAAAAAATTCAACTGGGCAAGCTCAATATTCAGGAAATATAGGAGAGCTATTGAGTATACTATCACCAAACACAATATTACCTGCTTCAAAGCTCCAACATCATTTGTACCATCTCCACACATCAAAGTTATCCTTCCTACTTTTTTAAAAGTGGTCATGATAAGTTCTTTCTGTTCAGGAGCCACTCTAGCAAACACCTTCACGTATGGAATGACCAGTAGACTAGCAGAAGTTTGTTGCAACATCTCAATGCAATCACCTCCAATGCAAAGATCATGACTCTCTGATAAAGATTCAACCTCTTTCACACTGAAATCAATTATATATGTTAAACAGCCTAGAAATTTAACTGAAATAAGAACAAATAATGGCAGATCAGTAGAGCAAGAACTTAAGTTCAACAATCTGAAAGCAATGAATGCTATTTTATGAAGAACCTAGTTCATAAAGATCTTATTTGTGAGGGACAAAAAAGGTTTTAGTTGAGAGTTAAAACAAGGGAAGAATACCAGTTATGTAACCAGAAAACAGCGAATTCGAAGTTACCAGTAGGGGACTATTTCAGACTCATCAGGAGACAACCAGTTATACCCTTCACCATTACTTGCTGGACCAAGAATTAATGTCGATTTTGATATTATATGAACTTGACCAGCAACATGGCAAGCAGTCAAAGCTTGATCGCCAGTGATCATAACCTATAAATGTTCAGAAGATATTCTTGTAAATTGATAAATTACTAGTTAAGTGTTTGTCCACCCAAAAAAAAACAAGAGAAGAAAAAAAATAATGCTGAACTTGTAACCCTGGGATCAAATCAGACGGAGCAAAATTTCCAACAAAAATGTTCCTTCAATGTAAATATTATTTTGGGATAACATTTAGTCGTGAACTCCAAAGAAAGAGTCAGAAAAGTCAGAAAATATTTTCCATCCCAGAAGCTGAAACTTCCATCTTTCTTGCAACAGAGGAGGAAAACATTTTTTTGGGGACAGAGAAGCTCATACGAATGAACATGCTTACCAGGTCATGCGATGATCCTTTCAATTCAGATAAAATTGAGGCTGAATCCGATCTAATGGGACAATTAAACACCTAAAAATAAACCGTGCCAACATTAAGCACCATGTCAATGAAAAAGGAAACTCTCAAAATTAACTTCAAAACACTGTATGAATAAGGTAATGCATTGGTTACCACAAATCCTGCAAAAGTAAGCCCGCTCTCCACTATATCCCTATCCAAGCCTCTAGCTTCACTGACCTTCATGCATTCAGCAAATTATAAGCAACAATTTAAAAATGCATGCATATGTTCAATCGCATGCTAAAACAGCAAAGATGGTAATTGTTAATCAAGAAGGCAACAATAAGAGAGAGAGGGATTCAATAGACAAAGAATTCTTACTGTCATGTCAGGAAGAGACTTATAAGCAAGGGCAAGAACACGAGACCCCTGACGTGTATATTTTTTGTAGGTCTCAACATATGATGGTGGTATATCAGTAAGCCTATCTTGAATAATTTCTGGGGCACCCTGAAAGAATTTACAAAAGAATTGGTTAGTTAAATATGAAAAGAAGTTTCAACAAGAGGAAAAGACCGGCATTAAGAACCTCAAAGATGCATATATCAGTTTTCACTTCTCATCAACAGTTCCAAAATTGAAAAGGACAAAAGTACATAAAATGAATCAAGAAGTAAGCAACTTGTTTTAAATGTAGACACGATATTAGTCAATCATAAACATCTATAGCAGGTTTTCACAACAAAAAGCAGTCAGGCAAAATCGTTTGAGCCAACTACAATTTCCAGGCTCCCCAAAAAAACTTAATCCCATGGCAACGGTTAAATAGTCACCATTTGGAGGAGTGTATAATGCGTCTGTCAAAAACAGTACAAAAATTTATAAATAAGCACAACCAATTATAACACGTAATGCAGGATAAGAAAATAAAGATATTGATTATTTTAATCCTTAAATGTATTTTATTATGCGGGATAAATACGGACTTGTAATTAATTATATTGGGGTTATTTAACAATAGTTTAACGTTATCAATTTTGATGTTTGGGCCAACACGTCCATCACAAATATTTTCCTATGACATAACAAGAGAAGAACCAATATGAATGTGCAGAAAATGCAGGAAATAAAATATGTGATACCTCTGTAACCAAAAATACAAACACACACAATACCTCAGATTATCAGCACAAATTAAGCTTGTCAAGGTATTATATCAAGAAGGACCTAACTGAGTAAAATGCATGAATTGAAAATTTTGAATTTAAGAATCCATTACTTGGCAAGAAGCCAACCTTCACAAAGGCCAAAAACTCCTCTTGAATGCGAACAACAACTGCCATTCGTTTCAAGTGAGATGAAAAATGGTGTCGCTGAACAATTTGGACAGGATTGCCATTCCCCCTGCAATTAAGGTGATAGGTGATGGAGGAAAGGAAAAGAAAAGAAAAGAAAATATAAAATGTTATAGAAATTTGTGTTCTCATCATTTTCCTTAACAAGTGCACTATCTTTCAACGTTATAGAAACTGATAATGGCAATATTCAAATTAAATGAGTCCGATACTGATTCAATATTAAACCAAACTTCACACATATTAGCTGGCAAAAGAAAATTTTCAATTGAAACAATACAGAGGAAAGGTAGAACTAAAATCTATAATAGCAGCAATGTTTCACTTACTTTTTTGGAACAGCCTTCTCGTCAGATTTATAACTCCAATCTATTCCCTTTAGTGCTGCCTTCTCAAGAGGATCACCAACCTATAAGACATTATAGATTTTATGAGAATATAGTATGAATCAAATAATGGAAGACAGCAGAAAGGTAGAGGAATGCATGTCCTTCTGATTCTCTAGAAAAGCTCATGAAGATCCATTGCGCATGATAATAATCAAGCAGAGAGTATGTCGACTAGAATCACAGGAAAAGAAGATATGAAAAGATTCCATGGCCAATTTGTTTCTCCAAAAATGGCTACTTTTATCTAAGATATATGATTAGTATAACATTCAAGAAACTATATCTAAATCAATTATCCAGATGTCATGTCACAGACGGGAAAAGGAAACAATAATGACAATACAAGGACTTGGCTTTCAGAAACACGGGCATACCAGCTTATTATCAACAAAAACCAATGCATGACAAGAAGCCAGGATTTCTACGGTACGTGCAGGCACTCTATTCACATCAGACTCTAATTCTGTAGACCCTGCCACCCCAACAACTCCAGAAAACTCCTATAATATAGAAGAAAAACTTTTAATAAGCAAAACAAGGTCTCAAAAGAAAATTGAATGCCATGAATAGATGCAGTTACCATGTCATCAGAGGTCAGTGTTCCAGTCTTGTCAAAACAACATATGTCAACCTAGGGCAATAGATGTACAATAAGTTCAAATAAACAATGTCAAGATATAATATGTGCAATAAAGTTAATGATTTAAGAACCGAAGCATGGTAGTAGCTGTCCTCGTCCAAGTACCTTCCCAGCAAATGGTATTCTGAAAGGTTCTGTGCAAAATATTCCATGCCGAGCTAGTGCAATTAGGGAAGTATTAACAGCTATTGACAATTCCATGGGTAATTCAGGAGGAATCACTGAAGTGATAATAAGTGAACAGCTTAATATAAGCTTATACTTGCTCCTCGTGGGATCTTCTAGCCCCTGTAGTATACCATATACCAAGCCATATAACAGTTTTTAACAAAGACCAATTGATATCACAATTTATAATTCATCTGTGAGGAAGCACTACCTTAACAAGTACATAACCAGCAGCTACTAAAGCAAACACCACCAAGAATAAAATGAACAGCCCACTTTCCCAGCTATTGGCAGTCACCTATAATATATGCATTCAGAAGAGAAGAAACAAATTCAATGGACACAAAGCAATAAGTTATAACATCTTAAAATACTTAGGCTTACTAAGGTCTATATCAATTTACCCTTTCAGTAGAGAATAAGATTGTCCGCATCAGCTTTCCTTGGCTAGTTTCAAATCCCGTTCTTAGAACAACAGCCAAGCAGCCACCATCAGGGGTTTTCAATGGAAAAGTCTGACACCAACAAGAATGTTAATAGCATAATAACAATGAAAGCATGTGCAACGCTGAACATCAAAAACAGAATATATGAACAGCATAGTCTTAAATCACCTTGTCAGGGGTGTGCTGCAAAATTTTAGTCCCGCCAAACAAGACATGGCTTTTATCTCGCCTTGCTGATAACTTCTCCTCGAAGCCTTTACCAGCAATTGAAACCTAGAAGGATGGTCATTTCTCAATGAAAATTATGCGAGGAGAAAACCATGACATAAAAGCTCCAGCCTCAGGCTAATTAGAGATGCTGGTTAACTTGAAAGCTGTGATGATTTTCATTTATGACGTTATTCTTACCCAAGATATATTTTTCACAGTAAAAATGTTTACAAGGGTAATAATAAAGAAATCACATGGTCAGACATCAGATACAAGCACAAACACTAGAATTGAATTTTGGGGGAAAAACAAACTACCATGACTATCTGTATTTTTAGACGGTAAATCTTTCCAATGAAGATACTAACAGCTAACGAGAATCGTCCTTCCAGAAGGCTTGCAGCAAAGAAAAACAGTAAACAAAACAAAGCACAGCCTTAGCAACAGAGAATAGCAGTCAGTCTATGACCAAACAATACAACAAAATTGATATTATTCATATTCATTAAATTCAGTTTTCAGATCCCTGATTAAGGGAAAAAAAAATCATTACTTTAGCCCTTCAAGATATGTAACAAGCATAAAAGCATTTCAGAACCCTTAAAAACTAAGAAAAGTAACTACTGCTAACAACCCCTGCACTAGCACACAAATAGAAAGCAAATCCAGCAATGAGACATGAAATTATTGCCTCAAAGTGTTGAAAAATAACCATCCCCACAACACTAAGCACACGCTTTAAAGTCCTAGCATATATCCATTAGAATATCACATTATAGAATAGCATTTCAGAATAGAGCAACACCTTCCACTGAGGAGTAGACTCGCCTGTGAGAATTGCTTCATTTACAATTGCACTTCCAGCCAATATAAGCATGTCTGCAGGTACAGACTTCTCTTCTCCATTCTGACCTGAAGAGCGTCCAATAGATACAACATCCCCAGGCAAGAGATCAGTACCAGAGAGTTTTACCCACCTATAATTCAGAACAAAATACAAGTATACAAGCAGCTTAAGAGACCATTCCATTAAAACCCAACATGAGCTTATTTAGAATGCAACAACATACTTGCCACAGCGATGTACCATTAAGATCTGACTATCAACACTGACACGCCTCAACTCAGTTAAAGTCTTTAGCCTGCTTTTTGCCATAGTCGACTCAAACATAAACAGCATAAATAGAGTAAACAAACTGTAATACCAATATTCATCCAAGCACCAGAGACCCACACAGAAAACCTGTCCAATATAGAAGATCAAAAACAAAAAAAAGAGCCGCATGAAGATTAAGAACTAATGAAAAATTTTATTACCCTGAAAGGAGAAAGAATACCTGAAATACAAAAAAAGGCTCCATGCAGTTCTCTTTCAACAATTTCTGAAAGGTAGGTTGAGGATAATCAAATCTAGAAGACCAACAAGCATTATGTTAGACTTAGAGAAATCAAACAGGATGACATAAGATATGTATAACCATTAAAATGGGGAAACACAGCCAATAAAAATATGAAAGCAAAAAATATTAGGGGGGAGGATTTAGCAATAGCAGTCATTAAATAAAAGCAGCATGCACACGAGCATGAAAATTCAACAGTAAACACAACTGCAAAGTTGGCATCCAGCATTAAGGGTTGCAGAGTCAAATGAAATTTACAAAAGTGTAAACAACAAAAATAAGAACCTACACATTGCGCCCCCATTTCTCATTGGCAGCAAGAACTTTAGCTTCAGTGCCATAGCCGGTACTTTTGAGATAATAACCAAATGTTTCCTTAGTAGGGTAAGAAAGCTTGCAAAACGTTCCATTCTCCTTTGAATAGACAAAACGTTGTTTCCTGAAGTCAAAGTAAATCTCTTCTGAATCCACCTGCGATGAAGAACCTCCAGCCTGCACATGCAAAAGTTAACAATGTAACACGCAAAACATGGGTCATGAAAAGAACAGAGAGCGAGAGAAATGCTGGTCAAAATGTATTCTGTAAGGCCAGAAACAGACAATGTCAATAAAAAGGAAACTTGATTATACGATTGCCGATTTCAAATTAGTTGGTTGTATTTGCAGCAAGTAGAAACTAAGTTGAAAGTATGCAGTAACTTAATAAGACAAGTAATCAGCATTGCAAACTAAGGCAGCAAATTGTGCACAATGTGCATAACCAAATGAGAATATGTAATGAAAACATATATTTAACTGGATCCACAGAGATTGTCACGTAGCAGAGAAATTTGACTCGAACCTTACCCATTCTCATACATTAGTGGTACATAAGACATCTACTTTTTCTTCCCACCCCACAATTAAAATGTGTTGGATATCTACATATATAGAGAGAGTAAACTAAAAATAAACTCAAATTAAGCACTAACCACTTCAAATAGGGAGAAGCAGATTTTATCCCTATGAACTCTAATTACAAAATCACAAGTAGTGTTCGCTATTTGAGAAGGTTTTTGTTACTATTAGTATGGCTAGCCTATTTCAATCCTCATGTTTGCTCCCATATACACATATATATACACATACATACATACAATTATATAGATACATATATATATTTGTATGGCTGACCCATTCAATCCACACATCTGTGCATATGTATTTGAAAGGGGAAAGTTCATTGATCCCCCATAATCTATTAATCACAAAAGTGGTACATGAACATCAAATTGTAACAAAGTACCAACCTCCCAAATGAAAATTGTGTTCGGCGTTTGAGAGGGTGTCTGGTAGCATTTTAAAGTTCATAGGGTATATCATTATATTTGATTTGATGTTCATGTACCAATCTTACAATTAAGCTATATTTTATGGAAATATAATGTACTTTTCCCATTCTAAAATTATGTAGGAGCAGGTATAAGGATTGAAATAAGTCAGCGATGTAAATAGCAATAATTATACAGAAAGAAATATAGGATCGTAAACTAACAACTGAGACTAGAATCATGTAACTTGTTCCTCTTATCATTCTGCAATCAGCATAACTTCCAAACTCAACATTTTCCATGTTCTTGTAACCCCTCTCTCCCCTCTTGTTCTCTCTATATTTATCTATCTAGCTATCTATTCTATCAGTTATCATTTAACTGAGCTGTAGCCCTAAGAAACAGCCCACCCTATCTAGCGCCAAAACAAAAAAGTTTACTGTCAAAGAGTTCTTGGTTATTATAAAGGTAAAATAGCACCCAACATTCTGATCTTATTTCCCCCATAATCTTTTAATTTGATACAACTTCAACCATAATCTTTTTAATTTGGTGCAATTCTTGGTACTTGAGAAATAAGATCATGGGTAAAATTGCACCAAATTAAAAAAAGATTATGGGTAAAATTGCATCACAAATAAGATTAGGATATTGGTCGCACCTGAAAAATAAGATTAGAATATTGGGTACTACTGTACCCTTATTATAATGTTATATAAGTGAGAAATGAAGTCTCACTTCCCACACAATAGAAATGACAATCAATCATTTGAAACATCTGACACTTACCGTTTTTCGAAAATTAAGCGGAACAACTTCTTTAGAACCTGAAAACTGAGCTGGTGTTATTTTGCATGCATCTGCATCGTGAATATTTTTAACCTGAAGACGCAGAGAAGGATAAATGATATTATCTTGCTGTTTTGTCTTCATCAGAGTCTAAAATATTGGACCTGGCTTTGGAAATCATCATACCTTGCTGTAATGGGCAAAAGATTTGAAATCAACCGACCAAACCGTGAACAACCAGAACAGAATGTGAAGAGCTACAAGGCCACCCAATACAATGGCAGCATCCACAAAGTCTAGGCTGGGAAGAATTGTTGTTGGCCACAGAGCATATATAATAACGAAAGGCCAAACATCCAAGCGCCATGGCCAATGCCTCTTCCTCAATAAATCAACTTTATGCACCACCTTGCCACCTACTCTAAAACTTGACATTGCACCACCACCCGATAGACTTCTCTAATCTTTATATCTATACTCAGTTTCTTCTGCTCAACAGAAGCCTCAAATACATAAAAAGTCATGAAACGACGATATTGAACGCTGGGATTGCAAAAGGTACAGTAAATTAACGAAAATATTAAGATAAATATATATAAAATAGTTGACAAATTGGGGCATTTTTGTGACGATTAGGGTTGGAGTAAAGGCAAGCTTCTGAGATCACAAATTGGTGCCCAGATCCGATCAAAAATTTCCCTTTCCTTCTTCTGAAGGTGAATGCTAATACTAACTTCAGAATTAAATAAAATTGCTATATTCGTAATTGTATTCCACGATGGTTGACGACGGGGATAAAATGTAGGAGAATAAGCGAAAGAAAATACAGTACCAGGATCAGAGACGGTGGACAGAGCAAGTCGCTTGGATTTGGAATCCGATACTCGCAGCCTTCAATACAACCTACCCAGAAAAAGCTAAGCTTGCAGGCCAGTAACCTTTATCTCTTTTCTTCTTTCTTTTCCCGTGCCTGCTTGGCCTAGTTCCCGATACCCCTGGAAGGACTTCGATTAATCCCTGTCGACATTTTTTTACGTCGCTAAATGTTAATCTTAATTCAGTTAATCAATTAGCTTTTTCTTCCATTAAAAAAAAAAACGATTCCGATTATGGGTGGAGCATTTTTCAATGAATAGAATTGGATGCATTGAATCTACTTTAACAGGTAGAGAAAATTACTGAAAAAACCCTTCATTTTTTAAATTTATTGCTGCAAGTATATGAAATTGATTTTATTACGTAGGTGCAACTTATTTAGTTAATTTTAATAGGTGCAATATATTTTTAATGCCATTCTTCTTCAACAATATATAAAATAAAAAAATATTTACATATAACATATAACTAAAGTTGAGTTGCACTCAAAGACATGACTACCTTGTTA
This sequence comes from Leucaena leucocephala, assembly GCA_037074615.1. Classification (NCBI taxonomy): domain Eukaryota; kingdom Viridiplantae; phylum Streptophyta; class Magnoliopsida; order Fabales; family Fabaceae; genus Leucaena; species Leucaena leucocephala. The sequence goes on from CM073537.1 coordinate 2,955,438, forward strand.
TTTTTTAGCAATAAGTTTTATAATGAAAAAAAAATTCAGCCATTTTTCTTAAAAAATAAAATAAGAATGAAAGTGAGAAGTCCAAAGACTTGAGAGAAAAATAAAACAAAACGCTTTAGTTTTCTTTTTTCATTCATATACTATCCATATATCCTGGACCAAATTTATGAGAGAATTTAAAGTGTTAATGATGTTATTATTTTTTATACATCTTAATAATGTTTTTTTGGTAAAAATGTTAATAATTTTTTTATATAAATTTTTTAAAAAAAAAAAATTAGAGTCATCTATGATCTAAACCTAATTCAAAATTTATTTCCTTTGTTATTATTTTTTTTTATTGCCTACCCAATTCACCGGAGCTTTACCCGATTACATCTGAATCCGACCCGCGTCGCGCACTTGGCTATGGTGGGTGAGTCTCCCAACGGGAATTTTCTACGTACGCTAAGACTCGAACTCGAGACCTCGCTTAAACGATACCGAGCCTATTATCACTCAGACTAACCATTAGTTCTTTGTTATTATACTGTTAACGTTCATTGGGACAAAGACGGCAAAGCCCAAAACTAGTAAATATTCTAGACGTTTTTATAAAAAAAAAAGTAAATATTTTTTTGTGATAAATAAATAAAAAAAAAGTAAATATTCTTAGAGAAGATTAACTCATGAAAAGCTTGGTTGAATGAATCCAATGGGCTTTCAGGTCCATTCAGCCCAGTTTTGAGAGCCCATTGGGCTGAATGTCACTGAAAGCCCCAAGCAAGGACTCTTTCAAAGTAACCAACAAATACTAATGAAGCAACGGGGTTAGTCTGATTGGTAAGTGGCTCGATATCGTTTAAATAAGGTCTCAAGTTTGAGCCTTGGTAAATACAAAAAAATCTCGTTAGGAGACTCACCCACTATAGCCAGGTGCGCGACGCGGGTCGGATCCGGATGTAGTTGGGGCAAAGCTCCGGTGAACCGGGTGGGTAACTAAAAAAAATAAATACTAATGAGAGTTAATACAGATTAATAAAAAATATGTTTATATCTCACAAATATATGAGTTTAATTCTTACTATTATTATGAGGGCTACTTTAGTAGGCGATCTCGTAAGCGCTCTCTGAGCCTTAGAGCTGTACTCTAATCTTAATGGGAGACCAGTGCCGAACACACCTAAACTTTTTAGTATAACAAAAAAAAGCAACAAAGACTGGCTTAACTAGTGAATAGCTGGATCCTTTGAACATAATGTCTTAGGTTCGAATCAGGTCGTGTGCACGAGAAAAATGCTTGTTGGGAGAGAAAAAAATCACTTTAGTGATCTCTACGCTTTTGGAGGATTAGTCTCTAAACTATCGGTTAGGAGATACTATCTAATTTCTATAAAAAAAAGACTCTTTTGAAATAATAGTATGAATCATAATGTGACAAACTGGTATTCGAATCCCTGCTATGATAAGTGTTTATATTTAGTACATGACAATATTTTGAATATGATTGCTATGGATCCTAGAATAATATTATCTTAAAAAAATTAATAAATTATTAATTAAAATTATAAGCCACCATATCACACGAGAATACAAGTTCATTCCAAGAAGCACAAATGTCATAATCAAACTCATATAACCCCATAGATCAATCTTATATCAAATATTAGAGACCCTAATCCCCTTTATTTTTTAGATTCCTATAATTATTTTTATGGCAACTACACTGATACGTTTTTAAAGCTTCAGTTCAGATAGAACACTTCATTTCAGATAAATAGACAACTTGCAGCTTTCGGTTTTTGCTTTCCTCCTGTTGTATAGCTAACCTTGTAGCCCGGTGCTAGTACTCGATATTGTAAACCACGTTATTTTCACTCAAAAAAGGAAAAAGGAAAAGCGAACCAATAGGGAGAAGAAGGTTTCGAGGAGAATAATAATTAAACATTTATTATCCAGTACCGTCAAGAAACACATTAAATTCGGTAATCGGTCATCCAATTTTTATAGTTTGGCCACACACAAAAAATTCTATTTTCACACTCTCTTCAATGGCAGGTTTGGTGGGCAAGAAAGGAATTTTAATCAAACATATAGCGAGGGCTCGAGAAAAATTAATATTTGGTAGGCTAGCTGTAATAATCACTCTTCCATTAAAAAGTTACTTTCATCAAATATCGAAATAAGCTAGCCTTCCATTCAAGTTCAAAATAGCTCAAGAAATTAAAATAATACTTTTTTTTCAGTTGAAAATAAAAGATGTCTTATTATGGATGATATTTGTGTTATTTATTAATTTAATCTTTATGCTCAAATATTTTATTTCTCATTTATGCCAAATAGATTATTAAAATCCAACACTTCTTTATATATAGCTACGTAACTTGATCCTATGTAAATATGATTGAGTTTAGTTGGGATAACTCTATCAAAATATTTTTTGTATTTATATTTTTTTTTAAATTGGCACATTGTGCCTCTTTGGATATCTGTAAAATTTTAGTTTTAAAAAAAAAATTGATACAAATTTTAATTTAAAAAAAATTAAAACAAATAACTATATTTGTCCAAAAGAGTTTATAGATCAAACTATAACTTGAAATTATAGTTTTAGATAAACTCTTAGAAATAACTTATGGAACAACAAAAAAATTTATGGACAGTTGAATTATCATTTTACCCATATTTTTTTCGTTTTTTCTCATCTATCCCCTTCTCCTTCTTCTTTCTCAATCGCTGTGGGTCGCATGGTCCGTCATCTTCTCTTCTTCCTCCGTCGGTACTTCTCAGCTTCGCATCGTCTTCTTTCGTCTTCGTCACTACCACCGTGATATGAATATGAGAGAGGAGAAGAAAGTTATGAAGAGGATAATAATTTTTTTTCACTCTCATACCCTTTCTAATAATTTATCAATTATAAAAGTCTGTTAATAACTATATAAACATTCATTTATTTATAATCACTTTTTTCCATAACCTTTTATCCAAAAACTATTTTTTAAAGGCTGTTCAAAAATTATTTTTTTATAAATTATTTTTTAAAATTCTATCTTGTCAGTTCATACTTTTTACCAACATATTCATTTATATTCACATCCCCATTTCTCTAGAAGCTTTTGGAAGCAAACCAATTGATATTTAAAACCTGACAACTTAAACTAATCTATATTTGATCCAGCTTATATTTCATGCGAGGTAGCTCTCTCAAATATATTATCTCCATTTTTATCATCCTACGGGCCAAAACCAAAAGCTAATGATGACTGAGGGATTAAAATCCTTTCCATTTGAGCCAAAACTCTTTTTTTTATATATATATACAAACACGACCTTAAATAGAGCTAAGCAAATTCTCCACGCATGATTTGTCCGTTAATAAATTCAAATGATTTTAAAATGGGGTTAAAAAGGAAGAAAAGAAAAGTTGAGATGCTACCATTGCAAGTTCGCAACTCATTAATATAGGCAATGCACCAAACCTTTTCCTTTCAATGTTTTCTAAGTCGGCATTATGGCTATTGAATGGAAATCATTGTTTCTTTTTTTTTCCTTTTTGTCATTGATATCTAAAATTTGATCATTTAAAGATTTTGACAATTATGAGGGTGGGTGCAGGTTTTACCCTAAAGTCAACCTCCCTTTTGAGAACAGTTGGTTGAACATGAAATCTCCTGTTAGACTTAAAATAAGCATTTTTATTTATATATAGATATTTCCACTTCAAAATTAATATCAATTAGGGTTTTTTTTTAATCAGAAGGCAGGCTGTCAGCCCATCCTTTAGAATATTGGATAAGCTAGCTGCTTCACTGCATGATCTCAAAATTCAAGGGAAAATATCAAAACGTAACTAGTAATTTAGTGTTTGTTTGGATTAGGACTTCAGATCATTAATCAAAATAAGCCCTAAGTGAATTCCTAGCTACCCTAAAAAGGCATGTCTATATAACTATTTTCAAACACCTTCAATCAGGACACAGGACGTATGAGGGAGTAGCCATAATGTTCATCACAGTCAAATTCAAAAGCCACACGTTTTCATCCTTATTTTTATAAAAAATTTAATTTACCCCCCCCCTCCCTTGACGGATGGATCGGAGTAGGCTCTATAGTTACAGCAGCATAACCTCCATGGCATAGGCATAGTTAACTGTTAAATATAAAATAATATTTTATCAAATATTAATTTATTTAATTTTAATATTTTTAAAAAATAATTGAAGGAAAGTGATAGTAATGTCAACGAACAACATAATTAGGAGTGCCTCCAACGAAGTCATCCCTACTAATTACAGCATAATGTCAGATAACGAAATTCTGATCTGGAAAGTATACCAATGCAGCTAGGTCTCGAAGCAGATCTGACATTAAATGCTGATACCATGCAATATCAGGTATAAGCATTTTGTATTTTTAAAACACTGCACTTAACATTGTTATCTTCAAATTGACCATCCTTGAATTCCGTCTTCATTATATAACCTTCAAAACATTATCAAGATATGTTACAGATATCCAGAGTAAGGTATTGTTGCTTCACATTTGTGAAAAAGATCGAATCCTTGTGTGAAAACAAAGATAATTGAAACTCATATAAAATTGAGTACATGATAATAATATAACGAAATCTTAATTATAAGAATTATATACGTGTTAGATTTGTTTTTAAATAAAATATTTAAATCTATTTTATTTTTTAAAATTATAATTTTTCTCACGTATCTGTATATGTTGTACATGTTAAGATATATATATTAAAGATAGTTTAAATATAATAATTATAATTAATTAATTTAATTAATTTTTTAATTTATTTAAATTAATTAAATAAATCTTATAATAATTAAGAATTGATGAAGTATTAGCTTTCCAAAGAATATTATTATTATTACAACATCACCTCAAAATATTACTGAAAGTCTTTAAAATTTTAAAAAATTATCAGAATGATTCAACATACATGGATCTTCTTCACACTTGGAAAACGGAACTTTGCTTTAAAAACTTTATTATGATTTATGAGGGACAGCCAGAGAGACTTTTGTTGAACTTGAAGCTAAGTTTATTGGTTGTTTGGTTTTATGATCATGTTTGAAGGGACAAAGAGGATGAACAGAGGACCACAGGACGAGGAGCAGGGGGTTTGTGCGAGGAACGATGCACATGAAACCCAACCGTACGTTTACAGAAAGAAGCAGCCCCAACCACGCTTTCCTCCTCCTCCTCATCTTCCTCTCAATTCAAACCCATCTTCAGGTACAAACAACTCTCAATCATTCCTCTCTCTCCCTCCCTCCCTCCTCAATCTCTCTCTTGTTCCTCCTTTGCGTGTGTCCTGGCTCTTCAAACTAGAAACAAACAAATCTCCCACGTTCCTAGTTCTCGAAACTGTTCAGATCTAACACAGACCATCATGTTGTTCCTCGGAAAAGAGCGAAACTTCCCTTTCTCTCTCTGTCTCTCTCTTAATATCAATCTCCTTCTACGTCTCGGTCTTGATCCCATAAAGCTTCTTCTTCTTGTTTCTTTCTTTTAATTGAGGATACGTTGGATATCTTTGTTACTCAGGGAAAGGAAGAGAAAAGAATTAGTATTTGTTTGTTTCTTCTTTTTTTTCTTTTTTGTGATGACGATGGGTATGTGTTGGAAAAAGCATACTCTTCCATAAAAGAGCCAAACCGAACCCTACCCCATTTCTCTTTTATCTAACGCATTACTTGAAAAAGATATATAGTTGCCTTGGCTTATAATATACATACACGATACTCATCATCATGGCCTCTTCTTCTCGCTCTATCAACCATAACCAATTCCTCAAATACATCATCGATGAAGAAAAAGGACCAAATCCGAAAGGTGCAACACAAGAGATTGAAGATGAAGACGATGATGTTGATAACGAAGAAGAAGAAGACTTGCTGCAGCTAAAATTGGGGTCAGGATCTGCAACCTTGTGCAGGAAAACATCAGTGGGTAATAATAATGGTGAATCAAACCCAGTAGTTCCAAATCCAAGATCTGGCTCATCACTAGGGTTAGGGTTAGGGTTAAAATTATGGCCAAACATGGAGAAGCAGAAGCAGGAGGGTTCAGAAATGGTGATGGGTATGGAAGAAGTAGCAAGAAGATTTATTGGAAGTTTACCTTCATGGCATATGGATCCACATGCTCATCATTACTCTCACACCAATCCCCACCACTCTGGTTTGTGGTTTACGCTACACTCTTCTACCAACCAGTAAGCAAAAAATATTTCCCATCTCTTCATCATTATTCACGCCCTTAACTTTCAAGCACATATAATATCAACATTAACATTAAATAAGTGAAAGATCAGTTTTTAATTAATAATCAACTTTACTTACATTTGGGGTTTAATAATCATTGTTGCTTTACTTGCTCCGGTAATAAGTATTCTGTTGTTCTCTTGTGTGTTCATCATCATTACAAGACACACAACACAAGCAACCTGAGTTTTAGTTGTTCAGTTTCTTTCTCTGTCAGTATATGTAGCTAATTATATCTGTACTGTCGGCTGTTTTTATTTGTTTTTGTCTCTGTGAGAGGGATGGAGTTTGGTTAGATGTAATTAATGAGTTTTTTTAATTTGGTTTTGGATAAAATGGCAGAAAAGGAGAAGCTTTGCCTCAGGTGCCAAAGGCGTACATTAGAGTGAAGTAAGTACTGGTGCAAGTTAGCATATATATGTATATATATGCATGCCTGATCATATCATCATATCAGCAACATATAAATTTTTCCACTTTCTTAATGATGATGTTTATTGAAATGAGTGAAAAAGCTGGCTCTAGCTTTTCTTCTTCGCCTTTTATGTCATGGCTCTAACTTTCTTTTCAATGTTTTTTTTTTCTTTTGTCCTTTTTTATTTGGGGAAAAAGGAACCAAGACATGACGATCTTCATGGTTAAGAAGTATCTGGTTACAAAACTTGGTCTCTTCAACGAAAATGAGGTAAGGATGTTTCTGGTTTGGTTTCTGAAATTGATTGAATCGATGAATAATGATTATATCAAAAGCATGCATGCATATATATATATTAGGGGCGATCGAAATGAAATGACAAGCTCGCTCTCATTACGTGAGTCATGTTATGTTGTGTGAAATTGTGAACGATATCTTTCTGCTTCTGCAACTACCATGCATTTTGACATAGTGTGTTTTAGGGTTTTACAATTTTAGAGGGTACTCTATGTAGTCTGAAAACTAGACCATTCATGATGAACTAACTGCCAACAAGTTTTCATCATCATCTTTCTTTTGCATCAACCTCCAAAAGCTAAACAACTTTTAATTATTCTGTTAAAGATTTTTTGTAAATATTAAAAAAATAATTGTCTTGAATCCCATAAAGCTTACAGGAAGAGAACTGTATATTCAAGGCACCTTAACTTGGAAAAATATTGAAAGAAAGCTTTGCTGATTGTGATTTTGAGAAGCTTTTAATTTGTAATTTTTAAAATAGCTGATCGAGAGAACAATATTTTTACTGTAAATTCTGTTTTAAGTTAAAGTCCATAGTTTTAATTTCCTTATGAACTGCTCACTTTAAAGAAATTGTAAGGGGGCTTGCTGATTATGATTAAAGCGAGGAAAAAAATTGTAATCATTAAAAAATCTGATGGTGAAAAAAATTTACTATACATTTTGTTAAGTTATATAAAAAACAAATAGACTTAATTTCCGTCATTTTCAAATCGAAAATTGAAATTTAATATCAATATAATTAATTAATTTACCATCACACTAAAGAATAAATCACAATATTTTATGTAGGAAGATTTTTTTGGGCCAAATTTTATTTAGGAAGTTGATTCTATATAAACATTAATTGGATCAGGATATTTTCTTCCCAAGCATGCGTCAGAATGTCAGAGGGATTTGATGAAATTTGTTACCCAAGAGGGCTGTATTAGGTATATATATATATAATGCAACGAAATAATATTATTAAAGTAACATTATAACTGACTAACTATAGGCATTGCATGTGTACGTAATGGTTTTTGGATATAATTATTTTGATACATTCCCATTGACTCCGTCAACTGCTTCATTAATTGAATGATCTATTAAAAAAGTTATTCATAAGGCATTAAAACCTAGACTTGTGCTTTCGGCTTTTGTTCTTTGATGTTTGTAGACTTGATATGCTTCTTCTTCTTCTTCTTCTTCTTTTTTTTTTTTGCTACCTCTACGTTCTGCCCATTTTATCTCAGATTCTGGGGATTCAATTAATTAGGTTCATCAGAGATATTGTTACACACACACTCAGATTTGTGCATGGGAATGTGTGCGCACGGGTGTATATATTTACTCCTCCTTTACCCTTCCGATCTTTCGGTATTTAATATATTATCTAATTAAGAAGTTATATATTAGTTCTAAATAAAAAATTTATTTCTTAGATTTATTAACTTTTTCTCAAATTACTTATATAGATATTCTATCAATAATGGTTAAATGAGATGGAGGGATTGTGTTAAATAAGATGATTATGGTGTTTTAGAAAAAATATGTCATATTAACCAATTTAACTAACTTTCTTAATCTAACTAAATTAGTTAAATATATTTTAGGCTAAGAAAGACAAGGCTGGATATTGACGTTCAAGTTTTTACACCATAAAAATTTCATGCTGAAAGTATTATTGTTCTCTCTCACGTTTGCTTCAATGCGAGTCTTCAGAACTAGCCTGACAATTATAATGCTTGTAACTCTGATGCTCTTGCGAGGGATTAGAAAGCCATTTCTTGTAATATAAACAACGAACGTGGTATATACTGTATGACAGTTCATGCTTGGAAACAAGCAGAAAAGCTGAACTCATGATGAGAACACACGCATATATATATAATATGAGAGGCATGCAGGTTCAGAATATATAACATATATATATTAATTATCTACTGTTTTGCAGGTTGAGATTTTATGCATGGGACAGAAATTGCTGAATGTTCAAAGCCTGAAGGTGGTGAGGGACACCATTTGGATACCTGCACTTGTTGATTCTTTAAACTCAGCATCTAAATCACTAGCAGATTCGTTTGGCATGCCTACCCCAAATTTAATGCCATTACTTTATCAAAAATATGTCATCTCAAATAACTCAGATCATTTGTAGTTAATTAGGCCTAATCATAATTTTGTCTCTCCCACTATATTTTGATTCATCGAACTAGTATGTTTTAGATATTTCTTGATCCTCATGTGATGTAAAAGTAGTGCTCTCTCTCTATATGTTTTTGTGAGCATTTCCTCACTCTCTTTGAAGGATCAATAGAAGTCGGTTATGATTACTTTAGCATACGGCAGACCCTTCCCATGACTTATACTCTATCAATAATAAGAAATCACATGACCTAATTATTATAACGTTGACTTAGAGGTAGAGTTAAGGAAGATGATTAAGGTATTTTAGAAAAAAATATGTTATATTAACTGACTTCCTTAATATAATCAAATTAATTAAATATGTGATATATTTAATACTGAAATAGTAATTTAATATTAATGGTAGAAACATGTAGCTAGTTAGTTCTCTTCAAATTAATCTATATCTAGTTAGTTCTCTTCAAATTAATCTATATCGCTTTTACTCTTTTGCTTTCGTATTTGCTTTCGATTTCTACTGCCGCAGTTTTGAGGGTTCTTTTGGTAGACAATTTCATAAGTTCCTTGTAAATGTTATCTGAACTCTAGAGCTATATCCTGATCTTGGTGAGAGATCGGTGTCGAATATACCTAAAATTTTCTTTATAAAATGAAAAAAAAAAAACTAGCCAAGTGTTTTGGCTGGAGTTGAGCTAAGTGCTCCTAAGGCAACTTTTTTAGGTTGTCACTTTCTTTAAATTAATGCTCAGATTTGTATTGTTAGTAGAAATTGCAGATTTTGATTAGTTTAATTTTGGTCCCTTGCAATCAAGTTGCAAAGTGGCTTCTTGTTAGGCTTGTGGATTTAAAATAATCTGCTTCACCACAGCAACATGTATATAATAAAACATCTATTGCATAATTAGGCTTGTAAAATATTAAATTTCTAAATTAGTCTTTCTTTCCTCTAAAAGGAAATTGGAAGTGTAAAATTGAAAAAAGAACATATTCATATCAAAATCCCTTTATATCATACCCACCTATGCACATTATTTTATAATGACATAATTGGCTGATTCGCAGCGTTTGGGATGAGGCACGATTTTTTTTTAATTAATTTTTATTTTATTTCTTATTTATTTGGGTTAATTAATTGTTGTATCAAGTTATTTTTTTAATAGCAACTAGTATTCTAAATTAATTACTTTTCGATGTCTGTAGTATTTTAAATATTTTTTAGTAGTATTCAGTATTTTAAATTACGTTTTTGTGCATCAAATAAGCTAAAATATTTTTTTAGTGGCAATCAATATTCTAAATTAAATTTTTATCCATCAAACTCTCTGAATTATTTTTTTAATAAAAATTAATATCCTAAGTTTAGGGTGTTTATTGCTATTGAGTATGATACACTAAAAATTAGTCTATGATATTGAAAAAAATATACTTCAATGCATTAGGGGCACAAAAAATTAAATAATTTAAAATACTTGGTGTTATTGTAAAAATATTTCAGATGTTAAGTGTACAAAAAAATTAATTAATTTAAAATAATGGGTTCTACTGAAAAAATAATTCACAGCCATTGATACAATTGAGCCTAAATATACCCTTACTCGTTCTTTTATAATATTTATATTAGAACTATTATTTTTTAAACTTTAAACTTCAAAAACTTGTCATCTCGCTTGTATATAAAAATAATTATATATATTTTTTCTAAAATATAATTTTATTAATTTTAATATGTTTTTAAAAATATTTTACTTCTCAAACTATGATAAAATTAAAGAATTGAGTTGAAAAGAGAGAGAGACACATGCTTTCCTTTATAATATATGTATGTATTAATATATATAATAAAAATAATTTATATTTATAATATATAAATAATGTAAAAGATAAGGACATTTTTTAAAATGAATCATCAATATTTCATTACATTTTATAGAGTTCTGTATTAAAAATCTACAAGGGAAAAGGAAGGGCATAAATTTAAACATCTAAATTTTTATTTATTTATATTTAATTAGGGAGTGTATGCGTATTGTGTATTTCCCCAAAGAAAAAAAGACGCCTGATCCAAAAAAAATATATTCTCCAAAATCTATTCTTCTCAGAATCTATTATCAAAAGCTAATCCAAACAAGCCCCCTAGTCCTTTTGTTTCAATTTTTAAAGTCTTGTAGTAATTTGTAATAGGGGAAAAGAGGAAATGAAAAAAAAAAGAAGTTATGGAGTATATGATAAAATTGATTTCCTACATTTTTTAAAAAAATATCTATAAAAAATCATTTTTATATAAAGAAGTCCTCTATATATATAATATCATACAGAAATCTATTTCAAACAAGTTCAAAAGGTAGAGGTAAATTCAGTATCTAAATTAATTTTAAAAGATTAATTAATATCTTAAAATATTAAAGGTACTCTGAACTAATTTTAGAGATATAATTAGTACTCTAAAATATTTAAGGGTGTAATCAATACTCTAAACTAATTTTAGAGGGACAATTAACACACTAAAATATTTAAATTGATGTAATTTTATACTTTTGCTAACAAAAATACTAACTTTTATTTGATATATGTGACATAAATTTTTTTATTTCAACATATTATTATTTAAAATGTTACATGTGTAATAATTTTTTTTATAAATTGTACTAAATAAATTATAAAATTTCTCAATCTTTACATATAAATTATATACAATGTCAATTTTAGAATTTATTCAGAATTTTTATTTAAATAATATCACATATTTGACATTTTAAATAATAATGTGCTGAAATAAAAAACTTACATAAAATAGGTCAAACATAAATTTATATTTCTGTCAGTGAAAAAATAGAATTATATCAATTTAAATATTTTAAGGTATTAGTCGTACTTCTAAAATTAATTCAAAGTGCTAATTATACTCTTAAATATTTTAGGGTGGTGATCATACTTTTAAAATTAATTTAATATGTTAATTATATTTTTAAATATTAATTACTCTCCTAATAAAATTAATTTAAACCAAAAAGACAAAATGTAGATTATGGGCAGGGATTTGGAGGCCACTTTTATGATTTTGACAATGTTTGGATTTTCCTGAACTTTTTTTTATAGACGTTTTTTATTTGTTACGGACCTGATCCAACACCAGACAGCCAATGGGCCCCCATTTACATATTCTAACCGAAAAACTATTTTATTTGTAATTTACTATTTTTAATTCTTTATAAAAATAAAAAATTATTAATTCATATAGTTGTGATTTTGATGTCAAAATCTATACTTTTTTTAACTAACACTCTATATTTAAACAGTTAATAATATATACTTTTTGCTGGCAAATTATATATATATATATATATATTAACTTTTACTCACTGGCCAACTAATTCGGTCAATATAAAATTCAGGCTAAAGTGTAACCGATAACCCCAAACTAAATTATTTAACCCACTCCCACGCTCTTTACGCACGCGTGGACAACGCCACCACTCCTATTCATTTTTATATTTCTTTCCCTTTTTGGCTATCCCTGAAAATGCATTCTTTACAATATTAAAATATGATTGATTTATCAGGGATGAAAACAAACAAAACCAAAATATTATTATTGGAATTTGGATATATGGACGTTTAAATGATTCTGTAAGGAGAAATATAAATAAAATAACATATATGAATAAAAAATTAATTCATTTGTATTATTCATTATATCAACTCTTCTTAATAAAAAAAAAATATAATTCTACATTTTAATAAAAAAAATTAGTCTTACCTCTAATCTATAGATCTATATACCATATTATATATAAGTTTTAACAAGTCAAATTATTTATAAGGAAAATCAATCCCATAATTTTATCTAATTTTTAATTATATTTTTATATTTTTTTATATGCTCGTATTTACTTTAATTATAATCATTAGTTTCTCTAGAATTAAAACGCATGCTAACAAATTTTAAAATATTTTTTTAAGAAAATAGAATATAATAATAAGTTTTATTTTATTAGATGAGATTGTATATATGTATTATAGACGCTATTATATTTTATTAAAAATTAAATCTTTAATAAGTTATTGATCAAGAAATTTCGCTTAATAACCTTGTTGATCGTTCCCTTTGATTTTCTTCTATCTTTTTATCGAATTTCATATTACTTGATCTACTATTTTTATCGGTATATTTGATAGCATTCTTTATATGTGTCTAAATAACTTTAAACGATTATCTATCATTTTCTCTTTAATAGTTATTACTTTAACTTTTTTACGTTTATGTTTATTATAAATTTTATATTTTCTTATCTACTAATATATCTATCTTAATATTATCATCTTAATTACTCTACTCCATCAGTCCATCTCATCCTCATCGCTTTTAAGAAAATAGAATGACAGAATAAAATATATTTATTATTAAAATAAAAAGTCATTATACACATAATCCTCTTCTTATACTTTTTTTAATGTTGATAAAATAATAAAGGCACATATATTATATATTAGCACACTAACACTAGCATAGATTTAAACTTGTGACTTCGCCACAAAAGGAGGTCGGTGTTAAGGGTCCCGGAGGCCAAAAGTTTTTGGTTAATCCTCTTCTTACATAAATATTCTACAATGGGGATGATTATAATATTATCTAAATTTATATGATAAAATTAATTTAAATGTATTTGCGTGAAATCACATTATTGGCCATTAACACTTTTTCTCATACAAATTGACATACTATAATTTTACGAATTAAAATTTATAATTGAGAAAACTATATAGATCCAATAAAAAATAAGGTAAAATTATATGAAGTTGCAATTAATTTATCTAGTTATAAATATAATTTATTTAAATAAATATAATATAAAAATTTATATTTGTAAAGCAACACTGGAAAAGGAGAGGGAGCGAAGCGCTAGAAGATCAGAGCGTGCGTAAGAAATTCTGATACATCAATTTCAATGGGGCCAACCGCCATAAGGCCTATGGCTCTGGGGTCAGACAAGGTCATTGGGTTTTCCCCCAGCTTTTTTTAGAGCTACGCATCTTGTCGTTGCTGCTTCGCTTCTCTTCTCTTCACACTCACTCTCGTACAAAATCATTCCTCTCTTCTCTCACTCTCTTCCTGTTCCATACCATTTAATCCTTCGTCAGGATCACACTCAAATAGTAACCCATTTTCTGTCCCATTTTCCAGAATCACCCAGACAAAAAAGATGCCCTCTTCGTTTTTCTTTCCCATTGTCTCAAGATCTCCCGCTTTCCTCACGTTCCCTTCCGCTCAAGTCCCGCATTTTCCTTCTGCTTCTGCTTTCAATGCTGGTCCTTGTCATCTTCCAGACCCATTCCGACGTATGGGTTAAAGAATGTGGGTTTCGTGGTTTTGGGAGATCTTTCAATCAAATCCTACCAAGTTTTCAGCTTTTCTGGGTTTTGTTCAGTATCCATTCGCTGGTCGCAATGCAATTAGGTGGATTCACTTTTGACCTGTTCTTTTGTTTGTAGGAATTAGTTAATGGTTTATGGGAATGGTGATTATTAATTGTGGCGTGTTCTGGTTGTTTGTGCTTTCCTAAATGGGATTCCATTTAGATAAACTATTCTATGGGAACTTGGGAATCGGGTAAATAGACATTTTGGCTCTATCACTGTAGCTGTATATTCCTCTTCTTTTCAGTTTTCTCAGGCTCTCAGCAATAAGATCGGATTAAGCAAATGAATTCTAGTGATATTTGTGACGCTTGTCAATTCTCTTAAGTATAGGGACTATGCATTTTATTGTTCTTTTATGTTCAGCCTCTTGATATTGTCATTCGGTTTGCAGGAAGAAGAAATCTCTTTAACCATCCTGGTTTATGATAAAGTTTTGTTTCTTAGTATTAATTTCACTACAACATCAGTATTCGACATTTCGATTTGCTTCATAGTGAAGTTTTTAGATGGTTTAGACCTGGTCTGTATTAAAACCTGATGCTCTTTGTTGCATAAGTGCCTTTTGTGTTGTCTATTCTCCAGACAGTGCATGCCTTGATAAATACCATATTTTTCAAGATAAAGACTTTTCTTCGCACGTCATTTGATTAAGAGATAATTGTATAGCTGTTAATTAGATTTATATGGTGCATGACATGATTGATTATGTGCTTCAGGTTATCAACAAAATGACTTGGACTTATCTCCTGGGAAAAGCTTGGATGGAAGTTTCAGGAAGTCTAGTTCTGGTTTACATCAATGACTCTTCTCTTGCTTAGATTATTCCACCTTTATGTAGTTTAGGATATTCTCTGTGTTCTCTCATGCAAATTGCAGTATATCCATTTATGGATTATCTTATGAAAAATTAGAAAGTGGTCCGTTATTGTATGAGAAGAGTCTTGATAATTGTCAATGGAAAGAAGTTTTGCTGCTAGACAAGCTTGTACTAGTCCATGCACACCCACACGTTCTCCTTGTTGAGTTTGTAAACTTGTGCATCATGCATCATTTATCTTAGCATTTTTACAGAATGTAACAGCTGTATCTTTCAAATCATCCTAGGAATTATCTTTTTTGGGTTCTAACTATAACTAGTAGCTAGTTTATTTATTCCTATTATTAATGAGTAGTGAAATGGTTTTCTGTGTTGCAGTTATCTCAGCTGCTCATAGTGTCTCTGGAACTTCGGGAACTAGCAACTTCGTTCCTATTTCGAGAAGAGTGTACAGGGGGCTTTATGATTGTGGAAGAAAACTTGTTGACCTGGAGATTTTCACACAGAATCTCGAGGATTGGGTTTTGGAGAATCTACATGTTGATTCAGAGGAAAGGAAACAATATTTCAGTTCTCCCTTCACAACTAATGAGTTGCGTAAGCTTGATTTGGCATTGGAGGGGGTTCCATTTCAACAACTGGTACGAATGCCAAACTTCTCTGAAGTTTCTGACGATCTTATAGAAGATCATCTCATTGAAGATCAGTATCTAGCGGCCGAAGATTTCCTTCATGCCATTATCATTGGCCTCTGGCGTACATTTTGGCATAAAAGTGGGCCACTGCCACTGTTTGTGTCTTGTCCCTCTCATCCTGGTTCCAAGTTCTACGGTGTTGAAAAGGCAATATCAAGGGGAAGGCTAAAGGAACTGCAGGGTTTAGCTCTGATGGCGAAAACTAGGTGTGATTTGAAAGTTAGATGGGATCAGGTAGTATCATTTGCATTGTTTAGGCCAGAAGTAATCTCAGAAAACGAGTTGAGAATTTCTTCTCGCACTATCTGCGAAGCTCTATTTTATGGTTTCCATGTTCTTGTTAATCGTAGTTTGAGCAAGATTAACTCTGTCAATAGTGATTCTGTCTTCCTTCTAGTTCTAGATTCCAAACATGGAGGGGTGGTGAAGTTGAGTGGTGACCTTGGCAAACTTGATTTATTAAACTCGAGCAATCCATACCAATCTGTGACTGAATGGTTCAAAACCTGTGCTGAAGTTGGTGTCACCCCAGCAGAACCGATATGGAACCGACTAGGAAATGCAAACTGGAGGGATATGGGAACCTTGCAGGTACTCTTGGCTACTTTCTATTCTATTGCCCAATGGAAGGGGCCACCAAGAAAGTCAGTAGCTTCGCTAATCTCAGATCATGGCCTCCGCCTTCAAAAGCGCAGGACCGAGTGCTGCATTATTGAGAGTGAAAGTGCACTGATTCCTTACCAAGGATCAGCTAACTATGAAGCCGGGGAGATTGTTGAACTCGACCAGAATGATTTCTTTCTCAGTAAGCAAGCATCATGCCTGAGGCTCAAGCAAGGTGATGTATTGCTCTTGGATGATCCACAACAAGGTCAGAGAAGTTTCCATATTCAGGAGTCTCTTGTAGGAGGGAATTATTTTCTATATAGTGCTGTCTCTCTTGGTCATACCTCAGAGTTATTGACTTTATACGTGGGCGCCCATCCCTCTAGACTTGAGCCTTCTTGGGAGGACATGAGTCTCTGGTACCAAGTACAACGTCAAACAAAAGTACTAAACATTTTGAGGAGTCAAGGAATCATAAGCAAATATCTGCCGGAAATCATAGCCTCCGGTCGGATTTTACATTCTGGTCCCTGCAAGAAAGAGAGTCCTGGAGGGAGATGTGATCACCCATGGTGTGGGACCCCAATACTTGTGACGTCTCCAGTAGGGAAGCCCCTTTCATCTGTAATTGCTTATGAAGGACAGTTCTCAGCTGATGAAGCAATTCGCTGCTGCCGGGACTGCTTAACCGCTCTAAGAAGCGCAGCCATGGCTAATGTCCAACATGGTGAAATTTGTCCAGAAAATATCATACAAGTCACTGAAAAACACGGTTTCAGAAGCCGATACATCCCCATATCTTGGGGTCGAGCCGTGTTGGAAGACAGGGACAGCCCTGCCATAAACTTGCAATTCTCATCATCCCATGCTCTTCAACATGGGAAACTGTGTCCCTCATCTGATGCAGAAAGCATTGTCTATGTCCTCTATTTTATTTGTGGAGGGACGATGCAGCAACAAGACTCCATAGAATCCGCTCTACAATGGAGGGAGAGAAGCTGGGCAAAGCGAACGATACAGCAATATCTCGGGCAGGCTTCTGCAATTTTGAAGGCATTCGCTGATTACGTGGATAGCCTTTGTGGGACGCCATACCCAGTTGACTATGATATATGGCTGAAGAGGTTGAATAGAACTGTGGAAGGATCATCATCAGATAGAGGTAAAATGATTGAAGAAGTGGCCATAACATTGAGATTAGAGGATGCTGCAGGGTCTTCTGGAGCTTCTGGGCCTTGATATGATGCTAGAAAAGACTGATTTTGGTGGTTTTTGGTTTTTGTAAATTGCAAATTGGAGATTCAAATGCATTATTATAGATGGTCATATTGTGTAGGACTATTTAGATTGTCAAGTCTCATTTTGGCAGCATTTGGAGTAAAAAAGGTATTTTCTTGGGAGGGATTACTGTTTTGCTGATGGAGAGTTAACAACAAAATTGAAGTCTGTGTGAATAACCGAGTGTATGCTAAATTTCACCATCAATTTCAATGCATGCTGCTTCTTATTGGGAAGCATGTTGAAGGTTCTGAAATGGACGAAGTTATAAAGCGAATGTTTTGTTGCGTACGCTCTCTGATTTTATTTTGTTTTACTTTTTGGCCCTTAAAAGTAAACCGACCTCTTTCTCTCCGTCGGAAGTCTTGCGACTGCTTTCTTTTTGTATTTTTGTTTCCCGTTCAAACTTAGGACTTTACTTTAAAGAAAACGTTTTTGGTAAATTGGCTGGATATTTTAGAAAAAAGGACAGAACAAATCTTTTAAATTTAAAAAAGATAAAAAAAAAACCTCTTAATTTTAAAAAAGATAGATTGAGTAGAAAGTCTAATCTATCATTTATAAATTTTTGTGCAAAGTTACAAATACTATTATGCGAGTTGTAAATACCATTGACAGAGTTGTAAATACTATTATGGGAATTATAAATACCATTGACAGAGTTGTAAATACTATTATAAGAGTTATAAATATTATTGGCAGAGTTGTAAATACTATTGACAAAGTTATAAAAAGTATAATTTCGTCTTTTGTCTCAAATTTGCAAATGACTGTTTGTAACTCTGCTAATAGTATTTATAATTATGATTATGATTTTATGATCATTTATAATAAAAAATATTACTAATCCTAGTTTTAATATATAAGTTAATTAAATAATTGATCTTGATCTTAAATATAAAATATTTTGTTATATTTATATATATATTTTAAATTATTTATGTTATATTCTCTCAATAATCATTAAGTAGAGAAGGAGGAAGTGAATTAATTGAAAATGTCTATAGCATTTTAAGAAAAAATATGTTATATTATTAATTTAATTATTTTTTTAATTTAATTAAATTAATTAAATATATTTTATATTAAATGAGGAGAGTAATACGTAGGTGCTAATAGAATTGTTTAAAAAAGAAACAATTACCATACCTAGTTCCCAAATTGGAAAATTAAATCCAGATAGATGTCCTCAATTTCTTGTATTACTAACTAATATGTCCCAGAGAATTTAATATTTACTATTTTAGGATTAAAATAATAAATAATTTTCTGGGGGAAAATGTTGCCGCTGACACGATCCATAAGGGAGATGGAATTTCTTCCCTTGCACGACTTTGAAGAGTTCGTTGTTTTCATGGATCCGGATCCTCTCAACGGCACCCTCCCTCCTCATCTCTCAGAAGCACTCCTCTCCTTTCTTTCTCTTGCTTTGTTCTTGTTTTCATAAACTCTTTCATCTCTCTGAAGTGCGGGGCACAAGGCCTTTTTTTATCAAGAAACTCGTGCTGATGGGGGAACTGGGAGAATGCTCTGGAGCAAAATCCTCAGATGAAATTTGGGCTAAACTTGGTAAACATACAATCTGAATTCTTCTTGGGTTGTTTACGCAATGCATGCAAAAATAAAACTCAGATATGCTACTCCAAAGTTTCAAACTGGGTGCTCCATATTCTTGCCCTTTTTCTTGATAGGAATTCGTTGTCTACTTCACTTGAATCGGATTTTCTTGAAACCCTTAAAAAATTATGAGGACTAGAGGGATTGGAAAAAGGAGTGGTTTTTTTCTCTCCATTTAACATATCCAATGGCAAAGACTATTTTCTTATTCGAGTTGCTTTCAAACTTATAAGTGATTCCCATAATTTCCACTACTTCAGTACTAGACTACGACTATGGAGTTTAGACTATAACGTGGTCGTTTATTGTAACCTTGTTCGGAATGTTTCTCTGATATCAATTTTTGGCCAGTAACACAACCGTCTGTTTTATTGGACTGTTATACTTTATGCGCATTTGTAAGGATGTTTCGGGTGGTGAACCAAATGCTAGTTGCAAGCATAAAAGCATATTTGCTTTACCTATTTTATATGAACAAATGAAGAGACTAATTTATTTCTAAGTTTCAAACTTTTTTAAGGTGCTCATTTTGGTCAAACTCTTGGCTTTTTTGTAGTTCTATCAGAGTCAAAATATTCAGATGTAGAGATAAGGTCAGATGATAAATTAATATGTTCCGAGATCACGTCTTCTGGTGATAAACAAAATTGATGCAAAATAATAAGGGACTCTGATTTATGTTCTGCCACGATTGAAAACAATAGGTACTCATGCAACTACATAATATTGTGAAGTAGTGAGTTAGTCCTGCTCCTGATACTCTACGGTATCTGTTGTGATTTGGTGAAAGGAGAAAACTTAAATTCACTTTCCTAGATGCTTGTTAATTAGGTTGTTTAATAAGAGTTCCTCTACATGTTATAGTTTTATTGAAAAGCATGATATCGAACACCTTAAAAATTGCACCAAAGTTCAGTCCTTCTTAAAAATGCTTTACTGATAAGACCAAGGAACCATGACGTTTAGAACTTGAAGATGCAATGGATGTGGCTTTCTAAATCGTTTGTACATGTCAATAGACAGATGTCATTTAAAACTGCCTTTGAAGCAGATAAATGTATACATGTCTAAAACTTCTCAAGTGATGATTGATATTAGGAATAGCAATAAGACCAGTTTTTCTCTTTGCATGAATTGGGATCACTATGACTTGCTTCAGTTGTATGAAGGGAATGCAGCAGGGCAGTGGGAAGAATCCTTACATAGCTTAAGGAATAAATGATAATTTATAGTGTTACATTCTTTTTTCCTATTTGTTTTTTCCTGAAGTATTGAAAATTCAAAAGTTTTCCTCCACCTTTTCTCTCCTTATTTTTGGCTGTAATTGGCTGTAGTCAAAATACTATACTAGTTGATGGGGCTGAGGTCTGCAATGAAGACAACATTCTTGTCGAGGATGGAAGTGAAATTGTTTCAGATCCTGATAGAGAAGGTGCGAGTTATTCTTTTTAAGACCTTTTCTAGTGTAACAATTCTTTTTCATATTTCCTTGATTCAATCATGTTTAGTTTCATTAAGAAGCATAGACACCAGGCTACAGTCTATTTATTGATTCTTGTTCAACAAGGTTGTATATCAAGTAAAACATTCATGTATCTTTTAAATGTAAAGAAGCATAATTTTTAGCTAACAAATTGTTGCGTTCTTAACCTTAAATTAAATTGCATGTTAAAAAAAGTTGATTACACATCTCTACAATATCTTTAAGATGAAAAAAAAAATGTAATTGGCACCATCAAGTACCAAACTTGGGCTTACCTAAAGGTATTTGGTTCTTTTGTTCTAAAAGAAAATTTGTTTATGTTTATTGTAGAGTTGGATAAGTTTCTTAATTTAATCATTCATTCTTTGGTGCCATTTTTTTAATTGTCTAGACTGGTTTTTAATTACATCAGTTTTCTCTCTCTCTTAATGCAATTAGGGTTTTTCAGCTATAAGTTTAATATCATGTCTAGCCCAGAAACCAACCAGAGGCAGCTAAAGGTTGATAATTGCTGATTTTTTTCCTGCTTCTTTCAATGCATTCTTCCTTACCATTCCCATTCCCATCTGTAGCAAAGCAATGTTAATGACCACGTTTGGTTTTGCAGATATGTTTGGATGTTGACAATGCAAAATGCAGCATCTGCTTAAACATATGGCATGATGTAGTTACTGTTGCTCCATGCCAACATAATTTTTGGTGTGCTTCTTATCCTGTTCATCTTTATAGATGTCCCCTTTCATTTCATTGACTTCTGTTTGAACTGCTATGTGACATTTCAGCAATGGTTGCTTCTAAGTGTGGTTGAGAAGGTCACAAGAAAAGCATTCAGCTGTACTCTGTCCCCATTGTAGAGCAGTTGTAAAATTTGTTGGCAAAAACCATTTTCTACGAAACATTGCAGAGGTAATTTTATGCAGAAGTATCTGACAGAAACCAACTTAACTAGATTAAATATGGTTAAGCATGTATGAGTACTTGATTGAGATTGTTGACGCATAAAATTAGGTTGAAGCATTATATTTAATTTGTCAAAATAAACGGGCTCAATTATCTATTTGTTTATGTCGACCAAATGCAGCACTCCTGCTTATATTAGTTAGCTTACAGATTTGTGCATTTGAAATGGAAAGGGCTTTTTTACTATATATATATATATTGAAGTTGAGCTATTGTGATACCTAAAATCTTCAACCTATATTGATCAATCTATACTGGCTTTACTTCTATTCTTGATTTTTTAGGTGATGCTGTCATTGTGCTGTCTACTAGATTGAGATTTGATATACTTATACAAGAGCATAATTTCTTGTTCTAACAAATTCTTAATAAAACCTGATCTAATTTTACTGAGTAAAGTTGATATTAAAGATGATATGATGGGCATGATAGATAAAATTTGAATACTTCCTCACTGTACCGGCATATGCTACATCCAGCTGTTTTGTCGAAGTGCTTGTTCATTTTAATTATGTATTTTCATATCAATGTGTGTTAGCTCTCTTAGTTTGATCTATTCCTTTTCTTATCTCTTTTTTTCTGTCATTTTTTTCCTTTTGGATAGGATATACTAAGAGCTGATTCTTCCCTTAGATGCTCGGATGAAGAAGTTGCACTTTTAGATTCATATTCATCGATATGATCAAACCTTGTGAGTAAGATGATTTACTTTCCTTTTATTTAATCCTTGAAGTGAAATTCTAGTGTTGACCTTACATGTTGAAGAAGTTTGCTGCCTGTTTGAAAAAGGTAAGATGCTATTAACAGTTTATTTGTCTCATTGGACATGCCATGTTAAATAAATAGTTTAATTCCTGCCTAGTACACAAGATGGTTGATAAAGCCGGATTACCATCCTGCTTTAATTTTTGCATTGCTTGTCTAGTCATACTGCGTCTTTAAAACAAGAATGAACTTGATATTTTGCTTTTGTTCTTGTGTCTAGTTGTATAATATCATGCCCATATCATGCAATCTTTTTTTGCAGGGAGTTTAATTATAAGAAGTGTTGGTATTGGCCATTGGCCAAAAAGAAAATGTTGGCCAGACAATGGGCCTTTCCCTGGCTCAAGGCTCAAGCTAAAAGCAATTAGACCCCTTTCAGTTTTCAAAAATTGTTTGCCACCATGAATTTAGTTGGATTTCATGATCTTACATTGATGATTAATCATTTGAAATTGTATTTGGTTTGGTCATTGGATCTTGAAATAAACGTCTTAAAGAGGACCCACTCACCATTGGATGAGCAAAGTGATGACACAAACCTTCAATGCCCACGTTGTGGTAATATAACTGTCATATAATATCACATATGGAATACCCCAGGACAATACCACTTGTGCAGCATGTTTTTTTTTTTTTTTGCCCCTTTTAATACTTTTTTCCACTTACTGTCATTTCCTCATCCCTTTTGTTTCTGCCTAGATTAGGGAAGGATTTTTGCATTTATCTCGTACCTATTTGTCTACATATATGCTCATTATTCTGACTTTATTGGTCAATTTCATAATTCAACTAGAGGAGAGGAAAATTTCCTAATTTGTGATCTTTGTTATTTCATATCTGAAGCTTGTTGAGTTTATTATAATATTCAGTCGCTGAAGTTGGTGAGTTTCAATGCAACCCAACTACTATTCATCTTCAATGTCAAGCATGTGGAGGATTGATGTCTTCCCGTAATGGTTTTGGCGTTCCTCAATATTGTGAGTTCTAATTTGTTGTGACTTAAATATGGTGCAATAAATTTTAGGGAAAAGATGCATCCAGCACCCTAAAGTAATTTTAGAGGAGCAATTAGTACCCTAAAGTATTTAAGGGTGCAACTAATTTTTTAGAGGTATGACCAACGCCATAATATTTAAATTGGTGCAATTTTGCCCCTTCACTAACAAAAATACTTTTATTTGATACATATCACATAAATTTTTTATTTCGACACATGATTATTTAAAAGTCATATGTGTAATATTGTTTTAATAAATTACACTAAATAAACCGTAAAATTTCTCAATCTTCACATATGGATTATATACAATGTCCATTTTAGGGTTTATTCAGTACTCTTATTTAAACAATATGACATATGCGACCTTTTAAATAATAATGTTTCGAAATAAAAAGCTCACGTGACATGGATCGGACAGAAATTTGTGTTTCTATCAATGAAAGGATGGAACTGTACTAATTTAAATACTTTAGGGTGCTAATTGCACCCTTAAATACTTTAGGGTGTTAGTTGCACCTCCAAAATTAGTTCAGGATGCAATTACTTTAGGGTGTTAATTGCTCCTCCAAAATTAGTTTGGGGTGTTGGAAGCACTTTTATCCTAAATTTTATTTATTTATTTTTTTCAGGTTCTCATATGATTGATTTTAGAGGGAGGTGATGAAATTTTTCTGTTTGTAACACTAGCTTGTAGACTTTACTCTAGGTTCACTGAAGCAGTGCTTATCAATTTTTGGGTTTAGAGATGAACTAGAACTCAGTGCAGTGCATTTGGATAATAATAATTAAACAGAGTGGACCTGTATTTTCCATTTTGCTTGGTCCTTTGTAGTGAGGTCCAATTTCCCAACGCTTGCCAAAGATTTTCAATTCTCTTTCCTTGCAGGTTCAGGGTGTGACAGAGCATTTTGTGGAGCATACTGGTCTGCTTTAGGGATAACCAGAAGTGACTCTTACCCTGTCTGCTGCCAGGATACTTTAAAACCTGTATGGATTACTTTGAACCTTTTATTGTGCATAGTCATATCTGAAAGAGCATAGTTTTTAATCTTTCAATAATTAATGCCTTCACCAGTTGGAACTGAGGCTGTGGAACTGACATGGTTACTGAATCTAGAATATCATGTATATGGTTTTTGCTTTGCAGATCACAGAACATAATAGCTCAAGAATCCCTGTTTCAGCGCATGAAATGAATTTAAATGAAAAGAATGTATGCATTTAGTGGTCCCGAATGCTGATCGTTGTCAATTTTAGACTTTTAACTGATGACGTTTTTAATATGATCGTTATCTTCGTGGTTTTCTAGATTACAGAGAGTTGTATTTGGCAAATGAGGAGGACATTGCAGGAAGTTATTGCCGAGTGGATAGCAAAGCTGAACAACAGAGAAATTGGTAGAGCTATATAATTGACCAATAACAGTGTACCATATGTGCATTTTGGGGTTTTAGAGTGTGTTTGGATACTTTTTAAGACCATGGTTTTGGAAAGAAAACATGGTTTTGAGAAAAACTATACAAACGCCTTGTAAAATCTAATAATTGATTATATATGCTAAAACCATGGTTTCAAGGCTAAAATTATGGTTTTCCTCGAAGTTAATTTTTTCTACTTCTCTATAAGCTATTCTCTACTAAATCACTTTTTATCACTTTTTTTTTAAAACTATTCTCCAAAAATTAATCTAAATAAACGTCTTTGTTTAAATTATTATGCTCAATCATATAACTTTTTTCCCTCCATATTTTCTTCTCTACATTACTTGATTGGATGTAGAGTAATCTAAATTAGAGATAATATTCTGTTCTTGTCAGATAGAACAAGGTTGCAACTGAATCACTCTGAGATGACAACTTCTAGGACACTTGTAAGCCGTTAAGCTTCATACTCAATCTAAAGTGGATTTATGTAAATATTTATTAGGTTAAGTCCTATCATTTTGAACTATATTAAGAGCAGGTTTTAAACCATTCTATGTAACATGGGAGTAGCTTCTGAAGGATAGAACCTGAGGCTTATGCTGTAATGTGGGTTCTAACTTGGGGAGAATGAATAACCCATTTAGAATTAATTTTCCTTGCTTTATTAATTTTGGCTCCCTTGGTTACTCAAACATTCACACGACCTTTTTGTAATGATGCAGTGTGTTATGAGAAGTTGGTATCGTTTCTTTTGTACTGTTTTCGGGTTTCTCTTCCAAAACATGCAAGTATCATTATGCTAATCAGCAGAGTCTGAATCTGGTAGAATTATTTTCTGTCTGATATCAAGTGGATGTGGTTAATTTCCCTCCCACTATATATAATTAAGAGAAAATTAATCATTTGACTCTATTGCAACAACCTAGTTCTTGAATTTCAGCTCCTATAATTTTAACTATTTAAATTGTTAAGTCTCTATATTTTAAAAATAAAATTATAAAAACTAAAGTTATATTTTTAAACTTAGGGTTTAATGTTTTAAATGATAAAATTATAGATACTTAGTTATACAAATTCAAAGTTTAAGGAAGTTTTAACTGAGTCGAAATTATAAAGATAGTTATATTGAATTAAAATTTAAATACTGAGTTATATATATTTAAATTTCATCATGCCTATATATATTTATGATAAAATTTCTAGTCTCACAGGTTATCTCTCATTTTTTATCTATCAGGCAAAATCTAAATCAATCGCACAACTCCTTTTAAATATCTGGTAAGAAACTCCATATTTTTAATACAACACGAAAGATGAAAATAAATGTGTATAAAATTTTTATTTAAATTATTTGTGTGTATTATATTAAAACTTCTATTAATCATAAAAATTAAATTTCTTTAAAATTATTATATGTAAAATCATATTTAAATGATTCTCATATTATATTTTAATTATATGAACGTATACTTCAAAAACTATTTTTTTTAACATGATTAAAATCATAGTTATTATATTTACTCCATTCTATGTTGACCTCTGATACTAAATGTAGGAATATTTTATTTTGATTATAAATATTTTTTATTTTAGAAAATGGGTTAAATTGATTCAATTTAATAATGTTGGTCAAAATTGGAATCGAACATGTGAATATATGTAAGTGTAATGGAATGGGCATCCATCACATGATTACCCCTCAGCGTCGTTGGTTTGAGGAAATCAGTAGAAAGGGTTGGTGTTGGTGTTTAATACTTGCAAGCATCGGATTCATCTCCTCTTGAAATATGCTTATATACGGTGCATCACATTCCTTGAATTTATAAATTAAATACACCAATTTAAAAATTAAATGAATTTATACATGATTTTTCTGAACTTTAGGTTATATACATATCATTTTCTCAAGTTTTTAAAAACTTTACAATGAATTTTTTAAAATTTTTATATTTATTTAGATAACTCTTTGGCAAAATTTGTAAAATTTATAGAGTTTATATGCGTATAACTCGGAATTTAAGGATATTATATATACACACAAAAATATAATTTGAGAGAGTATATAATTAATGGTTGATATTTAATTACCTATACAGAGTTAAAAGTTTAGATAAATTCATTATTAAGTTTTAAAAATTAAAGAGATTATTTTTGTATGGTTCAAAATTCAAAAGAGTTGTGTAATATATATGTATATATATATCACGAATATGCTGAGTCTCCTCTTTCACGCATATGTTTCTTTTTTGTATAAACAAAAGCAATGGTCCACTTTGAGGAAGAATTTGGTGCCGTTCTTTGTTCCCCCTTTTAATTGGATATTATTATTATTATCCCATATATATATATAATATGTGGTCAAATAGTGACATTGGTATGTTCATTGCGTGCAATGAAGGGGGTGGGGGTAAATCAATTGGGTCAACGGTTTGACCCATATAGGTTTAATAATTAATCTTAATTTTCTTAAATATTGAATATTATTATACGATGCTGTGTTCTTAGTTCTTTCTGGAAATAAATATATTACATTTTATTATAGCTAGTCATTGTATATTCAAAATTTCTGCCAAATTAATGATCAGCCTGATGATCAATTTCCTATTACTTTGAATTTAGTTTTTGGTTTAATTTACTTTATCTAATGATGACTCGAAATTTCCAATTCTCTAATTATTGAAAATATTTACTTCAATATTGGTTATAGATAATAAATATAAAAAAAAAATAGAAGCACTACCTAACGCTTAATAAATAAAGAGTATTTAAAAATTCGTTTTAGTTTGATTTTAGATGAAATTCAAATCAAATATAACGGATCTCATTTTGTGTTACGTCGTTGTAGAAATAGAATATTAGAATTGATATCAAGAATACGTATGCTAGTAAATAAATTCAATAATTTCATATTATAATTTTTTTACCAATTAAATGGATTTTGATAAGTTAAAAATTGATTGTTTTACATTCATTTTTCGCTATGATGAGGCGCAAAAAAAAATCGCAATATTTTCTTTCACTTTTATTATTATTTTTATTCATTAACTGAGATACCATATTCAAACATTATTAAGCACACTTGTATTATGATTTTGATAAACATGCAAATTAAGAATGAAAGTTAGTCTGTGAAGTAGTTTGAATGGGTCATTTTACTCAAAACTGGATTGACCGAAACAATGTGTCCAAAGGTTAGTGGTCAAGCCAATCACAATTAAAATCAAATAATCTTAAAAATAAATATTTAAATTAAAAAATATATTAATCTATAAATAAATGAAGTATTTATCTATAAATCTAATATTATTTAAAAAAATAGAGTTACTAAACTATAAATCCAATGAATTACTATATCTTTTTAATTCAAAACGATATCAGATTCATAAAGAATATATAAAATCCCTAAGTCTATTGGATTGATCGGGTTGCACCGAATTCAACCTTGGATCGCTTATTTTTTTTTAATTTAGTTTATTGATAGGATCAGCCAAGTGACCGGAATTACCATATCTCCAGCCATGTTTGGGTTCCAATGCAATTATATATATATATATATAGAGAGAGAGAGAGAGAGAGAGAGAGAGAGAGGTTTCAAATTGAATAGTTGCATATGGCATGAGAGGAAACTTAAAAGGAAAGAAAGGCATGAAATCGAAAAGATAGAGAATAATTTAGAGGTTTTGGAAAGAGTGGTGCAGAATCATAACTTGTGTTTTTGTGTGTGTGTGTGTGTGTGTGTGTGTGTGTGTGAGAGTGAGAGAGAGAGAGAGAGAGAGGGAGAGGGAGTTTCAAAGAGCCATATGAATCATGAATGAGTAAATGAAGGAGAGTACGGATGTACGTACTATTACATAGTATGTTGGAGGACATATATACACGACAGCTGAACTGAGCAAGGCGACCAAATTTTACAGTGAGAGAGAACGCACAGCAATAATGGTGGAGAGAGAGAGAGAGAGAGAGAGAGGATGAAAGTGAAAATGAGAGGAAGGAATTAGGTAGGGAAGCAAGTAATAAAGTCAAGAGTGACTTTCATTTTACATACATATATATATATATATATATATTACCTATCCTCTCATTTTCATCACTCGCCATACGTTCTCTTTGCTCTTTCCCCCATATTACCTACTCCTTCTAGAATCTCTATATCTCTCTCTCTCACACATATTATTAAATATTTATTCACAAATTTCTATATTAAGTTTCTCTTTTTTAAAAAAAATAAAAACAAATTTTGTGTTATTCGATGTTAACTGTGCATGGCTAGATTGAGAGGAAGGAATTCGAACTCTTAATTAGCTCAAACAATTAAGGTTGGACAATGATTATATAAAACATATTATTTACTTACTATACATTTTATATTTTATTATTATATTAATGGTATTGATATTGATATATAAATGTTTGTAATCAAATTAAAAGACTTTACGTGCATTATGTTATGTTGTTTTACGAACAAACAGGTATTGAAATTTTTGTGAAAATTGAGAACAAATTAGAAAGGGTAGGTGGGTTGTGACGTAAGGGGCTCCTATCTACCAACCCCTGGCTTTGTCGATATTTCATTCAGTATCAGTCATATCATCCGATGTTCTCCCTCATCTCATCCTTACGTTAGGAATAGCGAGGTGGGCCCCACTTCTCCCTCCCCACACCAAACCGCCCTCTCAATCTCACCCTCTCCTTCCGACGATTTTGATTTAATTTGGATTATTCTGTTTATCCGTTTAGCTTTTCTTCCTCTTTTTAATCTTTATTCTCCATCCACTGCTTCTTAACAACTTGTCGCCTCTCTACCATTCAATTTCTTAAAGCCCCTTATCTCTTCATACTCACATTTCCTAATCCTATCCTTCATTTCATACCTTACCTTCTATTATTCACTCTCATCCTAATAGTATTCATAGTACTTTTTATTAATAAAATTTTTAAATAGAGATTTATTGTCAAGTTTTCTTTATTTTTTCCCCTTCAAATGTTGTTTACTTTTGTATCTTTCTAATTAATGAACTAAACAATCTTCTCTAATTGATGAATGATTTTTAAATCATTGTATAATTTTAATTTTGGCTGAATATATAAAGTGGTATTATTGATGGGTGCTTGTAATAAAGACAAGAAAGAGTAATTAATTAATTAATTAATTATTATTAGTTACTTGAGTTTTTGAACGATCAAACTAATCAGATTATTACTATTATTAATATGAATCCATCTTTTTCATTCTAGATGATGATGATGAGAAAACTTCAAACCCATACGCTTCTTTCTCTTGTGATCTTGAGACTTCCTTTGCTTCTCTGTTGGGTATCTTTCTGGTTGTTACTCTCTTCACACCTTGATTTTTTTTCCCATTCAAATAATCTCTCTGACGTTATATTAATTAGTTAAGTAGTCGTTGACCTCTCTCTCTTTTGAATTCCTTCGTTTGATTTAGAATGTTCCCTTATATATATATATTGGCAACAATACATTTCCGTTATCTATTTGAAATTACAATATTTAGCTAAATGTTATTTCCCATTATTAAGTGGGAATGAATTGAATTAGCGACTGCTCTACATATCCCTCTCCGTACGTAATATTTAATATTCTCGAAAATATATAAATTAATAATACTATACAACGTTTGCTCACAGTACGGTAAAGAAAAAGAGTTTAATTTAGCACCGTAGAAAAAGGAAACGAAAAATTAGTCAATATTATTGGATTCAAGCGCACACTCAACCGTCAAACCCCTGAAGCAGCTCAATATCGCTTAAACGAAATTTCGAGTTTAAATTTTAGTGTCTGTAAAAAATCTCCATTGGAAGACTCACCTATCATAGCCAGGTGCGCGACGCAGGTCGGATCCGGATGTGGTCAAGGCAAAACTCCGGTGAACCTGGTGGACAAAAAAAAAATATTATCATATCAATAATAATAATATATACGCACGCCTTTGAAGGTAGAATCACTTATATTTGAATTGAATATTTTATATTTATAACGAATAAGCTATTAATTGAAGTGTCTCACTTTTATAAAAAGAAAAATATAAGTTAAAATTTTAAAAAAATATTTATTAAAAGGGATAAAAAAATTTTGCATTCTAAAAAAATAGTTTACAGTTACGTATTTTAAAAAAAGTAAAGAATTTATGATTGGTTTACTTTTGTTTGTGGTGAGGTCAATGATTAGTACAATTTCAAAACCTTGACGCATTATTAACATAGCAGGTAAAATTTGTAATGACAAGAAGAAAAGAGAGAGAGAGTTGGGGGACAGATAATAATTCTTAATTTTAAATGGTGAAAGGTCATTCAGCGTCTTACCATGTATATCAGATTACCTTTCTGTTACTTCCATTTTTCACTTGTCTTCTTCCTCTGACAAGATATGGTCGTAAAAAAGTTCAAAATTTTGCAAATAATTTATTTAACAAAAGAAAGAATATTGAAGACTTACTAGAAGTAGGGTATGTAGGAAAAGGAGAAGCAGGATATCATGGAAAGATTGAAATTATGTATTCTCTCCAAAATATTAGTAACTTTGTTCTTAAATATAGGAACTAACCAAGTGAGTTTCATTTTGGTTGGAAGTCAGGCGATATCCCCTTATCAATGGTCAGTGCTTAGAGATCAATCTTCTCTAAATATAAATATAATAGAAGTAGATTTTGTATGATTTGATTTAAACCCACGTCATGATCATGTTTATTGATGATAGGGGGTTTACTTGGATTCTAAATCTGTCTCTTAAATTTATAATTTTTTTATCAAAATATTCCTATTAACTATATATGAGGTATCCGCTAAAAGATAGTTACAACGCAATATATATTTTTAGAAAAAGTTATTCTGCATAAAACTAAAATATATTTATTATAAATAATTAATTTATTTAATTTTTTTAATATTTATAAATTAATTATTTAGTTCTAAAAACATTAGAGTAGTTAGTATATATTGAGGGCTTAATGTGGAAAAGAAAAGTAAAGATCGACAAAATCTAACATTTGAACTTTGAAGCTTCAGCAAGAGCTCTAATTACATGTATCACGACCAAGTTAGGAAGGAAGGGACGAGAGATCAGTGCATATGGAAGGGCTATTTCCATTATAATTGTTTCTAACAAAGCACAACTAAAACATTACAGTAAGTAGTAATAATTAGCGTTGGGAATTAATTAATTCTAATATAATTAGACTAGCAGTACGTATGCTGTCTAAGAATTGAAGGAGGTGATGGAAAATCTGGAAACGTTGTTGTCTGATGCTGCAGTAGAAGAAGTAGGTGCAGTAGTAATTACTGAACAAATACTATTCCTCATGGCTTTGCACCTACATGCTTGATTATTACCCCCACCAACGACGCTCTGAAACTCTAAACTGCAACACAAACACACTTCTTCTTCTTCCTCACGTTGCCCTTTTAAATTGTCTGAGGGGTGAACGACGAGGGTTTTATCGTCGTTAGAGGAAGAAGGAAGACCTATGGAGAGCTCCAAGTTGAGTTGTTGTTGATGATGATGATGATTATCAGAATTGGCTGATTCGTCTGTGGTAATCCCACTGCTGCTATTACTGTTTGAATCTTCCCCTGATGATGAGACTAGCTTCAGTTTAGGGTTATTCTTGTCGTTACTGGTACTTCTCTTGTTACCGCCGATCGCCGGAGTGGTGGTGGTGGTAGTGGTTGCTGCGGCAGCTGAGGTAAGTGGACGGTGCGTTTGAGGGTCGATTCCAAGGCTGTAGAGTTTACGCTTGATGTGTGTGTTCCAGTAGTTCTTGATCTCATTATCGGTTCGACCCGGTAACCTAGCTGCTATCAGAGACCACCTAGAAATTCGCGAAAAAGAAAGTAACAGTGAGAAAAAACAACGTTAAAAAGGAAATAAGAAGAAGAAGGAAATCAACCCCATGTCAGAATTTGAGAAAAGGAAGAAAGAAAGAAAGAACAAGATGCCGATATATATCCACTTTCGTCGACATAGATTCGTAGGTATCGGATTCTGGGTTTTTGGTGGAGAGTTGAAACAGTTAGAAAATCAAATCAAAGAAAGGATAGAGAGAGGCGTATATACTTGTTTCCGAGTAAGCTGTGAAGATTAATGATAAGGTCGTCTTCTTCCTGAGTAAAATTGCCTCTCTTAAGATCAGGTCTTAGATAGTTAATCCATCTGAGCCTGCAACTTTTCCCACATCTTAGCAAACCTACACAAATGATGGAAGATTAATCAGGAACAAACAACATATACATATATCTAGGGGGGGGGGGAGATAGAAGAATGAGTTGAAGATACCAGCGGCTTTGGGGAGGGAACGCCAGGAGCCTTGGCCGTGGAGGGAGATGTAGTTGATGAGGCGTTGGTCTTCTTCTTTGGTCCAAGCGCCTTTGTTGGTGTGTTGTTTCTCGCAGCAAGGAGATCGGCCCATGGCGGAGGAGGGCGGAGAGAGAGAGAGAGAGAGAGAAGGCAAAATGGGGGAAAGTGGGAGAGAAAATGGGGGCACAAGAGAGGGAATATAAATGGGAGGGGCTATTGACTCGGGACCACTTGAGGGAGAGAGAATTTCATGTTATGTTTCTGTTGTGTGTTTGACCGAGTTGGTGAGAAAGACGAGGGGTTACAATTTGAGTTAGTGCCGGATTTGGTAGGTAGCTCTACTTTTCCTCTTTCTTTCTACTCCACTTTTTTTTTTGTCACTAATTATACTCTTAATTTAACCAATAATCGTTGTTCTAACAGTTTAAGATTTCACTAAATTTGTATGAATTTAAATTTAATTTTTTTTAAAAATATCTATATTAAGATGATAAGAGTAACTACGAGCCTTAAATTGAATATTTGTTAATATGATATAGTTAATAGTATAAAAAATTATATTCTTAATTTAAAATTATCATGAGATTTAAATTAATAATAATGACTTTTTACTATGTTTGTAAAGTTTAATTATTTAAATTAATTATAATTTGAATAATTTATAAACAATTATGTAGTTCTCCCCTCATCAATGTAGAATTTTTTTTTTGGCCAAAAGATATAAAAGTTAGTTGGAGAGTTAATTTTTTCCTATATATATAAGATGTCACTTTACTTTATCTCTAATATTTATTAATTTTTTTAAACTAATTTATCTAACTTATAAACTGATATACTCCTCTGATCTTCTTTAATGTATGACCTAATTGAGGAGTTGATATTGGTACTAAAGATAAAACATATTTATCATATTTATCAATTTTTTATAAATAATTAATATTAATACTCCATTGATAATAATCAAGTAAAAGAAAGATGAGTGAGGGAATTAGTGTAAATAATTTTAGTATTTTATAAAAAAATATATCATATTAACTAAATTAATTTTCTTAATCTAATCAAATTAATTAAATAGGTCTTAGGTTAATGACCAAATGAGTATAATCTAACATTAAACAAAATATTTGATAAATATTAAATTATATTTTTTATAATTAACTAATTTATTTAATTTTTTTAATTTGCTAATTAAATAACTTGAGAAATATAAAATGAGGCATTATTGAGTCTCAAATAGACTGTGTGGCACGTAGGATTATGGGTGTTCCATCAACTCACAACAGATGAGGAAAACATGTTAAACATTTATATTATTTTTTTTTGTTTTTAATATAAGATTTAATAGTTGATCTTAATTTTAAATATAAGATATTTGTTACATATTTATTTATTTATTTAAATTATTTATATTAATATTTTTTTAATAATAATAAAGTAAGAGATAGAAGGAAGAAATTAAGAGAGATAACTATGTTATTTTAAAAAATATATTATATTAATAAAATTTATTAATATAATTAAATTAATTAAATATATATTATATTAATGATTGGAGGTGTATTTCATAGCGTGGCTTTTTCGATAAAAAACAAAAAGTTCATGCTTTCGACCTTGGTTAAAGGCTATTGAGCATTTTTCAGTAAACTCAACTACCATTAGATTTTAAAATTAGAGAAACAAAACAAATTTGGAATTCTACTAAACACTGCAAAAAAAAAAAAAAAATTAAAATACCTCAAATATCTAGCTCTAAACACGTGTGTGTGTGTGTGTGAAGAGGTGTAACAAATGCTTTTCTTTCTCTTCTTGTGCATGAACAAATTGTGTTATTCTGAAAGCTTTTAATTAATCAATAAGCTTCAACTAACGTGTTGGCCCAAAATAGATTAATCAAAACTTATTTAACTAATTTAATTAGATTAAAAAAATTAGCTAATATGATATATTTTTTTAAAATACCCTAATCACCTTTCTCAGCTCTATCTCTCCCTCATTTCCTTACTTGATAATTGTTGATGGAGTATGGATATAAATAATTTTTAAAAAAATAATAAATATAAAAAATAGATCGTATATTTAGAATCAATATTAATTGTCTAATTATCATCCTCAACTCTATCTCTCATTCCCTCCTTATTTTATTACTATTGATGAAGTATAAATATAGATAATTTAAAAAAATAAAAAATATAAAAAATAAATCGTATATTTAAAATCAATATTAACTACCTAATATCTATATATTAAGAATCATATAAGTAATTTATAAATAGAATCAAATAAATTCCTCTTTACCTTGAAATAAAGACGAGATGAATAATCAAGTAAAAAGCGACCTCAAAGGACAAAGAAGGAGATTGTGCAAATCCATGGAAAGCTAGAGGCTGTGATGGAATCGAAAGGACATTATAGACACCAGATAAGTTTGTTTTTATATTTGGTGGGTTCTCATCAAAAATTCACTTTTTATTTATTATCTTTAATTGTTGATTTTTTTTTTCAACTTTCTTTGGGGTGTGAAATGGTCTTCCAAGTTTCTACTTTGTTTCTAATTCCCTTATTTTCAATATTTGTTTGCTCCTAACAGACAAGAATTCTAGAAGCCTTTTCTTTCTCAACTTACTCCACTCACCCTATTGTCAATTCAAGTCCATCTCATTAACTAACTTCCACCTACCTTCCATGATTGCGAGATTTTTTTTTACCTTTTAATTAAAATAACATCGCCCAAATTTAGGCTTCAATTTCAAATCTTGCCAACTAAACTACTAATTGATTAAAATAGCATTCCCTTTTTGTTTTATTGCAATTATTATAATTTTATGTAATAATGTTAACTTAACAAGCTATTCAGAACTTATTAAATTGGTAAAGATACCGGCTCAATTGTGATTGAATTGCCAACTTATTATTAAAATAATATAATATAATTAAAAAATATAAAAATATTTATATATAACTCTAAAATGAATAATATATGAATAAAAATATATTAATTAATAATTAAATAAAATATATACAATATGAACCACACAAAATCTAATAAGTAATTATATTATTAAAGCACAGATCTAGTGGATTATTATTTTTTTTACTCAAAATGACGTTGGTTTAAATTTAGAAAGGATTAAAAAAATATAAAATTTAATACAGGTAATTTATCAGTTAAATTTTAATACAATACAAGCGAAAGATGAATAAAGATGGGGGAAAGATGAATAAAGATGGGGTTACTAACTTATTATCACGAGGGAATAGGTGGAATATATAAAATATGGGGATTTGGAGCCGGCTTTGATGAAGGGGCCGGTTGGTAAGGTTGAAAGGGGCTTCTAGAAGGACTTGAACAAAATAATATAATTAATAAAAAATATGTGGAGGAATCTTTTTGAGGTTGGTTATCCGCCTCCCTTTTTCCACGGTTTTCCCACCTCATCCATTGCCGCTGCTGGGCCACATTTGTGTCGACTACAAAATTTATTAAAAAAATATATAATTAATTTTAAAAAAATTAAAATATAAATTTTTTTATAATATTAAGTGCATCATATTATAAATAACTTAATTTTTTTCACTAATATCCTTTGAGAATAGTCACTTGAGGCTGACATTAGTTCAGGTGATGAGTTTAAACCCTTTTAATCTATATTTAAAAATAATAATTGCACGTCATTTTAAAATCTTAATAAAATTAATTTTAACTACATTTTTTAATACAAATAAAGTTATTAATAAATCTTTATATGGAGACGGTATATTAATAAAAATAAATTAATTATTTAATTTATATATTTTTAACTCAATTATAACGTAATAATATTTAAAATTTAATTTGGGTGCCTCAAGTTGTTTTAGCATTTGTTCCCGTCACTTTAAAAAATTATGTAGTCTAGGTTTTGGAAAATGAATTGTAACAAGCTCATAAAATTTAGGAATAAATGAATTAAACAGGTGGAAGTGGGACTCAAGGCATGGAGCATAATTTATTTTTAACATATTTTACTAAAATTAAAAAAAGACTTTAAAATTTATTAACTGTTAAAAATTTAATAAATTTTTAGACTCTATCCCTAATAATAAATATACTTATTTTGCCCATCTTTTTATAACGTATACCAATATTTAATAGGAGGTAATTAAAAAAAATGGTCAATTACGTGTTCTGTAATTAGGACAAAAGCAATTCTTTTAAGAGTCAGAAGAAGAAGAAGAGTAGTTAAAAGCTAAATTATTTTTTCCAATTTCAAATGACGAGAATAATTCAAAAGAATGTGGTGCTCTAATCATGCCATCGCCACTCATGGCCATGCTTTGGATCATGACAACTTTTTTTTTTTTTAAAAAAAACTACTTTTCACTCCTTTTATAAAGTTTTTTTTTAATTTTATCTGAATAATAAATACTTTTTATCTATTCTATCCTTTATTAATTTTCTCATTCATTCTCTTTTGTCATTATAATCACTATTATTCTTTCATTTAACCATTATAAATGAGGATGTATTTAAAAACAGATATATTTTTTTTACATATTTATAATTTTTAATTAATTTTTAAAATAACACAATTTAATTAAAAAATTTATAAATAGAAACCGAAGGGGTTATTTACAGTAGTAATCAATAAATGAATGGGTCTAATTTTTTAGGTGGCATGGTATTCATATCTTTGACTATGAGCAGGAGTCTAAATAATTGTGTGTGACTATCATCACGGGGGGATTTCTAGAATGGGCCCACCCGACAACGTTCGATTAGGATTCAGGAAGCCTCAAAATAGCTATCAACGACGCGCCCCACTCTATAACTACTATTCAACGCCATGTGCCCTGTAAAAATATTCCACAATTCTATAATTACTTAAATCATTAAAACGGCATCTTTTTTTCCTACACAACTCTTGTTCCTTCGTTTCCAACCCTACCACCATCGCATGATTCACATTCATTGTTCTCCCCTTTTCTTCGTCGTTTTAGGCTTTTACCAGCCCCATCCCACATTTCCCGAATCAGATCCCTTCTTTCCTACAAAAATCAACATTATTTTAATACTCGTATTATTGTCTCTTCAAACTTTTCCTGTCTCTTTAATTCCTAATTTTTGCTTTCTTTCAATAAGCCCCCGTATGTTTTTCATTTTTAATATATAGATACTTAAACAGAGATAAATTCAGCCACTACTCTTTTTTAGACACAAGTGCCATCCTATTTCTCCTAGATACAATCTTTTATTTTCCCCATAAGTATATAGGTAATGAAATGTTGATATTTTATTGGAAATACAATCCAACACTATATATAGATATCCTTTTAGACGAGAATTCGAACACTAAATATAGATATCTTTTTATATGCGAATTCTAATTTTAGTTTGTTATAAACTTTATTAATCTATCAAAGATAATATTGTTTAATATATTTTTCTGATATTTAATATAGGAGTTAGTTAAAATTTTTAATGAATTAATGAAAGTAAATAAATTATTAGTTAATTATAAGTCATTTAATTAATTTAAATAATTTTAAAAGTATATTATATAAATTTATTATCTTAAATAATTAGTTTGATAATAATTAATTAATTTATTTAAAGTTTTTAATTATTTTTTTAAAAATTAATTAAATCTCATATTAAAAATTAAAAAAATACTTATATATTAAATAGGGATATCCCTCTTTATTAAAATTTAAAATTTAGTTTTCCACTTTTTGCACGAACCCATTAGTATTCAACAACATGAGTACTTAACCAACATGCGAGAAGCTCAAAATTGGGCCTCAATTCACTCAATAAAGGCCCATACCCAAAGAAATGTAGCTAGTTAATAAATTAAATGGTTATGCAGAGATAACGTTCAGATTGTGAGATAATATAATTTTAAATTGAAAAATGACAACGCATATATAGATATGTAACTCTACGTTCCTATTATAAAAAGACAACTAAATAGCACCATACATTTTTATTACTACTATTTCCATTATTAAAAGATAAACTTGAGGGGGCCTTCGGAGGATAGAAAATATTTTTTTTAATTACAAATATGTTTAAAACTTATTAATTACTATAACATAAATATATTATTTTATTTATACGAAGGATTACATTAGGCTGAGGAAAGCAAGAACAAGACAGAAGACATGGACGTGAAACAAAGTACAACTATAAAAGAGGAGGGCGACGGCGCCGATGTTGGGAAAATCAGCAAGGGACAGAACAAAGACAGCGGCGGCGGAGACCTTCACACTCGCCGAAGTCGTGACCTTCGGCTTTGCAGACACTTACGCAGTTGAGGTTTCTCACGCATGGGCCTTTGAACCTTTTGCTGGGTACCTGACATTTGTGTCTCCATATGCCCTGGGTCTCCGTCGCCATCCCTCCTGCATTATAAATCAAGAAAAAAATAACATCAAGATGTTACTTCACCCTATATATTAGCGTAAAATGTGTAGATGAATGATAAGTGAAATCAGAATGTACCAGAAGCTAAAAGAAGAAGCAAGACGAAGAGAACTCCATAGCCAACGCGAGTCTTCTCCATTGATGCTAGTGCAATAACAAGATGGAGATGGTAGTGGTGATATAGAATGGGGATGTATTTATAAATATATATATATATAGAGAGAGAGGGAGACACGTATGTGAATTAGGTTGTTCACGTAGGTTGTTCGGTGGCGGTCATGTGACAGACATGGGAATTCTAAGAGAACAGACCAGGTGGCTCAAGGCCTCCACGACATGCATCTTCACCATGCCCTTGCCAGTTAACATCTTTCACACGCCTTATCCGATCCGAGTGGTAAGCGCTTCGATATCGTTTAAACGAGGTCTCAAGTTCGAGCCGTACGCAGAAAATTCCTGTTGGGAGACTCATCCACCATAGCCAGGTGCGCGACGCCAGTCGGATCCGGATGTAGTCGGAACAAAGCTCCGCTGAACCGTGCGGGCAACAAAAAAAATATCTTTCACACGCCTTATCCAATTTATAAGTACAAGACTTTTCATAAAATTTAATGAAATACTATATCTGGGATTGACTTATCCAATAAACTATATAAACTAAAGGAATTTTGACATTTAAATAATTTAACTAATTTGTCTATCTCATCAAACATAATATGACTTTATAATAAGGATATCGGGATGTAAAAATTTAAAACAATTAAATCCAGATATATGTAATTATTTATATTGATGGAAAAGCTTCAAAATATAATATTAGATGTCAAGTTTCAGAGTTATACATATATTGTCAATGACTTCCCAGCCAAGTGGCATAGAAGGTTACGGATCTAAACTCGGGCTT
The DNA here is from genome assembly GCA_037074615.1 of Leucaena leucocephala. NCBI lineage: Eukaryota > Viridiplantae > Streptophyta > Magnoliopsida > Fabales > Fabaceae > Leucaena > Leucaena leucocephala. Next base: position 2,996,226 of record CM073537.1, read on the forward strand.
ATATACTCGGCTTCAGATACTTGGGTTAAGTCGTTGATACGCCATAGTGTATATTTTAAGAATAACAATAGGGTTTGTATGGTTTCATCAAATCTCAATATAGATACATCTAATTTTTTTTCATCTCAGAAGTTGTTTTAAAGATAAAATAATATATTATAATAAAAATATATTTAATGAAATCTAAACTATATATATAAATTAAAGTCAGGGCCCGTTTGGATAGATTTCTGGAAAATGCCTTATAAAAAAATAGTTTTTCAATAGCTTTTGGAAAATAGTTTCTGGAGAAGAGTTTATGTAAAAAAAATAGTTCTGAATAAATGAGTATTTAGATGGTTATTATCAGAAGGACTTTTGTGATTGAAAAATTATAAGAAAATATATGAGATAAAAAAATTATTGTTCATCTTCTCTCTCCCACATTGTCAAATCTCTCTGGTCTCATATAATCTCTTTCCCAGCTCTCTCTCTCTCTAATCTTCTCTCTTTTTCTCTCTCATCTCATCTTCTCACTTACGCAGCTCGACGACAGCACAGATCCATGGAGAAGGAGAAGACGACACATATCCATAAATCGAAGGAGAAGATGACAGAGAACTTGTAGCAAACACTAGCGACAATGAAGCCCAGCAACGGCATGGAGAAGAAGACCACGAGACGAAAGAGAGGAGAGATGAGAGAGTGAAAAAATATAGATAAAATGATAATTGAGTAGTCCATAAACTCTTTTATTATTCTAGAAGTTATTCTTAAAAATTTATTCAAAACTCTGATTTAGTCCATAACACTTTTAGACAAATATGACTATTTATTTTAAAAATTTTTTAAACTAAAGTTTAGGCTAAAAATTCTCTTTATAACCTTAGTTTTAGATTATATCCAAACACACGCTCAATATTCATAGCTATATGCCGTATATTTGGCATTGAGAAGGAAACTATATGAAATGAAATTGCTAGAAAATCCCTCTTTCTTTTTGAGAAATTGAATTCCGCTAAATGCGCTAAGAAAAGGCTCTAAATTCATAATAATTAGATTATATAATAACATGAAATTGTATCAACATTTTGGGAACATGTTAATTAGGAATATATTTGAGGTGTTATTAGCCCATGATGATTTGTGGTATGAACATTTGCTTGGGAAAAGGTGGGACCTCTGGGTGGTGCATCTAAAAAAAATTTACAATTTAAAAATATATAAATGATCTAAATTAAATTTAGACTATACTTTATAGAGTTTAAAAGTTATGCATATATTCTGGGGTGTGTTTAGCTACACATTGGAAACTACTCATTCATGTCTTCAACGCAGCAGTAATTTTTAGAAATTAAAAAAATTAATTAAATTATTTATTTATAAAAAATATATATTGATTACAATAAAATATCATTATTAATCATTTATATTAGAACTATTACCCTTTTTTGATAGAAAATTACTTAATTAATATGTACAGTTAATAAAAATAATTTGATAAAAAATTATAAATTTAGGAGATTATGTAAATTAAGGTCTTTATTTAGAGTCAATAAATCCATTTAGGATAGGAGTATCATGCTAAAAATTGATTTAGAGCTTTTTTCCCTTCCCTTTTCTCACCGTTCTGTTTTTTTGCTATTGACGTTTTGACATAGAGCTGTTATACAGTATCTGAGTGTGGTTCTTGGTAAGGTACTAGAATATTTATTTAATTAAATAAATTAAATTTCTTTCTTTAGTGCTGTAATGCACCTGGGAAAAAGCTCAAGACGAAAACATGTTGATTGATTCATCTTTTTGTCATTTCATCCTCCTAGGAAGAGGACACACTGCAGCATTTGAAGTATCACTTTCAGCTTCTGTTGTCCCCTCTTTAACCAGCGTCTGTCTCTAGCTCTTCTCTTTTGTACGAGAATCTCTATCAAACATGTCACCATAATATTTTTCATGTCTTTATTCACGTCAACTTTAATTTTCTGCCTTAAAAGCCCCAAAATTTCAAAGCCTCTTTGATCCAAAATACATCTGAATAAGTGATATTATATAGTACAGCAGCACTTAGATCATGTATCTCCTTTTTCTCTTCTAGTGGGGTCATGACAGTTCAAAGTTATGCAGTATCCAAGATACAGATTCCCCACCATATATAATAAGAACAATGTATAATAATTCCACGGAATTCACATTCAATATTCAAAATTACTGGCTCTTGAAACGGTACAGCAGCTTCTTCTTCTTAGAGCTTTGGTTATCAATGGTGACAACAACTTTACCAGGTTCACTAGTTTTGAAACTGTTACAGATCACTGGTTCGTCTGATGAAGCAACCTTTCTGGCCTTCTGGATCATCACCGTGTAGCTTCCTTCAGAACTTGGCACAAATTCTACACCATAACTTACATCCCACCCTATTACTCTCACCTCCCAGTACAAATGGCATTTCTGCATAATTCCCAAGGCAAAAAAAAAAAAAAAATTAGAAACTTCAATCATCAATAAGCAAACCCATCTTAAATATTGATGAGAAATTTGGAATCCTATGAAAGATTTCTTGTATGAAGATTTAGTAACATATGGAATATTGAGACCCATATTAAGTAAAAATAATATGCTTAATAGGTATTTAAATAGATTCGTTCTCCCATATCAAATAGCTTTTGAGGTAAGTTTCTTCATCCCCACCTGTACCCATCAGTGATCAATGGGAAATATCTACCTCAATAACTGGGAATTCCACAGTATGTTTCGATGCTGGCCGTACTGTAATTTCTGTGACAGCATTATTAGTATTTCCGAATTCTCCATCTTTGCTACTTAGTCCTCCATACTTGACCGGAAGTTGCTCTGCTGCTATGTATCTGAAATCCACAGGCCACACAGCACAAACTGAAATCTTGAAGGGCTGAAAGTGAAAAGGAAGATGAAAGTTTTGAACTTTGTGATCCTTATTAATTACCTTAAAAGGATCTCTGCAGATTTGGAAGGCCCAACAAACACAAACTTGCTCTTTGTTCTCTGCGTCAGAAAGGGGCTTATCATCCTATTCACTGCCATGTACCACCACGGCACATTGATGAACACCTACATTTAAAAAAAAAAAAACATTTGAACACCTTTTACCTTAACTGAATTATATCAAAAGGTATATGAAATTTAATTACAGTATATATGTACTTGTTTGGCTACAAATTCGGGATAGTTGTCTTGAAGCAATTGAAGGGCCTGTTTGGTAGCATGTCTAAGCTCCCACTTTCTAGGTCCAGGAGAATCTTTGAGGTCATTGACCTGGACAATGGTGGAGATTCCACCCGGAGTGAAATCCAATTCCCTGATACTCTTTTCCAGGAATTGAATTCTCCATCTCAGGAACTTCTCTCTCTTTTCCTCATCTGAAAATGTCTTCTTGTAGAGCTCCTTGTTCTGGAATTCTCCATAGATGTTATAACACACTGGGTGTCCCACCTTATCAAACCCATGCATGTACACCACCTTCTCTAAATCATCATCACCCAACAAGTTCTTTTCTTTCACCAGCTCCTCGATTCTGAACTCTCTTCTCCATCGGATTGTGTTCTTGATCATGGCGAACGCTTCCTTCACTTTCAAATCTCTGGCTCGAAGAAACTTCAGCAGAATCACATCGCTCCTTTCATCTGCAAGCAATGGTATCCCCCAGATGGATACCTCTTCTTCCTCTGCTTTTGAAACAGAGGCAGAGACAGTTCCAACGGTTTTTGTTTCATTGTCATGAACAACAACCTTGGCAGGCTCTGTCTTGTCTGTTTCTTCCTCTGTTTTTGTGGGTTCATCTTCCTCGTCGTTGGTCGTTTCAACTACAGGAGTGTCTGGCTTTTGTTGTTTGACGGAAGCAGAGAAGAGATTGTTGTCAAGTGCGTGTTGGACGAGGAGCTTAAGATCTTGGAGAGCCTTCTTTTCATGAGCAGGAAGATCAGAAACTTTGGTACTCTCTTCCTTGAAAAAATCAGACTCGTGCGTTTTCTGATCAGGGTCATTCTCTGGACGATTCTTTGAGTGTGGTTGAGTTTTGAGAGACTCTGTATTAACATCATCAAGCACCACTTGTTGCAGGGTAGTGGTCTTTGAAGCCTCCTCGGCCATGGCTGTTTCTGGGCAAGTACGATGTTTTACGGTGGAGAGAGAGAAGAGAGAGAAACAAGAAATGGAGGTGATCGATGAGATTGAGGGAAAATGGAGGCAGTTATAAAGAGGGAGAGATAGTACTGTTGGAGGGATGAATCATGAGGGAAACTGTGAGGTAAAGTGGAGTAATTATGGAAGCGAAATTGCCTTTAGCGTATGTGGACGAAGAATCCTAAGAAAGAAAGCGCCGGTTTGATGATATTTGGAGTTACTTTTTACAAGGCTGTCTGTTAAAACGGACAAAAGATTGCATAACGTGGGGCCCCGTCATCACCACTGATTCTGATTCACGATCTACCTTTTGAACGGTGCGATTTTATAGCATGTCAGGTCATGCCATGCATGCATAGTTTAGATTTTTTTTTAAAATTATTTTAAAGTGTACAAAACCTAAAATAAAAATAATTCCTTAACTATGAGTTTTTTTCTTAAAAATATATTTCATTGAAATTTTAAATATTTCTTGTCATCTTACTTATTTATTCTTTTGTCTTATCAGTGGCGTTGGTTTCTTTCATATATTTTTATGGAAATGCAGGAACTGTTTTGTAAAATAATAAAACTCAGAAGATTGGATTTGATAATAAGAAACTATTCTTTTTGGCCTAGAAAAATAAAAAAATAGGTTTATTTGCATAAATAAATATTTTGAAATTACTTTTTTGTAAAAAAAATATGCTTTCAGTTTGCTAATATTTTGCAAGATGATCAAAGAAAGAGAATTTGTTTTATAATTATCTATTATCTTAACCCTGTGATTTCAATTTTTTTTCCTAGTTCCTGCTTTAATATATCCGACTCAAGGAATGGATCGGAAGTTCATTGGTCTGGAACAAGGATGGGAACAAATGCAGAAAGGGATAACGAAGCTGAAGAACATTCTCGAAGGCTCCCCAGAAAAGCCTCATGACAAGAGCTTCACGACAAATACAAAGACACTTTTAATGAATACCTCAAATCTACTGTGTTGCCATCCTTAAAAGTGAAGAACGATGAATTCTTACGCAGAGAGCTTCTCAGAAGATGGAACATCCATAAAGTTATGAATAAATGGCTCTCTCGCTTCTTCCATTATCTTGAACGCTACTTTATTACTATACACTCCTTGTCTCCTCTCAATGCCTGATTTGGCCTTTGTTAATGTAAAAGATAAAGCTACAGAAGCTATGATCTCTCTGATCCGTAAAGAACGCGAGGTAGAGCAGATTGATCGATCATTGTTGAAGAATGTTGTTGATATATACGTTGAGATTGGTATGGGTGATATGCATCATTATGTGAAGGATTTTGAAGTGCATGTGATTGATGATATTTGTACTTGCTAAGCGAGAATGGTGACAAACTGGATCGAGGTCGACTCGTGCCCGGATTATATGATCAAGGTTGAGGAATCCTTGAAGAGGGAAAGTTATAGAGCTGGAGAGGCTGGTTACTTACACTCTAGCACAGAGATTAAGTTAATAGGGAGACTTCAACATGAGTTGCTTGTGACCCACGCAACTCGATTACTCGAGAAGGAGAATTCCGGTTTTCGTATGTTGCTCCGAGATGATAAGGTTGAAGATCTCTCTAGAATGTACAGATTGTACCATGAAATACCTAAAGGTTTGGAGCCTATTTCTGATATATTCAAGAAGCATGTTACAGATGAGGGTACAACGTTGGTGCAACAGGCTGAAGAAGCTTCTAGGAATAGTCAGACAAATTTAAATTCTGGTGTTCAAGAACAAGCCATTGTTAAAGGTTTCCAAGTTTGCTTTATGAATGACATTATCTTCCATGATGCATTGAAAGAATCTTTCCAAGTATTCTGTAATAAAACTGTAGCTGGAATTCCAAGTGCAGAACTTGTTGCTATATTCTGTGACAATATTCTTAAGGGTGGTGGAATTGAGAAGCTAAGTGATGAGGCAATAGATGAAACCGTAGAGAAGGTGGTCATCCTTCTTGTATATAACACCGATAAGGATCTGTTTGCTGAGTTTCACCAGAAACAGCTCGCTCGCCGGCTACTTTATGGCTTGAGGGCCAATGACGATCATGAAAGAAGTTTTCTGTGCAAACTGAAGCAGCAGTTTAGTGCAAAGTATACTTTGGAGATGGAGGGGATGATCACAGACTTGACGATAACTAGGGAAATATCTTCATGAAAGTCCACAAATAAATCCTGGGATTGATTTATTGGTTACCATTCTCACCACTGGATTTTGGCCTAGTTACAAGTCTCTTGGTCTGAATCTCCCTTCAGAGATAGTCAAGTGTGTGGAAGTTTTCAAGGGGTTTTATGAATCAAAAACAAACCACAGGAAACTCTCGTGGATTTACTCTCTGGCAACTTGCAACATCAATGGAAAATTTCAACAGAAACCCATGGAACTGATAGTTTCTGCTGCCGCTCTTCTGTTATTCAACAATGCAGATAGGTTAAGTTTCTCAGAGATCATGACTCAGTTAGGCTTAGGCCATGAAGATCTGGTTCGTGTACTTCATTCCCTGTCTTGTGCAAAATACAAGATACTTTCTAAGGAGCCAAACAAGAAAATGATCTCTCCGAAGGACATGTTCGAATTCAACTCAAGATTTACAGATCGGTAGATGAGAGGAAAAAGGTGGTGGAAGATGTTAACAAAAGATAGGAGATTTGCTATTGATGCAGGGATTGTGAGGATCATGAAGAGCAGGAAGATTTTGGGACATCAACAATTGGTTTTGGAATGTGTTGACATGTTGAGTTGTATGTTTAAGCCAGAAATTAAATTGATTAAGAAGCAAATTGAAGATCTCATCCATCGGGACTTTCTGGAAAGAGATAAAGAAAATTCTGACACCTATAGATATCTGGCTTGATGAACAACAGGCATCTTAATTAAGGTTTGTAATTCATTAATTATATTAGCTAGCTAGCTAGCTTTTCGTATCTTTCCCTTCATCACTCTCCCCTTTCCGATGAACATAGATAACCATGATGAATCGGTTTACCGTTAGTCCGTTATATGTGACTTCTCCTTCCTTTTTTCAATTCTATATATTTGGTGGATTCTGACATTATTGGTACTCAGCATAATCTAGTATGTGTTTATACAGTCTAAACATAAAGAAATTGAGATTTTCATGCCCAGTGTGACTATGTTGTGAGCAGCAAAATCCAATATGACAAGTTAGGAATGGAGTTATCCTTAAGCATGAAAATCTCAAATGTGATTATCTTTATTTTACTATAATAATTAATCAGGTTAAAATTAGGTGGAAACACCTATTAGTTGATAGAAATAGGCTCATACAAGTTATGAGGCTTAGATTCGATACTACTCCCTCCGCTCCAATATATAAAAAGTAGTCTAAAATAGTATAAAAAGTTGACAGGTTAATTAATGCTTGTTTTTTACTTTTATCTTTTACAAAAGAGATATGTGATAGATAATAAATATATATTTAAAAATTATATTCTTTAATAAGAGTAAAATAGATAAATTTTATCAATTTGAGATACATTAAATAATTTAATTAACTTTTTTTAGTTTGTGTGAATTAATTAATAAAATTTTATATATTTATTTTTTTTAATTTTCTATTGCTAAAGGCTATTTTAGTTATTTGGGTCTAAATTTTAAAATCTAAAATTCTAGATTGGTCATCGTACTTTTTAACATTTATAAACGTTAGAGTCTCAAATTAAGTTTTATTATTTTTTAAAATATTTTAATAAAATTTTCCTGAACATAAATATCAAATAATAATAATAATAAAATTTAGATGGTATATAAAGAGTTTAAGAAATATCTAAAATTTTGATAATAATAATTATTTTATGTTAAAAATAAATAAAACTTTATGTGGGGGCTTGATTGGTTTTTGACGCTGAAACAAAGAATGGCAATAATTGTGGTGATACAAGCAGCTTGTGAATTAAGCTTTCTCCTACACTTTCAAGCTTTCTCCTACACTTTCTTCTAAGGGCATGATTGGGAAATCTTAAAAAGTATTTTGGCTTAAATTTTAATTTAATTTTTTTTTAAATAAACAGTCATATTTATTTATAAGTATTTTTAGGTTAAACCATGATTTAAAACTATAGTTTTGAATAAACTACTGAAACTAGCTTTGAGAACAGTAAAAGAATTTATGGACTATCCAATTATTATATTACCTATAATTTTTCTTACACCTGATCTTCTCTTTCTTCTCTCTTTTTCACCCTCTCTTATCTCTCTTCTCTTTTCTCTACCTTCTCTCTTCTCTCATATTTTTAACCAAATTATACTATTTTTAATAATTTATCAATATAAAAAATTATTCTAAAAATAACTATAAAAAACACTTATTTATTAAATTGTCCAAAACTATTTTTTTTTATAAGATTTTTTTTACTAAACTTCTTTGAAGCATTGGTAACCGGTGCGTGTGGCGGCGGACATTGATTGGCATAAAAAAGGCTAATGAGAGACTTTTACGTATATCTGGCCATCGTTCACCCTCATCCTTCCTGGAATTCAGCGGATCCTCTCAGTATCATTTGACTTATCTTCTTGCCTCCAACCTTTTATCTATATACATAAAAAAAATTATCCCAGCCGCTGGCCACTCTTTTAAGCATTTTTTTAAAAAACGTTTTTTTAGAAACACTTTACAAAAGTGTTTTTTTAATTTTTTTTTAAAAAACACTTTTTTGAAGTGTTTTCTAAAAAACATTTTTTTTTTAAGTTTTTTTTTATTTTTTTTTTGTATGAAACAGAAGGGAGGAGGCAAGAAGATAAATGATAGTGAGGGATGAGGGATGAGGAGGGAAGCGGATTCTGAGAGGATCCGCTTCCTTCCATCCCTCCTCACTCTCATCCCTGCGTTTCTTCCATTGTTCCCTCTCATCCCTCTCTCTCTTTACGATCTGCCGTATACCGTGATTTCTTGGCTGGTCCGGTTTGGTTTTTACATTTTAATACCAGAGGCAACAGAAGATTCTCAAGGTAATATTATCATATTAAAAAAAATTTCTTCTTAATTCTGTACGATTTCATTATTTGCAATTCGGACTCTGCCCCTCATTTATTCTTTTTTCTCTACAGTTTCTTTGTGCTAATCATGTGCCAATTTCTAGTTGATATTTTTTTATTGTTTCCGTATGGTTGGAAAATAGTAAAACTCAGAAGACAGGTTTTGCTAATAAGAAATTCTATTTCTTGAAATAAAAAATTATGACTCTAGGTTTATTTACATAAAAATATTATGAATTTATTTTTTTGTCATACTATATTTCGAATTTATTTTTGCAAGATGGTCAACACAAAGAGATAATTAGATTTGATGGGGATAGAAATAGGGGATTTCAGATTTTGACGGTGGAAAGACATAATTATCTTAGGGTGGGATAAAAATAGGGAATAATTATCTTATCTCTTTGATTCTACCTTGGAAAACAAGTTTGAATTTGAATAGGAGAAGAATTAATTTGAAATTTGAATTCTCCTACGGCTAATGGAGGCTTATGTGGCCCTCATATGAGATGAAGGAGGGGGGAGATTTGGATAATGAGACGATTTCGTGGGATTTGGGGTTGACTATTTCAAACTTTGATTTTGAATTAGTTTAATGTGTGTGTATATGTTACATCTTGTCTTTAATATAAGAGCTAGTTAAATTTTTTTATAGAATTAAAGAAGCCAAATAAATCAGTAGTTGACTAATTTAGATAGATTATACTCATATAATGCGAATTCGTTTTGAGAAATTAGATTTACTCCTAATTAACTGATTTATTTTATTTTTTTAATTTATTCAAAAAAATCAACTAGCTCTTATATTAAAAATTGGAGGAGAGCATATATATATATATATATATAAAAGAAGATATTGTAGATATTTTCTAATTAGTTTCATATGCATATTAACCCTTGATTTTAATATACAATATGAATATACACTATTGAACTGAAAACGCATGAGGAGCAAATTTTGTATTGCTAGGAACTAGGAATGGATGAGGGGTTCATTATTGAGGTGGAGAAAGTGATCACGAAGCTGAAGAACATTCTCTAAGACCTGCCAGAAAAGCCTTTCACTGCAGACAAATGATGCTATACACTAGAATCAACAAAATGTGTGCTCAAAAGCCACGACGATATGACTACTCTGAAGAGCTTTATGAAAAATACAGAAAGACTTTTAATGAATACCTTGAATCTACTGTGTTTCCATCCTTAGAAGACAAGCACCATGAATTCTTACTCAGAGAGCTTGTCAGAAGATGGAGCAACCACAAACTTATGACTAAGTGGCTCTCATGCTTCTTCAGTCTTCTTGAACGCTCTGTTTGTTGCTATATTAATAAACACTCGCTGTTTCCACTCAATCTTGTTGCACTTGTTTGTTTCCGTGATTTGGCCTTCATTAAGGTAAAAGCTAAAGCTACAGAAGCTATGATCTCTCTGATCCTTAAGGAAATTGAGGGAGAGCAGATTGATCGGTCATTGTTGAAGAATGTTGTTGATATCTACATTGAGATTGGTATGGGTTGTTATGAGCTGGATTTTGAAGTTCCTATGCTTAAAGATACCTTTACTTACTATGCAAGAAAGGCGATGAACTGGCTCGAGGCCGACTCGTGCTGGACAGGTTATATGATCAAGGCCGAGGAATCCTTGAAGAAGGAAAAGTGTAGAGTTGGAGCGGCTGGTTACTTACACCCTAGCACAGAGAATAAATTAGTAGAGACAGTTCAAGATGAGTTGCTTGTCACACACGCAACTCAATTACTTGAGGAGGAGAACTCTGTTTATCGTGTGTTTCGTAGAGATAATACGGTGGAAGATCTGTCTAGAATGCACAGATTATACCGTGAAATTCCTAAAGGCTTGGAGCGTATTGCTGATATATTCAAGAAGCATGTTACAGATGAGGGTACAACATTGGTGCAACAAGCTGAAGAAGCTTCTGTAATAGTCAGACAAATTCTGGGGTTCAAGAACAACTCATTGTTAGGAAATTCATTGAGCTTCATGATAAGTATATGGCCTATGTTAAAGGTTGCTTTATGAATAACATTATCTTTTACACGGCATTGAAAGGAGCTCTTGAAGTATTCTGTAATAAAAGAGTTTCTGGCATTCCAGGTGCAGAACTTGTTGCTACATTCCGGAAAAAGCTCGCTCGCCGGCTACTTTATGACCGGAGTGCCTATGAGGATCATGAAAAAAAATTATTCAGGAAACTGAAGCAGCAGTTTGGGGCACAGTACACTTCAAAGATGGAGGAGATGATCAAAGACTTGGCAATATCTTGAGATAATCATACGAGCTTTGAGGAGTATCATGATAAGAATCCACAAGTAAATCCTGGGATTGACTTATCGGTTTCTATTCTTACCACTGGATGTTGGCCTAGTTACAAGTCTTTTGGTCTCAATCTACCTTCAGAGATGGTCAAGTGTGTGGAAGCTTTCAAGGGGTTTTATGAATCAAATACAAAGCATAGGAAACTCTCATGGGTTTACTCTCTGGGAACTTGCAACATCAATGGAAAATTTCAACAGAAAACCATTGAGCTGATCGTTTCAACTTCTCAAGCTGCCGCTCTTCTGTTATTCAACAATGCAGATAGATTGAGCTTCTCAAATATCATGAGTTAGTTAAAGTTAGGTCATGAAGATCTAGTTCGTGTACTTCATTCTCTGTCTTGTGCAAAATACAAGGTACTTTCCAAGGAGCCAAGCACAGAAATCTTTGAGTTCAACTCAAGATTTACGGATCGAATGAGTAGAATCAAGATCCCCCTTCCGCCGATTGACGAGATGAAAAAGGTGGTTGAAGATGTTAACATAGATAGGAGATATGCTATTGATGCTGCGATTGTGAGGACCATGAAGAGCAAGAAAGTTTTGGGGTATCAACAATTGGTTTTGGAATGTGTTGGGATGTTGAGTCGTATGTTCAAGCCTGACATTAAAGTAATCAAGTAGCGAATTGAAGATCTCATCCAAGAGAGTTTCTCGAAAGAGATAAAGATGATTCTAACAAGTATAGATATCTGGCTTGAGTACAAGTAAGATTTTCTTCTTGTGATTATCCCCCCCCCCCTTTCATCTAGAAATTCTGAATGCAAGACTTAACTCATACGTTATTTTTTTGTTTTTTTTATGCAAGAAAAAATTATATAAGTTCGGCACTGGTCTCCACTAAAGTCAGGGCATAGTCATAGGATCAGAGAACGCTTACAGAGGACTTACGAGATCGCCTACCAAAGGAGGCCTCACAACAGCAGCGGGAATCGAACTCACATCCTTGTAGGATATGAGCCCGTTTCTTATTATCTGTGCCAACTGTCATTGCATTTTTTTTTGTTCTTTTGGTATTATTCAGTTACATCCGCTTTTTATGGGCATGAAAAGCCCAATCATTATTATCACTTTTAGTCTTACTATACTGTTAGTTTGCATAAGTGATATGTCCCTTTTTTTTTCCATTCTATATTTTTACATTTAACAATTTATTAGATGTCATACATAATTTGGATAATGATAATAATTATTATTATTATTAGCAAGAATTAAAACCCAAGGATGTGCTGTTTTGACTTTTTTTTTTATTTTGCATAGGCGTATCCAATTAGAGATAATCATATTCGAAATATTATGTCTATATTAATCTGTCATATTATAAAAGACTACTCTTTCACTTTAATTTTTGAGCGGCAGAAGTTGTAGAATTTTTGAGTTGGAAGACACCCCAGGCCCACTCCAATACCCCTGTGATATGGTAGCATGTGTTTCTACAGTCATCTTTATTGTTGACTCTTTTGATTCTTTTGCCTTTCTTCCTCATTTGTGGTTTAATTGAAGCCTTGTAATTTCATGTACTCTATAAATTCTCTAATTACACCCCAGTGCAGAAATTTACAACTCTGTCAAATTTGGGGGCGTTTCTTGGTGAATTTAACCAGGTTCAAGTGATATTCTTATCTAAAGTCACTAACTTTGGGGGAATTCTTTGAATACATAGCGAAAGGGTATCTGGAAATCTCCTCAAGTTGTTAAATTTATGTAGTTTTCATCTGAAATGCCCTTTATTAACCTATGGGAAAGTGAAGAGGGTGGGATTGCGGAATCCATGAGTTGCGGTGGGAGAAGATGAAAATGTAAAGGGGTTACTTGTTTTTCATCCCCTCCTTTGTTTATTCTGGACAAACTGAAAATTGATATTGTGTATTGTCTCGATAGATTCTTTGAAATCTAGAGTGCCATTCATAAAAGAAGAAACGTCTATGTTGGGAGAAGTTAATCTGACTTCAGTTTAACTAAAAGAATAATTCTATAACATGTTGAAAGACCCTAAGCAATTATTTCAACTAAAATTATAAATCCAGAAGGTGGGTCCATTTATCGTTGGTCCATTACAGAAACGGGTTGACCCCACATATTAGGTGAAGTGATTGAAATCTTTCAACTTACACGACAGAAACATTCAAGAGTATTAGTGGGGCTGATCTAAGTAGTAAATGATTCGGTATTGTTTAAGTGAGATTTTGAATTTGAGCCTTGGCGTATGCAGAAAATTTTTGTTAGGAGACTTACTCACCATAGCCAAATGACCGATGTGAGTCGGATCCGGATATAGTTGGGGCAAAATTCTGGTGAATTGGGTAGGCAACTAAACAAAGAAACATTCAAGAGTGCATCGATTGGGTGTGGAAACAGATTAAAAGCAGAGAATTTTATTCACACATATGACGATCGAATAAAATTAAATCAGTCCAAGATCAAGCTTTAACAACATCCCCTCTTCTGCCACTCCACTAGATAAATACAACGATCAAATTCATATTATTAAAAACAAGTTAAAAGCAAGAAATTAAACTGTATTATATTCACATTTCACAAGGAATCGCACTGTGTAGGAAGGAAGGAAATGGTCTCCTTCTGAAGATCATAATTCACCAAAACGTTCTGTTGTTGAACATTCCCAAATATAGATAACCCACTCGAAGCTCCCATGGCTAAGCAAGCCACGTCGGAGCTTGAATCAGCCACTATGTAGTTCTGTGTAGGAAGCTCCAAATCTGCACCTTTGAAATGGAACACCAACTTACTCGGAACCTTAACCTGTGATGAATCTGAAGGCAAAGAGAAGCAAAGATCAAGCCCAGTTGAATCTGAAGTGCCCACTGGTAAATTGGTTTGTGATATGAACTCTTTCTTCAGTGCTTCATAAGCTTCTTGTTCCAGATATGAAATAGTGGTACCAGAATCTATGATTACTCCTCCACTTCCATCTCCTTTGATATCAAAGATCGATTTATCAATGTCCAATCGAGTTTCTCCCACAGAGATTCCTTCCAGAGGAAGATAATAGAAAGATGAGAGTGTAGGGTTTGTGAGAAGAGAAGTAGTGAGTGGTTCTTTTGAACTAGGAAACGATCCCAGAAACAGAATACTTGTTGCAGAATCATCCATGGAAGTTAAACAGTAGGAAAATCTGGGTTCGTTTAGCTGAGAAATCAGAGACAAAGCTCCACGACCAAGTCCCACGAGGCCCGAAGCCTGATCAAGCCCGTCTCCTTCATTATCTTCTCCACAACCAAACCCTATATTCTTAACAGAAGTTTGATCCTTCTTGTTCTCTCCGAAGGTGAAAGTTTCAGAGGCTAGAAAACCCTTGGTGAATGAAGAGTCACCATAGGGATAGAGGTAGTTGCAGGTATTTTTGTTGCAAGAAGATGAAGGTAACGCAGAGCAGAGATTAATGCTGGAACAGGAGAGTGAAGAGAAAGAAGATGAGTGTTTGGGATCGAAGATTGGAGTTGGTTGATTGTAACACTGAGAACAAGGCTTACACTGAGTCCAAATTAGATCACTTCCAGTGTCTAAAACAGCAGGATAAGATTTTGGTGGGGTTCCTATAGAAAGGGTTAAGAGATAAGCACCTCTTCCGGCATAAACAGGAGCTTCCAAATGATCAGAACTTTCTGGGGTTGAAGACGATGAAGAAGAAGAAGCTGCGAGAACCATGGAGTTGAATCTCTGTAACCTGGCCTTCCCACGCTTGATCCCATGTTGAAGACGCTCGAGTTCTGTGAGGTTCTTAGTAGAATCGACGTGGTGGAGATTGAGCCTAATGGGTCTGATGCTGGCCGTCAAAGCACGTGATCTGGACGTAGAAGATGAAGGATGAACCAGGAGAAGGAGAACAAATAGAGGCACCAAGAAGAACAGAGACGACGAGGACGATGAAGAAGCCATATGAGAGGCGTTAATGGAGGAGGATGAGAAGTGAAAGTGAGGATTTTAAGTTACAGAAATTGCATGAGTGAGATGAAGCGTTGATATCAAGAAAGAAGGAATGATGATGAGATGAGTGAAACAAAGAAAGGGTTATGCATAAGCAAAGGAATCTTACACGGTTTCGCTTCCTACAAGATTTTTAGGTTTGATAATTCCTTTGACACCGAAGTACGTGGCTAGCTTTTAGTAGAATCTGTTTCTTCTTAATTAGTGCTAATATTATTACGTTCATCCGTCTTTATTATCAATATTTATATTATTACACATCAATTTTGGATTTGAATTTATGTCTTGGATAATAATTAAAAATGAATTTCTTTTATGTTTTAATTTTATAAAATTATTTAATTACTATAATATTAATTTTTTTATATAACATAAGTTAAATTCAAATATTATAAGGTTCAAGTAACTGTCATAAGAATCTATTTTATCACTCAAATATAAATTTTTTCTTTAAACGTATTAAGGGAATTTTCCCTTAAAAAAAAGCTAGTTTTCGATGCAAATAATTAAAAAAAAAATTAACCTACAATCTTTACAAATAATTAAGTTAATTAATTTTTTAATATTTATAAATTATTTATCTAACTTATATATTTATCATTGAATGGAGTATTTTGCAAAGGTTAATTTAATTCATAACAAAGAATTAAAAGAAAGATCTTTACATTACAATAAATAAAGACATCAAAAGTGTGAGTTTGATGACTACAATTCCTTTATATATATAGTAATTTTCTAGCAAAATATATACATATATACTAATTTAATGTCACTACATCCACAATTTTTGAGATTTTATCTGTATTGACTCTTCCAAAACGTAATTGTAGGATCTTCATGCCATATAATTAGAAAAAACTTGCAGATTCGGTTGGCTAATCCTTTCACTAGACAAATAAAAACTCAGCTCAAAATTCACACACACACACACACATATCTATTCACACCATACTGAAATTCATCTTATAACGGCTAGCATATATCATTCATATTTAAATATTTAATAATTTACCAATATATTACCATCATTTAAAGTAATAATACGTACAAAAGAACAATCATTACATGTGTGTCAATGCGCGTAGTCTTTCTTCAGTAGAGAGATTGTTTGAATTGTACGCATGGAAGGATGGCGAAAATAGCAATAAGTAGGTTAGTGATCGTTTTTTCAGTTAGGTGAGAAAAGGTGTAAACAAAGATTTTGTCGTTCTCTCTCTTTATTCTTAATTCCTTCGTTTTCACTATCTATTATGTATATGCCATTAGTCAACCTTGCCACTTCTTCTCTACCTTAATGTAATGATACATCACAACAATTCATTCTCCTTTATCGTACAGTAAAGCTTTATAATTGTTTGATCCAAAGAAGAACAAGCTAAGCTTTATACTCTCTTTTGCCGATGACATCTCGTTTACGGCATTAAAAAACAAAACAAAACCAATTCCATAGAATCAACTTGCTCTGCGAAACCAGAAGCAATATGATTTTGAGTACTATTACATTCTGATATGAAGTTTGTGGGAGTTATATCTATTTATATATCCATGGTTTATCCTAAAAAACTAGCTCTTTATGAGCTCTAAAAAGGAACTTCACACATAAATCCAGAAAAAGGTAGCAAGTCAGATCAAGACTTGGCATTTGATTCCATCACAAGCTCTTAATCTCTGTTTCGGTGAATTTCAGGTAATTGTATGGTACGAATAAGCTCTAATTTCTCAAGAAATTCCACTTCCTTACGCTGACTCCTTTCAAATTTAATTTCTTTAAGACTCTTCTTAGACGTCTCCTCTCTTCTCCTTTAACCTTCTTCCTGTAAAAATATAATATGACACAAGTAATATTTAATAATTTAGAATTAATTACTTCTTAGTTAAAGATATGACATATTATTTTTTACTTGGGCCTCTAGGCTTCAAGGCCCAATAGGCATGGGCTAAGTTTACATAAACTGTATATATTTGATCATTCCATGATCCTTCCTTGTACATAACTTTTGTACAATATTGTACTAAGAATTTTTTTTTTACCCACCAGGCTAATTTTTGTACAATATTGTATAAAAAAAAATTTTGTACAATATACACATCATCCGTGGGTTTAGTTAATAAAAGGGTGAGACATACAATTATTTGGAGTGTGTTCAATCCATAGAAAGTACCACTTTGTTGTAGTTCTAATCGCGGCGCTTGGGGAGACATCTTAACTCCTAAATGATTAGGTTTATACTTGAGGGTAATTGATGATTTGTCCTACCCAATATTAGTATCATCTAGGAGAAATAGAGAATTAACCCTACCCTTTAATATTAAGTGAGCTCAACCCCCCTTCCAAAAATTTTTATAACAAAATTTATTTTTTAATACAACATGTTATCAGAGTTCTCCCTTTTTTAATGATGCGTGTTTCATTTGCCTTATCTAACATGGTACCAAAGCCATAAGATCGAGAGGGTTATACAACCATCTAAGAGAAGACCAAAATGACAGATTTTCAAGAATCTCCTGTGATCCTAGAGTGCAGAAGATGAATCTAAGAAATTAAACCTAGATTTTCAAGAATCTCCTGTGATCCTAGAGTGCAGAAGATGAATCTAAGAAATTAAACCTAAAAGAAACAATCCTATGAGAAAAGCTATAATGGCCTGTTTGAATAAGAGTTTAAAAAGGGGTTTATAAAAAAAATAGTTTTTTGAATAGCTTTTAAAAAAAAGGTTTTTAGAAAAAAAATTTATGAGGAGATAAAAGTGGTTCTGAATAAATGAGTATTTGAATAGTTATTACCAGAAGTACTTTTGTAATTGAAAAATTGCCAGAGATATGGTATGCTTTTATTAAAATATAAGAGAGGAGAGAGAAGAAAGATGAGAGATAGTAGAGAAGAGAGAGGAGAGGAGAGAGGAGGTGTAAGAAAAAGTAGGATAAAATAATAATTGGATAGTTCATAAACTCTTTTACTGTTCAAGAAGCTAGTCTTAATATCTTATCCAAAATCTTAATTTTAAACCATGGTTTAGTCCAAAAATTCTTTTCAACAAATATGCCTATTTGTTTTAAAATTTTTCTAAATCAAAATTTAAGTCAAAAATCTTTTTAAAACCACGATTTGAATTGTTACCAAGTTGGCACGATAGCTGAAAATAAAGAGTCCAAGCATGTTACCGCTGATAATTTTAATTTTAATAATAATTATAAATATTATGCATGTTTCTGAAAACTAACCAGAGAAGTTTTTAGACCTTTGTTTTTTCCGGTGATCCACCAGAGAAGCATCCCTTCACCAGTGGTCATAATCAGGAAGTAAGCTGCAATTACGATATAACATTGCTTCTTGATTTCTCCAAAAATTAGTTTAACTACAACGAAAGGAAGATCAACTCCAGTCCTTTAATTTATGTGTGTGTGTATATATATATATATATATGCATATACACATACATATAATACTTAATTAAGAATTTAATATTAATCTTAAATATAATATATATTTTTTATATTTATAATTTTTTTTAAATTATTTCTAATGATATTTTATCAATACTAATCAAATAAGAGAGGAGAGGCATTTAAAAAAATTATTATGCTGTTTTTAAAAACGTCACTTTGTATAAGATAAAAAAAAGTGTCTAAAGTGAATCAAACTAAGGACTTTTTTGATTAAAAACAATCGACCATTTTATTCGCGTTTTAATAATTTTAACCGTCCTCATTCCTCAATGTAGAGGTTTAGACTAATTAGCGTCACCACCATGTAATGTACAAGATATTTTTTTACATTTAATATAATAAAATGCGTTAATGTTTCTCATAATCTTATAAAATGTCTAATTTTTTTAATGTAAGCGCCCAGCCATGAAGCATATATATCATGGCATAACTACAATATGATAGTTCTAAATGTCATCCTTGTTAAAGCTAATACATAGCGTGAAAATATAACAAAATAATACTCCTCTAATTCTAAATGGACGAACTAGTTAGTAAATAGATTTTAATTTTAAATATAAATATTTAATATATTTTATCTCTTATATTTATTATTTTTATTTAAATTATAAATTGATATATAATCTAATATAAGATATAAGTATTTAAACAAATCAAATTAAATATATTATAATTAAATAATTTATTTAGTTTCTTTAATCTACCAAAATTAGATAAATAACTGTTATATTTAGATGTGAAAAAGCAGGCCAGCCCACCACAATCCGCGGGCTAGGAGGGGGTTGGTTGCACAGGCTAGATAGCCAGCCACCTTTTTTTATTTTTTAATATTTTTAAAAAAATATTTATAAACTTTTAAAATACTAGTAAAACTTTTTTTAATATTATATTAGTATAATTAAAAATTTGTAAATATTATACTCTTAAACATTTCTAATTTTTATAAAAAATCTCAAATTTTATAACTATAAATCTAAATAAATATTAATATAATATTAATCAATTATAATATATCAATACATATCAATAAATAAATATTTATTTTTACTAGTATTTGATAATGGAGTATTCAAAGTAATATTTGAGTAAAATAAATATTAATATTAATATTTTTTAAAAAAAAGGATTTCGGGTTAGGAGGGGGCAGCCCGAGCCCGCCCGTTTTTTATATAAAATGGGCTCAACTTGCGGGGTAAACCCGTTATATCAGCTCCATTTATATTGATAATCAGAGAAGTAAAAATTTGACTTAATTGAAAAATTATCTGCATGGAATGAATTAATGTTGATTTGTCATAATCTATTACATTTTAAAATTAAAATGAAAGTTATTTGGGAAAATTTTGGAAAAGTCGCAATTTGAAATTTAATTAGTAAGAATGAGAGAGTACTGATAGTTTATATAAAAATTTATGAAATTCTTTTCACCAACTAAATTTTTAATGGGGCACTTTTCTCCAATTCCCTCAAGTTATTTAACAAGATCTTATCTCATCTCTATTTTTCGTCTTCATTATGTTGTAAATCCTGAATTAGTTTTTAATCATTTATCAAGTTTTGACTAAAATGTCTAATATTTCAAATCAGTTAGCCCCATTTATTGATTAGCCACAATTTGCTAAAATCTTTTTGTTAACTTGGTCATTAGATCACGTGCGCTTTTCAACGACATTAACATAAACAGTTACCGTGGAGAGAAATTACAATCAGTGATCCTTCTTCCTTCCTAAGGTTTCATTTTTCATTAGAAAGTCACATTCTTTACAGCAAAAGATAAAAAACAAAAATAAAAAAAAATCACATTCCTTGTTTTGCAGCCATACAAGGAATCATCCCCAAACAAGTCAAAAGAATATAACGAGACCCTAAAATTGGGATTACAGTTACAAACCCTAATTTCAATTCTTTTGAGTTTCAGGCTCCTCCTGCTGAGGTAGATGAAATTCTGTTCTCGTGAGTTCATCAATCATCTTATACATCTCATTTCTCTCCTTTTCAGCTTCTTCCTATACCAAACAATATTAATTCTCATCAATTCATGATACTGAAATCAAATTATAACAAATAATAATTGGTCACTGATGATTACTGCATAATTACATTTACATGTATCTGATATAGGATCTTTTTCCACGAAATTAAATTGTCATATTTACCTTAAGTTCTTCCAACAGTTCCATCATATTTAGATTAATTATACCAATTTTTTTTTAAAAAATTAATCAAATTGGCCCTTACAGCGTATAACTAGCTAGTTATTGATGAACCCTAGTATCACTTAGGTGAGAGCAGAAACCATATAACAATTCATAGGGAAGAAAGTTTGCTGGAAATTCAGACAAAAGAACGTTTCATAAACATTCATATAACTGTAATAACTATCAATGTGAGTGACGCATATGGAAGAAAGTTTCATGATAATTGACAAAAAAAATCCCAAATTATAGTCTTTAACTTAGCCTTGTTAACCCTATAGGCTTATTGCCAGTAATAATAAAGGTCAAAACAGAAGCACAGCAAATTAATCATATATCGCAAATTTAAGGGTATCTCTCTAAATTAAGTTTTAACGAGTCATTAGAATTATCTAGAGCTATATATATATACATATAATGATCGAGTTATACACATTCTTGAAATTTGTCAATTTCTTGATCTTCAAATTAAAGTAAGATGCTTACTTGTTTCCTTGTTCTTGCATTGTCAATGGAAGTATCTTGCTTCTTTTCATCATCTCCAGAGTTGGCTTCAAGATCCAATTTCTTCAAGTTCTGTGCCTTGCTCATTATTTCGTCAACCTTCTCTATCGCTGACTGTAACTCCTCCTTCACTATTTTCGCTTCTTCCCTTCTTCTTATCGTCTTCTCCTTCAACGATTCCAACTTCTTCCGTTCTTCTTCCTCCTCCGGCCTGATGGAAAATCCAAAGATTTCAGAACTTCGATATATATATGACATTGATAAACACAATCAAGGCTTATTTCACAATGGATAGGGATCGACCGGATTCTCAAATAATACCAAACAGAAACAAAAAAATCGGTCGACTAACGACCAAATAGCCGAGTTCTTGAGAAATTATTTTGAAGTTATGACGAGAGGACAAATATTCGGAGGGTATACGGTGTAGTGTGTGTAATGAGAAGAATATCACAAAGCAAAACTCAAGAAAATCAATGATTAATCAAATAAGGGACCTCATATTTTCTTCTTCCTCTGCTAATTCTTCCAGTTGTTCTCAGTGTAGATGTTTGCGAAAAATTAAAGCTCATGAGCAGATAATAATGAAGTCTGATATATATAGAGAAGACCTCAAGATATGATTTGATGATGATGAGGGGACTCAACGAAGAAGCGAGAGGATAAATATTGAAATAGGGGATCTATTCGAATTATCAGAATATTTGTCTTAATTGTGAATTAATTCTTAGGGTAATTTTAATATTTATTATAGAGAGAAAATTTAGACGCTTCACTTATATTCAAGTATTTTTTTCAAAGAAAATGGAAAAAAAATAAGGGTTAATTTGATCCTTAAAATTTGATTACATTTTAATTTTAGTCTCTATAATTTTAAATTGTATTCTTTCATCCTTATAGTTTTCTTCCGTCTAAAATGTTAGTCCCTATAGTTTTATAAATATTTGGATATGACTTTTGAGTAAGTTAAAAATGTTAAGTATAGGATCCAAATTTGTTAAAAGTATAAGAATCATAACTAAAACTTGTTAAAGGTGTAAATAAAAAGAAATCAATTTTTAACAATAAAATATGATTTTCAACATTTGAATTCATGCTCTATTTTTTTACCTTTAAATCTAATTTTATCAATTTAAGAAGGTATAACTCTTTTTCAGTTATGATATATTTTAGCTATATGTAAATGACTTTCATATCAAAGATTTTTGCAATATGTTACACACATAAAAGAGTTGTACAATTAAAAATAATTACACCATGTCCTTCTAACAAAAAAAATTGTCAAAGACTTTTCTTCCATTTTCCATAAAAAGGAAAAAATTGAGGAAATGTTTTATTCATATTTTTAGCAAGTTTTTTTTTTGTTCATATATTTTTAACGAGTTTTAGTTTTAATTCTTATATTTAAAATGATTAACAAAGTTAATATTGTTAAACTTCTATTCAAACTATTTTAAAATTATAATAACTAACGTTATGAATTGAAGAAATTATAAGGATAAAAATTTATGATTTTAAACTATAAAAATTAAAATAAAAAATTGGTCAAATTATAAAGACTCAACGATATATAGAAGTTGATATTATGTTTAAAAATAATGGATTTTGCATGATTTTTACCTTTCAAAATCCACAAAAAGTGATAATAGGAATTCCAATCACAATAATTGATTTGGTGACAAAAATAGTTCTATGTCATTTATTACTACTTCTATTGTAAAATATATCTTGTAAGTAAATTCTATCACTCTAAAATATGATTTAAACTATTAAAATCTGCAAATTTAAGATTTAAAACAATCATAAAACTCCGTTGGTAAAATAAAAACAAACATAAAATTTAGTTAACTAAAAATTGAATTGAATACTCACAAAAAAAAAACCCAACTCTTACGGATTACTACTACATTTCTATGATTTTTTGTGAGGGAAGATTTGTTTAGTATCTTAAAATAATTTTAGTGATATAATTAGTATCTTAACTATTTAAAAGTACATTGACATTTTGAAATTATTATTATTATTTTTTTTACACACTCAACTAATTTCGGTGACGGCCAGCTACAACTATGATAAGGGTGGCGACGGTAAGGACAGAACTATGAGGTATAGCGATAACAACGACAGCAACGATGAGTGAACGAAGGACGATAAGCATGGCGGCGATGGGCATTCTCCATTCAAAGGCAACTCAAACTCCATTCAAGCACAACTAAGATCTACCTCCCTTCTTCACAGTGACCTCAGCCCCCAATATCGATCGAAACTCAATTTCCTTGTCACTCTCCCTCAAATCCCCACCCACGACACAAGATCCTCTGGTTTAATGGTTGACGAATCTTGGTCCAACACTATCAGCTTTGGCCTGAAGCTTCGCTCAAAATCGAAGAAGAATCAGATCTGAAGATGGATGCTGTCGAGCTTCAACCATTGTCATGAAGGTTGTTGTCGTCGTTCGCTGACAGAGGTCACCTAGTTGCTAGTGGAGGTCGCCGAGTTGCAGGGTGCAAGAAGATGTTAAAAATTTTGAACTGTGAACAGTTTTCACGAAGAAAAAGATGAAGTTTTGGCAGATTTCTTTATTTTTGTAATTTAAAAGGGCTTTTGCTATTTTGTTGCATTTAAAAAAAACATTTCCAGATGTGGATTTTAAAGAATGATATAAAAAATAAAAATTTTTGCATGGACAAGGGTTAATGGAATTTCTAAAGGAAAGTTAGCGATGACTACTGATTATATTTAAACAATTATTTTAAAATATCAATTATACTCTTAAATAGTTTAGAGTGCTAATTGCATTACTAAAATTATTTTATAGTACTGGGTGCATCTTAATTTTTATTTATATATATAAACTTTATTTATACGATTCTAACATGGTTCATTTTATACTATTTGTTGATGATAATTTATTTTTTCTTTTAAATTTGTTGATACCATAACACGGTTGGTAATTATAATCTCTTTTATCAAATATGACTATATATAATTGTTTAGTTCAAGAGTTTTAATGTCTTATGCTTTTAATGATTCATTAAGTTTACTATTTCATGTTTTGGCGTTGACTGCTGTACTGTATTTCATTTTCTTTATCTTTTCCTGTCTTTGATCCTAGTTCCTTTTCATATATCTTAAACCAGAGGTCCAAAAATGCTTTTATTTTTATCAATTATCAACATTAATTCTTAAATACAAAAAACAATTTATGGAAATCAAGATAAATGAAAAATATAAATTTTAAGAACCCCTTTTAACTGATACGATTTAACTATAATTTAACATTTTTAATCAACGTAAAATACAAAATCTATGACAAAATTCACATACATAAATAATATGATCTCTTTTTTTTGGACAAAAGAAATATGATCTATTTTCAAAAAAGTTTTTTTAGCTGAACCAAATGCTTTATGTCAAAGTGGCCTAACCACTTTATGCTAATTAAATTGGGCCTAGTGGCCTACATTATATTCTCATGAACCTTTATTATTGGGCTAAACTAACTTTTTAAGTCCATGCTTGCTACCCTAACCATTATGAACTAAAAAAAATGTACGGAACTGATATCAAAATGACCGAGTTTATCCAACTTTGATTTAATTATAACAATGCTAATCAGAGTTAGTATAGATGATAAAGAATGAGCTCATATACTACAATGATATGAGTTTGATTCTCCCTGCTATTGTGAAGGCTCATTTGGTAGACGATCTTATAAGTCCCTTATAAGCTCTTTCTGAGCCATGTGGTTGTGCTCTGGTATTAGTAGGAGACCGATACCAAACTCACCTAAGCTTTTTGTACCAAAAAAAATTATAACAATAATTAATGTGGTAAAAATATTTTATATCTGTTTTTTTAGATTTATGATAACAATTAGACATATTAATGTAAAAATTCAAATCAATTTTGACGAGTAATTAAACATATGAAACGGCAAATAACATAAAAAAATATTATCCTATATTAAATAATTTCTGTATTATAAATTTTGAATTGATAGAAGGAAAAATTTTTAAAAAAACTCCCTATTATAAATTGTATAGCCTAAAAGTGCCTAAAATTTGTTTAAAGATCTAATTGCATTATAACTCAGTAAACAACATATCTTTAATTATATACAAAACAGAAGATATTTGCACATAAGATATGGAATAGTCGGTGAAAAATGTACTTATGGTAAAGAATATGTACAACATGATCAAGAGCTTGAATTTATCCTCTAGTATAACAGCTCATCTCCGTAATCCTTCACCCTTGTCTTCTAACTTCTATTGGATATATGAACACTTACTTACTATAAGGTCAACAACAGTTTGTAAGGTATATAAGCTTTAATTAGAATCAAGTTACAAGCTCATCAAAATTAGAGTGGTGTAAATAAGAGGCCTCATCTTGCAGTGGAAAGCTGTATGGCCTCTTGAAGAGTGGATTCCTCAGCCCAAGCAAAGTGATGAGAAAGCGATGAGAATTCCTGATGACTGATCTCTTCCAATTGCGCCCACTCTGCCCATCTCTCTGCTAAACCCACTCCCTGCAGCATGTTCACTACCTCTGACATGCTTGGCCTGTCCTCTGGCATCCCTTGTGTGCAAAGCAATGCGACTTGCACTATTGTTTCCACTTCTTTTGGATCATAACTCTCCAGATTCCTATCCACTATGTCCTCTAGCCTGTTCTCTCTCAGCAGCTTCTTTATCTGTTCGTTATCCATTCAACCCGAATCTATTAATTATAAACTCATATATAATCTAATGTTATACAGAGTTATTCACGTTTGTTATGATTAAGTGATTTATCTAACTTTTTTAATCTACTTGAATCACTTAAATAACTCTCATATTAAAAACCAGAGAAATATGTCCTAAAGGCAACAGAACCAGTCATAAATAGTATACATGTGTGGTTAGATAGAAAGCCATACATGATCAAGAAGAAGAACATCCTCCTCCTCTTCGAGCCGGGACAAGTCTATGGCGCGCTGACCGGTGACGAGTTCAAGAAGAGTTATGCCGTATCCAAAGACATCGGTTTTCTCAGATGATTTTCCTGTGGACAGATATTCTGGGGCAATATGACCCATTGTGCCTCTCACTTGAGTGGTAACATGGGTCAATCTTGTATCAACAAGCTTAGCCAATCCAAAATCTCCAAGTACAGCTTCAAAGTCATTGTCTAATAAGATGTTTGCAGCCTTCAAATCCCTGTGTATAATCTTGGGAATACATTGCTCATGGAGATACTCCAAGCCATGTGCTGTACCAAAAGCCACACGCTTCCTTGCTGGCCAGTCCAAGCCTTTCTCACCAGGTTTTAAATCTGAAGCAGCATTGAAACATAATGTTACTCATGTTATCCACTTGATTCCTTTAGATGATTTTCGTTTGTTTCTTTCGTGTAATGTAGAGTAAAAGAAGAAAACAGGCCTAATATGTACCTCTCAAGCGATATGCGACGCTTAGATTTTCCATGAAAGGGTAAACAAGGATTCTCTCAGTAGAGGTTGTGCAGAATCCAATTAAGCGAAGGAGATTCCTGTGAACTGCAACACTTATTAGTTGAACTTCTCTTTGGAACGCAGCCTCTCCACCAGGATTATTATAATCAACTAGACGTTTGATTGCAACTTTGGTGTCATCTGAAAGTACCCCTTTGTAAACTTTTCCAAAGCCTCCTTGGCCTATCACATTGCTTTCACTGAAATTTTTAGTGGCAAGTTGTAGCTCTCTCAAGGAAAATCTTCTCAGTTGTCCCAAGGAAATTTTGCTCTCATCTTCACCTGTAAATTTTTTTACTTAAATATGTATGACTTTTAAAACATTAGAAACCTAAGAATATATGTGCTGCAAAAATTACCTGAAACATCAAAGAAAACTTCATTTTTGTGTCTGTGTATGTAACAGTATCTATATGCAAAGATAGCCCCAAGACAAAGAAGTGCTAATGCACCACAACTAGCAAAACTTACAACCACTGCAACTTTTGATCTGTTGGTAGAAGCTGCAGGAAAAAGGTCAGATCATGTAGCTTCTTTTCGACTTAGATAGTCAAGTTATGTGGTGAAAAATCATAATGATATACTTTTACCAATCCGCTATTTTATTAATCTGGGTAGGTTAAAAAAGCTAGATAAATTAGTTTACTTATAACAAATTTGACCTAATATCTATAAGTTAGTTAAATTAGTTTGGGGGAAAATGATAAATATGAGAGATAAAGTAAATTATGATCTTATATTTAAGACTAAATTTAGCTCCCCAACTAGCTCTTATGTTAAGGACCAAAGGGAGTAAAAGAAAACCTGGAGTAGCAGAATTAGAAACACAATGCCGCTCCAAGTGAAATCCACAATGAAGTTGTGTATTTGAAAAGCTGAAATTGATGATTACAATAAAAACAAACCATGAATAAATAAAACTCAAAATTGTGTTTGTAACTTAATGAGATGCGCATGGTTAAACAGAACTCAAACTTTTGTGCTAGAATTTACTTGAAGCTTGGAACTGAAAAGAGTTGCATTGGGATGTCTCCAGTTAGACCATTAGATGAAAGATCTCTGTCAAAAAGGAAAAAACTAATCAGAACAAAGAAGAACCATGTTAAGAAGATTTCAAACAAGAAATACTATTAAGAAATGAAGTCCATACAATTCTGCTAATCCACTAATATTAGCAAGAGTATCTGGTACGGGTCCGGATAAATCATTCCCTCTCAAGATCCTGAATCACACATGATATCATCATCTCTTTCAATCAAACACCATTTTTCATGCATATAATGAGGGGAAGGAACTTAAAAACGGGAAGTCCAGTCTTACAGATTCTTTAGACTTTGAAGTTTGCCCCAGCTAGCTGGAATAGAACCACTAAAATCATTGTCTCCAAGATTGAGATATTGAAGTTGTGACAGATTGGCAATATAATCAGGCAACGGGCCTGTGAATTTGTTGTTCTGCAAGTCTCTGTGCAAGGAAAGTAATGGTGTGTCAATCAATATACACTACAAAAATTTTATGCAATCTTCCAGTTTGAGAAGCATTTCTATGAACATTTATTTTCTGTAAAATTCTGATTGGCATGTCTTTGGAGAATGAAAAACTTTCAAAAAATTCAAGTTTTTAACAGGGAATGAGAATCCAAAAGAAAAGTTGTCAGTTATGGGTTCTGACCAAATTTCTAATATTTCATTCCATGTACTAGAAATTGGGGGAGGGGAAAAAAGAAGGGCTTCACATGCAGAATCTCAAAAAGGCAAATCCACACACAGCCTGAACTTTAATAGTAACTTTTCCTTTTTTATTTGATAAAATATTCAACATTTTTAACACACTACTTCTGATATTCTACACAAAAACAGAAACAGCATTATCAAATTTTCCAAATGCAATTTCATTAAGATGAATACTTACAAGCTAGACAAATACTTCAATCTGGTTATTGAAGGAGATATTGTTCCAGAAAGTCCATATGAACCCAGGCTCCTGCAGATTGTGGTACATTAATAGGCTAAATTATAGCAAACTTCTTGATGAAGAAAAGAAAGATCCTATGTGAATGAACTTACAGAGCTATAACGTGTCCATTTCTACAAGTGACATGGGACCAACTAACGCATGCAGACACAAAAAAATAGTTCCAATCCGCCATTTGATGGTTGGGATCATGGAGAGCGTTCCTAACTTCAGCCAAAGCTTCACCTGAATATTATCAGAAAAGAAAAGTCTAAGAAACAAGTAGAAAAAACAAAGATTCAGTAATGACAAGGAACAATATAAGATTATTCAGTGAAGCAACATTAAGTTTCGTGCATAATCTTCAAACAACATATGCTTCTGAAACCACATAGAAATAAAAAAGGTTAAGTTTAGCGCACCTTCCACATCAGGATTTGTGATTGCAGAACTGAGTCTCAAGACACCGAGGAATATCAGTAACCTTGTGATTAATTTTAGAGTATCCCCAATAAATTCTGG
Organism: Leucaena leucocephala; assembly: GCA_037074615.1. NCBI lineage: Eukaryota > Viridiplantae > Streptophyta > Magnoliopsida > Fabales > Fabaceae > Leucaena > Leucaena leucocephala. The sequence goes on from CM073537.1 coordinate 3,025,762, forward strand.
GCGAAGCATGTTGTTGCTCTTTGATGTCCAAGAAAATTTCAGCTAGAGACTTCCTGATTCCTTGGAGAAAAGGGAAAAACAGAGAAACATGTATGATTAAGACTATACTTTAGAGGTTTTAAAGTTTAAACTCCATGTAATCCCATACCGTTATAATGCAACGTTCTAATATCATTCAAACATTATGACAAACATAAAAGCTTCACGAAAGCTCCTAATCAAAGAAACACATATCAATCCATGTACTCATTCGAGTGTTAGCATAAGAAGACATACTTATTTCTTCTGGGAAAGCAGAGGAGACTTGCTAGCTTGAGTCCGCCATGAAAGCTGGAAGGAGAGAAGCAAATGAAGAACTTTATTGCTGTCATGATGATGAGTATCAAGATTAAAATGAACTTGAGTGATGGGATTAGTGCAAGGGACCCACAAAGCAATGAGGAACACGATTGAAAAGGGAAAGAACAAAGAAGGGGCAAAATAAAGAAGGAAGAAAAACAAGGAGAATTTCTGAGTAGCCCCTATGTCTATGTGTGGCTAGGTAAGAATAACCATGAGAGCTACTTGATGGTGGAAGGAGAATGAGAATCCCACTAAATTGTGATTTGGCTTTTGATAATTGTCCCTCCTATCTTTCAAGTGCTCCAAGAGAAATGGCATATATGATATGGATATATATATATATATATAGATGTGCGTGGTTGTGAAATGAAGATTCCAGTAAAATGACTTTGGATTATATTCTCCTGTGTATGATAATGCCAATTATTCCATTTTTGGAAAAGGCAAATATAAATACTTTTTTTGGCCAGTAAATATTTAACTTATAAAGAAGGAAAAATTATTCATTAGTCCTAAGTTTAAAAAAAAATTAAATATAGATAAGTCTCTAAATTTTGTTTAGTACTAGTAGATTTTAAGGGATTTAATATTAACAAGTTTAACTTGTAAATATTACAACTTGATTTATAAATATGAAAGTTTGAGTTGTAAATATTAAATTCTTAAAACCGGTTAGTTTTAAATAAAACTTAAAATACTTATTTATATTTAATTTTTTTACTTGAAACTTATCAACAATTCTTTTAAAAAAAACAAATAATAATAATAATAGTCAGTCGGTAGTATAACTATTGAAATAGTGAAACACAACTTACAAGAATAAATAATCCCCTGTTATTATAATTTATTATGATCAAATCACAACGTGCATGGATGGGGATAAAGTTGACCCAAAAAAGCATATATTAAAAAAGATAACATGATTATACTATAATTTAATTCAATTACTTTTGTTTTTTATTTTTAGTTTAAAGTTTTTTTTAAAACAAATTACTGTTCATGTATAATTAAGTAGATAAATTAATGCACGACTCACGAGTTTAATTTTTTTTAAAATAAAGTAAATTTTTTTAAGAATTTTATTTTTGAAAGAGCATTTATAAAATTAAATTAGAACTTTAAAACATACTTAAGATTAGGCAGAAAGGTAAATTAGACTACATATCATACAAACACTCTGTCAACCACTACATGTCTACATCCTTCTTTTTAGAAAAATAAAAAAAGTCCATAAAACACTAAAAATAATTAATCTAATTAGAAAAATTTTACTTATAATTTATAAGGCTGTGGATTCAAATCTTTTGTTAATATAAAAAGTAAAAACCTCACTTATGAGTGATCTATAAGTGTTTTTTTAATCTGGAAATATGGATCAATTAACTTAAACTTTTTTATTAAGGAAAAATTTGAAAAACCGTGGATTATACACGTGGAAAGCTGCAATAGGTAGGTGAAAGTACAAATAAAAAGCAAATATAATAATAGATGAACCGATGGAGAAATAAATAATATTGAATTCAATTATATTTAGTACTTTATGAGATGTTGGTGGAGGTGAAGCACGTGGTGTTGGATAACTAGGCGACAGTGAAAGTTGAAGCGCATGTCGTAATTTGGATTTTTCAATATTTCCAAATCCATAGTAACCCCAAACGACAAACAGCCAGGCACCAGCAAAAGTAGATTAGCATCGATAAGCCATTAATCCCAAGGCAGCAGCTCTAAGCGACGTCGTATTTGTATTTGACCAGTATTTTCACCACTTTTTAAATTTTTAAATTTCAATACAAAACACATCTTTTTATAAGTAACTATTATAATTAATTTTTTTTAATATATGAGAATTAATTAATTAGCTCCTAAATATCAGAAAACGCAGCAGATTAATTACTCCCTAAAATTTTTGAAATTTTTTACTTAAAAAATAATTTTTTTCATCCATGACTTATAAATAATATGATTTGATATAGACATGATATTTGATAAAGGAGGAATAATAGAGGTGAGGGAGCATATAGCATATAATATAGAGAAAGAAGCAATTGGGACATAACGTTTTGTCCAATGAGTGTGAGAATCTTTTGAAATTCCACCATTTGGAATTTGGATTCCCTGTATTATTCAAAAATGGTGGAGATGCTTTGTTCTCTTTCAGTAATGTTGATGGGACACAACACCCTTTCTTCTGGCAAATATTGCCCCTTCGTCTAATTCCATTTCTGTTCATTGGCCATATTTATTATTCCTTCTCTTTTTTCTATATATTTGTATATTCCCGCTTATTTTTTCAACCCAAAATAGACAATAATATTCAAGCAAATCCAATCCAATATTTAGCTTTTTTTTTTTTAATTTACAACCTTACCATCCCATTTTTTAGTGGTTATTGGACAATTTTAACTCTGTGAAAAGGTATCAGAATTTTTTATTATAGATGATTATGAATTAATATATTTAATGTCAGTAAAGAAAAATGGATTTTCTCTATTGACCTTTTTCCTGACATATCTTTTAAAAAAAATGACTCTGCTTATTTTGATGGTAAAAAATTACAAGCAGATCATATGACTTCTCAATTAAGAGAAGTGAAAAAAAAAAAAAAGTTATGGTAAACATCCCTCTGTAAAAGTTACACTTTTTACAAAGTCAGTCCCTAGAAAATCAAACATTTTTTTCAGCCCTACCAGTTGATGTTGAAGCAGATGACATGGCAAAAATTCTAGATGATCGTGGCACACACCCCCAAAAGAGATTATAAATAAATAAATGACACGTGGATGTCACATTGACCACAAACAAGCTAAGTACCTAGAGCATGGCACGTGGCAAACATTGTTTTTTTAAAACACAGTCAAGCTTATTCACCACAAACAGGATCAAAATAATACGGCCTTTAGAGTAAAAAGATTAACTTCGTAACCATCAAATATTACAGGCTGATTTTTGTTAAGAAAAAATTATTATTGAGGTAGGTATAATTTATTTCAAATTTTAATTTAATACCTATATATTTTATTTTCTTATTAAATCATTTAATATTATTCTATTAACATCGTTATTATATGCAACTTTATTTTATTAGTATTGTTAACCTTTGTTTATAAACTAATTTTGCTAATATGACAGAGTTAAGGATTTATTAAAGAGAAAAAAGGGATATATATCAAATTAAAAATAATTTTCTCAAATGATTATAAGAATTTGCTGAGAAATTAATGAAATTTTTTTAGCTAAGCATATATATCATCATATTATAAATAATTATATATTTGAGATACTGTCAATTATTAAATTCGATCACTTGTTTTATCGGGGATTGAAACTTTAATTTATTATATTATAAGGGATTAATTTTTTTTACTAGACCTAATAATTATTGGTGTTGATAAATAGTAAATTAATGGAGATTCTTAAAACGAAATGATTAAATTTCTCAAAAAATACAACTTAAAATAAACGGGCCTAGAGGTTATACATGCCCAACATGAGAAGTTTGTGACTTTGTCTTATTTAAGCATTAAGATCCAGGTCCAACCAAAGAAGTTTGGGGATTTTTTTTTTCTACTTGGCAGAAACAAAAGGACATGTGGCAAGAAAAATGCACAATAGCCCATTCCAGAATGACAATTTCTTTTTTTTTTTTTATAAACCAATATCCTAACCGATAGTTAGAGAATAAATCTTTTGAGAAGTAGAAATTATTAAAATATATTTTGTCCCTCCTAACAAATTTTTTTTTATACACAATCTAATTCAAACTCAGGACATCATATTTAAGGGATACAGTCATCTATTAAGTTGGTCAATTTTTATTAGTAGCACGACATTTTATTTTAAATTGGAACCTAAAGTTTGAAACCAGAAAAAAAAATAAAAGTGAAAGGTGTCCACATTTAGTAAGTGATAGTATCTTAAATATGATTATCTCTAATGCATTAGAGAGAATAATTTTATCTAAAAAAAAAAAGCTTATGTCCATTTTTGGGGCCAATTATCTCAAGTTTGAAACTTTTTCAACTGAGCCCTTTAAGTTGCTGAGGACATTGTAGACTTGCTTGCAGTGGTACGTGCGAGTGTAGGTGATCCGCTCCCAAGGGAATGCCTGTGTACCAAATGAATCGCCATAAGTAGATCTCTGCCGTCTGCCATAACGAGGAGGGCAAATGGCAATAAATACCCTCTGCCTCTTCCCACTTATAGAAAAGTTATTAGATACTTTTTAATAATTTTATTAAAGTAATTATTTTTTTGTGATAATTGACTTATATTATTAAGGACTAGATCCTCCAATACCACTCCATTATAAATTTAGGATTAGGAAAATTAATTAATATTAGTTGATGGTATTGGAGTTTTTTTAAAAATAAACTCAATTTGCCTGATTACAAGAGGTTGTGTAAGAATATTATTGACGATATTAAACTACTCATAGATAGAGATTGACAGATTTTGAAACATATATAGGTGGTAGTCTTTGTTGCGCCTTTGTACTCTTTGATTGGTAATGGATATGGTTAATTTCTAGAAAACTAAAACCAGCTTGTCACAATCACAATACAGAAACATAAATAAAGAATCAATGTGCGGTTTTTGGTTGAGCTTGTTTAGAGGACTTGAGTGGCACCACTTGATGCTAAAACTCCATGGTGGTGATGAGTAGTATCGTCAGAATATATACTCAACTTCTCTCCGTCACCCCACAACGCATAAGCTTCTTCTCCGTGAACGGCGTCGTCTCCGATCTCCAATTCCTCCTCCGACATCCTCAGAGGAATTATAAAACTTATGACCACACATATGATGGATGTCACCACTAGGTTCCATCCTATGATGAACAGCCCTCCCACGATTTGTTTGCCGATCTGGACACCGCCGGAGCCGCCGTACACTCCTCCTCTGGAGTTGGTGACGGGGAGAAAGAGAGCACTGAGGCGAGGCTCTGCAAAGAGGCCGGTGAGGATGCCGCCGAGAAGTCCTGCGACGGCGTGAGTGTGGAAGACGGCGAGAGTGTCATCCACCATTTGGAATATCTTGAGTTTCTTGCCTAATATCATCATGCTCCACCATGGCACACTACCTGATAGTAACCCCATCGCTATGGCTGCCCATCCTTGAACCAGACCTAATCATATTTCAAAAGTAAGGCCAATTAAATTTGTACAAAATTTTAGACCACGTAAACAATGGAAGCTGTAATTAATATTAAAATATGTAAAATTATTCTCTATTAATTACGTATAACTAAGTTAAATATTATAATCAAGATTAAGCATATTAAATTTCAGTTCTCATTATTATAAAAATATTCATTCAAGTTCAAGCCAAACAGAGATGCCTAATTAAGCGAAGAACTAATTTATTTGGACTGCCAGTGAGCTATAAGAATATTTCTAAGTAATTAAGTAGTCAACAGATATAATAAAAATTAATTAAGTAGAGTATTTTCTAAGGCCGCGTGATTATTGATTACTTGTATTGAGAATATATTATAGAAATTGAATTGGCCTGGTTAATAGGAAAATCGCCTATCAACGTGGAGGAGAAAAGTCAACTAAGTAAGACAAGAAAACTGAATAATATTGCTGACAAGAAAACAAAACAACGACGTAGTAGGCCGCCAAAATAGGGAACATACCGGCGCCGGGAGTGATGCAGACGAGACCGGTGATCATGCCCTGAACGGCTCCGATGACAGATGGTTTCTTGAAGAAGATGACGTCAAGCCACGTCCACACCAGCACACTGGTGGCGGCGCATATGTTGGTGTTGAGAACCGCCATGGACGAGTCGGTGTTGGCCGAGTAGGGATCGCCGCCGTTGAAGCCCGCCCATCCCAGCCACAGCAGCCCCGCCCCCGCCAGCGTCAGCAACACATTGTTCGGCGGAAACCGCTCTCTATCTTTCTTCAACCTTGGGCCCACCTACACCATTAATGTTAAACGTAACACAACATCATCGTCCCTACCTAGTTCTGTTCCATGCATTAATATCTGCATATGACTCAGTCAAAGTGGGTGAAGCTCGTGTATATTCATTCATTCATTCACACACACACACACACACACATAATCGAAAAGTTGAAGTCTGCGTCTTCATGAATTTGACCTTTCTTCTCTTTCCTTAATGTCAACATTAGGGGTATTCATAAAGCCCGCGACCCGGTATGTCCACTCGAGCCCGCGAAAAAATAGCCCTGCCCAACCCGATAAATATAGGGTAGGGTTAGGCATCGGGCTACAAAATGCAGCCCATGCTTTTTTCGGACTGGGCACCGGGCAGGGGGTTGCCCTGCCCTGCCCATGAGCGCCTCTTTTTTTTATTTTTTTATTTTCTCCGTAGATACTACATTTAGAAGGGAGAATATGATAGTTACTGGTGACTAAATGGTCATTTTAGAAATATAAGTAGTTAAGTATGTAAGTTGCATCTTTTAATATTTATAACTACATTAATTTTTTTAACTTTATTAATCATAATATGATTACATTACAAATTATAATTATTTATTTTATTTTTTTAGATACTTCATCCTTGTCAACATTTGGGAAATTGATGTAAAGTTGTAATTATAAACTACTTAGACTTCAAGATTTTTTTATATGCAATGAATTTCAAGACTTTAATTATTATCTTTTTGTTACCTTATTTTTAGTGGATTATAGATATTATTTAACTCTTGAAGACATATGAATATGATATTATTTTAGAAGTTTATAATTGCAAATTGTTTTTACAACATGAGCATGGCATCACAACTTGGGCATGCCCAGCCCGCCCACGCCCAGCCCAAAATGGTTAGGACTTTTACCGGGCAGGGCCGGGCATCGGGCTGCAAAATGCAGCCCATGCTTTTTCTAGATAGGGCACCGGGCAGGGGGATCGCCCTGCCCAGCCCTACCCATGAACACCCTTAGTCAACATCATTATTACCGGAAACTCTCGTATCCACCAGAATATACTCTCAAATCTCCATACTAGAGAGTTAGGTGTGTACTAAGTAATTAACAGTAACAATATTATTGTTCATGCCTTACCTATTTTCATAACCTCTAATTTAATTTACTTAGAGGAATAAAGCTTTAATAATAATAGGGATAGTACGAACCCAGTAAGCGGCGGTGAAACCAGCAATCCCAGAAGAAAGGTGGATGACGTAGCCGCCGGAGTAGTCCATGACACCCCAGTGAAACAAGAACCCACCGCCCCACAAGGTGAATGCTCCGACGGTGTATGAAAACGTCAGCCACAACGGCACAAACATCATCCACGCTTTGAAATTCATCCTCGCCAGAACCGATCCGGCCAGTATAACCACCGCGATAGCCGCGAACACGCACTGAAACCACACCATCGTCGCCATCGGGTAGAACGGCTCTGTCTCCGGCGTCTCTGGCTCCCCGTTCTTATGATAATGCGGGGTTGCCGGCAGCGCCGCCTGACGGACCAGAAACTTCTGCCCCAACGCCGGCCCAGCCTTCCCCCAGAAGGGCAGAAGCTTGTCACCGAAGGACATGTTGTAGGCCCAGGTGACCCAGCAGATGCAAACGGCGGCGAAGGCATAGAGAGCCATGAAAGCAGAGTTGACGGCCCATTTCTTCTTCACAATGCTTCCGTACAGAATCACAAGCCCCGGCATACTCTGTATCCCTACCAGAGTCGCCGATATCATCTGCCACGCGTTGTCCCCTTTGTTCAACCAGTCGGGTACGGCGACGCTCGTCCATGCCTGATACGCTATGGGTAAAGAATTCACCGGAGGGGAAGCCATAGCTCTATTTCTCTCACTATGTAATTCTCTTGTGTCCTTTCGAGTCTCGTATATTTATAAAGGATTATAGGATTATAGGGTTGGACGGTGATAATTTCCGTTGATCAGGAAATTGACGGTGGAAATGAGAGGAGTAATGAAGATTCCAGATTCTGTGAAGGAAGGAGGATAGAGAACTGGTATTTGTGGGAATAATATTATGAATTAGGGGGTAGCTAGCTGAACTTGAATATTTTGCTTCAAGTGGGATCTTCGTCTTGGGGGTTTTGTTTTAAAATTGTGAATCTTCTGACCTTTTGAGGAATCTCTGTGTTTCTATTTTAGAGGGACCTCATGTTTATCCGTTTTGGCATACATTAATGAAATAAATTTATAAGAGGGGTTGATGACTTCTTACATATCATATCACTAGGCCGTAAAATCATCAATATATAATCTTTTCAAAATTTGATGTCATGTTACTATTTTTTAATGATCAACATTATAAGTCAATTGTTAGTGTAGGGTGGAAGACTATTTTATCCCAATGGGTCATATTCCTCCCATAAATTAATTTCTCACAAGCCCCCAAATTTTCTTTCACATTCTCTCTTTGATAGTTTAATTTTTTATATAGGTAAAGGTGTCTTACTATTTAGAGGTTTAAAGTATAAAAAAATCTTATTTTCTTTAATAAATACGCTTCACATAATTTAAATTTATGTTATATTTCTTATGAGGATGAAACTGCTTTTTATCTTAATTAATAGTTTGTTGGTTTTGATAGTATAAATTTTTTCCAACTGGTTATCAAAATCTTCAATTTTCATACTAGAGTTCTAAATTACGGTCCCAAACCATCATGATCAAATTACATGACCCTAAAAATACGTAATTTTTAGAATATTTACAGATTTTATGGGAAAATGTGGAGCTAAATAAAATGAGGATATTTAAAGTGTATGTAGATTTTATATATCTCTCGATTTTTTACTAGTTATATCAAGGAAAAGCGCACGCTTATGGATTTTATTATTTTTTAACACTACTCAGGTCCTAATTATAAAATTTTATTAATTTTTTTTAAAAAATATTAATAAAATTAAATAAACTACTTAATTATAATATATGATATATTATTTCTTTTAAATGAATAGTTTATAAGTCAAATAAATTAATTTAATAAAAAAATAAATATAAATATTTTAAAATATTTTATTTAATTTCGTTAATATCTAAAAAAAATCAATAAAATCTTATAATTATGAGCGAATTTAGTAATATGTATGCATTAATTTTATAATTTTATCCTTTTGTATTATCTAGAAACACTACTCGTTATTTTTGGGGATAATTGACGTTAGCTGCGTTTCTTTTAAATTTAGAGATAAAGTTCAAATTTTGAAAATAATAAATTAGAATTAAAGATAATTTTAATTAATTATTTGTAATAATAATAAAAATAATATCTCATATTTAATTGAGATTCCAATTTATAAAGAAGATAAAATGCTATCTTATCAAGACATCAAAATAATTTGGTTAAAAATTCCAAAAGTAGGAGTATAGGTATTCTAGCTTCACATATGCAGTAACTTAATGTTAAAAGGGAGAAATTGTGGTTGCAGAAATGGGAAGTAATACATATATATAAAGGCGACTTTATATGACTATGAGAAGTAATGGGAAGAAACAACACGTGAATGCAGTCATGAAGAAGTAAAGAGGAAAGAGTTGGAGATTCTACAACAGGTAATACATGAAACAGAAGTTGCTTTATATGGGTTTGCTGGTTATGGATGTTGTGATGGTCACTTTTGTTTACAGTAGATAGTAGTCTTCTCATATTGTAAAAGTTGAGATGTTTATCAACTTCAACTTCTTGATTATTGGGTTGGAAATTTGGAATGTCATTGTTTTTTTTTTCACAAAAACTTTTTATAAAAGAATTCAGTTCACCTATGATCTAAGAACAGAGCGAAATCTCTATTTTTTCTAGACGATACTAATATCAGGCAGAACGAGATGTCAATTACCTTCAGACATAAATTTAGGCATCTAAGAGTTAGAATGTCTCTCCAAATACTGTGACTGAAATTATAATAAAATAGTACTCTTTAAAAATTAAATATATTATAAATAGTCATATATTTTACTCTCTCGGTAACTGAAACTACGCACATGGAATTTTCAGTGTATTGTTGAATATTAAGAATGGCGAATGCGAATAGGAATTAATAGGAATTAATTCTTAATGGGAAGGCTTTAAACGTAAAAACAAAAATCAACTTGTGGCTGCTGGGATTCGAGCCCAAGTCTCCACGGCCACAACGTGGAATTCTTACCACTAAACTACAGCCACATATTTAAATGATTTGTCACTCAAGTTTTAACAACAGATTAAATGGTCGTGTTTTTTCTTTTCTTTCTTTTTTTAAGCCGAGTATATTTATTTCTTTTATCAAGACATGTATGAATAATCGATACAGCGAGTTTCAAGTTGTATCCTAATAATTCCATTATTATGCATGATGCAGAAGATAACCATTCATATTTTTTGAAAAAAGACTATACTCTATATTTTCTTAGCTTCTGAATCGTATTGAAATGTGTATTAAAAATTGAAAAATTAAAAATTACACATAATATAATAAATTGCATGAACAAAGAGAAGCCATAACAATCTAAAGTAGCCTCTTTAAGTGTTTAGGTAAAAAAGTAATTTTAGATCCAAACTTTGATTTAGATCTAAAAGTACTCAAACAACTATCTACATAGGAGAATCGATTAATATTTTATTTGGGGAGTGCAGCTCCCTTTTTTGTTAATATTCACTTTGATATTATTATTATTATTATAGTAGAAAATATAAATTTAAAATTTTATTTTATGTAATTATTATTTTATTTTATGTTATTTGTAATAGTTTGCCTATAAAAAGTCATTAGGATAACAATATCAAAATATTTATTTTTTTAAAATCATTTTTCATATGAAACCTATTCTCTAAAATTATTTTAAAATTAATTTTTTTGAGAATCTATTCTCTAAAAACTAAATCAAATACATCATTAGGCATTGTTTGGTTTGGGAGTTTTTAGAAAAAAGCAGAGGGTAAGGTATTGATAAGTGTGTTTAGGGTTAACATTTTTATCTTCTAGTGTTTTCCTTCCCTCTTTTCTCCCCCTTCTAAAAGGAGTTTTTTTAGAGGGGGTGAGAAAACTTAGTCACATATTATCTAAAATGCCTATGACTTTTTTAAATATTCTAAGTCAACCTATAATAATTAAAACAATAAAACATTTTTTTCTCTTCAGCTTTCAAGCTTGATTTTGATGCTAGCAGAATAATATAACAAAATAAATTCTATTTTTTTTTTACTTTTCATTTTTTTGCTTCTCAGTGTTGCATTCGTTTTTTCTCTTCAAAAATCAAATCTTTTTGTCACTTTTTTCTCCAGTTTTTTTCAAATCAAATTACTTTTTTGCTTAAAAAATCTAAATTGTGTTTTTTACAAAAAAATGTGAACGAAAGATAAAAAAATTTAATAAATTATAAGATAAAACAACAATAAAAAAAATTTAAGCAAAATAATAAAAGTATATTTATTAATTTATAATAAACTCACATTCTCTCAACTAAATAAAAAACATCCCATGCTCTCCCCTACTCACCTCCCCTGCCCCCCTTCCCTATCCTCTCATAAATTAACCTCTCCTACCCTCCAAATGTGATATGAATTGAAGTTAAAGGCATAAACCTCCTGCTAAGTTAACCAAAATCTTGAAGAGTTGTTAAAGAAAACCTTCACATAAGAGGAGCCATACTTTGTGATCAATTTTATATTTTACATTGATTTTTAGTACACACACATTAAAATTCCATCTTATAAAATTAAAAGTTCTTAATTAATGTTCCAGTCCCAATCAAAATACTCCTGTGAATAATCAATATAGTAATTACAACAATACAAACAAAAATCTGCTATATATACACACACACATAGGATATATACATATAGTTTTCAAGGGGAAAAAACGCTCCTGGTAACACAAAATCATAATAACTTAATTAATACAATACAAACAAAAATATGCATGACCGTCAGATCTCAGATGTACATCCTCCTTATTTGATCGGAAGCCATAAATTATTTACTTGCAGTTAACGGGACCAAAATTGAAAATGGATCCTCTACCGTGCAGTTGAACATCACTTAAAAACAAAAATAGAAAGGGTACAGCACCAATTTGGTGAGCCCGGATCTGTTCAAGCAATGGGACATGTAGTAACAAAGGCTCCCAAGTTACTAAAGCCAGAGAAAATTGCACAACTGATAGATTCTCTGTACAAAGGTATGAAAGCCACATTAGCACCCCCCACCTCTGGCCAACCCCAGAACCAGGGAATTTTCTCCATTGCACAAATGTATAATAAAGCATTGGGGAGAGTGAAGCAGAAGTGGTAAACCAAAAAATGCAAACAATGATTAATCACCCCTGAACGAGCCACCACTCTCTCCTCTATGCCTGAACAATGTAAGCCTCTTGCTAAACCAAATTGATGGAACATCGTAAAATGGCTTGAACCCCATTGGCAGGATATCACAGGATGGACTTGACTTTAAGCAGTTATAAATCTCTTCCTGTCACTTGAAATGGTCTTGCCGTACTATTGTGATTAAATTAAATGGTGCTCCATCTTCCTCCTGTTGTTTCCAAGGTTCACCATTGCCTTGGAGATACCATTTCACTTTAGGAGACAATGGTGTGTACAAATCTGCATCAAGAGAGTAGTCAGGAGATATCCTTCCCGAATATGGAAAAAGATGCAACTTTATTATTCCAAGTTCTCTAGAATTTAATACAAATATACAAAATCTAAACACAACCAAAGTGCTTAGAGTTAGAAAATGAAAAGTACATTTTCAGTTATATTGCCACAGTTTGAGCTTAGTTAATATCATCACCAATCATTTAATTAAGATTACTCGTAACAAATTATTACGTAAAAAATTAGTTCGTTACTGTTGGAACCATCCAATGCCCCTCTTTCTGTATCTTGGTTGTAGCTCTAATCGCAGTACACATAGCCACATTTCTGTTGACAACGTCAGTCTAATCACAGGGGTGTTTCTCACTCTATTACGTTTCTCTGCTAAACTTACTAATTAGCAGCCATCCTTAAAACTAAGACAGTGCAGGTATTAAAGAAGCAAGGAGTGCTTTCAATCAATGTTAATTTCTTTCAAGTAATCAATTCGAAGTTGTATGATAAACACTGATTTATATCTCCAAACCCTTCAGGAATGAATAGACCCGAGAATTCAACACTCCCTTTTAATTTTACTAAGCCTCTAATCTCCTTCACGGCATTTGACTTCTGCCATCTACAGCTGAGGTTCAATGAAAGAGCATAACAGAATGGTTACTGTTTTGATTGGATCATGACTAGCACACATTCTCTGACATATAGTTAAACTCTAGTTATTCCATATCAATGTCTGTGTCCAACAAACGACTGTCTAATGACTTTTTTCTGCACACATGACATGATATAATTGACGGATTTGCTGATTTTATTCTATAACATATTTTAAGAAAAAACTATCAAATATCTTCTCGTAATATAATTACTCATATATATCATAACGAAGCAAGTAGTTTACAACAAGGAATTTAAAAGCAAAATTTCACATTATTAAAAATGTTGTTTTAGCCCAAGAGGTACCAACAACATAATAATCAAGCCAACCAATGATGCTAGTAAAATGATAGCTGCTGAATTCTTTTTAACGACACATATGCCCATGATAAATTTACATTCTCCAAGTCCTCCAAACTAAAGTAAAAGGCATAAGGCGTTACCTGTATTGGCAAGAGAATCAGGCTCTCTTGTACTGTGCAATACAGCTGTTCCTGATAAAACAGTGATAAAACCACAAAGCTCTGATGTAATACTGCTTGCACTTTGACCATTATAGTCCTAAATAAGAAGTGTATATATGGAAGGATTATAATTAGATGAATAAGCCATAAAATCTCTCCTTCCCACATATTTTTCTCACTATGTTATGGTAAAATACCCACCTTAAACATGATTGCACTGGCTAATATAGTAAAAGATGTGAACAAGGCATAGTATATGGGAGAAACAACTGCTGTGTTAAAAGTATCCAGTGCCTGCAACCATGCAAGAGTTGGTCGCATCAAATACAAGCAAATGGGGACAATTGAAGGGCAGGCATTGACACTAGTAATTTAAATCATTGGAATTCAAATTGCTAATCATCAGTTTCTGCATGTAATCGGATTAAACATAGCATAGATTGCTTACAACTCGAACACCTAGAATCACAACCACCAGAAAAGGTTTCTTCCTTCTATTGGTGACTCAAAATTTAAAGACAACAACGAGCGAAAACAGATGCACAGAAATATGATAATAGGTAGTGGTCAAAGTATGAAAAAGTGGCAAAAAAGCTTATAATGGTATGTTACAGCCACCAAACTAGATTGCTTCGTCACATTAATATATATATACACACACATGATTAGTAAAGCAGAAAATCAACACATTAAGCTGGAAATTTTCAACAAAAGTGATTATTACAAACTTTTTTTTTTAAAATCTCAAGCACTTAATAAATAATAAGAAACTACAACTTGGCAGCCTCTTCTTTAGCTTCCTTGTGAATATATATACTTCTTTGAGGCTATAGAAATAACTAGACTGCAGTATTAATTCACTCTTTATCTGTTTAATTTAAGCAAAAAAGAAATTGATGAATATTGAAAATAATCTGAACCACGATGATCATAAATTTTGATGAGTTATTTTGAATTAAACTATTTGTTCACCACAAATGTAAGAAAACCAAAATTTGAGTTAAGTTTGATGTAGAAGGGAGAATACAACATGTGGAAGGTAGGAGAGGAAAGATGGAAGGAGAAAAAGAAGAAGATATCGTTGGTAATGTTCATCTGTCACCTTGAATTAATTGAATGTTACGTTGAAAGAAAAATAAATATAAGGACACAAGGTAAGAGAGCATATATTAGCAGGAGAGCTGATAACTAGAACTGAACTTTGGTGATACTCATTCTTTCTTGAATTAACCTGGTTTCTTCATTAAATGTGCGAAGTATTAGCCTGTATCATTTAACATGGCTAAGACAAAACAAACTAACATGCCTAAAGAGATCTTCTACTTCACTGGCATGGATTATTAATTATAATACAGAACGATGCAACAGGGAGCCAAAAAAGCATATGAAATAGTCAAAATCAATATTCACATAGAGAATCCATCATACTACAAGAAACTGACCATATTAAGATAATTTAATTGAATTATGATGCAGGTAACAGCAACCATTGCAAAAATCCATGTTTGCAAGTATACAGCCTGGTTTCTGCCCTCTAATGTAAGTTTGATTGCAGTGCCAATAGCTTTTACACTCATGACCTGTGAAATATGGGATCTCATTACCAATGTAAATCAAAAAATGGCATTTGGGTTGAGATTTAGACAACTTCAGAATTCAAAGAAATAATTCAAACAATAAAACCATTACATCTTTAATGCTACCTTAGAAGGGTCACTTACCGTCAAAGACCCAATCACAGAGCATATCCCGACATAAACAAAAACATTAGTTTGGCCATATCGGGGGGAACAATATAAGATCAATACCAGTGATACAGCTACAGCTGAGGCTGTATACAAGAGGAAAGCTGTACGCCAGACAGAAAATATTGATCAGAAGAAAAAAAATCTAGTATGACTCATGCAGCCTAGAGACGCTATACTAGATAGAAGAATCAAACCTCAGAAGGATACCTGGTTGAGTGGCCAATTCCCATATTTCGAGTACAGAACTAATAGACTGCTCTTGAGGAGCATGGAGTACAATAATAGTGGATCCAACGATGCATAGAAGACAACCCAACATGCCCATTTTTTGGAGCTTCTCATTCAACAAGAAATGTGCTAAGACAGCACTATCCATATCCATAATAGTGTTTACCAAAAAGATTAAGCCGGTAAGTAAATCAAATAGGTTATAATAAAGTCAAAATCAATCATGAATCATTGGAAATAAATATTACCTGACAATAATACTCAAAGCACCAAGTGGTGTCACAAGCACCGCAGGGGCGTAAATATAAGCCACAAAATTGGCGACCTCTCCGACAATCACTTTAGGTAATAACAAAAAAGAAACGAAGGAGAGTCGAAATTAGTAACCAGTAAGACATCAGTTAGGGTTCTCGACTTACTTTTAATCAATTACAAAATCAGATCAAATACGAACAGCAACTTACTCGTAATCATTCCGATCCACCAGAGAGGCTCGAGCAGATAACCATATCCTCCAACACCTAACATAAATGGAGAAAGAGAAACAGTCATGCCCAGAACATAAAGATCAGCACCATGCACAAAATGCAATTGATAAGTTTTCAAGAGGACTGACCGGCACGACGGCCGTTGGCCCCGGCCCGTCGGAGGCCTTTTTTCTTAATAATGAAGCTGGAGCCAATAAAAGCACTGGAAACGACGGCCAAGACAAACCCCTTCAAATTGCTCGAGAACATCTATGTAATCTATCTATGAATATAATCACATTCGGCGATAAAATCAAGGACGACGAAGATAAAAGAAGCTCCTCCTTGATTGGCTAAAACTCGTATCAAATTCATACAATTAGTAACCCTATAAAACAAGTAGAATCGCATAAACTCCTTGTAGATTCCTTATTGCTGGCCCTCAAAGCACGGAACGCGACCCACGGTCCCCTCCTTCACCGTTCGCTGATTATCTTTTTTTTTTCGTTTTTGAAATTGGATGAATTTTGGTGAAATTGAAATCTGGCGGGTGTTCGGCTTATCTCCAGCTGGGTCAAAGTAACAAGGATTAGGAATGGAGCAATAGGAAATTTTGAGGAAGTTGTAGGAACAGTGACACGCGAACAGTGAAAAGAGAAAAAGACAAGGTCGTTATGAGACGTTTTGGTTTTGGTTTATAAACCACAAAGCGTAACGCCACGTCTTCTCGCGTTGTTTATTTCTCACCTGCCAGTTTTTGTTTTATTGATTAACCCACTTTTTTGTTTTTTCCCCGTCTCGTACAAGCTACAATACGTAGCCATTTAGATCCTTACAAATAGAATATGACACGTCACATGTCTGTATAAAAAATAAAGTTCAATTTATAGCTAAAAAAATAGGAACTATGAGTAAAAATTTTAAATAAAGTTTAAATAATCCAAATCTAATTAAGAAATAATGCCTTTGGCTCAAATTGATCCCACCTTATAAATAGATATTTTTTTAATAATTTTAAGAAATAAATAATCTTTTAATTCTATAATTTTAACTTAATTATAATTTAATTTTTAAATTTTAATTTGATAAAACTCAATATTTATAATTTTTATTTAGTTAAAATATAATTTTTAAATTTTAATTTATTATAATTTAATCCTTATAATTTTAACTATTTAAATTTTTAATTTCTAAAAAAATTATAAAATATATAATTTTATTTTTAAAAATATATAAATTAATATTTTACAGTTAAATTATATGAATTGATTTGCAACAAGTTAGAGATTATATTATAATTAAGTTAAAATTATAAATATTAAGTTGTATTGAATTAAAATTTAAATATTTAATTACATCAAATTAAAATTATAAAAATAAAAATATTAATTTTTATTATCAATTAGCCTATTACTACTACTAAATAATAAAATGATAAACTAAGTTCGTTTGGCAAGGAAAAGAATTTGTCTTAGCCTTATAGAGTAATAATATAAGAGCTGTCTCCGTTTGAAGTGGGCCTTGCCTGCAAAAATGATGGAGGAGCGTGGAATATTAAATGACAGTAAAGTATAACTAAAAATAATAACGTCACAGATCTCAAGTACTCGTGTCACGTGCTCCAGTGTGTTTTTACGTCAGAACTCATAAGTTCCCTCACAAATAAATAAACAAATAAATAACGTCGGGCTAATATACGAATTAAAATTTAAATTTATATTAAAAAATATATGTATATTTAACATTCAATAATATTTTTAATAAAATTGTCTCCAATTAAAAAAATACGTTTGTTTAAAAAGAATAAATAAATACAGCTTTTCCCGCTATGATGATGAAAACTTGAACGTGAGCCGGAGCTGGCCCAAGTCGGCCAATGATTCTTCTAAGAACATACCTGTAATAGGATGGAAGGATGTGCTAGCTCCATGATGACGTGATGCCTTCTTTTCCACTTTTAAATTATAATTGTTGCATGGATTTCCAAAAAGTTCTCTCTCGCGCGCGCGCACATTTTCCATGATAATTGTGTATCTAAATCCAAGTAGTGGTGTTCATGGGCAGGGCTAGACAGGGCGACCTCCCTGTCCAGTGTCCTGCCCAGAAAAAAGATGGGCTATATTTTACAGCCTGATGCCCGGCCCTACCCAGTAAAAACCCTAACTATTTTGGGCTGGGCATGGGCGGGTTGGGCGTGGGCGGGTTAGGTATGCCCAAGTTATGATGCCATGCTCATCTTGTGGAAAAAATCTGCAATTATAAACTTCTAAAATAATATCATATTCATATATCTTCAAGAGTTAAATATCTATAATCCACTAAAAATAAGGTAATAAAAAAATAATAATTAAAGTCTTGAAATTCATTGCATATAAAAAAACCTTGAAGTCTAAATAGTTTATAATTACAACTTTACATCAATTTTCCAAACGTTGACAAGGATGAAGTATCTAAAAAAATAAAATAAATAATTATAATTTGTAATGTAATCATATTATGATTAATAAAGTTAAAAAAATTAATATAGTTATAAATATTAAAATATGCAACTTACATACTTAACTACTTATATTTTTAAAATGACCCTTTAGTCACCAGTAACTATCATATTCTCCCTTCTAAGTGTAGCATCTATAGAGAAAATAAAAAAAATAAAAAAAAGGGGTGCTCATGGGCAGGGCAGGGCAACCCCCCTGCCCGGTGCCCAACCCGAAAAAAATATGGGCTGCATTTTGCAGCCCGATGCCCAGCCCTGCCCTATATTTATCGGGCTGGGCAAGGCCATTTTTTTGCGGGCTCGGGTGGGCATATCGGGCCGCGAGCTTTATGAACACCCCTAAATCCAAGCACATTTTTCATAATGAATTTTCATAAAAATTAATAAATTATCTAAATATTAATTTAAGATAATTATGATAAATGATCTATAATAAATTATATTTATTGGGAAGGACAGCAAAAATTTTAATTATTTAAAATGACCAAATATTAAAATAAAAATATTCAATTATTAAATTGCCTTTTACTAAATTCCCTATATTTTCTCTCATATTTTATTTTTAAACTTCCTATATTATCTCCCACACTCTATTTTAAAACTAACATAAAATTTATTTTTCACCAAAATTAAAACTCCCAAATCATTCATGATAAGATTTATTTTATAACTTTTATTTTTTACTAATATCCATATAATATTATCTTTAATATATCATTTAATTATTAACGTAAATATTTATCCATCTTTATCGTTAAGGTTTTCCTAATTTATATCATGTGATATGAAATCAACTATATTCACTAAAATAAAAAAACTAAACACATTTATAACATCATAATATATTAAATTATTTAGATTTTGATAAAATATATTAACATTATATGATTTTTTATTTTAAAACTCACAGTTTTTTTCTAAAATAAGAATAAATTATACTGCAATTTTGTTTAAAATTTGTTACATACGTATAACCTTTCTTATATATATAATAAATTATAAAAGATGAGAAGTTTTCTTAAAATTATATAATTTTTTGTTTTCAATTAAAGTTTGTGTCAATTTTAAAAATAAAATTATAATTTTGATAAAATCAAACAACGTCTATGTTATGTTTTTTAATTTATATCTAAATAAGTTATAAATATTAAGATAAATTTTGTTTAATTTATATTAATTTTAAAAGTAGGATCCGGGGTAAAATATAGGGAGTTTTGGTAAAGGATAATTTAGTAATTTTAAATTATTTTAATATGTGGTCTTTCTAAATAATTAAATCTTTTATGGTCATTCCCAATATATATTATTTACTATAGATCCTTTATTCTAATTCTTTTTACTAATTTTTTTTCACAATATATTTTTTATCAAAACTAATATACTATCTAAATATTAATTTTTTTACAATCAACTTTTACCAAAATAAACAAACTATTTAAACACTAATTTTTATTCACAATCTAATTGTTTTTTACTAAAATTATGGTTTTGATATAAATTAGGGGAACGACTTTTAACTTGTGTGTTTATATTATCTTTTGGATAATATATTTTATAAAAAAAATTAATTATTATAAGTGGTTCCCCTATATTTTATAAAACTATAGTTTTGGATAACAAATTGATTATGAAAAAAAAATAGTATTTATATAATTTATCAGTGTTGGTAAAAATCGGATTGTGGAAAATGTGGGGTGTTGGATTATTTGATCCAAAATGACTATTTGGATTAAAAAATATTTTTTTTACAAAAATATATTCTTTTAAAATTTATTATGCCCAAAATATATTCTCCTAAAGTTTATTCTACCAAAAAAAAAATGTTCTTCTAGAATCTATTGTCCCAAAATTTATTATTCTAAAATATATTATACTTAAAATCTATTATATTTAAAATATATTCTCCAAAATCTAATTCAAATACACCCTAATACTCCTGCCAATATTAATATTAAATGTTATTAAATACTTTTTTCGGTTCTTCCTATAAACAATAACTACCCAAATTATGTAGATATAAGTGATAGTTAAAATTAATTAAAAGTAATAAATATATCCAAACTGTAATTTGTTTTCTAAATATATCCTTATTTATAAGGATAATGGGTGGGAGAGAGAATTAGTAGAAAAAGATATGTGAAAAAAATAAGTGGGAGAGACATATGTAATTAATTGAAGGGTAAAAATAAAAAAATATATTAAAGTTTTAGATAAATATAAATTATTATTTATATGCAGGATTAGCCATTGAAAGATAATGTTATTTATAAAAATGACAGAGAGGGAGTATATACTGTTATAAATTCCTTTATTAGTGGTGATTAGGTAGGGTAATTAATTCTCTTATTTGAGACGTGTGAATAATTCCCTTTAAAAAAAAAAAAGCTAACAGATATGGAGACTGGCATACTCGTCAAGGGAATCAATATAATATGCTAGCTTGACTTTTCTTTTAATTTCCTTTATCTCAAGCTTTGCCCCTCTAATTCCAAAAAATTAAAGAAAACGTTTCAATACCGTATAATAAACAACTACCTTTCATCTTCATCTTTTACATACATATCCCCTATCGCAAGGTAGCTAGACATTGATTAATGGTGCAAAGAACTTTTAACTTATTCTAAGTCATCCTTTGCTACATAGTAAGCATTTTCTCTCTCTCTATGATTTATTCATATAGCGGTTGTTTGAGTATTGACAATCTTAGATGAAACTTGGTTTAATATGACTTCTTATATTTATAAGATTTAAATTCACAATATTTAAAAAAAAGATTTAAAATTTTCTGTACTCAACCTAATTACTATTAAAAAAATTAGATGGTTAAATTTTATATTTAATATTAATTTTTTAATTATCATAAATTTAATTAGAAAAGTAGTATTCCCTGTATTATATGATATATTTAACTAATTTGATTATATTAAACAAATTAATTAAGTTAGATAATATAATAATATTTCTTGAAATTGCCATTGTTTTTATTAATGATACATATATGGTGGATTGTTACATTATTGTTGTGTTTAATTATTATTTAAGAAATATCAATAAAAATAATTTAAAAATAAATAATAAATATAAAAGATATATTTTATATTTAAAAATAAAATCAATCTATACTTTTGAATATCTACGTCTCTCTCGCAACCCGAGAGATTAGTACTATAGCGTGCAAAGTGCACTAATTTATTTATATATATTTTTTTAAGAAAATTACTCTAGCATTGCACATAAAGAGTATAAAGGAGAACAAGATTTAACTAATGAGAGTTAAACTCGAGGGGTGGGGGGTTAATTCTTTTAACTAATTTTAATTTTTATTTACAAAAATTATATATTTTGAATATAATTATCTCATATAATAATATACAAGTATACAAAAAAAAAATTTAAATTTATATATATAATATTACCTCTAATCTTTAGTATATGAGTTAATTATAGGATTAAATTTAATCATAAATATAATATTTTAATTATTTTTATATATAATATTTATTTTTTTAAAATTAATTTATTTAATTGATAAACTAATATATAATATAATATTATAAATAAATATTCTGATACTATCCTGTCATATTTATTATAATTAATTAATTTAATTTTTTATTTATATAAATTAATTAATTAGATCTTATATTAAAAAATAAAAAAAATATAAAAGAGTATTTAGTTTGATATTGGTACTGGTGGACTTGATTATTTGTCTACTTATTTTAAACGATAATTAAACAGTTTCCCCCTTTCTATATATATATATATATATATATATATATATATATAAAATCTATAAACACACACTGAACTATAATTCAAGATTGATGAACTCTCACTAATTTGGGTTTGAGCTTTTGTTAAGAAAGGTGCTCGTAATTAAAAGAGACGTGTGCATAAGGAAGAAAAAAAAGGGACGAACCCTGCCTTACTCTATCAAACTAAACCATTCTTCTTATTTTTCAAAGCCAATTGGCAACATTCTATAAACAAGCGTTCCTCTCATTTTAAATATAAAAGTTAAATAAATAATTTATTTTAATATTAAATTTTATTTTATTTTATTAAATTTTTATTTTTTTTAAGATATTCTTATATAATTACACATATTAAAAATATTTATACCAAAAATAATTTAAATACATGAGATTAAAGAGAATATTTTAGATAAATTAAAATATAATTATTAAAATTAATTAAATAAATTAATTTATTTAATATATTTAAATTAATTAATTATATCTTATAATAAATAGGTAATATTATTCAATTGGTCAGAAAAAATAAAATAAAAACTCGATACGGTCAAGAAGGCTTAGAATTCATATTGCCGGATTCTTCAATAAAAGTAGACTTAAAAGGTCCAAATTTTTTAAATAAAAATATTATATTAGTACATTATATATCAATTTTTTTTGGCCAAAATTATATATTACTGCTTTAAATTCTCAAAAAATTGTTATATTTTGATTTGTTGAATTTCTTGAAAATTTTGAATTTCCTGGACACAATAAAAATAAGATAAATATTAATTTTTTAAAACGTAATCACATGAAATTATAAAGATTGTATATTTACATGTAAAAACTACTAAAAACTCTATCATTTAGGCTCCATCTTCTTCTTCTTCTCCTTAGGTAGTAAAGAGAAAAACCGTTTAGAAAACCAAGTCTTCAACAAATAGTGTCATAAAAAACTGATTCAGTTGTTACAAACATTTTTTTTTTTACAAAAATATTTAGGTAGATTCATAATATAACTTATATTCTTATAAGATATAAATTCGTTCTTTGCTATCTATATCAACTCTGATTGATGTTGTTACAATTTTTTTTTATACAAAAAAAATTTAGGTAAATTTGTTATTATTATTCTATTAAAGTCAAGGCATGACACTAAAGTTTAGAGATTATTTATAAAAAATTTAAAAAATCGTCTATAAAAGAACCTTACAACGACGGAAAAAATTAAACTTACGAAATTGTGAGATACAAACTTATTTTTTACCTTATGTACTAACTCCCATTACAAATTTTTTAAAAAAACTAAGTTTTCAACAAGTCATTTTTTTTTCTACAAATTTTTTTTTTAAAAAATTAAATTTTTCCACGATCTATAGTAGGTCGAAATCTTCCTTATTCCTAAATGGTATCAATATTTATTATTTTTAAGCATAAATATAGATATTTAAGAATTAAAATATCTCTCTAAATATTACGATTAAAATTATTATAAAATAATATTTTTAAAAATTAAATATATTTCAAATAATTATAATATCACATCTTTATTTAGCTGAAACCAACGACGGGTTCAACAAGCCGTGCTAATTCCGAAGAATAGTGTCAAACGTGAAACGGACGCTGTCTCTTTAACATGTCAAAGTTGGCGCGGGTTAGTCCATTTGGATTTGGGCCCAACCATTTGAATGGCGTGGCGTGGCCGGTAGTACGAGGAAGGGAGTGAGGAAGGATGGAAGGAAGAAAAGCGAAAATAAATCAACGGGGTTAATATGATAAATAATTCGATATTATTTAAATAAAATTTTAAATTTAAATTTTGGTATATGTAAATTTTTTTTTTAAAAAAATTTATCTACGATAACTAACTAGATACGCGACTCGATAGATTGAACAAAATTTTAAAAGAAATGGTTGAATCGTTGAATACTGAGTACTGTACACATTGTACAAAGGAAATAAATAGAAATAGACAAATATAGCGTTCTCATCGTCTGCCTGCCGAGTAATCCAAACCAGTAATCTTACTTCATCTTCCTACTTTGAAATTGTCTTCATTTGTTCTCTTCTTTATTATTTGAAAAAAAAAATTATTTCCCCTGTACCCCTTCTTTTTTGTTATTGTCTTTTTATATTTTCCTGGCGCCCAATCGGGTGTTTCCTTTGGACCTTTTCTTCCTCATTTTCAAAGCTTCAACCCTTCTCCCACAGGTCTAGTTCTCTCAGTCTTCCTATATTGTTTTGTATTTCAAATCAAACCCAGTATCAAGGAAGACGAATACAGAAACATTCTGGGTGCTCTATATTTATCACTGTTATGATGGATGAACTCTGTCAAAGTTCAATTTTTGCTCTGGTTATCTAAAGCTATGGGGGCTTTTTGTTCGAGGTCAGGTAATGATGACAAAGCGATTGCCCAGACGAATGATGACCATTTTGATAATAATAATAATAAATCAAATAAGGATGCTCAGTCTAGTGAGCTCGCGACTTCACCTCAGAAAGTTGAGAACTTGCAAGAAACTGCTGAAAACAGAGGAGGGATTAGCGCAGAGACAAGTCCTGATGAATTCTATGATGGAATTCCACGATTTGCTGATTCTTTCCTGCTCAATTCTCTGTCAATAAGGTCAAGCCAAAAGGTTGGTCTACCCTTTTCAATTCCAAATGTTTTTGTATACTGTTAGTAGTTTTAGAACGTTCTCTGGCTGGGTATAAAACTAGTCCTGATGATGAGGTAGTTAGTGATATCATAATTGGTAATGCCGTTAAGTGCTATGACCTTTCTATTTCAGCTCTCAGAGGTGAGCTCACGTGTAGGCAGGGCCAGTACAGTTGGATTTGGAAAGGCAGTGGAGGTTTTGGACACTCTTGGTAGCAGCATGACAAGTTTAAATGGTGGCAGTGGATTTATTTCTGGAGCTTCAACAAAAGGGAATGAAATTGGTATCTTAGCATTTGAGGTTGCAAACACTGTTTGGAAGGGTTTTAATCTTATGCAATCACTTTCTGATAAAAACATAAAACATTTGAAAGAAGACTTGTTTCTTTCTAAGGCTGTGAAAGATTTAGTGTCAAAGGATGTGGATGAACTTCTAAAAATTGTTGCAGCAGACAAAAGGCAAGTTTTGGGTTTGAGTCAGATTTCGTATGTATGACTTCTTGTTCAAACAATTAGGTCACTTTTATTGGATCATCTCTACAGGGAGGAGTTGAAATTTTTTTCTGATGAGGTGGTTCGTTTTGGAAATCGTTCAAGGGATCCTCAGTGGCACAACATGGACCGTTACTTTGAGAAGTAAATATAAATTGCTGATTGAACCCACTTAGTTCTTTCAAGTTCTTTCTTTGTTTTCTTTTTTCACTAGGATCCTGTTCATTGTACATTCCAGAATTGGCAAAGAACGTAATTCCCAAAGACAATCAAATGATTCTGAGGCAGAGTTGATAATGCAGAAATTAATGACTTTGGTGCAATTTACTGCTGTGAGTATTATATTTGTCTAAAAAGAGAATGGTTGAATGGTTGAACCTATCATCTGCCTTCATTGAATTGAATCATTCTGTTTTGTGTACAAATTGCTTTCTATTGAGGGGATAAACTAAAATATCATAATTTCCAAATATTTATATATAGCAGAACTCTTGTTACATGTTGTGTTTTGTTCAAATAAGTCTTCTATTTTTCCAATGATAAATTACTAGGAATTTTGTTTTGCCAAGTTATTTTATTCTAGAAGGATTTGGAAAATATTTTTTTTTAATTGCATCAGGAATTATACCATGAGCTACATGCTTTGGATAGATCTGAGCAAGATAGTCTGCGTAAACATCTAGAGGAGCAAAAATCAGGAGCAAGCCAAAGAGGTGATTGCAGATTACTAATGACCTATATGCAACTCTTGTTTGTGGAGCTCTCAAGGACCTTCTTTGCAAATTGCAAAGATTGAATTTTTTTACTGAAAATTGTGGTAAAATCATATAAGGTGATAGGCACGCGATATTGGGGCCGGGACTTAGAAGTCAAAAGAAGCAAGTTAAGCATTTGAAGAAAAAGTCACTTTGGTCATGCAGTTTGGAGGAGGTAACTTTTGGTGGTGTCTTTAGTTCAATGTGTATCTTAGATTCTCTTTGGTTCTATATCTGTCTCATGTGGGTTTCAGTTCTATTCATAATCTTTTGGATTACAGATAATGGAGAAGCTTGTAGACATTGTCCTTTTTTTGGACTTGGAGATAAACAATGCCTTTGGCACTGCAGGTTCACCTACTTGACCTTGAGTTCTGTAATGAAAGCCACATTTTCTTAAAAAAAAAAATTATAATTGTATTTATCCATGTTCGCTTGCAGATCATAAACCGGCAATTTTATATGGAAGCAATCGCCAAAGATTAGGCCCTGCTGGCCTTGCTTTACATTATGCAAATATAGTGCTCCAAATTGATACTCTTGTAAGTGAATTCTGTCTAATATTTATTTTTCATTGACTCTTCTTAATTTTATGGGGTTTTGATATATTCACCCAGATGAAAATATAATAGATTTCTGTAGCCTCTTCTTTCATTGCATATGAGCATCAAATTTCTTCTTTCTTTCTTCTCCTTAGTTTTGAAGTTTGTGCATGAATGTTGATGCTCTTATTGAATCATGGCCGTTAACTTTTTATCCATTGAGGAATCTACACATGGAAGTGCCATATTTATATTTTCGTTACTTGCTTTGTTTCACAAATGCTTTATGGATATTAAAAAAAACTGTAGAGATTGAGTTGCAAGTTAAAATTTAAGAATTGAGTTACAATCGAATAAAAATTATAAGGACTAAAAGATTAGTTTTTCCTATACTTAAATTACGTTGGTTCCTACTTATTCTAATTAATGCCTTTTCTGTCTTGTGTTATTGAGGTTTATAAATAGAGCATTGTACTCAGTCAATGTTGACACTGTCAGGTTGTGAAATCTAGTTCGATGCCCGAAAATACAAGGGATGAATTATACCAGAACTTGCCTCCTAACATAAAATTAGATCTGCGTTCCAAATTACCATATGGTCATGCTGCAGAACATGTATGATCTCATCTGCTACTTACTTCATTCAATTATCACACCAAACATCATAATTACCTGAATGCTAATTAAAAGTTGTTATTCCTTGTGTTTGTGTTTTTGCTCCTTGGCTGGCTGCATGCACTGTTTCCTACAGCTCGCTGTAGAAGATATTAAAGACGAGATCCAGAAAACATTAGATTGGTTGGTTCCAGTTGCCACAAACACAGCCAAGTAAGATGCCTGTGTATTTTCTTCAAATGACTTCTGAGTGATTTTTCTTTAAGCATCGATTTAATTTGTTCCATTTATAATAATCTAGCTCATTTTTTTTTGTGTTTCTCCAAAATTTATTCAGAGCGCATCATGGTTTTGGTTGGGTTGGGGGGTGGGCTAGCATTAGGTGAGTAACAAATAACTGCTTGTCTTTCTTTTACGTCTGTTTTCCATTCTGTTTTCTCATATATCAATCTTGCAGCTCTGAGGCAAATTTGAAGACCTCACAGACCAATGCAATGCGGATCGAGACATTCCATCATGCAGATAAGGACAAAGTGGAAAAATATGTACTTGAACTTCTCTTATGGCTTCAACGCTTGGCCATTAAAAGTGGAGCCGGCATTGATGTCCTCGGACTGAGGTCTACAATGAAGTGTTCTCATCCAGCTCTGGCTCCTCCACAAGAAACACATCGGCAACCTACAATCGCCGACCCGGCATTACTAACAATCAGTGAGGAAAACATGCTTCAACTTGGAAGCAAGAAAGGGTTGAGTAAAAGCTGGGACTTTGATAGGATGGAAGTTAGGCTGAGAGAGAATAACAGACTCACCAAAAGTTGGAGTCTTTCTTCAAGCAGAAGAAGCATAGATATTTCCTTCAACAGGATTTCACCATCTAAGCTTCCTGTGATTGATTTTGGCGTTGACAAAGAGAGAGCATTGGATGTTATAGACAGAGTCGAGGTTATGAGGTAAATAATAGTTTTCAGGTATCCATTCATGATTTCCATTGAAACAAAGGGAGAAGTGTGATTAGGGGTGGAATGCCCCTCCAAACATACAGTTTACATACAATATCAGGCTATGGCACTTATCTGATGCCTGCTTTTCTGAAATACAGGTATGATGAGAATTTTTATACTCTTCCGGTTATTAATATATGACCTAATTGGCGAGTTGATCTTGGTCTTAAATATAAGATATTTTTCTCATATTTATCTATTTCCCCCCCCAAATTACCCCTACTGATACTCCATTAACAATAATCAAGTAAAGGAGAGAGCGAAGGAATTAAAGATGATTATAATATTTTAGAGAAAATCATAATATATTAACTAAATTAATTTTTTTAATCTAATTAAATTAGTTAAATATATCTTATTTTAAATACTAGATAAAAATCCAAATACATGGGAACGCAATCTCGAAAGTTCGTTGATGATGAACGTACAAACACACACAAATAGGGAGGCAGATTGTTCATGCAAATTTAGCTAATTTTGGCGGTGGAGGATTAGTGAAGAACACATCGAAGAGAGAATGAACGCAGGTGTATTTGTAGGGAGGATATAACTGGGAAGCCTCTACTTCTTCAGGGCTCAATTCAAACATCGTTTGTGCCCCTTTCACGAATATGTTGTGAAGTATAGCGACTGGTATATTGTCTGGAAAATCCAGTGCTGCAACCCCACAAATCAGAGCATTCATTTTAACTTCGCTGTCCAAAAGAATTTGGAATCAATATGATACATCAAACTTTAGAGAAAGTATGTTATATTAAGAAACCTGCATGAAGTCCTCATGACAAAAAACAAAAAAAAATATAGAGGAAGTAGTATTATGTCTTACTTTCACATAGCTTCACCATGTCCTTTTGAGTTACATGTAGCCGTTTGAATGCACGATTTGTCCTGTTTTCCCACAACGTTATCAACTCAAACTGGGAGATAATGTTCCCTTGTGGTCTAATGATAACCACAGGGTTCTCTGCTCTCTCATATGTTGCTGCTTTCACATGTGAAATGCAACCTCTTCCTCACAATTCAACACAGCTGCAATGTATAAATATCTCAAAAGTTTCGTGATTACTTAGGTATGTGCATGATATAATAATGATTATAGGAACGTACCCTTGGCTTCACCAGTGCCATAAACAAGAATGTGTTGGCGTTTGAGATCATGTGGGTGAAGCAGATAATTGAGGAAGTAGGCTGCAAATGAGTTAGCAGAGACATAAGTGTAGGGGATTCCTACTTCTTCTGTTGCCCTTCTCATCTCCCTCTTGTTTTCAAGAACAGCCTCGAATGGTGGAAGGGCCTTCACTCTGTCCACTTCATTCCCCTATTCTGAGGGAACAAATCTCTGTCATAAACATATACCATGATAATTCTTAACACTCGTACGTTCTTGCTAGATATGTGCGATGAGCATGCTACAGCTGATAATATATATATATATATCATGTGGATATACAAGAAACCTTGATATTGCCGGCTTGTTTGATGGCCTTGATTAACTTGAGTTGATATACAACAGGTTGATGACAACATCAACCTGTTGAAGACAAGACACTAGCTTCTCCTCCTCATCTAAATCCCCCTATATATATATATATATATATGCACACGCTCATAAGAATGAATGAATTTTACAGATTCATATATATATATATATATATATATATATATATATATATGTATGTAAAGGGCGGTCTAACACAATTCTCACCAGGTAGAGTTTGAGGAATGATAGATGTATGGAGTATTATCCCAAGATATATATATATCACATTTACATGTAATGAGAGAGAAGACTAAGGAGAAGGAATACTTGGAAGACGGTGAGGCCGAGAGCTGAGAGGAAGTATGAACGGGGCGAATGAAGCAAAAGTGGGATGACCCAAAGAAAGGCTTGCCCTAACCATGTAATCCCCAAGATAACCTGTTGCTCCAACTATCCCAATTTTACTCTTCTTCTCATCAATATTCTCCATAGCTCTGATAAAACGTGATTCTTTATATATATATATATAAAAGCAACGCAAAACAATGTTGTAGGGAAGTTTTGAACATGGGCCGTCTGACTCATTTATTTATGTTAGTTGTTGCTGTGTCAGATCTGTAACTATCAGATTCAGACCTCTCCATAGTTAACGTACGTAGTGTCAGACTCCGATCAATGTCAGCCATAACATTGGCCATCGAAGCTTTTAAGGATAGTGTGATGGGAATCACAAAAGAAATAAGAAGCGCCGAAGAATATTCACCCCATGATTTCGAAAATCTATTTTAAGATTTAGGAATAATTTATTCTTTTTAGGATTTTATCAATTATTGTTCTTCCCATTAAACACTAAATAATGCAGGCTCAATTGAACACAAGTCATGCTAGCTTGTTTCGGGCTTGTTGGGATCATGATCTATTTGTCAAATTGTCAGTTCTATAATGGCAAACATTCTAAAAGTCAGTAGGGGCGTATAGAAGGACAGATTTCTTTAAACTTAGGGTTGATGGTTCAGTTGTAAGTTCGGTTAGAAGTGGTTGCGGCGGGGTTCTTTGTCAAGAAGATGGTAGATGGATTGGTGGTTTTGTACCAGCTATAACAAAAATTATTGCAATGATCCAGGGGTTTCTTTGATTAACCCCCACCTTCTTTTCAAGAGGCGGTTGTTGATGATGGAACGTATGCTTTTTCCCCTTTGCTTGTAGTTCTAATTTGATCTAATGTATTTCAGTTTTAATTCAAAAAAAGAAATTGAACACAAGTATAGAGGAATCATCATATTTTAAGAAAATTACAGCAAAGAAATTATTGGTTCCGGAGTTAATAAATTGAAGTTCAATCACAAACGCATTTCATCGAACACCTTCAATCCAATCTTAACAAGTTACGTCCAAAATTCCTCCATCTAGAAATCAAGATTACAAGACTTGAATTTAAAACATTCAACTAGGTAGAAGATCCTTAGATGTATTATTGGACTCTAACCTTCCATCCACCTCCTAGGGGTCAAGGAAGATTAGCCACACAAAGGAACTAAAATTGCTTCACCAAGCACCAATTGATTCACTCCCATATGTAGCTAATGTGAAGGAGAATCACGATTGATGAAACAGAAAAAAATCAGCCACAGAATTTACGAATTGATGGAAGGATAAGACAAGACTAGGAAACCGAGAGAGAATGAGATGAAAAATGATGAAAACGTGGGGAAGAGTAGTAGTGATGAATCGGTGTCCATCCAAAAATGTGGTGGAGATTGGATTCTGGAGAAAAGAAAAGGACAAGATCGAGTGGGAATTTGAGGGAATGAGTGTGAAGGGTTGAGGGGAGGAAATGGAATGGTGATTCCAGAGAATGGTTAAATATTCCATCATCTCATATTCCAGAGAATGGTTAAATAAAGTTAAATCTCTAAAAACTTTAATTAACCATCATCTCATATTCCATCATCATCTGCACTAAATGAACATAATCAAAAAGATGAGCAGGCCATAATTACATTAAGGAACCCCACAACATCATCCAAGTTTACAAATAATGGCAATGAGAAATATCAAGCAATAACCTACAATGAACACTTTGAATTTTCAAAATGTACAATGGAATAATAGAATCAGACACTTGTACTATATATATACAACAACAAACCATCTGTGTCTCACAGGGTAATACAATTCTCAATAGCTTACACCTTCTTCATCAGGCGGAATCACAGTTAAAAGAGAATACTTCACTTTCAGTGATATTTTACCATTCTCCACAAACAGCCTTGCCCCAGACACAACCCAGTAGCCTGGTGAATCCTGTGGTCCTCTAGTTATCTCTGTGGTATCAACAAACTTCAAAAGTTTTGGTGTTTGTGTCGGCCCGGGTGGTCCATTAGGGTATAAAGCAGAGTTGATGTGAACGTCGGCAGGGCTAGGAGACGGTTTCTGCGCAGACGAGAACCGAGTGCTGATCAGGGTTGAGATCATTCCGGATTTCTGAGTCACGCCAGGAGAACCGTCCCAGTCGGGAGCTTTAACGCGGGATGCACCCATGACCTTAGCAAAGTTAAGTCTGAGATATAGAACTTTCTTCAGGCCATGGTCTCTGACTTCAAAGCGGCCGCCAGTCACTATGGAGTTATCCTCATCTGATTGAACTGGGGCTGTGCACACATGAGAGAAACTCTTCCATTGAACCTTCTCAAAGTACTTGCGTTCCAATGCAGGGTCCAAGACATTCCCATTCTTATCATTTTCGAGTTGGAATGTCTGCGGCAGTGAGGAAAGATGCTGCAAATGGATTGCCAGGCGATTGCTTTTTTTCCCTTCTAAATATAATCTAAGGCCCGTCACAGGTTTCTCGCCCACATCAACCTTTTGAAGCAATTCATCCAAAATCAGTCTAAATCACCACATTTTGCAACATATTAAACAAGAAAGATCTCTAAAACTTTATGATATCAATGTAGTCAACAAAAACAGGCCAATCATTTTGAATCTAAATAGTTGAGTCATGATAAGGTGGCATTAATTGCCATTCATTCATTCATTCATTCCACCCCCTAATGAACAACAACAACAAGCCTTATCTCATGGGGTCGGGCACATAGATCGCAAAATGTCATTATGTTCTATCAACAATTAAATCTTTAGATATATTGTTAATCGAAAAATCTCACTCAATAATTTCATTGAGTGTTCTATTCGTTCTACCCCCAAACATTAGCAAGATGCATGATCAAGGTAGTTAAAGGTGAAAACACTCTTTTTAAATTGCCGGACCTCAAACACCATAAGCAAGGGATGCTAAAAAGGTGCAAGTCTAAGTTGACTAATTGTAACTAATATAAGAGCTAGTTGACTAATTTGGGTAGATTAAGGAGTATATAATATGAATTTATCTTAAGGGGTTGAATTTAGCTATAATTAACTGACTTATTTGACTTCCTTAATCTATCTAAAAAAGTCAACTAACTCTTATATTAAGGAACGGAGGTAGTAGCTTCATACGTTCTGAATATGCAAAAGAAAAAAATCTGACAGCTAATGACATAGGCATTATCAGCATGACTATCCAACGGCACTAAAGATGCGATATACAAGTCAAAGAACCAAAAGTAACAATCTCAATTTTGTTTTTAAAAAAGAAAAAGTTCACATAGAACGAGGAGCATTACCGGTGTTGTGTTTACATGGAGCTTAGGACCCATGAAACTGAATTGCAAAGATGCCATACTTTGTGGCTTTCTATCAGGACCAAGGGCAAGCTCACCGAAAAGTGGAGCCCATTGTCGTGGAAGCTGGAACTCCAAAAATTGATGCAGTTCTTCAATTGGGGGTTTATCTGCAGTTGCAAGTTCCAATGAATGATGGCTCTTTTTACCAGAAGATATGTTTATAAGTTTTTTTATTCAACGGATTAAGAATCACATTATATATCAAATTGACTTCAAACAAAGTCATACCTCCATCAACAATGAAAACATAGCTAGATCTGTAACTTCCTTATGATCATTCCTAATGATTTTTCACAAAGTTAAATTAGCAAAAATTTAAATATTTATTCATTTTAACCTCCAACAGTTGGCATGTTTCCACTATTCCACCAGTTCCATACTAATAATTTATAAACATGCATAAGGCACACATGATATTATCATGAACAGAACAATTACAGATTTCCATGTATTCTGATCATAATCAAATGATCTGAGGATTGTTAACAAAACATCTATTTGTCTGAATGGTGGTAAATCTGAGGATTCTTCTCCATTTCACAGATAGGTCATTGGTTCAGGTAAGCCACAATGAAACTGATGTTGCTACAACCCTGATAGCAAAATTTAATGGCACCGGTCATCTCGGTGGCAGCAATTTGTTTGGAGTGGTAATGTAATTATAATTATTCTTGTTGTTCCACTAATGACATCAAAGGTTATGAGTTTCTAACCTACTGACATATATAAAAACAATTTCATATGCTTTACAGCCAAAAGTAAATAAGCAAATGATTAACGAAATTGTGCTTACAGCGGAGATAGAGGTTTATGGCATGAGTTAAAAATCCACTCCCATTAACTCCACTAAGTAAAGATGTAATTGGTATGAATGACATTGAGATCCAATCGGGTTGCGATGAAACAGTTTGGCACCACTCTGTGTGGGTCGAATTTCTTTTGTTATTCCCACCTTTCCTTCTGCACATGAACTTAATATCCTGCACCTGTGGAAGGTTGAAAAACAAAAACGTAAGTCAGTTGTTAGTATTTCTTCTTGCTATTTTCTGGCTAAACAAGCTAGTGAGAGCAAGCTTCAGCAGAAGACATCAGCATGATGATCTTCTTAGATTGAATAATTAGTTCAATGATACATAGGGGCAATTCTCAGAATTCAACCAGAGAACATGAATAGTTTGATTATCAAACACAAAATAATGTGTTGAAGGAACAAAGCTTAAGAGACATGCATATTACTACTTCTGGTCCTTAATATAAGAGCTAATTGACTTTATTAGGTAGATTAAGGAAGCCAAATAAATAAGTTAATTATGACCTAATCTAAACCCTCAAGACGAATTCATATTATATACTCCTTGATCTACCTAAATTAATCAACTAGCTCTTATATTAGTTATAATTAACTGATTTATTTGGTTTCTTTAATCTATTCAAAAAATTCAACTAGCTTTTATATTAAGGATTGGAGGGAATATCTATCATCATGCCATAAAGCAGATAAATAATTGAAAAGCTGGATAAAGGAGTCAATTAGAAATTGTATGAAGCCCAAAAAACAATTATAATAGGAACAAACAAAGCATACGACACAAGCATATTATCTAGCAGCATTCAGCACGACATAAAACAGATAAATAACTGCAAAGCTTGGTAAAGGAATCGATTAGAAATGTATGGAGCCAAAAATCTATTACAGTAGGAACAAATGTAGTGTTAAAAGCAGCTCTGTTTACCTCAAGAGAGTAGTAGGAACTAGATGTAACCTTCACACCGAGCCCATTCTCTTTCAAAAACTGCGGACAAAGAAGAAGAGAGAAAGACAAGTTAAGCTATCTGCATTATCAATCAAGTTCTTTTCTTAAAAAGATATGCGTGAAAGCTGTTAAGTGCAGTAGCTTTACCACATATACATGACATCTACCCATACGCATGACTTCTATAAAACAGTTCCCTTATCTCATTTGATTTGTTTTCCTCATCTTTAACAATATCATTTAGGGAAAAATGGGTTCTTTCACAATCATTGCTCTTTGATTTTCAAAGATTTTGGAGAAGGAAAATGAAATTAAACTCAATAAATCTGAAAATATTTCTATGTCATCTTTCAAGTTCTACCCGTCATTTCCCTAGACTAGATTTTTGGGTTTTTCAACCTTACAAATATTATTGAAGAAGTACTAACATTATCTTTGAAAGTGCAGAAAAAATTGAATATTTCATTTTTTTTACATAAGGGATTGAGATCCAGGATTCCCTGATTTATGACAAAATATAGAATGTTAGGAGATGGTAATTCATTACCAATATATTCTGACGTTTTTACTGGAAATTTACAATTCCATTGGTAAAGGATTCAAATATTCGTTTTCATTATTTACCAGAGATTAAAGTGTTGTATGAAATTTGGCATATGGCCAACAACTTCCAAATCAACCCTGGGTTCTTTGATGCCATCTGACTGCAGACTAATACATTTTTAATTGAGAGTTCTCAAAATTCACTCAATGGAGACAGAAGACAAATAAAATTCTAATCCAAAAGTTTCAGACCTGTTCCTTCTGATTAAGTTTTTCATCAGTTGTGTAATATTGTCCAGCACCATTTACAAAGAACTTGCCAGCCATCTCTTTCAATTTTTGCTGTAAATCGGCGGGTTGGAGAGTAGATGAGAATTGCTGCTTTGCATATATTATATCAGTTCCCCCAACTTTCACCCCAACTATGACATGCGTTCCAAACTTCTCAATAAACCTGAAAGTATAAGATAAAAGGATGATTAGGGTTTTGCAGGTCAAAAGTTTTAAATGACTGGATTGACTGTAGTGATTGTCAAAGACATAAAATGTGTCCATTGAACTTCTATGGTTATGCGGAAAAATGCAGTTGAATTGAATCAACCGCAACACAAATTGCAAAATTTCAAAGGCTGTAGGCTGATAACCAAGGTGCAAGATGGAAAGAAACAACGTTTGAAAGGGCTCTGCAAGAGATAAGCACAATTCAGAAGGATAGACTTAAGCTTTGCATACTTAGAATGCCTGACTCAACTTCCATTTGATACACAAAATAATATATGTGTGCGCGCGCGCGTATAATAGAAAATAAAAGAAGTGATTTTGAGAAAACAAAAATATCATTCTAATTCATCAAAGTTAAAAAAGTAAGAATCCATAACATTGAATAATGATCACTCAGATATAAGATATATTATACAAGAAGAATGGAAAAAGAATATCTTTCCCTATTACAAACCAGCGTCCCTTATTTACTAAGCTTTCAATCCTTAATAAGAGAGATACTTAATTAATTTGACTAAATTAAAAAAATGAGATAAATTAGTTACCTATAATAGATGTGACATGGTCTTCCTAAAATAATATAACATTAACTTATATATATGTTTATGAGTTAGATAAATTAATTTAGGAGTAAATGTTAAAAATGGGAAACAAAATGAACCAAGGTCTTATATGTTAGACCAAAATCTAACTCGTAACTTAAAGACAGGAGGGAGTGCATTATAAATTAAGGAAAATTGTAGTGGCAAGAGAGCAAATTAAGCATACTAGCGAGAAAGATTATTTTGCTGAACCGTCAAAGTACCTTGCCAATGCAGCAGGATCCCATGATGACGGGACAGCCTGTTTGACATGATCACGAAGAACAACCTGGGTTTTCTCTAATGCAATGTTGTACAAGGTTATGGATACACCATCAAAAGCAAGACTTTTTGTATTTGCAGCTTCTTTCTGCCAAGCATCTGATAATTCAAACGCTGCGTTGAAATACCCCGATGGAATCTTCCCAGATAGTGATAGCTCCTGATTGAACTGCTCTGACATCTAGAGCAGAATATACAGTACTTTGTAAGCCGGGGAAAAAAAATCTCAAATCTCAACGGAGAGGGAAAAATCTACAGTTAGATAGATTATATCATCTCCTTATACAAGGACTTGCAAGAATTTCAGTTCTCGACACACATAATTTACTTAAAAAGAAAAATTCGAACTCAATATCAAGATAACAAAGTTTGCTTTGAGTTAGAATTGAGCCCATAAAGCTTTCAAATACAAAAGGTACCTGCTGAAAAGAGAGGACATCGGAGCATAATCTCAAACGCTCCCCTTTACCACATTTAATTGATTTGGGGACATTCGGCACTGAAATTCCATTTGGGAGCTCAATGGTCTGAACTTGGCCATTGTCTATGGCAATTAATCTAGGGTCAGGAGAATTTCTCTTGCAGAATTTGGGCTTGAGATCATTTGTGAGGTCGTATCCCAGCCCAATGGAATTTATGGAAGCTTCAGCGAATTGCTTTGCGTTCAAGGCCTTCGCTGACATTTTTACCTTACCACTACTATCTCATCACCTTTTGATCAAATTCAAAGCAGAGACCAACCAGAGCAGGCTCAGAAACGCAATCTTCGCTGAAAATGTTCCCAGAAAATCAACAAGACAAAACAAGAAATGGAGATTTGTTGAGAATCTACCAGACTATAGAAGAAAGGGTCTACGATGGATGAGGTGAAGAATATTAAACATGATTTAAATATCGATTTCGGTTTTCGGTGCCACCAATATGCAAGATGGCTGGTCAAACTAGTATAAAGGTCTAAACTTAGAGCAGAGACATATTTTTTATTATGAATTTATGTGTCACATTGGTAGGTGATGGCTTGTTTCCAGAGGAAGTCAACCCTGGAGGGCCGCTTGGGGCAGCCACGCTTTATCATGGAAGGGTTACACCGATCCTTGCATTTCATACAGATATATAAAACATTTTTTGTCCTTAACATATTTACCTGAATTAATTTTTTTTGGGTTTAAAATTCAATTTATAAAAGAGATATACACAATCCTAAAACTGTATACTTAATAATATAATTTAATAAACAGTATAAAAATATAACAAAAACAAATAATTATTTTCTTTTTTAAAAATATATAATATTATTTATCATATTTTAACCATTACAATCTTTTTCTTATTTTTAATTATATTTTCTAGCCCTCCAATTTCATTAGCGTGGTGGTTGTTGAAGAGTTGAATTGTAATTGATTTATAAAATTAATTTTGTGTATAATTGAAAAACCAAAATCATGTTTTTTTTAAAAAAAAAAATCAAATACCGATATATGTCAAAATTAATCATGAACTTGAAATAATGGTAATCTCATAAGTTTTCAAATATCAATAATATATATGTCAAAATCAATCCTAAATCAAAACCATTGTTATTTCATGAGATGTTTTTTAATTCTACTATTCAATTACACTTTCTTAAAAATTTATCCAAACGGCCTAAATCAATTTTACTCAAAACCATACTTATAACTTTTAAGTTTCTATTTTATCTAATGTTAATCCAAACACACTTAAAATAATATAGGAGAGCTGTTTATGAAAAATGCAGTTGAAATTCTTATAATTGATTTTAACGTCTGGGTTTGGATCATGAAAAATTGAACTATTGAAGGCAATGCATGATTCTAAGTACAATTGTAAAGATCAATAAGAACATATCAAAAAGATTAATTAAATTGAAATCATGCATAAATTAAACATGTTTTTTTTTTGTCAAACAAATTTTACAGTACATTGAACTTAACAGATATATATTCTTGGATTCTCAAACGAATTTTACGATACATTGAACCAGGGTGGGTGAATTCTGGCTGCTTGCTTCATAGCTCCTTTAGGTTGAGTTGAGAAAAATAAGGGACCGATTTGAATAACAATGACAATTGGAAATGGCATTTTCATGTTTGTGTCCCTCGCAGAGTTGGTCTAATGCCGTATCCAACCTTGTTTCTTCTTTCGAACCAGTCAAACAATCTATCTGCTTCCAATCCGAACAACTGGCTCCGATGTGCTCTGCCTTTGACCTTCTCACCCTTTGTTAATCCAAATCCGTCGATCTCACTTAGTACCCCATCTCCCTTCAAGCGGAACCGTTCCTTCCGGTCAGTAAGGGAATACAAGCATTACGGGGAGTTGGGCCCTATGCGGACGCATGTAGAGCGTTTTGGTACTCAGGTTATTGAAGACCGTATTCAAGCGGCCTACTTTAAAGAAAAGCCTTTTCGCTGGTGAGCCGTACTGCTGGCGGTGGAGCTACCCTTATTTCTCTTAACCTGAAGCTACTTCACTTCTCTTGAAGCTAGTTAAGAAAGAGAATGGCAGTAAGCGTGACTTATTTGTCAACTTTTAGACATCTCCTTGCTCTATCGAATTACCTTCATTTGTCGTTAATCTGAGTAAGATGAAAAAAACAGGACACAACCAAAGGCAAGGCAAAGGGCGAGAACAATTGGTGGTTCCTCTAGTGTGCATTTGAATTTGGATTTTGATTCTGCAAGTTTGGTAGCAAATATTTTGATCAAGAGCATTTCAATTGAGGAGCAGAAGATTCGCCGGGGTACTGGTTTGTGTCTGGAACAAGGCTCTGGCTTTGTGGTGTGGGAAAAAAATATCTGATGGTAAAGTATTCACTCTTGAACCTTGTTATGCAGAGCGAAACCGAACTTGCTAACTGACATCAAATATGCTGCTGCGATGGATGATTGGAGGGAAATAATCAACTGTGGCAAATGCTCTATCTGATTTGGTTATGGAGTTGTAAGAAAATATCTGGGGAAAGAGTTTATCAGAGAAGAAGACAAGAAGGTTAAGTACTCCACTATTGCTCTATATTTAAACGGTTCCCTTTTGAGATTTGTGAATAAACGCATCATGATATGAGGGAACAAGAAGTTCAATACCCTCTGGGAATTGAAATATGAAATTGACGTCATTCCTGGACGCCGTTCAGAATGGCAAAAATGGTTTCCAAGATGATTTTATATACATTTGTCGCTTCCAACATAATGAATAATGGCAGTTCAAGAATTCATCGCGGACATATTCTGAGGAAATGAATGGATTGACACCCACACCAGCAGAGGACAACTCCCCGTTAAAAAATCAGTAACAAAATCAATTTTCAAAATTCTTCACAATCCATTCCATCTGGCAATCTGAGATAGACTATTTAAGTAATGGAATACGCAACTCCTCCGTATTATTGAAGATATGTCAGCCACACAGGGTGGAATAATTAATTAAGTACAGAGGCTTAACAGTGAAGCAAAAGGGAAGACCAACTAGAGAACAAAAGAAATAACAGTGAACATCCCCTCAGGTACCCTGGCACGTAAGCTGTACAACTTATTAAAAAAAAAGAGGGGGAAGGCCTGGTTTTGGTTCCTAGTTTCTTCCTCCAACAAAAAATAATGGTTTCTTCTTTCTATTAACCTTTCTTCTCTGGTAACACTTCATATTCAATGATGGCATCGAGGGATACACGTCTTCGAGCAGCCCAGCAAGCCGTTGAGTCAATTGGCCTTGGATTTGACCTAACCAAAGACATATCTTTCAACAACTGCAAGTGGGATTCCAGTTTGATTGTGATCAACGAAGATCAGAGACATAATCTGGAGATTCCAGGCGGAGTTTCAATTCCAAACGTCCCTATCTCTATCAAATGTGTTAGAGGTGAATGTCTAAGAATCCACTCCGATGTTCTTTCCTTGAGGGAGGTATGTTAGTTAGTTATAGTTGCAGAAATTCACGTTTAGCAAGTCAAACATGTCTGTCTTTATGGACGAAAGTCCTCTTTTCATTATTTTGATCTTGTATTCTGTTTCAGATGTTGGAGCAGTTCAACCAGGAATTGTGCTTTACAGGTCGCACTGCATCTGGGAATTTCCTTGCTTCATTTGGGATATCTGATCGCTGGATTGAAGATTTTGCGAGCATTAAATCTCTTGCTTATGATGGTTGGTTCCTCAAACGCTATACAATCGAACTAGATAAACATCAGCAAAAAATTGATGATCGTGTCAAAGAAGCTATTCCATCATCATGGGACCCTGATGCTTTGGCTAGGTGAGACTCTCTGACTCTGTACAATACAATCACTAATGCTAGTTCTATGATTTGGTGCCAAAGGAACAAAGTAACTTCTGTGCAAGTT
Organism: Leucaena leucocephala; assembly: GCA_037074615.1. Lineage (NCBI taxonomy): Eukaryota > Viridiplantae > Streptophyta > Magnoliopsida > Fabales > Fabaceae > Leucaena > Leucaena leucocephala. Next base: position 3,067,714 of record CM073537.1, read on the forward strand.
GAAATTTTCTTTTCATTTATTTACAAGTTCATTAAGAAACTTTAATGGGAAGCTCTCACATTAAATGCTATCCACTTTCACCCTAATACTTGTGAAAAGATGTATGCCATGTTTATATGGAACATGATTTTGTTGAAAATTGTGGCAACTCTTAAAAAGTTCACAATGATAACACTGATTTCTATGAAATCATGCAAGGTTTGTAGAGGAGTTTGGAACTCATGTTGTAGTTGGGGTGAGCATGGGAGGAAAGGATGTGTTATATTTGAGGCAATCACATTCATCAAACCTCCAGCCTCCTGATCTCCAGAAGCTTTTGAAGGATAACGCTGACATGAGGTTTATGGGTTCTGCAGAAAATGGTTGCTTGACTTCTGAAGATATATGTTACAATGAAGAGGTATTGCACACTTATTGGTTGTATTAGTTTTGTTGAAAGAGATCAGCTTGGTATTTAGAGACCCGAGTCAGATGTAATTTAATTTGGTGGACCTCGCATCCACACTTCATTAAAAAGAAAGGGGAACAAACTTTGTAATGCGTAGTGCCTATCATGAATTGATTAGCACAACTTGATAAATTCTTTCATATGGTTGCAGAATGTGGTTATTAGAAACATTAGGAGCGGTGGAAGCACTGAAAAGCTGAATCATAAGGAATGGCTTGATACTGTGGACTTAGGGCCCGATGTCATCTCAATGTTTCTTGTTCCATGGAAATCCCTCTTGCCATCCCATGTTCAGGGTCTCGGAGCTGGATTTGTGCTCCATGCCATAGATCTATATCTTCGATGTAAGCAATGGACACATTTGTCTTGGATTTCTTCCAAATATTATGTAACAATTAACAATCTCCCTCTGAAATTGAGCTGATTACTCCTGAAACAGATAGACCTCCAATCAAAGGGCTGTCTCATTTTTTGGGGTTTCAGCTTCCAAGAGCCTGGGCTCCTTCTCTAGGAGACAAATTTCTTGAATCTCATTGGAAGCACCAACTCAACACCTGGCTAAAGTTTGGTTTCTGTGGTCATAAGCTTTACATAGACACAATTCCAGTAAGTTCTACATCCATTTCTCGTGAATCTGAATTGTTTTCTCATGCTTTGTACAAGCTATATAATACTGAACATGAGAAGATTAAGTTACGTACTTTTGCTCCCTGTTTTCCATCCTTTTGCCATCACCCATCAATATGGTAAAGAAGGCATCAGTAAATTGAAGAAGCATGATTTGGAATTTATCATTTTTCTCTTATAAGAGTTGAGCCATACAGAAGTATCAAGTGGGAGTCCAACTTTTGTACACTGCATGGTGCTACTAACAAACTGCAGTTCCCATGCTTCTCTTATTTCTTCCCGTGTTTTTAAAAGTGATTCGATATCAAATTTTATTAGATTACCAAATATACCCTCTCATATGAAACTATCCAAATAATAAAAATTCAATGCCATGTTGACTGAAAAATCTATTACTAATACTTGTTTGAGTATTAATGAATTCAAATTTTTTTAAAATAAGATCTCAAGCCCCATCTCTGTAAATAGAGAAAATAAGTTTGAGAAAGTTTTGTTCCCCTGATGAGTTAACTTGGTTTGACTTAGCTTAGTTGAGACACGTTGTAACTTATGAAAATTGGAAAACTTCATAAGACCAACAACAATAGAGAAAAGAAGTCGAATGTTGTGTGTAAAAGGTGGGAAAGAGGGAGGAAGAGAGGAAAACAGGGGAGATAGAGAGAGAAGGGAGAGAAAGAAGATGGATAGACCCCCGGGGGGGGAGAAGAGGAGTAACAGAGAGAGAAAGGGGCTCAATTCATTAATCTCATAAGCTGATCACAATTAGTCCTTTTGTACCCTTGTATAGACTTGCCATTTTATACATCCTAGTCCCTATATCCAACTACCTAACGAACTACACATTAACCCCCTTAACTAGCTGCCTCTCATTTATTTACTACATAACACGATATCTCACCTAAAGATTTCAAGCTTGATCTTTGCAACTAGAGGAAGTCTTGAGAAAGTTTTGTTACTTTAATGAGTCGATTTAGGGCCAATGTTTCTAAGATAAAAAAAAAAGTGATTTTAGTTGGAGGGAGTAAGGGGGATTTTTTTTTTTTTTTTGGGGTGGGGAGGGGAGGCACTTTGAGGTAAATAATCTATTGTTAGCTTATTTAGATAAGCTAATTGGATTAGCGTGTCAAAATAAGCTAAAAATAGATTAATTATAACACATCCCTATATCCAACTCCCCCCTTACTCTCCCAACTAAAATCACTTTTTTTTTAAAACAAACTGGCCCTTTGATTAGTTGAGATTTGATGGAACTTTGAAAAATAGAAGACCCCAAGCAAAAGAAAAAAACCACGAAATATGACATGTCCTTTTTTCTTCAATGGCAGGTCGATGTAGGTAACAGACCAGTAGTAGGTTTGAGATTACAGTTAGAGGGGAGTAGAAGCAACCGCTTAGCAATTCACTTGCAGCATCTGACTTCTCTACCCAAATCCTTCCCACTTTCAGACAATGAAAATGCTTATTTGTCATGTAACTCTTATAATTGCACATCCCATAAAAAAGTTCGCTGGAATAGCTTTGCATATGTCTGCACTGCACCTGTGGAGTCAGATGATACTCTCTCCATTGTCACCGGAGCTCAGTTACAAGTCGAGAACAAGTGCCTCTTTCTACGCCTTCGCTTCTCCAAAGTTCTCGGATCTACTTTGCAGACTAAACCAGAATGGGATCCGAATCTCGATAACTTGAGCCCCTTGAGGCCCTGGAGCCACTTGAGCCACGAGTCATTGGGATTCCGTGGATTATTCACTAAAGAGAAACAGAAGAGTCAACCAAAGCCACGAGATGTGACTATTTCATCTGCCCTGCATCCAGCGGGGCAACCAATACCGGTGCACCCACCAAAGCTTCTGAGGTTTGTTGACATGACGGAGATGGTGAGAGGACCAGGAGATTCGCCGGGGAATTGGGTAGTGTCTGGAGCAAGGCTTGCTGTGCGGTATGGGAAAATATATCTGATGGTTAAGTATTCACTCTTGAACCTTGTTATGCAGAGTAGTGAAACTGAAGCCTTATAGTGTTGCTTCAGTGAAACTGATGTCAAAACATGTTGGTGCTGTGGCAAATGCTATTAGATGTAGAGTCGTCGCTAAATTTTCGGTTTAATCAGTCCTAACCAAGAATATGCTTTGTAATATGTTGGTTTATATGTCCTAATATTCAAAAGTTCTTTCTGAAATAGGAAGTATAGAAGAAAATTTGATGTATAAGTCCAAATAGATTAAAGAAATTAGGTGAAATAGTTAATTATAATAAATATGATATAATTTTCTTAAAATATTTATGTCTAACATTAGATTATTCATTTGGTCTTTAATATAAGATTAAAATATATCTTATATTAAAGATCGAATGCTTAATTTATAAGTTAGATAAATTAATTTAAAAAATAATAAATATGGAAAATAAAATAAATTGATATATTATATTTAAAATTAAAATTAACTCCCGATCAACTCTTGAGGAAGTAATACTCAGTCATCTTTCAGGTCATGTTTGGTTACAAGAATGCTGAGGAAATGCGTCATTTTGTTTGGCACAAGAAATCAGTCTCTTTTGGTCTATGGTACGTCCCAACTCCTAATTCCTAAAATAATCTTCACCCGCACAAAAATTTATCAATATTTACTGTTCCCAAAATTGAAGTTACACCCATTCTCAGAAATATTCAATCCAACGTGCTTCCAATCCGAGATGCAAACTAAAGAAGAGGCACAACTAAAGGCAAGGCAAAGGGCGAGAACTGGTTCTGCAAGTTTGGCCGCAAGAACCCCTAGTTTTTGTGGATGGGAAAGGCGAGGAGAAAAAAATTACGTTCTTGTAACTCTTATTTCTATTTATTAAATATCCAAAAAAAAAATTCACAACATTCTCAATATCATACCAAACAAATTCATGAAAGTCAGCATTTAATTGCATTTCATATTATTCCATCATCATCATCATTTCTACTCCCTCTATTTTAACTGCATCCTATGCAGTAGGGTAGAGAGCTCGTTTTACTAATGACGGCTTATTTTGAGAAGATGCCAAAAAGTTACATGAGCCGAAAGTTAAAAATGAAATGGAGCATCTTATATGCAATTGGTTTGACCTTGAAACAAACATAATGCGGATAATTATTCCAAAATAATAATTATGATACACCAAGATTCTGGCATATTTCCCAATTCAGATTTATGTTGCAAGCCATAAAAGAAGGAATCATATCACCTCCTTTTCAAGTTTCAAAACCGCCTTGAAGGCTTCTTGAGGCATATCAACTTTACAAATTGCTTTCATCATTTTTCTTTTTGGTACACAAATTTTTAGAAAAAAATTGAGCTCACTCACGATCCAAGAGTAGAGCAAAATCTCCTTTCTTCCTAAGCGATACTAATGTCGGGCAGGGCGAATTATCTATTACTCTCAGCCATAAACCTAGGCATCCAGGACCTAGGATGTCTCTCCAAGTACCGCGACTGGGAACTACAACAAAGTAGTACTTTCTAGGGAGAGAATACATTCTAAATGGTCACATGTTTCACCTTTTCACCAGACGATTTGTTTGTTTTCATAATTTTCTTTCCTTCAGCCTGATTACACATATCAGGGCCAATCTCATGTAAAAAACTATAAATCACATGCAGATTTTGTTGGCTAGTTCTCACAAAAATGATTTTACAAGTGGAACCAGAGATGACAGTTGTTGCGATATGCAAAATTTTAATTAATCCTTTTCATTTCGAAACATTATCATGTGAACACGAAACTTTCTCTCAATCAATCACCTATCCAATTGCAAAATATCTATTAATGGCCTCAGCCACCAACAAGTGTCAATACAATACTCCATAAAAGATTGTATGGCATTCAACAAAATTTGAAGCGTACCTGTTTCTTAAGTAATTTCTTTTTTCTTGAAATGTCCCCACCTAGAAGAATGATATCCAAAGAGAAAATATAAGTAAAGAGCAATCGGGGTAGTTACAATAGAGTAAGGAATATAATGGGGAACATAATGATTATACGAAAGGGAATCTTATTTTCTTCATATTTGCATGGATTTCCCCCCAAATGCATACATTAAAGGAATAGTAAAGCCTTTGAGAGCCCAGAAAAAAGTTATTTGACGGGGGGGGGGGGGGGGAAAGAATTGCAATTTAAAAGTTATGCAATCTTTGTTTTACCGTAGCATTTAGCCAACACTTCCTTCCTTATTGCAGATAAGGCCTCACTAGGAATCACTTTCGAACCTATACAAGCCTGGCACAAGATTGCCAGCATATGTTGCAGAGCTCGTCCTACTGAATATGCCTGAAAATTTAAGCTTCAATTGAGTTTCTGATAATACATTGACATGAATTCAGGAAAGTTAATAACTATAAGGTATCTTTTATATATAGTGATGAACAGATATACGCCAAAACATAATGTTCTTACAAATGATAGCCAATTGCAGATAAAACCACACATTTATACCATAAGTACACTCAAAATGAAGTGGGATGGCATGAAGTCAGCAAGAAATGCCAATTACCTTATCTTTGTGAACATTTGTAGCCAATGGTTCCACCGGCTCACTGTTTATCTGTATGTCAAGTCTAATTAAATCACTTTCTCTGTACCTGAGACAGCAAACAGAGTATTATAGCACATTCACAGTTTCCATAACTCTCATCCAATGTATTATGATTTCTTTAGAAGTCACATGTATTAAAAGTCAACAAAGGTATTATCATCTATTGGATAATAGTTTGATATTGCTAGTAATGACATGTATACTGAAAGGCCAGTTAGAACAATGCTGCATTTACTTACATGAAGCAGTATATATTGTATAATATGAAAAGAAAGGGGATAGAGGTCGAAATGGAACGCCTGCAGTTACAATTGTATTTGGATTCTTCCAATATCTTCTATAAACGACAGCATATCAGTTCAGTCACAGCTCTAGGCATATCTCCCGTGTCTAATGGATAAAATAAGGCCATGTTTATTATGAAACAGAGCCTTCATAGACATTTACCCAATGAAAATATATTCCATGCTGGCATAACCCTTGCTTCTGGACTTTGACTGGTCAAAGAAATCACCAACCATCTGCAAAATTGATATTCACAGAGTAAGACACAAATAGGCCAAAAACAATTAAATATTAGCACATAAGGAGATTTTAGAGAGGAGAGACAAAAATTTAAAGCAAGAGAAAACCTCCGCTAATGGTAATTCATAGGTGATTGATGCTCTGTTTTCAGTGATAAATTTCATTTCTTTAAATTGCCCTCTTCTGTCTTGAGCCAATTCCATTAGTGGACCAATGTGATCCTTTGGTGTAAGCGTCTCAATCTGCACGCAGTACACAAAAATAAAGTAATGTGAAATTTTACAGCACTCAATATATTCAGCCTGGATTACTTCGAATATTCATCAGGGATATGGATTTTACAAAGTACAAGAAATAACCTTAACAAATGGCTCTTCAATTGACTTCCTTTTTCCAGGTTCAGGGAGTAAAGAAGGATTTGAGCATTCAACCTTCAATAATTGAGATTAATGAAGTTATGGTATTAATAAAACATCTAACTAGAAAACATAGAGGGTATTCAATTTGCATCAATATTTTAGATACCAAAGTTTACATAATGAAAAGTGAGTTTAGGATCGAGAAGAAATTACAGTATCACCATTTACACAGTTCACTCTATATACAACACTTGGAGCAGTTGTTATCAGGCTCAGATTGTATTCTCTCTCAAGTCTTTCCTGTAATATAAAGTTTTTGTGTAGGTAATTTCAAGGTTCAGGGGGTAGATATGGGTTTGAGCATCCAATCTATAAAATGCAGGTATCTAACCTGAACAATTTCCATATGGAGAAGTCCAAGAAACCCACATCTAAAGCCAAATCCCATGGCACTTGAAGTCTCAGGTTCGAACTGGATTCCAGAAAACAAAACAGACTCTCTGCATCAGTTTATTATTGATTATACCAAAGTCAAGCTGGAATGTAAGAAAAATGGATGCTAACTAGGAAGTAATTTAGTCAAAATTGAGTTAGCTTGTAAATTCATGACAACTGCTTCAGACATCAGGAAAGATTATGCATGCAGATTGCCCATGGTAAAATGCATGAAAATTCCATGAAAATCAGATTGAAAGGCATCCTTCTTCGTAGCAGAAAGCTCAACGTCTATCAAGCACCAACAGTTAAAAAGATAAAAAAAAAAAACAGTTTCATGTTTATATCACATAATTCATATACCTTCAGTGCGGCATCATTGAGCTGTAGCTTCTCGAGCACATCACGTAGCTCAGGAAATCTGACAACGAAGTAGAGGAAAGTAATTAATTCCAAGGAACGTAAAGTGCCTAAATCCATTATGTGGAATTGGGGTGGGGGTTGGGAAGCAAATGAGAGATAACATACTGGTCCGCGTCAACAGGAAATAGGCCACAAAACACCATTGGAGTGGCTTCTTCATATCCGGGGAGAGAGTTCTCGGCTTGTCTGCCATGGTGGGTAATAGTGACACCCACTCTAGCATCAGCTACAGTTCTTATAGATGCCGAAAGATAGCCCACCTATTAATAGTGGGTAATAGTGGCTGTATTGTTTCCGCTGGCTGTGATACCATGTGGAAGTTCTGTTGTATTATAGCATTTGCTCAGCCCAAAGTATATAATTACAGTAACCAAAAATGATAGCATGCTCTTTAAATTGCAGTCAGAATGGACAAAAAGATTGAAATTATGAACACTTAACTCCAATGGATAACTGAAGCCCGATAATGTAAAACTCAGGTGGATAAGAAAGAGGATATAAAAAAGTAGGAAGAATACATCAGCTTCTCACTAGCCATAAAATAAACAATGTCACCTTTCTTTATTGTCCCATCTACAACTCGAAAATATACAATGACACCCCTGTGGATCATAGTAACTGCACCAAGAATCAAAGGATTAAGGGTATCGCCTGTATAAACTTGAGTCAAAGTAGAGCCCAACCCACAAGACTAGTTAGTAGGGGTGATAGCCTCAGGAACTTGGGTACCGTCTTGCATCTCAATGGTTTCCCAACATGCAGCATAATAATGCTATTATTTTGTCTTTCAACCAATTAAGTTTAACAACATTTAGGGAAAAAGGTCCATGCCTATCAAAAATTAAAGCCCTCAATGGCCTTTCAGCTGTTTCATGAGGAGGTGGAATTCTTGTAACAATTGCATTGAGAATATATCAGTTATACCTATTCCTTCCTAAAAACAGAAAATAAATTCAATAATGACCCACTTGTCTTTAGTTATTTATCAGTCCTAAAGACAAACCATGTATAAAAAAAGTTTTTTTTTTTTGTTATAATAATTTTTGGAAAGGGGTTGGGCTCACCCATGATCCAAGGGTTTGGCGAAATCTCCCTCCCTCCTATGCGATACCAATGTCGGGCAAGGCGAGCTATCTATTACTCTTAGGCATAAATCTAGGCACCTAGAAATTAGGATGCCTCTCCAAATACTGCGACTGGGACCATAACAAAGTAGTACTCCTTAGAGTTCGAACACGCTCTAAATAGTCGCATGTCTCACCCTTTCGCTAGTTAAACCCACAGATGATGGGTATGTATAAAAAAAAGTTAATGACAAAGAACTAACCTTTGCAGAGCAGAGGATTGCATTGCTACAATCTAACCCAACAATCTACAGAGGAATCAATTAGAAGTTTCAACATAAGAATCATCCAGTAAAACTGAACAACAATTCCCAGATATAGAACAGAGAAACTTGCAATGGTTATGCATAAAAGCTCTAGCTAAATACAAATTGTCAAATTTGTATCATCCCGCTGGAGGGAATAACTATTAACAATTTAATATCCAGCAACAAAAATACAAATTGTCAGACTCTATGATATCAAAAATTATTCTTTACTTATCGGCTAGGGATTTAAAATTCGTGCTTATACATGATAATGATGTCAAAATTTGAGTTTCAAGCCTTTGATTTCTCTCAGGCACAAATCATATGATCATAATATATATATATATATACAGAGAGGGAGCTAGTAATCTATTGTCTAATTATTCATTATTCAATATTTAGTAAATGGGCAAATAAACTTATTTTTAAATTTAAATTTTTAAAAAAGGCTTTTTGACCAACCATGCTGAGTTCAGGGAAAGTGAGCCAATTCTTTTAAAGTAAAGTCAATAATTTAAACTTTTAGTTTGAACAGTAAATTACATTGAAACTTGAAAGAAGTACCTCAATTTAACCAATAATGTTTAAACGGGACTTAATAATAATATTATATCTTAGACAAATGTATAAAAAAAATTACAATTTGAAATATTGATGGCCTTTTTCCTAAGACAACTGCATACGTCATCCTAATCATTAAAACAAAATGTTACCATACGATTATTTAAAACGTGTTTAATTTATAGAGAGTATCATTTTATTGTAGTTATAATAGCAGTACTTAGAAAAATATCATAATTCTTGGGTATCTAAGTTTATGCCTGAAAGTAATAGACGGTTCGCTCTATCCGATATTAGTATTGCCTAAAAAGAAGGGAGATTTTACCTTACTTTTAGATCGTGAGTGAGTTTAATTCTCTTCTAAAAATTTTTATACCCAAAAAAATAAAATAAAACAAAATGTTGAATAAAACGGGGAAGAAGAAGTCAATAATTACAATTGATAGTGCCGAAATCACTTTCCCTGAAAGTCAAGAAAACAGCATGAGGAAGAAGAACTCGGATAACTTTTTAAAAAATAGAAATGTGTAGAAAATTGCACCAAATAATAAAAAAAATACAACAGGGATTACTTTTAGGTGAAGTAAAATGGCAATGGAGGCAAATAAAATAAAATACAAGAGAAAAAATTTGGATAGAAAAAAAATAAAGGGAAAAAATAATAAAAGACTATAAATTTAAAAATGATAAAATAGATATATAAATATTTAAAAAGATAGATTGGATAGAAAGTTCAATCTGTCAGTTACAAATTTAGGTGAAAAGATTAAATTATTCCTAGAATTATAAATGTCTTTGAGAGAATTGTGAAAACTATTATTAAAATTATAAATCTCATTGCAGAAGTTGTAAACCCGAAAATAATTGCAAGTACGTTATTAGAGTTATAAATATCTTAGAGATAGTAAACCCATTACTAAAGTTATAAATCCCATTATAAGAGTTGTAAACTCAAAATTACTTAGTTTCAATTTTAGATTTGTAAATATCTTAGAGAGAGTTACTGTTATTGAAGTTACAAATTTCACTACAGGAGTTACAACTCTGAAAACAATTAGTTCCAATTTAAGAGTTATAAATATCTTAGAAAAAGTTAAAACAATTATTGAAGTTGCAAATATCATTAGAGGAGTTGTAAATCCGAAAGTAATTAGTTCCAAGTTGTAAATTGTAAATGTCATAAGGAGAGTTGTGAAAACTATTACTAAAGTTATAAATCTTATTGTAGGAGTTGTAAACCCCGAAAATAATTAGTTGCAATTCAAGTATTGTAAATGTTCTAGTTGAACTTGTAAAAACTATTACTGAAGTTACAAATACTATTAGAGGAGTTGCAAACCCAAAAGTAATTAGTTATAATTTAAGAGTTGTAAATATCTTAGGGAGAGTTGTGAAAACTATTACTGGAATTACAAATCCCATTGTAGGAATTGCAAACCTGAAAGTAAATAGTTACAATTTTAGAGTTATAAATTTCTTAGTTGAAATTGTCAAAACTATTACTGAAGTTACGAATGTCATTAGTAGAGTTATAAACCAAAAGCAATTAGTTCTAATTTTAGAGTTGTAAATATGTTAGGGAGAGTTGTCAAAAATATTACTAAAATTATAAATCTCATTAGAAGAGTTACAAATGATTAAAGGATAATTTTATCTTTTATCCTAAATTTATAAAAGACATATTAGACAGAGAGTTCAATCTATTTTTTTAAATTTTGAATCCTTTTATTTTTTTAAATTTTAAAAGATTTTTTTTTTCTTTTTCTTCCAAAAATAAATATACAATAGTTGGCAGATTTTGGTTGAGCGTTTGGGAGTTTCACAACTCACGAGTGACAGTCGCCCGACACACTCAAATAACAGCGCCACATACTGCCAAAATCCAAACTGGCAGCACAGTCCAGATGGATCTTATTTGCCCACATGCCAATTCTTCCTATTTCTTGTTCAATCATAATTTAAAGCCAGCTAATTATTTAATTAACAAATTCATTCTCTCAGGTTCATTCGTTTAGCATTATTTTTTTAGAAAAATTTTTATATACTAAGTTGAATTGTAAGTTTACTTGATTTTTTTATTATTTTAAAATATAGTTTAAATACATAAAAGAAGATCAGGAAAAAATTCGTATACAAATCCCACCTCATTTTTCATTAAATCTTTGTTAATTTTTTTTTCTTTTTACAGGTTTTTTTATAATTTCTTCAATTATAGGTACTGGTCCTATATTTATAATTTATAAGAAAAGACAAATCATTTTATAGGTTCTTATACTGATCCAATTTTTAATATTTATGTATTTTTATCTCTTAATTAAATATTTTTATTTTATTTTGTTAATATCGGTAGCTCCTGAACATAGGCTCATGCTAGTAACAGAGCAATGTTACCGTGATTAATAGTGTTAATAGAGTAAAAATAAAGTTTTAATTTAAAAAAAAATACACAAGTATCAAATTAAAATTTTTTTAAAAAATATAGGTGCCTATGAAATAATTTTTCCTATGAAAAAACTTCATTAGTAACCAATGGCGTGACTCTCACTCAATGTGACCTTAGATTAATTTTACCACATGTATCTAAATAAAAAAAAATCAAATTAGATTAGAGATTATATATAGATACAATGAGACGATTATGAACATAATAATTTCTTATATATTGATAATAATTATATTTTATTCAATCATTTTATTTTTATTTTTTAAATTTTATATTTTAGGGTTATATAGTATCAAATATCTTGATTTTATTTCTCATGTGCGTCTAGTATCCTAATCTTATTTGTGGTGTAATTTTACCCATAATCTTTTTAATTTAGTACAATTTTACTTATAATTTTTTTTAATTTGGTATAATTCTTAGTACTTGAGAAATAAAATTATGTGTAAAATTGTACCAAGTTAAAAATATTATGGATAAAATTATACCACAAATAATATTAGAATGCTAGACTTATTTGAGAAATAAAATCAAGTATTATATACTATATGACCCTATATTTTATGACAAGTTAGGTGTTGTTAACTCTAATTAACAAATTAAAAGTACAAAAACTAATACCTATAACAAAAGAAATTGTAAGAACCTAATAAAAAGAAAAAAAATTAGAAAAAATCTTATTAAAAATAAGATGAAATTACAGGAATGAGGCATTAATTTTTTCAAAAAACAAATTTAACAAAAAAGTATTTGGTGGGATGGAAACCAACGAGGGCTGGGTGTGGGTGACAAACAAAGAAAGGGTTAATGTTTAGTTTGGTGTCATATCTGGTGGATTCAGTTATGAGGCACTCGGCATTAAGGCTGGAGCACTGGAGAGTCATCTGAGGAGTCAAGTTAGTTATTTTGTATGTGTGGCCAATGCCCAACAATCCACAGTACGGTCCAAATCGGTACGAGTATTTGCTTTTGTCGTATATGTTAGTTCAAAAAAGTACAAAAGGCACATGCCACGCCATTATTTTTAGTCTCTGCTTTTTCAAACTCTGCCTGCCCTCATTGACAATGAAAGGACATCACCCAAAGGAAACACTCCCCCCCTCTTTCTTCTGCTTTCTATTCTTTTCATGTCCTTCTCTCTCTCTCTCTCTCTCTCTCTCTGCCAAAGTTTAAAACAAAAAAAAAAGCCGTTTGAATGAGTACCAGAGACAGACCCAGACCCGGACCGGGGGGTCCTCTGCCTCCACCTTTTTCTTTCTTCATATTCAGTTCAGACCAACCATGCTTCTTTGTTTTATATTCCTAACCAAACCCCCAGAAAAAAAAAACGAAAATGAATTCTCATTTCTCAGTTCCATTATCCATCTTTGACTGTACAATTTGAATCCCCCTCCTCTTCCATCCCTAAAACCTATAGAACAATCTTCCACAAGATAAAGCAAGGAACAAAAAAATATACAATATGCTTCCCCACATGTCCTGGGATGTACGAGCTAAGTTGTTGTCAATCTCTCTCCCCCAATTAAAAAACAAAATCACATCCATGCCTCTCTTTTTTCTCCTTCCCGACTCTTTTTCCTTTGTTTTTTTTTTTCAAATAATAATGAAAGAACAGATACATACTACTTTAAAGCGTTTGAAAGAGGTTAAAAGTAAATGAAACAACCGATTTGACAGAGCTTGGGACATTCCTCCTCCACCCATTTTCTTTTCTGCAATGACTATGAGAAAAATGTAGCCATCAACAAAAACCTCCAAACTGGGTTTGCTTGCAGCGTTCACTGATATATTTATATACCCTGCAGTAGGGTCCTCTCTGCTGAGATAGGGATTGTGTCGCCTTAAGCTCGTTCAAAATTAGTCATGGGTTCAATTCCAGTAGTTATCACTTTCTTTTCCTGCGTGTCATTTGTCCTCTACAAAGATTCTGTGTATGAAAAACCTAAGTCTTTTTGAATATAGCTTGGGATCAACGGCTGAGATGGAGGTGGGATCCACTTGCAGGGACTTGTATGCATGTTCTAGCTTTTTGGTAATATCATAGTCTTGGAGAATGTCAATGATACCAAAGAAGAGGATGACATCCAATATCTCACCACCATCACCGCCACCATCGGAAGGGGATGAATTGCTACTTCCACCACTATTTTGCTCCAATCCTACCCTACACACTCTCTCAGCTCTGGCAGGCGTGTTTGTTCCCAGCCGGATTAGTGGCTCCCTGGTAGATACATCAAGAACGATTATACTTAAAATCAGAAACCAGTAATGGAATATTTGATTTAACTCAGCTAAAAAATCACGCTACTACCCAGCTGTTGGATACAGATATTCATGCAGATAACTTTCTTTACAAGGCAACCTGGTAACATCTACTTGCCATATGTATATAAGAGAATCCACTGACATAAAATATTTGCATGAACAAGATGCAAATGACCTATAAAAAAACAAGGCAGAAGAGGAAGCATCATGTCTAACATAGCAAGATATCTATTTATGATTCAAGTCCCAGCATCTATCACTGCTTCATTTACCTACCATTTGGCTAAGAACAAAGCTTCGCACTTATGAGGAAGATCAAAATTGACCCCACCAACAATTATTGTCAACAAAACTGACTTCTGTTTTTCCTAGACAGCACATGTCATCTTCAGTACATCTCATGAAACAGAACAAAACCATAGAAAGAGATCGCTCACTAGCCCACTTCCAAATCATATTAAAAATGGAAGTTAAATATAGTGCTCATTCATAGGCTTCTGCTTGTTTGTTTTTCAGTTGTTGCGTTTTCCATTGTTTATTATTTGCATGTCAACATGCCGTTTTGATATTTTAAGATAAAGTATTCTACTTGTGTTTGTTGAAAACCTGGGTTCCTTGTGCGCTAAAGCTCAAGCACGTGGCACATGCAAGGAAGTGAAAGGGATTGCCATCAATGGGGCCCATCCATGAGATTGTTGACTTGGTTTCCACAAAAAGAACTAATAGGTTGGAACTTTTATACAAACCAAAATTTCACAACGTTTAGCATATAATTGAGTAAAGATTTGTGAATCCCTTACACATTTGCTTTTGAAATATAAGTTAAAAAAAGATGCAAGGAGAATAATGCTAAAACTTAAAACGGTTCATTTGATACAGACGACTAGGTACGGGTGAAAAGAAAGAGACATACCGGCTACTAGGTATCCACCTCATGTCCTGCATCTCATCGCCAAGAAAATTTCTCTTTCCTGATGAAGCCATAAGCCAGCATATTTTATGTTTCCGGTAATTCAATCAAACTCATCATAGAGCATAAGACAAAAGTATAAATCAAGATAAATGAAATACACACCTGAACGCAAATCATATGGTGAACTTTTCTTTTCATCATCTGAGTAATCATCACGAAAATGAAGACCAATCAGAAGACTGTAATCCATGATTCCCTCTGACTCTAGGAATTCACAGTCCCTATCCAGTTGCCTGTGTAGAGTAGAAACCATTACATAAGACCAATCTAAAGTACAAAAGGAAAAATGTAAAGCAGTATGCACCTTTAAAACTATACCATTTAAACTTCTGAAACCAAGACTGTTCCAGTCGAAAGACAAAATTAAGGTCGAGGTCTTTGAGGGTGGTGGTCTCATCAATTTCTTCCTGGGGCTTATCTGTTGTACGACCATGAGAAGAACCTTTGAGGTCGAACCTCCTATGGATCCGGTACTCAGAACAGAAAACATTGCCCATTACAATAAACCTGGTCTGGTTTTGCAAAGAATTTGTTAATTTGCGGCAAACAATTTAGAAGATTCAGTCACTTCGCAGAAAAATTTCCATCTTAAACCATACCTTCTGACCTCCAATAGGCTTTACACAATGAACACCAAGGAATTTCGTAACAAGAGAGTTCTTGTATTGACAAACATGGTTGTAGTAACTTGGAAGCATCCTGATGAGCACCTGACAAGGCAACTAGTTAATTATGGGATGCCCAGAGAACAGTAACCATAGCTCATTCTGAAAACGAGATCTTACCTCACCAAAGATGCCTATAATTTTCTTTACAGAATTAATGCATCTTCCAAGTATGCCTATACTTTTCTTTACATCGTTAACGCATTCCAAGTCTAGAGGTTTGCAACTAACCTTGACTTCCGACTTCTTCACGGTTTTAATAATGAATCTGTCATCTTGAGTAAGGTAAAAGAAACTTCCACTTTTCCCAGGAGATGACATCTCTCTGAGTGAGTCATTTCCGCAAATAGCCAGCATATAATCCGCCGGATCTATTGCAAATAAATCCCTTAAATGTCTAAATGCCCAAAAAAGAAGGAACCAGGGAGATATATGCATAATTAGTCGATAGCCCAATTTTCCATACATGGAAATAAAAAAATGCGAATAATTCAAAGGAAATTTATCTTCACCTGAAGACGATAGGACAGTAGTCTTTCCACCTGAAGTCCACTGACTGATGCGGAGGCGTAAACTTAGATCCTTCTGGTGGAAACCTTGTCCAGAACTTCTCCTTCGGATCAAAATCTCCCTGCCTAAGTTCTCGCATAACCGAAGCATGCTTCCCAACAGAGTACCTGGAGAAAAACAATTTAAATTTAATTCCTCGAAAGAATATAGCAATTCAGATAAGCTAATGAACAAATACCTGATACCCAGTTGAAGATTAAGCATCAAATCGTAGTTCTTATGCCCCTTCGATACCGTTTGACCTGGTCTCTTGAACTCGCCATCGGCTGACCGACATGGACTCTTCTGGGACTCGCCGGTAGTTGCTTCCTCTCCGTGAACAGATTCGCTAACATCACCGTATAACTCAGATGGCTCAACGATATCGCAAGTAATATCTCCAGCTTCTCCATCAAGTTCCCAGATGCAAATCCGCGGGAAATTCACATTCCTCGATCCGTCCACCGACGACCTCTTCCTCGCCGTCGTCATCATCTCAGCATTCTTCTCCCAATTCCCAGTAGAGCTGCTTCCGTCAGCCCAAGTGAACACTCCCTTCCCCTTCGGAACCCCGTTCTCCCAAAACGCTTCATATCGATTCCCATTTGTCCAAATCAAAACTCCTTTCCCAGAGATGGCACCATTCTTCCACTCACCCACATACTCATCCCCATTCTTCCACACGTACCTACCTTGTCCATCTTGCAAATTGTTCCTCCACGATCCTTCGTACACATCCCCATTCGCGTAGCACTTCTCACCAAACCCATGTTTCCGATCAGCGACCCAGGTCCCACGGTACATCTCGCCCTCGTTACCAACGAATGTGCCGCACCCATCTATTCGACCCGCCTTGAATTCGCCCTCGTAGGCAGCCCCAGATGGCCAAGAGAACTTTCCTCTCCCACAGGCTTTACCTCTCTTCCAATCACCTTCATAAATGCACCCATCCGCCCACAGATATTTCCCTGTACCGTGTGGCACATTCCGCAGCAAAGTACCAGTATAAAGATCTCCGTTCAGGACGGCTTTCTCCACGGCGCGGGTGGTGACGTTCTTGGAACCAGAGGCAGGTGCCACGCGCCGCAGGCCAGCCTGGGTACGAGGCCGACTAAGCACCAGACAGGGAGGTGGGACCACTAGCTCAATTCCTTTCTCTTTTAGTTCAGTTTTTTTCTTATTCACTTCGTTGGCAGGTGTGCTGGGATTGATACCTTCTTCAGAGGGAATGAGGAGCGTCTGCTGCATATTTTTCTCGGTGAGCTTGCGGGGTAATCACAACCCACAGACATTCGGCGGAAATGCAGCACCGGCGAGGGAAAGAGAGACAGAGAGATGGAAAAAGAGATTACTGTGTGGGGCGGAGGCGGAGGTGGTGGCGATTGTGAGAATCAGAGGAAGCCAGAAAGAAAGATGAGAGTGTGTGCGCGTGAGTGGTGTTTTTGTTGGGAGCTTGACTTTAATGGCGAGCCATGACCTACGTCCTTCTCTCCTCTGGGGGTCTCGTAGATTTTGGCTTTGTTCACTTAATACTTCCATTCACGACACAAAAGGGGTTTTGGATGCCCCGCCCTCCTTATTTCACACATTCATATATGGATTATACAGTTTTGTTCTGGTGGGGACCAACAACATGGTTGATTATCCAGGTAAAAAATAATTTGTCCTTCTTACAATTGTAGTATTTTCTTTTTATTTTGTGAATTATGAAACATTTTAACTATGAAAGTAGCTAGATCATAAGGAATTTAAAACTGCCAAATTTGAACCCTCCAGGTGCTCGTCTCAAGTTGCTAATTGCCATATATATATAATTAATATTAAGCATAATTTAATATTTTGGCCGAAATCGTAATTATAATTAATTGAAAATTAAACATAGAAGGTGTAGTTGTTAGCATAAGATTAAGACACAAAATGGCGTTACGGAATAGTAAAATAGTTGTTGTGAAGAGAGCGAGCGAGATGAAGAAGGTGGTTTTCACGTAACGGATGACAGTGTTGATGCGCGTGAGGGATGATTCTGAAACTGAATCACAAGAGTGAATTTGCGGACAACCATAAAACAAGATTGTGTGTGTTGTACTAATAACATAAATATAAATAAAATAAGCCAATAAGGGCGTGCCATTGGATTTGTGCGCCGCGAAACATAGCAGTTAGCGGCTATATACATACTAGCCAATGACATGTGGCTAACTAAATCTCAGGCTGAACCCATCTAAACTAAATTTATCTAATTTTCTTTTTTGTAATCCCATGCAAACCAAAAAAACAACACATTGGTTGTGATAATTAACCCTTTCTTGTACCAAAAGAAAGTCTTGCGGCACAAAAACCAACCCAGGAACGGTAATGATATAATAAAATAATTCATTACATTATAAGAGGAAAAAATTATATTTAGGGATTAATATTTTACAATGGATAGGTCAGATAGAGACATTAAAAATAATTAATTTTACATAATTATATCTTATAAAACTTTTGAAAGTTATTGAATAACAAACATAGAATAAATCATAGAAAGTCATTCATTCAGGGGTTATGAAATATATGCCATTGAAGCTGAAATAAACTCTTAAAAAGATTATTCTTGTGGGGTAAGAAATATTTACATCAAATAAATCTTACACGTAATTATAAACTTTGAATATATTATTAACTGTCATCATATCAAATAAATAAATAGAATAACTGTCTTAGTAGATTATGAACAATATTCATAACTAAAATGGATGAAATGAAATATTAACTTCCAACTCCATCAATGTGAGTAGTACATGGGTATTCTATGCTTCTATCACTTGTATTGGCGTGTCTTCGGAACCTACCATAATCACAAGGAAGAAAGAATCACGAAACCCTATCAACCTCTCATAAAAAAAAACTAAGATAAGAAAAGGAGGAGGTAGGCAGAGATCAAGGTTAGAATTTCAAAGGATTTAGTCAAATATTATCATCTGTACCATTAAACTATTCAAATATACGAGGTCAGGATTCCCAGTTCCCTTGTTCCCTCCCAGTATCCCCCCAACATAACGGTGCGTATCGCTGCCTTTCGCCTTCTCAAACCACCTTGGCTTCCAACCCTTCTTTTGCGTCGTCAATGCCTACCAGTTACGTACAACCATGAGTGTTCAAGTTTTAAAAAAGAAAAACACAAAATGAATGGAGGCCATGGTATTATTCAAGCTGAGTAACTTAAAGTACTGCTCTATAGGAGTTAGTTTAAAAATTAATATTGATCCTAAATATAAGATATAATTCTATTTTACCTCTCATATTTATTTTTTTTTCTAAATAATTTACTAACTTATAAATTAATATATATAAATTATATAAGAGTATTTTAGGGAGATCAAATCATATTTGTTATAATTAAATAATTTATTTAATTTATTTATCTTATATAAATTAATTAAGTAGTAGTAACTCACATGAGTGAATCATACCTGCCGCTGTGTTTGTTCCAGCCGCGACTTCTCTGCATTGGCCGTTTCATATAGTCCATTCTCCAAATACCTTTGTTCAGGTCTTAGCCTCGAATCTGTAGGTGGCAGCTTCTCCTATTTGTGAACTCTCACGTAAAAATTAACAAATATTATGAACAAAGGTCTTATATATAATATATAGATAGATAGAGAGAAAGGGCAGTCTTCTAAACAGTTACCCTGAACCCAGGTGTGATTTCATTTATTGTAATTCCGAACTGTGTGAGATTATATTTTGTGGGGTGTTCGGGTGGTTCACTCCGCTTCCATAGAAGATTTGGTTTTGAGGAGACAACGGAGCCTTTTCCTTTCCTAGACTTGTCTCCAGCTACATAATGCAAGCTCTCGTCCCACTTCCCACGTAAAAGTTGCCACTGTTTTACCTTTCTTATCTGCCACTTGGCCGTGCACCTACAGCAGAACTTAAATGACACAGACGAAGTTATAAAATATGTCTGCAGAACACAAAGAATCATGCAATTCAGATTTATTTGATGTGAACAGACTTTCTGCATCATAATTGCAAATAATTCATGGATCAGTGTTTAAAAACAAAGTGTGAATGAAGAATAATGTACACCTCAATTTTCAGACTTTATGCAAAGCAGAAGGCCAGCTATTTAGGATAATAAAAATCCGTTTCTATTTTTTTATGGTTTTTTCCATCTCTGATTCAATTTCCTGAAGTCTAAAAACCTTTCTGATTGACCAAGTTACAGAGAGAATTTCTGGGAACAACGAAGGTGTTCAGGAGATCAATGAAGGTTGCCTATGAAAACTCTAATAACTGTCTCCTCCGTCAGACTGTATCAAATTCGTTAAAGTCAGATAACCAAGAAGGGGAAGATTACATGCTAATACCAAGATAATGATACAAGTAAAAGGTATGCAAGCATATAGCACATTTAAAACAACCAATGAGATCGCACATCCAACACAAAGGAACAGGGAATTATATAGGAGCTGTAGAAAGGGCACCTGGTGAGGGTTTCTGTTGATGATCGACTGATCCTTGAATTTAACCTTACATGAATACTCTCGATTCGCCTCTATAGTCATTATACCATAATGATCACAATAGAGTTTCCCTAAAATGAGGTTGTAAACGGATGTTGTTACCTGATGGTAGAATATTAACTAATCAGCCGGCATCTTGGATGAGATTGGCAAGTACTACTCATGTGAAAACGTACCTTACTCCACCAAAAAAAGACTTGTCCGTCGTCAAACTCCAAAGTCAATAAGCCAACAGGATCGATCTGAATTGAACAACCCCAAAATTTACTCTATATTGATGTCACCCCAAAATTTCCAGCAGCTGCCCTCACAGTGGTATGCAATAACCATAGGATGATGACTGACCTATTTCAAGATAAATGACATAAGTAATTCATTCCCAACTGCCAAAACATTTTAACTCCAAGATCATCTGAATACATATACAACAACAACAAAGCCTTATCCCATTAAATGGGGTCGGCTACATGGATCATACGACGCCATTGTGCTCTATCAAAAACTAAATCCTTGGTTAAGTTATTGACCAGGAGATCCCGCTCAATGACCTCGTTGAGCGTTCTCTTTGGCCTTCCTCTATTCCTTTTATCCGGGCTCCATACGATTTGATCCACCCTCTTCACTGGCGCATCCCTTGGCCTTCTTTGTACGTGTCCAAACCACCTAAGATGGTTCTCTACCATTTTCTCCTCAATAGATGCCACTCCAACTCTTCCCTGTATTTGTTCATTACGAATCTTATCTTTTCTTGTATGCCCACACATCCATCTCAACATCCTCATCTCAGCTACCCTGACTTTATGCTCTTGCTGTCCTTTTAAAGCCCAACATTCACTTCCATAAAACATTGCTGGTCTTATAGCAGTGCGATAAAACTTTCCTTTTAATTTATCTGGTACTTTCCGATCACATATAACCCCAGTAGCCTTTCTCCATTTAAACCACCCAGCTTGAATTCTATAATTAACATCCTCCAAAATTTCACCATCCTTCTGTATAATTGATCCCAAATATTTGAACTTATCTATTTGTGGAATAACTTGATCTCCCAATTTGACCTCCAAATTATTTCTAACTTACCTCTTATCAAAATTACAATACACATATATATGCCAATATTTCAATATGCCTATCAGATTACTAACGCTTTCACAATTATAAATGTTCTTTTTCTTAGGGTATATTATAAATAAAGCAAGATTTTCTGACTCTTATATATGAGTACACAACACCTTTTCAGAGATAAAGCGGATTCTCTTGTCCGGATAATCAGCTTCATATGTCTCACCCAACAAAGGATTAAATGGTTTTTAAGTTCTACCCTCTGTGGAAGCATAACTTGAAACTGCAAATGCAGCCACATATAGCATCCTCATAAGGTTGTTGTCCTGTTACATGCACCGTGGATGTCAGAAGGAATTAGGCTAATCCTAGTGAATGATGTCATTTACAAAACAATTTCAGAAGGAACTAACCATGTTTCCCCACAAACTTGATCTAGAAGATAAGAGTACTCCAGGTCTTCAAAGCATTTCTGTAATGAGGAGAGGGGCTCGTTGAAGTAAACCGGCAGACGAACTCTTCTGAGATCCTTCCCAATATTATCTTTTAAGATTCACCACAGACTGACTCTCCACTCTTTATCAACAGGATCAGGCAACTTCTTTCGCCGCTTGACATGGGGATAGTTGGACCCAATAGAGCCGATACTTAAATTTGCTTTGTATTCGCCAGTAGCTGACACTTCTTCTCCACAATCAAGTGGTGATCTATCTAACTCAGATCCATTATTTTTATAACTGATTGGTGAAAGCATGTCACTTGAATCGAAGAATGCATCGTAGTCATCATCAGAATCATCATTCCAGTCAAGCTCATAAAAAAAGTCGCTTACACTCCCCTCTGTAATATTGTAAAAAAAAATGGTTATGCCTCTCCTAGAAAGGTGACCTGGCAAATCTAGTGGAATTTATGTAACATCACATCCCTTCTATCAACTCTTCTCTGTTCCAAAGCAGTATTACAGAACTATAACGAACAGGATCATGCCCAGACAGGGCCATATATCTCTCCAAAGAAAAGGCAATACAATATAACTGACGAAAGAGACAGTGATTGTATAATTCTCTTTTGGCCACGCTTAGTAACCCAAATATACCATTGAAGGCAGTAAAAAAGAGCCTAAAAGCTAGAAAACAATGTGCAAACCTACAGTACGTAACATTGAAAATCTGTGTGATAATTTCATAAATACCGAAAGTAAATTGTTTTCTTATATTACCGTCAATTCACCACAGGGAGCTCTCAAACCAGAAAGAATCATATAATCTCTATTTAAGTGGGAAAATGAACAATATGAATTATTTCATTTGACAAATAAACATAGATCGGAGTGTTTCAACTTTCACCGACAATTTCTTAAACCGGAAGCACAACATTTCATTACTCTTTGAAAGAGAAGTGAATAGGGGTTGGTATAAAGGAATCACCCTAACCGCTGTAGATTGATCTAAAGGAATCTCCATCCTCCTTTGACTGCTTTCGGCTTTCATGGACAAAGGTGTTCTCCAAGTTCATCTTTTCTGTCTGTAAAATGTGGGGAAAAAAATCCTTAGCATGGTTCAAGTAATCAAACAATCTTGAGAGCACGAGGAGATAGGAGAGAAGAGGTGCAGAACCATAATTCATCCTAGTCGTTCACGAAACCTCATGGCATGCATCTTAATCATTCAAAATCCGTACAATCTTTGTAAGAAACAAATTTTTTTATCAAATTTGTAATTCTGCTTCTTAGCTTTCCATCAATAACCGAACTCTTCAGAAGAACTAACAAAAGAACCCAAAGAAAGTGCCTAGAACTAGTTACCGGCAACAGTACAACACATGAGATCATTTCAAGAGAGAAGCATTGTCCCATGTCAACAAAAGAAAGACGTACGCGCTGTCCTTGAGACTCCAGATAAGCTAACCTCTAAATTGCGTAACGCGTCCACTAGTTGCATCTGATTGTTCTTGAGGGCCACGATCTCCTTAAACATATTGGTAAGTTGGTCTCATTATGTCTTCACTGTCCTGAATACCAGCCTCACCGATACCCTCTAGGAGGCGCTGCCTCAATTTCTCGGCGGAAATGACGACAGAATCTGCTGGAGCCATAATCTCAGCATTTGACAAACGAGGAAACATATCCTTTGCGGCCAGCAATGCCTCCACCCACGCTTCCTTGTCCTCCCTGGTCTCCGCCCGCAACTGCAACCTCTTCTTCGTCCCTGTATATATAGAAAACCTCCTCTCATCGGATTTACTCTCTTGAATTGAACAGACCTACACAAACGTGCACACAGCATTCAAAATTCGATGCAGTAAACGATACACACCACATTATGATGGTAACATTGCGAAACAAAAAATATATTATTTTGAAATATAACTTAAGAGAGCCTACATATCAGATATCAAGCATCGACGTTACATGGATTAAATCACAAATAATCATCAAATAGAAAGGAAAAATTGGGCGCAATTAAGAAACACCGTGTGATGGATTTCTCCGACGGTTTTGCAGTGGCGAGCTGATCGACCGCAACGATTGTCTGTGCAACTGAAACTGTCTAAACCAATAAGCAGGGACCCTGTTTCGACTTCACGACTGAGCACGACCATAAGGGGACCGTTGATTTTGTACTAAGAAAGAACGCCATCGAGGAGAACGAACCTCCGAGGCTGCCAACCTCGACCATAATTGATCCACTTGTATAAGATACCGCATATTCCATTTCCGACAATGTCATCGATCCTTACGTCCCGCTGACCCACCGGCAATTGAAGTTGCCGATAGATTCTCGACGACGCGGAACGCTGCACAGAACTTGAGGGAAGCTCATCGTAGGAGAGGGATTTGGACCTTTGGCGAAAGAAAGAGGGTCGACGGGAGAGGCTTTTGGCGGACGACGGCGTTGAGGGAAGCCTGTGATTCATTTCCGAACGCCCGGAAGCGGACGATGAGGTCCGAATCATTCTGGAATGTTCCTTGTGGACGAAGTGTAATGGACGCAATAGGAATAATGGGAAGCAGCGACGATCCAGGTACGATCAGACTATTGTCAGTTTGTCTCCGGAGATGTAGCCTCTCAGGAGAGAAGCGTTATTGGCGGCAAAATCAGGCGAGGTCCCCGCGAAGATCGTTTGATTTTTTATTTATTTTTTTAATTTCCTATTTTATATTTTTAAATACATGGACCAAAGAAAGATTTGAAAATTTATTTACTAATTAATTATAAACTAAAAATAAAATTAATAAACATATTAATGGATTCATAAAAATAAATATACCCATGAACAATTTAATGCATGTCAAAATAAATTATCACATAGATTATAATATGATAAAGTTTAACATTAAAATTTAATTTAAATTTGGTATGAATAAAAATTCAATAAAGTTTAGAAAGGAAAGAAAAAAATAAGTGAAACACGAGAAAAATATTATAAATATAAATAAGATATATTTAACTAATTTAATTATATTAAAAAATAATTAAATTAATTAAAATAATATATTTTTTAAAATATTTTAATAATTTTTTTAATTCCTTCCCTATATCTTTTGATTTGATTATTATTGAAGAAATATTAATATAGATAATTTTAAAAAATATTTATTAGATTTAAAGTTGAGATTAAATATTTGATGATGTCTTTTATATTATAGGCCAAGACTATAATGAGATGAAGGAGATGATTGCATGTATTAGCTAAAATGGATTTTGTGGACGATACAAAAGAGAGTGGCTCAACAATTTGTGGAAGTGGGCTACCATAAGCTATCACTAAATCAAGAGAAGTGATGCTTTGTGTCCAATCGAGGGCTTCATCGTTGACCACATGTTGGATCAATGGCTCTACATCACTAATGATGGTCAAGCCTGTTTTGTTTTAGGCTACGTGCCTGATTACAAATATTAAAACTATAGATTTAAAAAGTTTTTTTACTTTAAATTTTAATTTAAAAAAATTAAAATAAATAATTATATTTGTCTAAAAAAGTTTTTAGACTAAACTATTGTTTAAAACCAAAATTTTAGATAAACTACTGAGATTAGTTTTTGAAATAGTAAAAGAGTTTATAAACTATACAATTACTATTTTATCCATATTTTTTCTCAATCTCTCTCCCCTCTCCCCTCTCCCCTCTCTTCCTTCATGGCATATCTTCTTCTGCCGTCCACCATCTGCCATCGTCCAACGCGAACATTGTTTAGGCTTCATCATCACTGCTCCTATGTCGTCTTCTGGCTGTTTGCAACAAAGAGGGAAGTCGCAACAAAGTCTTCTGGCTGTCAGTCGTCTTCTACAACGATGGTCTTGGAGAAGAAGAAGTCACCATCTCTGGTGGAACTGCAGTGAAGGAAGTCGCTGGTGAAACTGCAGCGGTGGTTCCCTCACTCTGCATCGCCACTGTTCCCAGCAAGATGACGCTGTTCACTCTACATCTCCGTTATCTTTTGCTGGCAGTGATAGGATTTTTTTTCATCTCATACCCTTTCTGTAATTTACCAATCATAAAATTTTTTCTGATAATAACTATCTAAACACTCATTTATTCAGAACCACTTTTTTTCATAAACTTTTCTCCATAAGCCTTTTTCTAAAAGTTGTCTAAAAACTCTCTTTTTTTCATAATCCATTTTCCAAAAATCTATTCAAACAGGCCCATATTTGAATAAAAAAATGAGGGGAGGGAATGCTACGAATAATTTTTTTAATAAATGTTAATTTTTTATTATTTTTGAGAATTTTTTCTTATAATATTATTTCTTTCTTAATTTTATTTTTATCTAAATATAGGGTTAAACTGTGGAACGAAGAACCATACAAAGAATGAATAGAAGATGAGGAAAAATTGATTAGAAGAGGAAAATGAAGGCAAGGGCGGAAAGAAAAATTGTACGTTGCTAAGTGAAAATGAAAGGGGATCGACAGAAATATAGATTGCATAAACTATTCAACTTCTATCCTTGCCAATAAAAATTGACATAAATAATAAAGAATAAACTCGTATTCTATAAAAGTGCAAGTTTAATTCCTATTATTATTGTAAGAGTTTATTTGATAGGTGATCCCGTAAGTTATTTGTAAATATTCTCTAAATCTTGGAGTTGTGTATTGATTTTTATGATAGACTAGTGTCTAACTTACCAAAAAAATTTTATACAAAAAAAACATCGCTCCTTCATAAATGATTTTAAAGTATAAATAGATAAAATGATTAAAAAAAAGAAAATAAAATAGAAGATGAAGAATAATAGAGCAAGGAAAGGATGAGTGAAATGAAAGAAATAAAAAATGCAGGAGAAAAAATAAAAAAGATCATGGGGAAATCTCACTTTTGAACCTAGAGTAGAAAGGAGCTACATGGATGAAATGCAGTTATATTGATATATTTATGGGTAAAAGTCTAAATTAATTTTAGAGAAGTAATAAGTAGTCTAAAGTATTTAAAGGGGAGTAAAACACTAGTGGAAAATAGCCTTTTTAAAGCCCCATTTTTAAACCGGTCACTGCGGAGACGATTTGAAAAAAATGACCGATGATATTTTTGTAAATAAGATGAAATATTTACACCGGTTGTAAAATATGACCGGTGTAAAAAGTAATGACCAGTGTAAACAATCAACTTTTTTAAATCGGTTATTCCATACAACCGGTTTAAAAAGTACTGTCAAAATAAAAAAATCCAGAATAAAAAAACTCTGGGTCCGAAATTATTTCCTTCTTCGTCACAAATTTGAAGGAGGAGGAGAGTGATAAAGAATAGGTACCTGTAAAATACAAGCAGAGAACCAAAAAAGAGGAAGAAAGAAAAAGCTAGAGAACCCAGAAACAAAAAAAATAAAAACTCAGATATATGCACAGAAATAAAAAACCATAAACGTCGTCACCTAATTGAAAATATCACAAAAATATCGTCACAATTCCTTTTGGTTACCTGCTAAAAAGTAAATAAAAATATATTTAAACAGAACCCAGAAATAAATGAGACAAAAACCCAAATATATACACAGAAACGAAAACTTAAAAACGCCGTTACCTAATTAAAGATATCACAGAAACATCGTCACAATTCCTTCGACTTACCCAGTTAAAAGTGAACAGAAATATATTTAAACAAAATCGAGAAAGAAATGAACAAAAAAATAGACACCCACCATCGCAAAACTGGGTCTTCTTCTTTGGCGAGCTTTAGAGACTACAACAACTGACTTCAACAATAGATAACGACGAGCACATATATGGATTATCGCATATCTAGGTCTTCTTCTTCGGCGAGCTTTAGACAGTGTATTACGAAGGTGGAGCTTCCTGTCACTATATGTTCTCCCTTGTCTAGTTTTCTCCATGGACGACGATATGATTTGTGAAGATAGGGAATTGTAAAAATTTAACGCTTTTTGTTAGATGTTTAATAGCAAAGACATTCTACACCGGATGTAATTCTATCAGCTGTAGATAAGACTGGTTTAAAAATATATATTTTTAAAGCCCCATTTTTAAATCGGTCATGCGGAACTAGTTTAAAAAAAACTGACCGGTGGCATTTTTGTAAATAAGATAAAATATTTACACCGGTCATGACTTTTTACACCGGTCATGTGTATAACCGGTGTAAATATTTCATCTTATTTACAAAAATATCACCGGTCATTACTTTTTACACCGTTCATATTTTACAACCGGTGTAAATATTTTATCTTAGTTACAAAAATGACACCGGTCATTTTTTTCAAACCTCCTCCGCAGTGACCGGTTTAAAAATGGGACTTTAAAAAGGCTATTTTTCACTAGTGATGACACCAAAATGATAATGAGAGTTTATAGAAAAGAGCAAAAGTAATTATACTTCCAATGCAATAAGTTATAAAAAAACTGCCAAATGTAAATAACATAAGCCCAAAAAATTATAGACTATGTAATATTTATATATGATATTTAATTTTTATTATTGTTTAAATTTATTGTGATTAATTTGTGTGAGATAAATTATTCTAAGTATGTGATATTATAATATTTATGTAAATATTAAGATTTGCATGAAAGAAAATTGACCAAAAAATAATTATTGGTTATATTGTGATATTAACATATTATGTTATTTGTATAAAAATTACATGGATGATATATATATATTATATATTTTTTATTTATTTATTTATATGATGTTATTCAATATTAGTTTAATTTTATTGTGATTCATTGGGTATAGATTTTAAGTATTTGAATTTATTTTTATTTTAATTAATTTCTTTGTTAAGAAAAAAAAATTAAGAATTCATACAATATGTAAACATTACTCCACATAATATATTTTGAATGTTGTAAATAAGTTGTATATAGTATCTCAAAAGTTCACTTTAAAGGATATTTTATATTTGGGTTTAATGAATATTTGATTGATTCAAATACAATTATATATTATATTTGTTATTAGTATCCTATTCTAATATCAATATAAGCGTTTTCAACATTCATTTTTAAAATGATAAATTATTGGGTATATATATTGGAATTAAATTTAGTTTTCTTATGACATTTGAGAGAAAAATAAAAATAATATATTTATATTAAATTTGAATGAGAACTTATTATAAGAAGTTAGTTGTACTTTGATTTTTGGTAAAATGTTTATATAATGTGTATAAACTATATACATTGAAAGTCAATTTATTATTTTATAGATATTAACATTTGTGGATGTTAAACCTAATAGTTATTACCTATTAATCTCATTATTCAAGTTATATAAATTGTTTATGATAAGTGACATATTTTTAATTCTTTTGGATATAGTTGATCTCAGTATAATATTACTCATACAAATATTTTGGATGAATTAACATTGGCTTAAGGTAATTTTTATACTATTTTTTTATGATTAACGTAATGATTTGTACAAACAAATATTACAAAATTATGTGCATTATGTGAGTTATTGATTATTGTTAGTAATATCTGAAATTATTTATATTAGATACTTAATTATTGATCAATAGTAGTTAAATTTATGGATGGTAAAATAGTTGAAACAATTTAAAAGAAAAATATAAATATCATAATTATTTATTATTTTGTATTATAAAATTGATGATATGTTGGATCTTATTCCACTGTACCCCTAAATATTATAAATAATTATAGCACTTTCAATATGTTGAAGTATGTTATTAATGAATAATCATATTATATAGTAATGTAATAGTATATGATAGTTTCTAAATAACTTATATGACAAAAAAAATTGAAATAGTTCATAAAGAACTAATATATATTTCTTACGGAATGATTGATAATGAAAATTATGACCCATAGATCTACATTAGATCTATGATTGTATATAAAGTAGAAAACATCTAGACTTCCTAGTGAAATACATAAAAAAGAAAAATATGTTGATATGACTCAGGGAGAGATTGTTGAAATACAAGTGTGAGCTAACATTGGATGAAATTCTACTCAGATATTCATAAGTCCAATTGATCTCCAAAAGAATGAATGTCATATTAAGATTATAAATCAATCATATATTATGAAAATTAAATTTATTGTTAGTTATAGTAAACCAAAAGTTTACTTATCCAAATAGATATATTATTGGCATAATTTATTTGATCATCATATATGATGTAACAAAATATTAAAAATCATGTATTGACATCTATTGAAGAACTAGAAGATTCTTCATGAATAGTCAACATAACAATTAACAAGTGCTCTTTGTTCTCAAATAAAATTAATCATGAGAATCTCACTAGTTATAATTTATATAATAGATATTTACATTTCTAAAAATATATAAAATTAATATATATGGGCCCATTCAAAAAGCATGTAAACCTAACAAATATTTAATAAATCTGATAGATGCATCTAAAAATTTGTTACATGTGTGATTATTAGGAGGTTACAATCAAAAGTTTACAAGATTATTTAAATAAATCATTATGTTGAGTGTACAATTTTTAGAATATGTGATCCTAAAAATATTCTCTGATGCTAGTGAGATTATATATTAGCAAAATTATTTATTAACGCCTCTATAAGTAGCTAGATCAATGGTTATGAGAACAATATTTTTATTTCTGTATTGACATATTTAATTTGATATATTACAATACACATGAAGCCAACAAAATTCTCCCAATTAAATTGACTTTTGGTCAGGAGCTATATATATATTTTTAAATATGCAGTGCTTATTTATATTGATCCACCATAATGAACATAAATGGTTATTAAAAAAATAGGATAAATATTAGGTAAGAACTTCCTTCTTTTTATTTATTTCTAAATAAAACATAAGAATGTTTCTAAAGGAAACAATGGGTTTACGAACTCACACTACATGATTAATTGTTTGTCATTCGATAAAATTTTCCCAATATGAGAGGAAAAAATTTAGTAGTTGGAAAAAAGGAACACAAATAATACATTATTACTATCAAATGAAATATCCTCAAATATAATAGTATGAACCAGAAGTTCATAATTATTGAATTCGTAAAATATTATAAAATATCTGCCAAATATGATTACTGACCTAAATAAGGATTATCAAATTTCATATTTCAGCTGAAAATACTCCAATTAGTATAAATCAAAGCGAGACATGTTTGAAGCATGGGAGGTTAAATGGTTGCAAATACAATATTAGAAATATTTGAGTATGTAATTAAGATGATTATAATAAGGAGACAGATGCTCCAGAAGAGTGCCAAAATATAACTACTCGCGAAAATTTCAAAAGAGGTTCAAGTACCTGAAATGTAATAAAGAGATATCAATAAGTTATGTCAAAATAAGAAAAATAGAACCGAAAAGATAAAGTTGTTAACAACATTTTTAATAATAATATCACGTGATCAAATGAGGATCTTGTATGTAGATCTGTCATGTAAAGTAGATAGGAAAAATATTTGGCTAAAAGAAAAACTAAAAGGGCAAAGACGTAATAAAACTAAAATTATATTTTTTTAATATATAAAAATTATGGACTTGCAATTCAAATATCTGAAATATAAAGTTATTATGGAATATAGAAACGTTTATGTGAAAATAAAATTTTTTCACAAAAGCTAATGATGCATATGATAAGGAATATTAATTTGTGGTGGATGCAATAATTTTTTACATATATTACTAGTTTAGCGGTATATGAAAATAAAATATACATCTAATATATATTGTTATAGCCTATACATATGGTTTTTTAAATAGTAAAATTTATATGATAATCTTTTAAAGATTTAAAATGCTTAAAGCATATAAAGAAAATGTCTAGAGTTGAATACCCAAGGATTTCATAATCTTTTAATTTTTGCTATGATCATTTTGTCTATAAAAATATATTAAATTTAATAGACCAGAGGTCCTATATATTTATTCTATTATATTTACCTATTGTGTTGGTGCTGTATATTGTAATTTTATTGAAAAAATTAAGTTCATGTAGGTACACATATGGATAATAAAATTGATATTTTAAGTTATAGTTATACGAAATATTATATGATTTCATTTTGTTCTGAATAAATTGAACATGTGAATGCAAGATATGGTGGTTTTCAGGATGATTTTTCTATTATGATCACAATACATAAGGCAGATAAAGAATATGTTAATAATTCAATATATCCAGAAGATATGTTAAAAAAATATGATGACAATACATCATGTATAGTTTGGGTAAAAGAAAGATATGCTCATAAAGTATTAGAAACATTCTACTTGACAAACTAGTACACTTTGTTGAGAAAGTGATGTTGAAAAGCCGATATTATCAATATCGGGAGCAAAAATGATGTTATTATCAGGGGGAGTAAAAATTATGCTCCACTCTTTTTCCCTTTACCAAGGTTTTATCTTATTGGATTTTCTTGGT
The DNA here is from genome assembly GCA_037074615.1 of Leucaena leucocephala. Classification (NCBI taxonomy): domain Eukaryota; kingdom Viridiplantae; phylum Streptophyta; class Magnoliopsida; order Fabales; family Fabaceae; genus Leucaena; species Leucaena leucocephala. Next base: position 3,100,366 of record CM073537.1, read on the forward strand.
AAGGTTTTTAATGAGATAATTTTAATATATATTGTTTACTCTTTTTTCCTTAACTAGATTTTGTCCTACTAAATTTTTCTTAGTAAAATTTTAACGATGCACAATATTAATTATAAACATCGGAGTGCTATGAATATTGAATAATAAATGTCTATAACCTCTAACCCTTAGAATTTTTTTTCTCTTAATGTTCTTAACTTCATAACTTATTTAATGAATTGTTTAGAGGAATTTTTTATTATAAATGTCATTATATTACTATTTATTTTATTATAATTTTTCTATTAGTTTTAAAGGTTAGAGAAACCTATAAATAGAGGTCATGTATAAAGTATATAGAAGATGAAAAAGATACACATGTGAGTAAAAAATACTCTATTACTCTTTCTTAAATTTTTATCTTGTTATTATCTTTTCTATTATCTTATTTTCTTATTTTTATAACAAAATTTAAATAATAGATATATATTCATTCAAAAAAATTCCCCCCACGAGATTTATCATGGCATGGATCCAAAGTGATCAAATAGATTCACTCCAAGTCCAATCTCAAACCCAAAGAATAAAATGGGCCCCGAGCCCACAAAGTTCTTTCTGAAATAGATGTAAGCTGAATGGTATGATAGCAATTCACATGAAGCACCAACCTGAATTGATCTAAGTGATAAATAACTCGATATTATTTAAATGAAATTTTAAATTTAAGTTTTAGTATATATAAAAAATTTTTGTTAGGAGACTCACCCACCATAACCAGGTGTGCGACGCGGGTCGAATCCAGATCTAGTCGGGATAAATCTCTAGTGAATCGAGTGGGCAACAAAAAAAAATTCACATGAAGCACCACAGTAGGTTTAACTAACGAAAAAGTGAAACATACTATCATTTAGAGCGTATTTAATTTTTAAGGAGTACTAAATAATTCTAGTTGCGGTATTTGAGAAAATATTTTAACTTCTAAATACTTAAATTTATGTTTGAGAATAAATAATAATTTACCCTATAAAAAAAAAAGAGTTCGTCCAAAGTTTTAAAATGCGGGTGACCCAACCTCTTTTTTTTTTTGAATTTTTGTATGTAAAAAAAAAAAACCAATTCACATGAAGCGTTAAATATATTTTTGTTTCCCACAAGGAGGGACGGGGCGGGACAGAAAGAGAGTCTAGAGAGAGAAAACGTGAGAGACCTCTTCGTTTAGAACTCTCAGAATATACGAACGAAGACCCCTCTCTCGCTTCAATATACATTCTTGATTCTCACATTCCGCGGGATTTCACTGTAAGATCCTCTCTCCTCCCTCTTGTAAACTCGCTCTCTCTTCTCTCTCCACCTTTTCACTTCACTGCTGTTTTTTTCAACTGCTCGCAATCTGGTTCTGGCGGGAACGAAGGTTTTGCGGGTAGTCGGCTATTTAAGATTTTTTCCATTTTTCGTTTCGCTCCTGTTTGTCGATGAGGGTCGCCATTATTTCTCGTCATTTTTATTTTACTCATCATGCAGTGTTTCGAGTATGTTGCGGTGTTTGCGTATATTGGCACATAACTTTATTTGGTTTGAGATCGCAAAAAATACATATTCTAGGGTTTCCTTTCTATTACATCGTATAGGGGCTTCTCTTTTTTAATGTTTTGATGGGAGTCTCAATGTTAGGCGTTTTTATATTCAAACTTCAATGTGGGGTCTTTGTACTGTCAATTTTGCAAAACAATTTTAATTGTTTTTTTAGCGAATAATTTATGGACTTGAAACCGAACTGCATGAACTTTTACCTGACGTTGTCTTTTTTAAGCTAGCTACATTGCTTATAGATTGAAATATCGCAACGACAACTTAGGTTGTCCTTTCAATTCTTATTGGTTGATTTGACTAGAAGTAACTTGTCAGTTTCCTTTTCCGGGACATGTTAGGGTTCTGGCACTGGAGACACTTATCGCTAATTAATGAACACGCTTCACCAGAATGAAGTGTTTTATTCTAGTTTTAACACTTAAATTGGACTTTTTTCCCCTCGTTTACCAATCGTTAAGCTCCTCTTGTTAACGATCTAGGAGGATTATTGAGGTCTCATACTTTATGTCTGTCATATTAATACTCAACCAATGCTTTGTACGGAGTTTAGGATGAGCTGCAATGCACCACTTATGATTAGCGTGGTTTTCTACAGATGATATATGTTGATATTGATGATTAAAGTGGTTCTTGAGTTCAACTGTTTCAAGCTTGTGCGGGAACTATATGATTTATATTACTGAAATGGTTTTGCCAATTTCTCTATGCAGGGTGATTGTCTCTGTTTGACAGCATATTACTAGATGCCTCTTTTAAAAAGGAAGCCTTTTGTCTTGGCTGAGCCACCTAAGGATTTGGAGCCACATGAGCTTGTCCATCAAGTTCGATTTACAAAAGAAATTTTCCGAGATTATCAGTATCCTTTTTAATTTACTGATATTGATGTTTTATATTAGGGATTCTTTTTCTCATTTGTAATTTACATTGATGTAAATAAACAAAGAGACAACATCCACCATTTCATACTTGGTTCCCTCATTTAGATGACAACTTTTGGCCTGCCTTAATGTGAAATAGTTATTATCTGAACCGTATAAATTTGTATCGCCAGAGAGTTTGGACATGTAAAGTCACTGGGAAAAGTAACTTGACTTATGAAGAGGCGATGGTGTCAGAAAAGCGTGCCACTGAAAAAGTCCAACAAATTCCCAAAGAATTAATGGCTCCTGCACTAAGGATTATTCAATTCAGTAAGAACTATTCTTATCTGAGACAGAGGAATATATGTTGATATGATGATAGATCTGTTTATTATTCTAATATTATGGCATATTGTATGCATGATTTCCTTTCATTATGCATGATTATATTGCTGTGTGCATTTGACGAGTCTAAAGTTTTCTGGGTATATGATGTCTACCAGTCTGCTGAATTTTATAGGAACTGGATGTGGTTTATAGAGGTATATATCTGAAGGTAAGATGCTTGTGAAATACATTGCAAGCGTCTATAGAGATGGAGTGCTTTCATAAAATATTCTGATGTTATCTACTTAAACAGTTGTGAATTAAAGTATCGTGTTGTTTTGATCTGGTAATGCTATTCAGAAGAGAAATTGAAGTATGTCTGGTTTTCTATGCTGCACAGAAGTTTGTAGTTCCCATGATATGTAGTTTTTGGTTGTCATCATACTCATTTTAATCAAGCCATTCGTCTCCCATTCCAAATAATAGTCTCATGTTAATGCTATTCAGAAGAGAAATTGAAGTATGTTTGTTTGTTTCTATTTTTTAGAGAAACCTTGTCATTGTGTTGTACATGTTTTTTAGTTCTAGTATTTGATTGATATTTGATTTTCTTTTTGGAAAGAAGCTGAAAAGACCATATTATCTCAAAACTTTTTTTTTCTATAATATACTTTATTTGTACCATAATGAGAGAGTATTAATGTTCACATATCTAACATGGAGCGTATTTTAAATTAGAGCTTCTAAACGAGTGTTTTGCAATCACTAGAGAAATAATGGAAAAGAACTTGATGGTGTGTCAGGAAACACAACTGCTGACAGTTAACTAAAAGCTAGTAAATAGTTTTAAATTTTTAACTTGACAAATTTAAAATAAAGCGCCTTTGAAACTTGTTCTTAAGAGTTAACTCACCAAACAAATTTTCTGTTCTCTGACAATGAATGATCCACGAAATGGATTTATTATTTCCCAATAATTATTGTTAAAACTTGTTTGAAAACTGACAATTAAAAAACAAAGACAGAAACAAACAGGTCCTGTGTGTTTGATCCAAGTGTGCTGGATTATGCAACTTGTTGGATTTTCATCAAAATGCTTGTATTGTATGTGTGTGTGTGCTGCACACCATGAATGAGGTTTTGTTTTGGCAGACATGCTTCCTTTGAGGGACCTCGCCGACGCAATAGCTGAAAAATTGCAGGAACAGCTGTATGTGGGTGCTGAGCTGCATGGAAAAAAGGATGATGGGGAGCATCCCTGCAAAATATTGAAAGTCATGCAGGAAGGTGTTGATGAATCCCGTTATGAGGTAGCTTGGCTTGACAAGAATAAGAGAACAATCGAAAAGGCAGAAGTCAGTGCCAAGGATTTGGTGCAGAAGAAGTTTCCTTTTAGCAGGAACATCTTGAAATCTTTTATCCGGGAATCTACATATCGTAATGCTCCATGGGTGATACATGATGAATTGGCACAAAATTATGGAATCTCAACTGATATCCCAGAGGAATTAAAAGGAAGAGCTTTCTTCAACAATGGACTTTTAATTTACAACAAGAAAAGGAAAATTGAGGTAAACAGAAAGAGAGGGATAGTAGTTTCAGCTTCATTCATCTCTCTGATCCATGCATAAAGAAACAAAATTTAATTGATAAAAGAGAAAGAAACAGTAAACTATCATAGGATTAAATGTCCTGTCGTTTCTTGGTTGGTTTGTTAGTGATGTGTTTTTTTTTTTTGGAATCAAATTTATCATGTTCAGGATATAAATGGAGAAGCTGAAAATTGCAAAAGGAGTAAGTCGGATCACTCGGTGAAAGGTAAAATTTAAAGGTTGATGTCATTTTGTCTGCTTTTAGAATTGGTTTTGCTCCCCTTTAATTAGAAGTTATTTTGTAGCAGAATTTGGGTTCACTTTGCTTTGAGCATTTCCATTTCATCCACCCCTTTCTCTTTCGCTTTCTATGTTGTTGGGGTTGGGTTGTAGCATGTACCATGGGATTAGCCTCTTGTATTTTCTTTTAAACTGGGAAGCTTTCTCTCTTCCAGCTTGGAGATAATGAGTGTTTGATAAATCTGTATTTCAAATCATATTATTGATATACTGAAATTACAGACTTACAATTTGTCCAGTCAGTCTTCTCTTTATCTTAACCTTATTGGTATCACAATTTTTCAGAAAATGGCCAACGTAAGGAAGCTCCTATCAAATATCCGATTGATGATTTATTGGTGAAGCCTAGGCCAAATGATCCTGATCGTCCTTCTCCATCAAGAGACTTCATTGTTCCGACCCATTGTGTAGGGGATCTCTTAATGGTTTGGGATTTTTGTACTTCTTTTGGTAGGCTGTTGCACTTGTCACCCTACTCTCTGGAAGATTTTGAAAACTCAATCTGCCACAAGGAAAGCAACGTGGTTCTCCTTGTGGAATCTCATGCAGCACTCTTGCGGGTGCTCATGAAAGACGATGGTGAGTATGCTTCAGCTGTACAGAAAAGAAAACGGAAGTTTAAGGTCAGCATCTCCCTTGTATATATCTTTCTATTAGCAGTTATCAGTATATATTTTGTGGTGTTGCATGCACATGTTCCAAATGAAACTTCCCTTGCAACCCGGTATTCTATGCAAACTTAGTTCTTTATTTTATTAATGATATGACAGTATCTAATCCCATTTCATTTCCAGATTACAATGACTAATTGGCAAGAATATTTATGCGATTTTCTAGAAATGATCAATGTTCCTGGATTACAGCAGTTTGAAGCTACCATAAAAAGGGGACATTATGGCCTCGTTCATATCAATGCTAAGCTAGAAATCGTGTGTGAATTGGTCAATCGAGTTCTTGAAACCTCCATTTTTAGGGAAAAGTTGGACGAAGTTATTGAACAGCGGCAGGCACTTGGTGCTACTAAGAGAGGAGAAGCGCTAGAAGATGGTAGAAAAAGAAGAGAAGAGAAGGAACGGTTGAAAGGTGAGTTTGATAGCAATGGAAGTATGGATGTGCACTGTCAAATAAATGTAGCAACTGTCTCAGCAAAAAATAGTCACAGCAAACAGAACGGAGACATAGGAAAGAAAAGAAATGGAGAGAAGGAATCATCTTGGAACGGGGATGCTGCGGGTGGAAGGTCAGTGTTTATATTGTGAATTGTAGCTGCGTGCCTTTGGGTTTTCTTTTCAGTAGTTATCATGACTTCCAACATAAATTTTGTTCTAAATTTATGAGCAGTATGGATAAGCATTCAAATGGTGCATCCAAAAAGTCATCTAAGAAGCTGAGTTTAGAACTGAAAGAACCAGCAGAAAATGGAAATGACTCATCCAGAAAGGAATCACAGAAGCAATTAAACGGGGAGAAGAATCCATCAGAGAAGAATAGTTTTGAACAGAGGGTGCAGCCTACCTCCATTTTTTTTTCAATTTATTTAGTTTGTCTATTGGACTTCTAATGATTCTGATTGTTGCAGAGAGAATATTTTGAACGAGAGATGGAAAAACGATTTGTTCGTACAAGTCCCCTAGGTAAAGACAGGCATTACAACAGGTATTGGTGGTTTCGCCGTGATGGGAGGATATTTGTAGAAAGTTCTGATTCCAAGGAGTGGGGCTACTACAGCAGCAAGGAAGAGGTACTGAATTCAAATGGCCTGCTATATATGCTTTTCCTTTATGCATGAGACTTCTAACTTTTCATTGTTATGCTTGAATAGCTTGAGGCATTGATGAGGTCACTGAATCGCAAGGGTGTGCGGGAAAGATCATTGCAAAAGCAACTGGAAAAATATTATAGTAGAATATGGTGAGTTAGATTTGTTTTCCAATTGAAGATTTTAATGGAGTACCGGTAGAACATCTCAGTCCTTGGTAGTGGAATATGATGACCTGAACCAAAGTAGAAACCTTCAATTTAGACTTTTCTCCCAGCTGTACACGTTTTATAGATGCTGTTAGTGGACAAAAACATTGATGGTATACAACAAAGGAATACCCTTGTTTTTGTTTAGTTAAAGTTTCTACCAAGTAATTCTAATGTAGAATGGTCGCCAAAATGAGCTGATAGTTTGGTGTGATATCTTCTAGTGATGATATATAAACTTCCCATCTACCGTTGAGTATACTTTTAGATGTTATCAATATATTTTTGTTCACCTAAGTTTTTCTTATCAGTTAACTTCATTTTATCTATATTCAATGTTTATAGTACGGAACTTCAGAAGAGATCAAAGGATCAGATACAGAAGATTGCACTAGATGAGTCTGTGCTCCGAAGGTCAACTCGTGTTCGAGCGCCACCTAGAGAAAATCCCGCCAATGCTTTCCTCAGATATGTTAACAAGTGGAAGGAAGAGTAGGTGCTGCATTGAGGCCTTACATCTGTCAAGTTGAGCTTTTCAGATTGACGAAAGCTGGAAAGTTCTGCCTCAAGTGTCTTTTCATTTGTTTGTGATTAGATATGAAGATTAGTAGCAAATGATTCAGTTGGTCCAATGTCTTCAGAGGAATAGGAGAGGATTAAGCGGTAGTTTAATCTATCATCGGATGATGGACAAGCATGAATTTTATGCTTGATCCTGAAATTTTGTACATGGAGTACGCCATTTTATTAATAATAACCGTAGTGGGTACAAAAAAGAATTCATGTATTTATCTTGTTTTAATTATTACTACTACCTCTAATCTTAATTATAAAAATTAGTTGATTTTTATAAATAGATGAAAGAAGTTAAATAAATTAGTTAACTATAACTAATATAGATAGATCAATGAGTATATAATATAAATTCATTTTAAAAGATTATATTTAATCATAATTAATTTATTTAATTTTATTAATCTATCTAAAAAAGTCAATTAATTCGGATATTAATAATGGGATGGAGTATTATATTTTGTTCTCTTGCATGACTACTGCATTTTACTGTTGGAAGTGGAAATTTACATGAAACCATCCATGTGAATTTATAGTTGCCTGTCGTGATGGGTATGGGGGTTATAGGACGTCTATGTTTTTCATGCAATCCGACAGGAATTCATTCTACCGTTTTGTAAGGTTCAATTGCCCCAACATTTGTAGTCTTAATGCCCTATGATTCATCTATAAATGGATGAAAACTACAGGCATATTGAAGGTCAATTGAAAGATGCGTGATTATGGTCAAATTTATCTTTTGTTTAGGGAGTATACTTTGTCCAATTTTTTGTTTGGGTCAAAATATGTCAGATGCAAACACAAGGGATTATCAGGACCTTGCATGTTCCCTGAGCATATACTTTTTATGGATCCTTACCATTGTTTACAACGCTTTTTATGACTCATGATTTATAAACAGTGTTGTTTTATATGGAATGGATTTTAGAATTTACAGGGGACCTCTCAACAAAGGATTTTGGTTACTAAACGTCTTCTTTTATCAAGTATTTGAAACTTCAATGACTTCTATAAAAGGAGAAAAGAGAACTCTTACAAGGGAGGGGCAGCTGCGGCCCAAAGGGGGTGGAGATTATTTCTTCTTTCTCCTTTTATGTGCCTTCGTCCTTCTTTTCCATGGCTGCATGCAGGATAAACCCCTAGAAGAGAAGATGAGGGGACCTGATGCTTTCTTAGCCAGTTAAACAGAAAATGCAGGACTTCTCATTCATGTAAACAGAATGCATATGCATAAGATGTCAATTATGAGCACTTCAGACATTCAGATATCTTTACTCTGCAGGATTTAACCTTGAGATATCTAAATGCACCTATCTCGAATAAACGAACCAGAAGTGACATGCAAATACTTATTTCATTTAAGTACTTTGAACACATCATTGCCATTAGGAACTCTGTTATCAGTACTGCAGAATATGAGCAAACAATATATATCATGTGTTCTCAGGCCACCAGTTCCTTGCATTACGAGCAAGAAGCAGAATTCTGGTCACAACGCATCGCATGCAATGTAAAACAAGATTATCTTATCTCAATGACAGCTCGTCTGACAATTTTTCCCATGTTGAGATCTTCAAATGCTTTGCCTGCCTCCTCAAAGTTGTATCTTCTAGAAACAGTATTAGAAAGATTTAAGATACCAGTTTCTGCCAGTCTGACTAACTTAGGAAGATCTTGCCTTGCTCTACCTCCATGCGATCCAATAACTTTTATCTACTCAAAGAGATGTTGTGATGGTTAGTTGCAATTATGAAAGGCACCAAAAACAATTATCAGTTTAACAGAGAACTTCATAGCATTACATAAAAAGAAAACTAAACTTATTCATGTGAATGCAAGATATTTCAATTAATGGATCCAGCTAAAGCCTTAAACTTGGCTTAAAAGCAGAACACCGACAAAAATAAAATTCATGTGGTGGTTCATGACTATCATTGTAAGTTGAGAAAAAATAAATAATACTCCTCCGGTCCTTAATATAGGACCTACTTAACTAATTTTATTAGATCAAGGAAGTTAGTTAATATAACATATTTTTTCTAAAACATTCTAATCATCTTCCTTAATTCCTTTCCTCCCTCTCTTATTTAATTATTGTTGAGGGAGTATCAATAAGGGTAATTTGGGAACAAATTGATAAATATAAGAAATATGTCTTATATTTAGGACTAAAATCAATTCTCCAATTAGATCTTATATTAAGGACCGGAGGAGTACCTGTTATTTACTAACTTTAAGACTTTCAATATTTTCATGTTTTTGCAAAACAAGTTTAAGTTGAATTGAGTTATTTTATATTTGGTAAAAGATTTTGTGTCAGTGTTAGGAGAACATTAAATTTTAAAAGTGGGGAGGAAAGTTCCAAACAATTAGAGAAGGCTGGCTTGATTTGAACGGTGAAGGTGTTATCTCGACCATTACAGTTGAGACTTAATAGTATACGGAGTCACTTATTAGATAGAAAGATATACTGCATACAAAGAATATGCACCTTTCTACGAACAAGGCGATTTATATCCACTTGTCCTACAGCACCAGCTTGAACTAGTCCAATGATCACAGCTTTTCCTCCATCCTTCACACTTTGTGTGCACTGGGAAAACGTCTGTGGTTTTCCCAGGGCTTCCACAGCAACGTCAACACCTTTTCCACCAGTTATTTCCTGTTGAAATCAGTGTAAGCAAAATAAAGGCTCTCTTCAGAGTGAAAGAAATCAAACATCCCGTGGATGAGGCAATTTTTTACTTGAAAAATTGTGTGCGCTTTCCTACTAACTCCATGCATTTGGCTTTGTCAGAAAATAATAGCAAAAGTAATAACTAGTTATATTGTAGAATAAGGGTTTTATTCTTTGAATCTCAAGAGGTTGGAGAAAAAGAAAGCTTACAAATACCCAACAAATATGAATAGGAAAAGTTTCATGTAGAGTTTATGGAGCAGAATTTGAGAAGAAATACTTCTCTCATCAAACCAAACAGAATTGCAATTTTTTCTTATGCAGAAGTCCATCTAACAGCCTTAAAATTAGAAGGCACTGATGCTTTGACAGCCTTCTAAATCAACCTGTTTAACTATTAACTCCTGGTAGACACCCGTGCAAATTAGTCATGAAAATGATTCTTTTATGTTCCGTCTGCCAAATAAAAAATACCAACCATACAATTAGAAATAATATAGCAGCAATCCTCTGACCTGGCACTGCTAGATCTTAAAAGATTGAATCAAAGGAAAATGCATTTACGATTATCTTTCCAACAGGATCCTCTCGTGCTGCATTCACAGTGTGAGTAGCACCAAATGTTTTTGCTTTCTCTAGCTTTTCATCCAGAACATCCACAGCAATAATTTCAGAAGCCCCAAATGCTCTAGCAATCTGCAAACAGCTGGAAAGGAGGATAAACTTAAAGAGAAAATTCAGCCCAATGTTCTATATCTGAGGGGTAAATTGGAATACCTATATTCTCTAAATCATTTTGCAATACCTAAGGGGTCTCCATAAAGAAACATAACTATCACATAGCTAAAGTGTAAGATTGGATGTGCTCCAAGGTAAATGAAGTGTCAGTGAGCACAAGCCCAGATATTCAGTCACTATAGTTGAGTAGCCATGCTTTATTTGTTGTCCTTATAACTTATTGTAACGTAAGGCAGATGTAATTGACAAAATGTTAAGTTGTTAGCTAAGTATACCTCAAGCAAGCATTACCAAAGTGAACCAACAGAAAGGCAATGTCACTGCTAGGTGAAAATTAGACACTCATCAGGAAAGTAATTTCTTTTACCTAGAAACAACACCCCCCGTTCCAATAACAGCAACAGAATCCCCAGGACGCACCTCAGCTGCATGGGCCATAGCACCATATGCAGTAAAGACAGCACATCCTAGTATTGCAGACTCTGTATATGGCAATGAGTCTGGTAATAGAGTCAACGCATTTGCTGGCACAACACAGTATTCGGCAAGACCGGCCATACTATACATGTAGACTGGTTTTCCTATAAATTATTAATTATTTTCAGTATTCAATAATGAAGGGTACTATCAAGGAGTAAGTTTAAAAATGAATAGCATGTATATTGTACTCAGGTATCAACTGGAAATAAAACACCAGAGGGGGGAATAATTTTTTTTTTTATGAAGTTGGAGAGCATTGAGTTAATCCTGTGCAGATGCAATCAAAGGAACATACTTATTTCAGTGAAAGGAGCTTGAATTGTTGTGGTATTTCGTCAGTTCGTCACTCATGACTAATTACAGTAATGGGTAGTGACAGTAAAAGGCAGAGGGGTCCAGCTGGTGCTCCTGCTTCTAGTAGCAAATTATGAAAATTTGTAGTCTATTATAAGCTTTCAGGCGATTTAGTAATTCATAAAATAGTCCTGCTGCCAGAGCTAGCCGTAGATTGGAAACAAGAGTAACTAAATGGCCATTATTAGCCTTAAAGAATAACATGCAACTCATACCCACCACTGCTGCGCAGAAGCAGACGAGTTTCACCATCGTAGAGGGTTCCTTTTGCCCGGCTATAAGCAAAGAAAGTTTCACATAAATCATCATGGCCCTGTTTAGTAGTGGGATACTTGTGACAACATTGAAAGCGAGCAATAAATCAGACAAAGTGCTTGATGCAAATATGAGATGTTACCTTTGAACAGTAAGAACAGTGGCCACAAGGAAAAATGAAGGAACCAACGACTCGAGATCCAACTGGAAGCCTACGACACAGGAAAGCTTAATTATTACGAATTTTTACTTTCCATCTGCATTGACCGAAGAAAGTATGCTTAAAGTCAACTGACTAGAAATTAACGCGTAGCAAAAGGACCATTAAACTTCGTTCGACTAATACCTTTGTTTTGTTTTATCATCTCAGAGCGGTCCATGTTCAGCAACTTCGCCTGTTATCTCATGTCCCAGCGGCCAGCACGCAAGGACTGAAATAAGGAATTTCACCTTTTATAATGTGGAGATCGGAGTGGCATACTCCACAACCTGCATGAACAACAAAACATTAGTTTCCCTCGTTTAAAGCGAAAAAGCTGGATTCTAAGAAATTAGGCGAAAACCAGGAATCTTTAGGATTCCAAGAAGTATGAATCAATCATCGACGATTCTTGTTGACAACAATGTTGTCGAAATCGGACTGGTCACAAAGTTGAAAGTCATCAGCAACAATCACGAAGAGAAGACAAGAAATTAAGGATCACCAACCCTTGGTTCTAACGAGACTTTCTCCAGCCTTGGGGCGAGGGATGTGGAATTCCTCCATAGAAAGAGGTTTTCCTGATTCCCATAATACAGCTCCGCGCATAAACGATGGGAGTCCAACACCAGTGGCGACCTGGGAGTAAAACGAAACGCCATTTGAAACTCTGCGAATACCATTTTTGATAGGAAAATGCGGAGTCAACAGCTCACTGAGACACCAAGAAGCAGGGAACTTGAAGCGGCAGGCATTATATATGATACTGCTTCTCCGAAGTAGAGCAGTTGCCATGGTGGAATTACATAATCTCAGTGGGATGAGTATGCACGTAGTGGTGCAGAGTGACGACTGACGAGGATGAAATTGAAGCGGATAGAAACAAGAAATAGTGGGTCCATACTTGACACGTCGTCCTGATTATCGGGTACATTCCCAGGGCTGACAAAATATCAAAATATGTTTTTTCTTCCAGATATTTTTATCCGAAAACATTTTGATAATGTTTTTTTATATAGTTGTTACAAATAACCACGTGAGATATAATAAATCAGGACATAAAAAAAGTATCATCATCTTGACATTTTCCCATTTTTGCTCTTCAATCCAAATTGGATAGGCTGTAACATATCTCTATAATTTTCTCTTTCCTCTATTTCTCTCTTTCTATTTTCTTTTCTCCTAATTTTAATAGTAAAGATTTTTGAAACTGTATTTAAGAGAACATAACTAATTCCGTTAAGATTATTTGTATTTAAGCTTTTATTCAGAAAGTGATGGTATCTAAGATTATTGGTATTCCGTTCAGTAAGCAGAATATGAGCAAACAATATCTATCATATGTTCTCAGGCCCCCAGTCCCTTGCATTACGGGCAAGAAGAAGAATTCTAGCCACAAAATCATTGCATGCAATGTAAAACAAGATTATCTTATCTCAATGACAGCTCGTCCGACAAATTTTCCCTGGTTGAGATCTTCAAATGCTTTGCCTGCCTCCTCAAAGTTGTATCTTCTAGAAACAGTGTTGGAAAGATTGAAGATGCCTGTTTCTGCTAGTCTTAGGAAGATCTTGCCTTGCTCTACCCCCATACGATCCAATAACTTTTATCTACTCAGACATGTTGTAACGGTTCGTTGCAGTAATCAAAGGCACCAAAAATAATTATCAGTTTAACAGAGAATTTCATAACATTACATAAAAGAAAACTAAACTTAGTTTCTATAGTTTGAACTCAAAGATCATCTTCAACTAGATTATTCATGTGAATTCAAGATATTTCAGTGATTTGATCCAGCTAAAGCCTTGAACTTGGCTTAAAAGCAGAACATCGACGTAAATAAAATTAATGATCGCTATAACTTGTGAACAAATAGATAATACTACTTATAGGTTTTAGTATGAGATATACTTAATTAATACGAATAAATTAAAAAAATTAATTAAATTAGTTATTTATAATAATTATATATTAATTTTTTTAAAATATTTTATTTTATTATATACATTTGAATTATTCTTAATAGAAATTCCTTTAGTTTATATAATCATATAAGGATATTTTAAGGAGAAAATTATAATTTTAAAAGATAAATTAGATTAGGATATTATATTTAAGATCGAAATAAATTGTCTATTTAATTTTTATATTTAAAATTAAAAAAAGTGAATTTAGAGATAAAATAAATTAAAATTTTATATTTAAAATTAAATTTAACCTCTTACCTAAATCTTATAATAAGAAAGATGGGGACATAGTAAAAGTTGAGGTATGTGACTAGGTGTGTGTTTAGGAAACCCCAAATCACAGTTTTAAAAGGATTTTTGATCCAAACCTCAGTTTTAAAAAATTTGAAAACAAACAGCTATTTTTATCCAAAATCTCGGTTTGGACCAAATTATTGTTTAAAACCATGGTTTCAGATAAACTGATCAGAATAGCTTTTAAAACAGTAAAAAAGCTTATGAACTACTCAATTACTATTTTACCCCTACTTTTTCTTACACTATCTCTCATCTCTCTTCTATCTTTTCCACTATCTCTCATCTTTTCTTTCTATCATCTCTCCTCCCTCTTCTTTACCCACTTTCATTTTTTCTCTTTTCTCCACCCTCTCTCCTTTTTTTTAATAAAATTATACCATTTTTAGTAATTTACTAATACAAAAAATTATTTTAAAAATAACTATCCAAACACTTATTTTTTTAAAATCTATTTTTTCTAAAATTTATTCTCTAAAATTTATTATTCTCAAAATATATTATCTAAAAACTAATCTAGATAGGCCGTACGTCATTAATCCTTATTTAATAATATTAGTTATCTAGTCACATCTTAAACAGTTCTCGTGGAGAAAAGTTGTCATGGAAATAACAAATAATAAAACTAGATTTTTTATATTGAAGATATTGATTGTGATTGGGTATAAGTTCAGTCATATTTACATAAAATTTTATTTTGACCTTTGAAGTTTATAAAATATTTTTTAAATTTTATAACCTTAACATTATTAGTTTATTAATAAAAATTGTTGTTATTGAAGATTTTAAATATTAACAAAATAATCTAAAATATTGATATATTAAATTTGATTTTAAAAACTAACAACAATTGACAAAAAAATCATAATTTTAAAAAAATAGTACTAAATTTAAAGAATTAAAAAAAATAAAAGATAAACTAAAATGTTGTATAGAATTATAAGACCAAATATATAAGGTAATATATATATATACTTTTACCTTTTTAAGACCTTATAACAAATTATTTTTTATAAATTAATTATATAACTCTTAAAATACTACCCTTCGTAGTTCACACTAATAAATAGTACCCTAAGGGCTTGTTTCTAATTGCTCACCAACGGCAAATTAGCTTAATAAATAGTAGGATAAATGTGTATTTAATATTTTAAAATAATTTTAGGAGAGTAATTAGTATCTTAAAGTATTTAAAGGTATAATTAGTATATTGAATTAATTTTGAGGGTGTGACTAACATCCTGAAATATTTAAATGTGCAATTAGCACCCTAAACTAATTTTGGAGGTACGACTAGCACCCTAAAATATTTAAATTAGTATAATTTTATCCCTTCACTAATAAAAATACTTATTTTTATTTGATACATATCCCATAAATTTTTTATTTTGACACATTATTATTTAAAAGCTATATGTGTAATATTACTTTAATAAATTATACTAAATAAATTATAACATTTCTTAATCTTCACATATTAATTATATATCATATCAATTTTAAAATTTATTAAGTACTTTTATTTAAATAATATGAAATATGTAACTTTTTAAATAATAATATGTCAAAATAAAAAGCTCACATGACATGAATCGGGTAAAAATTTTTATTTCTATCAGTAAAATGATAAAATTATATTAATTTAAATACTTTAAAATATTAATTATATATCTAAAATTAATTTAAAATAATAATTATATCTTTAAATAATTTAAAAGCCTAGTTAATACTATCATACCAACTTTCTCTTCACGTGCGAGAGAAAGTTAATTTTTTAAATTATTATTTTAATATCATGTGTTTTATCAACAAATAATATATCCATCAGTAAATGTAAGCATTAAAAATAACTATTTTCCAAATATTTTTTTAATATTTAATATAAATTTTATCAATATTTAAATTAACCTCTCATTTCCATATTTGTTTTATATTTACTTTTTAAAATTCTCTTATATTTTGTATTTGAACCTTTTAAAAAGCTGTCTACATAGTATAAGAGAACTTGTGAAAATTTACCTATAACTTATGAAATGGAGACTATCCCAAACTGTGAAATTTTTTATTAACCGACGATTTCATTTACATTTTTCTCAATCTTAAAATTATCCTCCTAATCTTTAATATACAATATATTTAATTATTTTAATTATATTAAAAAAATTAGTTAAATTAATGAATATCACGTGCTTTTATTAAAATAACTTAATTATTTTCATCAACTCCTTCCTTCTTTTTTTATTAAATTATTATCGAGGGATATCAATAAGAATAATTTAAAAAATTTTAATAAAAATAATAAATATATCTTATATTTAAGAATAAGATTAACTCTTTAATTAATTTTTTATATTAATAAACTGAGGAGCATTTTTTATTATATTTATAAAAGTAATCATTTGTCTTTATAATTTTGATTTACTGTAACTCAATTTCTAAATATTTACTCAATTATAATTTAGTTTATGAAATTTAACTTAATATAATTTAATTTTTATAATTTAACTATTTAAAATATTAATTTTTATATTTTAAAAAATAAAATTATATATTTTATAAAATTTAAGAATTAAAATAATTTTAAATGATTAGAATCATAGTGACTAAATTATAATAAATTAAAATTTAAGAAATAAATTTTAATTGAGTTAAGATTATTATCATCGAATTATAGTGTGTGTTTAGATAGACTTTTAAAAAATAATTTATAAAAAAAAAAGTTTTTGGGTAATTTAATTTTTTTTTTAAAGAAGAGCTTATGAAAAAAAATAGTTATAAATAAATGAATATTTAGATAGTTATTATTAAAATAATTTTTATAATTGAAAAATTATTAAAAAATATATGATTTTATTAAAAAGATGAGCGAGGAGAGAAGAAATAGGGTAAAAAAGATAAAAGAGAGAGGAGAGAGGAGAGAGTGTAAGAAAAAGTAAAAATAAAATAGTAATTAAATTATTTATAAATTTTTTTACTATTTTAAAAATTACTCTTATCCATTTATCTAAAACTATAATGATAAATATAATTATTTATTTTAAATTTTTGTAAAGTAAAGTTTTGTCTACAAACTTTCTAAAACCATGGATTCCATGTTTCTAAACAGGCTCAACATTTAGGGATTGAATAATAAAAGCTGATTCACACGTGTCTGCAGATAGAAGACGTAGCATTGTAGCATGAGGAATGAATAAAGTGAAGGGTGATTTTAACAAATGCCAGTGCCATCCTATTCTTGGAAAAGAAGATTAGCTTTAAAGCGAGGGTTCAGAGAAAACTATAGGAAGAGAGTTCAGAGCAGGGACAGCCATAGGGGGCGGTGCCACTTTCGTCCATTACCTTCTTCCCTCCTTCACTGCACTGCTTCACTCCTCAGCGTTTCTAAATCCTAACCATTTCCTCTTCCCCTGATACAATATGTTATTCATTTTATAATTCCAGTTTTCAACTAAATTCTTAATTATATATTCTGTGTTTTCTTCAATCTTTCTCCAATATCAAAATCCCCATCCTTGCAACGAAGGAAGTGGTATAAATTGTTCAAAAAAGCATAAAGCTAGCCGAACAAAAGATAAAAAGCAGTTCGTGAAAAGATAACGGCAGTAAAATACGTTGGGCAGCATTTGATCTTCCAGGTAGTTCGTTTCTCCATTGAAATGCTGAAGCTCTTTAGGGCTTACCAGTGCATCTTCGGTTTCTTTCTCGTTTTCTCTGTCGTTGCATCTATCTTCAGAAGTACGTCTTCTTTTTAGCTGTAATTTTCATTCTATTAAACCTCGTAATCTTTGCTTTGCCGTTCATAGGAAGTGTTGGTCTAAAGTAAATTTTCTTCAATTATGAAATCTGGTTGGTACTGAGTTTCTTGTGGGTTTCATTTTTTTTAACGATGGTTAAAACTGCCTAACTGGGTTAGAAGAGTTTGCTGTAGGTTTCTGTGTGTCTTAGTTGAGATCTGAGAGCATGGTTAAGTTACGTTGCTTCCGAGCTTAATTATAACACCCAAAATATTAATTTGCAGCGGGAATGAAATGACTAACCAACGTGAAATTAATTAATCTGAGAGCATGGTTTCTCGACTCTTTTTTGTGTTTTTTTTGTTGTTGAAGAGGGTGGCGATATGGTTCTGGACGTACCATTATTAATTTTTGCTTATATTTTCTTCAATGCCATTTATTTGTTCTGGCTTTTGAAATCTAGTGAAGTGTGAGTTAATTGGCCTTTTACGTTTTGCTGGTTTCAGGATAGTTTATGATTCACTAACAGTTCCCTCTTTGGTTGGTCGTACTACACTCTGGCATTTAATATAGCACTGCCTTTCTGACGCAGCATGTAAGTTTCACTGCCAGCTCGGGTCTGTTTATTGTCCAATGAAGAAGGGTTATGTTATATGGTACAAGTTAAGAATGTTGTTATATCAATCAAGTGAATGATCAATGGAGTTTTGATCTATACTTTGCAGAAAGATGAAAAGTTAACTCGAACTGCAGATCATACTGTTCTTTTATTAACTAGATGCTAGCTGCATCAATAACAACGAAAACATGTCTTTTATTAGGTTTCCTAAGATTTGCATTATTCATTATTTCAATTTTCAATTTTCTTTATTATATATAGAAGATCTTCCAAAAGTTTGTCTTCTTGTAGCCTTTTATGGACAACTTCTACAGGTTGTGTTTGTTTCTTCAGCTGAAGCTGACAAAGCCTCGAACCTTGCTTTGCTTCTCATCTGCATCCCCTTCTGTATCATTTGTTCACTTTTAGTGTTCAATTTGTAGTTGGATTTGAATCTGAAAGAAGATGGCAGCCAAGCTTGTCAAAGCTGCAACAAGTGAAAAACTGGCTGAAACTGATTGGATGAAGAATATTGAAATATGTGAAATAGTTGCTCATGATCAAAGGTACATCTTGCTTCTAACTCCTTTTATGTCGTTGTTTCATTATGATTTGTAACTGTCCTAGAACATTGCGAAGAGAAATGAACATTGGATATATGCTCATGAAGTTATTCTCAACAGTATTATATGAAAGTATAAAACTGGACCATTACACTGTTCAATATGACTTTCCTGTTGGGCTTTTTTGCTGTCCGTAATTTCCCATGAAATGTAGTCATGCCAAAATTTATTGTTTTACTCTTGGGATTCATTCAGTTTCTTCTTGACTGCACTTGTTGTCAAAGTCTTGGCTAAGTAGCGAAAATCTTGTATTTTGATGCCTAACATACTTAATTTTCAATTCTAATAATGTTCACCACCATGACCATCCCTGGATTGATTCCTGATCCTGGACGACTCTTGTCTGGATTTTGAAATTTGGAACATATATGAGTCTGTTGATCTGCCTCAATAATTGTAGTACCAACGTTTTAACCACTGTATATTTTTCTGAATATGCAGGCAAGCTAAAGATGTTGTTAAGGCTATTAAAAAAAGACTTGCTAGCAAAAATCCCAATACTCAACTTTTTTCAGTCATGGTGAATATAATCACTTTCTTAGACATTTGATATAATGTAAATTTTCATGACGTACCTGATACTACCTATACCTCAAACAATAAGCTTCATTATACCCTATAAATTTATTTAACCAAATTGTTGTCCTTGTTCTATGGCATCCTACTAAATCATCTGTTCATATATTGATTTTTTAGTTATTGGACATGTTGATGAACAATATTGGGGATCCTATTCATAAGCATGTGGTTGACGTGGGAATTATTCCTATTCTAGTAAATATTGCGAAGAAAAAGGTGATTTTTTGCCTCTTAACATAAGCTCATCTTTTGGGAGTGTTTTCTTTTCTTTTTTGGCTGACCTCAATATTTTTGGCCTTTTCTCTGCTTGCAGTCAGATTTGCCTGCTCGAGAGAGGATTTTTCTCCTTCTAGATGACACACAAACATCCCTTGGTGGCGCTTCTGGAAAGTTTCCCCAGTATTATAATGCATATTATGATTTAGTGGTAGGTGCAAATATGCGAAGTAAATCTAGAATTATTTGATTTATTGGTGGTGGCTGGGCTTGTGTCTTGGCATAGTAAGAACGGCGAGATTTCTTTAAGCTCCATAACATTAAAAATCTTAGTCACTTAATACGGCTTTTGGTTCTTACTGAATGACAGCATAGGTTGTAAAAAGCTTGTTTAGCATGCCTTAATCACAAAGTCCAAAACTGCTATCTCAAGGAGAAATATTTTTAATATTGTATTTGAAAAGGATTATTAAGGTGATATAAAAGGTTGCACAAGATATTTAGATTTTTTTTTTGTATTTTTATGTAATTTTCGAAGCCCCCTTTTCATGTTTTATTTTGTTTCTTACTTGCTAACAGATACTTCTCATCCACACGGAAGATGGCTTTCACCATCTTATATTCCTTCTATGTGATACAAGTGATTGTATAACTTTTCCCCCCTTTTGTCTATGCTTAAATCATTGTAGGTTTTCTGAATAGTTTGAACTGCAATCTATTTATACTTTGTATAGAGTGCTGGTGTGAAATTTCCTCAAAGGGAGCGTGTGGTGCAATCAAACCATCCTAGTTCACAACCTACTAAGATCGGTAACATGCTGAACAGGGAGTGGGGCTCACCTAGAGAAGAAGACGTTGCTCAGCAAGCAGAGTCACAAACTGTTTCTGAATCTAGGTGACTTTGGCTTTTTGGTTCTAGTATAATTTGACAACATATTTAGCAACCATTTTATGGCAATCTCATTTTCCATACACTATATAGTCAACTTGCATTTGGTCAATAATATAGGGTCCTCAGCTTTCCTGACCCAATGCATTGAATTGGATAATTATGAGATGAATTTTTATTGGGATAGAGATTATGATAGTATGAATCAGAGAAGCTTCCTACTTTGGAGTGAAAAAGATTGAAAGGAGAAAAATGCCAAAATTTAATTTTGGGTGGATTCGTTTTCTCTTGTGGATTCTGGTCAAATCATAGGAGGAATTGATTTGTGATATGGGGACCTCTATAGGGAACTGTTGGAGAAATATCCTTCTATAAAGTTTGTTCTTATTGCCATTTTCATCTAGCACAGTACGTAACTTAATCCAACACATATCTTGCAGTATTATTCAAAAGGCGAGTAATGCATTGGAGGTTCTAAAAGAAGTCCTTGATGCTGTTGAAGCTCAGCATCCTGAGGTATGCCATTGATTTGTCATCCCTAGAATTTGTCATGCATGTGCACTTGCACTGGAAGTTCATACTTTAGTATAATAACTTCAGCCATTCCTTTGTCGTCTTCTTTCTTTTTCCCTCATCCTGATGCTGATGCTATTATATCCAGATATTTCCATGGGAATACAATGAAATACCTAGCTAGTACCAAAATTTATAGGCACAAAGCAGAAAACGAGAAAACATCTTGCTGATTTGATCTAGATCAGAAGCCATCTAAAATACTAAGATAGCTTCCTTCTACAGAAATGTCTCAAGCAATGATGCTGCAACTTTTTTTCTTTTTTTTAAACTTTCTAGGGAGCAAGGGATGAGTTCACCCTTGACCTTGTAGAACAATGTTCATTTCAGAAGCAAAGGTTAATGCAACTTGTGATGACTTCTCGGTGAGGACACAAGGCCCTTAAATTTCTCATTTCTGCTTTTGGCCTATATAGAAAGGCTTTTAGGTTTATGCCCTGTATGTTGCAGAGTATTGGGATTAATTCTGAGAAAAACATTGGTACTCACATGCTTTTGACCCTTATTTTTTTTAAAAACAATTTTGGTTAGAGACGAGAAGATAATTTCTCAAGCAATTGAATTAAATGAGAAGCTTCATAAAGTTCTTGCAAGACATGATGACCTTCTTTCTGGTGGAGCTACAGCAACTGGTAATTGTTTTGCCCGTGAAGAACCAGAGGAAGAGGAGGCTGAACAGCTGTTTCTTAGGTGCCTTGCTTGTTCTTTGGACTTGCTATTAATTCCCCTTGTCATGAAGGGCGAGACTTTTTTTTTGGCCAACCGACCAAACCCTTGGCATTATTGGATTTTGAATATCCATTTATCTCTGATTATGTCTGGCAGATTACGGAAAGGGAAGGCTTGTGTACGGGCTGAAGATGAAGAGACTGCACCCCAATTCCCTCACCTGGGTTTGCTTGGAGAAAGACTGAATCGTCCACTAATAAGGCCACTCTCTCTGGATCCGTCACGAGAAGGTAGTCCTCGTTCTGTTCCTGCTACAATTCCGCCTCCTCATGCAAAAGGCGTCAATAGAGAGCCGCCTCTTGTCGCCATTCCACCACCACCTGCAAAGCACATCGAGGGCGAGAGACTTTTGCAGGAAAAGAAGACGGAGGGTTCTCCTCTGGCTGGGCACATGAGAGGCCTCTCTTTACATAGTTTAAATGGCAGCAGCTCTCACAGTGGAAGCTTTGATTCCAGTGACTAGACTTCTGGAAGGGCCTCGTTTAACGTCTATACATCCCTTTTTTTTCTTTTAAATGTCGAGTTTGAATTTTAAGCGAGAGGATCCTGATTTCTGATTTAGTCTTGGTGGGTTATGTTATAAGAAAGGAAGAACACATCCTCTTGGGTTCATGAAGTGCATGTAGGCAGTTTACTGAGATTATACCATGACCTGAGATTTGTAATTATTGCTATTATTAGCTTTGTTTAAGTCCTTCATTTTCTAACTTGTTGGGATCTGTACATTGCACCCCCTACTTCACTGCTTTCTAAATCTAGTAGGGCCAGGGTTTGCTTCTCAGCTTGTTGTTGTAAGCTACCTTGAAATTTTGTGTTCGGTGTGGATTAAGTTTGTGTATTTTTTTATAATTTAAATGAAACTATAACTTAAATTAAATTATAATATATATAATATAAAATATATTGAAAAAAAGATAAATAGGCGTAAGCTCCTTGGCCTATTTTCATCCTTATTGGCTTGAGAAGAAGCAGTTATGTATTCTTCACTAACCATGAATAATAAATATAGTAAATATGATTGTAAGAAACATAACTGGTTTGGTAATACAGGATTTTTTTAGAGGTTAATTGTCAATTTGTTAAAGTAACAAACCTACTTCAGGTAAGGCTCATTAGAAAAAACGTCTTGTCGTTTTCAATGGTTGCGTATCTGTAAAATGGGATAATAGTTCTTGAGACGGACATGTCCAATATTTCTTCTTGCTTGACTTTTCAGGCTTTACATCATTAACTCCTCTTACTTTACTTCACTGTTATGCGTTTCTTATAATTGGTCAAAAGAAAAATTTACCTTTTCTTCCTCCTCCTCTGTAGAATGAAAGAAACAATAGTGTTGTATCCAGCTCCAAGTTTTGCTCACTTGGTCTCCATTGTAGAACTGGGAAAGCTTATCTTACATCACCAACCCAATTTATCCATAGTCATCTTGGTCCCATCTATGTCTTCTGATCATTCTACTTCTACTTCTTCATCATACATCAATGATCTCTCTCTAACTGCGATTCCCATCTCTTTCATTTATCTCCCTTCCCTCCAAGTTACAGTCTTTGATTCTGTCGCCATGAATGCTCTTAATGTTCTTGAAGCTCTGAAAACTTTATCTTTTTCCTTCACTATTTTGGCTCTTGTGACAGCTCCTCATGAAAACTTGAATACCCACATCCCCACATTCTGCTACTTCACCTCATGTGCTTCTGCTCTGGCTTTCTTTCTCTACTTACCTACCTTCAATAACCAAACCACTAAAAGCTTCAAAGATCTCACAGATACTACTCCTTTGGATCTTCCTGGTTTGCTCTTCTCAGTGCTTCTCACGTCCCTGAACCTGTACTGAATCGAGAAACCACCTCCTACAACTTCTTTCTCAGTTTTGCTTCTTCTCTTCTGAAATCCAAGGGAGTGATCGTGAACACCTTCAATTCCTTGAACCGCGTGCCATTAAAGCTATGATAAATGGTGTTTGTGTCCCAAATGATCAAACCCCACCAATTTTCTGCATTGGACCATTGATCACGAGTGAGAAAGATCATAATCATGCTATTGCCAGTTCCTTTTCTGATTGCTTAGCATGGTTAGATAAGCAGCCAAGTAAAAGTGTTGTGTTCTTGTGCTTTGGAAGCAAGGGTGTGTTCTCTGAAGCTCAGATAAAAGAAATAGCCATAGGTTTAGAAAGGAGCAACCATAGATTCTTGTGGGCAGTGAAGAGTCCTCTGGGTCTGGATACAGAACCCAAATTGGAGGAACTGTTACCAGATGGTTTCTCAGAGAGAACCAAAGAGAAGGGTCTGGTTCTGAAATCATGGGCCCCACAGAATGCGATTCTGAGGCACGAATCAGTAGGTGGGTTTTTGACACGTTGTGGTTGGAACTCTGTTTTAGAAGCAGTGAGCTATGGAGTGCCAATGGTGGCTTGGCCATTGTACTCAGAGTAGCATATGAACGGTGAGATTTTGGTGATGGAGATGAAAGTGGCGATACCTGTAATGAGGGATGGAAGGAGAGAAGGGTTGGTGGGAGCAGAGGAGGTGGAACGAAGAGGGAAGGAACTGATGGAATATGAAGAAGGGAAGATTCTGAAACGGAGTTTGGAGATGAAAGCCATGGCCATGGTTGCTTGGTCTTCAGGTGGCTCATCTTCAACAGCATTTCATGACTTGCTAAGCTCTTGGAAGCATGGTTGACCAAGAGGAGACCAAAAGAAAAAAGAACACAGTTCTTGATGCATCTAGGAGGCTTCTCTGAAGCATTTATCTTGTTATGATTATAATTTCCGTGTCATAAAACAGGAGAGAAAAT
The DNA here is from genome assembly GCA_037074615.1 of Leucaena leucocephala. Classification (NCBI taxonomy): domain Eukaryota; kingdom Viridiplantae; phylum Streptophyta; class Magnoliopsida; order Fabales; family Fabaceae; genus Leucaena; species Leucaena leucocephala. The sequence continues at coordinate 3,125,256 of CM073537.1, forward strand.
TTTGGCAAGACTAGTATTATGATGATACTGAGAGTCTGAGAGGAGTCTTTATAATTTTAGCTAATTTTTATAATTTTTTTATCAAGTATATACAATTTCTCTAGTTATAGTCATTAGTTTTTATATTTATAATTTATTGGAGTTAGTGTAAATGCTCAATAAGCATTATGTTAGCTTTTACAAAATATAAAATTAAAAATAAAATGATAGAATAAAATTTATTTATTAACCATTGTGCCTTTGTATCAACAAGCTATAAATTATTTTAGTTCAAATAATAGTCTCGTATTCAAACTTTAACTTATAAGGCATAAGATCGTGACATTAAATCTGTAAAAATTTTTTAAAACATAACTATTATTAATTATTTAGACTTATTTTATACTAAATATAATTTAAAAATAATATTTTAAATAAATTTAGTTTATTTCAAGAGAACTAATTATAATAGAAAAGAGTTTAATTAAAATTTAAATAAACTATACTATGATTATAATTTTTTTTAAAATATAAAAAAAATAATAGGATATATGAGTATATAAAATAAAATCTATTGTAACAATATATAAATATTCGATACATATATTTAAAGGAGAAGCTATAAAATTGATATATCTTTAATTAAACTTCTGAAGTTTTTTCTATGGTCATAAGATGAAAATATAAATTGAAAAATGTTAATAAAAATAGGATAAAATTAACGTCTTAGTAACTAACAATTATACTCATCATGAGTACTAATATATACTCATAAGGTATCAGGTGGACAATTCATAAAATACAATATATAAAAAATAACATATTATCATAATAAAATCAATAGATAACCCACCCAAATTCATCCCATTAAAATAATTGAACCGCCTTATTCCTACGGACCGAACTCATAAGTTAGTGGTAACTGACCACTTAAAAAGCTAATTGATCAAGTGGTATGGATAGGCCAAAATTCACATAGCATTTGACCAGACTATGAGTTTATTCTCTCTCGATAAACATGTGGGGATGTCGCGACCCCTCAATAAATTAGTGGAACAAAAATCAACCATAGAGCTCCAATAGAGACTATACCATGTGATAAAAATATAACTTTATCTTCACTCATCTCTAATGTATAATTATAAAAATCTCAATAGTTTGTTAATAAATAATACTAATAAATATCACAATAGAGTTTTTCTTAAGATAATAATTTTCTTCAAATTTTAATATTAAGATATAACAAGTTTATAATCTTAATTCAAAATTTTTAAATTAAACTTTGAGTCCCACAAGACTATTTTCAATAAAAATTATCAAATAAATTTTCTCCATATAATCATATTAATATCAATATATTTATATATATTAAATCACTCATAAACATCACATTAGCACACATAACGAATAAAAAATGGTTACCTCTCGCCTAAATAATTACCACAAAAGATCTTAAAAGTAAATCTTAGCTTTAGGTGAGTTGAACTAAGGGTTTATTTGGGAGAAAAATAGATGTCTGATTCTTTGGGAACATGAAAGGGAATGAGAGAGATGACTAAAAAGAGAGAAGCCGACTCAATAATCAAGTCTGAGGAATAACTCAGTACTTTAACTCTATCTATAAAACCATAATAATAATTTAAAATTTAAATCTATATCTAAATCTGAACACAAATCCTAATAATTTTCTAACTTATAATAACAATCAAATTATAAAATTATAAATAAGATAATAGTAGGATAATCTATATATCTTATTTTATTAAAAATAATAAAAATACTAAATTATAATAGTTTAATTAAATAATATTTCTAAATTTTTTATAAATAATATTTTAATTATATTTAAATAAAAAATAAAAATTAGGATGTTATAAAATCTCTCTCTAAATAGTACCTCTCTATATTCTTTGAATTTAAAAATATATTTGTCAACTTTTTATTATAAAAAAAAGAAAATAATAATATATCATGAGAATTAATATTAATAATTGATGAAATTCTAAAGATTAGAAAAAAAATCACAAAAAACTGATTAAAATTAAGGTGAAATTACATAGATTTCATATTAATTATTTTTTCCTAATATTTATAACAAAATTTTGGTTTTTTAATTGTATATAACGTGAAATAAATAATTATCCGAATTCGGTGAAAAATTGAACGGTGAATGTTGTTTCCACGAGTAGCCCCACTTTTGCGTTTGGATTCTCCAATCATCTGAAGCTACAGATAGGGGTGCTCACAGGACGGGTCGAGATTGGGATAATCCCGTCTTCTGTCTCGTCCCGAATTTGTCCCGATTCCGATGGGACCGGGACGGGTTCGGGAGGGAACGGGAATTCCCGATTTATTTTTTTTTTAAAAAAATATTATAATAAAATTATCTCAATAAATTATTCTATATAAAATGCCATAGCAACTTCCTCTAAATACCAACATTCTTCCCTAATAGAAAATAATAACTTACCCATATAAGAAAAAAAAATAATAGTAAGAAAGAATAAAAATATCAATATAAAAATATCTGTATAAGAATAAAAATATCTATATAAGAGTGAGAAAGATAGGATAATGTAATATTTAAAAAAAAAAATACTTCGGGACGGGACGGGATTCCCGAGGGACGGGCCTAGACCCGTCCCGTCCCGGACCTCCTTTTGTCCCGTCCCGGTAGTGTCCCGGACCGGTCTTTTTTGGAACGAGACGGATCCGTCTCGAAATCATCGGGACCGGGTCGGGATACCCCGGGACGGACACACCCCTAGCTACAGAAAAACAAAGATAAAGCGCTTCACAATATCATGCCACGTGACCTCACTCTATGTCTCTCAGTCTTTCTCACATATAGCCACAAGCCCCATCGCAAAACCCATTATCTCTATTCTCTACCAGAAGCACACTACCATAGTAGTCTAGAGCTTGTCCATACAATGGCAACCTCTACCACCGGAGCCGTCGTAAGTAGCTCCTTCCTCGGCAGACAAGCCACCACAAGCCTCCGGTCGGCGCCTAAGCTTCAGGCAATGTTCGGCGTTGGAACGAAGAGTGGCCGCCGTGGAAACCGAGGTCGCATGACGTGCATGGCGGCGTTCAAAGTGAAGCTGCTAACTCCAGACGGCCCAAAGGAATTCGAATGTCCCGATGATGTTTACATTCTGGACCAAGCTGAGGAGCTCGGAATCGAACTTCCGTACTCGTGCAGAGCAGGATCGTGTTCCTCTTGTGCAGGGAAGTTGGTGGAAGGAGATCTTGACCAGTCCGATCAAAGCTTCCTGGACGATGAACAGGTTGAAGAAGGGTGGGTTCTTACTTGCGCGGCTTATCCTCGATCTGATGTTGTAATTGAGACCCACAAGGAGGAGGAGCTCACTGGTTAATAAAGCAATTTTTGCTTCTGATCATCATCTTCAGAATTCCCTTAATTTCATGTTTGTATGAATCATGAATGAATATATGTATTGATATGTTTTGTTGCCTTGTTTTGTCAAGTTGATTTAAGAGTCATCTTGTAGTTTGCTCCTCTGAGACTGGATGATCAATGGATGAATAATGTTATCTCATAAATCTGCTTCAGCTGCAAATTTAGCTTCCTGTTTTTATATATATAGTCGGATGATTTCAAGAATGTCATAATATGGAATTTAATTTTGAACCATGGTTGAATAAGCATCTTAGAATAGAAGGGATGTTACTTCATGTAATGCTGCATATTGAATTGAATCTAATCTGCGTTAACTTTTGGACTAATGATTAATGAACCCAGTATATTGTTACATATATTTGTTTCTATCTGCTGTTCAACATTTTTTTTTTATTTTTTTTAAATGCAAGATTCCCATGAAATTTGCCATTCTCGTTCTGAAGGTAGAACGGAGTTACGAATGTTTAATTGCGTAAACCAAACACAGCTTAGAGTTACTAGCATACAGATAAATCAAAAAGGGCGAATAAACCATGCAAAAGGGTTAGTTCAGGTCATTCTTTTTTGTTCTTTTTTTAAATTTTAAGAGTAGATAATAATAGCTTAAAATTATAAACAAGATCAAATCGACAATCTTAAAGACTTTTCTCGCCACTAAACGATCGAGCTTTCATGTTACTAAACTCTAATTCATCTTTTCCAAAAAATTCCAATGCACAAAATCTCCCTACAAGGCTTTTGCTTTATTATCGTAACATTTCAAAAAACACACGAAAATAAAACTTCCAACAAAATTAGAGGAAGTTCCTGTTTATTCCTTTTATGTTTTTTATTAGAAACATATTGCTAGATCATGTCAAAATTCAAAACGAAGGGCTCAAGTATAAATAAGGTATACGGCTTTTGGCCTTATAAACCAATTAAGTTAAATATTAATGGGAATGGATACAGCAGCGTCAACCAATAATTTCTCCATAGATATCATTATTGCAATTTCTGCTTTCAGTGTTGGTTTCCCATGTCACGAAACTCAAACAACAACAATGCTTATAACAAAACTAAAGCTCTACATACAAGCAGAGGCATTTTGTTACAATTTTACTATACATTTCTCCTTTTCTCTTTCTAGTCCATCCGCAAATAGTGCTGTGCTTAAAACTTGACTTGGTAAAATCAACACTTGATTTTCAAGCAGCACATGATGGAAAGAAATTATATGCATATACGAACAAAACTAGTCTCCATTGCCTTTAATGGCGATTGGCGGGAGGATTCGTTCACCGAAACAAGGGCAATATTCCCCACTGGTGCAGAAACCCCTTGCCCGTAGTGACTTCTAAAAACAACAGAAGAAGCACGGCCAGCATAGCTGCTCTTCCGTTCCATGTTTCTGCACTTTTTGTCCAACCCCATTCCCATACCATTACCGGTGGCGGTAGCTCCCGGCGTTGAGAGTCATATGCAGCCAATAACTCTTCTACGCTTCCCAGTGGAACCAAAGACTGCCAAAGAAACCAGATTTTCAATTACATCACAAGTACAAGGCATGCATGCAACTGACAATTTGATAATACCAGATCAATTTACTTGATGAGAAGACATTTTAGTAGAGAATACAAAGTATAGGAGAAGTGAAATGAGTACCTGCCGCGCTTCAAGATTTGAAACTGCCATGGCACCAACATATGGGAGAGACTCAATTACAGCATCTGCCAAATCTGAAATGAAGGTGGGTTCACATCCTAGAGCAGGAACACGGCCCCAGTTTTTTATACCAGATTCTAGAGCCAATTCTTTGTATTCAACATCAATTTCTTCCAGCGTTTCAATGTGCTCGCTGACAAAGCTGTGAATATAGCACGTAAATGACAGAAAAGTATGAGAAAAAGAAAGAAGTCAGAAAGTATAGGAGTAAGGTAATATCACACAAAAAAAAGGCCAATATTACCTAATTGGCACAGCCAGCAGACTTTTCACTCCCTTCTTTCCAAGATCAATTATCGTCTCATCCGTATAAGGTTTTAACCATTCCACAGGTCCAACTCTACTCTATAAAAATGATTACGCTTGAATGTCAGTGACACAAATCATGCCTTGAGGGTAGGATGACAATGCTAGGTCTACAAATAGATTACTCAGGCAAGAGATAGATCTATCTGCACCACCAAGTTCTCTTGGTTGAGAAATTTAATGTTATCCAAGAAAGCTGCCCTGAGTAGTATTAGCAGGGTCCTGAGATTTTTTTTTTTTAAAAAAAGTAATCGGGTAGATTACTTGCAAAGAGCTTTCCACATGTAATAATGACTAAATTATGTTAAGAGCTAGAAAATCATCGCACAAGATTAGTCATTCTGAAAATAGCTTCCAATCATGAGTTCAATTGAGGACTGCATATTAGCAAAGTAATACAAAGTATAACAAGAAATAATAAGTATTTGGATTAACTTTTTGCTCTAGAAACAACTGTTCTAGCATTATTCCCATTCTGGTGGTTAGAATTTCCATATCATATTACATATATTTAGATATATTGCTGGCCAGGAAACATGCAGAGTTTAATGGTATTTTACCAATACGGCCTATTGGTTTATATGAAATCAGAATTACAAGAGATACCCAACAAAGTACCTGATAAGCAAGGGTATAGGAATTAGTTATGTTCCTTTTCTCTAGTTCTTCCATAATCAAATCCACACATTCCTCCATCTCTGCCTTGTATGGGTCACCGGCCTCTTCCACATATGCAAGCGGTACTCCATGTGCACTAAAGAATATCACTACCTGTTATCAGAATTTCAATTACTAAGGAAAATAGGCATACAGACAGACAATTGAACGACTCCCAAGCACAAGCATAAGAAGAATTCTTCAGGAAAAAACTTAAAACGACAACATATAAGGATGTAAGAGAACAACCATGTTTTGTTGATAGGCATAATTTTTTCTCATTAAAACCAGCCAAAAAGGTTAGCATACTGCATTTCATAATATCTCAGACACAGAAGGTAAAGTAAAGAAGTATGTTATGTTACAGTGGGTACTAAGATGTTATGTAGAACTAGAGATGTTGACTACATGAATTATGCTGTCAATATTTCAATAAAATATGTGAACAGAATCCTTCCATCTGAATCACTAAATCATACAACATGCAGTACCTCTTTTGGGTTGTCAAAACCATTTAACTCGTTTTCAATCAAATTTGCCATGGCCTTTATGTATCCTTCACGCTGGTACCACGAAGGTATTACTGTGTGCTGCATGTTGACTAGATACTCATCCTGACTGAAGAATCATTTAATATTTAATAATTTACAATTATAACAGAATGTCAGTCTATATCTTTGGAGTATTATAATGTGATAACTTAAGAATTTTTTGGTGGTTACCGGAATATACTCTCCAGGAGACGTAGGCTTGAACCACTGGTTGATATTGAAAATTGTGGATAAAGTGGAAGAACGACAAGCTTTGTAATTCCATCCCTTTTAATCTACAGGGTATGTTTTGAAGAAAAAAATTACTTATGATCAAACAGCAATGAAATCACGAAAAGAAAAGTACAACAAATTAAAATTCAAGAACATATCAAACAAAATGCGATTACATCCCATGTTTAAATTTTTACAGGCTTTTCTTTTCAGAGATGAATCTTGCAGCAATAAGTTTTACCTTAGATAGTATAAAAATAAAAGGGTAGAAGATTCAGAAGTAGCAAAAGTTCAATAAAATGTTGTTTAGTGTTTATTTTGTAATCTAAAATCAAGTTAACAAATACCTCTTCAATAGCTTCTTCAGTGAATGGATGCCAGTAACGCATGCCAACATACACCTTTGCAGGGACATTCTTTGCCCAAAGAGATTTCCTCAACTCTTCAGCCTGCAGAAGACAGCATTAATAGAGCCAGGACAAGAATACAATCAAACAAAAGAAAGATTTTAAAGCCTGTGAAAAAAAAAATAGTCCTTGATGAAGCCAACATGTTGATAATGTTCCATATCATTAGTAAGCATTTGAAATATCAGTCACTCCACAGACTGGTTAAAATTTCAAAAGTTTACTTGAAATGGCAGGAAAGAATTAATTGAAATATAGATGAAATAAAAGTATACAAATTAACAATTTTAAATTTTTTATGAGACATGATTCAGCCTCAATAATAAATGCAGAAAAAGAAAGCTTAACTTCAACGGTAAGGAGCTTGGAGAATAAAAATGTACAAAGCTGACTTCTTTAATAAGCTCTACAATTCTTCACCATCAACTATTGTGTTTTTCTTATCTATCACATTTTAAATCATTAATAGTTTGAAAACCGAAAGAAGATCAACCACATACATCAGGCATATGAACAATCTTACCAACATAAATAGTTCACTTATTGATAAACTGAAATGTCAAGTTCTCCATACTCCAATGCAGCATTTAACCAGTTCAGAGTAAAGCAATAGTAATTAATAATTACGATGAAAATCATGTTTTCTGAAGTGTCATGCCTGTGCATCAGTTATACGTCTGAGAGGAGAGCCGCCACCAATTGAAGCATAACCTTCTTTGCTCTTTGGTGCTCTTACAACAGACACAAATTGAGCTAACGGCTTTTGAAGGAAACCAAACAACCTTGGCAACCGTATAATATCCTACATAATAATGAATAAGGAATAGCAAATTTTAGATTAATATCAATTTCAAGGGGTTGAATATTACTTTTTTTCTAAAAAAAAAAAAGGGAGTTCAGCCTAGATGTCGTGTGCATGAAAGATAGAACATTACTGGATCAGCAAAAAGGTTAAACAAAAATGGCTGCACATCATCAAGAGTCTCTGGACCTCCAAGGTTTAGCAATAATACACCAATCTTATCGTCGCCAACAAGAGGTGTATCAGAGACAGTTTGAGTTGTTGCAGTTGATAAAGCTCCCGCTGGCAACAAGTGCTTGTTGAGTGATTGCTTGGAAAACATGGATTGTGCATCAGACCATCCATGAGAACATCTGGTCATTACGTAATTTTTTAAGGGACTAGAGTTAATAGGAGCCTCCACATGGGCCCTAGAACAGCGATACATCTTTTGGGAAGTACGGATTGCCTGTGGCAACAACCTATGGAAAAATGAATATTAAGACCTTGAGAATATTTTATTGATCTTGAGATTTGATAATAAAATATTTGACATAGGAATTTACTAAATTAAGTCAAAGGAGTACTTTTGGCGATAAGATAAAACCAAAATAGTCAAATACCAGGCACAACGAATTGAGAGTTATAACAACACAAAAAATTAGGTAAAACAAGAAAGCAAGAATAATTGGGCTTGAATGAATAATGGGAAGCAAATCATCAATCTAATTTTTGAAACTAAAGCATTCAAGAAGACAAACAAAAAAAAAACCTTCTATAAAAAAAATTAAAAATTGCATTGCATTGTAGTACGGAAAATCGGCCAATCGTCAGCAACATTACTTCCAATAGAAAACGTGTAGCTTGATGAGGAAGCACTTAATCTCAATAATTAAAACATGAAAAAGCCAGCACAAACATTTCAAAATTAAGATCAGAAGATCATGCCTATTGTTTATGGTCAAATGAATATAATCGTCCCTTATAAAGTACACGACGAGAACCAAGGAAATGACAATGCCCAAACAAGTGGGAGCCATCTAACTTACGAATATAAAATTACGGGGGGAGGAATACTTACAGAGGAAACTTGCAATTACGAGAAGCATGAGTGAGAAATGGAGGACGCCGAAACGCACACGAGGAAGAAGAAGAGGAAGGCGATGAAGAGGGGTGAGTTGGAGAGTGCATAGCTTGAAATAACTTCGTGAATCAGCACAACCAGGCCGCAACACTGACCTTTCCTTCGCTTACTGCTTTGTTTGAATCCCTAAATAAGGGAAGAAAAGCCTTGAAGGGAAAATTCCAAACTCAAAAAGAAATAATGAGAAAGTTTTAGGGAAAAAAAGAAGAACACCTAATTCTGACGATTAGGAATTACAAGGCGCCGCCACTGACCCTGTAGGTGAACTCTGAATGAAAGATCAAGTAAAATTTTGAAGGGTGTACGCTAAAAAGTTTTCTTTCTGTGTTTGGTCTATTTTCAGAATACCAAAGGGCAATAGGAGAAAAATTGAGCAAATGTTAAGATTCTTCAGAAACCCATTGGAAATTTATTGTCGACAGAGATTGAAAGCGACGGGTCAGATTGAAAGCAATCTAGACCACCTCTTCCTGTTCGTTTATCTACTCTCACATTTTTTTACCGCCTCCCATTTTTTAGGAATTTTCTTTTTATTTTACATTATCCAGTATCCCCCGCCAAGACCCTCCCAGTCCGTTAGGAAAAGTTTTTTTTTCTTATTAAAAAATAATAAATAAACAAACATCAACATCAATTAATATTAATATTAATAGTTTTATATAAAATATATAACAAAATATTTATGTGCTTTGCAAATATAGTTGTAAAAGCTATAATATAGTTAAAAAATAAAATAAATTAGTGTTCTATCTATTTTAGATTGTAACTTTTATTTTTTTTATATAAATTAAATATTCATTGCCACCTTCCTCATCTCAGGGATTCTATTTAAAGGTAAACGATTAATTATAAAATAATTTTTATGTTTAAAAGTAGGATTCGAACCCCACTATTTAATCAAAAGACTAAATAAGATAACTATTAAGTCACACCCCACGTGATTACTTTTATTCTAATTTTAAATATATATAAATTTTTTAAAAATTAAAATTATATCATTCAGACCCTCTCTTTTTCATAAGATTATGTGGCTATGTGAAATATAAATATTTTCATAAAGAAGTAGTTCTTTTAAAAACGTTATCTATATCTATATAAATTCAAACTCCCCTCATACTTAAATAACTAAAATCTCTTCTACTAAGATAAGGTCAGCCATCTCTCTACCTTTAATATTCTATTATCATCCACCCAATTATTAATTCACTGTTGAAGTATATATTATGAATCAAAATGTCTTCTTTAATATTAATTTATTGTTTAAAAATCATTTAGCTTATAAAAAATAATTTCAATGCATTTAATACTTTTGTTTATTAACCAACAGAGAGTTAGTATAATAATTTAACGCTCTACTAGATTTTTTTAGGTTTTAAATTTAATTTTTATAAGAGATATATGTTATGAGAGACAATCATAAACCCTAAAATAAGATCCAATAAATGATATAAAAAATTATTTATTTCTTATATTCGAGGATAGAAAGAGTTATCACATATATGATTACATATTTAAAGATAGCTTCTTCTTCTTCTTTTTTAAGATTTCACCAGTATCTAACACTATTCTAATCTAATTTGCAGGAATATGAGCTCACCATGAAAGGATCTCGTTACCTCAAAATATAGTTAAGCTAAAACAATCCCATAGCTAATCAATGTGTGACCTTTTATTTGTAGAGAAACTCTCCGAGTCACTAAACTATAAGACTATTAACTAATAAAATAGTTGTCATAATGGATAATCCATTGGTTGGATTGTGGAACTATACCTATGTTTATCCCATAAACATCATAATTGTAATTTGTAGTTTTGTCATTCTTTGGGAGCCTTTGTAGATGTGAAAAGTGAGGTCACCTTTGTGACAAGATTATCCTGATTTATTAGTTTCAATTGATCGTTGATATGAGGTGACAGTTTTATTTGACTTTTACCTTATTAAATTTTATTTTTTTTGTTATAAAATTTTTTAAAAGGATGTTAAACTCACCTATGATCTAAAGGCATGACGAATTCTCCCTTCCTCCTAGGCGATATCAATATTAGGCAGGGCAAGCCGTTAATTACTCTTAGGCGTAAATTTAGGTACCTAGAAGCTAGAATATTTACCTAAATGCTATGACTGGAGCTATATTAATAAAGTGATATTTTCTAAAGATTAAATATGTTCTAAATAATCGTATATCTTACCCCTTCGCCAATTGAACTCACGGACGATGGATATTAAATTGATGTTAGATCAAAAGGAAAGGGAAAGCCCAAAAATATGGGCAATGTTGGTCGAAAATTTAGGCCCAATTTCAATGTGGGCTTTGCTACACGTAAACTATTTTCAGACTTAAAATGCTCCACTCAAACGGTTCACCCTACTCGATATTAGTATCGTTTAGGAGGAAGGAAGACTTTGCCTTACTCTTAAATCGTGGGTAAGCCTAACCCCTTTTCAAAAAATCTTGTATCAGAAAAAAAAATGCTCCACTGAAATTGGGCCTTACAAATATTTCGGAAAATGACAAATATGTCCAAAAGATTAATTCAAGGATAGTTGTGTCTAAGAAAAATTGTACTCTTTCAATCATAAATATTAGAGTTAGTTAAAAAGTTAGTTTTAGTTATAGATGTGAGACTTTAATTCATTTTGTCTCTTATATTTATTTTTTTCCTCTAAAATTAATTAATTTATCTATTCTTTATTCTATCTAAATTAAACAGCACATGTATATATGCAGTTTTAAAGTCCTTATGCACATGTTGATACGATGTGTTCATGTGTCATGGGCTCCCCCCCATGCGCATTTTGATTAGGTAATTAAATTTATTTCATTGTGAAAGAGAAGAAGAAAAGGACGATTTTGTTTTTAAAAAAAAAACGTCAATGGTGCGTAGTTTTGTTACTTTTTTTTTTGCTACAAAAAAAATTTAAGTAAATTTAGCACCAATCTCCTACTAAAACTAGAGTATAGCCCCAAGCTCAGAAAGCTCTTATAAGAGACTTACGAAATCGCCTACCAAAAGAATCTTTACAATGGCAAGAATCGAACTTATGTTCTTTTGGGATATGAGCTCATTTCTTAATATCTGTGTCAACTATAAAATAGAAGTAACTTAGTCCATACAAATTTTCTCTTCCCAAAAAAACCCCTAATTAGAGTTGATTACATTATATTTCATGCAACAAAAGTTTTAATATATATATGCGCTGAAAAATCACATTCATTAGTTATATTAAATTACTTATAAAAAATAAATTACAACAAAATAAAAAAAATCTCCCCACTGCATTCCACGAGGTAAGTTCTAGTTATCATAAATTACATAAACAATATGGATAGTTTAATAAAAAAAATAAGAAAAAAAATGAACAAGTAAACAAGAAATATACTACTTAACTGACTAGAAATTCTCCACTGGCATGAGCCTCCTTGACCCTTTTGTCATATTCATCTTCTTCATCCTCCTCTTCCTTCACCTCAGCTTGCTCGTCTTCTTCACCTTCCCAGCCAAAACCTTTTATAGGTCTAGATACTGGAGGTGGGTTTCTAGCTTCTCCCACAATTTTCATTATCTCCTCCACACTTTGAACAGAAAAGCTTGGGTTGTCTCTCTGATAATAGGTAGCTTGAGCTGATTCAGTTAGCTCCCTTGGAAGGCTCTTTAAAAACCACGGGTGGTTCTTGATTTCCTTCAGATTTATTCTCTGCAAGAAATAAAGAAAATGGCCCCACAATTAGCTCCATCATAGAGAAACAAGATATTTACAAGTGATCCCATATGTAGAGCATTAAAATTTTCTGCAGCATCTTGTTCTATAACAATCACAGTTTAATTATAGTTGCATAAAACAAGGCATAATATTGGCTGCAACCTGGGGAAGATGTAGAGGTATGAAAACTATAACAATAACTTTCTGCCTTTTATCCTTAGTATAAATATTCAACAACAGTGAGGCTTGTTTTACAACCAATTTTTCTGTTATATTCTATTCATTGTCATGAAGGTGTCCATAGTTGACAAGAAAACACAACAGTTAACAGGTGCATACTTGTAGAACATGATAGAGTCCATTTGTGATATAACATGACAATTCAATACAATTTCTATCACAGTAAAAACTCAGTTGAAAAATCAAAACTTACCTTCAATGGATTCGCAACAAATATACGAGAAAGGAGGTGTCTGCAATCTTGAGATATGTGGACATAATCAGGGATTTTGTATTGGACAGCCATTATGCGCTGCAGAATATGACAGAAAAAGGAGACATGAATGATGAATGATGTGAAAATTACATTCGAAACAGCACAAAAATCAGCGTCAATAAGGCTAACATAACGTATATAACATACCTGAATTGTTTTCCTGAAATTCCTGGGGTCTGCATGGTCCTCAAACGGATATGCTCCAACCAGCATGACATAGAGAGTCACCCCACATGACCATACATCAGCCAACTAAACAAAGGCAACAACAGAAAAACATAATCATACTTACAGTTAAACAAGGGGATCATAACATAACGACTGAAAAATACCCTTAAGATAATCAAAATCACTTCTTTGAGTTGTCTTGTAAGAGAAACAATGCAGCAAAAGTAGAGATAATTAATTAATGAAGTATAAGCCAACACAATGAAATCTAGATAAAGCACCAAATATATCTATATCTTCTTACCTTGCCATCATACTCGCGCCTGGAAAGGACTTCCGGGGCTATATAAGCAGGAGTTCCAACAGTTGATTTGGGCCGTGAATGCAGCAAAGATGACTACACCAGAAATAATATGCAGTCCAATAACTATTACAAGTCTGTTACAATTTATAACCCTGGCCAAGTTATTATTCGAACCAATAAAATGTGATGATATTGAATGCAAAACCTTGGAATAACCGAAGTCACAAATCTTCAAGCGAGGTGCAGGGCTTCCATCTAGAAGAGTATTTTCCAACTTCAAATCTCTGTGGCATATTTGCTAAAAAAGATGAAGGTAAAAGCATAAGTTATATCACAGTGTACTTTGAGAAAAATGTGAGTGTAGTTTACATTAATTCTTAGAAACTTGCGTATGATATGATTCATACCATGGCATGACAGAAATTGACACCAGAGATCAGCTGTTGAAAGAAATATCTAGCCTGAAGAGGGAAAAAACAAAGGAAAGAAATTGAGAGATTACAACAATAGTAATAGTAATAATGACATTGAAAGCAAGAAGAGTATGTGAAATTAAAATTATTCACCTCATCTTCACTGAACCTTCCAGCAGTGCAGATCCTCTCAAAGAGCTCTCCTCCAGCTGCATACTCCATTACTATAGCCAAATGTGTTGGGGTCAAAACCACCTGAAAAAATCAGAACCAAATTGAAATTAGAGTTAAACAAATCACACATGGTACCCAGCGATGATTGATCTAAAAACCAAAAAGTAAATAATAAACTGCTTGCCTCTTTGAAGCGGATTATATTGGGATGTCGAAGGGACCTGTGGTTCATAATTTCCCTTGCCACATTCTCGTCAATCTGGGATTCAGATAGAAAATTCTTAAGAATCACAGAAGTAAAAAAAAGGAACATTTAATCACAAAACAAGGAAAGAAGCTAGAAGCCTTTCTTCTAATCTGGTTGACTGCGTAGAATTACGAAGGAAACGCAGAACATAAATTTTCCGTAAATCCCAAATTTCCAGTATTTCTAAAGGACTTGATTAGTTCTGAGACAAACCTTGTGGCCACGCTCGATGTATTTCATGGCGACGAGTTCCTTGGTCTCCTTATTCCTCATGAGCCTGGCGACCCCAAAGTTGCCAGCCCCCAAATCCTTGACGGTCTCGTACTTGTCCATATCGACGAATTGAACAGTGAAGAAATGGCGGGCGAGCGTGTATCAGAATCAATTCAAAGCAGCATTTTAGAAATCGAAGGAGGAAGGTGATTTGGGGAGTGGGAATGGAGTGAGCTGAAATGGCAGTTTATAAGGAGAGAGAGCACGTGGGAGAGTGTGAGAAGAAAACGTTAGAACTTCGAAAAATGGGGAAAGAGTATGGGAACCCATGAGGACCAGCTTGAATCCAGTGAGGCTGCATTATCAGTTCGCTTGCTTTTGCAGTTATTTTTTACATTTATTGGTTCTGAATCCTGAAATTTGTGAACCCTATATTAAAAAAACGCGCTTTCTCACTGGTTTTTGTCTCTAGCTTGGTGAACAGCGTCGTTTTTACTGCCATCTTCTTCACAGTAACCAACTGCATCTTTCACTTTCACAGCCGCCAAAATATTGGCTCCCTGCTAAACAACATAAAATTATTTGAGGATGAATCGGTAGTAGTATTATATTATGGCAAGGGTTACTAAAAAATGACAGTAGGTGATGAGTCATTGGGTTTTAATTTACTGACAGACATGGAAGGGGCGTTGACGAGAGATAGAGAGAGAGAAAGTTCGTTAGGGGTGGCCGACATGGAGGAGAGGCACCGTTGGAGCAATTTGATTGGCCATTTTTCTGCTGAGAGAGAAGGCCAGGGCATGGCATTGGTTGCATTTAACTAATGTGCCTCTTCCCCCAAACTAATGTTTTTAGTTTTCATTCATCCCACAATTCAATTCTGAAACTTCAAACTCTGTCCTCTTCACCATGTGCCTCCCCCCGTTTCTTCACCGTTGACTTAGGAACCAGTTAGCTATTAGTATGAGATAGTATGTACAAAATTTTTAACATGTGATTTTTAAATGGAAAAAATTATTATTTGAAATATTTTTTTAAGAAATAAAATTTAATATTTCTTATTTATAGTATGTATGTCCACATTCCCTGAACGCCATTATACTATTTTTTTTTTAACTGTGTAGACATCCTCAGAGTTCGGCCGTTAATTCGTCTCCGTCATCAATTCAATGCATGATTTTAATTGTATGATTTTCTTCGTTTTATATAATTGTTTTTTTATAAAAAATTATATTTCTATTATTTACTCAAGGGTAATTAGTTATTCTTATTATTTTCTTAATTATATATATACACATTCCACATTTATAAAATCACCTTTTTATTTTCATTTCTTTTATCATTTGGTTTCTATGTACTAAGTATGCCCGTGCTTAGTTTGGATGGGGAGAGAAAATGAAGGGATAAAAAAGCTAGAGAAAAAAAAAACTTTCATGAATACGAGGAACAATAAAAATGACCCATTTTATAATGATAAAATAGTACCCCAAATGAAAAATAATTTCTCCATTATTGGAGTCAAATTTGTAAACTTATTATTAGAATTGAGTCTGAACCTAAGTAGTAACAGAAAAAAAAAAGAGATAGAACATGATTAGCATAGAGAGATATATGAAATTATATTTAAGGGTAATTGACAGCTTATCCTACTCAATATTAATATTGTCTAAGAAAAAGAAAAAATTTGCACTGCCTTTAAATCGTATGTGAGTCTAAATCTTAATTTAGAATTAAAAATTATCCCATAAATATCCATAATATTTAAAAAAAATTTGACCTAACCTTCATACTAAAATCCATGCTTCATTGTCTGTCCCATTTGAAGTTCCGAACTTTTTAATGTTACAAACTCATTACTTGGCTTTAAGTAAGTCGTGGCTTGATTGTAATCTATGTGTGTGTTTGGCAGGTTAGAGAATAGATTTTTTTCCTAAACTATAGTTTTCTTATCTTTAAGCCAAATACCTATTTTTCTTAAAAAATTAATTCTGATATGAAACCATGGTTTTATCCTATAAAACTATGGTTTTGTAAAATCTGACCCATTGAGCTTTTCAACAAAAAAATCTGCTTTATTTTACTGTTAACATTAATTGTGACCGTACAATTGCATTACTTTCCTCTCTTCCATTCTGCGTTTCATTCTCTTCTCCTGCACTTCACTCGCCGCTTCCTTCTCATTTCTGTATACATATATTAATTTATTATATAAAATTTTAAATTATCCACAAAAATTTTAAATTAAAAAATACTATTTAAGTGAAAAAAAAATTAAAATTCAGATGAATATTATAAATTTTTATCTTACTCAAACACACACACATATATGTATTATTTTTTAATCAAATACATGAAAAAATTATAAATTAAATTTATACCTTATATAATTATCATATTTAATTATGTCTTTTTTAGTAAATTGCCAATGAAAAAGTTATTCTGCTACTAATCATTCAAATATTTCTAATTTTTAAAATTATTTTTTTCCAAAATCTATTCTTCCCAAAATTTATTTTCGAAAGCTAATCCAAACGGATCCTATGTAATAAATCTCAACTATTTTAGTACATTACTACATAGATAGCTTCACTTATGTAAACATAATAAATAATATCATTGGCTATGTGAATCCAATTAAAAAAAATAATTGCTACATTAAAATTGTTGCCCTTTTCCCTCTTGGTTCATCGTCATTTGTCTGCTTTTAAATTTTACTAAAGTTTTAATATCTCAATCCTTAAATTTTGTTAAATGAACCTTAGATAAAAGATTAATTAAGTTAATAATTAAATTCTAATAATGATCTCATAACTTAGAAGTATAGAAGCTCTCATAAATGAAAGATTGCGGTTTTAATATGACTTGTAATCTACGAAGGTAAGTATATGGCATTTTAAATTAATATATATATATATATATATATATATATATATATATATATAGTTCCATTTGTGCTTGAATATTGTGGAATTCACTTATTGGTGGAAACTAAAGAATCACGTTGCTTGCAACATTGCCCACGTCCTTGTTCATTTAAAAAGATATTATTTTAAACGCATGATGACAAAGAAAGAGAGAACCCACCAAACCTCATCCTATGTGGTTCATTTTCATTATTATTACTTTTTAAATAATTTCATTTTCATTACATTTATTCCAACGTGGTATTGAATATTCCCTTCATATTCCAACAATGAAGCTATTGTTCTAATATTTGGACCTCATGGGCTTAATTGGGCTTCAATAACCATGAGATGACCTATCTGGATTTCTATTTCAGACTCTCACGGAACAAGAATAGAGATCTCAACCAATATGAGTTAAGTCTAATAAAAGGGATTAATCTTGTTGAAAATATTTTAAATATTGTGAAAAGGTGTGTCAAAGAAAGAAGTGTCTTTCTGACATGATTCTTGGTTGTGAAAGGGTATGTTAAAGAAAGAGGTGTCTTTCTAACATAACTCTTGATTGTGAAATGGTATGTTGAAGGAAGAGGTGTCTTTCTAACATAACTCTTGATTGTGAAAGGGTATGTTGAAGAAAGAGGTGTCTTTCTAACATAACTCTTGAATCTAAGGGATATATGTCTAAAAGACATGTCTCGTGTCCTTCCACAGTCTATAAAAGGGGCTTCTTCATGAAAGAGAAGTAATACAAAATTAGAGAGAATATCAAAGAGTATACAGAGAGAATGATACACCAATCTTTTGAGATTGTTTTTATCTTCCACCAGTTATGTTTTCATGTATCATCACAGGAAGAGTTCGCTTAATCGTGGAGAGAGTCGCTTCCTAATTGATGAGGGGTCGTGAAATTTCTCTTAAGGACAGTGTCCTCGGACGCGACTCGAACTATAAACATTGTATTTTGCAGATTTCGCCTATAATCTTAAGAGATATTACCTGCAAATTTTGAAGTCAAGAGAGAGCCATAGAGATGTTGCTGGTGCATTTTCTCTAAACTGAAAACAATGTTAAGAGACTTTGAGGTTCACAGTCAGTAGCAGCAACAAGAAGTCCCTTGTTGTGATTTTTTCTTCTCTTTGCTGCCTTTCCTAGATTCTTTGGCAATAAGACGAAAGTTTTTCCACAAGCCTCGGCAAGCGCTGGAATAATTGAAGCATCCCCTGTTCCCAATTCCTTCCCTTTATGTGTCTGGAGCAATCTTATCTACGGAAAGATAAACAATAGCCACCAGATCTTCGGTCATTTAAATGCCAAACCGAGAAACAGAAAAGGCACAATTATGTAATATTCTCCTAGGAAGCCTCTGAATCTGAATTGAGGAGTGGCAACGGTTATTCGGTAATTATTCTCAACGGTATGTGAAACTAATTTCCTAGCCTTCAATTATTAAATGATAATTTATTATTTTATCATGCCAACGGTAATTCCTCAAATGGCATCAAGTGTCAATGCCAATTAATATGTATTACAATTGATATCTCTCCTAGGTGTATGAGTGTTTTTTGGCCGTTGGTTCATATCAAGTATCTGATTATTGACATTTGATTTTTCAAATAATATAACATTTGGAAAAAGGTTTATTTTTGTTAGTGACAAAATCTTATGGAAAATTCTAATTAATTAGAATGGAAAGAAAATTATATGGTATGAAATTCTAATTTAATTAGAATTATTATTGAGATATAATTTGATATTTAAAAGTGTGGGGGTATCTAAGATGTAGGATACCTATAAAATTTTATGATAGAAGCATGAAAATTTGATCATTTATCTAAGGAGAGATAAATATGTTTAATTTTTATGATATTATTACTTGTGGGTATATATTTATCTTAATATAAATATATGATGCAAATGCTTATTGAATTTTTAATGTGGATGACATATTGATGTTCTGCTGCTTTAAATATGAGTTTGAAAGCATGAATGAATTAAATATGTTTTTAAGTGTTGAAATCATAAAGGAATATATCATCTTGAAAGATATTTTAAAATATTAGTTTTGAGAACCATAGTGTGATTATTTCTTATGATAATAACACATTATTTGAAGGTGTTGTTTGCTCAATTTTTTACGTACAAATTATGAGAATTTAGTACTAATTATTGTGATATAGCATGTGAGGATTGAGCATACATATATAAAGATTCAATACCATGAGGAGAAAGAAATATTTGAGGGGTACCATAACTGTTGGTATTATGTATGGTGAATTCCCGTTGTATTAAAATACACGGATGTTAAGTGGTGATATATTCTGAGTTTATCACTTTATAAATTGAGCATATATACTCACTGTCTAAGCAATGAATATTGGGATGATCTAATAAGGTTATTGAGTTACCTTAAAAGCACCATGAATTATGATACACATTATAGTGGATTTACCGTTGTATTAGAAGGATACAGTGATGTGAACTGGATCTCGGATTCAGAAGGGTTAAAATCTACTAGTAGTTATGCGTTTATTCTTGGTGGTAGTGCAGTTTCATGAAAATCATCCAAGCAAACAATTTTACCCAAATCCTCAAGGGATTCTGAATTTATTGCTATGGAATTGGTTGACACTGAGGCTAAATGGTTGAAAACCTTTTAGCAAATATTTTGATGTAAATCCAACACTTAGTGTTGATGAATTGTGTTTGCTAAATAGCAATAACCTTTGTTAAGGATAACAAAGACGTACAACATTTAGTGTTGATAAATTATGTTTGCTAAATAGTAATAATATTTGTTAAGGATAACAAAGACGTACAATATTTAGTATTGATGAAATGTGTTTGTCAAATGGCAATAACCTTTGTTAAGGAGAACAAAGATGAACAACACTTATTGTTGATGAGTTATAATTGCAAAATTGCAATAAACATTGTTAAGAGAACAATGTTGCAATCGTTTAAGATACTATGAGAATAAGCATGCTTAAAAATTGTGGAGTTATCTCAATCGATTTTGGTGAGGTCAAAAATAGACCTATCGGATCCGTTAACAAAACCCCTGGGGAAGAAAACAATTAAATTGTTGAGACATCGAGGGGAATAGGACTAAAGCCAGTGTGATTACGACAGCGATGACAACCCAATCTTTGTGATTGGTGATCCCATGAAGAAGGTTCAATGGGTAAGAACAAGTCGCTTGTTAGTACTGCTAGCACCAAAATATTATTACTGGTCCTTTCCTATGGTATGTGATAAAGTGCTAGATTGCATAGAGAAGGATGAGCAAAAGCTCTTAATGATTTCAAATCCTACGGGATAGTGTATTATGTGTAGATACATTTAAAGAAACCACCTATACGAATGAGGGGTATGAGCCGCTCCTATGAGATCGTGGCGAAATCTCTAGAGCATTCGTTAAAAATAGGACACGCGCATAGCTACCTAACGCGCAAAACCGCTCGGTAAACAGTGAAAATGTGGGGGTATAATCTGGCTGTCAGTACCTCTGGTATACACCCAAGAAGTACTGGTTCATAGTCCCGAGGCCCACTGGCATTTCTGTGTACCAAGTATTATCGGTCTAGGTCTGGTTCATAGTCCAAAGGACCACTGGATACAATGATTATATCCATGTATAGAACTCATATAATGGTGTTTCTTTGACACATGTGGGAGATTGTTGGAAATATTTTAAATATTGTGAAAGGGTGTGTCAAAGAAAGAAGTGTCTTTCTGACATGACTCTTGGTTGTGAAAGGGTATGTTAAAGAAAGAGGTGTCTTTCTAACATAACTCTTGATTGTGAAAGGGTATGTTGAAGGAAGAGGTGTCTTTCTAACATAACTCTTGGTTGTGAAAGGGTATGTTGAAGAAAGAGGTGTCTTTCTAACATAACTCTTTGAATCTAAGGGATATATGTCTAAAAGACATGTCTCGTGTCCTTCCACAGTCTATAAAAGGGGCTTCTTGATGAAAGAGAAGTAATACAAAATTAGAGAGAATATCAAAGAGAACACAGAGAGAATGATACACCAATCTTTTGAGATTGTTTTTATCTTCCACCAGTTATGTTTCCCTGTATCATCACAGGAAGAGTTCGCTTAATCGTGGAGAGAGTCGCTTCCTAATTGATGAGGGGTCGCGAAATATCTCTTAAGGACAGTGTCATCGGATGCGACTCGAACTATAAACTTTATATTTTGCAGATTTCTCCAACAAATCTTTCACGATATGACGAAGTAAGATTTAAATTTCTACTGGAAAAAGTGTCTACACTTAGTAGATGACAATGTCTTAGAAAGAATCGCCTCTAATAAAAAGATAACTATGCTTAGAAAAAAAAATTAAAGATCTCATCAACACTTAGAAAAAACAAGTCAAATATTCAATCTTTATTAAGAAAAGCTAACAGGGTATAACTATTTAAGTTATAAAAGACAAGATACATATAAGTAAATATAAAAGTATTAGATAACATGAATGGTGTTCATCAAGCTAGATATCTATACCTGTTAGCATAATTTTGATCCCTTTCCAGAAACTCTCCAAGGATAAGATCTTCAATTCGCTTCTTGATTACTTCAATGTCAGGTTTGAACATACGAACCAACAATGTCAACACATTCCAAAACCAATTGTTGATGCCCCAAAAATTTTCCTGCTCTTTATGATCCTCACAATCGCAGCATCAATAGCAAATATCCTATCTTTGTTAACATCTTCCACCACCTTTTTCCTCTCATCTAACGGCAGCAGAGGGATCTTGATCCTCCTCATTCAATCCGTAAATTGCAAGTTGAACTCGAACATGTCATTCGGAGATATAGTTTTCGTGTTTGGCTCCTTGGAAAGTATCGTATATTTTGCACAAGACAGGGAATGTAGTACAAGAACCATATCTTCATGGCCTAATTCCAATTGAGTCATAATCTCGGAGAAGCTCAATCTATCTGATCTGCATTGTTGAATAACAGAAGAGCGGCAGCTTGATAAGTTGAAACTACCAGTTCAATGGTTTTCGGTTGAAATTTTCCATTGATGTTACAAGTTCCCATTGAGTAAATCCATGTGAGTTTCGTGTGCTTTGTTTTTTATTGATAAAACACCTTGAAAACTTCCACATACTTGACAGTTTCTGAAGGTAGATTAAGGCCAAAAGATTTGTAAATAGGCTAACTGATAAGTCAATCCAAGGATTTACCTGTGGATTTTTATGAAGATATTCTTCATATATCGCCAAGTCTGTGATCATCCCCTCCATCTTTGAAGTGTATTGTGCGCCAAACTGCTGCTTCAATCTGCACAGAAAATTTCTTTCATGATCGTCATTGGCACTCCTGTAGTAAAGTAGCCGGCGAGAGAGCTTTTTCCGAAGGTAGATTAAGGCCAAAAGATTTGTAACTAGGCTAACTGATAAGTCAATCCCAGGATTTACCTGTGGATTTTTATGAAGATATTCTTCATAACTTGTTTGATTATCCCTAGATATCGCCAAGTCTGTGATCATCCCCTCCATCTTTGAAGTGTATTGTGCGCCAAACTGCTGCTTCAATCTGCACAGAAAATTTCTTTCATGATCGTCATTGGCACTCCTGTCGTAAAGTAGCCGGCGAGAGAGCTTTTTCCGGTGAAACTCGGCAAACAGATCCTTATCAGTGTTATATGCAAGAAGGATGACCACCTTCTCTAGGGTTTCATCTACTGACTCATCACTCATCTTCTCACTTCCACCACCCTTCGTAAGAATATTGTCACAGAACGTAGCAACAAGTTCTGCACTTGGAATACCAGAAACGCTTTTGTTACAGAATACTTCAAAATTCATTGCCTTGCGAAAGATAACGTTATTCATAAAAGCAACCTTTAACATATGCCATAAGCCTATCATGAAGCTCAATGAATTTTCTAACAACGACTTGTTCTTGAACACGAGATGATGATGATGATGAGCCACTATTTTTTGCTGATGCCTGACTACTACTAGAAGCTTCTTCAGCTTGTTGCCCCAACGATGTACCCTCATCTGTAACATGCTTCTTAAACATATCAGCAATACGGTCCAAGCCATTATTAGATACGTCATGGTATAATCTGTACATTCTAGAGAGATCTTCCACCTTATCATCTCCGAGCAACACACTCGAGTAACTGAGTTGCGTGCTTGGCAAGCAACACATTTTGAACTGTATCTACTAATTTCTTCTCTGTGCTAGAGTGTAAGTAACCGGTCTCTCCAACTCTACACCTCTCCCTCCTCAAGGATTCCTCGGCCTTGATCATATAATCCGGGCACGAGCCTACCTCGATCCAGTTTGCCGCCTTTCTTGTGTAGTAAGTACAAGTATCTTTAAGCATAGGAGCTTCAAAATCATTCTCATAACAATCCATTGCACCCATACCAATCTCAACGTAGATGTTAACAACATTCTTCAACAATGACCGATCAGTCTGCTCTCCCGCACGTTCTTTATGGATCAGAGAGATCATAGCTTCCGTAGCTTCAGCTTTCATCTTAACAAAAGCCAATCACGGAAGCAAGAAAGTGCAACAGTTTCGAGAGAAGGAAGTGAGCGGCGATTAATAAAGTAGCGTTCAAGATAATGGAAGAAGCGAGAGAGCCATTTAGTCATAACTTTGTGGTTGTTCCATCTTCTGAGAAGCTCTCTGAGTAAGAAATCATCGTTCTTCTCTCTTAAGCATGGAAACACGGTAGATTTAAGGTATTCATCAAAAGCGTCTTTGTATTTTTCATAAAGCTTTTGAGAGTATTCATACGGAGGCTTTTGAGTGCCCATGTTGTAGATGGTAGTGTATAGAGTCATGTATTCTTCTGAAGTGAAAGGCTTTTCTGGGGAGCCTTCGAGAATGTTCTTCAGCTTTGTTATCCCTTTCTGCATTTGGTCCCATCCTTGTTCCAGATCAATGAACTTCCGATCCATTCCTAGCATTACAAAAGTTAGCGTCATGTTTTTCATTTCAAGAGTCAGATATACTAAAGCTCCAACTAGAATTTTTTTTTTGAAATCACTGGGGTAAGATAATAGATAAAATAAAATAGCGATCTTAACAGACAAATAAATTGTTTGATGCGAATGATATAGTGCCATTAAAATCATAGAATCAAATTTCAATTGAATAATTTATTTATAAATTTTGTCAGGAAATATGTAAGTGAAATTATTTGCAAGTAAAAAAATATTCTCTTTTAATAAAGAAAAGAATGTATTTTTTTAACAAAATTAAATATATTTAATTGTCCAAGATTTATTTTAATGGCTAACGTAATAAGAAAAAGTTATGTCCTTCGCTGATGTGTTTGATAAATTTTAATTTGTATATTAAAATCATCTTTTCCACTGTCATAAACTGAAATCCCCTATTTCTATCCCAATCAAACCTAATTATCTCTTTTTGTTGATCCTCTTGCAAAATATTAGCAAACTGAAAGCATATATTATGACAAAAAAATAAATTTAAAATACTTGATCTAAATAAACCTAGTTTTTGGGGGGGACAAGCGTAATTTTAATTTCAAGTAATAGAATTTCTTATTATCAAGTCCAGTCGTCTATTGATAAAAAAAATCCGGTCGTCTGAGTTCTATTATTTCCCAAACACATAAGAACAAGATGAAATTGTGGAAAAATCACCCACTAAATTGTTTTAGTGAGAAAACCTAAATCAAAGTATTGATATGTATAAAATTTATTAAATCTGATCTTATTAATGAAATTTTTAATGGGGATTTTCCCAATTTTTTTTCTCAAAAACAATAAAAAAATAAACATTCAACGATGACCACAGAGAAACTAAAGAGGAAAAAAGATTGAGCCAAAAAAGAATAAGCACAGTGCTGAGTCTAAATTACAAAATGGTGCAGAACTAAGAAGAAAGAAGAGGTAACCTTTGCCTGGACAATTACAATTTTTTTTTTCTGAGTTCTCTGTTTGCCGTTTAATTGCCCCCTTGCTTATGCTTTCCTCATCTAACCCTATTTATAGATAATTTAAAATTATATATTTTTATTTGCACGAGGAAAAGAGATGTAGAAAATCTTGGATGAGAGATTATTCAAATCTTTTTAGATATTATTAATTTCTTTAATTTATTAGGAAAAAAAAGGAGATCCTGCAATCCTTAATTTTCTTGATTATCGTTATTTTTTATCCCCTCAATCTCTTCTTAAAATTTTTTACAGGATAATATCCTAAAAAATCTCATGTATAGATATGGAGATATTATTTAAACCCCCTAATTTGACAATTTATGTGTTTCATTGAAAATTGGATAATCCCTATAGATATTTGACTCTCCCCGATTTTTCTTTCATCACTTTTTGATTTTATATTCATATCCATATTTTAGTGTTAGTTTTAATTTTTATTATTTTTACCCTCTATTCAAATTATTTAAAAAATATATCATATTAAGTTATTAACAATTTTTTAATCTAATTTAAATTAGTTAAATAAGAATACAATTTTATTTTTGTTGTCATAGGAGACAAAGCAGAAATTCTCAATACTCATCATGATATATTCTACCCCAAAGAAAAATGAAAGATACGAGTTTGAACAGAAAGGCGGCGATGGGCGTACAATAGGGAGAGATGGATATGAATCAGGAGGAGAAAGTGGGGGCGGTCGGATATGTTGGGTCAGAGTCACATCCAATGGCTCAAATGCTTCTAAGAGATAAGTAGGCTCACGCATGTTAAACCGACCATATATAATTATATAGTGATCTTGTCGTGATGAAGCAATATAATATTATATCGTAAACATGTCAACAATTAATATTAGTTTAAGTATAAAAGTTTTTAGCCCCTTAAATTATATGGGATATCAAATTTTAATATATGTGAATTAAAAAATATTTTTAAAAAAATTATTCTACTCGACAATATTTAAATATAATTTAATTAAATAATTATATAAAAAATTGTAAACATGTCCCTGCCTATGATTGATTGAGGGAGAGAGAGTCAATGTGTAAACTGTATGTAGTGTTGTAGGAGGAATCTTGCCCTTTTGACCTGTATGGTATTAGTATTCTAATTGTAGGAACGAGAGGTGATTCTTATTGTTATACATAGTCAATTGGATATTTGGAGCTAATAAAGTAGGCGGGACCCAATGAAACAAGATTAAGGAGAAAATGAGAGAGGAATCTGATGATGAGTCGGGCCATGGTAGGGGAGCTATAGGTAGGCAGAAGAAGAGAAAATCTTGATGATATATATATATAGAGAGAGAGAGATTGTCAATATTGGAGTTGAGATGATATAATAAACCCAATAATTATATTATTGTCATTTATTAGGAACAGATTTTGTCTTAATGAGTTTCTTATGTTGTCAATTTTGAATAAGGTGTTTTTCTATTGTATTGAAGATTAAGTTTTATGTTAGTTTACTGTTTATAGGGTACCTTGTTCTGGCTCGAAGATTGAGTAATCTCCTTTCTTATTAAGTAACAATGATGTCATATATTTTAACTTATTAATTAGTTTAATTTAACGATAAGTTGTTGTTGAGATGATAAGTAGCCATATTCTTATTAGGAAAAAAAATACAAATTTAAATTTTGAAAAAAAAATTGTTATGAGAGATAAAAACCTATTGTACTTTAATCCTATATTTGGATGAGAAAAAAATTATAGAGAAAATAATATTATGAGAAAAAACTCCAAAAATTAGTAATGTTTTTTTTTTTACTTTTTTTTTTAAAAAATCATAATATTCCCTCCCCTATTTTTCATTTATTTTTCTCTCCATCCAAACATAGCTTAAATTTTTAAAAGGCTAGTTTCAAGTTCAAAGTGGTTTGGGTTCCTTGGTTAAATAAAAAATAAATTAGCTTAATTTAGGCATCAATGATCACACTTTACTTCTCTACATAATAGTAGTTTTTGTGAGATTATGTGGGTATCTATATTTCTTTTTACTACACATAAAAAAGGGGGGGAAATAAATATTTTAAACAACATATCCTAACTCTAGTGAAAATAATTACTCCTCATATCCTAAATATAAGACTAAATTTATAGTATAAATTATACTACAAAATATATATTATATTCCTTTATCATGATTCAAAATCTCTCTCTCTCTCTCTCATTCGTGAAGAAGAGACTCAATCAGTCAATAGTCAATTCATTATAAATAAGGTCGAATAATAATGTTCAAATGTTGTCATGGATGAGAAGAATCACGTTACCTGCAGATATTTTTAATTCATCACGATAATAATGAATATAAGATCACTATATAAAAAGAAATGTGATGAACGTTAAAAAAGTGAAGAAATTAAACAGGAATCCAAAATCTTAGGAGCAGGGCATGTGGGATTTATTTAAAGAAGCGAATGCGAAACGTACGTGTTTAAGCAACTGCTTGATAGTCGATAGATAAAGACTCACCCACTTCTCCTTCGATTTTATATATTTATCTTGTATAAAAAAAATGCATGCTTTTCGGCCTTTTCATAGTTATTATTCCTACCTGTAATTCCAATTGGTTTAATTGTCGCCCATATCCCACTTATCTCAGTCACACTACCAGAGCCTTCTTTATTAATTTGTTTTTTATAATATTAGCCATGGTTAGTTCCTTTAATCCCGTGTGATAAGAAATTTAACTAACATTTCAAGCTGAAATTTTATAAATAAAAAATATCCATTTCTTATATAATATACAATTTTTGCAAATTATTATTACATGCTTGGAAGTTGAGCCTTCAAGAGAAATTTGCTACAAGAACATTAAACGTTTAATTCCAATCTATATATTTATATATTATTTAATTGAATGTGTTTCTTCTTGTTTTTTTTAAAACAAAATTAAAAGCGTTAATTAATTTATTTTTTGTTCGTGATAAATAATTAAACCCTAAAACCATCAACTACTTGTTTCACGTGTGTTGCTAATAAAATATATTTTGATGACGGAAAATTATCGTGTTCATTAATAAGGAACAACACAGATTAACGAAATCGTGTCTATAAAAAATAGTTAGTTCCTTATAATATAAGTGTTTATATTTAGTTATAACAGTATCTTGAATATAATTATTTCTAAATAACACATATGAAGAGAATTTTGATTTATCTCTTTTCCCTCACAAATTTGGTGTGCTATTGAATATTGAAGAATAAGACAGAGCCTAACTAATGAATAAGATCGTAACCCCATCATCAATTATTCTATTATTTTACTAATTGAATGTAATATAGTTTTTACTGTATATTATTTTTTTAAAAATAATATTTTTGAGAAGATAATTCTCCTCAGAGATATATATATGATTTTTTTTTAAATTTCAAATCATATGCAAATAAACTATCTGTCATATTATATTAATTTGCCTCTAAGATATATATCAAACAAATAAATAATAATATATTTATTTGCATAAATGTAAGAGTTTATGAGAAAATATATTCAACGTAAAATTTTAATATGTCAACGAGGAATAATGCTTCCTTGTTATATATATAAAAAAAAAGGAATAATGCTTTCATGAGTTTGCCAAATAAATGCCACGCACGTTCAAAATATTTCAGTTTAAGAATGCTTCAAAAGCCACACTCACGTACCCGCTTTGGAGCATTATTTATTATTATTATTACTATTATCTCTGAAAATCCTCACTCTCTCTCTCTCTCTCTCTCTCTCTATGTTGCTATAATCAACCTCTTTGCTTTATCTTCTTGTTTTTTCTTTGAGAGAGATAGAGATCTGTGTTTGTAATAAGGAGATGAATTCGACTTGAACTTAACATCATGTACGTGATTGCAAATTAATGAAACTTTGCACTTTTAATTTTTAAATATGTGTGGATAAGTTTTTATGTGTATATTTTACTTTTTATTTTCTATAATAAACTGGCCGCTCATATGCTTAAAGTAATTAAATAGTAATATATATGTATATTTTTTTAATAAAATATAATATTAGGTAATACTTTGGTAAATTCTCAAACATTTCATTTTCAATAAATTAAATTCAGAAAAATGGACCAAGAACGGTTGATTTTTACCTTCCTTTCCATGGTGCCCAATAGATCCTAAAAGTTAGGTGTCATAAAAAATATCCAAAATCACCAAGTCTTGAAAATATCAACCATGGGATACTAAATATCCAAAGTTAGATCGAAGCTTCGACTTTTATTGATTTCATCTCTTTTTCCCAGGAGCATGTGTATACTAAATATCTACCATGTTTTTTTTTTAAGAAAAAAAATCTTCCAAGTTCATTAGACATCAGAGATCAAAAAGGTGAAAAAAATAATCAATTTATAATACAAAATTTCTAATAAAATATAATATTTATAAGTTACAAATAATGAAACTTATTTTTAATTTTTTTGTATAAAACATACTACCTAAAATATTTAACCTTACTTAATCATTTTTTTTTTAAAAAGCTTCTGTATGGAATATATATATGAAATAGTAGAAGTGGCACCTATCATATCTTTACGCATTCTCCAACTTTGATCATGACCGGTTGACTCATGAGTTCATTTCCCCTCACCCCATCAATGCCCATCTGAAACTTACCTTTCCGTGATTAATCTTTCCTTTTCCTTTTGGAATTCGAGGGAAAGCAACATTTTTGCGTCCAATAAAAGTTTATAGTCCGAGGCATACATTTCGGAAATATTATGAATTTGATCCGGCTTGTAATATTAGGCGATTAGTAAATATTCTTCTAATTAAATTTTTAAAAAAAGTCACATTTGAAGATAATAAAATGGATTGCTAATGGGGAAGTGATGTGGCGATAATGTAAGTTTGGTCACTAAATTAGTGAGGGATTTGCTTCTAGTAGTGGTACAACCAAGTAAGTGCCAAAGTGTACTGATTGTACATTACTAATACGGATATTATATTATATGAAGTGCTTTTAGCTAATTAGGCTATGCTTTTTCTAAACATGTTTGAATTTGTGGGGCCAACGCTCACAACTAATTAAGTGATTAACATTTGGGTTTAATTAATAAGGATATAAATTGAAAAGGGTTCATTAATCCTGGCTCATGAAGAAGATTAATTACTCCTTCGATCCTTAATATATGATTTAATTGGAGAGTTAATCTTGATCATAGATATAAAATATATTTCTTATATTTAACAATTTTTTTAAATTACCCATACTGATACTCCTTCAACGATAATCAAATAAGAGAGAGATGGAGATAAAAAAAATGATATTAATGTGTTTTAAAAAATGCATCTTATATCAACTAATTTTATTAATATAATTAAATTAATTAAATATATAAATCTTATATTAAGGATCAAGAGGAGTGTTATGTATAAGAATGATATATTAATTAGGGTCCCTTGATCTTTAATATTCTTCTCCTCTGAATCCTCACACAAGCAAAATTTGTATAATAAATTCTTTTTCTGATTTCATTTTATAAAATATTTTATTATTTTTAAAATACATTGCTGATGGGATATTTTGTGACAAAGGGGCTTGAGTTGAGGCTTTTCTGATTTGAAGATGAGAGGGATACAACAAAAGAATGGAACTTTGATGGATATAAAAGCCAAGAAACGCCACTCATTTTAAGAGTAGGGTACAGTATAAAAAGGCTTCCCCTATTGCTATCTTATGCATGCCACGGGCAAAATGTCTTTGAAAAAAATGGTAAAAAATTTCTATTTAAATATTTTATTAGTTAAAATAATCTAATCAATATATTTTTATATACGAAAAGTATCAATATTTTAAATAATTTATATGCAGAGAGTATCGGTACTCAAATTTAGATTCTTTTATCATTAAAATTTTTACTGATTTTCCCAATGTTTGAGGAAAAAAGATTTAATTTTGAATTAAAAAAAAAGCTAATCTTCCATACTTTTTCCCCTTATAGTCTTAAAATTACCATTAGCCAGTTCTTAGTTGCTCCGCATGACGACTTATCAGAAATGTTTATTAAAAAATTACCACTAGCCAGTGAATAGTATAACTTAATTATTTTTAAAATTGTGTATAATAGACAGATTCATGTAAGTTAATAATATAATGTACGAACAAGTAATTGATTTGCCACAAATAACGTAGGCACAAGTAGGATTAATTTTATGAGTATTAATTAAATAATCCAAGCTATATATTTTCAGTTAATTAATTGCAAGCCATAAAGTAGAACAACTGGGCTAATTAAAGAGATGAGAAATATGAAAGGATTGATGAAAAATGCGGGAAGTGGGAAGGTAAATAAAGTGAGAAATATCAAAGGGTCATTTTCAATGTCACCCCTTGTTTTGCTATTCTCTTCTCAGTTGGAGTTAGGCCTTTATAGGCAACAATAACTTCAGCCATCTTAGTAAACCTACTGGCAGGTTTCAAATGGAAGTCAATAGAGCCACGGCCGCAATTGATTTAGTCAAGTAAATTCTTACCAAACTGAGATTTAATTTATAGTCGTTTAAAAAAAAAATTGTTGGTATTAAACTGTCCGTAATTTCATATTTTGGGGACCGAATTCTTTTATTTTATTCCTTCTCTGATATCTCCCTATATATATTCCCTTTCTCCCTCGTTCTCCAACCACTTCTTGAACAACAAACTTTGCAGAATTCCTCTTCAATTCTTTCTTCTCGTTGGTGTTCATCTGGAAATTATAGTGATCGAGAAGATGATCCAGGAGGAGCAAAACAAGAAAATGAAAGTGAAGAAAGGATGGCTGGCTGTGCAGGTTGGTTTGGAGGAAGGAGACGACGGATGCACTCGCCGATTTGTTATACCCCTATCCTATCTTTACCACCCTCTCTTCCGTCATCTTCTTGATAAAGCTTACGAAGTCTATGGTTACCATGCCGATGGCCCTCTCAAGCTTCCCTGCTCCGTCGACGACTTCCTCCATCTCCGTTGGCGAATCGAGAGAGAACCCAACCACCACCACCTTTCTCACGCCCTGTTCTTTCACTGTTGGTTAATTTCAAACGT
Organism: Leucaena leucocephala; assembly: GCA_037074615.1. Classification (NCBI taxonomy): domain Eukaryota; kingdom Viridiplantae; phylum Streptophyta; class Magnoliopsida; order Fabales; family Fabaceae; genus Leucaena; species Leucaena leucocephala. The sequence goes on from CM073537.1 coordinate 3,158,014, forward strand.
TCAAGTTTTGATTATTAGGCTACTTGGTAATGGATATTCTGCAAGAAAGCTCAAGAACTGAGAGATAAGATGGTCCATATACACTATACATTACTTTTGTTTTTGTCCTTTTGAGAATGGTATCAGAAGAAAAATAAAAAGAGATGGAGAAACTGAAAAAATAACTGAGAGTGCAGGCAGGTAATAGGTTTGTGTCAAGTCTGATATCAAGTGAATTATCGTGGCTTATTAAAGTTAAGGTGTATCTCTAAATTTAAAAAATATGTATAAAAATTCTTATATATCTTTTATCAATAAAGTTCTAGTAAGTCGATTTAAGACCTGAGTTTTGTTGTTGAATTGTAAGAAAAATATGAGACAAATTACCAGTGTGTTTGGTATCTTTTATAGTGTGTGGTGCTGAGCACAGTAGTACATAAGTCTCCGAAAACGATGTCCAACCATGATGTTTTGTTGTTTAAGGTTGGGGGGTCAGGTTCGTATGTGATAGAGTGCCTGTAAGGGTTATCTTCTATGTGGCCATGGATTTTTTATTTTCCTTTTTTTGGCATTATGGATAAACTTTTGATTTTAAATAAAATGCGCTTATGATGTTTAACCCACCATTTAAATTTAAATGCATGTAAGTTAAGTAATGAATTTATATTCGTAAAGAAAATACACACTCTCTTTTATCTTTATTATAAGACGAATTTTAAAAGAATAAATTATTTTTTTATTACAAGTCACCATATGAGGTATAAATTATTTGACCAAGAACAATGATGTATGAATTATTATAATTTATCTCAAATTTAATTTATGTATCTGTAATTTATTTTATTTGAATTGACCATTTATTATTTGATATGATAATTTCAATTTATAGCATGTATGAAATTTTATTTATAAAAATACACGAAATGAAAGGAAATTCTATAAATTAGAGGTGGCAATCTCTACACTCAAGCATGAATACTTATATATAATTGATCAAATTAAGTATTCAATTCAAAATACACATGATTTAAAATTCAGGTGCTCTCTCCTATCATTATTATGAGTACCCTTAACTAAATTATTAGTTTAAGTAATAAGTGATTTTATTTTATAAGACAAAAAATATAAATTTAAATTTTAAAAAATACGCTTATTAAAAAGGTAAAAGCCCTTTACGCTTTAAGTCTCGAAATAGATTATATTATTAATTAAAGTAGAAAAAAACACCATTAAACTCTTTACTTGAAAATAAAATGAAGAGGTTAATTCCTTAAATTTGTTCAAAAATATTTTTTTAAAACATTTACCCTAATTTAAAACCATCAGAAAATTAACCTTAATAAACTGAGTCAATAACTCACCTTAGACTAGGCCCAAATGACTACGGCTTATAGTAAAAAATATTTATTAATTATCCTAATTAATATCTATATATTATAATATTGATAAATATCTCACAATTCGTAGATGTGGTTTTCATAATTGGCTCCTTGGAATATGTATATATATATGTTCAACATATCACTAAAATATACTTTTCTCTTTGAATCAACATAGTATCAGAGCAGTAACTTTAGGTTCACCTCCGGTTATTTTTTGGCATCTGTTTTTTGGTGCTTTGGTCTCTATTTTTTGACATCATTGTGCTTTCGCGGATTTCCGATGACGAATCCAGACACTCGCCAGGCAGGGAAGGTGGCAAGGCTCTGATCGGCGTGTCCCTAAAATTTTGTCGCTATATGAGCAACACGTGAGTGTCACATGCCACTGCCAGTTCGTCATCAATCTCACACGCCGGCGCGTGAGGCCTTCTCCGGTGACCTTTTCCGACAGCGTTGTACTCCTTTGGGATCGACTTACCGTTTTGAGCATACCCCTGAAGTTTCGTGACCTAGTTTTGATTGTCCCATACTAGGTCTTTCATCTTTGATCCATATTTTTTGGCTCCAGATTTACAATTCCTGATTCCAGATCAGTTTGTAAGCTGTTGTGATTTTCTTTGACCCCTTGAGTGGTCTTCCTTTACTTGTTTGAATATTTGTTCTTTCAGAGCTCCTAGTGAAGCTATGGTAATTGGGTAATCTAGTTCTTTTAGTTCCGGTTGCTTTCATTTTGAGTACTAATCTGTTTTGATGGCTGCAACTAAGTCTACCACAATTTCTGAGATGGTTCCAATTGTCACTAAGATTACTGAATATAAATTAACCTGGAGAAATTATCTAGATTGTAGTAAATATGTTCGTATTTATTTCTAAAGTATTAAGAAGGAAGATCACTTGACCGATGATCCTCCAGAAGAGAAAGATCCCTCTCGCAAGTCATGGTTAAGGGATGATGCATGGCTTCTCTTGTAAATTCATAACTCTATTGAAAGTAGGGGTGTCCAACCTTATCCCGTCCCGGGTGTCCCGACCCGGTCCCGGGGATTTCGGGATGGGTCCGTCCCGGGACGGGTCCGTCCCGGGACGGGACAAGGTTGGTATTCGGGATGGGATGGGTTTCGGCCCGTCCCTCTGGAATCCCGTCCCGTCCCAATTTTTTTTTTTAAAAAAAATTTACATTATCCTATCTTTCCCACTCTTATATAGATATTTTTATTCTTATACAGATATTTTTATATTGATATTTCTATTCTTTTTTACTATTACTTTTTTTCCCTTATATGGGTAAGTTATTATATTATATCAAGGAGAAATGTTGGTATTTAGAGTAAGTTGCTGGGGCATTTTATATGGAATAATTTATTGAGATGATTTTATTATAATATATTTTTAAAAAAAAAATCGGGAATTCCCGTCCCGTCCCGAACCCGTCCCGGTCCCGTTGAGACTGGGACAAATTCGGGACGGGACGGGACACGGGACGCATTTTGCGTCCCGTGTACTGTATTGGGACGGGACACGGGACGGGGTTGTCCCGGTCCCGACCCGTCCCGTGAACACTCCTAATTGAAAGTGAGATCATGCCCTCTATTACTCACTGTGAATTTGTTAAGTAACTAATGGACTACTTTGCACTCTTATACTCAGGCAAGAATAATATTTCTCGAATATACGAGGTTTGCAGATCTTTTTATCGCTCCGAGATGCCAGATGATCGTCCCCTTACAGCCTTCTTTATGGATTTGAAAGGAATGTATAAAGAGCTCAATGTCCTCATGCCTATTTCTGATGAGAGAAAGGTCAATGTGTCTCACCGAGAGTAGATGGCTACAATGAGTTTTCTTACTGCACTTCCACCTCGATATACGGCAGCTCATTCTCAAATTTTATCGGGGGCTCATCTCCCTCTCTTGAAGAAGCCTTATCTCGTGTGTTACAAACTGAACAAACCTCTCTTGTACCTACTAGTGTATTGCTCAGTCGTGATCAGAATAATACTAGTGGGCAACCTACTCATCGTGGTTCTACACCAGGGGGCTCTAATCAGGAGGCGAAGGATATGATTTGTTACTACTGTAAGGAGTCAGGTCATACGAAACGTACGTGTTGTAAACTTCAGAACAAACAGAATCGACAGAATTTGCACATGTGGCCACAGCAGCTAATGACACGATTACTATTTTTGCTATTGCATATGCTCAATTAAAGTCTAGCAATCCTCCTGCTAGTGCTGCTATTGCAACAGGTAATGAGGCTACTGTCCTTGTCTCTTCTTCCTCCAAATGGATCATAAACTCTGGTGCTACTGACCACATGACAGGTAACCGCTATCTCTTCTCTACTTACAATTCTTATGCTAACCCCTCTAATATCACTATTGCGAACAGTTCCCAATCCCATGTTCTTGGTTCAACACTGTTGAACCTACCTCTTCTTTTCATTTGGACTCTTTGCTCAATGTCCCTAACCTTGCTTTTAACCTTTTGTCTCCTAGTAAACTTACTCGTCAATTAAACTATTGGGTATCACTTTTCCTTAATCATTGCTTGTACAAGATCTTTTGACGAAGAAGATTATTGGTAAAGGTTACGAGTCTGAGGGTCATTACTTCTTTGATTATCAGGGGTCACGTGCGGTGGCTTGTGCCGGTGGTGTCACTCTTTTTGAAGCACATTATCGTTTGGGTCATTTATCTTTATCGTCTTTGAAAAAGGTTTATCATCAGTTTTAGCATTTGTCGTCCTTAGATTTTGAGTCATGTCAATTTGAGAAACATTATCGTTTTCCTTTAGTTTCTCGAGTCAATAAACGAACTTCGTCTCCTTTTGAGTTAGTGCACTCTGATGTTTAGGGTCCTTGTCCAGTCGAGTCCAAAGCTTGTTTCAAGTACTTTATTACATTTGTTGATGATTATTCCTGTACTACTTGGTTATGTTTAATAAAAAATTGTTCTGAGTTGTACTCTCATTTCTGTGACTTTATTGTCGAAGTTAAAAATCAATTCAATAATTCTATTCATACTTTGCACAATGATAATGCTAAAGAATATTTTTCTGAATCATTTTGCTCTTTTATGCTTCAAAATGGCATTCTCCATCAATCTTCTTGTGTGGATACACCTGTTCAGAATGGCGTTGTTGAACAGAAAAATTGTCACCTATTAGAAGTAGTTCGTGCACTTCTATTTCAAATGAAGGTTCCAAAATCTTTTTGGGCCGATACGGTTTCCACTGCTTGCTTTCTCATTAATCGCATGCCTTCCTCTGTTCTTAATGGTCACATTCCCTACACTACTATCTTTCCTTCCAAACCTTTGTTTCCAATTGAGCCTAAGATTTTTGGATATGTGTGTTTTGTTAGAGATGTGCATCCGAGTGTCTCTAAATTAGATCCTAAGTCCCTCAAGTGTGTCTTCCTTGGCTACTCTCGTGTTCAGAAAGGTTATAGGTGATTCTCTCCATCTCTTAATCGTTACATGGTTCTGCTGATGTTATTTTTCAGGAATATGTTGCTTATTTTGCTTCTAACACTTTAGCTCCTCCTTCTCCACTTGCGGAGGAGGATAATCTTATGGTATACTATGTCCTTCCCTCACCATCGCCAGCCTCAGCTCCCGTACTGGCACTTGGTCACCCACCTTTGTCTCGGGTTTATACCCGACGTTTGAAGGACACCATTACTACTGTTATGCTAGATTCTACCCTACCATTGTCTACTTCCTCATCAGATCCTGCGGAGAGTATTCCTCATCCTGAGCCTGACCTAGTCCCTATCTCTGAGACACCTCCTGTCCCTGATTCAGATCCCTCCCTCGATTTGCCCATTGCCCTCCGCAAAGATACTATTTCTATACCTCAATCCCTTTCTGAGGCTTTATCCCACCCGGGTTGGCGTACTGCTATGGAAGACGAGATAGTGGCCCTTGATCGTGAAGGTACAGGGTCCTTAGTGGATTTGTCGGCAGGAAAGAAAGCCATTGGGTGTAAATGGGTATTGACCCCTAAAACTAAGGTTGATGGCATACTTGAACGTCTTAAAGATCGCCTTGTTGCTAAAAGTTATGCTCAGCAGTATGGTGTTGACTATTCTGAGTCTTTTTCTCCTATAGACAAACTCTCATCTGTTCTTCTCTTTATCTCTCTGGCCACTACTTATGGTTGGGATCTCTCTCAACTAGATATCAAAAAATGCCTTCTTACATAGTGATCTTCTTGAAGAAGTGTACATGGAGCAACCACTTGGTTTTGTTACTCAGGGGGAGCGTGGTAAAGTGTGTTATCTTAAGCGATGTTTATATGGCTTGAAGCAAAGTCATCGGCCATGGTTTGATCGATTTACTACTGTCTTAAAGGAAATTGGCTTATGCCAGAGTAAGTGTGATCATTCTCTATTCTATCAGAGAACTAGTGCTAGCATAATTCTACTAGTTGTGTATGTCGATGACATTGTGATTACAGGGAGCGATACCTCAGGGATCTTATCACTCAAGTCATTCCTTTACTCCTATTTTCAGATGAAGGATCTGGGTTCATTAAAGTACTTCTTGGGAATTGAAGTTATGAGGAACAAGAAGGGTATCTTATTGACTCAGAGAAAAGATGTTCTTGATCTGCTAAAAGAAACTGGCAAAGTAGGAGCTGCCCCAACTAGCCTTCCTATGGTTTATAATCCTCTGCTTGATGCTGATAATAGTATACCATATGGCAATCCCATTGAAACTGCTAAGAGTACGCCGTTTGAGAACCTAGAGAGGTACAAGAGATTGATTAGAAAATTGAATTATCTTACAGTTACCTATCCTGATATCACCTATCCAGTGAGTGTCCTTAGCCAATTTATGGTCTCTCCAACTGTTCTCGAGAGATCTTAAACAACACATTTTGAACTGTCCAAGCCATTATTAGATACGTCATGGTATAATCTGTACATTCTAGAGAGATCTTCCACCTTATCATCTCCGAGCAACACACTCGAGTAACTGAGTTGCGTGCTTGGCAAGCAACACATCTTGAACTGTATCTACTAATTTCTTCTCTGTGCTAGAGTGTAAGTAACCGGTCTCTCCAACTCTACACCTCTCCCTCCTCAAGGATTCCTCGGCCTTGATCATATAATCCGGGCACGAGCCTACCTCGATCCAGTTTGCCGCCTTTCTTGTGTAGTAAGTACAAGTATCTTTAAGCATAGGAGCTTCAAAATCATTCTCATAACAATCCATTGCACCCATACCAATCTCAACGTAGATGTTAACAACATTCTTCAACAATGACCGATCAGTCTGCTCTCCCGCACGTTCTTTATGGATCAGAGAGATCATAGCTTCCGTAGCTTCAGCTTTCATCTTAACAAAAGCCAATCACGGAAGCAAGAAAGTGCAACAGTTTCGAGAGAAGGAAGTGAGCGGCGATTAATAAAGTAGCGTTCAAGATAATGAAAGAAGCGAGAGAGCCATTTAGTCATAACTTTGTGGTTGTTCCATCTTCTGACAAAGCTCTCTGAGTAAGAAATCATCGTTCTTCTCTCTTAAGCATGGAAACACGGTAGATTTAAGGTATTCATCAAACGCGTCTTTGTATTTTTCATAAAGCTTTTGAGAGTATTCATACGGAGGCTTTTGAGTGCACATGTTGTAGATGGTAGTGTATAGAGTCATGTATTCTTCTGAAGTGAAAGGCTTTTCTGGGGAGCCTTCGAGAATGTTCTTCAGCTTTGTTATCCCTTTCTGCATTTGGTCCCATCCTTGTTCCAGATCAATGAACTTCCGATCCATTCCTAGCATTACAAAATTTAGCGTCATGTTTTTCATTTCAAGAGTCAGATATAGTAAAGCTCCAACTAGTTTTTTTTTTTTTTGAAATCACAGGGTTAAGATCATAGATAAAATAAAATAGCGATCTTAACAGACAAATAAATTGTTTGATGCGAATGCTATAGTGCCATTAAAATCATAGAATCAAATTTCAATTGAATAATTTATTTATAAATTTTGACAGGAAATATGTAAGTGAAATTATTTGCAAGTAAAAAAATATTCTCTTTTAATAAAGAAAAGAATGTATTTTTTTAACAAAATTGAATATATTTAATTGTCCAAGATTTATTTTAATGGCTAACGTAATAAGAAAAAGTTATGTCCTTCGCTGATGTGTTTGATAAATTTTAATTTACATATTAAAATCATCTTTTCCACCGTCATAAACTGAAATCCCCTATTTCTATGCAAACTGAAAGCATATATTATGACAAAAATAAACTTAAAATACTTTATCTAAATAAACCTAGTTTTTGGGGGGACAAGCGTAATTTTAATTTCAAGTAATAGAATTTCTTATTATCAAATCCAGTCGTCTATTGATAAAAAAAATCCAGACGAGTTCTATTATTTCCCAAACACATAGGAACAAGATGAAATTGTGGAAAAATCACCCACTAAAATTGTTTTAGTGAGAAAACCTAAATCAAAGTATTGATACGTCTAAAATTTATTAAATCTGATCTTATTAATGAAATTTTTAATGGGGATTTTCGCAATTTCTTCTCAAAAACAATAAAAAATAAACATTCAACGATGACCACAGAGAAACTAAAGAGAAAAAATGATTGAGCCAAAAAAGAATAAGCACAGTGCTGAGTCTAAATTACAAAATAGTGCAGAATTAAGAAGAAAGAAGAAGATATTTTTTTTAAAGACGATAACCTTTGCCTGGAGAATTCCTTTTTCACAATTTTTTTTCTGAGTTCTCTGTTTGCCGTTTAATTGCCCTCTTGCTTTATGCTTTCCTCATCTAACCCAATTTATAGATAATTTAAAATTATATATTTTTATTTGCACGAGGAAAAGAGATTTAGAAAATCTTGGATGAGAGATTATTCAAATCTTTTTAGATATTATTAATTTCTTTAATTTATTAAGAAAAAAAAGGAGATCCTGCAATCCTTAATTTTCTTGATTATCGTTATTTTTTATCCCCTCAATCTCTTCTTAAAAGTGTTTAGAGGATAATGTCCCAAAAAATCTCATATATAGATATGGAGATATTATTTAAACCTATAAGCGGTGAAAAATAATTTTAAACCCCCTAATTTGACAATTTATGTGTTTCATTGAAAATTGGATAATCCCTATAGATATTTGACTCTCCCCGATTTTTCTTTCTATCACTTTTTCATTTTATATTCATATCCATATTTTAGTGTTATTTTTTATTTTTATTATGTTTACCCTCTATTTAAATTATTTAAAAAATATGTCATATTAAATTATTAATTAATTAAATATGTCTTAGATAAAATATAATTTTATTTTTATTGTCATAGGGGACAAAGCAGAAATTCTCAATCCTCATCATCAATATAGTCTACCCTAAAGAAAAATGAAAGATATGAGTTTGAACAGAAAGGCGGTGATGGGCGTACAATAGGGAGAGATGGATATGAATCAGGAGGAGAAAGTGGGGGCGGTCGGATATGGTGGGTCAGAGTCACATCCAATGGCTCAAATGCTTCTAAGAGATAAGTAGGCTCACGCATGTTAAACCGACCATATATAATTATAGCGATCTTGTCGTGATGAAGCAAATATAATATTATATTATAAGCATGTCACCAATTAACATTGGCCTAAGTATAAAAGTTCTTAGCAGCCTAAATTATATGAGATATTAAATTTAAATATATATGAATATAAAAAATATTTTTAAAAAAATTATCCTCAATTAAATTTCATAATTTTTAAATCTTACTCAATTAAATAATTATATAAAAAAATTGTAAATATGTCACTGCCTATGATTGAGAGGGAGAGTCAATGTGTTAACTGTAGGTAGTGTTCTAGAAGGAATCTTGCCCTTTTGACCTGTATGGTATTAGTATTCTAATTGTTAAGAACGAGAGGTGATTCTCATTGTCATACATAGTCAATTGGACATTTAGAGCTAATAAAGTAGGCGGGACCCAATGGAACAAGATTGCTAGTCAAAGAGAAAATGAGAGAGGAATCTGATGATGAGTCGGGCCATGGTAGGGGAGCTATAGGTAGGCAGAAGAAGCGAAAAGCATGATGATGATAGATATAGAGAGAGAGAGAGAGAGATTGTCAATATTGGAGTTGAGATGGTATAATAAACCCAATAATTATATTATTGTCATTTATTAGGAACAGATTTTGTCTTAATGAGTTTCTTATGTTGTCAATTTTGAATAAGGTGTTTTTCTATTGTATTGAAGATTAAGTTTTATGTTAGTTTACTGTTTATAGGGTACCTTGTTCTGGCTCGAGGATTGAGTAATCTCCTTTCTTATTACGTAACAATGATGTCATATATTTTAACTTATTAATTAGCTTAATTTGACGATAAGTTATTATTGAGATAATAAATTCAAATCTCCAAAAAAAATACTTATAAAAACCTATTGTGCTTTAACTTTATGGATAAAAAAAAATTATAGAAAAAATAATATTACAGGGAAAAACTCTAAAAAATAGTAATTTTTTTTTTTACTTTTTTAAGAAATTTCTCTTCATGGTATTCCCTCTCCCTATTTTTCATTCACTTTTCTTTCTATCTGAACATAACCTAAATTTTTAAAGGGATTAGTTTTAAGTTTAAAGTAGTTTGAGTTCCTTGATTAAATAAAAAAAATAATTAGCTTAATTTAGGCATCAATGATCACACTTTACTTCGCTACATAATAGTAGTTTTTGTGAGATTACGTGGGTGTCTATATTCCTTTTTACTACACATAAAAAGGGGAAAAAGTAATCTTTTAAACAATATATCTTAATTCTAATAAAAATAATTACTCTTCATGTCCTAAATATAATACCTAGTTTATAATATAAATTATATTATAATTTATGTCTTATATTTAATATCAGAAGAATATAACTGTTTAAGCACATTTTTTAGTTAGAGTGCATTTTGTGAATATAATATATATATTCACGCTTTATGATTTAATGCAAAAAAATAAAAGATATATTAATGGGAGAATTATTATGTACTCCTATAGAAGCAATTTAATTATTGAAAGGTCTATTGAGTTATTGATATGTCATAGGGTAATTCTTGCTATATTAATCTCTTACCTTAAATGAATAAATTCATTCACAGCATTCTACAAGCAGCAAGGTAATAAGACAGCTAATTCTACTTCTCTTAATTCCTTCAAAATAAACTCTAACGTAGTTTATATTCTTTTTGTAGCTAAAGGCAGAGAAAATCTCTCTCTCTCTCTCATAATGAAGAGACTCAATCAGTCCATAGTCAATATAATTCATCATAAACAAGGTCGAATAATAATGTTCAAATGTTGTTATGGATGAGAAGAATCACGTATTATTACCTGCTGATATTTTAATTCATCACAATAATAATGAATATAAAATCATTATATAAAAATGTGATGAACATTAAATAAGTGAAGAAATTAAAGAGGAATATCCATAACTTCGGAGCAGTGCATGTGGGATTTATTTGAAGGAACGAAAGCGAAACGTACGTGGAATTTTGGGAAGGAGTGCGCCACCACCGGCCAATAGCTTGATGGCAACCGCTCATGTATCTGTGTGTGTGTGTGTATGGGACGAGGTCTAATATTTGTCAGACTTAGAGCGCACCTCTTATAACAAATATATGGGTTCAGGTTCTTTTTATTGCAGCTTCCTCGCCCACGTCCCACTTATCTCAGTCACACTACCAGAGACTTCTTTATTAATTTGTTTTTTTAATATTAGCCATGGTTAGTTCCTTTAATCCCTTGTGATAAGAAATTTAACTAACATTTCAAGCTGAAATTTTATAAATAAAAAATATCCATTTCTTATATAATATATAATTTTTGCAAATTATTATTACATGCTTGGAAGTTGAGCCTTCAAGAGAAGTTTGCTACAACAACATTAAAACTTTAATTCCAATCTATATATTTATATATTATTTAATTGAATGTTTTTCTTCTTCTTTTTTAAACAAAATTAAAAGCATTAATAAAATATATTTTGATGATGTAAAAATGCCGTGTTCACTAACAAAGAACAACACAGATAACGGAATTGTGTCTAGTAAAAACAATTAGTTCTTTATAACATATATGTTTATATTTAGTTATACCAGTATCTTAAATATGATTATTTTTAAGTAATACACATGAAGAGAATTTTGATTTATCTCTTTTCCCTCACAAAGTTAGTGTGCTGTTGAATATTGAAGATTAAGATAGAGCCTAACCAATGAATAAGATCATAACCCCATCATCAATTATTCTATTATTTTACTAATTGAATGTAATATGGTTTTTACTGTATATTAATTTTTTAAAAATAATATTTTTGAGAAGATAATTCTCCTCAGAGTTATATATATATATATGATTTTTTTTTTAAATTTCAAATCATATGCAAATAAACTCTCTGTCATATTATATTAATTTGCCTCTAAGATATATAGCAAACAAATTATTAATAATATATTTATTTGCATAAATGTAAGAGTTCATGAGAAAATATATTCAATGTAAAATTTTAATATGTCAACGAGGTTTATTACACGCAACTCAAAATTTAGGCGACATATAATTTAAGAGACATATATAATATAATTATGATGACTCGTAAACTTTTTAATATATATATATATATGCAATTTTTTAAGAGACATCTTTTATTATTGAAATATCAATAACTTTATTGATAAAAAATCATATTAACAAATGATAATTAGGTTAAGAAGAGGAGATTTGATTATTTTTAAACAATTATATGAATGAAAAAATAATATTGAAATATATATTTTTAATTAAGCTTAATAATCCTTGAATTTAACCTCATAATATTATATATATAATATAATTTATAAAAAATATATTGAAATATTTTTATCTATGGTTCAAAATTATAGTTGATAGACTAATAAGTTGTTGATTGAGATGATAAATGAACTCATCCTATAAGTAGGATAATAGAAATTCAAATTTTTAGAAACATATTTATTATGAGAGGTGAAAATTTTTTACTTTCTGAATATCGAAATGAATTATACCTTTGATCAAATAAAAAAAAATATATAGTTGATAGCAATAACGAATGATTCTAAAGGATCATAATTTTATATCAAATTTAAAAAAAATGAAAAAAAAAGCAACCCGTGCCATAAATAAAATAAAATAAAAAGGAAATTGTGTAATTGCATAAACACTGTCTCTCTAAAAGAGCCTAGATGCATTGCATGCATGTATGGGGCAACCGTACCTATGTGGATGGAACTATCCCACTTTGTAATATTGATTGAAGTATTATTCTTGTTATATTCTTCCCAAAAAAAGCACAATATTAGAATTTAGGATAATGCTTCCTTGTTATATAAAAAAAATAAAAAAAAAATAAAAAGGAATAATGCTTTGATGGGATTGCCAAATAAATGCCCCGCACGTTCAAAATATTTCAGTTTAAGAATGCTTCAAAAGCCACACACAAGCACACGCTTTGGAAAATTATTATTATTATTATTATTATTATTATTATTATTATTATTATTATTATTATTATTATTATTATTATCTCTGAAAATCCTCACCCTGTCTCTCTTTATGTTGCTATCATCAACCTCTTTGCTTTATCTTCTTGTTTTTTAATTGAGAGAGATAAAGATGTGTGTTTGTAATAAGGAGATGAATTCGACTTGAACTTAACATCATATACATGATTGCAAATTAATGAAACTTGGTACTTTTAATTTTTAAATATGCGTGGATAAGTTTTTATGTGTGTATATTTTACTTTTTATTTTCTATAATAAACTGGACGCTCATATGCTTAAAGTAATTAAATAGTAATATATATATATATGTATATTTTTTTTAATAAAACATAATATAAGGTAATACTTTGGTAAATTCTCAAACATTTCATTTTCAATAAATTAAATTCAGAAAAAAAAAAGTTTCACTGGACCAAGAACGGTTGAATTTTACCTTCCTTTTCATTGTGCTAAATAGATCCTAAAAGTTAGGTGTCATAAAAAATATCCAAAATTACCAAGTCGTTAAAAATATCAACCATGGTATACTAAATATCCGAAGTTAGATCGAAGCTCAGACTTATTGATTTCATCTCTTTTTCCCAGGAGCATGTGTATACTAAATATCAACCATGGTTTTTTTTATGAAAAAAAAAACTTCCAAGTTCATTATACATCAGAAGATCAAAAAGGTGAAAAAAATAATCTATTTATAATACAAAATTTCTAGTAAATTATAATATTTATAAGTTACAAATAATGAAACTTATTTTTAATTTTTTTTGTATAAAACATACTACCTAAACTATTTAACTTTACTTAATCATATTTTTTTTTTAAAAAAGGCTTCTGTATGGGATATATATACATATATATATATATATATGAAGTGGTACGTATAATATCCTCCAACTTTGATCATAGCCGTTGATTCATGTTCATTCCCCCTCAACTAAGCAATACCCATATGAAACTGACCCTTTCGTGATTAATCTTTCCTTTTCCTTTTGAAATTCGAGGGAAAGTAACATTTTTGCATCCAATAAAAGTTTATAGTCCAAGGCATACATTTTGGAAAAGTTTACGGGTATATTTTACTTTAACCTCAACAAAAATTATCCAAACAAAACTCACAATTAACTAATATTATTTATGGCCAACCTATCGTCCGTGAGTTTGAAGGGGTGAGACATACGACCATTTAAAACGTATTAAAATTATGGAGAGGACTACTTTGTTATAGTTTCAGTCACGGCACTTGAGGAGACATTCTAACTCCTAGGTGCCTAAGTTTACACTTGAAGGTAATAGACAGCTCGTCCTGCCTGATACTGGTATTGTCTAAGAGGAAGGAAGATTTCGCCCTACCCTTAGATCGTGGGTAAGCCTAACATTTTTTCAAAAAAAAAATTATATAAAAAAAATATATTATGTATGACCAAAATTATAGTTATTCGCACTAATCTAAATAGGCACTTCGTAGCATAGGGCGTAACAACTTTTTTATAAATGAGAGATTGTGAATTCCATGCGACTTGCAACGTTAGGAAATTAGTAAATACTATTCTAATTAATTAATTTATAAAAGTCACATGTGAAGATAATAAAATGGATTGCTAATGGGGAAATGATGTGGCGGGGAGGTGCAAGTGGCAATAATGTAAGTTTGGTGGCTAAATCTGCTTCTAGTAGTGGTACAACCAAGTAAGTGCCAAAGTGTACTGATTGTACATTACTAATACGGATATTATATTATATGAAGTGCTCTTAGTTAATTAAGCTATGCTTTTTCTAAACATGTTTGAATTTGTGGGGTCAACACTCACAATTAATTAAGTGATTAACAGTTAGCTTTAATTAATAACGATCTAAATTGAAAAGGATCATTTATCCCTGGCTCATCAAGAAGATTAATTACTCTTTCGATCTTTAATATATGACTTAATTAAAGAATTAATTTTGATCCTATATATAGGACACATTTTCTATATTTATCAATTTTTTTCTTAAATTACTCATATTAATACTCTTTCGACGATAATCAAGTAAGAGAGAGAGATGGAGTTAAGAAAAATGATGGTAATGTGTTTTAAAAAATAAATCTTATATCAACTAATTTAATTAATTTTATTAATCTAATTAAATTAATTAAATATATAAATCCTATATTAAGGATCATATTGGAGTGTTATGTATAAGAATGATATATTAATTAGGGTCCCTTGATCTTTAATATTCTTCTCCGAAAGAGATTCCACTTTGGGACGATATCTAGCCTAATCTTGTATTTTAAAATAGCATCTTCTATTGGATCTTCTCAAAAGAAAGTTCTAAAAGAGAGAATGGGAAGGAGATAAAGTATATTTTAATTTTGTAGCTAGGTCTCCTCTTAATCCTCACACAAGCAAAATTTGTATAAAAAATTCTTTTTCTGATTTCATTTTATAAAATAGTTTATTATTTTTAAAATACATTGCTGATGGGATATTTTGTGACAAAGGGGCTTGAGTTGAGGCTTTTCTGATATGAAGATGAGAGGGATACAACAAAAGAATGAAACTTTGATGGATATAAAAGCAAAGAAACGCCACTCATTTTAAGAGTAGTGGACTGTATAAAAAGGCTTCTCCTATTGCCATCTTATGCGTGCCCCGGACAAAATGTTTTTGAAAAAAAAATAGTAAAAAATCTCTATTTAAATATTTTATTAGTTAAAATAATCTGATCGATATATTTTTATGTATAAAAAGTATCAGTATTCTAAATAATTTATATACCGAGAGTATTGGTACTTAAATTTAGATTTTTTTATCACTAAAATTTTCACTGATTTTCCCAATATTTGAGGGAAAAAAAGGTTTAATTTTGAATTAAAAAAAGAAGCTAATCTTCCATACTTTTTCCCCTTATAGTCTTAAAATTACCATTAGCCAGTGCTTAGTTGCTCCGCATGATGACTTATCATAAATGTTTATTAAAAAATTACCACTAGCCAGTGAATAGTATAACTTAATTATTTTTTAAATTGTGTATAAAAGACAGATACATGTAAATTAATAATATAATGTACGAACAAGTAATTGATTTGCCACAAATAACGTAAGCACAAGTAGGATTAATTTTATGAGTATTAATTAAATAATTCAAACTATATATTTTCAGTTAATTAATTGCAACCCATGAAGTAGAACAACTGGGCTAATTAAAAAGATGAGAAATATGAAAGGATTGATGGAAAAAGTGGGAAGTGGGAAGTGGGAAGGTAAATAAAGTGAGAAATATCAAAGGGTCATTTTCAATGTCACCACTTGTTTTGCTATAATTCTCTTCTCAGTTGGAGTTAGGCCTTTATAGGCAACAATAACTTCAACCATCTTAGTATATTATTATTAAATGTAAAATTATAATTTTTTTGGTCAAAAAAGGGAACAATCTTTTTTTTTTTATTTTAATAATAATACTCTTAATCTAAAAATAGAATTTATAAAAATAGAGTTTATAACAGGTCAAAATATTCATAAATCATGAATAGCTTGAGTTA
This sequence comes from Leucaena leucocephala, assembly GCA_037074615.1. NCBI lineage: Eukaryota > Viridiplantae > Streptophyta > Magnoliopsida > Fabales > Fabaceae > Leucaena > Leucaena leucocephala. The sequence continues at coordinate 3,174,432 of CM073537.1, forward strand.
TCTCAAATTTTGTATAAAGTATGAAAAATGTATATATGCATAGTAATAAAATGGAAGTTCATAATAGTAATAATTGAAAAAATATATATAGTTAATTAAAAATATATTAATTAAAAAAGTTCATAATAATAAAGGTCCCATCTTGTGAAGTCCGAACATGAACCAGACCCGCACCCAGCCAGTAAACCTATTGGCAGGTTTCAAATGGAAGTCAATAGAGCCACGACCGTGATTCATTTTTTTTATTATAAAAATTTAAAAAAAACAGATTGAGTTCACCTACGATCTAATAATATAACGAAATTTCTCTTCTTATTAGACGATACTAATGTCAAATAGGACGAGCCGTCTATTACCCTCAGATATAAATCTAGACACCAAAAAATTAAAATACTTTCTCAAATTTTATAATTAAAATTATAATAAAATAATACTCTTTATATAACTGAATATTACCGTAATTGATTTAGTCAAGTAAATTCTTACCAAAGTACCATCAAACTGCGATCTTAATAAAGGGAGCTTTCCATCTTTCATATATGGCTTTTAATTTTAATTTACATTTAAAAATTAAACAATATTCAACATTATGAATTAAGTTAGACATTAGCCACTCGGATTCCAAAGAAAAAAATATAAAATATTAAAAGCATGAAGAATATTAAATATATAGCTTTGTTCTGAAAATCGTACAAATGTAAACAACCACCATGCATACGTAGTTAGATTTAAACAGCTCCCAAAAATCAAGGTAAGAAAAACAGCTCCAAAATGATTTTTTTTATCATAAAAAAATTGATAGTTCAGAATGTAAAAAAAAAACATGATAGTTATTAAATACGACGAATGCATTTCTGAAAGGCCAAATAATATAAAGAGGCATTTCTAATGCAGAGGTAAAGTTAACGTCAAACCCCACTATTCCACTCCACCGCCACCTCCTCCTGATTCCGTATTTCGTACCATCCACACACACCCACACATCTTATTTTTTATTTCTTTTATTTATTCACAAATACTTTATTTTTTTAAAAAAAATAAAACAACTAGATCGCATAATATTGATTAATGAATTATAAATATCAATTTAGACAGTTGAAATCCTGAAATTTCAATTATAAATCATATATTTAAACTTTAAATATAATTCTCAATTTACAACTGAGATTTAATTTATAGTCATTTAAAAAAAAATTGTTGGTATTAAACTGTCCGTAATTTCATATTTTGGGGACCGAATTCTTTTATTTTATTCCTTCTCTGATATCTCCCTATATATATTCCCTTTCTCCCTCGTTCTCCAACCACTTCTTGAACAACAAACTTTGCAGAATTCCTCTTCAATTCTTTCTTCTCGTTGGTGTTCATCTGGAAATTATAGTGATCGAGAAGATGATCCAGGAGGAGCAAAACAAGAAAATGAAAGTGAAGAAAGGATGGCTGGCTGTTCAGGTTGGTTTGGAGGACGGAGACGACGGCGGCACTCGCCGGTTTGTTATACCCATATCCTATCTTTACCACCCTCTCTTTCGTCATCTTCTTGATAAAGCTTACGAAGTCTATGGTTACCATGCCGATGGCCCTCTCAAGCTTCCCTGCTCCGTCGACGACTTCCTCCATCTCCGTTGGCGAATCGAGAGAGAACCCAACCACCACCACCACCATGACCACCATCACCTTCCTCATGCCCTGTTCTTTCACTGTTGATCTCACACATGACTCAGTTCTCTCTTGACTCGATCGAAGAAGAAATTTTTGTATCTTGCAGGGAGCTTCTCTTCTTGATTCTGGTTAATTTCATAGGTTCAAGTTTTGTATTAGGCTACTTGGTAATGGATATTCTGCAAGAAATCTCAAGAACTGAGAGATAAGATGGTCCATATTCACTGTACATCAATTTAAATTACCTAGTTACTTTTGTTTTTGTCCTTTTAGAATAGTATCAGAAGAAAAATGAAAAGAGATGGAGAAACTGAAAAAATAACTGAGAGTGCAGGCAGGTAACATGTTTGTGTCAAGTCTGAGATTGAGAACTGTTTTTTTTTTACAACAAAGTTTAGATAAATTATATCTAACTTATTAAAATTAAGGTATACTTCTATATTCAAATAATATTTATAAAAATATTTGAATATTTTCTATTAATAAAATTTTTATATCCACAATAAAATTTAAATTCACGAATTATAAGTGTGTTTGGTATCTTTTATATTGTGCAGTGCTGAGCACAGTAGTACAGAAGTCTCCAAAAACGATGTCCAACCATGATGTTTGTTGTTTAAGGTTGGTGGGTTGGGTTCGTATGTGCCAGAGTCAGAGTGCCTGTAAGGGTTATCTTCTTCTATGTGGCCATGGATTTTTTATTTTCCTTTTTTGGCACTATGTATAAACTTTTGATTTTAACTAAAATGCGCTTATGATGTTTAACCCATCATTTAAATTTAAATGCATGTAAGTTAAGTAATGAATTTATATTCGTAAAGAAAATATACACTCCCTCGTATCTTGACATCTTTTAAAAAAATAAATTATTTTTATTACAAGTCACCATATGAAGTATAAATTATTTGACCAAGAACAATGATGTATGAATTATTATAATTTATCTCAAATTTAAATTATGTATCTGTAATTCATTTTATTTGAATTGAACGTTTATTATTTGATATGATAATTTCAATTTATAGCATGTATGAAATTTTATTTATGAAAATACACGAAATGAAGGAAATTCCATAAAGCTAATGAAATTCTATAAATTAGAGGTGGCAATCTCTACACTCAAGCATGAATACTTATATATAACTGACCAAATTAAGATTATAATTCAAAATGAATACTTATATATAATGACCAAATTAAGATTATAATTCAAAATACACATAATTTAAAATTGAGGTGCTCTCTCCTATCATTATTATCAGTATCCTTAACTAATAAATTGTTAATTTAAGTAATAAGTGATTTCATTTTATAAAAATAATATAAATTTAAATTTTAAAAAATACAGGCTTTTACGTTTTAAATCTTGAAAGAGATTATATCTTTAATTAAAATAGAAAAAAAATACTATTAAACTCTTTACTTAAAAATAAAAAGAAGAGGTTAATTCGTTAAATTTTTTTTTAAATTTACCCTCATTTAAAACCATCAAATTTTAAAATTTAAATAACAGCAATTTTGAAAAGATGTAATTCTACTTAATTAAAGACGTACGGAGTTAATTTAGAAAAAAATTATTAACTCCAGCGCGGGAACATTAGAATTATTTCGGCGGCATGCGATCGAGGGGCGTGTCCTGCATTTGGGATGCCAACGTGGCACCCTGTATTTCGGCGACGAAGAGCAGAGAAACTCATCGAATTAAAAATTTCACCGTCCAAGGCAGACGTTATTTTACCATATAAAATCAAAGGTTCCAAACCTGTGACTTCGAAGCCGAATCCATCTGCGCGAAGTCATATCTATCAGTAAGCTCCTTCTCTTCTTCTCTAGATATCTCGCTATATGTAATCTATATTCTCCGAAATCTAATCTGAGTTTTCTAGCGACTTATAGATTCTCTTTATTTTGCATGCGACGAGATAATTCTGATTATCATCATCCCTTTTCTTCTTTTAGGCGCTTCAACCTAAATTGACTTCGTTGTTCTTGTTTTTTTCATGATTGGATGAATGACCAGATCTCAAGGATATGGAGCCTGGTGATGTAGGTGAGCAATTTACTATACCCGGGGAAATTTGGGATTCAGCGATGTAATATTTGTTCTTATACTTTGTTAACTAATCAACTAGGCTTGAAAACACTACAAACCAATAATAATCTGTTGGTTGGTTAAGGTGTTAAATGTCCTCTTTCTCGTGAGAAGGATAACTCAAGTTTGAGTCTCGGAAGCGCCACATTGGGATAGGCAAAGACCTTTGCGCTCTAAAAGCATGTTTGGAGGAATTTCTAAAACCATAGTTTAGGCTTAAATCAAGTATTTAAAAGCAGAGTAGCCAAACACCATTCAAAGCCTAAAAGTGATCTTAATACTTAAAACTATGGTTTTGATATAAGTTGGAGAGAGTAGCTTTTAACCCCAAAATTATAATTTTTTTTTTTTTCAAAATCTTTTCTCCAAAATCTAATCCAAACAGGGTATAAGTCTCGAAAAAGATTATTATTAAGTGCAAAGTGGTTTAGGGATACCCTTAATAGAAAAAACTATACCACTTTAAATGCCAATAGTGTATTAGAACCTAAATCTATGTTTATTTAATTGCAAAGACTCCTAACTATTATATTAGACAGTTATCATCTGAATTAACTGCTCAAGCGTAATATTCATATTCGAAAAGTTTATGTTTCAGAAGTATGATATAGTAAATAAATCATAAAGACTAAAGTTCACCACTTCACACTGATTCATTTTGGTGTAGGTGGTAAGTTACTCTTAACTTTTATGTATGGAGTAAACCTCCAAGGGGTTTACTCTTTGCCAATCCTAAGTAAATTAGTCTCTCTTGAAGGATATTTTTGGTGTCTACCATAAAGAAAAGTTCAGCACTACAACAGATTTGGCAGCCTAAAACTATTTTAAGATACAGAGTAGTGCATCTATGCAATCTCCAGTGTGGAATTTATTTATTTATTTATTTATTTTCATTTGCTGCTTCTGGTGTCTGTTTGAATTGTGATTGATCGGTTTTATTTAGATTATAGTTTAAGTTTAGAATATGCTAAATCAGCTTGCTTCAACTGGTCATCGCCCTTGAACGAAGCACTTAAGAGATAAGATGTCTTCATTCTAACTTAGTTGGCTTGAACAATCATGAAACTCTACATTTTTCTAGTAAAATACCAAGCAAATAGTAGTGGTTCTGCTTGAAATAAATTCATGAGTTCATCATTGTCATTTCTGGATGCATTAGTGAAAAAAGAAAATTGAGAGGAGGATGAAAAGATCCGAGGTTTCAATCTGATGGCATCTGCAGCCACCTTGCCTTCCTTAAATAACCATTGAAGGCATCTACTTGGTTGTAGGGACATTACTCTCTCATCAAGTGAGTCAATGCCTTAGGTGTGCCTGTTGGCATTTTTAAGTTCTCCAGGTCTAGGATTTTGGGGAATGCAAGTGATTCTAGAGAATTTTAGAGAAATTTATCATAAGATGCTGAAATGACACTGTTGAAAACACAAGGTGGAAAAATGAAATTGAGCCTGACCACATGGATATCTGTGATGATTTTTAAGTTCTTCCATTTTATTAACTTTCTTGATGATTTAAATATCACTCTATTGATCTATGAAGTAAGTGATTTGTATCTTTCAATTGTTATGCTAGACCTGCTGACAGAGGCAAAGAAACTTGAGTCCGAGGTATTATCTACTCTCAAGTTTACTCCTGCACATGTTTCTGGTGATCTTGATAAGCTGCTTAAGGATGCTTATGCAATACGATGCCCAAAACCTATTGATTATTTCAATAGGAAGGATTTAATTCGTATCTTCAATATTATATCAAAGGAAGTATATGGTAACTTTCTATTACAAAGTTCATTAAATTTCATCCTGATTGTACATTTGCTGAGATAGTAATTTTTGAAGTCGTCTTATGTTCCCGTTTCGATATGCCTGCATATATGATGCAGTTTAGCACAACACTAAATAGTGAATATGTCATCTTTCAAACACAGCCTAAATGTATTGCTAGATTTTCTTCTAAGAAGTAGGATTTTAAACAAGCACTCCGTGGTTTATTATATCTGGTCTTTTTCCCATGCTGGCTCTTACCATATAAGCAACCCAATGAGAAACTACATATATCTCTTAATGAGTCTTCTTATGAACTATCTAATCAAATTACCATGTTATTTCTAACATCTTGATCAATGTGCCTTTGTTGCTTTTTTTTCTTCCTGTTAAAGAAAGTATTTGCTGTGAGAGAATAATCTTCATGGTGGCATTTAATATTTTACAGTGTCAGAGATAATCCAATATTGGCATTGTTGCAGTAATTCTTTCAGACTTTATAGATGGCATCTGAAACATCACAAACGCGATTATTGTAGTGTTATTATCACCTGATTCGATTTATCCTTTTCTTTTCAGGCAACAGTAGTACCGCCCCTGTTGTGGAAGGATATGGTTCTTTTGTTATGGATATGTTCTGTGACGGAAGTGATTTGGATTTGTCCATAAATTTTGGAAACAATTCAAACGAAGTTCCTCGGTTGAATAAAATTGAAACCCTTCGAAAGTTTGCTAAGAAGTTTAAAAAATTACAAAGTAAAGTTTTTGCAATATAAATTTAGTGTACTTTACTTGTTGAGCTTTTTTGCTTAGGAACTTATTCAGTATAAATATTTATATACTGCACTATATTTTAGAATTGTAGTTATCACTTGCTTTAATGCTTTGGGACTATAAAAGGGACCTAGATAGCAACTGAATACATTTGTCATAATTTAGTAATTTGGCCTTAGAGCTATATCTCATGGGAGCTTCCTGTAAAGATCATGCGTTTTCTGACAATTTTCAACAATACTTGTCATTGTCTATAGTCATTGTGAACTAATTCAATCACTGTGAACAATGAATTGGTTGGCCTGTGTTGTATTTGGAACCCTAATCAAACCGGTGTTAGAAAAATACCATTCGTTGGTTATTAATTGATATTTATATATCCAGGATTCTGAATCTAAACTGGATAGTTGACACATTTGATCTCATTGATTGTGGATGAGTAGATCTTATTTCCTTTTCTTTGCAACGCATTTATAAGTTAAAATTCTATCATCTTTGATGATGAAATTCAAAATATTGACATAGATGACTCGTGTATTGTAGGAAAAGGAATTGTTAGAGGTGTACAGCCCATCTTGTCCGCCAAGGTGCCAATTGTAAAAGTTATTGATTGTGGTACCGGCATTGAATGTGATATATCAGTAGAAAACAGGGATGGCATTGAGAAATCTCATATTATTCATGCAATTTCTCTTATAGATGAAAGATTTCAGAAGTTAAGTTTTCTGGTAATTGAATATACCCTTGTCATTCAATTAAAAAAAAATTAAGTATATGTTATATGCTACTGGTTTATTTGTGATTTTTAGGATTGATGATACTTAAGGCAAGTTTGAAATGAGAAGAAAACATTTGGCATATGGCTAAGTAAATTAAGTGGTGATAAATCATCATATTCTCTTGACAAATACAAGAACTCTTTATAAGATGATGAACCTGAAGTACAAGGCAATTTTATGGCAATATGAAATTGGAGTAAAAGCCAGTACATTCTAATGTTTGGACAATGTGGAATTCAGGCCAATGCAAGGTTAACCGTCCCTTTTAGAATGAAAGGCTAGGAACATAGGCACTAAATAATTTAGTAATCCTAGTTTCCTTAACTTGGCTTACTTTGGCAATTTTCTTTTTGTGTTGCTTTTTTGTATGTGGCAGATGAAATGCTGGGCAAAAGCACACAACATCAACAGTTCCAAAGACCGGACTCTAAACTCTTTATCTATTGTCTCTCTGGTTGCTCTTCATTTACAGGTATCATTGACATTTTTATCCTTTTTGTTTGGTAAGCTGATATATATTATTCGAATTATAAACCTTCAATATTAGAGTTGGATTTGGTTCTTTTTGGTTCTATTTCCCAAGGAACATATTTGGGTTTGGAATATCTTTTCTTGAGCTGTGAAATAAATTTTGGTGAACATAAAGTTGTGGCTTCTGACATTGAAATGCCACTTGATTCCTAGAACGGTTCCTTATTGATGCCTGTTATATATGACGGTTCCTTAGTGATGCCTGGTCTATAAATATATATAATTATTTTTCGTTTTATTTAAATCTAATACTTTGTTTATCCTTATTTTTGATGTAGACTCGCGATCCTCCTATATTACCTCCCTTCTCTGTTTTGCTTAAAGGTGAAACTTCTGCTCACAGAACATTCTCTTGAGATTTGATTTGTTTAGTTAAATCCTACGGTAACCATTAGCCTTTATTATCTATTTAAAGCAGCAGTATCTTGGAAAAGACTAAACGTTTTACTACTGGAATTTCTCTTTTCTTGTTTAGTAATTGCACTGTTGGACTTAAGTTATTTGCGTATTTCTGATAAGTAACTTAAATTGGCTGATCAGTTAGATACTGAATCTCTTTCTGTAAACATGAAAAATCTGATTTTTTTAATCTGATGTTTTAAATATTTGATAACAACTGTATTCTGCCTAAGTTTGTCATGATCAGTCAGGAATCATATTCAGGATACCAAACTCTTAAAATGTTTTCTTGGCTCTCCATTTGAAACCTTAAAATCTATTTTGTTTTTATAGAAATCTATGTTTTTCAAATTGATCTTTTAAAATTCACTTTGATAGTCGTGTATATATATATTATATGTTCCAGATGGATCTGATCCAGCAGCAGTGAAGAATGTTGTTGACAATTATATATCCTTTGGGGAGAAAAACGTAGAGTCATTGGCTGAGCTTTTTATTACTCTTTTTGTCAAGGTAGTTACTCTACTCTTTTGTATGTGGTTTCCTAATCACCATAATGCATTTTAAGTTATACTCCTCTTGTCCTTAATATAAGAGTTAGATAAATTAGATACTTTGGGGAAAAAGTTATAAATTTGGGGGACAAAGTGGATTGTGATCTTATATTTAAGATTAAATTTAAACCCTTAACTAGCTCTTATATTAAGGGCGGGGGAGTACTGTAGGTTGTCTCAATTTTGTGACACAATTATTTGATGACATCATTCCTGCTGTAGCTAGCATCGGTTGAAAAGCTTTGGGAGAAAGGCCTATGTGCAAGCTTGTATCAAGGATCATGGATTTGTAAATCATGGGGTTCTCGTTCTTATTCAATAAGTGTAATTGAATTCTCTTCTTCTCTGGGTATTGAGAATCCTGCTTTCCGGTTAACGGAGTTAATTGTTTACTGATTATTTCTGTCTACTACTAGGTTGAGGATTTCACAGATCAGTCTCAAAATGTTGCTAGAGCAGTTGGAACTGATGAGGTAAAAACAATCTACACATGCATCCGCGAATCTCTCGACTACGTCTTGGATTATCTGAATGGAAAGATGTTGGGAACTAAGTTGATTGATCTTTTGTTTGGAGGAGATTCTCCTTCTACCACTGCTCTTGTGGGTTCTGGGGACATAGACAAAAATATGAAGAATCTTCCTATTTCAGAAAATCAGCCTCCGCCAAAAAGGCAGAGACTTGTGGAAGATTTAGACACAAAGCAGATTCAGAAACCTAGTGAAGAAAACTATACTGTCCAAGGTAATCAAAGAGCTGAGCCATGGAAAGGTTCTGTGCCAGCCCATCAGGGTGGGACCTACCAACCTTCTCCTATTTCTGGTTCCTATAATAATTTGCCTCATGGTTATGTTCCTGGGACAGCTCCTTCTGCTGCTTCTGCCCAAAATCAACTAGGTTTTGGAGGTTCTTTTAACTCCCACCAACTATCAAATCTTGTTCCTGTTCTGAATTCCATTGGTTCTCTTGGAGCATTTCATCAACAAGCTGTACATCCAAATCTTTCTCTTGGACCCATTCATTCGTACCGTCATCTCGATAGTAATAACTTATATCAAAGAGGACCATCAGGTTCAGATGCACAGAAGTGATAAATTTCCTTTTCTGGCCTCTCTCTCTCTCTCTCTCTCTCTCTCTTGTTTCTTGTATGTACATTGTTCCTAACTGATTAGGACCAAAGTCGCAGAAGAATTCACTGGTAGACTAACAAAAGGCAGCAGTATTACAGGGTGATGAAGATGTTGACTAGCATCTAAACGTTGGAAGCTGATGTTGTAGAAATCCTTTTATGACATGAAAGACTGAGGATCTTAGAGCAACCAATTCTTTTATTAGGTCAACTTCTTGATCTCTAGCATCTAAATCACAGAAATTTAGTAAGCAGCAGAATTACAGAAACAGAAGGGCAACTAGTTGTATGCTGCCTTTGATCTGTTTTTGGGTAATTCTAGCACTCCATTGAGTGTCTTTAGATTGGATAATTTAAGAGGGAAGATTAATTTTACAGTTATTTTAATTGTACCATTAATTGATTCCCTGTTGGGATTAACTTAATGGATTATGAAATTTCAGAGGTGATTTAGTCAAATTATTTTGCTAGACTTCAAAATCTCACTTAAATAGGGGGAACATGAAACTTTCCATTTTCATCTTTGAGAGATTGGTTTCTTGTAAAAGTAATACTTGTCTTTGTAGTTGAAGAGTTTCTTGCAAAATTTTATAGACAGACATATTAAAAATTTATTTAACAATCAATTTAAAGATTTAGTCGTTGATAAAATATAATGACATTATGTGATTAATGTAGCTGACTACTTTAAGCGAGTGGGATAAAATTTATTATTATTATTACATACATCTTAAAAATTTAAGTATTTCTATGATTATGGGTGAAGTTGTACTCATACACATCAGTTCAGGGTTGTTCTTTACATAATATGGAAGCTTGCGTTTAGGAAATGGGGAAAAACACGTAAATAAAGAGGGGAAAGAAACTCATGAGGCCTCTTTCTTCAATTGCCGAATGAGTGGCTCATTGAGCATAAATCCCCTCCAACAGTAGAATGTGTACTATTTACCAATTTAACTTGTGAAATTGAAAAAAAAAAAAGTTAGGTTATTTTTATTTGAAAGGCATGTTAGCAAATGTGATGGGCACACAAGATTTTACAGAAGCATCATGGGAAATGGTGGGTTCCGCACCACAGTCGGGCTCTGTTTTTGGTAAACCGAAATCTTGTTTTGGATTTTTTCTTAATTATTAATCTAAAAAATTTAAATACTAAACATTCCGTAATTTTTCCCTCATAGACTTGATATAAAACTATAATTTTATTTTTGGTAAAATACATTGACTATTAACTTCCTTTACATTGATTATTAACTTCTTTGCTATTAAATTTTTTATTAAAATTAACAGTTTTGTTGTCAACATTTTTATATTTTTTATTATATATTATATCATTTAAATAATAATACTTAGTATTTGATATATAATTTTATTTTTTTAAAATATTTAAAATAAATTACTTCAAATAGTTAAAAGTATAAAACACATAAAAATGCATTTAAAACATTTATTTGATTATATCCTTTTTAAATAAAAAATATAAAATATTTACAATTAGTGTTATTTTCTAAATGTTATAGAATATAATAAAAAGATAAAAATTATTATATGATAAAATCTATTAACTTTAACAAAAAAATTTAATATTATAAGAGTTGATAATTAAAATATAAAATATTAAGATCTTTAATTTATACTTTTAAAAATTAAAAGTGACGTGCAACTAGCCCATAATTCATATTAGCCTTCATTTTATATACATTCAATACCACTTGTTAATCTAGATTCAAACATAATGAATCCCAAATAGAAATAATTCTTCCCATACAATTTTTTCATCTATAAATTTCAAATTATCAACTTTTGTTATTCAGGAACCAGAATGCTCGATGAAAAATTTTCTGGTAGCAGCTTCTGTATAGTTATGAGGCCGCTCACACAAATACCCAACAGCTTTTACGCAAAACACTGCATTTCCTAATAAACAACATCGTTCAGTTAATACTCGTCATCTTCCATGTCTTCTGAATCTTCTCCATTTCCATCCTCATCTTCAATGTCCTCTGAATCTTCGCCATTCCCATCTTCATCTTCACCTTCAATATCTTCTGAATCTTCGGTATTTTGATTCTCCTGCGTCTTGTCATCATTTTTCCCTTTGCCACCACTGTTTCCTAACAAGAGAGAGTAATCCAATTGAAGCACATACATTTCATCAACAAGAATACACATTTAAAATATCATGATTAAGAGAAAAGAAGAAAAGGTGGCAAACGGAAATATCAGAACAATTATGCGTGGTCTCATGTATATGCAAACCAGGCCCGTACTATGCAATCATCTTATGCAAATAGAAATCTCTAATCTACAAGAAGAGATCCAACAAGCATCATCACTTCTCTAGCAGTGATTTCTTTCAACATCAATAATTGGAGAACATATTAATGGAGAATATATACTAATAGCTAATAAAAAATAGGTTAAGGTCTGAATGCCAATGCTCTCATTTATCAATTTACCACGCCTAGTAACAGATATTTTCTTCGCACAGGAAGGAAAAAGTAAGAGATACAGTACCATATTCACTGAAGAGGACTTCACCCGAACACAGCCCTTTCTCAACCTTGATTAGTTTAAGTGTCATCCTGGGCCCAACCTCTTGAAGCTTCACGGCACTTTTTGTAGAAGCACGATTAACTCTACCAAGATCACTTGCCAAAGTCACTGTTGCTGCTTCATCGTCTGCTTCACTCTCTGATCCATAGCCAGCCCTTCACAAGCACAAAAAACAAAACCTTAGACCAAGAACAAAAAGGAAGAGGAATATTCAATATGATCAATTATTTTCCATGCTTAATTTTTGGCTCATTTCCCAATTCATGTTCTTTCTCAGAATGTAAAAGATTCTCGTTTAAAAAAAGGGAAAATGGATCTATTTTACCTAGTTTTGAATCCATTCCTTATAGTTTTTTTCCTTTTTATTGGATTCTTGTTGTTTGTTTAGTTTTGGTGGAAGATCCTCCGTCATGGCGCCGTTAATTTAATCTGACAGAAGCTTATGTGGCCACGTCTTTCCTTAGCTTCTCTCTCATTGTTGATGTACTCTCTCTCTCTACCATCCTCTTTTTTATCTCCTTCTTGCAACTGTTAGTACCCTCCTCCTCCCCAATTCTCGCTCATATAACTTCGCCTACTTCATCGTCGAGAACAAGAAATCACAAAACCTCCAACTTGGTTCGATTTCACAGCAAAATATCGTAAGACCGCCTCGGAAGTCATAAAACCTGTAGCTTCTTTATCTCATTCTTGCTAGCATCGATCAGAAACTTGACGCTATAATAGCGTCTGCCGCCATGAGTAGAGACAGTTCATGTCAATTTTGGATCACGTTGATGAGAATTTGAAATGGGAAGACTTCACTGATGGATTGATGAAGAACAGAAAGGGACCCCCACCACGGTGTTCGAGAATGCCGATGCCGGAGACTCGCCGGGATCTGAATGTGGTGGTGGCCAGAGGTCCGTGTCGGAGGAAGAAGGAAGGATTCAGAGACAGCAGAGTTGAGCATGACGACAAGACGAAAACAAAGAAAGAACTTATTGTTCTGGGAAGAGTTTCTCATGGTGGTTAAGATAGTAGAGAGAGAAATGAAGGAGAGAGAGAGAGAGTGAGAATGGAAGGGAAGCAAGGAGGAAGGAGAGTCGGGGTGTGTTGGGAAAAGGCCGGCAAGCAAGTCCGTTTGAAAAGGAAGGTACTATTATGCCAAAACGTAAGCTTAGCAAGAATGGAGGAGATGGAAGCTACTGCTAAAGGAGATCAAGACAACGATGGTGGAGAGAGAGCATATGACCTGTATGATAGATAATAGTGTTCGCTTTGAAGGAGACTGAGTGGAGGATGGAGGGAGAGAAGTGGAGGAAGACGTGTGCCACATAAGCTCCTGTCAGATTAAATTAACGGCATGATGGAGGGTTCTTCCAACAAAACTAAACAAACAATAAGGACCCAATAAAAAACAAAAAGTCTATAATTACTGGGTAAAACTATAAGGACACGCAGATCCATTTTCCCAAAAAAAAAAAAAAAGTGCAAGAGTACAGTTCAAGAAATATCTCACGAGAAGATCCTTGAAAAACCATTTGGTCAATTCATATACATAACTGCCCAAGATGCCAATCTCAAGTTCTCGGATAAGTAATTTGATAGACCTGGAGATTCACAGAAGATTTATAAATCATCATTTCCCCTGTAACCCGACTTTATTATTCACTAATAATATTATCAATCCCACGTTGTCTGTTGTCCATTTCTGTTTTTTTTTCTTGTTATAAGCTTAGGCTCTATCACAATTCATAAAATAAATAAAGTATACATCAAGTTCTCTGGTAAGTAATTCAGAAAATATAAAGGTTGCAAAAGGTCAGGAAAACCTAACTACAAAGGCCATAAATAAATCATATTTAACCCTCTCCCCAACCATACAGATTAAAAGCAATAAGATGTAAAGCAAGTGTCTTACTTTGTGATAAAATCACTCACATCATGAAGATTCCTTAAATCAGGGACGTGATGGTTTTGCACAAATTTTCTTATTCTGCGAGAAACGCCTAAAGGTTGTAATCTTATGGAATAATGCCGAAAATCAATGAGCTTCGTGTCCTTGTTGTAATTAAGCAGCACAATTCTCTGGCAAGAGGAGAGTTTAACCTGAAACAAAACATTAAGTAATGATAAAAGATGAAGGAATTGAACGTCAAGCCAACCATTAAATATGCTGTCGGGTTTAAAACTTACAGTTTTAACATCAATTGTTGGGAATATGTTCTGAAACATGTTAGTTGTAAGCTGCAGAGGAAGGTCTCCACTCACAAAACCAGAAAGCACAATCTACCAAAATAATTAACCAGCATATTAAATAATCATTTTCTCAACATTCGACTAGCAAACAATAAAATCTGGAAATAGAACAAAAAAGCAAGTGACTTTCAATGAACAGCTGTGGATAAGATATTTTACCAAAGCCGAATTTTTGAAAAGATCTTTAGGGCACCGAGGACGCAACTGAGATTGAGCAATGTCAGCTGCCAATGAGTATTCATTTATTTTAAAAGTAAGAGTAGGTCCTTGAGAGGTTGTTGCAACCCTCAAATAAGGTGCAGTTGCAGTTTTTGACAATATCATGTGTAACACCCATAGGTCCAGCAACATTCAGAAAGTCTTTTAGATTATTTCGTTTCTTTTCCTACAAACAGAAGAAAAAATGTGGTCAACAAAAAAGGATTTAACTAATGCTATGAGTGCAAATACATGCAAAATGCAGTCTGCAGATTCCTAATGAAATAGATCTTGGTGCAAATCAATAATCAAACTGAGAAATATCAACATTTACAAGCTTCAAGCCACCAATAATTTACTTAAACTTCCAATAGTGGCTAGATTCCTAAGCTTAAGTCAAGAAGAAATTTTCTTTGTAGTTTAAATTCTTCATAGCATGACAGTCATTTCCTACCAAAATTCCAAGAATGCACTTCCATATAAGTATACACAATTCATTCTAAAATGTGCAGAGAGAGATTTGCCCATTTGTTAGACTTGTTGCAAGCACGCGGATAGTACTTCACAATTAAAAGTAAATTTATTCTTCTGATACTTCAATTAATATAGTGTAGATGACACATACAGAAGAATATGAATAGAAAATAAAAAAAAATGTTAAAAACATTCACCTTGAGGTTGGGGCAGTATAAGGCAGCATCAACTTTCTCAGGTCCATCTGAAGTTGCCTAAGAGGACCAGGCAACTTCCCTCTAGAAAACACAAAACTCTTTGGGATCTTCTTTCCCGTAATAGGATCCACAGATGGCTGCTGTTGCTGCTTCTGATTCTTGATGACAACAGGCTTCCTAAAGGAGCTCTTCTTTTTCCTCTGTTTCATTCAAAAGGATAACGAGCGAGCAACAACAAACGGTTAAGGCAAAGCTGAAGCCCATAAAAGAGAGAGCAAGAATATTAAGAAAGAACAAGAGGAAGTAGCTCATCTTACCATGGTTAGCGGAAGAGTGACTCTGCGGATCTCAAATTGATAGAGTCTGATAAGGTAAAAAGTGTTGCAGCAATACTGTCAAATTGATAATCCAAACCCAGCAAAGTTTCGATTAAATATTGAAGGATAAGTTTCAATTAATGGCAGAATGGACAGTGACACAAAGCTTAGTCTGGACCGAAGAGGAAACATAAAAGGGCCACCAGCCACCAGGTAAAGAAGAAGAATGAAAAAAGGGGAAAGAGAGGGCGAAAACACACCTGAGATAGAAGACGGGAGAAGAAGCCGCAGATGGTGATGCAAGGATGGCGGCGCGAAAATGACAGAACTTTGAGCTCGGCTCAAACGTCCATCCACGAAACGCACATGGCCTTTCCCTCAACGTAACTCATGACACGTTTGGATACCGCGTCCAACAGCCCAAAACTCGTTTTACAGAGCTTACTTCCAATGTTATTAAAATAGGGATCATCCATCAAAACACCGGGTCATAATTCAATAGTTAAATCTAATTAAATTGGTTATAAATAAATTAATACATTAATAATATATTTTTAAATAAAAATAAAAAATTTAAATTAACGGATACTGACACAAGAAAATAGTAAGTTCATAATTAATAATAAGGATAACGATTCTTAAATTTCCAATGAATTTATGATTTGTTTGTACAGGGAACTTGAAAGCTATCCTCTTTTCTTATTCTTTATAATTTTTTTGGCTGAAAATAATATGATTTGTTTAAGAATACATCCAACACAATCCCTCATTCACAGTGATTCTTAATTCTGTTTTCCCTCACAATGAATACAAATGAATACGTAACGTAATAAAGCATTGCCATAAACGAGAACATATTTCAGAACATGAACCTTGTGCCATAATATAAATTCTGCAAAACCTGAAACATAAAGAGAGAAAGAAACTAATTAACAAATCTCATGAAAACCATCGTGCTGACACTTTCATTGCTCGTCGCAGCATCAGATTATTACTGAGAATGAAGAACAATTTAGATAAGGGTCTAACCCTAACCCTAAGTTGCACATATTATGCGGCAAATAAAATGAAGACGGCGACGGCGGCCGGAGTTCTTGGTAACAACCAAGTGAAAGAGTTCAGTTTGGGTAATACTCTCATGAAAGTTTGACTAGAGACTCAAAATAAGAATGGATTATGGGCTTTCAGAAGAAATTAGGATTTATCCCCTCAAATTCTGCTGGGCTCTTAACACTTTTGAGATAAATGAAGTTAGGAACATGATATATTTATATTGGGATGTAGAAATCAGATGGGAAGTTATTCACCTAATGGAAGACATGTTATGTTGATCATGCCCAATTCTTATAGCTTGTAAAGTTCGCTTGAGAGCTAATTTTTTCCTTTAGCCTGTTTGTTTTCTTCTCTTTCTGACTGCTTTATAATTTTCAAATTCTAACTTGAAGAAAAAATATATTTTTTTGTTACTTAAAAAAAGTTGATGTGAGTTGGACATCAGCCCCTTATTAAAATTAGTGTACAACCCTAGAATTTAGAGAGTACTTATTAAGGATTTACAAGATTACCTATTAAAGGAGTTTTCATAATAATAACGAAATTCAAACTCACATTCTTATAAAATACGAGCCTATTTTTTATTATCGAGGAATTGTGATGTGATAATGGGCCGGGGTAAAATGAATGGGCCCAAAAGATGCGAAGGCGGGTTTGAAGATATGTATTTACATTATTCATATACTACAACCAATTTCCCCTGTGGTTTTGTGGAATGGTCTTTATGAACATTCTATAATGGTGCGGGTTCGAGATTAGGTACCTTCCTTCCCCCATTCATTCATTCAAACAATATTCATATACTACATAGATATATACATAGTACATACATTAGTGTATAAAACTGACCACGGTGGCAAAAAATGTGAAGATATGCAATTATTTCCCCAACCGATCCACTCATGCCCATTTGTGTGAGCAAGAGGGAGAATGTCGTTGATCATTGTGGGCCCCACTATAACGACCACGCTGCACCAACAAATCGTGCTGCTTTCGCTCAGAACGCTAGGAAGTTCCATGTGGATTCCGGTTGTATGGTAGGAAGGAAAGGTTTCGTGCACTCGTGCGTAGCTCCATATATTGCTTGCTGGTGCTGCTTGCGCGCGTTGGTGGGTTGAAACAGGAGTGAGTTTTTGCATGCTCTCGATTTCCCCTTCTTTGTTTGCCTTTTTAATTTGAACATAGTTTTAGCTCAACTCTCCCAAACTCCATTGAAGACATAGCTCTCTGGCTCTCTCTATCTCTCGCCATGTTTTACTCTCACCAGCTTCTTGCTCGCAAGGCTCCTCTCGGTCAAATTTGGTATAGGCTTCGCTCTCATTTTGTGTCTCCTCTTCATCTCTTGCTGCTATTTGAACTTCCATCTTGCTGCTGCTAACAATGTTTCTTTGAGAGTGTATTTGCAATTTAACCTGGCTTTCTCTTACGCTAGTTGCTCTGTCTCTGTCTGCGTTTCAAGTGCATTTTAACTTCGCGTTCTCTGACAAATGAGTATATAGGATCGTAACTTCTCTGTCTTTGTGTTCTTGATTAAGGATGGCCGCGACTATGCACGCAAAAATAAACCGGAAAGGGCTAAGCAAGCTTAATATTATTAAAATCTGGTAAAAAATCAGTCATCTGAGCTCCCCTCTTCTTGTATTCACGTATTTTTTATTGGACCGATTCTCTGTTATTATTTCCTCTGTTTTTATTTATACAGCGAAGAGATTTTGAATCCATCGGTTCCCATGGCTCTCAGACTCTCTGGAATTCTCATGGGTAACGCGAACATTCTGTCTCTCTTAATTTCTGTCTACAATAATTTTAGTTTCCGTATCCATTGATAGGAAATCTCTTCTCATCGCCGTTGTGCTCAGGAGGAATTGTGATTGTTTATGAAAGGAAAGTGAAGCTTCTTTACGGTAACCTGTCAATATCTTTTAGCTGCTTATCAATTCTTAGGATCACTAGTCAATCATAAAACATTTGATCTCTGCTGTTCTCTTTTTTAATTTTTTCCCTGTTTTAATTTTTTAACTTGTCTAAATATGTTGGCAGATGATGTTACCCGTCTTCTGGTACGAAGTTCAACTTGCATATTTCCTCTTACTTTACCCTTTAATCTTTTCTTCATTAAAACGTTCTCCATTTCAATTGTCTTAGCTTGAAATCAATTCAGCATGGAAGGTGAAGACACTCCCAGATCCTACAATACTCCCTAAAGGAAAATCCAAGGCCAAGTCAGTCATTCTTTCTCCAAACTGTTTAATTTTTCTTTCTAAAATTGGAGATTAGCGTAGGGAAAATAACGGCAGAACTTAGTTAATTAATAGACAACGTTTGTGTTTTTGAGATAATTACTCGCTTCAAAGGGAAGTAATGAAAGGCAAGGAAGGAGATGGTTAGCTCGTAGAATATTCATTTCTATATTTTTTGTCTGCCTTGTGTCCTATGCAGGAGAGAGTCTATTACTTTACCGGAGAATGGAGACACAAATTTTGGAGACATTGAGCAATCCCTTCGGTTTTCTAATACAGAGAACACAACGGAGTTTCAACATGCTGCCTATATTACCATGGTGCCTATATCACTTATTTACTTGGGAGTTTTCTATTGGATGGTTTTATACTTTTATCCAATCATGTAAAAGAAGATGAAAATCATTTTTATGATTATCGCCCCATCGCCGTAACTTATTGTGCTATTTAATAAGGTATGTGAGTAACAATCTCTATGGGAAACGGACTTAGACGACTTAAATGGGAATTTTCTTCCAATAAAAACAGAAATTACCACCAGAGTGGCTAATTGAGATCTCCAAAGCTGAACTCAGGAGTAAAGTGATTTTAAGGATAATCAAAATATGGTGATAGGTGAAGAAATTTTTCTAAAACACTGTTTGAAATCCTCCACACAACTCGGAGCTGATCTAAGAAAATGTTTTCATGTTTTTGCAGCGACTTGATAGTGTGGGCGAACCCTACATTTCTAATGATGCAAAGGAGCAAGATCCATCCCAACCTCTTCATCAAGGTTTTTCTACTTCAATCTTCTTAGCATTTACATACCGTGCAATTCGTTCACGTACATGTATCCTGACTCTCATCATTCTCAGCTGACGCAGAGAATATTACCTTATCTGAACGTTTTGAATCATTCCAAGCTGCGGATCCATTCTATCGCTTTGAAAGGTTATTTAGTTTTGCTGTGCTTATTTTGTTTACATATATTCTTCTTTCCAGCAGCTTTTCATTTTGCCATTTTAAGGTGAAAGATTGTACTATACATGTTCGTTAGAATTGGGATACTGATATATGTATCTATTGTCTAGTTAGATGAACAAAGCATTAAGATAATTTATAATATTATTACCTCACACGTTACTCTTTGTGAATGCTGTGGCAGGTTTGATATTGAAGGAGATGAGGAAACGCAAGTAAACTTTACTTATGGAGAGAACATTCAACAAATTCCAACACTTATACCCTCCCCTCCTCATCAAGTTGATCCGACAGGAGGTGATTGACACAACTGCTCATAAACAATAAAATCTTTAATAAGGTAGTTTTCCTGCCTTGTTGAAATCATTGATATGTTAGGAACATACACTATATGTTATCTTCACGTGCAATTTCGTCTCGTAATTTCTATTTTATATACCCAAAATACTGGCATCTAAGCCAAAAAGGGTATAATAATAACAAGAATAAATTTAATTTCTTCAAGCACAATTTCTTGTCACATCACTACAAAATTGCTTATGTTGCTGTGAAGGATACATCTATGCTATCTAATCTCAGCAAAATCCGAATTCTGTAAATATGTTTATCATGCTTACCAGCTTATGCCTTTGTCTCTTCCTTCCATTGGTTCTATCTGCCTCTATGAAATTGTTAAATCATATGTTTGAGAATTAAAAGAAATTTTATTTGAACTATTAGAGTCACATGTAGAATTAGGATTGTCAGAAACTTTAGACCAAAATACCTAGCCTGTTCTACCTAAGCAATCCTACATCTTGCCCTGTCTCTCTCCTGGAGGAGTTGAACAACAATTAACCAAAAGTGAGGTAAAATATATAGTGCTAATGTTCTTCATCTGGTAGTGTAATTTTTGTAAGAAATTTAGCTTGGAATTGATGAGGTCTGGCTTCAAAAGTGATATCTTTCTATAAGCATTATGTTATTCCCCCGAGGGATGAGTAGTCAATTCTTGTTATTTTAAATGTGTTTATGCGAAAGCATTGTGGCTCTTTTATTACCCACGAAATAGCTTGTGACAATAAAATATAGATTTTTTTCTCCAAGTTTAGAAGATATTATTATATAAATGTAATATAGTCTCGTTCCTTCTCGTCAGAGGATGCTCTTTTTTGATGAAGTTGACCCCAAGATTTTGTTCCATGGCACTATTTGTTTCTAGTCAGGCATGCATTCTTTTCTGTTACTGGTATTCCTATTGGAGACTCATTTCCCAACTCTGTTAATTTATCACTTCCTGACAAATGCTACTTAGATTAAATAACCTTTGTCAACTTAAAAAAAATGCTTTGCCCATCTAACTTTTCTGCAACAGACATAATTCAAGACCAAAATCCAGGATCCCAAGCCAATCAGCAATCTAATCAATGCATGGAAGAAAGAAAGGTAGCATGACCATTTATCCATTCGTGACTCCCCCTCCCTGAGGCAAAGGAAAAATGACCAACTTGTTGAGTGCAAATAAAACAGGAACAGGGAAGACGAGGCCCTGCGAAAAGGAAAAGAAGGCAACCAGTAAGAAATACAATGGATTTTGAGCAAACCATCATTCCTGCTCATTTATATCAGTCATGGCTGCAAAATGCTTCTGATATTGTCTCAAGAGGAAAGAAGAGAAAGGTTCATGATTTAATGTAATATGCTATCTGTCAATATGTTTTGCATTAGGAGGCATAAACATGTGTAGTTTCATAGTTTCAAGCAAACATTCGAGATACATAGATGAAGAAATGGATAGTTAGTTATTACATTATTTTATTAAAAAAATATCTCATGATGAGTGGAGAGTCTAACATCGTAAATATTGGAGATGAAATGAAGGGATGGCGGGAATAATTAATTAGATACTTATTTATGCAATACAATCCTGTTTCTTTTCTCTATTGCAGCGCTCTGATATCACATCTAGAAGAAAGATACCTAACCTCATGGAGCTTCCACCGGTTGTGCTAATTGGTAATTTATTTGCAAGTGGAAATAGAGATGTATATTATCCGCCTCCTATTCTAGAGTTATGGTATAAGAGCACTCAACCTTCCCAGGAGTCACCATCAGGTTAGTGTAAATTTTAACTTTTTTCTTGGAGTGTGTGTGTGTGTGCTTGAGGGCGGAGGTTTGTGGCGGGGGAGGGAGAGTTTTAAATCAGTTGTCCAACAACTTGCACAACATTACCATCTTAATTCAATATAGAAAGGGCTTCCATACCCCAGCCTCCAGAGCCCTCATTCTCGTCACCTCCAGGATTACATCAAGACGATTTTGTTGGAATTGTAAGCTACATTCATCAACTTTCTGTTTATTCATTTTAGAAATATAATTTTCACTTATTTCTCTTGTATGTTCCAATATGAAGCCCGTTGAAGACTTTCACAGTGGTTCAGACGGTCTATTAGCTTCGGTAGAGAAGCAACGGGACAATGTTCTTGATGATACTGGAATATTCATGGATGAACTGAGGGCTAACCTTGACAATGGTTCAAGAGCGACTAAAGCAGCTACTCCTAAGGTTGCGTCAAGAAATTCTGGTATATCTCCTACGTCTTAGTTTAATTATTCGGTCTTCCCTTTCTCTAAATTACGTCTTGAATTGTCTCGTTTATGATTAGAGGACATGCCGTATAACTTGCTCTTTCCTGTGTTATTTTAGGAGATAGTGCGGAGTACTTCCCAAGATCAGTATCGGAACATGGTCTCTCCTCAGATTCAGACTTATTTATGGGAAGGTAAAGCCATTATCGAATAGCTAATTATCAAACAGTTGAGTAAAATGACAAATAGATACCGTGTATGTAAACCGTTCATTATTGTTTCAAGGATTGGTCCTTCTTTGATCATAAAAAGGATTAGTCATTCTATCTTTTGATATCCGATTGCCATCTAGAGTTAAAGAATTGATATTGTTTAAAAACTTGTGGTTATTTAACGTATAAGTACTGTTAACAGTTTAAAGAAGAAAAGGCATTCACCATCTAAATTAAGCAGTAGAGGCCTAGAGCCAGTGGCTGAGAATGCGAACTTCAAGTTTGCAAGGTTGTCCGATTATGGTCTTACACCTGATCCAGGTATATATATATGTTTTAAAGATTTTCTAATGATTTAAAAATGTTCTGTGCCTAGGGTCTTCTTGGTGCATTTGTCAGCCTCACGAGTTTATTTGCAGAACTATTAGTGGAAACGGGACGCACGCAAACGCAAGTGCAAGTGAACGTCAAGAATAATCCTATGGACAATATGACTGATTCTATTAGAACGTACACTATTTAATTTTAGGAATTTGTTCAGTAATCTTCAGTAGAATAAATAATTAAGGAATATTTCTTACAAACAGGCATATAAAAGCTC
This sequence comes from Leucaena leucocephala, assembly GCA_037074615.1. Taxonomy (NCBI): domain Eukaryota; kingdom Viridiplantae; phylum Streptophyta; class Magnoliopsida; order Fabales; family Fabaceae; genus Leucaena; species Leucaena leucocephala. Next base: position 3,197,732 of record CM073537.1, read on the forward strand.
ATTTTGACACGTCAGGAGCTCCTCAAGTAGAATCCCTCGATGTCCTTGCAGCTGGAATGACTCGAAAATCTGCAGCCCTGCTTTTCTATCAGACTTGTGGTATATATATTCATACATATGGCTTCACATTCGTGTTTTTGATATTTTGGTATTTTTTGGCATCCATGTTCCGGTTATCTATATATTGTCACTATGTTGTGGATATGTAGTTCTTTCCTCCCGTGATGCCCTGAGAGTGGAGCAAAAGATGCCCTATGGGGAGATCCTAATCTCTAGAGGATCAAAATTGTGATGAAAGGTTTTTACTACCTCCTCACTTATGTCTCTCCTAATTTTCCTCCCTATTAATTCCACGTACGAGTCTTAAAAATATAATATTGTGAAAGAACACAACATGGTAATCACATTTCCAACGTTTTACTTGTCCAATCCATGCTTGCAGGTCCTGGCAAGAAAATTTGGTCGAAAGAGCCTCAAGCAACGCTAATTAAGCCTCTAATTATCTTTCTTAACGTATAGCACATAACCAAAATGTTGCTCCGTCTGAGATCCTTCCCATTTTGTTATTCTCAAGGGTTTGAAACTCTTATTTAGTATTTTGGTTTGTGATATTCGATTCTGTTTTGCTAGCTGTTAGCTTTATTTTAGTACCTGAAGTTATAGCTATATATATACATGGGTTGCACCCCTGTTTTAAGATGATAATTCCATCTTTTCCAACCAAAAAGAAAAGACCGTAGCCTGAAATATACTTCAATATTTTCAAGATTATAGGAAATGATGTAGCCTCTCATTCTTGGATCTTTGATCATCCACCGCTCTAAATTTCGTGGTGGTTTATAATGAACGATTAGGTAGCCTTATAATATGTATGTCTTTGTACTCTTTTAATTTTTTTTAATGTTACGAGCCTCCAAATTGACCATCGTAGCTCTTAATTATCACATGAATCAGCATCCAAAATGTAAAAATCCACCATATGTATAAACAATGGTTCGGCGATTTTTTATACTTCTTAGCCACTATCAAAGCTTTGAGAATTGACCGGCTAGAACCAGTCAACCAGAAATTGGTTCGGCGATTTTGTTATTATCAATTACAACAACATGCATGCATGCATGCATGCATGCATGGATGGATGGATGGATGTATGTATGTATGTATGTATGTATGTATGTATGTATGTATGTATGTATGTATGTATGTATGTATGTATGTATGTATGTATGTATGTATGTATGTATGTATGTATGTATGTATGTATGTATGTATGTATGTATGTATGTATGTATGTAAGATAACCAGTACAACAAACAATAGAAATTTCAATTCTGGATGTTCTACATACAAGTAACTGATGCGTGGAAATAAAAGTTGAAAAATTCGTAAGATGACAATATATATATATATATATATATATATATATTAAAATTTAAGATATATATGTAAGATAACTGTATAGTTTTACCTCAAGAACATATTCGTCTTTCCCTTATTTATCTTTGATCCTTGGGTTTATTTTAAAATTTAATTTCCTGCTTTGATTCAAATCAATTCATATATAGGTCCTTGTTGCTGGCAAAAAAAGAAACCATAGGTCCTTGTTGGCTCATTGGCTCAAGAGTAGTAATATGACTAATGAGGAAAAAGCCGAGGATCATAACATTAAAATTTAATTTGGGTTGTTCCATCAAACCCCGGGTATGATGGACCAATTTGTGTTATAAGCTCTAATTAAAAGTTTTGGACAATTCAATTAAATTAATTTTTATATTTTTTATAGTATAAAACAACATAATTTTGAATTGAAAATATAATAATTTTGATTTAGTAATACTATTTTAGTAGTAAATTATGTGTAATTTATGCATAAATATTTTTTTTAGATTACTTGTGAATTATTATTTTTTATATATATGGATATATTTATATATTTTAATTAAATATATTATCGGATTCAACCCAATTAAATCCCTGTCACCGGGGGAATGATACTCCTATTTACCTTAAACCAAAAGAAATGGAAAGAAAGAGGTAATTAAAAAGAAAAAAGAAAAAGAAAAAGCAGGGGAGAGACTGAGGAAATTCGATGGCGAGGGTTAAAATGGTCAAATGGAAGCATCTCTATATTATTCAGTGCTTACCGCCATAACTTGAAGACGTTGCACAGGTGCAAGCCGTCAGTTCCTGTTGCTTCTCTTATTCTCTGTTCAGTTTTGCTTATTAATCTTTAATCAATTCGCAATCATCTGAGATCTACTGTCTTTGTGATCCTTCTTTAAACTTTGAAAAATTATCTGTCTTCTATTCTTCTTGATTCTCCATGAACTGCTTCTAAATTAGGAGTGAAAAAAAAAGAAAGAAAACGAAATGAGGCATCGAATTGGATTTCATTTTGAGAAATTTAAACTCAGAACTGGACTGGAGTTAGGTTTAGGGCTTTTGAGAAGATCGTTCGCTAGTGCGCAAGGAAAGAGGTCTGCCGTGCTGTGGGGCAATGGCGATTATGGGAGATTGGGTCTTTGAAGCTTAGATTCTCAGTGGAGACCTGCGACTTGCTCTGCGTTTCATAGTCAAATCCTGAAAGCCATTGCATGTGGTGGTGCACGTACTCTCTTCTTAACAGGTTCTCCTTTCATTACTCTCTCGCTAATAACTAACTTCGTTCTCTGAGGTAGAAGTAGTTTCAATAATATTATTATCCTTTCTAATTGAGAAAAAAAGCTATGCTCGCTGATGTTATAGACAGATATGTGGCACCAGAAATTTGCTTCTTCAGAAGTGCTTTTTAGTACAAAATTTTCTTGAATGTCATATTATATCATTAAATGTTCCGCTGTAATTTTGTTTGTGCAATTGCAAACAGTAGGCCGTCTACTGTACAAAATGGTTGAAGAATTCCATGATGTATTCCGTTAGTTGAATACTAGAACCTTTAGAACAAATATATTTTATGATATCAAATGGCTAGAATATAAGAGTCTTTTAATTGTTGATGACTTTTGAAGATTCACTGTAATTTTCGGGTAGAGGCTAACAATTATCGTCCTGTCACAGACGATGGACGTGTTTATGCCATTGGTCTTAATGATTTCGGACAACTTGGCATATCTGAAAATAAACAGTACTCAGAGGTAGAACTTCTAGATCTCATACCTGTAATTTTTTAGCAATGTTTTCACATTCATAATAGGTTGTGCTGTTTTTCAATTTTTCTTAAGTATATTTCCTCTTAATCGCCTCCTCATTCAGTAATTCCAATGGTATATTTAAAAGGAAAAAAGACAAATAAAATCAGTTTGAAATTCAAAAGGGCAAAAACTCTTAATTTTAAAAATGACAGATTGGACATAAGTACCAATCTGTCCTTTCAAAATTTGGAGGCAAAAGACGAAATTGTCCTTTAGTCATTTACTACTTCTGCAATAGGATTTACGACTTGAGCAATGATTTTGAACACTTTCGCTAAGACATTTACTACTCGTGGTAACAATTGAGTTGCAACTGTTTTAGTTATTTACTAATTCTACAATGGGATTTACAACTTTAGTAATAATTTTAACTACTTTCACTAAAGACATTTACTGCTCCCAATAACAATTTAGTTGCAATTGCTTTGGTCATTTACTACTCCTGCAATGGATTTACTACTTGAGCAATAATTTTGACTACTTTCGCTAAAACATTTACTACTCCCTGTAGCAACTGAATTGTAAGTAATTACTTTGATCATTTACTACTCCTGCAATGGGATTTACCACTTGAGTAATAATTTTGACCACCATCAGACCCTCCTTCTCACTGTTCATCTTGCTCCTCTCACCGCTCACTGCTCTCCCTCTTCTCGCCACCATCTTGCTCGCCCTCGCCGACGACTTGAATGCCATAGTTTTCGCCATCGCTGCTGTAGATCGTTTTCCTCGTCTTCAAAACAGAGAGAGAGAGAGAGTGGCTGTGCCCAGAGAGAGGAGGAGGGAAGCAGAGCACTGAGGTCGCTGTAGAAGATGACCGGAAAAAGGAGAGGGCAAGTAAGATGGTAGCGAGAACGATGATCTGATGCATAATGTTTAATGGCTGATGAACAGTGAGGAAGAAGATGAACAGTTAGGAGGAGGGTTTGATGGTAGTCAAAATCATTGCTCAAGTCATAAATCTTATTGCAGGAATAGTAAATGACTAAAGCAATTACTTGCTACTCAGTTGTTACTGAGAGTAGTAAATGTCTTAGCGAAAGTAGTCAAAATGATTGCTCAAGTCGTAAATCCTATTGCAAGAGTAGTAAATGACCAAAGGGCAATTTCGTCTTTTTTCTTCAAATTTTGAAAGGACAGATTGGGACTTATGCCTAATCTGTCCTTTTTAAATTCAGAGGCTCTTTTTATCCTTTTGAATTTTAAAAAGTCTTTATTTATCTTTTTCCCTAATTAAAATATAAGAAAATGCTATGAACTTTACACACGTGATACTTTCACTACCAATACTGTTATTCTCAGAATTTATATAATTGTGATTTGTGAATGCATAGTAAAATTATTATATTTTCTCAACCTTCAGAGCTTAGTCTGCTAGATTTTGCTGATTTCATGTGTTTTCGTACCTCTTGCGACTTTGATGTTTGTTCTGTTTCTGACTTCACCACTTACACAACTCACACATACACTCCTAGTTTATTTTCCCCCTAATGATTGGTATACCTGCCCCAATTTGACTTATTGGAAATAAATCCCTTAATTGTTCATGTTGATGCAGGAACCAATTCAGGTTTTTGGATTGAATAAGGAAATTGTGAAAATCTCTGCTGGTATAATCATTCTTGTGCTATTACAGGTCTGTGCGATCAAATTTCTGGAGTTGTTGTTATCAACCATACCGTTAATAACTAGGCTCAACCACTAAGATTTGAAGCAAGTTTACAGTTTTCAATGGCAATTGAAAAACTTCTGTAGAATAGCAATGAAAGATAGAAAAATGTAATAGCATGCGAAATTCATTATTTGAAAACTCTGAAATTAATGAATGTAATCTTGCCGTGGAAGGATAACTAACGAATGTTGATCAAATAAACCCATGATGAGTTTTGATATCAGAATATGACCGTTCTTTTTTCAGTGGATGGAGAACTGTACATGTGGGGAAGGAACACGAGTGGACAGCTTGGACTTGGAAAAGGTATGGACAAAACCTTATATTTGGTCATCTTATTTGTAATTTTGTAGAACTTGAAACTTTTACTAGAAGTAGATATTCAGGCACTCATAAGAAAATATTTGAAGGCAGCAGATTGCTTTGAATATATAATTCCTTTTGTGAAATGCAGGAGCTGAATCTGTAGTTCCTCTGCCAACTAAAGTGGAATGTTTAGATGGAATCAAGATTAAAATGGCGGCTCTGGGTTCAGAGCGTTCCTTGGCTATTAGTGGTATGCAATTTAACATCTCTGTTTTGTTTGTTGTTGAGGCTGTTTTCTCTATTCATTTTTTGATTTTAGTAATGTTGGTACATGAGAATGGATGGTTTAATGAGATTGCAGTGTAAATCTCCAAGTTGTCACGTGAAGAAGTTTAAAATTTATAGATCAGAGTTCTGAAATTTTCCTTAGAAATGGATTTGAAATTTTGGTTTTTGGTTCAACAAGTCTAAGCCAAAACCTCTCCCTAGTAGGAGCTAAAAAGCTATCAAATGATTTTACAGTGGCACGGATATGGCAATGTACTATGGTGTTCCCATTAGTCACATTCCTGATGCAAACGGTAAGTTGTAAGCTGTCATAGTTACATGACTTGAATATTATGAAGTAGATTTGCACAAACTAATACAAATACTGCCATGCAAATCTTGTGCACGGTTCGACTTAGTTATGTTTTGGATTTCATTCAGGAAAAGAAAGAGGGGTTAGAGGGCTGCATATGACCATTGCTTTCATTCTTCTTGTTTAGATATATGAAGCTACAACATGATGCTTCCATGTTTGACTACTCACTCAAATCATTGCCCTCAGAGAAAATCTTAATGCCTAGGTTTAAACCTTGGGTACTAAAATTCAAATTCACCCAAGGCCAATAATTTTTTTTGGTTTTCCTTAGATCTGGTGATGACTGCATCAATATACTGTCTTGTATAGGCTGCATATAGAATGTGTTAGCAGGATACAAATAGGTTCAAATTGATTGATGGGTGCTCTTAATTCTTTCTTGATCTGTGCTGGCTTTGTGTTTCTTCATCGTGCTATTATTTTACATCTTTTTATTTTAATTCTAAATCTAATTGTATTTCATCTGTTCCTTACTCACTTCATATAGCACGTTTGACTCTTCATATTGCCTTATAAATATCCTTCATATCTTCAAAATTTGTCCTCTTAGATGGAGGAGAGGCCCTAAGTTGGGGAATGGGAGGGTCTGGTAAACTTGGTCATGGCCACGAGTCCAGCATTTTAGGATTCTTAAAAAGTAACAGGTTCCATCTTCTTCTTTTAAAGAAAGGATTACTTTCTTTTTTGTTGCATTAACTGATATTTCTGTTTGTCTTTAGTTCATATTTTGTTCAAGTAAGTCAAGGAAAAGATGAGAGTTAGTACAACTACCATCAGTATCACCAGAAAGATCACCGTTGAAATGGCTATATCAATCATTATTTTTATTTTATGCCATGTTTTAAATAATGCAGTGAGTATATGCCAAGGCTAATAAAGGATCTTGCAGGAGTCAAGGTGTGCTGATGAATTTAATATATTAATGTTGTTCGTTTCCAGATGGATATATTAACTTCAAGATATTCATTGTTATCTCTCTTGTTTTGACTTGAATATTTATATATGCCTAGGTTAAATATGTAGCTGCTGGGTTGCAAACTTCAGCTTGTACAGATGGTATTTGATGATGACCTTTTTTTAATTATTTAAAAATATATTTTCTCTACTCTGTGCATAACCTTGTTTCTATCCTCCATTTATCCTTTGATCATATCTTCATTCATGTAATTTTGTGCAGAGAATGGTTCTGTTTACATATTTGGTGAAAAAGGGATTGTCAAGTTGGTATGTTTGACAAGTGATGATTTTTTTTATGCTTGCATCTTTTTTATCATATATTTTTGCCGTATACAACCTGTAATGAGTATTGATATCTTCATACAAAATATTTAGCGCTTTGGAGGGATGAATAATGCAACAAAGCCATCATTGGTCAGTGAGCTTCCATTCTCCAAAGAAGTTGCATGTGGTGGCTATCAAACCTGTGTGCTGGCAAGTAATTCATCAGTTTCTCAGATTAACCATGTGCTGATATAGTGATCGTATTTTGTTTATGGTTTCATTTTAGTTCTTTGTTTTCCCTATAGATTCTGGAGAGCTTTACACTTGGGGTTCAAATGAAAATGGCCGCCTTGGCATTGGGTAACTCTTGAACTGATGGCTTGAACAATTCCTGTTTCTAAATTCATTTTTTGTATCTTCATGCTTATCTTCATTTTTCTTTAATTCTTAGTTCCTCAGATGTTATTCATCAACCTGAAAGGGTTCAAGGTCCATTCTTGAAGTCCTCTGTTAGTCAGGTTTGTACTGTTATTAATCCTTACAGTGGATTTTATGGATATTTTGTTTGGAAGGGAAATAATAAGATTAAGAAAGTTGCAAAGATAGTAGTTTGCAATATGATATATCAGAGCAGATTTTGGGCACTAGGTTTTAATATTATTATTGGACTTCATTTTCTAATCTAGCTAGCTTGCATGGGTTGATAGAATTTGTTATTGTTTTTACGAATGATTTTGCTCTAAATTCAAGGGGAAGTACAACTTGGGATACTCTTGTGTTACTGCTGATATTTTATTCTGTATTCAATAATCAATTACATAAAGTAGCTGAGCTTTCAGAACTAACTTGCCATGTGAATTTGCATGATCTTGTTCCCATAACTACCACGTACATTGGTGTTATGACTGCATTCTATCAGTGAAGTAGATGCATTTTTTAGTTTATCTGTTTGTGTGTCAGATAGAATCATGTAGATGATCACATACTAATATCTACTTTGATGCATTATTTTTCAGCACCATTGATAATCTTCTGTTACTTCAGTTTGTAATGCAAACAAAGTATAGGATGTACATTGACTCAACACTTAATATAAATGAAATGGGCAGCGGGTGCAATTTCTGCATAAACTGTAAATAGAAATGTTTGACATGTGATAATCAAATCAGCATCAAACTCAGGTTTAGAATTTCCTCGCTCCCTTTATCCATTTTGTATTTCAGGTATCCTGTGGTTGGAAACATACAGCAGCCATTACTGTTAAGATCCCTCCCCCACTTCCTTCTGAAAAGAAAATTTTCATAGTAATTAGATATATAGAATTTTGTCCGATAATGTATTGTTGACGTCATCTTTATTCCCTCGTATCTTGGCATGTTACATTATCCATTTTGGTGTTTCACTATTGCTATTAAAGTATCCTTTGGTAATGCATATTACTTCTGCCCATAATAGTTTTTACAGCATTATATTTTACAATACTTACAATTCTTTTATCACTACTTTCTATATAAACTAAATATATATTCTAAACAAAAATCTTTTCATGCAACACATGGGAAATAAAATAAAGTTGCTTATAGATTTTGAGGTACTTTATAATTGACCTATTATGATGGAAAATAATAGCATTAACAAATCATTTGCAGTTAATTATGGGTCAAGCAGCAACTTTATGAAAGCAGTTTTATTTGTTGAAAGAGTTTGGTGGCAAACAACTGTAAGGATAAATTAGTTTTTTTTTAAAGAAAAAGGTTAGACAAATTTTAGTGGTCAAGACTTTCTAAGCATATTTTGGAATATAAAATGTTAGAATAGAAATATAGAAAACCTTTAAGAGATCAAACCTGGTATATATTGGGTTCAAGTGGAAGTGGAAGAAGTCCTAAACTGGGTAAAAATGGACTAGAGGAAAGGTGTATATGTAAAAAGGACTCAATCTAATTCCTTGAGATTTTGGGTCAAACAACAGGGTCAATCCCACTTGTATGGTTTCTTGAAGAAAGCTCACTGATGATTTCTCTGATGTCTTAGGCTTTGCCGGACTCCAACAGTATTCATAGGAGAAGATTAATGTCTAAATCCATTGGCAATAAGAAACGAGAAGTCAAAATTGTATTTACATGCTATAAGTGCCATTAAGTCCTCCAGTCGTTCGGTGCGGGAAATTGGGAATTCCTGAGTGCCCCAAAAAATTTAAAATTAAGGAATAAGTTCATGCTATAAAAGAATAATGATTTCATATTTTTAGGCATTTTAGTTTTCTGTTATATCCGTGAACATTCATGATACACCCTTGACCATAGGAAGGGGTGTTCTTTTTTTCAACAACGAATTGAAGACTTGGAGTTAGTCATCACTCGCAAGTTTCTTGCCTAGTGGTGAAACTCGTATAATTTTTCTCTGGGTTTTTTGGGAAAGTAATTAATCTTTTTTAAGAAAAGGTGTAAAAGATGCTAAACCCTGGGTTTAGTCAGCATGATCGAGTTCTGCTTTGAGGAGTGGCCTTCCAGTAGACCTATGTTATAGCCATCTGTTTGCAGGGCACAACTGAAGAGACAGCTCTCTTTCAATTTACTGGTGTTTTTAAACTTTTTATTTGTTTTCATTCAAACTTGATATTTGTTTCTTTTGCTCTCTTGATGGTTGATACACGTGCTTTTGATGTAAGTTGTATTGTTGTTGGAGAGAACTATATTATTTTGTCACTCATCCTGAATTTCTTCTTGTCTTTTCAGAAGGAGAAATCTTTACGTGGGGCTGGGGAGGTTCTCATGGGACTTTCTCTGAGGATGGACCTTCTTCGGGTGGACAACTGGTTTGTCTCTTCATGCCATAATTATATTCCTTTTCTTAGGAATACCCGTGCGCACACATTATGGATGCAACTAGGACATGGGTCACAAGATAAATTCAAGAATTTCCTTGTGTCACTCTCCAAATAATTCTTTGTAATTACCAAATATACACCAACATGCATGCAGGCGAGCTTTCTACAATTTAAATATTGACGTATTCTTAGTGCTGGGAACGTTTTGGGTAATCATTGTACAATGCAATACTATTGGCTAATTTAGAGAATGTCTAATTTGGTTACAGTCAGACCAAGGCATTTCTTTCATCAATTATTTCTTTTTTATTGTTTGGCTTTGTAAGTATGCTATTGTCTGCCAATATGATTTGACTTCTTATGCTTTCCATACAGGGTCACGGAAGTGATGTGGACTACATAAATCCAACAAAGGTTTCTATTGGAGAAAATATGAAAGCAGTGCAAGTTTGAAGTGGGTTCAATCATACAGGTGCTATAATTGAATATACCTAGGTTTGGCTGCCCCAATTATATATAGATACTTGTCAATAGTCAACAAAATTAAACAAATATGAACACAGCAGCGATGCCATGCATTTGTTCATTTTATTTATATTACTACCATGTATCTTTCATAAAATCTCAGCAGATGAACAAAGGATACTTCTTACACACGCAACCGGCTCTAGGAAGTTGCGGCTTAACATAAGTGAGGCATACCCATATAGTTCTTGTATGTAATTTTTGTTTCACAGGAAGGCAAGAACATGTTATGTATATGTAAATAAAGCTTGTATGTAATTTTTGTTTCACAGGAAGGCAAGAACATGTTGTTTATATGTAAATAAAGCTTCAATGATGTTCGAATAAGAGCTGTGTAGGTCAGTGCTTAAAATACAAAAAAAGACTGATAGCTCATAT